>JAPFRF010000008.1:61145254-62467754 GCA_029282475.1 Phrynocephalus forsythii | reverse complement strand
CCTGCATTTGCACTTATCCACTCCCGAAGGGCAGGTCACTGAGGCGTCCACATATAGTGAATTTTCCTTTATCATGGCTGGTTAGAAAACCTAACCCCAACGATAAATGGGGGACTACTATACTTAGAAATGTGTATCACTCTGCTTTAGTAAATATCATATCTTTAAAGCTTGCAGGTTTCAGCATTTCCCTGGATTAACAAAATTGCCTTAGTATACAAAAAATTAGTGTTCAAGTAAAAATTCAAACAACCATATTTTTTTTATTGTCAAACTTCATTTTCTGTTTTAAAAGGTATTCTAAATTGTACTCTTCTTGCATCTCTGTAGAGTTGTAAGACAATGGTATATGACACAGCATGTGCTAATGTTTCATCTTTTTCTTGCCTTTTTATTTCCAGTCATTACAGAAACTGTTACCACCAGACTGACATCTCTTCCCCCAAGTAAGTGGCAGTGACACCCAGCAGGCCTGTATGGTCAAACAAAACATGCATCTCCACCTCATTATGTTTCACTGTTAATTGAATGTACTTTCCTTCACATATCCAGCTGGGAAGGGGAAAAATACTGCATTTCTTTCTGTTGATTTTGAAGTGTTGCCCATTTAGAAGGAGAGAGATGGATCAAAATTAGCAGCACCCTGTATGGCTCTTTTCTCTGTGTGAGAACATTCAAACAACCTGTATAAGAATGAGTTCACAAAAGATGCATCCAATTTCTCAAAATAGTATTTAAAACACAACACAATTCCATGTGTTATCTTGAGCCCTGGCTCATCACATTGCATAAAAAGAATCAACTGATGTCCACATTTTTTCTGTAAACATGAGCTCTAGGATCCTTAGCTGAGGAGTATGGTTTTTCTTATCTCCAGCACTTCAGCTATATACAGAGCCAATTTCTCTTTACCGTATATTACTGTGAAGATATTATTTCCAACTTCTTTCCAACTGCTGTCCCATTTTATTAGTCCTGTTTATTAAGCGCACCTCTTTCTTTAATTTTTCTTTACTTAAATTCATCCACCACCACCATCCTTGATACTTTAGTGCTTTCAACCTGGTCATAATTCTCTCACTTATATTCATATATTTCATATCATTATAGCAATGTTTGGGTCATCCATAAGTATTCATCGTCCTCTCTATTTGTCTCCAAAACCCCAGTTGGAATAGGTTGCATCAATTTCCTTCATGCTACAAGATTTCAGAATCATTTACAACCCTGAGTGGGTGGTGGCACTATCTTTTGGGGAGAAGGTATTGAGTCAGCATTGATCCAGAATGATTTGCACACCCATAGACATGCAATACACATTTCTCATTGTTCCAAAGTCAGCAAATTGTTTCAATATTAAAGTTTTTTTTTAATTCAATGCAGTTACTTTGTTCAAAAATGAGCATATGCCTGAAGCATATCTAAGGGCTCAATCACACCTAACAAAAGAATCCCAGTGATACTGATTTGTCCCTTATTTAGATAATTTCATAATTTTCATTCACCTGATGCATGGCCAACATTAACCCTCACCAGGAGGGTTGTTTTAATGCAGGGGTCCTCAACCTAAGGCCCCGGGGCCGGATGCGGCCCCCCAAGGTCCTGAATCCGGCCCCTGGGACCAATTGCAACCCCCCCACCTACCCCCTGTTTTGTGAGCAAGCCAACCTCCGCAGCTGCTTTTGGACTGTGATCCGGCCCCCAGTGGGGTCTGGGTGGTGGTGGACCAGCCCGCTGTTTGAAAACTTTGAGAACCCCTGTTTTAATGTGATGATGAATCACTGCATTCCTTATATTTTCCCCATGTGTGAACATTACTGTTGCTGTTTTTTCCTTTGCAAAGCACTGTGGCCAGTTCATGGCCACTGCACTTGTATCCTTTTCAAAATTGTTTTAATTGACAAATTCATAGTAGCAGTTATTGCTGGCAGCACTAGTACAGCTGCTGCTACAAACAAACAAACATGAATATATTGCTCAGAAGGAGACAGCCTCCCTATCTCCTCTGTAAGTGAAAGAGAGCTTGAGATTTCCTGCTTTGAACTGTAAAAAAAGAATGTCTAAAAATATTAATGTTCTTCTTGAAAAATACTTTGCAAGTCTTTGAACACCCACTTCCTCCTCCCAACTCTGTTCAAAAGGGAAAAGATAAATTAAAGCCAATATGTCTGTGAAGATTTTCAGTCATCCAGGGGTTTATCTGGAAGTTGAGCAATGACAACTGGACTTTTTTTTCCTTGAGAGATTGAAATGTTTTGCTGCTCATCCAAACATCCAATTTCTCAAGAAAAAGAAGTCCAGTTGCCATTACTCAACTTCCAGATAAATTAAAGCCAAGTATTAAGAGGAGAGATATTCAGGAAAAGTGAGTAAATAAACAAAGAAAAAGCAAGATGAGAAAGAAGACACTACTTCACTGATATATCACCTTGGTAATTAAAATATATGTTTTTTCAAAAAGGTAAGGGGGAACTGATTGTCCCCAAAGCAGTAGAGAATATATAGCTTTAATGTTTAATGTTTAAACCTACTTGTAGCTTTAATGTGAACTTTTAATGTTCTAAGATGCCTCTTCTAATTTCCTGTTCTTTACTTGAATATCTCTTAAATGTTCTAGGCTGTGTATTGTCCCTTATTATTGTCAGCCACCTTGGGTAGCTTTTGAAGCTTGCTGTAATGGTTCAAATAGAAAGGAATGGATCAGAACACTAATAAACAATGTGAATGCTTGCTTCTACACACACACACAAACACACACACACAAACACACACACACAAACACACACACATGTCCCACACTGAAGGCCCTCATTCCCTTCACTGAGTTGTTTCCTGGTGTCTTTCCTCACACAAAAGGGGTTTTTGTTTGTGTTTGTTTTCTCTGACAGAAGGAGGCGGGAGCACTGGGCTCAAAACAACAGTTTATAGCGGAGGAGGTGGAGTGGAAAAGAGGACATACACTCAAGGGAGCAGCTATGTCACAGCCAGTAAGTGATTCTCAAACTGAGAACAAATGAAAAAAACATCAAGGGAGGATCATGAAAGAAAGAGGGAAGGAATGAGAATGGATTAATTACTGAGAAGTTCACCGTTGGAAGATGATTGCGAGGCAGGGAGAGAATCCCTCTCTGAGTGTTTTGGTTTTTAAAAATACGATAAATACTTGCCTGAAAAATACAAAGATTCTGTTTCAAATATTGCCCTTCAAGGTGGGGATTGACTAAACCCCTATCGCACAGAAAAAGTTACCATATATATAAAATTATATTTTGTTGCAGTCTTTTGAAGACTAATGAGCTTTTTTTTGAAATTTCAAAAGTTAGGCCTGTGAGGGCACTGAAGACTCAAGAGTCACTGCTCTCATTTAACAAAGTTGCATATAAAGTGACTTGCTTCACTCTAAAATAGCCATGCCTCAGGGATTGTAACAGCCATTCATCTGTCCACATAGTGATTAGAGATGGGCACGAATCAAAATAATGACATTTTGGTTTTTTTTATTTTTCATTGCACGTCCGTTTTGGTTCGTTTTTGTGAATTTTTTGAAAAAAATTCATTTTGTTTTTTCGTTTTTTTTTTCATTTTTCATTTTTACCCCCTTTTTGCATGACTTAAAGCATTTCCATGCGTGGACATCCCCCAACACCCCAGACCAGAGGGAAAACACTAAAAAATATATATGCTTTTGTACGCAGGGAGGCTGCGAAGGCAGTGGCGGGCGTTGCCCAGGGCGTAAGGCAGCCGCAGAGTGACTGCATTGCGGGGCAGGGGAGGGTACTCACCAAGAGGTATGCATGCACACAGGGAGGCTGCAAGAGAAATCTCTTCTTTCTCTCCCCTAAGAGCCAGGCTGCAGCCAGCAGGAACACAGAGACACACACCTGCCTGGCTGGCCTAAAGTAACAAGTTGCAGAGACAGCAATCCCACCCTAACTCCCACTGCAGACTGCAAGGAGGATGGGGGCTGCCAAAGCTTTTTATGCTCTCTGTGGCTGCTACACCTACCCAGTCTGCAACCTGGGCATGCTATTGTTTGAAATTGTCCAAGAATTTACATGATCCCATCACATGGCTTGCATCCATCTTGTGGCTGGAATCCATTTTGTGTCATCCTTAAAGGGAAAAGAAAAAATACATTGCGATGGGAGAAAGACAAAAGCAAATGTTTTAAGGACCACAACCCCCTGGTAGGTATTAATTTCAAACAATTATCACTGCGTTTTTATGGATGTCCAGGGCATTTTAATACCCAAGAAATCAATATTAGGCATCTGGGAGCCATTTTGGGTCGATGTCCCCTAACTCCCCTTAAAGGAAAAAAATACAGTGATCTGAGAAAAGACATAAATGTACGTTTTAAGGACCCCAACCCCCATAGTAGGTATTATCAGGCAGAATAAATAATTATTGCTGGGTTTTTACGGTTATTCAGGACATTTTTTAACATTTAAAAACAGCTCATTTCATTGCACGTCGCCATTAACAAAAACGAAACGTAACAAACCTAATTTTCGTAGTTCTGTTCGGTTTGTTCCAATTTCATCACAATTTTTGTTATTCGTTTTGTTACGTAACGAAACGAATAACGAATAACAGAATGGAATTTTTTTCGTTTCGTGCCCATCTCTAATAGTGATATCACAGTCTTCTCTCCACGAGAACTCCCAAATACATTGGCTATTTTAGAGCATAACTTCTGCATACTCGCCTGAAACAACATCATAGAACATTATAAAACAAGAATTTTCCTTTTCTTGGCTTCAGCTCTTACGAATCCTCAGCCTAAGTGGTGGTGAACCTTCAGCACTGCAGGTGTTTTGGACCACAACTCCCAGAATTCCAAGCCTGTATTGCCAATGACACTGTGAGAGCTGTGGTCCAAAACATCTGCAGTGCCGAAGGTTCACCACCATTTGCCTATACTAACAAGCTTAGCTTTAGAATCCTGGGAGTTGTGGTTGGAACTTGGCAGTAACTAGTTATAAGTAATATGTTTTCTTTAGCCTTTTATATAATTAGTTACTTCTAAAAAGGAAGTAGTTTAACACAAAATTATTTTTAGATACATTGACTAAGGTCTAAGTTACATAAGTATAATTGGGTACATATAATTACTTGAGAACATTACTTTGAAAGTTTAAGGCCATTTTAGATGCATTTGGCCAGGAATTTTCCAAGTTTTGCACCATTCTCTTATCAATCCTAAATGAGAAGGGAAGTATTCTTTGGATATACAGTAGTTCTTAACTATTTTTGAATTATAGTATCAGAAATGTCCATTAGAGGGAACCAGAGAGTATCATCATGACCTGCTGGAAAGGACAATGCAACAATTAAATGATATGTGTTACAATGGGTTGCTTTCATAACTGGAACAACAATAACAGCCACACTTTAGGTGCAAAGGGTGGCACATAGTGAATAGTGTGACAAACTAGGGCTCAGGAAAACTGTGTTCGATTCCCTGCTCAGCCATGGAAAGTCACTGGGGCTATGGAACTGCTAAACCCACTCCTTAAATACCTCTCTTAACTTGAATGCACTATTGGGGCATCTACAAGTCAGTTCCAACTTGATGGCACATATCAGGAGCTGCCAAAAAGTAATGAGGAATGGAATAAGTCTTTTTGCAACATTCCAATGTCTCATTGTGGTCCAAATTCTATATAAATCCTCCTACTGTAGAGGTCCTCATACTTCAGATACCTCTTACAAGTTACTTGGGGCCTTTTTACACGACCCCTAAGATCTGCTGGCCACTTAAATTCGGACCAGAGATCTTGGGGGTTCGTCGCTCTTCCTCTGTCCCCACCCCCCTCCGCACTTCCTGGTTGCTGGCTGCCTGAGGGAGGGAGAAAAACGAAAGAAAAGAATGCCGGTTTACCTCCGTTTTGTTCCGGGCAGCATTCAGATCTCTTAAAGGGGCGGGGCGCAAAAAAAAGAACAAACAGAAGCCAGGAGAGCCCCGCACTCACTATCCTTACACCGGATCAAATATTTGTCACATCCAAAAAGCAGGTACAAGAAAACTTCTCTGGGTCACGCTAAAGTGGGCGGGGTTGCACTTAATTGTCTGCAAAGTCCGGAGCTGGTGGGTAAACATTTTTAAGGTCTGGACCTTGCAGCCATTTGCGGCGGAGCTTAGGGGTCATGTATAAATGCCCTCAGTCTCTTATAGCTCTATTTCACGACCCGGAAGAGCCGCTTTTTAAAAAAATGTGCCTATGTCCCTGCCACAATCACATGATTGAAGAAGCGCTCCCATTGTTCCAGCAAACACAGACATAAAAGCCGCAGCAGCAGCAAGAGGGAAAGAAAGTTGGGGCCGGGAGGCAAGCTCAGAGAAAAACATTTTTCCTTTTTTCTACACCCACTTGCTTCCTCAGTTCCTCTCTTCCTCTCGCTCGCTCTCTTGCATGCTCCCCCGTGTCACACACCAGACACACACTCTCTCTCACACACACGCACATACACACATACATACACACATCACATTCTTCCTTCCCTCCTTCTCTCCCCCTCTTATTTGCTCTCTCTCTCCCCCTCTCATTTCTCTCTCTCTCTCTCTCTCTCTCTCTCTCTCTCTCTCTCTCTCTCTCTCTCTCGTTTGCTCATTTACTCTTGCCTTGGCTCTCTGTGGGTCTTACCTTTTTAAAATATATTGAACAAGGAAGATCTCTGTTCATTTTTTAAAGCAGGCTGACGCTGTTCATGGGAAATAAGTAGAAAAGAAGCGGCTTTTCGAGTCCCCAGCATCCTTGCTTTGTTATAAAAGGCGCCTTCCTAACCAACACCAAAAAGGGAAGCCCCAGAGGTGGTTCTAGGAAACGGCACTTCAGGGGGGGTGGCTAAAATTTCCCGCACGCACACAACCAGAAAATCTGGCTCCTCATTGAGGCACGATTTTCAGAGGTGCCTTTTCTTGCTGAAAAAGTGGCTTTTAGAGTTTGCGAGATAGAGCTCTTAGTTTGGAAGAAATAGTATGTTCTATTTTAAGATTCCTTGACTGAAATGGGGGTGGGTTTTTTTGGAAGTCATTGTCTTCCTGGGGGCTTCAATTACCCAGTATTTCCATATTCAAATATATGGCATTTGAAGCCAAGCCTCTTCAGTGACTAAGCTCCTGGTTAGAGATGGGCACAAAATGAGTGATTTTTTGTTTTCATTTTCGTTTTTTCATTTTGTTACGCAATGAAAACGAAATGAATTTTTAAAAAAACAAAAACGAAAAAAACGAAACAACCAAATTTGCCATGTTTTTCATTTTCGTTGCAGCAGATGCATTGAACTAAAAAGAATGCTAATGAAACAGCAATTTTTTGTTTTCATTTTCGTTTTTTCATTTCATTACCTAACAAAACAAAAATGAATTTTTTTGCAAAAAACGTCACAAACGAAAACAAACAGAAACGGACCCCTAAACGGCCAAACAACAAACGAAACACCATTTTTTTGAGTTGTGCCCATCTCTACTCCTGGTGTTTTTAAGTCTGCTTCTGTGTTTTGTGTGTTTGTGGATTGGGCTGGTTTTGTGGGAGGATGTAAGGGAAGAAGCATTGTAACAAAAGCAGTGTAATGGGGAAGCCACTGAATGATACTTGTCTCAAATATTCAAGACCAGGCCTCTGCAGAGACAATAAAGGGCACATTCTCTTTTCATAAATTGGAGGGTGGCTTTCACTCCTCATTCACATGACTGTATCTTCTTAGATCACAGCCATGCTTCTGTTTTGAGATCTGAGGGATATCCAAGGGCAAATAGTTATGCCTTGGCCAGGTCTGTTGGCAGACCACATACAGCAAAAGCCTTGTTATTCCAAGCAAATAAGCCCATTGCCTACCAAGTCTTTCAAGCTTCAGTTTCCTTTATTTTTAAAACCTGCAAAAAAACAACAACCCAAAAAACCCCTCTATTTTTGAGGGCAAGACTTGCTCATTAAATTGAGGAACAAGAGACCAGAACAAACATTCTCACAAGCAAGTAGTGGCAAAGATTATTAATTATAATCCATTTGGAATCAATCTGCGTGGTGCAATGTTCAAACATGCAAATATTAATGTGTGAGTTATATCCAGGTATTTCATCCTTCCCATAGTTCTTGGAAGCATGACTCCTCATCCCCCACCCCCACCCCCACCCCCAGGACAGCGAGCTCATTAGAATGCACAGGTTGCTTAACCACAATGCCAGATGTTATAATATTGCTGAAAATAATAAGGGCAAAACTGATCCATAGGTCCTAAATAAGAGTTATGTATATATATCAGCTAGCTAGACAGCTCAGTGAGTTAAGGTTTGGGCTGCAGAGCCAGAGGCTGGGAGTTTGATTCTTCACTATGGCTCTCACAAGAGCCAGCCTGTGTGGCCTTGGGTGAGCTTCACCCTAACCCCAAGATGCCCCAAGAAGAGTAGTATGGTAAACCAGTTCTAAGTATTCTTCACCTAGAACATCCTGAAAAGAGTCTCCCTAGGTCAGAATTGACTTGATGGCACATTTTTATTATTATTATTATTATTATTATTATTATTATTATTATTATTATTATTATTATTATTATTATTATTATTATTATTATTATTATTATTAATAATACAGTTCATGCAGTTCAGTAAGATTTACTCTTATTGGGAAGAATACTATACATTAAGTGTTGATTTGATGGAAACCTTGATGGAAACAATTACCTTTAAATTTGAGCACTCTGGATTTATTTTTTTGTATCTCTCTGTAATAATCTTCAATCCACAAGATATAACATCTGTGTGATCTCATATACATGGATTTTGTTTCTGAGCAAGCTGCCAGGGGTAATTTGGCTTGTAGCGCTTTTAAGAGTGCTTTTAATTGGTTTATTTGCATGTTTTTCTTGAAGTTTCTCTTTGTATGTTACTATTGTTAATGATGATTAATTACCTGAAAAATAAATCTGCCATCTCAAAGGATGTTCTCAAAACTGTACGAACAAGTTCTGGGCCTGTCTCTCTCCTGTGAGGAAAAAAGCTCCTGATGCATCAAAAACTATGTTAACACTAATTTTCACTTCAGTGACAAGTTGACAACATTTTAAGATGGTGTTCCAATTTGGCAAACTAAATTCACATTAGACATGTACACAGAGAGCAAGAGAGAGAGAACAAGAGAGAGTGAGAGAGAGCAATCAAGATTATCTTCCTGACTCCTATAGTGCTCCTGTACCCACATGATTCCCATCCGAGTCCAGCATGTATCTGAGGAGGCTTTGTTTCATCTGTAGGTGGAAATGCTAGAGTGAATACCTCCTCTTCCTCCTACAAGCAAGCCACTACTCCTTCCTCTACTCTTCCCAAATCACCTGGCTCCACATTTGAAAGAAAAACCTACGGCACCCGCCATGCAACTTATGAAGGTATCACAGCATCAAGGCACAATGGGTCTTATTGATTGGTCATTCTGTCATAAGAACCTGCCCTTGTATAACGGCCCTTCCTACAATTTTGGACTCACTTCTTCACTAATGGGTTTTTGTATCCTGTAGGTAGAACATAAATGAATAAATAAATAAATAATAGAGAGCTCCTGTTGTACTTACTCCTGATGGTTTCCCATTTGCACTAGGACATGGTACTCTTCTGTCTAACATAACACTTCAGCAGTGGTCGTTAATTATTTTCTCATTTCTTTAGTAGACTAATCAATAGAGCATCTGTTGATGTCTTTCAAGAACTGTTTAATATAACAATAAAGCACCAGATCCTCATTATTACTCTTTTGAGATACAGCATTATGCTGATACGGAATATTAGTCTTTATCTATGTAACATGGAAGAATATGCAGCAAAGTTTTCTGATGAAATATTCTCTTTCTCTTGCAGGGAGCTCCAGTGCGAATTCTTCCCCAGAATTTCCAAGAAAAGATTTTGGTACTTTTTCATTATTAATAATATTTAAGTCATCTTACAGAAATGAGCATGTTTTCTAAGTGCAAAAATGGATTTAATAGATAAGAAATCCGTATGTTGTATATTTGGTCATAATAGAGAATTGTTTGATCCTCTGAAGTTCTGTGCAGCGAATATTGTGGCATTTGGCTCATTCCAACCAGCTGCATACACCAAGACTGCTCAGGTGATTTTGACATACAAGGCAGCAAGTCGAGAAGTGCTAGATTTTAAAAATACAAGAATATACATAAAAGTAAAATGTTGCTTACTTTTCATGACACCAAAACCTCACTCTTTCTATTGATCAGGCCCATCCTGCTCCCATGTCAGAAATCTCAGAGTAAACCCAACAGTGGGAGAGGAAGGAAATTGCACTAAATATGTTAAATCGAAGGGACACAATTGTGATGGAAGCAGTGGCATTGAGAAGTCACATTGCTTAGCAACGTACCTCTATTGAACACCTTTTATCATTATTAATTGTCAACTGTAATATGATAGCACAAAATATACAGCCTCTCTAACGACTGCTTAATGGAGCATGGCACTGGACCAAATTCTGTTTGGATGCACCAAATTGGGAATGATGCCAAACTGGACTGGCATCCTGTGGCTTCCTTAGCTAAGAGGAAAGCCTCAGAAATTCTTGATTATTCCATACCTTCTTGGCAGGTTGCAACAACTAAGAAAAACCCACAGTAAACTCAACACTGTCCCATGTAGCCTGAGGTGTATCAGTTGTGTGCACAAAAAATATGATGAGTTGATTGTCTCTGTGAGCACGTGGAGAGATTTCCACTGTTACAGTACCTTTTGATAGTGTAACAGTGGAAATGTCGCAGTGGTTAAATGCCTGTACTGCAGGTAAAACTGTGCCCACGACCTGGGGTTCAATCCCAGATAGCAGGCTCAAGGTTCACTCAGCCTTCCATTCTTCCGAGGTTGGTAAAATGAGTACCCAGCATGCTGGGGGGGGGTAATGTGTAGCCTGCATACAATAATTAAACTGTAAACCACCCAGAGACTACTTGAAGTGGTATGGGGCAGTATATAAGCAGAACATGTTGCTTTTTAACCTCAAAAAACCATTTGTACTAGACTACAATGCAGTCTTTCTTGGGTTTTATTTCTGAAATTAATTGTTTTTAAAGCCAATGTTAAGGACTGTAGTCAGTTTTTTCTGGAGACCTTGGTAGTACACTGAAAATGATATGTTTTTTAAAAAAATTCAAGTATCCATCAATTGTGTTAATATTTCTGTTGCTTTGCACAGGTTCCTCTGCCACTAGGGGGCGAAGTCAAACCCGAGGTAAGATACATACAATATACAGTATTCATTTTGCATAGATTTACTGAATCTATGTAGGTCATAAAACATGACCATGCCAGGTGGGCATTTTTTCTTTTTCTTTTTCTTTCTGTTTCATCTGCAAACTACATCCCATGTCATGTTGAGCTGTTATTGAAGGATTGTCAGTTTTAACTAGAAAGAAGATATATACCACTGTATCTTGGTGTTGAAGAAACTCACAGCCACTATAGGCACATGGAACTAGAAACAAACCAGACAAAATATTGGAGATTTGTGGCTCAATCTCCTTATTCATTCGTTTGTTCATTTGTTCATTTGTTCCATTTACAATATATTTTTTTATTCCTCCAGCCATCTCAGGTGGCATGCTTGGGTCTCCTTCTCCCAATAGCCCTGTGAGATAGGCTAAAATCTGAGAGAGCAACTGGCCAAAGGTTAGTTAGTGAGTCTGATGACTAAGGAAAATCTTGTTTTTGGCACTTCCTATTCAAAGCTCAATAAACTAACCATACCAAGAATGCAAAGAACAGTTTTCTGCTCACTTAAATCTTCATGGGGAATTCTTAAACTGAATAGTATTTTCCTTGTATAAGACTATATTTTGGTCCAAAATTTTTAGGCTAAAAATTGAGGGTCATCTTATACATGGAAGTAAGCCAAGGAGAGAACCATGTGGTTGCAAACATTGTAATTTTGGGTTGACAAAATTGGGGGGGTGTCTTATACATGGGGCATCTTATAGATGGGAAATGTATGTTCTTTTTATGTACACATAAAAGCATGGTCAAGAAAAATAGCTTGAAATAAAACTTTGGAGGTCAATTTGTATTTTCCAGAGTTTAAAAAATAAGAAAATAAAACATGGAAACATTGGAAGTTCATTCCAGACATATGGTAAAGCTAATGAGATGCAAATGCATAACAGAAGACACAATTTGAGATCTAGTGGAAAGGAAAGAACAATCCAGTTGGTACATTACAAGAAATTAAGATTGGCAGACCCAGTCTTTGATGTACAAAAAGACAGGGGGAGTGGACCCATTCTTTCCCCCACATTTGTGACAAAACAGAACACTAGGTCCAGATGCGGTCCATGTGCTTTCACTAACATCAAGCAATATTAGGGCTTGTTGTAGGCTTGATTTTGGTTAATATTAACACTAGATTGACAAACTAACTGACTAATTAATTATGTATCATTCATTACTAAAGCATGCTATACCTATTCATTCCCATGGAATTCAGGATGGTGAAGAGTTCAGTAACTCATATGTGTTCACGACATCACAATCCAGAAGACACGCTGAGGCTGTTTTATAATCACATCCAGTTTGTTTCTTTGTTTCTTTGTTTTTTTTCCTTCCTTCTTTCTTGCTGTGGTTTAATGACTGCACACATGTGGCTTATTCTAGTGTAGAAAAGAAATCCCCAAACTGTCAACTGAGCATGTGTTCATTCCAAAGTAAATGTTAGAAATGTTGCACATCAACGTGGAAGACAAGCAGAAGAGAACATAGTGCAAGATACTATCAACTCTTTGAATTCGGGAACATGATAGAAGAATTTCCTGAAAACGGTATCCCTCAATAAATCACTTCTTGGTCCATTTGTAGAGCTTAGAAAGGTTATATTTTTGTTCTATGGCCATTGGGCACACTGGCCGAAGGATTCTGAGAGCTGATTCACCTACTGGCTTCAGACTGGTCACCTGAGAAAAGAACATCTTGAAATATCAGGATATGATGTAAAAGGAAAAATAAGGCCAGTTACAGGGCTAGGAATATAAACATGATGCAACCTTTTACAAAAATTGCTTCAGTGATGCAAGGAAAATCATTTACAGGCAAGTAAAGCAAGTCAGGCAAGAGACAAAACTGCACTGACTCCTTCCAGTTCTGATGAACCTGACAAAGCACATCAAAAACAAAGATGCATTTCCTAATAGACAAAACCTCAGGTTTCCAATACACGGTCCACTTTACAATGAGTATTTTCTTTCTGTTTGCCTTTCACAGAGAGTGAAATCCGAGTGAGGCTTCAAAGTGCTTCTCCATCAACCAGGTGTAAGTGTTATTGCTGCTTTTTGTGGACTGAAACAAAGGTGGCTGACTCTGTTTAATAATCCATAGCTTCAAACAATGATTGCCTCCATAGTAGTTGGAGTTTTTTCCTCCCATGATGTCATAGGCTCTTTGCCTAATCAGTTGGACAGTAACTGCTCACAATTGTATTGGTGAAAACAACAGCAGAGGTTATTATCACCCACCTGCTAAATTACAACTGATGTGGTCTTGGAAGAGAAGGTGTCCTGGTTCCTGATGCAACATTTATCAAGGAATTGTCACGCCTTATTCACAGAATATTAGAGTGCTAGAGACATTGTCATTAGAGATGGGCATGAAATTAAAATATAGCATTTTGTTTCATATTGTTTCATTTCTTTAGTCATTTCATTTCGTTTCATTACTAATGAATTTTTAAAGAATTTTCAGAATGAAACAAATAATTAATGGCTCCCCTGGGTCCTAGAGGCACTAAGATCACCGGGTAGCTTATTTGGACTCTCCCTTGTAAGACCCCAGATTTAGAGAGGTTTGGGGTTCAGGGGGCTGAGTTATTAAACTCCAAAGGGGGTCCCTCTAGGAGAAATACATTTGCAATTGAGTTGGGAAACAGCTAATCACTCCCCCAATTATGGGTTAAGCAAGGGGAAGTAATAAATTGACCTATTGCTAGTGCAGTGCATGCACAACACTTCCAATTACTGCTGGGGGGACCTCTTTTTAGTTGAATAACCCAGCCCCTGAACCCCAAATCTCTCCAGATTTGGAGGGCTTACAGGGAAGAGTTTGAGGAAGCTCCCCCATTTCGTTTCCTGAACCAAAAAAGGCATTTTGTTTTGTTTCATCATGAAACGTTTTCTATTGTTTCATTTCATAATGAAATGACAAAATTGTTTTGTTTTTCATTGGGTGCCCATCTCTAATTGTCATATTTTCATCCTCCCAGGGTATCCTGTCCATTTCCCCCATATTTTCTTTCTTTCTAAATATACAGGTATTTGTTAGTGGGAATATGGAAGAGTTGAACTTTGTCTTAATTGCTAGGTGGCAATTGTCTGGATGAAAAAATAGGGCAGCCAGATTACCATAAACTCAATTTATCTTCAGATACATCTATTAGCCTAAGGCCAATTGATAGTTCTAGTCAGAGTAAACCCACTGAATCAATTGCTGAGTGGAAGGTCAACACAATCATACCGATTCAGTATTAAGTGTATGGCTTCTCTCCTGTTGGAACTAGCAATTGATTTTAATATATTATTTTAACAATATAGTACAGCATTCCACTTCTTACTGAAATGATTCTATTATGTTAGGTCACTTGTTTTGCTTTCAGATGTGGATTGCACCCATTTGAAATTAGCTTTTGGACCTGTGTCCCCATGGTCTCTTCTCTCTCTCTCTTTCTCTCCTCCAGGGACAGAATTAGATGATGTCAAGCGACTGCTACGAGGAAGTCGGTCAGCTAGTGCCAGCCCAACACGATCCTCATCAAGCACACTCCCTATACCTAAGAAGGCTGTTGTGGAAACCAAGATGGTGACAGAGAGCACCCAGTCAGGTATAGCCTGGAAGCAAAAGGTCCACAAAAGTGGGGTGATGGTGTTTCGAGCTTACTAGGACATGGGCAATGGTTTCACGCATGCACATACAGGTGCAGAATGAGAGTTCTGAGATAACAGGACAGGAGAAAGGAAGCCGTATCCAAGAGTTTATAAGCATGTATGTAAAAAAATAACAATCCACTAATTTTCACCTAAACTATAATTCTTTTTCAGTACAACAGAACCCTCATATCCATGGGGTCAGTAAATGCTAATTAACATATCCATGATCTGAAAATATTAAAAGAAAAATCCTAGAAATATATTCATATCTGTGAAGATGAAGAGGGAGCAAGAGACCATGCTGTGCATATTGTCCGCTGTTATATTAGCATTTGCTGTAATCTGTGTTTTTTACTTAAAAAGCCAACCCCCATGGCTAAAGGAGTTTTACTGTAATATAATTTCAGCAATGTAATTGTGAGAAACTTAGGACTTAAGAAATTCTTGCCCATAAACTGTAAATTATGAACAGATCCCAATCTCCTTTCTGCCTATTTATTTATTTATTTATTTATTTATTTATTTATTTATTTATTTATTTATTTATTTATTTATTTATTTATTTGATTTTTATACCACACCATCTGACCAATGGTCAGATTGAACATAGGCAATAGAAAAAAACAATATAATTAAACAATGTGCAGTATATAAACAAATAAAATTTGACCAATCAAACACAATTAAATCTAATAACAAAGCAGGAATAATAAATTAAAAGCAATACAAACCAATAGTGGCAGATAAAATATAAAAACTAGATCTGCAAAATGGGTGAGATGACAAATAATAGTCAGGGAAAGTGTATCTATACAGTCAGATTTTAAGTTGTTTTAAATAGTTAAAAGGTACAAGACCTATTTATCCTATTTATGTGAGCTTGCCTTGATCAGCATATTGCAAATTATTTTTCTTTAGTTTGTGTGAGAGAGTTTTCTGAGTGGTTACTTAGAGGCAAGCATGAGTTTCATTTGCAAATCTGTTTGCTCCTGTAGAGTGCTTTGAAAGAACTACAGGATCAGAAGATAAATATTACAATAGCCATAAAAATACATTACTCTGTGTCATTTCACTGTTGGGTATCCTTCTTTGATCTCCCTCCAGTGTCAGGGACATATGACACCACCATCTTGAATGCTGCCCTCCCACCATACATGTGGTCCTCCACCCTGCCTGCAGGGTCCTCTCTTGGCGGCTTCCACAACAACATGGCCCAAAGCTCATCTTTGATCAACACTGCTGCTCATTCAACTGGATCAGGTACATCAGCATCACTAACTTGACTCATGTATGGAGAATGCTTTTTTCTCAGAATTGAGAACTGATTTATTACAACAACTTCTTGATGCAAGAAGTTATCAGTCTAAAGAGGAAAGATAAAATGGAAGTACAGTACTGTGTACAATAATGATTCTTCCGTTAATCACACAACTTTCTTTCATTCTTTGTGATAGTTTTCAACAGGGCAAACTAAATTAATGGCTGTTTGCTTGTCTGTTTATCAAACTTATGCCCAGATTTTCTCCCAAAATATGGCATTCAAGACAACTTTCTTCAACTTTCTTTGGAGTTTACAGTGAATGTGGGACAGTACATTTCCTTCTGCAGTTCAACTCAATGTGTTCACTATAGTCATCCATTTTCTTCTTATGAAATGTCTTTTCATTAACATCCTCTTTGCCTTGAAGTACTTACTGTACATCAGAATAACTGCTAAAGAGCATTTGCAAACTGACAAAATAAAAAAACTGATTCTATGTTAGGGCAGAAGGTGGCAGGGGGTGGGTGAGAATTATAAAGTGTGGTGATTTTAGGGGCTCCTTTCAGTCTACTTTCTTCATCTTTTCAAAGGAGCATCTCTTTAGTTGCCTTGGTACCTTTAACTGCTCAGTCAGCTACAGGAAAAGTTAATGAACTGTCCTTGTATTTTTCTCCTTCCTTTCCCTTACAGTGTTTGGAGTCCCAAATAACCTGGCTCCCAGTTCCCCCACTCTGAACACTGGTCTTAGTACTTCTTCCACAGGTGCGTTGTCTCCTCTTTTTTAAAAAAACCCGTTTCAGGTGGCATTTAGTACTGGGGCAAACACAGTTGCAAGTTTCTTTTCTCTTCCTTCCTGTTGATGACCTCCAAATGTGTACACCTATGAATGTTCTTTATTAAAATTCTTTATAAAAGTGGTATTCTTTGAGATCTACTCTGCTGCAGATACTGAGAACTGCAGAACTCCAAAACAGGTTGAAATAAAGGTTTGGAACTTTTGCTAACCTGAGAGAAGGGAAATCAGCTCCACCACAAAAAATGCCAGTTATGGAAAATACATGTTCTATATTAGGATCCAGGAGGAGAATGAGGAAATCTTCCTGACTCAATTTCTAAGTCAATACTACAAGGTAGAGGTTGCCTCTTTGGTTTTTAAGGCCCTCTATGCCTAATCAGCAGCAAGGAATATTTCTGAGCCAAAATACCCTAAGAGAGTGATGGTGAACCTTTTAGAGACTGAGTGCCCAAACTGCGATTCAAAACCCACTATTTTTTCACAAAATGCCAATACAGTAATTTGACCAGAATACAGGTGGCTGTGAAGGAGTGATGTTGGGTGCCCAAAGAAAGGGCTCTGACTGCCACCCTTGGCACCCGTGCTAGAGGTTCGGCAACACTGCCCTAAGATACTAAAGCCTGCATTAATCCAGCACCATTTTGATGTGCAAGTAATCCCAGGTAATAAACCACCCCAAGCCAAATATGTAGTTGTTGTGACAACAAGAAAGTGGAATTTTTCCATCTCTGGCCTTTAAATTTTAAACATATGTAAATCTTAAAACAATCTGCCAGTTACAAGTGTTGATTCCGCTATGTGCAATTACAGAATTTGTGCATTTTTGAGAAGATGCCGAGAAGTTCATATGAAATACATACTACATCATCTCACCATAGCCCACCATGCTGCAAGATCTTCATTATTTGGAGATGACTTACTGCAGACTACCCACCCCAATGGGAGAATAATTGAAACTGTGTTTGCCGGTGACTACACTGGCAAGCTGAATTAAAGCAATTTGACTTTGCTGCAACTTGATTCTCAGCTTATTGTATGCTTCTGTTCAGAGACTGCAGGTTGTTTATGCTCCAGTGTCCATTCTGGCTCCTCAACCTGATGTGGTTTGGACTGCACCACAGCCTTTAACCACCACCCCTCCTTTCTTTTGATCCCGCCCCCTGCCAATCCTCTCCTCCTCTGTTATGCTTCATTGTACAATTGACAGGGACAATTTTTCCAAGTCTAATCTAATATAATCAAAGTAGTGATAAGGTGTTCTAGTGTAAATATTGGCAGTGTATTTCAAAAATACAAAATATACTTTGGGGTGACAGGAGAAAAAGATCATGGGGTGGGTATTCCCACTGTCCAAAACATCACACCCAGTTAAGTATGTCACCAAAATACTAGCCACAATCTCAACCCCACCCCACGTATTTTTAGAGAACAAAACAACTGATCACATGGGGAATAATTCACTTGTGTTGTTCCAGCTTAAGGAGAAACTTTGAGTGTGAAAGGGGGAGAAAAATCTCCATACTAAAAGCAGAAAGAGCTGGGCTGATTCAAATTGGCCTTTCAGTCATGTGATCAATTTAAAAAGTACAAATTCATCTGTTGGTCAGTTGGTTATAATCCTGTACTTGAACCCAGGATAATTTTCTTTGCAGTGTATGGCGTTCAAAACAACCTGATTCCAAGTACACTTGGAGCTGCCAATGCCACTACAACCTCTACTGGTAAGGAATGCCAGAAAAGTTGTAGAATACAAGTCATTATGGGTGGCATATATGGGCTGGAGGAATTAAGGCCCTTGTGAAAGAATTTTTTAAATATGCTTTGTACTCCGTTAACAGCAGCGCAAGCGAAACTGCATGTTATAATGATATGTGTTAGACTTCAAGATGGCATGAGCCTCTTAGCTGATTTTGCTGCAGCAAACTATTATGGCTGCCCCTCTGGATATTATTTATTAATAGCCAATACCTCTTCTTAGAGATGTGACAATTTCCCTGCTTTCTGAGTGCTACTGGGGGAAGCAGATATTTAGATCCCTTGCTTTGGTTTCTACCAACAGTGAACTAAGTCCCCCCCTCCCTTCCACACCAATAGGAACCACCTATGGAGTGAAGAAAAATACCATGCAGAGTTCTAACGTGACCAATACTGGTGTATCCACCTACCCTACTGCTGGTAGCATCGCATCTACAACTGGTAAGCCTGCAGGTGGAGAAGGAGGTCCACTTCAAAAGAGGAAGTCTGTCTTGGGACTCTTCATCTAAACTCCACCAGAACCTTCTTTTGGAAATACTGTACCCCTTTTTCCTGCATCCAGTTCGCCATCATCTTTCACAGAAATCTGAGACCATAATTCAAATGTGAAATCTGGAAGATGTCCTACCTCAGAGGGTTTCCCCCACACTTTTTGGTTTTAGTAGGTACAAAAATTATCACAAGTGTTAGAAACATAAGGTTTAAAGGAAGGAGACTGGTACAAAACTTTCAAGAGAAATTCTGGGGAGTAGTGTGTTGTGGTATTTTCATATGTGATATCAGGAAATGTGTTAGAGCCCCTCCCTCTCATCCTAGGCCACATCAGCATATTGGCAATAGAAAAAGGCTTTTGGTTCATTCCCAGCAATCATGTGTGCTGGGAATGAACTAAAACAGAGTGATCCTACCTTGCACCAAAAATGTAAAAACCACCCACTTCAGCTGCTAGCAGACTCTCAACTAAACCTCTAAGAGAAGTGCATTAGATTTCTGTATTAGGTATACACATACACATACTGTATCTAATACACATATCTAATTTGCAATATATATACCTAATAGACTTAAACACACACACACACACACACACACACACACACACACACACACACACACACACACACACACACACACACACACACACACACACACACACACACACACACTTTTTCTGCATAGAGCCAAGGAAGTGCTTAATTTGCCTGTGCCCTGATGTGGTTCTGCCAGATAAATCTCAATGGCTGGAGAAATAACCAGTTCTGGAGCTCATAGGTGAAAGCTGTCAGAAATTCACTAACCCTTTGATGTGTTGCTGCAATGCATTATTTTCATATTGTTTCCAGGATGATGGGGAAAGGAGGTAGATATGTCCATGGGGCATAAACAAAGAAGATCATGTAACATCTTTAGTTGGAAGTACAGCAGTGCTGTCTGAACTACTGTTGCCGTTTCTTCGCACGCAGTTCTAGATACTGAAGTCCAGTTTAAACTACCATAATTTTGAGAGATTGTCATCCATTTTAAACATTTTTCTTCAACCCAAGGCTTTGCTCTGGCAGTTGTCTGTGTTCATATCCTGTATCTTGCCACATTGTTCCACCTTTTCAGCTTTTCTCTAAAAGCAAAAATGCAAAGTATTCTGCTTATATACCACCCCATACCACTTCAAGTAGTCTCTGGGAGGTTTACAATTTAATTACAGTATGCAGGCTACACATTCCTGCCCTGCCCCCCAGCAAGCTGCACAGTTTTACTTGCAGTACAGGCATTTAACCACTGCGCCATGGGGCTCCTGCTTCCATCAAACATGTTGTATTTTTTAAAAAAGTACTACTGTGAGTGTTTGCAGGCTCCCCCTTTCCCTTTATGGAAACACTTTGCAACCAGTTTCCTGAGCCTTGTGGTGCAGTGGTTAAACAGCTGTAGTGCAGCTAAAACTATGCTCATGATCTGGCGTTCAATCCCAGTTATCCTGGTCATGGTTGACTCAGCCTTCTATCCTTCCAAGTTGGTAAAATGAGTACCCAGCTTGCTAGTGCTGGTGGTGGGAAATGTGTAGCCTGCATAATTAAATTGTACACTACCCGGAGAGTGCTTTAAGTGCTAAGGGGTGGTGTATAAGCAGAACAATTTGCTTTTTAATCCACTTCCTGACAATGGCAAATTGAAAGCAGTCTGGTGCAGACCAACGAGTTTGCTTGGGATGCCATTTGAATGCCAGGATCACACTAAATGGCATACCAGACCTTCTAGTGATCCAATTGAGCCATCAACTAGCTGACGGGGCCCAGAACAGCATGGGTAAGACCAGCGTGGGTTTGTTTGTCTTCTTTTCACCATCTTGTTCAAAGGTGGGGAACAAATTTTCACTTGCATCTCTTACATGTACTACAAGGGTTTGCAGACAGTTCCCGAGTTCCTGAATAGTTTTAAAGACCTATTAGTCCTATTGTTGGTTGAGTAGGGGAATTGACCCATTTGTAAAAAGGAGATAGTATTTTAAGTAAGCGATTAGGAACATGGCAGATTTAATTCTCTGCTGTTATCTATGTGGACTTTTTAGCCGTATTTGTTTTTGATATGGGCAATGCTTTGAGTGCCTGTTCTAGAGTTGGTGATACAGGCGTATGAGATCATTTATGAAGAAAACAAAGGGATGATTTACCAGTCCAAATCCTAACACTGACACTCTGCAGGGTGCTTTTCTAAGTTCTGGCAGTCAAGAGGCAAATTACATAGGTGAACTATAGTTTGGATATAACCACATTTTCCATTTTTGGATAAAGGTTCCATTTCTTTTGAGTTTTGCTTTGTTTTGTGGTGCTTTCATGTTTTTAATGGCTGTGTCAGTCAGAAAACCAACAGATGGACTTTTTCCAGCTGGAAATAGATACAGAAATTTTCACCATATTGACTTTCTTCCTCCCAGATCTCACATTTGGATAGGCCTAAATCAGTGTCTGGAATAGGCAAAGCAACCCTGTATTGCACTTACTGCCAGAGTTAAGAGATACGCTACATGGGCAGAACAGCCATTGGATCCAGTACTTTCCCCACCAAGGGCAAACGAGGCAGACAAATATATGAAAAAGACCACAAATGTGCCTGCATTCATGGCAATGCCACTGCTGCCCTACCAGTCCCCAATGTGTGTCAGAAAGTATGCCCACAGACAGAGAGCCATGTGGCCATAATGACTCCATGCCGACACAACTGCTGCAAACAGATTCATTCTGCTAACATATCTGAGGCATTTGGCTGGTTTGTATGTTATGGGAGCAGCCTGTCTGGCATTCTGTCTGCTCTGCATTACAGGGCTTTGGTTAATGTGGGCAGTCTTCTGAGGTGCAGGGGCTGTACATGCCCACCTCAGATCCTGGAAGACCATCCTGTCATCTCCTCCTTTCACCACTCCCACCAATAGTTTTTCTTACTCATTCCTATTTTTAAAACAGTGATCCTGTTCACTAACTAGGGTTCAGATTATCATTATTTTTAATTTAAAAATTAAGGCACTGAGGTCCCTTCAAAATAATTGCACCTCACCATAATTCTAGAGGGCACAAGAGGATTTCTTGAACAAATATTTACATTAGCATTGGGGTAGAATTGTGGGGTGTGCTGGGACTCAAGGTAGCCTTCAGAGGGTGTTGTGATCCATATTCAGTTTCGTGGGAACTCTTACTATAGCCATCAACCAGTTGACTTTTCATATAGGTTTAGATCCTAAATCTGGAAACCCAAATGATCAATTCCCCAGGTTTTTGAGGTTGAAAAAAAGTTTCTGTCCAAAGCTTGGACATTTCTAGAATGTCCATTCTGAATTTAGCCTCCTGCCATTTCCTCCTCTTTCATTTTCTGCCTCTTCTATGCCACCCAGCAGTGAACACCACGACTTCTCAAAATGATGACATCCTGCGCAAGGACTGCAAGTTTCTCCTCCTAGAGAAAGACAACATCTCTCCCAAAAAAGAGATGGAACTGTTAGTCATGACCAAGGACAGTGGGAAAGTTTTTAGTGCATCTGGTGCCGGACTCAGCGGAGGTTTGTTTCTTAGCTATTTTATATGACTTACACGTACTGGTGAGATAGACTCACTTCAGAAAACCACATTGCTTAGGCTGGGCTTCATTTTATGCTAATCCAATGCTTAAATGGGAAAACGGCATTGCTCCTTCCTTCCCACGTCAGTATTGTTCAACTGTTTCCATACGGTTGTGGGGTCAAATAAAATGGCCCTAGTGTGCAACTGTGAGTTCTTTCTTTTGTGTTTTACTTGTGCTTACTCAGTCATATTTCATGAAGCATCCGTATTTCTGCCTACCATGACATCTGTACTGCCAGTTGTGAGGCCCACATGGGCATTGTAGTCTACATTGTTCAGAATATCGTCTGATGCCATTTTTGGTGAACAGCTAAAGCCCTTAAAATAGAAGGGGCCATGTTTTTACATAATTACTGTGGGTGTTGCATATGCTAACTTAAATTCTCAGCCAGAATGTGGAATGTTTCATAGGCTAACTTATGCCTTCAGCCAGCTAGTTCGAGATATCCATTGTTGTATGGCTGAATCCAGCTTTTGGAGCAGCTACAGGCCAATAAATATGACTGTTTTACTGTGAGGTGGGAACTATCATGCATCCAAGTCATTGTGGTTGGGGAGAACAAGCCTTGACATCTCACGTAACATCTCTACTTCCTGCGCATTACTGATGAGACAACAACGATGTCAGTCACATGTGGAGCTATCTATCCCAGGGAAGCTTCAGACCAATCAAATCTTCCACAGCACACCACAGTTTATTTGTAAATGAGAAAGCATTGCTTACTTGCATTAATGTGCCAGTAAATCCACCATGTAGGAGATAAATATATCTGGGGAACTGTGGATTTGTCTTATTAATATGGGATAGCTGACTGGATATTGAGCTCAATGAGTTAGCAATCTGCAGCCAAAGTGAGCTAGGTATCTGGCTGCAGAGTGAGAATTTGGGAGTTCAATGCCTTGCTGTGTTTCCAGGAGGAAAAAGCCATCCTGTAGAGCTTTGGGCAAGCTAATCCCAGGGTACCCACAGCAAGGGAAGGAAATGGTAAACCACTTCCAAAATCTAGATAAGATGAATTTTGGGATTTCACTGAAAACAGAACAGAGGGCTCTAACTAGAAAATGCTGTAAATGTTGCCATAAGGTGGAGTTGAGTTGACAGTGTATGTGTGCATGCATACATTCTCACGCTTGTGTGCATGCATGTGCGCACACACACACACACACACACACACACACACACACACACACACACACACACACACACACACACACACACACACACACACACACACACACACCTTTCATTTCTAATCCTTCTGTGCTTTAACTCCACCATTCCTGTCTTTTTTCATACCGCAGGCACACATACACATCTGTTTAGACAGAATACCTTCACGATGCCTTCCAACTGTCTGACTGGAAGGTCTTAATAAACATGAGGGAATTGTTGATCTTGGAGCTAGGCCAATTTACACAAGCTGTGTGTGAGGTCTACTTTAAATAGCCCCCAAAATGTATTTTGGTTTGTCCTCTTATGCAGCCGCTTATGCAGAAGATACCCTAAAGAAAGACAAACAAGCCCTGTCTTCTTCTTATGGTGGGGGTTCCTACTTGAAATCAGAAACAAATGGTAGGTCCTTATTGTGGCGAAAGCTGCATCTTTTGAAATACTTTCCATATGTACATGTAGATATAAATATCTACACACGTGTATGCCCTCATAAATATTATGCATTTGACTATTTCCCCATATGATTGTTAATTGAATTTCCCTATCATTTATGATTTCCCAACCAGCATACCTCATAAAATAGCTACATGTCCAAGCTTCTGATCAATTACATTGATGCACACCTATTCCATAAAAAGCTCTTTCTAGGAAACAATTAAGATTTATGACATGTTCACCTATCTTGATTTTTTTAAGATGGAAGTAAGATCATGTCCTAAATTAGGCCCTACCCAAGTGGATTTTTAAGAGGAGCCCCATGGCACAGTGGTTAAATTGCTATACTGAAGCTAAAGCTGTGCTCATGACCAGGGGCTCAATCCCAGGTAGCAAACTCAAGGTTCACTCAGCCTTCCATCCTTCCAAGCTCAGTAAAATGAGCACCTAGTTTGCTGGAGGGAGAGGGCATTTGTAGCCAGCATAATTAAATTGTAAACTACCAGAGAGTGAGAGTGCTTTAAGTGCTGTGGGGCGGTACATAAGCAAAATAGTTTTTTTGCTTTTGTCCCCCCCCGCAAAGTCTATTTAAATATGCATTCCTTGTTGCTTTATGTGGCCAGTATCCCCCATGCCCTTTTTGGTGGTTGTTTTTGTGCCTTCATTTGTAGCATGTGTTCATTTATTAACTTTATTTTCATCCTGCCTTTCTCCCAAAATGGACGCCAAGTAGCTAAATACTCTATCCTTGCTAGACATGCAAATCTTCTCTTTATCCATGTATTTCTTTATCAGTTTTACTGTAGACTGCAATTTATTTATTTTATTTATTTATTGTTATATTTATATCCCGCTTATCTTCGGGATATAAATATAATGAAAACTGAGAAGCTGTATCCATATTTTCTGACCAATAAAGCTACATTGCCAAAGCTATTCAATGATTTTTGTTTGCCTTTACAGCTGCTGCAGTGGCTTAAAATTTATTAAAAGAGAGTGTGACTGCTGTGTGTGGAAAAATATATATTTTTATTTTTTTATTTTAATAGGTGGGATAAAATCTGTTTCAACAAAGGACAAAGCCACTTATGCAGGTAGGTGCATATCTGAAGCTAAAATGGATTTAAAACATTATTAGGATAGGTAATATTAATATACTGCAGTAATATATGTTTAAAAGTAATTTTAAAAAACCAGTTAGCTCTTTTGGGAGCTCCTGAGATCTTCCAGATTGCATTTGACTTCAGCTGTAGGCAATTTCTGGCCTTTTAGGTCAAAGCAAAGAAAATATTTTAATATTTTTATAACTGATATAGCTACATTCAGTAACACACACCCCTCTTTCCGTGCCTCTACTGAGCAGAGGAAGTAATTAATTTGCCATCGTACTGAAGCAGCTTGCTTATTAAGCCACTTCATGATATTAGCAGGAGCCATTTCTGGGTGAAGGCTCAGGCTTGATTAGATTGTTCTTGATCCTTGATGCTAGTGTGGCTGTATGCTAACAGTGTATTTATGGTAGATGCCTGAGTATTTATCCTAAGAAGGAGATCAGGATTTTAAAAATTATATTTGAAGCATTTTGGGAAACTTGAAAATGTTTCTTACACTCATCATTTTGCCTTTTTCCTCAGTGGACTGAGAATTAAACCCAATGTATCCAGAACGTGATATGATACCAGCCTCCACCAAATATGAGCTGTTAAATTTAAACAAAGAAAAGTGCAATATAAAGAAAAAGGGGGATGAGGGACATTAAAGATTTAGAAGGTTAAACCTAATTGGAAGGAAACTGATAAAAATTAAAGTCACTGGAAAGAAAAAGAATTATTCTTGAATGGCCATAATTGAATATAGACTAAAGTAGAATAAAATGCATACAAGACTTCTAAATGTGGGAGAAGCTACAGTTGGGTGTTGCTCAGAGAAGTTCTGGAATCATGATCTCGGCAGTGATCTCAAAAATCATCCAGTCCAAAACTGTAGAGGGTGGGATCTTCAATACATGTTGCAATGAAAGCTTTCCTAACAAATGGTAGTTCATCCTCTGCGGAAATGCATCCAGTGGAAAACAATCAGTCCTCTCCAGGAGGTAGTTAAGAATGGATTGCATTCCAGACAACATAGCATAACTATGAGACAAATGTACTTGGATTTTTTTATTGTCATTTGTCACCATTTGTTCACCACATTTAAACTGGAAAAAAGTGGTACAGTAATGAAAAAATGTATACCCTCTGTTGGAGACATTTTGGCATCGTACTCAAGTCCCAGTCCAAAGCTTTTTGCTGGGACATGTCTGATTCTCACCTGTTTCTGCCTTTTTCTTGCTATAGAAATCCAAGGTGATGATGGATGTGGAGGGGCAGGTGCTGCTCCAGCCTGGTGCCCTTGTGCCTCCTGTTGCAGCTGGTGGAAGTGGCTCCTGGGGTTGCTTCTGGCCTGGCTGCTGCTGCTAGGGCTACTGTTTGGGCTTATTGCTCTAGGTAAGAGGTTAAAACCAAAAGAGATTAAGGGGCAGGTACCAGGTTCGGGCTTAGGAAATGGAATACCTTTGTGCCTTCTTAAGAATGCCTGCAGGAATTCTTCTTGAGAACAAATCTACACAGCATAGTTGGTGCATGTAGCATGCACCAACTATGCTATATCTACATGTATTGATAATTGGCATGCCCAATTATCAATACATGTAGCAACCTGGGAAGATGTCTAAGCACCCCTCCTGCCAATGCCTATAGGTACTTTGGGTCCTGAAAGCAAACAGGGAGAGGAATTCCCCAGCTTTTGGTTATGTGACTGCTAGCGCTTGGTGATTCCAGTTATACTTCTTTTTAATCCAGTAAGGCACCGATCACACAATCGTTTTGGTGCTGTGTTTGCTGTGAATGACTGCATAGCAAAAGATTGTGCCTTTACTCCAAGGTGCAGCATTTTTGGCACCCTAGTTGACCACACCCCCTGAAGCGCACTTTAACCGCATCATCCTATACCACCAGTAGTGGTTTGATCAAATTGCTCCTCTTAATGATGCACAGTTTTTACTGCAGCAATTGCAGTGTGACCAGTGAGAATTCACACCATTTCAGTCCCCCCCTTTTTTTCTGCCTCTTTCTGCTGTCCTACTTTAATCAATTGCTGGCATTTCCGTAACTGAGCACTTCTACAAGCTTCAAATTACCTCGTACAGTGACTAATGGGAAAGGAAATGAGAGATGAGAGAAAAACAAAGGAGTTATTCTAAAGGCGCTCTGGTACTAGGGATACACTGCCACGTTCCCAAACGTTCGTATGAACTCTTCCAGTAATACTAGAAAGCCGGCATGCCAGTAATCAACAAGCAAATCACTTTTTAAATATATATGTAAGCATGATGGAGAAAAGCAAATCAATAAACAGGGAAAATATGCGCATTTGGCAAGATGGGGCACACAGAAAGAAGTATAATACACCCCTTCCGTCGAGGCATTAACTGCACACAAAACATCACGTGATCGCCTGCGATTTTAGTACGGATCAAAATACAGTGGTACCTTGTATAAAGGAATTAATTTGTTCCAAATGAAATTATGTTAAGCAAATTTTCCTTTATACAGATTTCCCATAGGAATGCATTGAAAACAGAGTAATCCCTAACCACGGCCATTTTTATGTTGTACGGATTCGCCCCATAGACGATTCTGTTAAGCAAATTTGCCCTATCTCTGGAATTTTTTATGTTGTACAGATTTTATGTTATACAAACTGTTTGTTATATGAGGCTCCACTGTATGATGCGCAGTTAATAGCTGTGTGACCAAGGCGTAAGATTCAGTTCTGAGGGAGAGCATGGCGGCCTGGCTGGGGGGGGGGATGGAGCATGCAGTATTTCTGGATGAAATTTGACCATTTGTTTTTACCAAACTTTTCAGCGGATGAAGTGAGGAAGTTGAAATCCCGTGTGGAGACCCTTGAATCCCGGGCCAACTATTGGCAAGTTCCCCCTGATAGTGACCAAAGCATGCACATAAACAAGGAAGCGAAGTTTGCCAGACTTGGCGCAACGTTGAGTGATATGAATGAGTATCAGTTATGGTCACTCATGAAAAGCCGACTAGATGCAGAGGTGAATAAAGGTGAGGCATCCAAAGAATTATATGTGATTTGGCAATAATAGGCTGTCTTTGTCAGAAACATGTTGAATTCTTCAGTGACACCGTGGTCTTTTCTAAAACACAGTTAAAATGGAGTGAAAGCTATAAGCAAACTGGGTTAGGTAAACTGAGGAAAAGCCAAGCGAGTTTACATCTTTGTATAAAACTGAACTGAATGGACATAATAGGAGAGAACATTGGGGGAAAAAGATGACTAAAAATTTTGCAAATTATCTAGAATTATCTGCATTGAGAAAACATGGTCTTGTGGCATCTAAAGACTGATTATAGCAGAAGTATCCACTAGATAGAACAGTTCTATGAAGTGAAGTGGACTCCAGTCCATACAAAGATAAAAACAACAATAAAACTGGCAATAAATAAATTGTACAATTAACAATTAGCATGTTTGGGTGCAGCAGACTAACATTTGTTGCTGTTCAGTCGGTCAGTCATGTCCGACTCTTTGTGACCCCATGGACCAGAGCAAGCCAGGCCCTCCTGTCTTCCACTGTCTCCTGGAGTTTGGTCAAATCCATTGATGACACTGTCCAACCATCTCATTCTCTGCTGTCTCCTTTTCCTTTTGCCTTCAGTATTTCCCAGCATCAGGGACTTTTCCAAGGAGTCCTCTCTCCTCATGAGGAGGCCAAAGTATTGGAGCCTCAGCTTCAAAATCTGTCCTTCCAGTGAACATTCACGGTTGATTTCTTTCAGGAAGGATAAGTTTGATCTCCTTGCAGTCCAGGGGGCTCTCAAGACTCTCCTCCAGCACCACAGCTCAAAAGCATCAATTCTGCGGCGATCAGCCTTCTTTATAGTCCAGCTTTCACTTCCATACATCACTACTGGAAAAACCATAGCTTTGACTATCCTGACCTTAGTTGGCAAAGTGATGTTTCTTCTCTTTAGGATGCTATCTAGGTTTGCCATCACTTTCCTCCCAAGAAGCAGGCGTCTTTTTATTTCGTTGCTGTTGCCATCTGCAGTGATCAAGGAGCCCAAGAAAATAAATTCTGTCATTGCCTCCATTTCTTCCCCTTCTATTTGCCAGGAGGTGATGGGACCGGTGGCCATGATCTTAGTTTTTTTTATGTTGAGCTTCAGCCCTCATTAAGAGGTTCTTTAATTCCTCCTCACTTTCTGCTATCAGAGTAGTATCATTTGTATATCTGAGGTTGTTGATATTCCTTCCGACAATCTTAATTCCAGCTTGTGATTCTTCTAGTCCTGCCTTTTGCATTATTTATCTCAAAACAGAATAGATAGCATTCTTCACAACCAATGCATTTTAAAATGAGTCATCCTCTCGTTCATGTCCAAGTGGTTCATACCCAAAGCCCATCATATTAATTTGGCTGAAGATTCCACAAGGACTTTTCCCAACATAGGATCAGAAAGGCAATTAATGAAATAAAAACAATTTGTTGCACTTTCACAGTCCCCATGAAGCTGCCTGTGGCAGTTCCATACTTTCCCTAATGGTTCTCTGCTCTCCCCTAGCACAGGTTAACAAATGAGTAAAATAATTTGAGAAGTTCTCAGAATTAATTGTTTTAAACTGCTGTTATTTTCAGCATACAGACAAATAGTCTCCGCACAAACAATGATCACACAGAAAACAGGAGGAAGCTAATTTGGCATTTGCAAAACTGGGGAATTTATTTATTATTTATTTAATATATTTTTACCCCACCTTTCTCCTTGGAAAGGACCCAAGGTGACTTACAACACTGAAGGACAATATACAAAGTAGGAGACAATGAGTCTACAACAGTTGCCAAGAAATATTAAAGACACCATTCAAAATTAATGTATGTATGAGTAATGAATGTAAAGAGGTAGCTTGCATAATTAAAAAACCAATATTAAAGCTAAGAAGAATAAGCAAAGAAATATAAAGAAAAAAGTCATTCCAAAAGAAGGAATACTAAAATGAAAAAACACAAATAGTACTACAAATTCAGACCACACATTAAGGCAGAACAATCCATCTAAAAGTCACATAATGGGTAGTCAGTCACTCAGGGAAAGTTTGCCTGAAGAGAAAGGGCTTTGCCTGCTTGTGGATAGACAGCAAAGATGGGGTAAGTCTGACCTCCTGTGGGAGGCAGTGGCGCAACAAGGTTTTGGGGTGCTTGGGGACAATGTTGTTTTTGCACCCCTCTGGCCCTCCCCAAGCCCGTTGCATCCACCCAGCAAGGGGGGGCAATCCTGCAGGCGGGGGGGCAGGCAGGCAGGCAGATGGGCATTTGTGTGTGTGTGCGTGTGTGGGGGGTAGTGTGCATGCCTTACCTCTCCCACGGTGGCCCAGAGCAAGGTGAGGAAATGTTGGAGGAGGAAGAGGAGGGTGCCGCAGCCACCGTGCTCTCATGCCTACCTGCCTGCTTGCTTTGCTGCTCACCTGGCATGCGGCGTCAGTGGAGATGGTGGCTGAGATGGAGTGGGTCTCGTTGCCAAGCCTGAGGACTGCTGGTGGGAGGGTGCAGGACTTCCTCCTCCTCCCCCCCCAGGTGCCCCCAGATTGCTGTGCCCGGGGCAGATGTACCCTTCTGCCCCCCTAGATATGCCCCTGGTGGGAGGGAGTTTCAAAGTCTGGAAACAGCAACACAGCCTCATACTGTTGATTCTGCACTGAGATTCCTTCCAAGCAGGGGACATTCTGCATCTCTTCTATTTCTCCTACACTATGGATTTTTTTCAGTTATAAAAAATATAGAAGAAATGGTCAGAAGACTTAGGAGGGTTAAAATGGTGAACAATAGTATGTGAGTCCTCTATAAAAGTATGCGGATAAAGAAGCATAACTGTATGGTGTGAGGAAGTAACTCATTGAAAGGGTACCAGAGTGGAATGCTTACTCTTCTCGGAGCACACATCTACAGGATTGTTCTTTTGCCATAATATTAAGCAGAAAAAAATTACACCATTTTTACATCTGATCGCCTTTTTCGTTTTTTCTTTCCAGGTTATTTCCGAGGGGAAAAAGGTAGATATTTTCTGAATTTTAATATTTTAATATTTTATGGGGATTAATTTTACTGTTTATTGTTTTTTTAAAAAAACAAAAATCAACAAAGGGTGTTTATACACGACCCCTAAGCTCCGCCGCAAATGGAGGCAAGGTCCGGACCTTAAAAATGTTTACCCACCAGCTCCGGACTTTGCAAACAATTAAGTGCGACCCCGCCCACTTTAGCGTGACCCAGAGCAGTTTTCTTGTACCTGCTTTTTGGATGTGACAAATATTTGATCCGGTGTAAGGATAGTGAATGCGGGGCTCTCCTGGCTTCTGTTTGTTCTTTTTTTGCGCCCCGCCCCTTTAAGAGATCTGAATGCTGCCGGGAACAAAATGGAGGTAAACCGGCATTCTTTTCTTTCTTTTTTCTCCCTCCCTCATGCAGCCAGCAACCAGGAAGTGCAGAGGGGGGTGGGGACAGAGGAAGAGTGACGAACCCCTAAGATCTCTGGTCCGAATTTAAGTGGCCAGCGGATCTTAGGGGTCGTGTAAAAAGGCCCAAAGACATTATCGTGCCAAAGAATAATGCACTATAAGGAAACTTGGGATCTGCATTTCCTTATTTTTCTTTCTGGGAAGGGGCTAATAGTTGCATAGAAGCCACTGTGACTGAAGTGTGGAGATATCTTTTATCTAAAATGAAGATGCATCACAGAGGAAAGTTGCTGACTCCAAGGAAATACAGAGAGAGATAGCATGTGAAATATTTGCGGCTTATATGTGGAGATGAAACAATAGGCCCTTGGTTCTGCTTTCTGACAAATCCTGCATCTCACTCTAGCTAGATATGAATTAGGGATAATAATTATCTATTTATTTTAGAGTAATTTTACCGCACCTTCTCCTTTGAAAAGGACCCAAGGTGGCTTACAGTAATGAGGAATAATATATAGTCCAGTACAATTAAGACATGTTCAAGTATTTGAGAACAAGGAATTGAGGGACATCTTATAGCATTAATAGACAGCATTACATTAAAGCAACACAGTTATAAGTAGTCATAAATACAAAGTCTATGTGAACCCATAGATTGATATAAAATACACATGGTAGTCCATCATTCAGGGAAAGTTTGCCTGAAGAGAAAGATCTTTACTTTGCCTGTACGTAAAAATAAGCAAAGCCTGCAAATACCTTACGTATCTGAAATTGGAAGTACCCAATAAGGAACAATTTAGTAACATAGTCGCTTGCAACTATTTATTTTTCAAGTAACTGATTCTGTAACTAGTGATTACAAATTTGCTTTTTAGCTGTAAAAAGTGATGCCTATTTACTGATAAAAGGTGTTTTTAACAGACATTTTACAGGGGTTTTCCAAAATAACATAAACAAAAATATAATTAAAACAATAACAAATTAAAACCAATTTAAACTATTCAGTAATGCATAATACAATGCAGTTCTTTCAAAATCCAATATTTAAAGTTCCATCTGCAATTTGCTAGTTTTAACTTTTCCCACCATTTTGTTTTCTCTCAGGTGATATGGGTGCACAAGGACCAAAAGGTATGTCTAGAACTCTTCTGTACCCAAGTACTGTAAAAAGTTCTAATAGCTTTTGTTCGTATGAAAATAAGTGGACACAGTTGAGTTTCTGCAACTACATACATTATTAGGAGTTCTTAGCCTGGGACTACAAATGTTCAGACATGGAGGAGAAATTTTATGCCATTCAAAACAAATTGTCTATGTCAGCCACTAAATGCCATGGAAAACCTTATTCATTTTTCCATGTCTCGGTGTATGATGTTGCCACTTGGCCTTTATGCAAAAAGGGGTTTAATTTGAAAAAGACATATTCCTGAGTAGTACAAAGGAGACAGAGATTTAGATCCACATTCAAGGACACGGTTAACCACAGGAGGGCCCCTAGTTTCCCTTTGGTTTCTATATTTTACAATAGATGCAAGCAGGAGGGTGAAGTTGAAATAACCAAAAGCCATTTTTGACTGATTTTAATTTTCTACTTCTTTGTTTTTGCAGGCGATCAAGGGCACCCTGGCATGCCAGGTAAGCACCACTTAGGAAGAACTGCCAAAACCAATCTGTGGTGTACTTTTAAAATATGTGATAAAAGCAAGAAATGGCAATATGGGGTAGTATCACCATTGGTTAGTTACAGTATGTGCTGTCAGCTGATAGGGCTTTCAAAGTAAATGCAATAGTGGTTTTACCAGTTGCACTCTCCCAGTGAGTTTCCATGTTTGAACCCTTGTCTCCAGAGTGTGTCACTCTATCCACTACACCATAATGGAGATCTGCATCTATCTTTGTAGTCCCTGAAAATTAGGGACTACATGAGCGGCTCTCCAGTCTCAAAGACATAAAACACAGAAACCAAGCACTTTAAATAAAATTATCACTGGTAACTAATTGGCTAAATCCAAAGCTGGCTCCAAAGAGAGTAGAAACATTGTAATGAGTAGAGTTAGTAAATCACCATTTATATCTACGCTATTGACATCTATGGGAGTATTGTAGTTGTGACTAACAATGTTGAAAGTACATTTATGTTACGGAAATTAGTGTCATCCCTAAATAGGAAACATACGTTGGCCAACCTAAATAGACACACAGATGGCGGCATGTTGAATCATTCATGCTTTCATTATTGCCTTTCATGCCCTGGTTAATTTTGGATTTTAAAGCAACCCTCCCCCCAAATTAGTAATATTGATTTTGTTTTAGCCTCTCCCCTCTCCCCCTTCCCCAAGTGCAGGGTAGATAGCAGGATACCACTTTTTAACAAGCTCTTCTCTCCCTAACAGGCCCTCCAGGTTTGATAGGCCACCCTGGGCCAGAAGGGCCAAAAGGACAGAAAGGCAGCAGGGGTACGTAAATACGGCCAGCCACTTCCCTCTCTCAGATTCCACAGACTGAGCCTGCATACAGCGGGAAAAGTATTGAGAGCTCTCTTTTGTGACCATTGTGCTCCACCAAAGAGAGTACTGAGGTGTATGAGGTAGGACTTGGCACATGATGTATATCCTAAGGTACTCACTCTGTGCAGGTGAAACTGGCATGGAGGGTCCCATGGGCCAAAGAGGACGGGAAGGGCCTCCAGGGCCTCGAGGAGAATCTGGTCCACCTGGAATTGGAGAGAAAGGTGAAAGAGGTAAGAAATGTCATTATGTCCTGCTGCTATCCATAATGCAGTTATTGTTTTATGAAGTTTCCAAAACTATTGTCCCCCATCCCTTTACAAATACAGTATCTCTTTTGATTCTGAAAAACTAGTGCTACAGGTAAGGAAAGAATTTAAACACTGGCAGAGCTTCCAAAGGATCAGTCTGTTGAAAATGCCTTGTGGTGCTGCTAAACCCTTGGTCTACTACTGAGTGCATAGTTCAAAACACACTGAATACTTCTCAGTGGGGAAATACAGTAGGGCTAGGTGACTACAGCCTTCCATAGAAAGCTTATCTGCCATTCTTGATCTTCTCCGTAGAAATCCCTAGTAGAGATGGGCATGAAACAGAAATATAGTGTTTCATTTTGTTTCGTTTCAGTCTTCATTTCATTTTGTTTTGTTAATAACGGGTTTTTAAAAATAATTTTTGTCATGAAACAAAACACTTTGTAAGACTATAAATAATGGAGGGCTTTCATATTTTTATTTAACAGGGAGCCCACTGCCCTAAATCAAAGACACTCAAAACTTCCAATCAATTTGCTTTCAAGCAAAGAACCCTCTGTAAACAAGACAGAAACCTAATAGCTAGCTGCTGCAGGGAGAGATTGGGGAGATAAATTCAACAGCTGATCCGTGGCGTGGTGAGGGAAGGAAAGAAATTATTTTTTGAAAACCTCCACATTCCTACTTAAAAAGGAAAGAAAAACAATTAGTTTAAATTAGCTTGCAGACACAGCCAGTTAAGGGAACAGCTCAGCTCCTGGGCTGGCTAGTTTAAGGCAGATCAATATTGGAGATAAGCTATCTGAACAGCTGAGGTGTGGGAAGAAAGGAACCAAATCAATCAGTTTAAAAATAAACCTCCTGTTCTCAAGATGGTTGGATGAAGAGGCTAGGACAAATCATTTCATTTTTGAAACAAAAATGGTGTTTTGTTTTATTTCTGTTTGCTTTTTTATTTTGTAACGTAAGCTTACAAAATGACAAAACAGCATGTCATTTTTGGTAAGGTGCCCATCCCTAATCCCTAGTATGACCCAATCTGTGGTATGAAGATAATTGCCTCAAATTGCATAGTTACAACAATAATTGTAGCATAAGTGCTCGGACAGCCTTTGTTTCAACAATCAGCAAAACAAACAGTACTTTGACAAAGATATGGGATGCCCACTAGGACAGTAAGAACAAGTGGCATAAATCCAAGTGACATAAATGTCAGAAACCTTGGACATTGTAGCCAAAAGAGAGGAGCTTTATTTCCTACAATGTGTTGCCTATTATTATCATTTTATTATACATTAATCACAGATACAAAAGGGCTGTGGGTTAAAACTGTATCTTACTTGGACACTCAGTATATAAGCTGCCAACTGTTAGTCATTCAAATGAATAATGGAATATTAATAAAATAAAGCTATCTGGTGATTTGTTTTGTAACTAGGGAAACAATACCTTGCCTATCCCTAAAGTCCTTGTAGCTGTCAATTGTATCTCTGCACGTGACATTGGGAATGAGGTGACAGGAAAGGGAATTACAGAATTATCTTTTGTTCCTAGTACTCAAAATTAATTAACTGTAAGTGAGCCACGGCCTTGTATTGAGATGGAGGAGAAGGGTTCACCAAGCTGCCTCAGATACCACATATTACTCCCACGCCAACAACATCCATATGGATGAACAATATCTCATTTCTGGGGGCAGAAAGAGAAGTATCTGATGTAAGAAAGAACTGTGGTGTTGAATACTGTTCAGTATTTGGTTGTGGTGTTATAAGTTGAGGGGAAATAGGCCAGAAGGAACCAACTTTCAGCTGGTGACCTGCTTTCTCTTGCATTTTAATCTCTAGGTCCCATTGGAAATCCTGGATCTCCAGGTCCACCTGGTGCCCCGGGATCTGTTGGGCCAAAAGGTAAATTTGGTATCTGGTGTAAAAATAAGCAATGATCTATAATGAAGCTGGCTGGTGGCATATTTCTTTTCTATTGACCGCCATAATCCTTTGGGGCTAAACTGCTGGATCAGCAAAGCATAGGATCAGAGGGTCAAATACACAGGGTCATTTCCCATTTTATTTTTATCACTGTTTCCCTCCTCACTCAGTAGGCTGGTAGAGGAGAGGCAGGTTATTTATTTATTTATTTTATTTACTTTCTTAGTTAACACAAAGACTGCATCTCCCTATGTGAGCCTTCCCAGGTTTTAAGATAATCAGGAAATCATTTCTCTCTGCCCCACCACCCTCACTGGTGCAATGGTGAGGAGTGAGGACATTAGAGAGGGTCTCCTCTGCTGATGTTCCCAAACTGTAGAATGTCCTCTCATGAAAGGCCTGGCTGGCCCTAACTTTGCTATCCTTCCACAAGCAGCTGAAGACCTGTCTCTAGGCAGACTTTGTATTAGCTACTGGCTGCCTAATAGTTTTTTTAAAAAATTGGAACTGTTGTGTTTTCTTAGCAGGTTTTTAGAACTGCTTTCATCTATTAGTTATAATATTGTATATGTTTCATTATTTCTAATGCTGTAATAATTTATTGTTTTTTTAGCTTTTAATGCAGTTTATTTCAATATTGCAAGCTAGGCTCGGCTCTCTTAAGGAGAAAGGCAGTATATAAAAATATTCAATAAATAAATAAATAAATAAATAAATAAATAAATAAATAAATAAATAAATAAATAAATAAATAGGACTTTGTTTTTTTAAAATCTTTTAACTTTATTGTTACAAAGACATTACTGAACTTCTTAATCAAGCTCTTTTGTCTCAGGAAAGCTGCACTTTGCCAGTTTGTGTAGCACAGAAACTAAAAAGAAATCCGTTTCCCTAGTCACTGAATTATAGTAATGTAAGACCAAATCCTACTAACTGGGAATATGGCATCTTTGTTTCTTTGGAATTTCTAAAAATAGCTTTGTTCTTGGGTAGCTTTTTTCTTTAGTTCAGTTCAGTTCAGTTCAGTTTACCAGTTCAGTTTTTGACCCAGTTTTACATTTGAATGAAAGTTTAAAAGTTGCGCTGTCTAGCAGAGATGTGACTTGTAGGCCAGACACCTTTGGAGCACCACAGTTGCACATCCCTGTATTAAAATAAGGACTTGACCCACAAGGATGCTATCTCAACTGCCAAAAAGAAATGAGAAATTATTTTTGAACTGTCAAAGGGACAACTTATTTGCTTTAGTATTGTAGTTGAATGACCCCTGATCCTCTTAGGCCCCCATGCTCTCATATGCTTGCAGATGGAGGTTATGAGTGTTTGTCTGTTGATCACACAATTTGTGACCAGTCACAATATTATCTCTTCCAGGTATGATGGGTTCATCCGGGCCCCAAGGTCCTCCTGGTGAGTATAGCATTCTCATTGAACAGCATATTAAACATATAGTAAACCAAGAGTATTATTTACTGGGATAACTTGTGAAGTTACTTGCAGGAATGAAAACAACTTGAAGAAGAATTAATGTAGTGAATCCATCTGTAATGGAGTAGTGGTATTAGGATGAGTTTCAAAGCATCAGCCTGCCACTGTTTGTTTGTTTGTTTGTTTGTTCGTTCATTTGTTCGTTCATTCATTCATTCAATTTTTATATGCCTATCTACTGGCATGCCACTACTCTGGGTGGTTTCCAATACAATCCATAAACATAAAAGCTCTCTCACACATCTAAACCACAAAAGTATCAAAGCAAGCTTACAAAGAACCCAGCATGGAGAGCTTAGAATGCCATTTTATTCATTCCTTTTAAAATAACTTCCTAAGCTTTGGTTAGTTTTTGGTAAATTGCATTCTTGTATCTCCCAAATAATGAAGTTATGTCATCATAAAGAGATTAACAATTAAAGATACATTTGACCTATTTTCTGCCTTTCAAAACTGTGGTAAATTGTCACATGCTTCTTCTTAGAGGCCTATAGGAGCCTCCTGGCACAGTCGTTAGTTAAATGCCTGAACTGCAGGTACAACTGTGCTCATGCCCAGGTAGCAGGCTCATGGTTGACTCAGCCTTCCATCCTTCCGAGGTCAATGAGTACCCAGCTTGCTGGGGGGGGGGGCAATGTGTAGCTTGAATACTGTAATTAAAAAATGTAAACCTCCCAGAGACTACTTGAAGAGGTATGGGGCAGTATATAAGCAGAACACTTTGCTTCCTTCTTTCTTTTAGGTCCTCCTGGGCTTCAAGGATTTAGGGGTGAACCAGGACTCTCCGGGGTTAAAGGTATGATTCAGAGCCCACAGGTGCCTGTGTAGGAGATACTAACCAGTGCAAAGGACAACAAGACATTTCTTTAAGATACTCTTAAATATTTTAAGATACATCTTGGGGTGGGTGTGGCAGATCAGTGAAACTATATTCTCTGTCTCCCCCAATTTGTTTTAGTAGCATCTCGTGAGACCACAAGCAAAGACTATAAAGAATTTAAATGTTGTAGATGACTTGAATATATGGATGCATGAGCCTTGTCTCTTTTCCCATGCTACATGCATTTTAAAAAACATGATATGAAGGGGAAGAATATTGGGATATTATTTATTTATTTAAAACATATGGTCAGTAACAGCAAGATAACATGGACAATAAGCAAATTTAATTGTTCCTCTCTACTCAACTTTGCTCTCTAATGTTATTCTGCTTGAAATTCATTGTTTTTGTGTTGTCTAGGTGAAAGGGGATCAACAGGACTACCCGGAGCCAAAGGTATGTATATCAAATACAAGTATTTTTTCCAGTGGTTGATACACTTCTCTTTCTCCTGTATAACTTCTCAATGAGGTGTCATCTGTACTTTGATTATGAAGGTTGCTTGAATTTGAAGGATATAACCTATTGCCCCCTGTATATTTCTAGGTGATCAAGGGGAAAAAGGACTCCGTGGTCTTACAGGTATGTTAGAAAGTGTGAAGGATCATGAAATGTTACTACGTGGGATTCCATGCTTGAGGGGTATGCATAGAAGGCTGTAGCCTTTGAACCAGGGAATGAGAAACTTTCTCTTGGAGTCAAGGGACACATGGCTTCTTGCCGGGTTGGCTGGCCCTCTTATTAGGCAGAATGAGGCCATCACCTCAGGCAGCAGAGGTTGAAAGGCAGCACCAAGGCACTGGACATGAGATCTGCGTACCTCATAGCTTGCCTTGTACCCCCTGAACTAGTCTACTGCCTTTAGGTATGGTTAAGGTGTCTGTCTGTCTGTCTGTCTGTCTGTCTGTCTGTCTGTCTGTCTGTCTGTCTATTACATGTTCAGGTGAAGCATATAATAGCAATTGCCACCAGCTGGCTCTTGTGCACAGAACAGGAGGGAGTTCCATCCTGTTCTTCACCTCAAGCAGCAAAATGTCACAGACAGCATCAGCCACTGTCTGGAACGCCCCATTTCAGCACAGTTGTTTAGTACATGTTATATGGTTGTTCATTAGTAATTCGGAGTCACTGTTCAAAAATATCTCCCTCTTGTTCTCTCTTTCCACTTCTATTCTTCTCGCTGCTAGCAGGCATCATAATTGTCCACAGGATGTGTGGTGCAGGGCATAGCTAGAGCTGCCTCTAACTGTTCTGAAGAGCCACCTGACAAAGCCTGTGGTTGAGGTAGAGCTCTGTCAAATGCCAGTCCATCACCTGGCAATTTCATCAGTGGAGTTCAATCACTGAAACAAGAAAAGGGTAGCGACCAATGTCTCCCATATATACTGAACAATTTCTTTTTGTTTGATTTGCAGGTGAGCCAGGATCTAGAGGGCCACCTGGGCCTGCCGGTGAACCAGGAGCTAAAGGACCAGCAGGTGAGTGCCATGTGCTGTCACGATATTTCTAGAAGGCAGCTCGAGCACTCATGTTGATTGTCACGTTATAAGAATCATGGGACTTAAGACTCCTAAAATGTATGGCTTTGGAATAAAGGAAAAAATGATGAAGGGAAACATAATACTCTCAAATCAAAAGTGCAAGTAAGGATATGTATATAGGGAAGAGCTAGTTCATAGATTGACCTAAGATGATGCTTCACCTCAATATTTAATTGGGACGTTTTTCTCTGGTCATGGACTACCTGTGAAACAGAGATCAATGTAGGGTGTTCCTCACAATTTGTGGTATGTGTGGTGGGCTTTCAGGGCTGGCTTTACTCTTAGCTAGAGTATCAAATAAAATCAGGAAAGTTTTTACAGTAGTTCTTCATTTATTATGAATGCATTTTCACTGCCAAGGGGATGGAAAGAATTACTTTTGGGATTTTATGGCTCAGGTGCCAACATGTGTACTATGACTTTGAGGGGAGGAACACCATTTGCTTTTCTGCCTCAGTGAGCTAAATGCTTAGGGCAAATCCTGAGTCACTTATGTATCTACATGCTTTGCATTACATGCGAATGCCCACTGGTGTAACTTAGTGAAGGTTAGTAAGAGTTTTGTGTTCTACTACTAGTTTATGTTTCTATTGTGAAATAGTAGTTGTTCTGTCCTAAACATATACTGATATTCAACAGAAATATGTGTATATGTTGCATATATATACAGTTTAAACCTATACAAAGTCACTAAGAGTAACTGTGGTCTTCTCTGTGTTTTTTGTGATTTCTGTTTTATCTAATGGCATTTTTACTTGCACAGGTCCACCAGGCCAAGATGGACAACAAGGCCCCAGAGGTAAAAAATTTTATGGCAGACATATATATATATATATATATATATATATATATATATATATATATATATATATATATATATATATATATATATATATATATATATATATAGGTAAAAGAACGGGTATAGGTATGCATGTTAGGGTGGATTGGTTTCTTCCCGTGTAGAAATCTGGTTGTTTTATCTAGGTCTCACTCGTCATCTTCAGGCTGGTGTTCTGGCTTCTTTCTTCTTGAAGCAAAGTGTGGTCTCATTTGAAGTCCTTCTATAAATACTGCTGGGGGTGTGGTTTGCTTGCTCTGTTGCTGATTGTAGGTTCCTTTGTTCCTTTGTTCTTTTGTGATCTGCTGTGTGGCTGAGGCGATCGTTAAAGGGATTAACTGCTGATGGCTGTTTAGATGGCTGTTTACATGCTGGTGGGTTAGATGGCTGGTAGGTTCTGGCAGTATCCTGGGCTTTGGTGGAGTGGGGTCCTGTGTCTTGTGAATTCATTTTGGTCTGGCTACGTGTCTGTGGTCTCCCAATGTTTTTTGGGGTGTGTGAGTGTGCTCCATGTGGTGACTGGAGTGGGGTGCCGCAGTAGATGGTGCAGTCGTGGTTTTGTTATTGGATGGTGGTTTGTTTCATCTGTGGGAAGGGTCTGGGTTTGTGTTTGGTGTGGATGGAAGGTGGTGGCATCTTGTGTCCTTTTGGACCTGGTGTCAGTCTTTGTGACAGAGGCTCGTCTGTTGACCAAGTTTCAGATGTCAGGCAAGCGGGAGGTGTCATCACGTTTATTCATGTTGTTTGGGTGTTTCTCTATTTCAATGGCTTCCATGATTATTCGACTGTTGAAGTGTTCAGTTTTGGAGATGAGTTTGGTTCTTTCAAAGTCAATTTCATGACCTGTTGTTTTTATGTGCTGGAAGAGAGAGGAAGATTTTTCTTCTTTTTTGACTGCGTTCTTGTGTTCTGCGATGCTTATTCTCCTGTTTGTTTGTCCGATGTATGTGGCTGGACAGACTTTGCATGGTATTTTAGACTCCTTGGTTTTCTAGCTCAATCTTGTCTTTGGGGTTTCTTAAGATGTTGGCTATTTTTTAGTCGGTGCAAAAGGCTGTCTTGATATTGTGTTTGTGGAGAATTTTGCTGATTTTGTCTGTGGTGCCTTTGATGTAAGGGAGGAGGGCGGTGCCGTTGTTCTCTTCTGTTTCTTGGTTCTTGGGGGTGTTTCCTTTTGGACAGCAATTAAAACATTCGAGAGAGTGTGTAATCAGTTTTTAGGTGGTCTTTGTCAGCGAGGCGTTTGGTTCTGGAGATGAGGGTTTTGCTACGGAGTTGATCTGTGCAGGGTGGTGGTGTGATTGTGCATTTAAGTAGCGGTTTGTATGTGTTTTTTTCTGGTAGATGGTATGTCCTAAGGAGCCGTCGAGTTTTTGTAGATTAGGACGTCCAGGAAGGGAAGTTGGTTGTTGGCTTCTATTTCCATAGTGAATTGTATTTTGGGGTGTAGGCTGTTGAGATGTGTGAGGAAGTTGTTCAGTTTATCTTTCCCGTGTGGCCAGATAACAAAGGTGTCGTCAACATATCTGAGCCAGAGTTTGGGTTTATGTTCGGACTTCTGTACGCGTTGGTTTCAAAGTGTTCCATATATAGGTTTGCGATGACCGGTGAGAGGGGTGATCCCATGGGTGCTCCTTCTATCTGTTTGTATCTTTGTCCATTGTGGATGAAGTATGTGTTAGTTAGGCAGTGGTTGGTCAGATCTAGGATGTGTTTGGGGGTTGTATTTGTTGTGGATAGCTGTCAAGGCTTCTTGAATGGGCATGAAGAGCGAAACAACATGAAGCCATAGGTCATTGGGTTGTAGGTCTTGTTTCTTTATAATTTCTATGAAGTGGAACGAGTTTTGTACGTATGAAGTGATGGATTCTGCATAAGTTGTTTGGCAAGAAATTTGGCGAGGTTTTGTAGAGGTGAGCCTATGGAGCTGACTATGGGTCTGAGAGGTGTTCCTTCTTTGTGAATCTTGGGGAGGCCGTAGAGCTTGGGGCATCTGGATGATTTCTCTCTGGGGATGATGCTTGGCTTGATTTCTTCACTTAAGGGAGAGGCTTTTATTTTGGCTTTGGTGGTTTTTTCCAGGTAGGTGGTGGGGTCTGTGTTCAAAGGTATAAGCAGGGTCTTGTAGTAGGTTGGATAATTTGGCTTGGTAGTCGGATGTGTTCATCACCACTGTGGCATTGCCTTTGTCTGCTGGGAGAATGATTATGTTGTTGTCTTTCCTCAGGTTGGAGAGGCTTTTTGTTCTTCTTTGTGTAAATTGCTTCTGGGTGGTTTGCTGGAGCAGAGGAAAGTCTGATTTTGTTGGCTTCATCTGGGTTGATTTTGGTTAGGCTGGCTTCCACTCCGCATATGATGTTTTCGGTGGGGATGTGTCTGGGGCGATTGCAAAACGACACCTTTGTTATCTGGCCACACGGGAAAGATAAACTGAACAACTTCCTCACACATCTCAACAGCCTACACCCCAAAATACAATTCACTATGGAAATAGAAGCCAACAACCAACTTCCCTTCCTGGACGTCCTAATCTACAAAAAACCCGACGGCTTAGGACATACCATCTACCAGAAAAAAACACATACAAACCGCTACTTAAATGCACAATCACACCACCACCCTGCACAGATCAAAGCAAAACCCTCATCTCCAGAACCAAACGCCCGCTGACAAAGACCACCTAAAAACTGAATTACACACTCTCTCGAATGTTTTAATTGATTCAAAAAAACACCATCACCAAACTAATCCAAAAGGAAACACCCCCAAGAACCAAGAAACAGAAGAGAACAACGGTACATCAAAGGCACCACAGACAAAATCAGCAAAATTCTCCACAAACACAATATCAAGACAGCCTTTTGCACCGACCAAAAATAGCCAACATTTTAAGAAACCCCAAAGACAAGATTGAGCTAGAAAACCAAGGAGTCTACGAAATACCATGCAAAGTCTGTCCAGCCACATACATCGGACAGACAAACAGGAGAATAAGCGCACGCATCGCAGACACACAAGAACGCAGTCAAAAAAGAAGAAAAATCTTCCTCTCTCTTCCAGCACATAAAAACAACAGGTCATGAAATTGACTTTGAAAGAACCAAACTCATCTCCAAAACTGAACACTTCAACATGGAAGCCATTGAAATGCTGCCCTGACATCTGAAACTAGCCCTGGTCAACAGATTAGCCTCTGTCACAAAGACTGACACCAGGTCCAAAAGGACACAAGATGCCACCACCTTCCATCCACACCAAACACAAACCCAGACCCTTCCCACAGATGAAACGAAACCACCATCCAATAACAAAACCACGACTGCACCATCTACTGCGGCACCCCACTCCAGTCACCACATGGAGCACACTCACACACCCCAAAAACATTGGGAGACCACAGACACGTAGCCAGACCAAAATGAATTCACAAGACACAGGACCCCACTCCACCAAAGCCCAGGATACTGCCAGAACCTACCAGCCATCTAACCCACCAGCATGTAAACAGCCATCTAAACAGCCATCAGCAGTTAATCCCTTGTCGCCTCAGCCACACAGCAGATCACAAAAGAACAAAGGAACAAAGGAACCTACAATTTAGAATTTATTTATTTATTTATGCATTATTGAAAATTTACGAAAACAAATTTATTGACCAGAACCTACGAGAAACTAGAAGTCCGAAGAGCCACCATCTTATGTGCAACTGAGACCACACTTTGCTTCAAGAAGAAAGAAGCCAGAACACCAGCCTGAAGATGACGAGTGAGACCTCGTCGAAACGTCGCCAAAACAACCAGATTTCTACACGGGAAGAAACCCGAATCCACCCTAACATGCATACCTATACCCGTGAAAATCTTTAAAACAAATATCCGACCTGTACGGGAGAAACCTTCCAGCTGACCAGAAAATCACGAGAAACTAGAAGTAAAAGAGCCACCATCTTATGTGCAACTGAGACCACACTTTGCTTCAAGAAGAATCTGAAGATGTTCGCCAAAACAACCAGATTTCTACACGGGAAGTAATCCACCCTAACATGCATACCTATACCCATTACGAAAACAAATATGTTGAAACCTTCCAGCTGACCAGAACCTACGAGAAACTAGAAGTCCGAAGAGCCACCATCTTATGTGCAACTGAGACCACACTTTGCTTCAAGAAGAAAGAAGCCAGAACACCAGCCTGAAGATGACGAGTGAGACAGAATCCACCCTAACATGCATACCTATACCCGTGAAAATCTAGAAAACAAATATCCGACCTCTACGGGGAGGAAACCTTCCAGCTGACCAGAACCTACGAGAAACTAGAAGTCCGAAGAGCCACCATCTTATGTGCAACTGAGACCACACTTTGCTTCAAGAAGAAAGAAGCCAGAACACCAGCCTGAAGATGTGAGTATCGCCAAAACAACCAGATTTCTACACGGGAAGAAACCCGAATCCACCCTAACATGCATACCTATACCCGTGAAAATCTACGAAAACAAATATCCGACCTCTACGGGAGGAAACCTTCCAGCTGACCAGAACCTACGAGAAACTAGAAGAAGAGCCACCATCTTATGTGCAACTGAGACCACACTTTGCTTCAAGAAGAAAGAAGCCAGAACACCAGCCTGAAGATGACGAGTGAGACTGAGTCAAACGCCGCCAAAACAACCAGATTTCTACACGGAAGAAACCCGAATCCACCTAACATGCATATATATATATATATATATATATATATATATATATATATATATATATATATATATATATATATAGTAGATCTAGACATGAATTATAATAAAAAAATACTTGTCACATGCTCCTCAGCATAATCTCTGAATGAGACTGGAGACTTCCTATGTATTGTAATTAAACTATGGGAGAGATATGTGCTAAGCTGTGTATCTGAGAGGTAGCTTCTGCATATTTTTATGATTGTTTTGCATTTTGCATTATACAGTTTTAGCTTGGCTTCTACCAAATGTTGTAGTCCTTTATCTGTTGGAATTTGAATACAGGATATATATGACTGGGTCCTTTTCCAAGGAGAAAGGTGGGGCAAAAATACTCTAAAATAAATAAAATGCATTCTTTAAAGGCTGGTGCATTTGAAATCTTACTTACAGTACATTTCTGTTGACTGGAGTGGCTCTGAAGTTACTAATGATATTAATCATCATTATAATAATGATGTCCATATGTCCATATGTCTTGACTACTTTATAGGAGAACAAGGTCTTATGGGAATACCGGGCCCAAGAGGACCACCAGGACTATCAGGAGATGCAGGACAACCAGGTAACACAAAATGAGCTGAAACACCTATTCTCAATTAAGGGAATGAAAAGAAATACTTCTAATAAAGGCTTCTGTTTCCATTTTGGGATTTCCCCTTTGCTACCAAAACATTGTAGAGTACCTCAGGGGGTTGCGGGGAACCCATTAACTAGACAGGTGAAATCTAGATCTTAGTCAGAAATTGGAGAAATTGTTTTTAGACTAAAATACACAGAACCCCCCATCTACTATGACCACTCACGAGCACCACTGTTATCAGCTAAAAATACTTTCACTCTGTCTGCCAGTGGTTAGTATGCTGAAAGTAAAAATGATGGTAATAATCCGTTCGGTGATAAATTGCTGCCCTGTCTGGTTGCAGAGAACAATTTCTAACTTTTTAATATATTTGGCATTTTTTTCCTTCAGGTCTCCCAGGACCCCAGGGGCCACCAGGTAATACATGGGCAGGAGAACTAAACATGTTTACTTATTTATTTATTTATTTATTTATTTATTTATTTATTTATTTATTTATTTATTCAACTTATATGCCGCCCACTACCCAAAGGTCTCTGGGCGGCTTACAATCAAAGAATTAAAACAATTTAAAATAGTTATAAATAAAATTTATTTATTTATTCATTTATTTATTGGATTTATATAAAGTAAAATACAATAGCCAGACAAAGTTACCAAAAAAATACTAAAAATAAGACAGGACAAGACAGATAAATCACGCTGTACAGAATAAAAAGCAGCACTTCTCTAATGAGGGAAACTTTACGATGGCGGGCGAAAGGGGGGAATTAAGTAAATTAAAAAATCGAAAAAGATAGGTTTTCATCGGAAGGCCAGCAGGGACTCTGCAGAGCGCACTTCACTGGGGATGGAATTCCAGAGGCTGGGGGCCGCCACAGAGAAAGCCGGGTCCGGGTCTGCGTCCTCTGGCTTCCCGAGGGGTGGCGAAAAGCAATGATTTCGCGCCTGCCCGAACGGGATGGGCCGAGGTTTCGCTGAGCGATCCGCTCTGCCAGGTAGTCCCAAGCCATGGAGGGTTTTATAAACTAAAACCAGGACCTTGAATCTAATCCGGGCCGCACGGGCAACCAGTGCAGGCGGACCAGGGCTGGGGTGATGTGGTCATAACGACGCACACCAACCACCAATGCGTTCTTGACAGCCACCGGAGGAGATTCAAGGGCAACCCCATCATTTATCAATAAATCATCAAACAGTAATAAAAACCTTCTTTAAAATCATCATGTTTAAGTAGTAATAGACCCATTTCAATGTTGAATTTGGCCAGAGCAGTAAAAACCATTTTGTAGCTGGCTAAGAGGATGCAGGTTACTAGGTCCTAAGCAGAGCAGGTGTAATCACATTTCATCTGACATCAGAAAGATTCTAGACTTCTTTTCGTTGTCATGGTGCCATCAGGTCACCTCTGACTTATAGTGGGCCTGTGACTGAGCAGTCTCCAAAAGGTCCTGTCCTCAAACAGCCATTCTCAGCTCTCACAGACTCAAGCCTAGGCTTCCTTTAGGGAGCCATCTCATATTTGTCTTCAGCTTCTTCTAGCATTCCAGAGAATGCTATTCCAGAGAAACTTACCTTCTCATGATGCACCCAAAGTATGCACCCAAAGACTCCAAATTATGCTCTCCAAACTTCCTTCTACTCTGTAGTTGGTTTTTGCTATCTGTGAGAACATACATGCTATTGGTAATATAATTAGAATGAAACATAAATATTTTCTCCCTGTATATGTGTTCTTGTAAGGGAGAAAGGAATGGGCCATTATTCCTTGTATCCAAGCCTATGCAGGTTTAATCAGAAATTAAGTTGCATGGAATTTATTTTTCATTGAATGTGCTTGCATTTGCAGACGAAGATGTGATTACTGCTAACTGAGTGACTTGCCATGTATTGGGTGTAATCATAAGACGAAATAGTCATGGATAGTCTCTCCTGGCTATGGAAATAAGGAAAGTGATGATTTCGGTATTTGCAAGTTTAGCATAGTAAAGGATAAGTTGGTGTATCGCTGTGCCAAATAATGCACACAATATTGATTGGAAATCATTGAGTTCTAGATATAGATTGTGTTCCTCATGTTGGAGGACTGATGAGAGTGGTAGGTGTAAACTGGAAGGAAGAAACGGGGGTCTTCTCAGTAATTGGAAACAGATGAAAATCTAAGAAATACATCTATGATTATAAGTGTTCATTTTGTAATATCATTTTAACCCTCTCCAGGACTCCCAGGCAATCCAGGACGACCAGGAGCTAAAGGTGTGTCTAGATATTAATTAGATTTTTATGAACAAGTTTGTAATAACAATGGGGAGAAGTAATCCAAGCCCAAACACACACACACACACACAGAGAGAGAGAGAGAGAGAGAGAGAGAGAGAGAGAGAGAGAGAGAGAGAGAGAGAGAGAGAGAGAGAGAGAGAGAGAGAGAGAGAGAGAGAATACAGATAGTTTGTAAACTGAACTGGGCCTTTGTGTGAGCTTCTGTTCAAAGAAATGCTTCATGTATGTCATTATTTTTCCAGATTAAATAGGCCATAAAGGAATCAATAGGGCTGCTGCATAATTACCTAGAATAATATTATTTCCCTTGCAAAGGGACTCACAGACCTTTTCTATCCAGTACCAGATTTAAGCACAACACAAATTAACTGGCCATTGGATTTCTGATGTCTGCGTTATCCACCCACAAATAGCCCCCACCCAAGAAAGTTGCCCACAGGTGCCTAGAGACACCAAACCTCCGGAGAAGCTTTCACTTTCTTTTTTCTATAATCTCTCCAAATTTGGTGAAGATTGGGTTTCCCCAAGTCAGTTGCTAAAGGATATTTTTCTTAGGGTCCTTCTTTGGGGGTGCCTAATTCAGACATCTTGAACACAAACTACACCAAACTTGCTGAGCTTGAATAGGAGAGTAGGGGAATCCTCTCTGGAATTTTGGTGTATCTAAGACTTAGATTTAGATTCTAAGTAATTCAGGGGACATTATATAATGTTTTCAATTTAAAAATGAATTTGCGAATCAATTCATTGATTCATTAGAAAAATGTGAATTCGTTTTTTGTGATTCATTGACCTTGACAAATTGTGAATAAAAAAGAATAACATATTTTCCTGATTTGTACCTATCTCTAAGCACTATTATAGTACTTCCTGAAAGTCTTTTTTCCACAATACATTGGTCTCTGGAAATCCCATTAAGCATCCTATTAATATTTACATAACACATTTTAACCTGCTGTTCATATAAGATCAGTCATTCTTAGAGCTCCCACATTCCTTATCCCACCAATTTAGAATCTGGAGCACTGGATACAAAAGGGAAGAGGGCTGGGAGAGAGGAGGGAAAAAGCACAGTCTAGCAACAGGTTCTTGATTACAGAGTTCAATCAACAATAATGTTTCACAGGCCATGCAACAGGATTTCGGCAAAGTTGAAGGCTGTTGCTTCCTTTCACACCAGTGGACACTCTAGTAACAACTAGCAGCTGAAGGGAGTAGAACTCTTACTTAGAGTGGTATCTAAGTATGATAAGACTAGTATTGAATTGATTTCTAGTAGTAGATATTGGAATAATTTTTATCTCCCCAAAACAGTCATTTCCAATTTCCAGTCATTACTCATCTTTTTGGCAAAGCACTGATTGGCATAAAGATCTAATGACATCACAAGCATAGTCAACAATTCATCAGTCTGTTAACTGAAGATGTGTGAACCTCTTTTTCTACAGGTGAACCTGGAGCACCAGGCCGGGTTATTACTTCAGGTAGCTATTGCAGAAATAAAAGAAATCTTGCACCCAAAACTTTTTTAATGCCATGTTGCAGGTTTTTGTAAGGTAGCTTATGATTCCATCCCCCACCCCCGCTTTGTGTTTCAGATGGTGGATCAGCTGTTGCTCTTCCTGGACCTCCAGGTCCCCCAGGAGCGATAGGACCTCCAGGACCACCTGGTGCCCCAGGTGGGAACTCCCTTTTATTCATTAAAACAAAATTACTTGCAATACCAGTGGTGCTTCTCAGTGTTTGACTGATTGTGATGAAGTGCTTTAGTTATTGCCCAGGCTCCTGCCCTCAAGCTGTTACGCAGCAATGTTGTTGCCTGGCTATTGGAGCATATGCCCAGATATGACAAATAATGATGGTACAGTAATAATGACTTTATTAAAAAGAACATTGGACTTAGGCCCGCATTATATGTTATAGATAGCTCACTGTATATTGCAGCTATTTAGTGTTCTAGAGGAGTAATTCAGGCAGATGGTGACTGAGAAATCTTCCTTGCAAACAAAGCCTGTGATTATCTACCAATGACTTATCATAAAATAGAGTAAACTAGTTTGCAAACTGTGGGAAGCATGACAAATTCCTGCTGAAATAATTAAATGTTTTCAGCATTTTTTTCTCTTAATGATGCATAATAATAACCTCCAGTTTGCCCTACATTCAATCTGTTCCTTTCTAGCAATATCTTCAAAGGGCAGATAAGCTCACCCTTGCTTTCTAAATCAAGCTTATATGTTGTTCTGTTTAGTTCTGCCTGTTTTCCTTATGAGGAGGAGACACAAGACAGATTCCCAGTATGGTGAATAGAGTGATGAGCTAGGATGATGGAGAACAGGGTTTGAATTCCCCTGCCAGCCATCAAAACTGAGTGGGGGCACGGAACTATCAAAACTACTTCTTAAATATCTCACTTACCTTGAAAGCCTTCTTAGAGTCAATAGATGCTGGTTCCCATTTGACAGCACAAAACACACAGATATCAGTTGTCTTGTTAAGAGCAGACTGACAAAGCTGTTTGAGAAGTGAAACGTTTCAGTCTCTCAAGAAAAGGAAGTCCAGTTGCCATGACTCAACTTCCAGATAAACTCACTTGGATGACTGGGAATCTTCACAAACTAAAGAAAGGTGACTCAATGTTGTTCTTTGCTTTGAATGTAGGTCCCATTGGCCCAGCTGGTCTTCCTGGATCACAAGGTAATATAATCAGTGCAATCCCAATGTTTGCTTTGTTTCCTTTACTTTTTTCCTTAATAGGTCTGTCCAGTCAATCCATCTACAGGTAGGCAAAATGGATAAAGAAGGAAAGTAAAATAGCCTTGTCCCTTTGATGACCATCTTTTTCATGTGAAATAACATGTCAAAAAGTTATTTTAAAATTTGCTGACATTTTTAATGTCAAAACATAAGACCAAGTATAAACATTTTAATAAATAGAAATCAATGTAATTACATTTCCAAGACCACCATACTGGGCAATTGTAACCTAAGCAGGGTTTGGTTTTATGAATAAATCCTAGAGCTTATTATAATAGTTTAGTTTGTTTTATTATTATTGGGTTTGGTTTGGTTTTGAGCTACATCTACCAGAATCCACCAACCAGCATGGCTGCAGTGGTTGAAAATAAAGATTAAATAGCAGTTCATGCCTGGAGGGGAAACAGAGTGGAGGGAAAAGAGCAGAGATCAGCCAGTCTGCTGGAAACAAAATCAGTCACAACTTTATTGGTTATAGCTGTTGGTAGCCATGGCCCAGCTCACGAGATGGATTGAAAGATAAGTTGATATCCCAACAACAACAACAACAACAACAACAACAACAACAACAACAACAAATAAGATCTCTAGTCATACCAGAAGAAAAACTTGATACTGTGCACAAACCAAAGAAAAAGTAACTGGATAGTGAAGGGCAGGCTGCAATCACAGTCTTTACTTATTCCCTCAAGTGGGCAAGAGGAAAAACCTCTCTCCACAGGTTTCCTAGGGACTTTCCAAACTTGGGCTCATTAAATTTGGCCACTAGTGTGGGGAAAGTGAAACCAAGCCCCACATTTATTGCAGATGCCTCCAGAAGATCTAGAGATGCAAAATTTCTGGAAAACTTTCTGTGGGAAATGAAAAACAGGTGTCCCCCCCCCAACACACAAACAAACACATTTTTCTGTTTTTCTTTAAATCTTGAAGAAAATCTTATTCCCATGGCTTTAGAATTTATGGAAAATTTCTTCTGGAAATTTTCTCTGTTCACACCTTCCCATGCTACCAGCTGCAACTGTATAACAAAGATAAATCCAAGCTCTTCGTGTTTAGTGCAAGTCAGAACTGCTCACATATTCAGGCAGGACATGAGCAACTAAGAGCCTCAAATCATAAGATTTTAGTAGATGCCTTGTTTTTTCTTGTTTGAGGCAAGTCTGTGATGGTGATTTTAATTGTATTTCAATAACATAATGAATTTGATTCTTTTTATTGTTTTTATAATTTGTTGTACTTTAATTTTTTATGCTTTTAACTGACTTGTAAGGCATCTAGGATTCCGGTTTTGGAACAAAAGCAGCATATTAAATAAATGATAAATACACTTTGAGTTTTGACTGGGATGTTTATTTGTGTCCTGTCATTTTTGTGTCCTGATGTAGGTCCTCGTGGCGAGAGAGGGCCCCCAGGTGAATCCATCACTGTGGAGACCAGTAGAGTAGTGGATGCTCCTCTTCTTGGAGGTATAGTGGTATTATCCTTGTTGCCTTATATTTTCAGCCAACTCTTATGCTGCCTAAAGTTTGAGAAAGTCAACAGAATCTAATTGGTCAGTGGTTCCAGCATAAGTGCAATGATATAAACTGAAGTGGTGAATGACCACTAGTTGACATGACACCTCTTATATCCCATGCCAGTTAGCACACAACTCATTCACTGTTGGCAGTTCACTTCTGCAGATTACACTATTGACCTTAACACTGGTATAGCTAACCAACGGATTTCTGTTTATTGCCTACAGAATTCCTAATATGTCTCTAGGAATGTCATAATGGCTGTGAATCAGGCTTTCTCCGTCCTTCTACTTAAGAGCATCACTTGCTCAGAACAAAGCTGACCTCTGTCTCAACCCCAGCAGAATGTCTTGGAAAAACCTTAAGGTCACAGATGTTGAGTTTGTGAAGGTCATCCATGCTTTTTCTACCAGCTTTCCATTTCTGAGAAGCATTCTGTTGGGAGTAAAAATTGATATCCAGCTGGTAGCACCAGATTTGCCTCGTATGCATTTGGAAGGGAAAAGATTATTTTATTAATCTGTTGTTTTTGTGTCATTATAGTCGTGACCAACTCTTCATGACTCCATGTCCATGGAGTTTTCTTGGCAGGAACACTGGAGTGGCTTGCCAGTTCATACTCTAGACGCCTACAGCACCTGGTATTCCCTGGTGGTCTCCCATCCAAGTACTAGCCAGGCCTGACCCTCCTTAGCTTCCAAAACCAGGCAAGATCGGATGTGCTTAGGGCATCTAGGCAGCCACTCCCACTCTTGAAGAGGAATATGTACCATTCTGGACCCAGCAACTTTTCCTTGCTTGAATATATGGTTACAGAGGGCAACGGTTGGGCAAATTGGTGGATGGTTGAACCTGGCCAAGTAGCTTGTCAGCTTTTTTTTTTTTTTTTGCCCTAAAGTTGTAAATCATCTTCTAGCAATATCTGGTAGAACGTACCCTGTATGCTCAGTGGTGCAGCAGTAAAAATAGAACGACAGGGTTGGATAATTGCCTTCAAATATCTTGGAATTTTAATACAGTATGCATTTTCTTCCCCCTTCATTTGGTTCATCTCCTGATTTGTGATCAGTGCGGCCATTTTCATTTCATTTGCATTCAAGGCAAATGATTTAAGCATTCCTTTTGAAAACTGCCTTCTTTCTGAAAATAACCTATTGTTTTCCTAAACTTTTATAAACGCTCAATTTCTAACTTGATATGTTTATGTAGCAGTCTGTAGATTTTAAAGCAATATTCCTGTTTACCATTTTTGTCTAGCAAGCATGGCAGGACCCCCAGGACCTCCAGGTCCACCAGGACCTCCAGGACCCCCAGGTAGCTATGTTACAGCATTTTCTCTATTAATATATCAACTCATGGGAAGCAATTCTCTTGATATGAAATAAGATTTCCTTCCTCCATAAACACAGGATGTACTGTTTCTTTGTTTTGTTGGTTTATACAACCACATGAAATTTTTTTAACTGAGCAGGAATAATGAACTTTTCAAAAACAAGCAATGGGATGATGCCAGCTTTCAACAAATGCTGAGCATAATGACACAAATGATCACACTAAAATCTAGCTGTGGGGATTGCAATTAACCTGAAAAGGTTAATTGCCATTCTCAGGAACATGTCAGGACTTTGCTGATGCTGGAGAAAGCTAGCATAATTCCAAAATGGGAGATCAACTGGGGAAAAACTCAAATGGATTTGTTAGGTGAGGTGATGGACCAGCTAATGCCATTAAACCAAGAGCTACTGGGTTATTCATTCCCTCAAAGATAAAATTAAAGAGTTATCTGCCAAGTTTTCTGGGCTCGCTAACAAAACTAATCAAGCTGTGGAACAAGTCTCACTCTCTGGCATCCAAGTTTGATTAAAACATTTTGAAAACTAGTACTATGGACTTAGGCACAAATGGAACGGCTTGAAATCAAAGCCATAAGGTAAATCCGAGGATGCAGCGTGTCAATTCTGCTGCTACTGGAATTGACACAGCCTCTTTTGTCTATTAGATAATTACCACTGTTTGCCAAGATTCTCCCACTGGACTGAGTGACAGTACACACTATTCCTAAACTATCTTCTTTCCAACCCAAAGATGGCACGGTTGTAGGTGAAATTATGTTAAAATGTGCACGAAGAAGCAAGAAGAAAGCAGTAAACTACTTATGGTGTCAAGTTACACTTTCCAGCTGCAACGCCTAACAGTGGTACCCTAAAACTCTCCATGATAATAAGTTTGTATAGAAAATAAATGTTATTTATAGTGAACAAATATTGACATTCAGTATGCTGGATGAGGCAGGGAAACTATACTTTTGCCCTGGTGATGATCAATCGTACTAAAAGATACACTACTGCCAGAATCCTGTTCAAGTAAGACTTTACAAGGCTAAGGAGTATGTTAAGACTCCCAAGAAGAAACTTTTATGACCTATCAATATGTAGTATCTAATATGCAATAACATTGGTTGTCCATGATATATGTATATAAGAATGTCACAGATTAAGGAAATAACACAAACACATAGGAATTAACTTCAGTCTTAAATCAACTTATTGGAATTTAAACACAAACAAGATGGTTGGTCATTTACCATCTATGAGTTCATACAGAAAGCAAATCAAACTATAGATGTTGGAAATTAATAAAACACCTGAATACTTTTAGTACATCTCTCAGTATTTTTTTTAAATTGAAGACAAAAACTTGAAAGCGATTTTAGTCCCAAAAAAAGTAAAGAATTTTTTTCAGCAATATTTTTTAAAATGAGCAAAATCATGACATTTTCAAAAAAAATTCAAATTAGTGCATCTGTCATCAAATCTGAATAACTAATTAATCAGATCATGGATGAAATCAGTTTTAAGAAATTCTCTCAGGAGAATGGGCACTTTTAAAATGAACTTAATGTTTAAAAATTCAATATGTAATAAACATCTTGTAAATGTCCAGAAACTGATGATTTTGACCTATTTTAAACAATATATTTGAAAAGAAGTAATTCTTATTTTAATTTATCTTTTGTGTTAGATTATACAGGCTGGCTTGATTTTGGGGAGCTAGGGAGAATAGTAGTAATGATAAAACTGAGACAGGAGCTTGCTCTGTCTGTTCCATGCATCCGCTTGGTATTGTGGTATTTCCAGAGTGGTGCACCTGTGACTTTGGGGAAAATAGTTGTTTATTGTTTTGATTGTATATTGTGGTTTTGTATGACATTGATTTGCAATTATGCCTTGATGGGTTGTGATCTGCCCAGAGAGTGTTTGCACTAGTGGAGTGGTATAGAGTTTGAAGTAGTAAACAAACAAGAAACAAGCAGGCAAATTGTGTCTGTCTGTCTGTCTATCTATCTATCCCTGTTTTATAAAGTTACTTTTTAAATGAACTGATAGTAATCAGGAGAGATGCCTTGGATTTAAATGTAAAGAGAAGCACCAAATTCTTCAATTTGGTTGGCCTGCACCAATGGAATTCTCTGTGTCTCTGACCCCACACCCACCCACCCACCCACCCACCCACAGAGAGAGAGAGAGAGAGAGAGAGAGAGAGAGAGAGAGAGAGAGAGAGAGAGAGAGAGAGAGAGAGAGAGAGTACATCCAGAATCCATAGGTATGCTTTTCTTTAAATTTTCCAGGTGCTTCTGTTGAAGGCCCACGGGGACCCCGTGGCCCACCAGGTAAGACACTTTTGTGTAGTTTTAAGAGTGCCTTTCTTTGTGACTTGCCCAGGCTGCCATCTTATTTTGAAGCATTACTTTAATTCACAGGTTTGATTCCTCAACTATCACTAAAGTACTAATATAGTGAAAATACAACTTGATCAGCCTGTGCAATATACAGATTTGATTTGATTTGCATTTTCCTTTCACACTGACACGCTTAATTAACAGACCTCAAAATAAGTACAAGCTGGCAAAGTATTCTATTTTTCTATTCTTATTATGAGGAACAGAATAAATCCCTCTGAGTTCTAGAAGGAAGAGTCTGGCTATGGTGGTGCAAAATCTTTAGTCTAATCAGAATTAACTTTTTCCATAGGAGAAATAAATGGTCTGTAGGTGCCTGCAAAGACCACACTGATTTATAGAGCTGGAAAGCATTTAGACATAAGACCTAGATGTTAGTCCCAGCTAAGGTAGATTAGTTAAATCAGTGGGACCTTATAATTGTTGATTTTCCAAGTCCCTATTGATTCAGTGGTTCTGCTTTTATTGGTACTAGTAGTTGGACTTAGGCTGTAATGCTTGTCTTGATCATCTATCTCTCAGCCTACCCCACTCAATGACAATGTACTGTAGTGTACACTATTTGGTCCAGCTTAATGTAGTTGCATTGAAGCATTGTGATAGATTTTGCTAACAGTGACTCATGGACTGAAGTAGAACAATGATGTGAACATTGAGGGAACAGATCCTGCAACCTAGCACTGCCTATGTGTACTCCTATGAAGGATTCTTCTTGGGTTCTTCATAAAATTGTGTGTATATTAAGCATGCTCATGTTTTTGTTGCTTAGGAGAAGGCCTGCCAGGACCTCCAGGCCCACCAGGGAGACCAGGCTCTTTTGTGCCAACATCTGGTAAGCACTTCTATTTGATGTACAAGTTATATGTTCCCATTTTTTTAAATTCAAGTTTCAAATGTGGGGAGATATTTCACAATAACCAAGGTGAATGTTTTGGCAAAACAAACATACTGATGTTATGTTACATAAAGCCCATGAGTCTACCCATCTTTGTATGAACATTTCTGATATTTTCTCTTTCTTTCTTTCTTTCTTTCTTTCTTTCTTTCTTTCTTTCTTTCTTTCTTTCTTTCTTTCTTTCTTTCTTCTTCTTCTTCTTCTTCTTCTTCTTCTTCTTCTTCTTCTTCTTCTTCTTCTCAGAAACATTCTTTGCTGGTCCTCCTGGTCCTCCTGGACCTCCAGGTCCAAAGGGAGAACAAGGTGAGTTACTTGAAATCTAGCCATGTAGTTTACTGTAGCAGACCTGATCCATAGCTTGGAGGATGAGGGACAGTAAAAAAGGAGGATGAAGACAAGATTAAGATGTAAAAGAACATACTCTTAATTCTTCAGATATTAGTAAGAGTTTGGAAGTCCAGGCTAATTCACAGTGGCTTTTACATAATGGAGTCAACAGGAAAAAACCTGAATCAAGCCCATACCAATCCAGGAATATTTCCCATACTGTAAGCCAGTTCAGTCACACTCTATATGAATGGAATCTTGAATTTCTCAGGAGACATCAAAATACCTTTCTTGTTATTATTCAAGTAGTGACCCAGCAGGGGACAAACAGAAGCAGCAAATCATAGTTGCTAAATTTTAGCTGGGGATGAGGTACTACAGTTCTTTTTCAATCATTAGTCTATCAATCTGAAGTAGTTTCCAGAATGCCAGTTTACAGGGCTGCACCAGAGGAGATTACACTTTTTCTTCTGGAAAGAATACAGTTATAATCTTGAGCAGCAGTATGAGGCAGACTCACAACACAGACAAGAACCTGCTTGTTTGATAGAACCAGAATCTAATACAGATGTAGAGCTGCAAAGTTTTGAATGCCCATAATTTGTGGCATTGAGTCAGGATGTGTGATAAAGTATAGACATTTTCTGCCCTCAGATCATTTTATACTTTATCATTGTCCATAGATAGATAGATAGATAGATAGATAGATAGATAGATAGATTTTTTAAAAGCATTGTTCACATAGCATAAAGTTTTGAAAAGTTAGCTTTTGGGATTTCAGCTTCCAAAATCCTCCCAACCAACATGTTGACTGGAAGATTTTACAAGTTATAGTTTATCCAGCATGTCTACCAGTAAAGGTGTTGATTTTTATCTTGTTCCTCTGGCCAAATGGAGGAGGACCCAAAGCGTTCTTGTTCTCCATCCTCACAGATATGACAGAACTAATTTCTTTACTTTTCTCCAGGTCTACCTGGCCCACGGGGATTCACAGGTAACAGTAATTATTCTTCCCCCACTATGGGAAACAGGAGCATTTGACATATTGAAGTAAATTAGACTATGTGACTTATCATTTTTCTTACAGGTGAACCAGGTCAGCCAGGTCTTCCAGGACTTTCTGCAGGTGAGTCTACATTAAACAAAATGTTCTGCTTATATACCACCCCATACCACTTCAAGTAGTCTCTGGGTGGTTTACAGTTTTAATTACAGTGATGCAGGCTACACATTGCCCCCTCCCCAAGCAAGCTGGGTATTCATTCTACCAACCTCCAAAGGATGGAAGTCTGAGTCAACCATGAGTTGGCTACCTGGGATTGAACCCCAGGTTGTGAGCACAGTTTTACCTGCAGTACAAGCATTTAGCCACTGCTCCACGAGGTTCTTCTCCAGGGTTTCCCACTACAAACCTATTCATGCCTATTTAGAATGTTTATTGATTTAAAGAGGGCTCTGAGGTGAAGCCCTTTATCTCTATAAATGCAGTCTGTTCACCTAACTTGGTGGATGCCAGCATACACTCAACAGGAAGACTTGAACAACTCTCACTCATGTAAAGAGTGGATTGCTCTTGTATAAATCTATGTATGCATTTTCTATCATTTATTTGATTATTTATTTATTTAATAACCCTATCCTCCTATTATTTTTTCAACCACCCCCATTCCTCCCCGTATCTCTTATTAGCAGGTGCTGGTGTTGCTGTCCAAGGACCACCTGGGCTTCCTGGCCCACCAGGGCCACCTGGACCTAAAGGAGACAAAGGTTTGTGAGCAACAACTATTCTTTGCAGAGAGGGGTCTTTCATATCTTGATGGCGAAAAGATTTATGCCTCTATAATTCCAGAATCAAATCAGCCATATATGGCCCAAGTAGATGCCACAGAGAGTTCATTGTAAAAAATGAGATTCCTTCCATAGTTAAGGCTGCGTGATTTTTTATTCCAACCTCACAAACTTGTTTTAGCTCCTGTGGCTTGTATTTTTGTTTTTTTTTTTTTGTGATTGGCCATCAGGAATCAAATACCAGCTAAGTCTGCAAACTGATGGCTCCAGGGTAACACTTGCAGAAATTCAGCAATGAAGTGGAGCTAGAGTAGGTGCATTGAACTGAGAGGTTGTGAGGGTTGGTGAGTCACAACGATGCACGTTCCATTGATTCAGCGAGCCTACTGTTTTTGTGACTTACCATTGATTTTAGCCACTGGGGTGGGGAGGTGGGAGCCTGGGACAGAACTGCATGGCTGAAATCCTGTGTTTTCCTCTTTTAAGGACGTACTCACTGCAGTGTCTGATTTGACCCTAAGTTTCTTTATGCCTGTAGTAGTTTCTTTATGCCTGTAGTTGGGCTTTTTAAATTTCTAAAGTAATAACTATGGGTTCTGTTTTTGAGGAGACCCTCTGCTGCCCCCTTTATCACTTCCAAATGGACAACGCATTTTGTACAATCATGCTAAATAGTGATTTGGACTTTCGCCTTCCCTATATGGTTAAACAGATGGTCTCATATAGCTCCCGTATGGATTCAATAAAATATATATATGGTTCTCTCATTTCCTTTAGGTGATGCTGGTGTACCAGGAGCCCCTGGCATTCCTGGTGGAGGTAAGAGAGAGCGGGAAATACATCTGAATACAATTGTAAACTGGGGATGACAGATTGTGGGCCTCTGGATGTTGTTTATTTGCCCTACTGAGCATAGCCAAGGGTAAGGGCTGTGGGTGAACAGCCCTGGAAAGGAAGCATGTTGTCAACCTCCTTCATTGGCAAACACATTAGCAGTTTGATATGCATGTAAACACAGCTCTATACAATTCTTGTCAGGGAAAGCTGTCCTTTAAACTGAACTCCCCCATTAGCCATTATTTAGGGTTAAGTCATTGTTTACTAGCAAACAACAACAGAAACCTTAGAACTTCAATACTATAATCGAGTCCAGTCCTTATCTAATCCAGTCCTTATCGAGTCCAGTCCTTATCCAATACTATAATCGAGTCCAGTCCTTATCAAGGAAGGCACAGTGGGGAATTGAACTCCCAAACTTTAGCTCTGCACCCAGATACCTAAACTAAGCTATTCAGTACTGAAAGGGAATATGAATACAGTATACCAGTGCAAAAGCTATAACAAATAACAGTTATGGCTGAGTCGCCTTGGGTCCTTTCTAAGGAGAAAGGCAGGATACAAACAAGCAAACAAACAAACAAACAGTGGTATAACTACCAGTGGCAGTTCTGTGGATACATCACTCACAAGAGGTTAAACAGGAAGAATATGAAACTTAGATTGTTAAATTTATTGCTAATATTTGCAAAGTGAATGCAGATAGAAAACCCTGGCATATGCTGAAGAGTATCCCACCCTGGCAGTCAATATATTGTGCTTAAAGGAATGTTGCCTTATCAGTTGGTGGTATTAAAATTCCCTTTCCTTCCGCAGCTGGATCCAGAAGCCTTCAGGGCCCTCCAGGTCCTCCTGGTCCTCCAGGCCCACCAGGGCAAGGAATTGGTTCAAGGCGAGAGATTGAACAGTATGTCTCCGAGTACCTTCAGAGTAAGTACACAGAAGGGCCTTTGTTGGCCTTGCTCTGTTTTCGCAAGATTGTGCTCCCTCCCTCCCCCCCCCGTTTTTTTCAACCATGGAGCGGGCAAAGTGTTGTTGGCCAGCCCATTTCAGGTCCATTCCCAAATCCCTCTTCTCCTGTCCTATCCATGGAGTTTGGCAAGCAATGAATGTCAGGATCATGAATTTCATACTGAAGGAAAGCTTTGTAGTCCAATCTGAAAGGGAAAGGTTGGGTGGGGAAAAACTCTTCTTCCTTCACAAGCCAAGAAGCTGCTGATCTTGGCAATTTCTCTGGTCAGTTTCTCTTTGCCACTCACTGGTATGCCCTTTCTCTTGCCAACCCCAGCTTCAGTTCCCTGGCCCCCTGTCCTTCACCCTGTGTGTGTGTGTGTGTGTGTGTCTGTCTGTCTGTCTGTCTGTCTGCCTGCTGTGTGTCTCTTTTGTCTGTCTGTCTATCTGCAGGTGTGTTGGGTTGCAGGGAAACCACTTTGATTTTTCTCTCTCTAGCTTACTGAACTAGCACTATGCTAGATTGAACAAAATTAAAAAAATAACACCAGAATAGCAGTGGCTTGTTCCTGTGAGAGGCAGCTAGAGCAAGGGTGGGCACTAGTGCAGGTCAAAGCCTTAAATGCATTGATTCTAAAAACCCATGTAGCCTCCTGTAGCAATATATAGCACGGTATAAAGGCTGATTTAAAGTTTTACCAAGAGGATGTACACAAAGAAAGAAAGAAAGAAAGAAAGAAAGAAAGAAAGAAAGAAAGAAAGAAAGAAAGAAAGAAAGAAAGAAAGAAAGAAAGAAAGAAAGAAACTATACAACTACCACGTGACTTTAAAAAAACTTCAACCCCCTCAATTCATCTGTCAGTTCATTTTCATAGTGCAGCTGTGCTCTAGTTTCTTCTTAAGCATGTTCTGCTTCTCAGGAATGGGTGGCTGTTGTTTTAAACATGAAGCAGCATTCAAACAGTTAACCCCATAGCTGCACTCTCAGGTTGCACAGTAAATATTTATGTCTCCTCATTTACCCCCCTCTTTCTCAGCAATCTATTGCCTGGCTCTTATTAGTTGGCTTACACAAAATCAAAGCCACAGCCCTGTTTCCCTCCCAGGCTTACTATGCCTGGCCCTCCTCTAAACCTGAGAAACAAAGGAAACTGCTGCTCTCAGGTTTCTGCTTTAAAACATGACCCTCTGCTTTTTAAATTAGTTATCAGTTCTCACTTGGGCTGCCAAGATATTTCTGTGTAACATTTTCTACGTTTCCTTGTGCCCTGGCATGCCTATGTAGTTCCAAATAAAATACAGAAGAATAAATTATAAGAATTAGATAATTAATTTATCCATTATTTAATCTGACAAATTATTATATTAAGAAAATTCTGGACTCTCTATTCTCACACTCGCAAGTAACAAATGAATGGAACAGTTTTATCTGTTGGTCTCCCCCCCCCCCCAAAAAACCCCAACCATACGATTTGTTCTATTGTTAACACTGTATTATTTATTTGAGACAGAGTCATATGCACATGATACTGAATGCTTCCTTGCAAGCATAATGACATAAGGACATGTCCAGAAGTGTCATGTTACATAACTGTAATAACTAGTGGTTTTGTGCCAATGAAAGGCAACTGTGGCTGCAAATACTTCAGCAATATAAAGCAAACAAATTATAGCTCACTTCAGGTAGAGCAGTGGTTCTCAATCTGTGGGTCCCCAGATGTTCCTGGACTGCAACTCCCAGAAACCCCTTCCAGCACAGTGAGTGGTGGAGGCTTCTGGGAATTGCAGTCCAGGAACCCACAGGTTGAGAACCACTGAGATAGAGGTTTATTTTAAACCTTATATAAAATGAGTGTTATACCTTACAGGCATAGCCTTTGGGCCGACCAGACTGGGTTCGTTAGACTCCACAACTAGCCACAGTTGGACCAAGTTCTGCCACTCTTTATAACATCAAAAGCACATAATTAGCATAGGACCTGTCCCATAACAAGAGGTACAGATAATATAAAAGCATATTCTAATACTTCTCCTTTTCTTATAAGGACATGGCATAAGTGTTTGTTGCAAGTATTTCACAAGTTAGCTTCATATCCTGTTTTCTGCATCTTCTGCCTAGCAGCTTTGCAGTTAGCCAAAACTGGGAGAACGGTCAAAGATACAAACAGCTACAGTGCTACCTTGAGTTACGAATCCTCCGAGTTACGAATAGAAATTCATGGGTATAGGAAAAATTTGAGTTACGAAAAAAGCCCTTTTTTCTGAGTTATGAAAGGGAACAGGAAATATTCCATTTCAAATGGCCCCTGCTTGTTTACAATAGTAATACTGAAATCACAATGCTGCAATTTTGAAAAAGGAAGCTGAAAACTGGGTTTGTTTGTTTTTTAAATCACCTTTTCAAATTGCCCATTTTGGAAATATTTGGCACCATTTTGAGGACTTTTTGGGACTACTTTGGTGGATTTCTTGTGGCTACCCAACTTCAGTGCTGCAATTAGGAAGAAGGAGGAGTCATTTTGAAAATGAAAGCTGAGAACTGGGGCTTTTTTTTTTCCTATGACCTTTTCAAACTGTCCATTTTGGAAATATTTGGCACTGTTTTGGGGGCTTTTGGGACTTCTTTGGTGGATTTATCAAGTGGTTATAAGGTAGGTTGCTCATCTTCTGTTGTTTGCTTTCTGTGCTTTTTGCTTTCTGGGATGTGTGGTTTCCCATTGGGAATGGATTAATCTGTTTCCATTGCATTTCTATGGGAAACTCTGTTTCACATTACAAAAATTTCGAGTTAGAAAAATGCATTTGAAATGGATTAATTTTGTAATTAGAGATACCACTGTTCTTTGGTTCTCTAAAAGCAGATGCTTCCTTATAAAATCACTTTCTACAACTTGGTCACTATTAAGTAAGAGCATCAGCCTAAATATGCTTCCTTGTGACCATACAATCCCCACCATCTCCAGCTAGCTTGGCCAATATACCCAATTGATGCAAGACTGGGTTATTGAATTGGAATATGATTGTTGGCTAAATAAGGACTGAAGGTAGGCAAGCCTTCCTTGGTGTGATGCCCTCCAGATCTAAATTGCACTACAATTCACATCAGCTCTAGATAGAAGGGCCAGTTATCTGAGATGAGAGGAGCTATGCACCAGCAATGTCCATCAAGACAGCAGACTCTTTGCTGAGGAAAGCTGACCCGGATTGATATTCTACTGTTGGTAAACCAACCCTGAACAAACAGGACACCCTGGATCCCAAACTGTTCCTTCAGAGCCTCCAAGGGACAATGGAGTGTCATCAAGAATGACACTTGATTTCACTAGTTGACATGGGTAGAGTTACAGAAGGGAAGCAGAACATAATCAGATAATAACAGCCATCAATTTCTGTTGAGATTTAACTTCTTACCCCTCTGCTTCATTAGGTGACAGTATTGGGCGTTATCTGATTGGACTACAAGGCCCACCGGGTCCTCCAGGATCCCCCGGAATCACCATCGGGATCGAATCACTGGATTATGAAGAATTGGCCCGCCGTGTTATGAACTACTTGTCTGGTAAGTACAGTATCAGGATTCCTTTCCTTTCATGTTCAGGGCTTCTTCTTTTTTAATGGGGCCATAGAACATACACACTTTTGTGAGAACACAACAAACATAGCTTTGTAAAAAGTATATTGCGATCTAAAGCAAGTGTCAGTAGGAAAAAATTCATTTAAAAATACTATTGTCTCTGGAAAACATTTTTTGTTTTCTTTTGTTTTGTTTTGTGGACCAATGTGACACAAATTTAGCAAAGTAAAACCCAATAGAATTGTGTCATATTGGAAAAAAACAGATGGCATAGAGATGTAAATTTAAATTTGCATGGGAATGTGCAAGCTGTTCCCATGCCTGGTAATGCAGAATTGAGTACAGGTAAAGTAACAAGAACAGAGCCTTAAATAAACATATATAGAATTCTAGTGTGAGGTATTTTAATTGTACACTTGAGTTCTGTAGATCTGAATGCAATCTAAATGCCACATATCTTGAGCTTAGTAGTACATTATGCAGTTGGCATGTGTGTCAAGGTCTCCAAAACCAGGTTTCCAATGACTCTCATACGTTTGAAACAAATAGAGGTGTGCCAGTAATACACAGTATGGGATAGATAGACATCAGACTTCTGGGATATGTTTTGTGTTTTGCTACCAAACCCTTGCAGGTCTCTGGCAGTGCACATGGCGATACTGTAGCAGTACGTTCTGATCTACATTCTCCCCATCTGTGCACTATGGAATCATTCCACTGAGTGGAGTAATTGACCTTTTATAGCTGAGGTTAGGACTGGGTTGTGAAAAGAGAAACATCCCAATGCCACTGAGTCATGCAGCCGCACCAGTGTGGAGTAAAATGTGATTGTTAAATGCATTAATGTATTGTGATACCATGCTTTTAATCAAGTCGCCTACAGAATCAACCAACTGCTTATTTTGTTATATTGGGTCATACAATATGCTTCTGACAAATTATCCTTCCTCTAGCCTCAGGTTCCTCATTTGGGATGTCTTCTATCTCTTCTTCCTCGACTTCATCCTCTACTAGATTGAATTATGATGATCTCCTTGCCATGTTGCAGAGTAAGTAGATGCTGCCCATGGATGGAGTAGTAGGTAAGACTCTTCTCCTTAGGGAGATTGAAGGTTTCTGTAGCAGGGATGGGAAATGAGTGACCCATGGTCCACATGCAGCCCCTTTCCAAGGACTTCAAAAAGATCCACAAAAGCCACTGCCAGACTTTGCCAGCAAATCACCCTGGGAAATTTTGATAGCAGTCTGGAAAAAGCCCCCACCCCCTTTTGCAAAAGGGCCTTTCCTTAATTAGCTGCTGAAATTTAGTGGCAAAGGGGGGGTGTTTGAAGGGCGTTTTTCAGATTTCAAATTAACCAGCAAGATTTGACAGCACTCCAGTGGGAGAGGAGCAGAGCAAATACTCAATGTGGATTTCCCCCGACCCTGCTAAAAATGCCAGTCCCTGATTAACAAGACTGAAGTATTTTTAGCGTCTGCTTGTTGGCCACTAAGCAGTAAACCGGATATCTCCTTCGCACATGATGGCAACTGAGTAGAAAGTCATTAAGGTGATAGACTATCAAGAGAAACTGTGTTGACTTGCTTTAAATCCCTCCATTTGTCCATGTCTGTATCCTGGGTGGTAGCAGCCATATCTCATGACCAGAACATATAAAAGGATGTATCAATGACAGTGAGCCATAGGTGGCCCATTGTCTTCTATATATGTCTTCCATTGTCTTCTATATGTCCTGTTGAAAATAAGAAACTGGGAGTAGCTTCCACATGCAACAGAGATCGTCTCTTTATTACTTTACTTTGTGCCAATTAAGTAAGTACAGCATCCCAGAGTGAGTGGAGAAAGCATTTTCACAAGCTAAAAATGGTAAAGTCTGATAAAATTGTTTTCAATGGAGTTAATGGCTAGAAACACCATTCCTGTCTCTAGCAATTACGTACTTTTGTTGGACCTCTGGAGAAAGTGACAAAACAGAAATGTTAAATATAACAATTTAACAATTTTTAAATTAATTTTTTAGGGGAGGATGTTCGGGCATATCTCATTGGGCCACAAGGTCCCCCAGGACCTCCTGGGCCACCAGGACTAGGAGGAGATGGCTTATCTGTATCACTGGACTATGACGACTTGACAAGACGGGTTATCAACTATATGACAAGTAATTTCTCTTTGTATGACTCATGCTATAATGACACATAGTTGTTTTGTTGACTTGGGGTGGTTTGAAGAGAAAACTGGCCATTTTATACCACTTGTAACTTGTTTAGAAAGATGCCTCATGCAATCAGCTCTCAACCAATGCACTTCTACTTTATAGCTATGTGCAATCTAATTTGTTGTGAATGACTATAGTAGACTCTCTCTGCCCTGTGCTACTTTCCCAGGGCACTGCAAGATCACCGGAGCATTAGAACAACACACTAGTCATAACATGGTAGTGGTGCAGCCTTCAACGTACTGTATTTTCAAGGCTGAATCCAGACAAAGTTATACTTGGAGAAGACCCTCTAAAATAAATGGGATTTACATTAGTCAATGGTTCTACTCTAAGAATGGATAAATTTGGATCCAACTGATTATGTTTATTTTCCACTACGTCTGTTCATAATATATTGGGATTATTTGCCAGGAGGATCATCAGGGGATTCCTATGATGTTTGGAATCAGTATTGTAGTAGACAGTGCTTGAAAAGATACTGCTGGTGATTTTCATTTACACCAAACCATCTATTTGTTTCTAGTTAACCCCTAAGTGATACTTCACAGAATTCCTCAGAGAGAGAAGTGCTTTGATCCCATCTAGAGTCGATTTTAATGATTTCACTGTGATTTCAAAGAAGCATTCATAAAATGTGCTTACAAATAGTCCTTATCTATAGGACTGCTTTCAGATCAGATCTGTTTTATTGAAGCTAAGCCAAGTGTGTTTCTTATACTGTATACAGTTTAGCCCATTTGTCAGATGAGGTTATTTTCTCTAAGGGATTTTAACTGAAGCATTAACAAGCATTAACAAGCATTAACAACAAGCATCAACTGAAGCATTATCAATGTGCTTTCCCTTCACCCTGAAACAGCACCACCTGTTCTCTCACCTCAACCAGGTGCCCAGGCACATCGGCAGCATGGGCGACGTTCAACTGGGTCTCCATAGTACTTTCACCTGAAAGTGTGTTTGGTCATTATAAGTTGAGAGGCTCATATGCTCCTCTCATCAAAGCAGAGCAAAGTGGGCTGCTTATATCCACCCCATAGTGCTTAGAGCACACTCTGGGCAGTTAACAATTTAATTATGCAGGCTACATATTGGTCGTCCCCCCCTGCCGCCCCCGTGGTGAGCTGGGTACTCATTTTACCAACCTCTGAAGGATAGAAGGCTGAGACAACCACAAGCTGGCGACCTGGGATTGAACTCCAGGTTATGAGCATTGTTTGGGCTGCAGTACAGTAAGGTAACCAGTGTGCCATGAGAAGGGATCCCAAGAAACACATGTCTGTTGCATTGCCTACTTCAACACAGTAATTTTGGTATATGCATCTTCTCATGAAACAAGATCCATAAATTTTACTATTGATCAGAGCTGGCTGAGAAGCAGTCTGGCAGTGATTGGGGGGACATGTCATAAAGGCATAATCATACTAAGTTTTGTTGGTTATGGAATGAGAACAGTCAGGATTTTTTAAACCCTCCAAGTCGTCAAGTAATTTTAATAATAATAATAATAACATTTATTATCAATGTACAACCTGTGTACAATGAAATTGACTGAGCCTCCCTCCCGCCCACCCCCCCGCCATCCCACTAAAAACCACTCAGTCTTATTTCACTCTGTGTGCTTGCTGCACAACTTGTGCCCCCACAAATCTATCACACATTATCACTTCCCATTCAAAATCTAACAGCCCACAGATAAAAACTATTTTTTTAGCTTGTTGGTACGACTGGCTATGCTTCTGTATCTCTCCTGCCCAGGGGTAGGAGAGTGAAGAAGTGCTGACTGGGTTGTGAAGTGTTCCTGAAGATTTTCCTTGCTCTCCTAAGACAGCGATCCCTGGCAATATCATCCAGTGGACTCAGGGGACAGCCCATGATGTTTTGTGCTGTGTTCACCACCCTCTGTAAAGTCTTTCTGTCCGCAGCTGTCAAACCAACATACTTAAGTTGGTTTCAGCACTTAAGATGTTTTTTTTTTTCACAAGGAGCATCAGGCTCAAGTCTGCTGCAGTTCTGAAGTCAGAAACTGGGAGTGTTGCTTTTCTAAGGCGAACAGACCCTGTGCACCTATACATCTTGTTAGCATTGTGCCAAGTCCTGGCAGTTAAGCTGTGAATTAGACGTTTGAAAAATCATTTCCTTTTCTATGATTCCCCCCCCCATTATCAAATAGTTGATATTTAAAATTTTAACACCTTTTAATTTTAAAATTTCTGTTAATATTCTAGGTTCAGGCATGAGCATTGGTCTCCCTGGCCCTCCAGGCCCCCCTGGTTTACCTGGAACATCTTATGGAGACATCCTTGCGCTACTCCAAAGTAAGCCTTCTGATCCAAGCCATTTGGGAGGTTTATGCGTATGAACTGAGATTTGAGAAAATTATTGTTTGGACCACAACTCCCAGAATCCTGGCTAGAGGGATTGGGGAAGCTGTAGTCCAGAACAGCAACACTCTGAGATTGTGATATTAACCAACTTCTGTAGGTTGTGTACCTTAGGCTATCTGGTGTCAGATTTGCCTGGTTCATTGTGATCCAGTTTGGATTTGTCACTGATAGATCCCTCTTTGATGTTCAGAAGGACTGGAAATGCATATATTTTACTCAGTGAAAAACAAAACTGAAGATGAAATGCCAGATTCACTGATTCAGACGCAAGACGGCATGCTGAGGAGCTCCATTTATACACCTCAAAAGAGGATGAGAAATGGAGGAATGTTAGGGACAGAATATGTAGGTGACACATGAGTGGACTGTGATCAAAGATTGGATGTGCTTGCAGTTGCCTCTTAGCTATTGTTAATACATTCCACAACAGCCCCAGCTTAGTTTAGTAGAACTGTGAGAGTGGCCCATATTCAGTGGTTCTTATAAGCAAAGCAGCAGGTTCTTCCATTCTGTCCGTCATCATTGCTCCTTTATTTATTTATTTATTTATTTATTTATTTATTTATTTATTTATTTAGCTTAGCAGCCTTTTGTGCTGCTAAGGGCAATTCTGTTTTGCTGAAAGGGGATGGCAAAAGGGGGAAAGGGTGTATCATATTTATTTTATTTATTTTTCCAGATTCAGAATTTCGTGGCATTGTAGGTCCCCCTGGTCCCCCAGGCCCACCAGGAACACCGGGGAGTTCCACCCTCACTGCAGAAGATATTGCTACATATCTCCAAAGTGAGTACCTTTTCATGCTCTGTGCTTGCATTTGTAGGGATCTGGGGACCAAATACAATGTTAAAGGAATTTTTTCAAAGGGATTTTACCTCAGTGATTGATTTGCAGCTCCCCATCCTACCTTCCAATGACTAATCAGAAAACAAAGCATATTGTTGTTAGTCCAGTTGTTAGTCTCAATCACAGCAGATTCCACAGCCAGGTACCTAAATCATGGTGTGGACGTGGACTTCTAGCCAACTTCTTTTGTGAGTTTTGGCATTTTGTGTGTACAGTATGGGACTCCAGAATGAATTGAAATAAGTTTCAATTATTTCTTATGGGGAAATTTGCTTTGATATAAGAGCATTTTGGTTTATAAGCATGTTTCTGGAATTATTTCTGTTCGTAAACCAAGGTGTTAGTGTAATAATAAATTCCAGGTGATTTAATCCACAGAAACAGGTGTTTGAAAGCATCTTAATGAGTTTATCAATGGGTCCAAAATTCTGCTGGTCAGTGAATTTAACAAATGAGAAATTGCTGAAATACGGTGTAGATACCTTTGTCTTGGGGTAGACTAGGGAACTGGCCAATGTACCAGTTTCAATCACTGATAAATACATACCATTTTATGCAATGATACTTTAAGTGACTGGAGCAGATATAGATTTAGGCTCATAATGGGACTGGATTTCCTTAATATCTTTCTCCCATAGTAGCCTCTTTGGCATCCTGGAAATATTACATGGAGGTTCTTTTTGAAAAGGACAAACTGTTGTTAAATAGGATTCCTAAAACCTGAGTGGCTGCACTTCTAATGAATAGTCTTTCTATCCACAGGGGACAAATCATTGATAGAGCCTGTTGTTTCAAAAACTATGTGATATTTTGGTTTTTCAAGAAATGTTGTTGAATTGAATTATTTGAATTTGATCTGATATTTCCAGCACGTAATGCTAATAGACAGAACAGGTGTTTTTCCCCCTTCATTCACAATAACGAATCTTAAAACTTGCAAGAACAAATATCATTTTGAAAGGCTAGGGAAATTATTTTGGGGGGACGTTAATGGATTTTAACAGATTTGTACGAAAGTTACCACATAATGAATTACTGTGGGGAGACAGCTGCTAAAGCTTTGGAAGGCTGTCATCCTAAGTATTTTAATTTGGAATATGGGAAAACTACACAGACTCAAGTTGCCCCCAGAAGAAGGGAATGGTAGACCACTTCTTTGTATTCACTACCTAGAAAACCCTGAAAAAGGTTGTCATAAGTCAGAATTGACTTAATGGCATGTAATTTTCATTCTGCCTTGCTAAACACAGTGGGATTTCTTTTTGGCCAAACATCCATAATAGCCTAGGAGGGAAAGGAATGAAAATATAAAATGTGAATATGAGAAATGTAAGGCTGGATGTTAAACAAGTATACTCTTAGCTGGATGTTTCGCTGATAACCAAAACAGTTTCTTTGATTTCTTTTCTTTATAAGGTGTGGGTTATTCCTCACTTTATGGACCTCCTGGGCCCCCTGGGCCCCCAGGTCCCCAGGGACCCCCAGGACCTCCTGGATTCTCAGGAACTGGCCTTATTTCTGATGGAAGTGGTGTTTGGACTGACCAGTTCAGGAGTGAATTGATACAATACCTTACTAGTAAGTCTCTCTCTGATACGCACACAATCCTGCTTGCTGTAACTAGCTATTGCTCATCTTGAAATTTCAAGTTGGGGCCTCATTCTGGCACTCTGCCTACAGCTGACCTCATAGACCTTTTCTAGCAGCTGATAAATACATAGTACAGCTGTTCGCCTAGACTGAAAGATCCCTTGAGAAAATGAAGTGCTTATTATGGTTTTGTTTTAAGGTGGTGCCATTTCTTTTCTGGTTGGTCTCTTTGGCCTGTCTTATCTGTGGAGGAGACTTTTTTTTAAATAGTTTCCTTAACCAGAGTCATGACAAGTGAGAACCACAACTCAACTGGCAGAGTGTTAACCTCACTTTCACCTCAGTCTGCTTTGGCTTTTTAAAAGTTTCTAAAACCAGGGCTTTTAAAAAATAGGTCTATGGTGATCGCTTTGTCATTTTTTATATCTGTAAATTAGACTGTGCCTTCTTTTTTGTGCTTTCCAAGACTTGCAGAAAATAATAATAATTTAATATAACAAAACACAAACAATAGGAGAAGGAAGAATCAAAACACACTCAAATTTCTGTGGGATCTGATGTTTTTCACTACCAGGTGCTTAAGTGGATCATATCAATTCAGATTATGTAGATACTACCATTCAACAAAGTGTAGTTTACAGTGGGATGCAAAAATAAAAAACACAACAGTATAAAGCTAGATTATTGTAACATTAAGAAAAAAAATTAAGTACTCATTATAATTGTAGTCTTTTAATAGACCACAGTAATCTTAAATCTTCTGAACTACAAATATTTGTATCTCAAGTTACATTATTTGTGCTAATTGCAACTTGTTGCCTATTTTGATAAACATCCAGTGTGGAGGGCCCATCTTGTGTGCCAAATCCTTGCTGGAGTAAAGAAGGCAAAGCAATGGATGGAGAATCACACAAGTAAATAAGCTACTGCAGCAGACCATTGCACTGCACATACCAACAGTCTACAAATAACCAAGTAGATTTTAGATGGAAATTACCACCATGCTGTAGATGACTTCATAGTTCTGGCTTTTTCCTGCTGCTGTGGATCATTCATTCATTCATTCCTCAAAAGGACTCAGAGTTTGATAACAACTGGCACTGTTCCATTAATGGCAACTGTTGTATTTTGTAGGTGATGATGTACGTGGCTTCATCAGAGGACCTCCTGGTCCCCCAGGACCACCTGGCAACTTTATGGATGAATCTTACAGAGGGTCTCTAAGTTCAGACTATGGCAGGTCTGTGAGTTCCAGCAGATCCTATGATGCATCATTGGCCAGAGGCAGCTCATACAGCAGTTCATTGGGAAGCAATGGTGAATATGGGGCATCACTTGGAGCAGACGGATCTTATGACGGATCACTTGGAGCAGGTGGCTCTTATGGTGGATCACTTGAAACAGATGGATCCTATGGTACAGCTTTTGGAGCAGGTGGCTCTTTGCGTGGATCACTTGGAGGAGATGGGTCACAAATGAGATCAAACAGTGCAGGAACCTCCTATGGTGGATCATTCTCTGGGTCATTGGATTACAATGAGTTAGCAGCCAGAGTGTCTGAAACTATGCAGAGTAAGTATACCCATATTTTATCCTATGTCCTGTAAAATTCTGTGGGCAAATAGCTATAGTATAGAGCAAAATAAGCCCACTATTCAATACCAGTTCCTTAAAACAACAACAACAACAACAACACACACACACAATCATTCTGTTGTACTGTAAAATGCTCTGACATTGGCATGTTAGAAAAAAGCACATAGATAAAAATATCACTTTGTTTGAGGTCATCATGCTTTTTAATTAGCCTGTAGAAATTCTGGAGCATTCAAATTTAGGACACATGGTTCTTTCAACTGGAAGGGAAATGTGCTTTCCAATTGTATTAAATTGACAGCACAGTACAAGCCTTTTCCACCTCTGCAGATGAGACTGTCCAGACCCTCGACCAGTGCCATGGTATGGACCAGGGCCAACATTCAAACTCAACCCCGAGAAGACCGAGGTTATGTTCTTCGGGACTTTCCCATCTAGTTATGGAGGCCCTCTCCCCAGTCTGGAGGGTGTTTCCCTCCAGCTGTCGGACAGTGTCCGGAATCTGGGTGTAGTCCTGGACCCTGCTCTCACCATGGAGGCCCAGGTGGCTGCTGTGTCCAGGACTGCCTTTTTCCACCTCTGACAAATAGCCCAGATTCGTCCCTACCTCGATGGGGACTCCCTCAGGACAGTTGTGCAAGCGTTGGTGATCTCGAGGATAGACTACTGCAACGCTCTCTACATGTCCTTGACTCTCCTTCGGCGATTGCAGCGGGTGCAGAATTCGGCAGCCAGACTGGTGGAGGGTGTGCGCCGGTTCTCGACCACATTACCCCAGTTCTGGCTCATTTGCATTGGCTACCTGTTGCGTCCCGAATTAGATTCAAGGTCTTGGTTTTAATTTATAAAACCCTCCATGGACTGGGACCTGACTACCTGGCAGAGCGGATCCCCCAGCGGTCAACATTGGCCTGACCGGCTAGGTTGTCACGGGCGCACACGCTGCGGGTGGTCACACCCAGGGAGGCTCGTAAAAAATCTACCCAGATTCGAGCCTTCTCTGTGGCTGGCCCCACCCTGTGGAACCATCTCCCCAGCAAAGTGTGCATTGCACAGTCCCTGCCAGCCTTTAGGAAAGCATTGAAGACCATGCTCTTCCGAGGGGCGTTTGGTGACTTAATTTAATCCCCGCCGCCGCCATCTGCCTCTTGCTTTTTTATTTTTTTATTTATTTATTTTTACAACTTATATGCCGCCCACTACCCAAAGGTCTCTGGGCGGCTGACAATCAAGGAATTAAAACAGTTAAAAACATCAAACAACAATAAATAATTAAAACAACAATAATTGTTCATATATTAGTTTGTTGTGAACTGCCCGGAGTTCCTTCGGGAAGACGGGCGGTATACAAGTCTTAAAATAAATAAATATAAATAAATAAGCCCTCAACTTTACAAAAGACCAACATGTATAACCAATAAAACAGACACAAGTGCTTCCTAGGCACTGTGCTATATTATACCTAGAAATCGGGAGGCTACACCTTGCACTTTGTGGCAAATTCACATGATTAGAAGTCCATGTCCATGGATTTTGGACGGGCCTGTCGAGCAGCCAGCACATGCTCAAACAGTTATTTGAAGAGACTCACAAAGAGGCTGACATGCACAGCTGAATTTGTTAAAAGTATCCCTCAGGACTGGGAAACATTGCAACAGAGAAAATTTAATTAACTGTCCCTGGAAATTAAAACTAAACATGTGACTCTCAAGCGCATGAACTTCAGCAGTTAGACTTTGTTTCCTGATGGTTGGCTGCCAAAAAGAAAGCAGATTTTGGGATTATAATATAGTATTTACTGCTAGAAAAGTTAGACAAGCGTTACATAAAAACATAAGAAGAGTCATGCTGGATCAGGCCAAAGGCCCATCTAGTCCAGCTGCCTGTATCTCACAGTGGCCCCACCCAAATGTGTCTGGGAGGGCATGAGACTAGATCTCTGTCTCCTGATACCACTCCCCTGCATCTGGCCCTTGAAGTACCCTGGTTTTAAGACTGGAGATTATATATCTCCATCATGGCTTGTAACCTGTGATGGACTTCTCCTCCAGGAATCTGTTCAATCCCATTTTGAAGGCATCCAGGCCAAATTCCATCACCACATCTTGTGGCAGGGAGTTCCACAGACTAACACCACACTGGGTAAAAAAAATTTCTTGCATCATCCAGCATAATTTTCAAAGAAAGATAGGACAGCATTCATTTTTTGCAGAACTTCATGTAATTTCTGAGTGCTGCAGGCATTCATCTGTGTTACACAAATACAGTTAGGAAATGTTTCATTGGAATGGGCTGCCTACCTTTTTTGGGGGTGGGTGCACTTCCAAGAACAGGATCCTGACTTCTTGAAGCAGTGACTAATGTAATTCATGTGCTTTGTAAGACTGCTTTAAAAAAACATCCCCCCATAACTGGGAAACCTGAAGGCCAACTCATGTCCCACATTAGGCATGTGATTTGTATCCACACTAAGCCTGGTGACACATCATTTTTATGCTGAATCTTCAGGAGTTTTAAAAATACCATGCACAAGCAGAGCAAAAAAACGATCACATCTTTCTCAAAAGAGAAAGACAAATCATTTACCAGCTCTTGATGGAGTTTGCATGACTGTATAGCCAGGGTCCACTCTTCAGTTCAGATCAGAGGGCAAGCAATATCAGTTACTTTCTGTCTTCATACCTTGCATTAAAAGACATTGTTCAAACTTTCCAGGCCAAGGGCTACTACAGGACATGATGACGTATGCTCAGCAAGGACCACCTGGGCCTCCAGGACCACCGGGCATCCCAGGCATCAGCAAGGTCTTTGCATCCTACGGAAATGTCACTGCAGACCTCATGGATTTCTTTAGAAGTAAGTGGCATCTTGGTTTTAGCCTATTGCATGCCCCTTCTTGCAGATGTCCTGGGTGGTCTAGCTGAATAGTAGAATAAAGTTTTGCAAATTGGATGCACGCCCTTTCAGGAGAGGATAGCAGTGTAGTTCCTCTCCTCATTCATTGCTGCTGAAGGCAGAGAGATCAGCTTTAAGGTTATTGGTCTGCCTTCGGAACATTTCTCATTGAAACCACAACATTTCTTGTAATTACCAATAAGAAACAGATCTCCAGATAAGCTGAAATTGGGTGTTTTTCTCCTTTCTTTGTAGCTTATGGAACTATTCCAGGACCACCTGGACAGAAAGGAGAAATAGGGTTCCCAGGACCCAAAGGTAAGCAGTTGGATGCCGGGCTTGTTGACCTTTGAGACTCTCCAGAAAGAGAAAGGTGGATTCTTCTCCCCAGTTTGGAGAATGGCAGAATACCTTCATTTGCATGCAGGGTTCCAGGTTCCATCTCTGTCCTCTCCCAGTATACTCCCTTGCCTTCCCACTCAGCCTGTTTTCTGTGACACTCCACATTGTTTGGTTACTGACCATACTTCCTCTCCATTGAGATGTTTGCTTTCTGAAATGAAGAAGTGTGTCGGGTGATGGTGGTGGTGTAAGATCTGAAAGCCTCTGGATTCTCTTGAGCATTACTGTTTAGTTTCCAGTCCTTCAAGCCTTTGCCACCTGTGTTTACTAATAGAGCACTCCAGAATGCTAATTGGATGCCTGAAATATTATTTCTCCTTTTAAATTAAACATACCATACTGACAGTCTGGCCATTGGTGAGCCTTGTCAGGAACTGCAGTTAATGGTATCTGAAAGGCCATAGATTCCCCATTCCTGATACAGAAGCAGACCTGGCAAAGCAGAATTGTTGCCAGCATGGTTGATTGTGTTGTTACAGCCATATTGCCATAGGTTTCTCTCAGTCAACTGCTATTTGAAGTGTAGCATAGAACCTATGAGAGTGTCATTCCTTTATTGTTACATGTAGGCAAAGACTATAGTCATCCAAGACTTGCAGGAAATTGTCACCCATTCTCAAAAGCAAACGTGTTATGTGTTACCCTCAAGGACTGGTCCATCCAACAAACAGGTTTTCAGACAGTGGCCATGTCTGCAGGGCCTCTACTGAAACAAGACTTGTTGCTGGAGCGAATTCTGTGAGAAGCTTCTTTGAAAGCAACATGAAGTCTTTGGGGATGAGGGAAAAATTGATGAAGGACAGCTTTGCAATTTTTTTGGGGGGGGGGCTCAAATTTGAATTCTTTGAAAAGTCGGACTGCTTTGCACTTGAGCTTCTTCAAGTGAGTTATCATTTTTCTTTTTTTAATAAAAGCCTTCTTTATTCTTTCAGGTGATCCTGGACCAATGGGCCCACCAGGCCGCCAAGGACCAAGAGGTCCAAAGGGTGAAAAGGGTGAAAAAGGTAACTTTTCCAGCAAAAAGGAAGCATTTGGGGAATTCTACTAGTTCTACAACGGGGGCAGAGTGCAGGCCCAAGCCTAAAAAGTTAGCTTCCTTCATATTTCCAATCCTGGTCTTTCAATCTATACTGCTGTCATTTCTCAAATCAAATCAAATTTTATTGTATGGTCATAGACCTGGTTATTTGATAGAAGAGTCAAAGATTACATGGCAACACAGAAGCAAAGACACCATGTAGAGCTTAATATTAAAAGAATAATAAAAATGTGTAAAGTTATTATTAAAAGAATAATAACTTTAATAACTTTATTTCTATGCTGCCTTTTTCCCCGAAGGGACCCAAGGTGACTTACAACAATAGTTCAATACAAAACTATAAATACAATACAATACTATAAAAACAATACTAAAAGAAAACAGCAGCAGCAGATGTTAAAAAGATCCCCAGCCAAGTAGACTAAAAAATTAAGATGTTATAAAATGTGTAAAAAGGCTGGTGGTTCAGAAAGCTTACTTAAATGAAAAAGTCTTTAGGCATTGTTTAAATGTTTCCAGGGAGGAGGCAGTTCTTAACTCAAAGGGGTGGGGATTTTGTAATATCGGTGCCACTACTGAGAAGGCCCTATTTCTTGCCACCACCCCTCGCACCTCCCTGGACGGTGGCACTCGTAGAAGGGCCTTCTCCAATGACCTAAGGGGACGGACTGGATTATATGGAAGTCGGCGGTTTCTCAGATATCCTGGTCCTGAGCTGTATAGGGCTTTAAAGGTCATAACCAGTACCTTGAATAGGGCCCGGAAACAAATAGGCAGCCAATGCAGTCTCTGGAGAAGCGGCCCAACAGTCAAACCACCTAGCTCTAGTAACCACCCGGGCTGCCGCATTCTGTACCAGTTGTAGTTTCTGAACCGTCTTCAGGGGCAGCCCCACATAGAGTGTGTTGCAATAGTCTAGTCTTGATGTCACCATGGCATAGATCACCGTGGCCAGGTCTGTATGATCCAAGTATGGTCACAGCTGGCAAACCAGCCAAAGCTGGGCAAAGGCCCCTCTGGCCACAGCCACTACCTGAGACTCTAGGAGCAGTTCTGAATCCAGGTGGACCCCCAAACTGTGGACTGCTCCTTAAGAGTGCAATCCCATTCAGAGCAGGATGATATTCCATCACATGCATCGAAGCTTTTCAAACCAGGAGAACCTCTCCAGATTTAATTTCAGCTTGTTAGCAGCCCTCATCCAGATCCCCACTGACTCCAGACAGTGCTCCAGGACTTCAACCACCGCCTTGGAATCTAGGGGAAAGGAGATATATAACTGGGTGTCATCAGCATATTGATGGCACCCCACTCCAAATCCCCGGATAACATCTCCCAGTAGTTTCATGTAAATGTTGAATAGCATGGGGGACAGAATAAAATCATGTGGCACTCCACACTTCAAAGGCCAGGGTGTTGAGCAGGCACCCCCCAGTGCCACCACCTGGGACCGAGCGGAACCACTGCAAGACAGTGCCTCCAACTCCCAACTCAGCCAAGGAAACCATGGTGGATGGTGTCGAAAGCCGCTGACATGTCCAGTAGGACCAACAGGGACACATTCCCCATGTCTAGTTCCCGGTGTAGATCATCCACCAGGCAGTTTCACAATTGAAAAGGATATAGATAATCAGTTTAATCCAGAACCCTCTGGAGTTGAGACGCCACCACCCACTCAATCACCATGCCCAAAAACGGGATATTAGAGACTGGCTGACAATTATCTAATACAGTGGGATTCAGGGAGGGTTTTTTTCAGGAGGGGTCGAATCACCACCTGCTTCAAGGCAGACAGGAGAGCCCCCCCCCCCGTCAAGGAGGAATTAACCACCCTCGCTGTCCACTCAGCCAGTCCCTCCCAGGAACCTCTAATAAGCCAGGTTGGGCAAGGGTCAAGCAGGGAGGCGGATGGTCTCACACTTCAAAGAAGTCTGTCCACCTTCTCAGGCTGTACAAGCTGAAAAGAATCCCACAAAACTGCACAAATGTTTTCACTGCTAACACTGCCACAGAGTAGACTCTGTAATGAGCTTGGTCGGATTCATCACGAGTTTTCCACCACCAATGCTCTAGACACCTGCACTGCTGTTTCATCAAATGCAGCTCCTCAGTAATCCAAGGAGCCACTCTGAGTCTTCGACAAGGCAGGGCTCACTCAGGCGCAATCTCACCCACTGGCCTGGCCATTTCTCCATTCCAGAGATCAACCAGGACCGTGGATGACTTGGCTGTCTTGGCAGTTGGAAAATCTCCCAAAGCCCCCAGGAAACCCTTCGGATCTCTATACAGTTTCTTAATTTTCTCTTTTTCTTATTCTCGCTTTCCCAGGTGAAATTGTATATGTCGGCCGAAGGAAGAGAAGAAGCATAGGAGTCTAATTTATGAAGAGAAATTGAGGTAGAGGCTTCATAAGTGATTCACAACTGTTCTTTTAACAGCAGCAGAGATAAAAGCCCTAATTTTGACCACCACCACCACAAATGTTTGATATTTGACAATGGTTTGTAAGTAAAACATGTAATCTTAAATTTAGGACTAGGGTGCCTTCCAAGTATCAAACTACATGCTCCTTTGCTTGTTGTTATCACACATGGCTTGGGCCCAGATACAACCTTCATCTAGGTCAGAGGGTTTTACATCAACATACCCTTGAAAGATTTATTTATTCTCCAAGTGATACCCTATCCTAACTCAGCTTCCTCAATGGAAGATTAGGATGCAAAATCCTTAGCAGAAACTGAATCGCTATAAAAAGAGATGGGTTGGACTGAGAGGTTATGTAGTCGGTACATGTGCCTTATATAACAAAGGATCTGGGCTTTAGAAGATTAGTGGAAGTGACATATGCTAGCAGGATGCATAAGTAAGGGCTGAGCTTTTTTTTTTTTTTAAAACCACTTTATTACTAAATGCATTGCAAAAAAATGTGAAGGATTGGGGGCCTATTAGTATTGAAGCACTTTTGTTAGAAATGGGTTTAAAATGTGTTCCATGGTTTTTATTACATTAGATTATTAAAGAAAATCAAATTAGAGCTTTTTTATACTTTGGCTTCACTTCAGCAGAAACAAGACACTAAAATGCAAACAGACAAAGCTAGGGATTAGTTTAAGCAGACAATTAACATGTATAGACCATAATATTATGCACAGTCACATATCGAGCTCAGTATCTGCCTATTCAGAAGCAAACGTGCCATGTATATTCCGCCTGCTTCTCGTTTGCAGTGAAGAGAATCTAAACTGACCATGGTCTTAATGAGCAAATACATTCCTATTTAGCATGCATCAAGTGGAACATGGGCCACAGAGATTAATAATTGCAGACAGACAATCAAAGCATGTTTTCACAGAACATCTTAACATATTGCTAGCTTAATATTGCATATGTTCTCTAACCCAACAGAGTGCACATGGATTGTGAGAGCAACTAGGAAACAGTTCAGTCACTTAAAGCTCTGTAGCAACTAAACGATCACAGCCTTGCAAATTTAGATTGCAGTACAAATGGCATTTATATATACAGTATTGCTACACTATAAAAACATTTGCCATAAAATTGAGCCTTGGTATGGCATTAGTAAGAGCACAACTGGAAAGATAAATTTTGTAAAAGCTAGTGACTTGCACGCAAATCAAAATCCATAACTATACTCCAATCAAATCTTTGATGCAAAAGAGGTGCATGGTGGAATTGCCAGACTTAGGCCACAAGATGGAAAACCATGGCAATTCAGTGAGCCCCTACACAGCACTTGCTTCTTGAACAATTAGCACACTTTGATGAACTTGTGGTCTTCAGTTGTGTAACTTTCAGAAGCACTTTGTGACACAACACAGGGCAACAGCTGTTCCTCTGTGACTTTCTCAATTTGTAACAATTGTCATGATCAGTGGAAAAGGTAATCCATCTTTTGTCAAGTCTTAATTCTGAGTGCATTTGTAGAATAAAATGCATATCCAGTAATTCATGTATTGGTTTTCAGATTATGAGATCAGGTAACAAGCATGCTATGGAACTGAATGTCTTTCCAACCTATGCAAAAGTTTCCTATGTATGTAAACCATCTGTATGTTAATGAGATACTCACAATTTTAAAAATAAAGTTGCTTTAAATTTTTTTAGTACTTTTGGATTCTGTGGTAAGGACTGTGTTGCCTAAAATTCTGTTGATTAGATCTTTACTATGTCTCTTCTTAGACATGAAAAACTCCAAGTTCCATTTCAAAAGAGAAAAATCTGAATACAGAAAATGATGTCACTTTCCTTTTAAACAGGGGGTGAAAAGTGGTACAGTGGGTTGCCCCCCCCCATACCTTGACAGACAGCAGCTTGAAACCAATCTTTTCTAACGCCCATCTCCCTCTAATGGTGAGGACAACCCAGATCTTTAGTTTCATATCCAAGCCCAAGGATGTCCTCCTCCACCATATAGAAAGAATGTACTATGTTAACTGCCAATCCTATCTTTTCTTTATTGGGAATGGAGAAGAAGAGGACATTCTTACAATGGGATTTCCTCAAGCTTGCAGTCCCAGCAAAGGCTCAAAAATGCTGTTGACCCACCTATTACAGTCCATGCCATCCCCAACAGGGGATCACCTCTTGGAAGATCATATGTCCCAAAGACACCTCCACAGACACAAAGTGATCCAACTGATGCTTTATAAAGGGAAATCGAGCCTTTCACGCTGCAGCCCTGCAGATATTCAAGAGAGCAGTCCATGTGCCTAATGCTGGCGAAGAGGCCACACTTCTAGCCGAGTGTCCAGTGATACATCTCAGGACTGCTCTGACTGAGACCATGTAGCATGAAGCTTTAGAGGCCTTAAAGCAATGGTTCCCAACTTGGGGGTCGAACGACCATTTCACAGGGATTGCCATGAGCCAGTGAAGAAAAAGGCATAAACGGCTTGCGTTTGGAGGAGGAGGAAGGGGGGAAATAGTGAGTGCCATTCTTCCAGAAACAGTGGTTCTCTACCCTCTCCAACCTCATTCCATGGGGATGAGGTGTTCCGAACCAGATGCCACTCAGCTCCTGTCGGCTTTCCCCCAGTTATCAGTTTAAAAGCTGCTCTGCAAACTTTTTGTTGCTGAGTGCCAGCAATCTGGTCCCATCATGGTTCAAGTGCAACCTGTCCCTCCTGAATGGGTTTGGCTTGTTCCAAAATGTTCTCCAGTTCCTGACAAATCTGAAGCCTTCCTCTCAAAACCATCACCTCATTCACACATTGAGGCTTCTGAGCTCTACCTGCCTGATGGGTCCTGCATGAGGAACAGGCATCACTTCTGAAAATGCTACCTTGGAAGTCCTGGACTTCAATCTTCTTCCTAACAACCTGAATTTGGCTTCCATGACTGACTGCTTTGGCTTCCCAACATCACTGGTACCAACGTGTACCATGACGACTGGCTCCTTCCCAGTTCTCTCAAACAAACACCACCACTTGGACAAAGGGCACTCATTCAAAGATGAGGATGTACACATATTAGAGAAGATAGGTGGTTTGAGAGAGGGGTCAGGAAATCCATTCATATGAGCATTGAAAACCCCTCTCTCAACAGTGGGGGCTCAGGCACAGTCTATATGCCACTTATCAGGCTGTGATTTCAACAATACCTAGACAAATCAAAAATACTTCACGCCTTCGCCACCAAGGTCATAGCTAACAACCCATGCTTTATAGCTTTCAGCACTTTAGGCCATTGTTCACCTTAGGCCAGGCATGTCCAAAGCCAGGCCCGGGGGCCAAATGCGGTCCGTTTTCAAATTCTGAGTGGCTCGCAGCTTCTTCTCCCCACTGGCTCAGCCTGTCATGCATCCCCACCAGCTGGCCCATCCCCATACTGGATGGAGGTGTTAGCTTGCAGTTTTATGGTTTGCCTGCCCTCCCTACCTGTCCATTCCCCCAGCCACCTGCCCAGCCTACCCAACCCCAGCTCCATTGCTGCAGCATCCTCCCTGCCTCATTGCATGTTATAGAGACTTGTTCAAAGTCCGGCCCGGGGCCCAAATGTGGCTGAATGATTGGCCCCCACACATTTTCACCTCACCAAATCTGGCCCTTCTTGCAAAAAGTTTGGACACCCCTGCCTTAGGCTATTGAGACTCTTGTCTACCTAACAAGCCTATTCTGACAAGAGGTCAAAATGAGCTATAAAGTGGAGGAGTAGCAACTAGTTTTTTTCAGACTGATGAAGCTATTTGGATGAGCAGCGAAACATTTCAATCTCTCAAGAAAAAGAAGTCCAGTTGCCATGACTCAACTTCCAGGAAAAAATCAATTGTAACAATGCCATTGGTAATGATTAAAAAGAATATTGGACCCCATTTTCAAGTGGGAAAGTCACTAAGAAGAAGAATGCCATTGGTCATGGTTGCATAGAGCTCTACCAGATGGAGCCTTGGCCTTGGCCTGCACATCTTTGTTCACATTTTCCTGGGACTTAACTAGTTACTGGGATTTGCATTTATATTGTCTTTCATGATGTAGCTATGGAAACACCAATTTTATTCCAGCACAAAAACATCCTGTCTGGGAAAAGCCATGCTTCTTTGCTGAAACAAGGGTTTTCCTGCTCAGTTTTTCAAGTTCCTGCTGCAGAGTGAAAGTGGGGGAGACATCAGTCTCACAGAAAATCTAAGTGCCAAGCTAAAGTATGAGGGTTTTTTTAAAAACTGTTTTCAATGGGACCTGGTGTTTATTCTATTTACATGCAGCAAGGAGGCAGTGATAGAGATTAGAGGAAGTAAAGGAGGAGGGACAAGGCCATCATGAACATATCTATTTAGAGGTCATGGTTTCTGTAAAATTGACATCTCCTTTGCATTTTAATGCACTGCAGCAGAATCTTTCTCTAGGTAATGACATTTAAAAGACTCGGGGAAAAATGAGAATCCTAAATCATCTCCTGCATGGGTGGAGGGAGGCAGTTTGCAGAGACACATCCCTTTTCTACTTCAACCCTCTGCAGCAGGATCTAGAAAAGGCAAGTAAAATGGTGGAATTCACCAAATCTCTGCTCCTAAGAACAAAAGATTTTTAAAAAAAAATAGGAAGAATGGTCCCTACCAACACAAAAGGGATGTTGTAAGAAAGGCAAACAACTGTCAGAATCAGTGCAGAATCTGTGCAGAATCAGGTCATTTGAAGGACAACAAACGCTCTGCTTGGAAGAATCAGTTATACTGCAAATCTCATAAATCCAAAATTAAATTTCACAGATTGAGAATTACACTTATTAGTACTCTGGGACAGGCAGGCAATGGGTGTGGATATCACTACATTTAGGTGAAAATGTTGTCTGCATAGTACTTGGTCATATGAGAAAAGAATCAAATCTTACACAATAATCTTAATGATCCATTTATTTATCTGACTGCTATCCTTCTTGCTCCAATAACTTGTGCCTGGCCTAGTTCTGACATAAGACCCATACAATTGTTTGTTTCTTATGCACATACTTTGTTTTGAACACTCCTCTCCTTCCCTTGCCTTAGTCCGGTTCCCTACTTCACTGGATGCCTTACTAACCAGTTTGTTGTGATTTCCAAACCAGGTAAAAAGGGTACCTGCAGCCCAGATTGTTGCACAAGCAGAGCAGAAAACAATGGATTGAAGGGGGAAAACCATTGTAATTTGCCATTACTATATTTGATTGATTCCAATGTAATAGTAACCTACATTGTTTTAAGACATAACGTTCAGAGAGAATCAAAGCATGTGAGTATAAGAGACACATACAAAAATATTTTTATATCCAAACAAAGCTGTCTGATAAAAATGGAACTGTGATCAAGGCCTCCTCTTGTGAGATGTGACACATGCTAAGAAAGGAATGCTCTACGCATGCGGGAGATGGTAACACACAAGGCCACCAGTCCAGAAGACAGATAATAATTTAGGAAGAGCCCCTTAATTTGTTGATTTTCTTGTAAGATGTGGTACTACTATCCAGTTCCCATGGAATAGCATAATCATAGAGGCCTTTTAGACCAGCAAATACTGAATATATAATTTATAGGAAAAATGTACACAGATACCCACAATTTCCCAAAGGATTCAATGGACTTCAAAATTTAAAACAAACTATTCATTGATTACACAGATAAACAGTATTTAATATTAAGAGTCAATACTAGTTGTCTATAAAGGTGAAGCTTAAAAAATGTAAAAGCTTTGAATACTTGTCCAACCTAAGCAACTCAGAATAAACCAATTTAAGACTTTTGTATACAGAGATATGCAACATTCTAATGATGTATATATGAATTTACAATTTAATACACAATATTCATTTATAAAATAAAATGTGGGGTACTAAGATTAACCATGAAGTATCTGTAAAGTGTACATTATAATCTGGGAAAAACAAAATTTAACTGAAAACATGCATTTTCAAACTATACTTACTACTGTGTCGATCAATCAATCAGATAAGGTCACACTCACTATCTGAAATCAGTAGCTAAAATACGGATCACATCTGACTAAAGTAATTTGATAATCCACTTTCTTTGCATGCAGGAATGCTACTGAAATAATATAAAATTTATATGAAAGTGACCACTCTCCCATTTAATTAAAGGTAGCAAAACGTCAAAACGTACAGTTGATTATCCAAAGTTACCTCCTAAAACATTAGGCTGCAAAGGATCGAATGCAACTGACATTATATTATAAATCCAATATTAGCATATCAAAAAACAGTTTACATTATTGGTTTTCATATCACTCAATTAGTAAGCCTCAAATCACTGCATGTTTGTTTGAATGCAGGTACATTTCCTGCTAATATAAATATCCCATCCCAACAAAAATAAGTTACAATATAGCAATGAATTTTAGAAATAAACCTATTTAAGTTTAGTTACCTTCTGGAAAATAATGTAACAGATTAAACTATTTGTACTGTATATTCATCTTAAATTCTTCTGTAGATCAATTGACATTTTTAAAGAAACCCTTTCCGCCCTCCTCTCTAGGAATTAGAGGCATAAGCAATTGATTTGTAAAGACTGAGATGACCATGGCCATTCAGGAATTTGGGGTTTCAATCTGCCACTGTGGTGAAGTATCCACACAGTTCGCATTTCTCAAACAGACGTCCGGGCAAGGAAGAGGAGGAGGAGCAGATTTTACACACTTTTTCAGGAAAATCATTAAATGAAAAAGAGAAGCGTGGGGAGGGGGCGGAAGATATACTGTACACTTTAAAGTTGAACGGGATTCTTCAGTGCACGGATTTGACAAAAAACCAGGCTGGCAGCAGCAACAGCAAACATTTCTGCTACAATAATATCAGGGCAAAGAGGGGTTTATTTAGTGATACAGAGTTGTGACCTTTTTACAAAAATACAGCACATTGAACTGTTTCAGGCACTGAATTAAAGAGGCTAGCAACCCATCACCACAAAGTAATAGGTTTAACACAATGAAGATTTGGTTAAATTAGTATTAGCATCTTTGTCTAAGGTTTTTCTCTATCTCTGGAGGACTATAGATTATCATTAACTAGTTTAGGCTTGCTTCCCATCTCCATTATAGTTTGATGCAGGACTGTTTTTTTGCAGACTAGCATTTAAATTGCTATCTATGTTTAAACAGTTTGGAAAACATCTCAGATTTTAAGAGCAATATTCAAGTTTATATATTAAACTGTTCCCCATAATTTATATGAATATGGGAGAACTGTCTTCACTGAAAGTGGATCAGATTCCATGAAGATTCCTGGATGCGGTCAGTCGAGTGATGGGTGCTGAAGATGGGAAACTATAAATGCCAAAAAGCACCCTCTGAGTCACCTCACAGAGATTCCAGATTATTATCCAGTAGAATGTAGGCTAGGGACTGGGTAGAATTTAGAAATCCGGCTTTGTGCTGATGGATTAAGGCATTCAGATTCTCCAGACATTTTAAAGAAAACTTCTTGTTCCTGAAGCTTCCGGGCAAATTCCTCTTCTAATGTCTAATGACAAACAAACAAACAAACAACTCAATCAGCAATTAAACAATGGAAATACAAAGTATCTAATGAAAGTCATTGTAATAAACTGTAGGAAATGAGTTAATGAGATAGTTCCATCAACATAGGAATATGGGGAAAGTATTTCAATGTAGTTTTGGAGACCATGTGCTATGGGTAAATTCTCTATATAATGTCTACAGAATCAGAATAAGGCAAACAGCAGCAGGCCAAAGCCAACTCCCAAAAGTTTCTGTATCTGGCCCCCAGCAAAGTTCTAATCTGATATTGCCCCCCCCACCCAGCAAAATCATACTGTTAAACACCTCAGCCACTTCTCCTCAATCTGATTCACAGGTAAAGTGCTCTATAACTGTTTGCCTTTACAACATTAACAGTCCTTTCATCAAAGCCTTCCCTGAACTGCTTGCACTTATGTATAAGACAGGACAAACAAATACTAGGCTGTAATGGATGTTCCCAAAGGAGGAACATTATATTTGGTTCTGTTAAATAACAAGGCCTCTCTAGCTTGGCTGAGGAGTACAAGAGTGAGACCTAAATGGAGATGACATCTCTGATCATGATCAGAAAAACAAATGCTGCAGTCTGACATGAGCCATGGTGTCTGCAGAATTTGTGAGGATGTGTGCTAATTGTTCTGATAGAAATGCACAAGTTTCTGAATTCACAGAACGTTTTAATGTGACGCTTGAGACCAGCAATATTCATGAAAGAATAACTTGTAATAGACTAGTTTAAAATCTGCAATTCTATCTTTATAATAACTTCTATATCATGGTCTATGGCTCCCCTTCTCTATACAATTGTGCATATTATGAAATTTAGCACTTTTGGGATAGCAGGGGGTGTTAATTAGAAGTGTTAATTTCTTCGGTCAGTATGCAAACATAAAGCCTGTCTGCAACAAACAGAAATCAGCTTCGTCTCCTATTTCTTCCAATCTGTACTGACAAATTACCTTTTTCCTTGGTCTTAGCTTCTCTCGCCATTCTTTTAGTTCTTGGCTGTGTTCCTCATCCAATTCTTTTAGTTTCTGAGTCTCATGTTCAACCAGTAGATGGCATTTTTCATTCTGAAAATGGGATAAAGATAATCCTTTAGTAAAACTAAATCAGATTAGAGGATTAGCCATTTGTACAACAACATATGCTGACCTAATTCAGTAATTAGGTAACTCTGAATGAAGCAAAAATAATTCTGACATCCCTAGCAATGCTTTCAATCAAGATGTTAGGTTTCAACAAACTTATGAACTGAATTTTTCACATATGACCAATAATACTCTCCACAATACTATTACTGCAAAGCAGAAGCTGAAACCAACTATGAAAATGCTAAATAAATAAGTCTGCTTGGGAGTGAAAGGATGCAAAACATGATAGAATTCTTTGACATAATTCTTTGATAGATAAAATTCTTTTCTGGGTCCAGTGCTGTTAAATATCTTTATTAATGACTTGAAGGAAGGAATAGAGAGTATGCTAATTAAATTTGCAGATGACACCAAATTGGGAGGGGTTGCTAATTCCCTAGAGGATAGGATGAAAATCCAAAAGGACCTTGGCAGATTAGAGTACTGGGCCAAAGCTAACAAAATGGATTTCAATAGAGGGAAATGTAGGATGCTACATCTAGGTAAAAAGAATGAATTGCACAGATATAGGATGGGGGATACTTGGCTGGAGAATAGTACGTGGGAAAAGGATCTGGGAGTCTTGGTGGACCACAAATTGAACATGAGTCAGCAGTGTGATGCGGTGGCCAGGAAAGCCAATGCAATTCTTGGTTGCATCAACAGAACCATAGTGTCTAGATCAAGGGAAGTGATAGTACCACTCTATTCTGCCCTGGTCAGACCCCACCTGGAGTACTGTGCGCCTCAGTTTAAAAAGGATGTTGACAACCTTGAGCGGGTGCAGAGGAGGGAGACCAGGATGGTTGAGGGTTTGGAGGAAATGTCTTATGAGGAACGGCTTAGGGAACTGGGAATGTTTAGCCTCTTTAAAAGAAGGCTGAGGGGGGATATGATAGCTATGTTTAAATATTTGAAAGGATGTCATATTGAAGAGGAAACAGGTTTGTTTTCCATGGTTTCAGAGACTAGGACTCGGGGCAATGGTTTCAAACTACAGGAAAAGAGATTCCATTTGAACATTAGGAAGAACTTCATGACAGAGCTGTTCGGCAGTGGAATATGCTGCCACAAAGGGTGGTGGAGTCTCCTCCTTTGGAGGTTTTTAAGCAGAGGCTGGATGGCTATCTGTTGGAACTATTGTGATGGGGTTCCTGCATGGCAGGTTGGACTAGATGGCTCTTGAGGTCTCTTCCAACTCTATGATTCTATGATTCAATGATATGTGGCAAACTTCCCTTAGATATATGATCTATGTTCAAGCTGCAATAATTGAGATTAGCCAAGATAACTAAAAGGGTTTTTAAAACAAAATGCTCATAAAGGTGAGAGGCTTTTAAGCAGCAGTTTTATGTCACTGCCCTAACAGTGCGTCACATATCTTGTTAGTTTCTTATGGCAATTACTTACAGGAAGAGCAAGCTATAACATTACTATCTTCAAGGTCTCTATCCCTTCTGTTTCTAATTAGATTAAGAATACGTTCATGAATGGTGCACCCGATTTCAGTATTTGAAATCTTATGTGAAAGAAAATAATCCCACTCTCTTCCATTAAAAAATCAACGAGGTTGGATTTAATCTTTCTTAGAGTAAACCCAATAAAATCCATGTTGACTAAGTCATTCATGACTGAACTATTCTACTGATTTCATTGCATTTATTTTAAGCATGATTGAATATAGATCCAATCCAGTGTTAAGGCAAAAGGCACACTGCAAGCCAAAGGATCTTTACAGTATAACTGACAGAGGTCATGATACACACTTTTTGTTTGGCAGCTCCTTAAAACAATATATTTCTCTTTCTCAGGCACATTCAGTACTGCTTTGCTCAATTTTCTTCACTCACTAAATTCTTAAAATAGGCACTGAATTGAAGGTGGCTCTCTGGGCCACATGGCCATTCCAGTATTTACTGGCATTTGTTTAAGTACAATGAAACTAGACTGTGAAATCGGAGAACACACTACTACGATTACAGTGATCATTGAACTACTTGAGAGTAGTTCCGGCCTCTACCTACAATATATAAAATAAAATGTCAGTTTCACAGAGGCCAATCTATTCAGGTCTACATAAAAATGAGCATGCAATTTTAAATATAACTGCAGAAGTATGATACACACCTAGAAACAATTCAAGTACTCCTGAAACATTATGCTTAGCTTTGGTAAGAGCAAATTTACAAGCTTTGCACATTTTAATACTGCTGAACAATATGAATAACAATTGGTTGTTGTTGGTGGGTTTCAGAAAAAAAGCAAAAAGAAACAAAAAATCAAAACAAAACAACCACACACACAATGCCTAGTTTTAGAGCTACAAGATAATTTAACGCATCATTATACATCAAAACTGCATGTAAATGCAGTATATAAATGAGAAGGTAGAATGATACAGAGTATCGTGTAGATAACAGTATTATAATATATAGTAAATCACACGCACATAAATAAAGATAAAAAATAAAGACAACAAAAACATTGTGGCACTTCAAAGACAAGCTGCTATATTTTAATGTGAACTTTTGAGGACAGGCCTACTCCCTCAGACTAACATGACTACCTCTTCTAAAAGTATATAGTGTATAGTATAGTATAGTATATAGTAGCATTATCTATCCTCCGCTCCAGTACTTAAGGCAGGAAATTTATAGGAAACCAGTAACAGTACAATAAAAGCTATAGTAATACACACAATGAAAATAAATTATTATTATTTTGTTATTATTATTATTATATTATTATTATATACACACAATGAAAATAAATCATCATCATCATCATCATCATCATCATCATCATCATCATCATCATCATCATCATCATCAATAAACACCATGCTATATGTTTAACCTGTAACTGGTGCAATTCTCTAATGTTGGCTTCACACTGTAGTTGAAGATCCCGCATTTGGTTTTCATGCTTCTGATGTTGAGACAATCTTTCATTTTTCTGTCTCTTCTCTTCTTGGATGGCAAACTTTCAGAAAACCAAAAAGACACACATCAAAAGCTATTCGCTATTTCTAAAATGAAGCCTGTCATTAAGGAACAATCAAGGAAAATGTAATTCTATGGAATTAGTAATATTAAACAGATGGAAAGGGCTATTTCATATGCATTGACCACAAAAAAAATATTGATTCATTCCCAGAATACACAGTGCTGTACTAATTGGGAGCACTCCTGAATAGATTAACTGAGAACATGAGGTCTAATACTTAAACACTCCAAATCAGCTATAACTGGCTCACTAGATTTTGTCTGAAGACATTTAATGACCTCAATCGTTGTGTGCAATTATTTCTGGGAGAATACTGTATCTATTTCTAACCCAGCGCAAAGAAGAAAACGAAATAGGTATTGTAAATTTTGCCAGTGATACCAATGCGCTAAAAGAAATGAGGAAACAAGGGAACAGGTTGAGAAAGGTGTCAATGTCCAAAAATGAAGTTTTGACCTAATCACTCAAAATCCATTCAAGAACACAGATGATCGTATATACACTACTAAGACTGAATGTAACTAGTTTTTTTAAAAAGAAATGGGGAATTTAAAGCAAAACAATGTGCTATACCACCACAAGTCCCTCAGTTTGCACCAAAACTAAGACAAATGCAGCTGAGAACAGGTATTATCGCCAGCAAACACACATGTGGATGCCAAAGAGATGCAAAGACAGGCTTGATTCCATTAGTATTTCATCACATATTTGGCACAATTGTATATGAATTTAACAGCAATTGACATCAAGTTCATAACTTGAAAAATATCATTTTTGAAGATACTGCTTTCTGGGTCCTGGAGTTCATGAATTTACTGGAATTACAGTGTGTATATACCAACTTTCAACCTCCCCTTGCCTCCAATGAATTAAGTAATTTACTAAAGAGAACTACAGTACGATACCTGTTTAATCTTTTCACGATCCTGCTCTGGAGTGCTTGAAGAATTAATTCTTAGGCTTTTTTTAAACATTGCCATTCTAGTTTTTGCTTCGCTGCGCTGGATTTTTGGCAATCGGGCTCTTTCCTGCGTATGTTTGTTTTTTAAGTCTTCAATGAGCCTCTGGTTATATCTTTGCATCTGTTCTGTTTCCTACAAAAAATAAACAGGGTAGATGTCTGTTTAGCATAGAGTTTAATATACATGATGTAATGCCCATATTTCAGCACTTCATGGTTACATTTTATTCATTAGAGAAACTGAAATAAATCTTTAAAATTGACTAGCCAGAACCACTAGTAAAAAGAAAGCACAATTCCGTAATTTAAAAAATACTGGGAGAATTTGGATTGTGCAACAAACAGAGGGAGCCTTGGCTGATTGCCTTCGATATGGAGCATGTTATTAAAATGCTCCCATTTGCAGTAGAAGAAGCCAAACAAAAAAGTTAACAAAACACTAACTTGGTCTTTGCCCCTTATTTGTCTGCCTGTCTACATTGCCTTTCTCCCCAAAAGGACCCAAGGTGTCCTCTGCCCTTCTCTGGTTTGTTTTTCTCCACACAGAAAGAACCCAGAATTTATTTTCATTTCTCTAGTTTTTAAGAAGAGAAAGAAACCAGAGCAGAGGAAGTGCCTGCATTCAAAGACAATAAATCAACAACACTTGATTCATTCATAAGAAACTAAGATTCCTGCTGTTCTCTAGCTTAATGTCTCATCAGACAGTGGCTATTCAGCACAATTACTATGGAGTTCAGCTGAGAAATTACATGCTCTGTTAACAGGAAATTATTATTCAAATCTATGTAATTTGTTTGTTTAGAATGTAAATAAAAGTCATAGACTGCAGAATAAGCATTGGTTAGTGAAGGAGCCAGGCAACTGATGAATATGTCTGATGCTTTACAGGAGAGTGTCCCTTTATTTTGCATGACTATTTAATGTTCACATTTAGGTACACATTCATCTAATGACAATTTCAATACATCTGTTCATCACTGTTTGTGAATAAAATACTTTCTCGCATTTCAAACATTATTACTTGTTTTACTATGACTAATTGCTAGGTGTACCAAAAGCAGGTTCGAAAATAATCACCATCCTGGGCCCATGGGGGGAGGCATGGTTTTCGACAGTGGCAGGTCTGGGGCTAGAGAACGCAGAGGGTATCCTTCTAGGTTGATTCTCCTTCCCAGGGTGTGCTGCACTGACACTAAGTTTTCCCGCTGGAATATGAATCAGTCCATGTGGTGGCTAATAGACAAAGGAGATTCCCCATGCAGATTGGAATGAAACTGTGGCCAGGTGCTCCAGAATTCACTTTGGCTTCAGAATTACTCCAACCCATCCTCTAATTTAATTTAGCCTTCTGGCACAGTGGTTAAACTGCTGTACTGTAGCCAAAATTTGGCTCACATCCCCAGGGTTCAATCCCAGGTAGCAGGCTCCAGGTTGACTCTGCCTTCCATCCTTTCAAAGTTGGTGAAATAATATGCAGCTTACAGAGAGAGGGGTGTGTTTCTATGTATAGGCTGTATAATTAAAACTGTAAACTGCCCAGAGTTTACATACTTTGGGTGGTACAGTCACCCCCTGCCATTTCACAGTTCAGGTACTACGGTCCCACTGTATCGAGGGATCACAGTACCTGCGCCTTGGGCTGCATGGGGGGGCAGTGGCGGGGGCGATCGCATCGCCCTGCACTGCCGCCCTGTGCTCCTCTGAGAAGCCTCAGGGCCGCGCGGGGCGGCGGCGGCGGGCAATGCGATCGCCCACGCCACCCTCCCGCGTGGCCCAAGGCTTCTCGGAAAAGCGTGGGACGGCGGTGTTGGGCGCTGCCCCGCAATCACCATTGAAATGCATTGAGCCAATGCATTTCAATGGAGAAATTTTCCCCATTGGAATGCATTGAGCCAATGCATTTCAATGGAGACAGCCCCGGACGAGAAGTCTCAGGGCGGCGCGGTGGGAATTCAGATCCCCCTGCTGCTGATGCTGTGTGCCGCCCCAAGAATTCTTGGACCAGCGCGTGCCGCCGGCGGCAGGGGGATCTGATTGTCGCCCCGCCCGCTTCCGCATATCGCAGATTTTCACGCATTGCGGGTCGGGTGGGTCCCTAACCCCCGCAATAGGCGGGGGTTTACTGTTTATAAGCATCACAATATGCTTTTTTAATGTATTGTTAAGTACATAACGAGTGTGGGTTCTGTAAATTTAGCTACCTACAGCTTCACCAGGAACATTTCTGCAGCACAAAGACAGGTCTTCATGATAGTAGAATGTTCTCCCATGTGGCTCTCCTTTAAGAGTTGGGGGAGAGAGGTTCAAGGCCTACCCAAGCTTGCAGTGGGGATGGGTTTTGTGTGCTCTCCACTCCCATGAGGAACAGACATGGGAATAAGCCACCAGTTGGCTTATGCCCATTTGAGCATCCAAACAATCAATAAAGCTGTGCTCATTTTTATATCAAAATAAATTGTGTGCATGTGGTTACTTTGTATGTCCCCAGACCACCAATAAGCTTACTGAAAAAAATAATTGCTAAAACAAAACTGGTAAAAGGAAAGTTGAAACTGTAAGAGTCAGCCAGTCTGAACCATTGTTTTAAGTCGATGAAAAAAAAAAAAGATAAAGTAGGTTTGCACTAACTTTTTCATGCCGTTTAAGCAACTGGTGTCTTTGCATGAAATACTGATCTTTCAGCTGCTGTTTCAGCAGCTGGTGTTTCTCCTGTAAGTGCCGCTCTTCTAGCTCCCATATGGCAGCTTCACGTGCTAGAGGGAAATATTTAAAAATGCTGAGAAAAGTCACTCCAGAAAATATTTCGTATACAATATAATCCTTTTTAGGTGAAGTATTGTTTTACATATATCTCTAGCATGAAACTGTTATGTTGTTAAGTGGCACCAAACTGCTTCTGACATGGTGATTCCATGACTTCATGACTTCCACTGAGTACTGTCAGTAATGACTACTGACAACACTCCTACTCAATTCTTGGTAGTAGGAATATGAAACTTTTAAATTGAGAAAACTGTCTGCATAAATTATTTCCAACTAAAATACAGTACCTGACAAACACTTCATGAAATTTCACTCAGGTTGTTCTGATTGCATTAAAAAACAACTACAGCAAATCTATACATGGGTTTCATACTTTTAAAAACTACTTGGCTATGATTACCAAGACCAATTTTACAATTATATAATATATATAATATATATAATAATATATAAAATAATTATACAATTATACTCCTAACAGGACATTGTAGTTTTCACTGAACAATAAAAACATGAGGACACTACTCCATAAAATGTTCTTACTCATGTTCATAGAGCTTGTGTATTAGATGGCCTGAGCCCTTAATGTTTTAAATTTGTTAAAATTTAATCCAACACCAATAACCAAGGGGAAAATACCTCTCATGAGCTGTTGCTTGTTATTAAGACAATCTCGTTCAATAGTGGCTAGCTCTGCTTTTTGTTGGTGAATTATTTTCTTCAGTGAGGCATCCAGTTCTTGCTGTTGCTTCTGTACGAACTCTTGTTCCTGGTAGGAATTGAATCAGACTGAGTCAACTACACACAGACTGAGTCAATGATCACAGATGCATCCATTTCTAAAATATGCTTTTTAATAAACTTAAGACAAGCATTCTAGCCTGCCCAGAATAACATAAAATGATATGCACTGCTAAAGAAAGACACAGATATTTTCCCATAGGTCACCAGGCAATCTTCAAAGAAAACAAGGATCCAAATCTGTATTTCCATGACCCAAATTCATTAGTCTAAGGGACAATCAGAAGTTTAGCTGCACTAACTCAATACCCCACTGAAACTAATAGGGAACAGTAATAAACATGTCTTGTAAAGTGTAATTAACTCTATAAGCTGTCTCTTTCTCCAAATCTGTAATTTGGCTGAAATGCAAACCAGTCTGTGACAACCTTGCAGGCAGTCACTTGTATTCTATAGTACTGTAACAACTACAGTGGCACCTTGGTGTACAAGCATAATCTGTTCCAGAAGCATGCTCGTAAACAAAATACTTGTATATGAAAGCAAAATTTCCCATAGAAAATAATGGAAACTTACCTGATCTGTTCTTTCCATTATTTCCTATGGAGAAATTTGCTTTGGCAAGGAGCTGCAGCGGCCTCCAGATCTCACCCTAGGCCCAGCGCTCCCTGGGGCATGCTACAGAAGCTGCAAACGGACAGTTCAGGACCTGGGGAGAGCTCTGAAGGGTGTGGACAGGCGGCACTGGGTGTGAGGCAAGTTTCGGAGACCCAGTGCAGGCCAACAAATCACTTCCAGTCAGCGCGCAGGCCGGGTGTGGGCCCACTGGACGCCCATTCCAGACACTGCCAAGCCTGCAGAGAGCCCCAGAGGCCACTTCTGGTCTGCAACAAGGGCCAGGAAGTCCAGCGGGGCTCACCATGCAGCCCAGAGGCCTGTTCCGGGTAGCGCCAGGCCTGGGGCAAGCTCTGGAGGCCCTGTGCAAGCCCACTGCAAGGTGTGGAAGTCACTTCTGGTCTGCGCTGAGGCCTGGAAGCCCAGCACATGTCCAGCACATGGCCTGGAGGCTCATTCCAAGCAGCACAGGGGCCATGACAAAGTGACCCTGGCTTACAAACTGGAGCACTGTTAGCAAACTGAGGCAAAATTTTATTAAAAATTTTGCACAGTTTGTGAAATACTACCAATCCAAGGTACTTGTATCCTATTATGTACTTGTGTACCAGGCTGTGTGAAAAACAAACAGAAAAGAAAGTAATGCACTAATCAACATCTTCAGTTCACTCAAGGAGAATTAAACTTGAAATGAATGGAAACAATTGAGAGAATAGGGCTGCATTAAAAATTGGCCCTCGTTTTAGGAAAAGATGGTGAGAATCAGAACAGACTCCTCCAGTCTTTTTCTGAATAAAAGAAAGTTTCTTTCTTTCTCTTTCTTTCTTTCTTTCTTTCTTTCTTTCTTTCTTTCTTTCTTTTTCTTTCTTTCTTTCTTTCTTTCTTTCTTTCATGAACCAAAAGGTGATGTTTGTTATATAACTCTACAGGAAACACTTTCTCCCTTCTCAGTGGGATTCATTTTCCACTAGTCATTTCAGAAAAGTGATGTATCTACTTGGGTATGTAGCTTAATGACATCACACACATAGGTACAGTAATCCCCTGTTTATCGTGGGTGTTAGAGACCTGACTCAACCAGCGATAAAGAGAAATCCGTGTGGGGCCTGCTTGGGGCCTCCTGCACTCATCCCAGGCCTGGTACTGCCCCAAATGGGCACCAGAGAGGCTTCCCAGGCCTGTCAAAGGCCCCAGAAGTAGTTTCCAATGAACCAGAAGTCACTTCCGGTTCACTAGAAACCACTTCTGGGGGCTCTGACAGGCCCAGAAAGCCCACTGGAGGCTCCATAAGTGGTTTCTGGTGGCCTGGAAGTCACTTCTGGTTCCCCGGAAACCAATTCTGTGGCCTCCAACAGTCTTGGGAAATCCGATGGAGGCCCACTCAGAGCAGCACCAGGCCTGGAGTAAACAGGGCCACACAGCTTGCCCCAGGGGGCCTTGCCTTAATATACTGCGGTCCTGCGATATATGAATTGCAACGTAGCAGAGGACGACTAAAACATGCAGTCCAATTACTCCTGTGATCATATGAGGCAGAGGGAAACAAAGAGGTATGCACATTTTCAAAGGGAATATCAAAAAAGCAATCATGTGCTTGCAAATACAGTGGACCCTTGTATAACAAACGGTTTGTATAACATAAAATCTGTACAACATAAAAATTCCAGACATAGGGGAAATTTGCTTAACAGAATCACCTATGGGGCAAATCTGTACAACATAAAAATGTTCACGATAGGAATTACTCTGTTTTCAATGCATTCCTATGGGAAATTTGTTTAAAGGAAAATTTGCTTAACATAATTTCATTTGGAACGAATTAATTCCTTTATACAAGGTACCACTGTAATCTCGAATAAGACAAGAACTGGTGGGGGATATAGTATTTCTCTTGCATCAGTCACTACTGCTCAGTGTAGAAACAAGTATTTGTTTACTACCAATTGGTTTTCATTGCCTTATACAACAGATATTTGTGTATGCTGCTTATAAATCGGAGGTGACAAATCACATTTATAGAGCAATAATGGAGTTTTGAATCACTGTCTGCAAACTTGCGAGAAAATCAGGTCTGAGATGTTAACATGCTGTTTTTACAGACCTGTACTTTATTTATTTCAAATATTTTCATACCACCTTATAGAATGCATGCAAAGTGTGGGGAACTGTATCAAGTGGCTCAAAGAAATCTTCTCCGCAACCCATTTGCCTGCTTTTGCTGGATCAGACATAGAGGTGACTGAACATCATATCCTTCAAAAATATTTAATGAAATAGCAGTGTTGAAAACAGATATGAAGAATGTTGGCAATTAAAGATTACTTGCAGATGCAATCTTCCAAGTGGTGGCATGTTAATCTGTTTCAGTCTACATAGCAAAAAATAAAATAAAAACAAAAGTCTTATGGCACCTTAAGAACTACCAGATTTATTTCAGTGTGAGGTTCCATTCATTACCATTCATTTGCTCAAACTCAACATTTAAGTTCTCACTCAGAACAATTTATTTGCTCTGCAGGCATTTTTTAAAATAATAGTATGCATTTAAAAAGTGAAGAACTAAAATGACAAGATATCTGGTTTCCCCCAAATAATCTGCTACAAGACAGATGTAAACCAGTATCATTAACAGTCACCTGCAGTTCCCAATTGAGATCACCCAAATGTACCACAAATGACCTACAACTCACTGCAGGCATTATTCTCCCCCAATCTTAAACAGTTAGATATCCAACAGACCGCACAGTACAGACAACCGAGAAAGGAACAAAACACCTAAATGCCAATTCTATCCTCATGTTTATTCTCACAGTACTATTACAGGTCCCAAAATCAGATACAAGATCAGAGGTTTGTTTACTTATTCACACTTGCAAATGTGATTTTTCCCATCTACTGCCACCAGAGTTTCTTTATGTTCCTAATAGGGTAAACAGGATAATTTCTACCCAGCAGAATAAAGGGACATAAATTTGACACCAGAAGTAACAATGCAGAAAAACTAGTTTCAGAATACTTCTGCCTCCCCCAATATTTTGGTAAAGCCCTCAGAATGACTGGTGTGATGAGAATTCAGGAGAGAGGCATATGAAGCTGCTGTGCTCATAGATTTCGACCTAAGTGAAAGAAATAAACCCCAGAGATTCTTGGCAAATATAATGCATATATATTCTGGATTCATCAAGTCTTGGTCATTGTTAAAACCAAATAGTTATTAGTCTTGATATAACTATAACATCAATACACTTCCTGAGAACCATCCAATGGCTGATAAGAAGAAATCTATATAATCACCAATTTGTGCGACCATTATTGGTGTTAACAATGCCAATGTCATTTTGAAAGCCAATGTAACTGATACTTCTATCTCATCTTCCCAAGGTCACACCCTATACCATGTCCTCTGAAGAATATAATAAACCTATGACCTAACTCCAGTGGACCCTTGTATAACAAACAGTTTGTATAACATAAAATTTGTACAACATAAGACATTCCAGAGATAGGGGAAATTTGCTTAACATAATCGCCTATGGGGAGAATCCGTACAACATAAAGATGGGATCACTCTGTTTTTAATGCATTCCTATGGGAAATTTGTATAAAAGAAAATTTGCTTAACATAATTTCATTTGGAATGAATTAATTCCTTTATACAAGGTACCACTGTACTCAGTTTTGTATGTTTGAGGAAGGGGACTATAATCCACAAAAGCTCGCACAAATAGTTTTTAAGGTAACAAAACTCTTTTGTAGTTATAAACTGAGTGTGCTTTTTTATTTGTATCAGAGCATAGCACAATTTTAAAATATGGGCATATATGAAATACAGTTTAAATTAAAAACAAAATAAAAGGTTATGGTAATTTAATGAGAAGCAGACTACTTCAGTAGTATTCTCTTGGCATTTGCTATATCTTCTTATGGTGGAGCATAAATTGAATGACCATGCACATAAATGCTGCACTGATTAGGTGTTAGTAGGCAGCACTGACCAGCTTGATCAGTACATGGGTTTCCCCCAAAACTGCAATATAAATTTCAGCAGACTACAATGGATGACCTACTTGATAAAGTAGATGGGAGACAAAGCAGAAGTGTACCGATACAAGTGGCCCTTACCAAGGATGAAGAGAAACACTCTGTATGTCTGCCAAACTGAGCATTTTTTCCACCAGAAGTCTCACACTTTTTGAACAGAAGTGGCTATATAGATGGGTGTTGGTTTTGCTGCCAAACTTACACAGCTCTAAACCATTTTGATGGTGGTCCCACAAAGGTGTAAGACCTATATGTATTCTGTGTTTTTCTGAAAATTGTTGAAATGTGTAGAATATGTATGTACCTATTTATGAGTATGTAAGAAATGTGGGGTGAAATATTGAGTTTATCCCATCCAAAGCTAAAGGCTTTAAAGACTTTCTTCACCAAGTTCTCACTCATGAAAAATAGAGGTACTGAAATAATTTAATGTTAACTGGATTGTGCACAGAGCAATTCAATTGTTATGGAACTAGGAAGGGTCAATTATTATTTAAATATTCCTGAGATAATCAGAGTAGACTTTTGCAACTATCATCTTCTTTTGAGCAATTTAAAGGGTGTCAATAGAAATCAACGTTCACCCAATTTACAATGCACTGAAAGACATTCTTAATCTGAAAGATCACTAATATATAAAGTCAACTGTAAGATGCTTATAAGTTACAAAGATCAGCAGATACCATCGTTATGATCAAAGTGGTTTACAGGTATCACAATGCTAGAAAACAGCACTGAACGAAAAAAGCTTTAGTATTGCTGGAATATGAGCAAGTGACTGAAAGGAAATTATCTGCTGAACAGCTTTGACAAAGGAAGATTAAGCAGTCAAGCAGCAATTGTATCAAGTTAAGGAGCTAGATTCTATTTTTATACAACTTAATATTAGCAACATAACAGGACATCTTCAGCTTATGTGCCTTATAACAGTATGGGAAAAATTTGAATATCCTACATAAAATACAAGATCATACCTATTCTATACACTTGCACATACCTGTAAAATTAATTGGATTGGTGAAGAGAAGATTTTTAGTTTGTGATCACCCATATTGTTTTTTAATTTTTTAAAGTATGAGATTTTAAAAATGAAATTCTGCAGTACTGATAAAGGAGATTAGATTATTGCATGAATAAATAGTACTGCTTAAACTGTTATATAAAGGAAAATCATTTCAGTAAAAACTGCAAATCAAAGCATGCAGAATATGGAAAACTCTACCTCTGCCATTAAGACTTAAAACCTTCACCACCACTCTGTGGAAGAAGATAACACCAAGGAAGAAGGCTTGAATAGTACTAGTTAAGGCACACACAAAAAATGCCACAAGAGTGTTCCTTGCCCCATGGATCTCAATTTAGATGAATTGCTTTATTTGGTGGAGCAGGGAAGACCATTTGCCAGATAATACCAAGAAGCATTGAGAGGAAAGAACATGTTTCACAGCACACACAAAAAATACAAACATAGAACTCACTTTCACCCATGTGCGGAAAATCAACTCCACTCAGTTTATTCATCACAACTATATTGCTGGATATGAGCACATTTTAAGAAAACAATTTTAAATGGGAGAGATTACTCAGCACATGCATGTCAGAAGAGGAAAAAACAAAAAAAAAACAAACAAAAAAACAAGCTAACACTATAGAAGAAATATCCATTTCGGGGAGTATGAACTTACATCCTGCATTACTGCATTGAAGAGGGTACATGAGGACAACTGAAAAGACTGAATCATAACATGAGCAATCCCCTGTGGAGGAGAATAGAATGCACTTTCCAAGTCAGAATTCAACCACAAATCATGCTTATCAATCCCAAATATATCAACAAAATGACTACAGGATTCAGTCTGCAAAACCACTTTATTAAAATAATGCATTTGCTATTTTTGGGAAAAGCCCATTCTCCTTTATAAGGAAGGAGATGCCCAGCGATTTTTGTGACATACAGGAAAGACAAGATTAACTCTCCAGAATGCTTTAGTTTAGATTATATAGGATTTTGCTCCTCCTCCTTTAGTTCATTTCCTAGCAAGTTAAGACAGGCAAGAATCATGGAAGGTGAGTAGGAAGAAGAGAGGCAATGCTAGGAGATATCTTATTATACAATAAAAATATCCCAAGCAAAAGCTAGCATTCAGCTTCTTCATGAGGCTTGCCATTATTGAGCTGGGAGATGCAAAGAAGAAATATAAACATTCCAAAATTATGGCTAGATGTATGGTCCAAGTTCCTCTGTTTAAAGCAATTTTCAAAATGAGGGCTGTAGCGTTAACTCAAAGGTAGCAGTTTCAGATTTCATCTCTGAGGATAGAGATTAGAATGTTTTTCTCAAGGGGCCTTGAGTTACTGGGAGCCCTTTGTCTAAGATGACTGGGAGTTTGCTCAAAGAATTATTGAAGGACTGAGATCTGGGATACAACTCTGTCCAGCTCTTCTCCCACAGATGGGACATCCAACTCCATAAGTGATTTATCAGATTATTGCTGCCACCAAAAAGACACTTTAATTGAAAGGAGTCTGAAAGGAACAGTGTTGAGTAGCAAATAGGGAGTTAAATGAGGACGGATGGTTTGCCTACAATGGTTGGGAAGAAGCAGGCTGATTGGGCTAAACAGCGTTGGTAGAAGGTTTGTGATGCCATTTGGTGAGATTCTCACATCCAAATTATATACAGTGGAACCTTGACTTACGTCATTAATCCGTTCCAGTGGTCTAGACTTAAGTCAAACATGACTTAAGTCAAATGAACGTTTCCCATAGAAAGTAATGGGAAAGCGGATTAATCCGTTCCAGATGATGAAAAAGACCCCCGAAAACAGCAATTTAACACAAATTTGACTGGGATAGGAGATTCCTTCTGGGGATGTAAATGAAATGTCTCTTCAAAGAGAGGAGGAGGCAGTGGAATTATAGTCCACAAGTTATATGCCTCCACTTTTTAATGTTCATAGCAACAATGTCTAACATTTAAGTTTTACTGATTTTTAACCTGACGTTCCAAGTTCTGAACAACTCTATGCTTACCATCAGAGTCCCACAACTTTACAGCTCCCCAACTAAAATGCTTCCATTGTGGACCAGACGTCTGCAGCCAGATTTTTTACAATACTGAGCCGACTGTCTAACCAGCAAGGCCAGCCCGGAGCTCCCGGCCCTTCTTCTCCTCCGGCAGCAGCGGCGGCTTCGGTGAGGCCGAGGACCAGCTCCAGGTGCTCTGAGCTGGCCTCGCCGAAGCCGCCGCTGCCAGAGGAGGGGAAGAGGGCAAGAGCAGTTTGGAGGCGGCAGCCGCGATGCTGGGTAGTGGCTGCCGCCCAATTCCGGTGCCTTGCGCCGGGGCTCCGAGATGTAAGTCAAAGCCTGCGACTCAAGTCAAACAGGCCCCTTCTTGCTGCATGCAAGTCAAATATGATGCAAGTCAAGCAGTATGTAAGTCAAGGTTCCACTGTATAGACCTCAAGCAATGTATGGACCTCAAGCAATTCTGTCTTGTCCACCCACAGAATCTTTTCTTTAGTCTCATTTGCTAATGTGATGTGGCTTAATAAGAAAACCATTTGCACAATGGCAAATTAATTACTTCTATGGCTCTATGGAGAAGGATAAGGAACTGGAACTGGACAACGAATATTCATTGGACCCCTTTAAAAATACAAAAATACTGAAAGCTTCATCCTGGAGGAGTCATACCTATGCACTTTAAACTGAAGTCTTCTAGAAAGTTACTCCAGCCTTGCCTCCGTGGCAGAAGTGAATAATCCAATCTGCTTTAAATTGAATTATTTTGGTTTAAAGACATAACATTTCTGAAGCTATGCCTACACCTACTTTATTGTACTAGTGAAGCTAGAGAATCAAATCTGAGTATATTAATAATACAGACTTCAAATGCAAAGCTAAGCCAGAGCTAAATGATAGATCTTCTCCAGTATTAGCCAACTATACTAGAAATACTGCCCCAAAGTATTGTTGTTTTCATCAACAGATTTAAGATTTAAGCAATGATTCAGCTGCACTGTGATACAAAACTGACCAGAGGTAGAACACCTCAAAGGCACAGTTATAACAGAAGAAAGCATTGCCATAGAGACAGCAGTTTTTGGAAGGAAGGAAGGTTAGAGTGCTAAGAACAACAATTCCTACCAAAAGGAGGGTTCTGCTGTAAGCGTAAGAGCTTCTAAACTTTGCGCAGTTTGTCATGACCTCTCCCTCCCTCCTTAGAATTCAACATGTACATGAATTCTGGCTCTGTGCACAGTGTTAGAAATTAGGGAGTTACATGATCTACCTACCTACCTCTTTCTCGCATGCAAAGTAAATGTTACAGAATTTGCTTTGAATATACTTGATGCAGTGTAAATATGAAGTATTCTTGGATTTTATCCTTGATTCCATTATCAGCAAAGCACATTCAACTAAACACGTGCCATTTTCTGTACCTGATTCAGTGTGTCAATTTCATTCATACAGAACTGTACACGATTAGCAAAACTAATCTACAATATTTTATTACAATGGTACTGTTGGTACTTTGAAGATATGAATCATTTGTTCAACAGTTAACTTGGAAACCCCTAACATCAGCTGCATGCCTGCAATTAAAAGAGTTAACTGCAAAAGAAACCATGAAATGTAGTTAATCCATAATGATAATTGACTACTTTCATAGTAGGATTGATATTATTCATCAATCTAAACATGAGCTGGACAAGGATTTTGTAGTTTCATAATACAGATTCAATTGTTACGACTTCTGATGCAATCTTACTGCTAAACATTTCACAGAGCCAACACACAGCACACAGTTCATATAGCACACACTTTGAACTGCCACCTTAAGAAGGGTTAATCATTATGATCAAATCTCATACACACTCAAAAGGGAAAACAAGCCACTACTATGAAATGGATAAAGCTAGGCGAACAAAGCTGCTTTGAGTTTTTAGATGCATGAAGCTGCTGCAGTTACCTGAGCATGCTGGGACTGAGTAAGCTCCTCTTTCTTGCGTTTCATGAGCTCTTTTCTCAGCTCTTTTGGTGCTTTCTCCACTTCATTAAAAACCTACAGTGCACAAGCATGCAGAAGGTGGGGGAAAATAACCTTTTTTCTCCACAGCAAGCATTTATGATGAATATAAGAGGAGCTGGTCAAGCAACTGGGAGGTGTAGAGAAAGCATGCAATGTCAGAATAGTTTGCTTGGTAGAGAAAGTAGATGGAGGAAGCAGACATGCACAAAGAAAATGCTAAATGCATTCTAGAAAGACGTGCATGTGCTAACTGAATATTGCAAATTAGTTTCAGCATGCAATTATTAATTCATTGTTTTTAAGCAATTTTTGAAATATCTTCATGGAGTTAAGACAGTAATTAAACCAGAAATTACCTTACAGTGACAACAGAAAGGATTTTACTACCATGGTAAAAGCCTCAAAACAGCAGGTTATAAAGATTAACACCACTGCAGAAGAACAATTACTGATGACATTATGTTATATCCAAGTCGGGACAGTTGTCTAAAGAGTATCTTTCAGTTAAGCCATAACCATCTCAAAAGACCCGTTTGCACAGTACAAAGATAAATCAATGTTTCAGCAAGGTATGAACTTGAAAGATCATTGAAAGACAATTTGTTGTGAATCAAGTCATCTTATAACGTGAACTAACATTTAATCAAAGGGGTGTCAAAGTTCTCCAGATCACTGTTATTTCCAAAGAACTAAACGGCTCAGAAATATCCAATAAATGCCTGTTTGTGATTAGAAGAACCCACAGAAAGCAGAGCCCAAATCACCACATGCGTTTCCTGTTTCTATTTGTGAAACTGCTTTCATTAAATGTCTTCACCAGCTTCCCCTCCTAAGCCCCAACCACCAGTTGTGACTCAAGGTGCAAGAAATTTGATAAGAGAAAGAAATAAGTATGATATATATTAAAACACACATAACATTGACAATTTTAAAGTTCCATATTTTGTATTTATATAGTGTTTAGACAGTTGTAATTCAAAACATCTTTTGGTAGAAGGTTTAGAAATCTGTGATAATATATATCGCATCAAATTTAGTGCCTTCTCTGATAATTATCAGATGGTCTTTTAATTATTTTATATGGTCTCAACTGAAAAGTAAGATTTCAGAGTGAAGTCAGTTTTTCAAAAACACCCAAACCACACACTGCTGCCTCTACTCCAGTTTAAAAAAGAAATTAAAATGGCAAATTGGTGGTGTTTTAAATGAATCTGAGATATAATTAGGTTGCCTCTACAGAATATCTACAGAGCTGTATTCTATGGGACAGATTTCTAAACCCATCTGCATAAAATTAATCAAATCCATAGTGCTAGAGAACTCTATTGTATGGGATGTTTACAACATAATTATGTAACCAATAGCTTGCCACCCAGTGAACTGGGTAACTTGCAGAGCTTTGGGGGCTCAGGGGCTAAACTGCACTACTGAAGTCAAGACTCTACTTGTGACCTCAATTCAATCCTGGGCTCAGACTGCTGGCTCAAGTTTGACTCAGTCTTCCATCATTTCAAAGTCAAGAAGTGGAATACCCAGCTTGTGAGAAGGGGGCTATGTGTAGGCTACATAATAAAACAGCTGTAAACTGGACAGAGAGTGCTTTACTATCGGGTGATATAGTAGAACATTTTGCTTTGCTCAATTTATTAACCTTGGAAGACTAATTCAACCTTGAGTTGGCTACCTGAACCTGTGCAGATAGAACTCAAGTTGTGATCAGAATCCTGACTGCAGTACTGCAGTTTAACCACTGCTCCACAGGATTATTTTGTCAATGTATGTAAGTTGCTTCAAGTTTAAACAATAACATTTCACACCCTCCTGTAAAACATTCTTGATGAATACACATTCTCTTTATCTCTTTGTATTCTGATTTCACATCAGTGCAGTAAATAATATTTCAGTACCTAGTTACATATACAGAAGGTACATGTCCCATATCTGTGCACAAATGTTTCCGGCATTTTTTTTCCTACTGAACTCATAAAGCACTTTTAAAACTCCCTTTCTCATACAGCCTTGATTACTTATGTTCCTACCAAATGTTGAAGGAACATTTTAAAAGTGTTACCCATAACCAACACCCCCATAAACTAGATGAATATACTTTACCTCTTTTTTTCTATTTTTCAGCATGTTCTGAAATTTGGACAATTCCTTCTCTTGTTCTGCTTTAATACGTTTTGCTTCATCACGCAGACGATTTGTATGTTCTTGTTCTAATCGTTCTATTGTTTGTTTCTGCTGTTTTTCTAGATTTTCAATCTCCTGGTCATATTGCCGTTTCTTACTCTGAAAAGTGATTTCATCACATTTAAATGTTATCAAGAATTAAGTTTACTGGATATGCAGTGTAGATGATATGATTAAGTAATCATATATGTCTATGTATCATCTTACACAAAGACTACCAAGGCCTGAAATACAAGGCACAATTCACTAAATGGAATTTGAAATTCAGTTCCAGCTCACAGAAATGAAGCCATTAGCTGTGAAGAGAAATTATGTAGCCTAACTCTTCTATATCTACACAAATAATCACATAGATGATTTTTAGTTAGGAGAGCATTAAAAAGTATCTTGCTTCAAGATATTTTCCAAAAGTGTTGTAAACAGCTCAGAGTGACCCTGCAGCCAGATTGGAGGTATGTAAATCTAATATAAATGAATGAATGAATGAATGAATGAATGAATGAATGAATGAATGAATGAATAAATAAAACCCAGCTTTCACAGAGGTAACTGTTAGTATGTTCTCTGATAGTTTATGATTTTTAGCTTTATTATTTTTAGTTATTTTTCTATTATTTTTACTGTTCTTTTTTGTTACTGTCTGATTTTATCCTCTGTTAAATGCTCAGAACAGTGCTGTGCACTAACAAGGCGGTATATAAGTTAATGAATAAATGTACATAAATACTTTGTGAATGAGGAGCTGAGACATTTAAGAAGTAAATTGCTATCTACCAAAAAAATATTCACACCGAAAGACCTTTGTTTAGGTTGAAGGTACCAGATTATTATTTTTATTTTCATTATACCTTTTCAAAAAAGGGGGTTCGTTATCCTCAACTGAAAGAAGAACGGAATTATAGACAGGGCATGAGCCAGAAGATCTGCATGTTTCATGACATAAACCATGAGTTTGCAAAATGCATATTAATATGTGTGTTCAGGAGAATATGAATCTTACCGTCATTTCTTGTTCAAAGCGCCTAGACATCTGTTCTCGCTGCTGCAGTAGTTTATTACTGAGCTGCTGCTGAGCTCGCTGCTCTTCCTTTTGGAGCAGCCGTAGCTCCCGTAACTCTTGACGGCTGTAGAAATTAGGAAAATGATATTGGAAAGCGGAAAGAGTGACAGAATTCAGGCTTCTGCATCAGTACGAACTCTGCATTTTGTATAACTCAGGAACCAAGACAATATTTTTGCTAAACCATAATCAAATCACAGTACAGTACATTTAAAAAACACAATTTAATTTGATGGATATAAAAGCTCCTTTAACTTCCAGCAAACACATGTGATCTCATTTTGAATTAATATTTTTAAACTCACCGAAGGTATCGCATTTCTTCACTTTTAGCGTCATTATCAGTAACAATTTTAGACGTAGTCACACTAACTTCTACACCATCAACAACAAATTTGCGAGTTTTCTTTAGAGTTTTCTTGTGTCTTTTAGTTTCCTGAGTAAAAGACATGTTAGGGGAAAATACAGGAAAAGACATTAGGAAAGGAACATTTCTGCAGCATGTAAAAACACAACCCAGAAAATCCTCCAAAGGCACTGGAAATTAAAAAAATATTTTTGCCAACAAAGAGATAAGGGCATGGATGTGTACATAGTAAAATAACTTGGAAATTTCGACATATGGGAATTTTTCAACTGAGTTACAGTTTGTTCTCAAAGGCTTTCACGGCTGGGATCTAATAACTGTTGCAGGTTTTTCAGGGTGCGTGGCTGTGTTCTGGAACACGGTCAAACAGCCCGAAAAACCCACAACAGCCACGAGTTACAGTTCTAATTTTTTTAATATTTCTATCATCTACTGAAAAAAATTCTTGCATATTCAATTTGTGCTAATATACTACAATCATATACTGCGAATCTTGGAAACTAAAAAAGATATTATTTATAACGAATGATTCTTACTTGTAAAGATATTGATCCACTGTCCTTGTTTTTTGTGAGGAAACTTTAAACTGACAAGTTCAAATCAATGCTGCTATTGTCAGCTGCAGAACATACTACAATCATATACTGCGAATCTTGGAAATTAAAAAAATATTATTTATAATGAATGATTCTTACTTGTAAAGATATTGATCCACTGTCCTTGTTTTTTGTGAGGAAACTTGAAATTGACAAGTTCAAATCAATGCTGCTATTGTCAGCTGCAGAACCAGTCCCTGAATCTGTATCATTTTCTTTAGAGCTTTCGGGATCACGTTGTGAGTTTTCAACATTTTGATTGACTAATTTATCATTTGCCTCATTTTCTGCAGAGCTAACATTAATATTGGGTACCACAGGATGTTCACATTCATGTGCTGCTTGACTGCAGTATTTTCAAGGCCGGTGGCTATTTGAATGCCATTCTTCTGGTTTTCCCCAGCTCTGCTTTGTAATTTATCTTCAAGCTCTGCAACTTTATCCTCATGTAGACTGTTGCTTTCCTCAATTCTCCCTGCTTCTTGGACACACTTAACATCACTTTCCATTGTTTTCTGTTCTGGACCTTCTACTGTTTCTGGAACTTGGACTTCTGTTTCATCTGAAATGTTTACAATGCATTTATCAACTAGCTGCTGGTCAGAATCTGTCATACTGCTCTCCCCTACAATAGTTTGTGGCTCAGAGGGAATTTCTCCCTGTTCAGAAACACAAACTGATGGCTCATGATGAGAACCTCCAGGCACTTTTCCTGCATCTGTGGTCAGAGTTTCATTAGCATTATCTGCCTCTTGAGCTCTATTAATATCTTCTTTTATTTGCTTCTGTAGGTCATCGACAGACTCATCTGCATCTGCCCCCAAAGAGATCTCAGTACCAGCATTGACTTCATAGTTTTGGCCTTCAGATTTTTTAAGGTCACTATCTTCACATTTGTTCTCATCCTGCAACTTGCTAATTACATTAATTCCTTCTATGAGACTTTCTTCCTCAACTTTATTTTCCTGAACGTCAGTTGTACTTTCTTTTTCTTCTTTCAAACCAGCCTCTTTTGACACTGCTTCTGTAATTTCTTGGCTGTTACCTAGAGTCTCAAGTTTTAGTTCTTGTTTATCTTCAGTAGTTGATTCATCTTGAAAATTATCTTTTTCTTCTGTATTCAGGCTGGGTTTAACAATATTTTCAGATATTACTGCATCAATTTCCTTTCCTTCTTTCTGCAATTCAGCATCTTCAATAAGTTTTATAGTTGGAACAGACTTTTCAACTTCATCTTTCTTTGCTTCCTTGTCTTCATGGAGTAATGCAGACCCATTGTGTAGGTTTTCAATATTTTTCTGTGTGGTGTCACTTGTGCTTCCAGTAGATTTCTCCTTCTCAAATCTGTCAGGCTCTACGGGTACTTTTTCAGCTTCAAGTGCATTAGAGCTAGCCCCCTCTGTAGGTGGCTTCTTTTTTTCAGAAACAGATTCTAAGATAGAGGCATTCTGTGAAAGTTTGTCTTCTTCTGAGCTGGCAATGCTGAGGTCTGATGAGGCTCGCTTATCTGCAGGCAACTGCTAAAAATGCATTGAAGACATCATTAGTTAAAATGTGTTCAAATTAGTACTACCATATTTGATATCTAGACAAAGTCAGCTATTGCAATTGTAATCAATTTACAAATTCTGCCTCAAACTTTTTTATTAATTCCATATGAATGAATGTCTTGAGGTAATGTTCAAATCAATCACAAAGAAAATATGTTAGCACACATTATGACATATATACAAGGAGACCACGAAATCAAGCATGAGAAGTTGGGCCTTCTTCACTGTAGCACCAACATTGGGGAATCAGCTCCTGAGGGATCTGTGCCAGGCTCTTTCCCTCCTAATGTTTGGAAAGCTTTTGAGACCCTGTAACCTTGCTGCCTGCTTTGTATGTCTCATACGCTGCCTCAAGCTGCGCGTGCACATTATTTATTTATTTATTTTTATACCACCCGTCTTCCCAAAGGAACTCCGGGTGGTTAACAAAGAAGCATAAAGCAGTCAATATAAAATCAATGCAACAATCAAGACACACACGCACACACACTCAAAAAAATCAGAAGTATCATTGGCAAGATGGCATCTGATGGAAGAGGGGAAGGGGGGAAAGGTTAAAGGTCACCAAATGCCTCTCTAAAAAGCAACGTTTTGAGTGCTTTTTAAAAGGCGGGCAGGGACTGTGCAAGGCACAGCTCACACGGGAGATGGTTCCAGAGCAAGGGACCAGCCACCGAGAAGGCGCGGTTACGGGTTACCGATTTCCGCACCTCCCTGGGCGTGGCCACTCGGGAGTGAGAGCGCCTGCGACATTCTAGTGGGCCGGGCCTCAGTTGATCTTTGGAAGATACGCTCCGACAGGTATTCGGGTCCCATGCATACGCACACGCACACAGAGCAAGTTGATTCAAACATTTCTTCAAAATAACAAACCAGTTGTTTCAACGATTCTTGGCTCTTGCAGCTCTAGCATATATTGCTCATGATTCAGGCAATCCCTTTTGGGGATGGGCAGTTAAGTTCTGCTGTTCTAAAGAGCCTCTGATTTCCAGGATTGCTTTTTTTTTTAAAAAAAGAACTTTTTGAGAACGTTTAGATCATAATTAAATGCATTTTGCACGTTTTAAATCAGTTTCAAATATTTCTGCTCCAATGTAAATTACTTTGGGAGCCAAGTTCAAGAGAAAGGCATTAAAATTTCTACAGACAGACAATATACACCTCGCATTTGCTAAACTGATGCAATAAATATGAGTCCGATTTACGCCTTTAAATTGAAAGCCATGTTAGCTCTTCTTTTTAAAGTACTGATATAACTCACCAGGGAGTTCTCCGATTCCTCTTCTTCATCTTCCTCTTTTCCATCTTCTACTTCTTCTGTAACTTCTGCCTTTGCTTCAGCAATCAGTTCTCTGATTGGTTTATTGGAAGTTACAGTAACAAATGGATGCTGTTAAAAATGCACACAAATCCAAATAATCAATACAGAATGGCACTTAACAGTAAGATATTTTGCTAGGATATAGATTTTCTCCATTCCCATCCAAAATAAAAAAGTATTAGGTGCATTTGGTGGTGGTGGTGGTGATGGGAAGGGGCCCTATGGCTCACTGAACTCCCAACCTCTGGCTCCACAGCCAGTTACCTAGACTAGACCACTGAGCTCATAGCTTTCTTCACCTTTTAATTGGCTTATAAATACAAATATTTATTCACATGTGAAAGTGGCCTTTGTTGCCAGATGGATGCTATAACAATCAAATAAATATCTCTGATTGGGTAAGAAACAGGGTTTTTGTTGTTGTTGTTTTGACCCTGGTAGACTGTTCTCTTTGCTTGGCCTTATTTTAGAGGACTTTTATCTTAAAGCTACAGTATTTTCAGGAGAATGGATATAAGAATATACTGTAGCCATACTGGGAAAGGTGGAGGAAGAACATCATACTCAATTATGACATCTTCTGTGTATTATTATATTGAGGAAGTGAACTTGTCCACAAAAACTCTCATTAAAATACAGCACTTGGTGTTTAAGGTTCCACATCATTTTGCGTTCTTTATGTTTCTATTGGTTTTGCCTGATATGCCAACACAGACCAATACCTTTTTAAAATTACCTCTTTTAAAATTATTCTCACGTTCTCAACTGAAAATGAAGTTTTTTATGCAGCAATCTAATTCCCTGATAATTACATTTGATTTGGTTGGCTCCTTAGTAATTATGAAGAAGACAGCTAAGCACTGCAACTTCCAAAACAACAGAAAGCAAATAAATAACACTTGGGATTCTGAGCATTTGGTGCACAGTTAAAATATATGGATATAGTTTATCAGAACATTTCCCCTCTCTGCAACATACCTAGACTGCTCTTTGATTTTCAAAGTTTAAAAAACAGCTTGGCTACTTGGCATCAGATCATACCAAAAAAGTTGGGTGAGAGAAGATTTCTCTGTCATCTCCATTTCTTTTTTTTAAACACCTACCTCCCCAATATACAAGCCATGCTTTCAAATATGGGAGCTACTTCATGACTTAACCAAAACAGTAACGTGAGACATTAAAAAGTGCCTTTAATTCAAACCAAGCTGAACGCCTGGTAAGCAAAACAGGTCCTGTATCATGTTCCCACACCGCTTGGCAATGTGAAAGAGTTTCTCTTCTATGGCATCAACACTTTGGAACATTCTACTGCAGGAGGTATGCCAGCATTATTTCTGCTTGGAGGTAGCAAAACCTGTTTAATTATAGTAGGCATTTGGCTCTTTTAATGACATGAAAAGTTCCCTCTAAGGTGCATGTGCACCTCAGTCCCCTCCACACAGGGCTTTTTTCTCCCCTGTGCATCTGCTGTGATGGTTTTTGTTTTAGTCGTGACAGAATATGCATGTCGGGAAGATGCACGTGGGGAGAAGAGCCCTGCACAGCGGGGATGAAATTTAGAGGGGACATTGAGGACATGCTTGAAATAAAATAATGCTTCTCATTTATCAGTTGTTTTATGCTAAATGTTACAAGGTTCTCACTGGAGTTCTTAAAACCATGCATTGTCCACCATGTCCACTGCAACAGTACTATGAGTGGGGGGAAAGAAGAGGATTTGGCCATATAAAGTTCATTCTAATTCATTTACAACTTCAGTTCATCCCTTAACTCATTAGATAAATGAATACAGTAGTCTAAATACCACAAAATATTAGTTTTCACACCTGCAGTAGCTCAGCAGTGTTCCACCTTGCATCTACATTCTTTTCCAGACATTTCTTTAAGAAGTCTTTAAAATCAGATGACCTGCAAGAAAACAACTAAAATCTATAAGCTGCATACAAACTAGGCAATGCCATTCTCTCTCTCTCTCTCTCTCTCTCTCTCTCTCTCTCTCTCTCTCTCTCACACACACACACACACACACACACACACACACACACACACACACACACACACACACACACACACACACACACACACACTTCCATAAACTGGTTGAAATCCTGTTGGCACATGTAAGGCTGAGCATCATCAGTGAGGCCTTTAACTGCTACCATGAAGCCCACCAGCTGCCATAAATCCCTAGTACAGGGGAGGATAGGAATTAATGTCTGCAAATCCCCACTGCTAGCCCTGGTTCCAGTGGCAAGGTTTTTCAAACAACTAAGTCTCCATCCAATCCCCAAAGGTTGATGAGGTAATCAGCCCTATGCATGTAAAAGACTGTGCCAAAAGGATTTCAGCCACTGGCCTGTTGGTACAAGAACGGGATAGATAAAAAGGTAAATAGACATTAACACTTAGGCCTTATACAATTATTTGACAGAAAAATTGATGAAGAATGACAGCCTTTCAGACAGAACTAACATTTCCAAAGAAAAATCCTACTCTTTGTGGACCACCACTTCTCTTTACAGAACATTTACAAGCTATTGCTGATTCTCTGTAAGGAAATCCATCAATTGAAAGCTGGCTTCTAATTTCTAATGAAGACACTTCTAGCTTAATGTGTCTACTATTTGTCTCTCAAAAATAAATAATATTCACTTCCTTATTTAAAGCAAGGCGGGGCTTTTTTTTTTGGCCAATTGCTTCTAGAACAGAACTTGAAAATTTTAAAATAGAAAAATAACCATTTTGAAGGTTGTGCCAATGATGGTGGCTCCGACTTTGCAATTTTCAGCAGAACTCGCATTGGATTTAATTCATGATGAGGTGGTTCTATTTCAGCCATTTCTATTAAAGTGATACCTAAAGACCAAACATCAGCCTTGTAATCGTAAGGCCTGTCTTTAGATGTTTCACACATCACTACTTCAGGAGCCATCCTAGTGAAGAAAGAAAAAAAGGAAAATTGGTTAAGAACTGTTATCTGCAGTAGGCAACATTTGTAACATATCAGATATGTTTAACAAAAATGCTCTAATTTAAGAACTCTGTAATTTTGCCTACTTAAAATGTATGCAAAGTATACAACTATATATCACGTTTTTATGTTGCACTAATTTGGAAAGACTACAAAAATTCATCCTTACCAGTATGGCGTACCAATGAAAGAATCTCGCCTCTGTATTGTCCTTGTATTTTTAGCAGACACTCCAAAATCCGCTTCATAGAAATGAAAACAACAGTTAAAATTGTTAGGGTTCATAACGATTTGCAATGTATATTTCCACCCCAAAACTTTTTTACTTTTCAAGAAAACTGTAATTCTTTTAAGTTTACATCATGATTTCAAATTTGGTTTCCCCTGTTTCTTATGTGCATCAACTTGGAACTGACTTATAGCAATATTAATAGGGCTTTTAAGGAGTGGTTTCACCAGTTCCACACCCCCAGTGACCTTCTATGGTTGAGCAAGGATTCAAAACCAGAACTCCTGGACAAAGTTCTCTCAAAGGCACGTCCATGCCTCCACCAACACCACTGCACAGAAGTAGGAAATTCCTGCTCACCCGTCGCAACAGCTTTTTTCTAAGGGGGGTATGTGCATGTGTCTACTGCAGGCACAGAGAAAAGAGCCCCATGTAACAGTGAGAAAAAATCAGAGAGCACATGGCTCCTGAGTGTTAGTCCATCACACTATCTATCCACTACTGTGATTTGGTTAAGAACCGTAAATAAACATTCATTCATATCCACTACACCACAATGGGCATCCTCCAACTTGCCACTTATTAAAAAGCTGTTCTTCTCTCGCTATTTAAAAATGCTTCAAACAGCACACAGCCTTAAATGCCTAAAAATGCTTACTTTGAAAGTACAATACTGATAAATATTAAAGAAAATAAATGTTGAGGTTAAGTAGGAACTGGCACAACTTTTTAATCTGAAAAACACTTATTAAGCAAGTGGTACACTCAGGCACAGGCAGGAGGGCCTGTCACACTGAGCTTTCCAAACGCTCAACAGTGATTTTGTTGCTGTTGTTGCCTCTATGAGTCTAATACAATTGATAGATTTTGAAGTCTGCATTAAGTTATACAAAACTGTAAAATTTAATATTAGAGCTTAGTAAAACACCCTAAGTCCAATCTTAAAAACTCAGTTTGCTACTACTGAAACTGGATTGCTAGATCAGATCTAAATAACAATTAGAGTGTTAAATGTGAATTCTTTGAAATTCAAAAGAAGTACAGTCACCTAATTGGCAACTGTAGTAAGATTTATTTAAATTATTTTCAAAAATGGTTACCTACGTGTCTAGGTAAACTACTATTCATGAAATAAAAGAAATTTCAAAATCAGTGTAAATCCAGATAATTTCTTTTACATTAGTTCAATGTAATATAATACAATATGACTACTGTACCAAATATAGCAGAAACTGCATTTAGGTATGGAAACAAACTAATAGAATAGAATAGAATACTTTTATTGGCCAAGTGTGGTTAGACACACCCAGAATTTGTTTTGGTAAAAATGCTCTCTCTATATAAAAGGAAATATAAGAATCATATAGTCAACAATAAAAACACAGTAAATACTACAATATAACCTATTATTTAAAAAGGAAGAAGAAATACGCATTATAAGTGTGCCTCCCTGAAGAAAAACAATGGAAAAACTACCAATAAAGCTTTTGGTGGTGGGAGTGGGAATTAAAAGAAATTTCAAAATCAGTATAAATCCAATGTAATTCAATGTACCAGTAATATAATACTTACCCAACTTAATGTCTCCGTCTAAAGTAAAAAGTATATTGCCAGCCTTTAGATCTCGGTGAATGATTTTATTTTCATGTAGATAGTGCAGTGCTTCCAGAGTCTGCCTGCAAACTACTCTGATTTGAGGCTCTGTGAGTGGTCTTTCAAGTTCTGCAACAAAACACACAAAGATATATAAAAGTGGTGCTTTGCAAAAGTTGTGCATAATTGAAGTAAATTTAGACTCTTTTTCTTACAAACACAACTAGGCAGTGGTCCGAATCTGGTTGAAGAAATATGGTACTGTAGTGCAAATCCATTGAGGTAAATTTTAATGACAAATTACTGCTAGTTAGTAAATACGGATAGACATTTATAGTTCCATGCAGTCACATAACTAGTGTATGACACTACATGACTTTACCAATGTCTTAATTGGTGGCAATGTGCTGCTGAAACATACACCGATGGAATATAGCAATAGGCATTACAGCCAATAAATAAACCTGATAATAAAAATATCATATATATAAATGATGTCTCTTATTTTATAATCCTGTTAAGCACTGGACATTAAATACAGTAACTGAAACATTATTATTACAGTGGACCCTTGTATAACAAACAGCTTGTATAACATAAAATTTGTACAACATAAAAAGTTCCGGAGATAGGGGAAATTTACTTAACATAATCGCCTATGGGGAGAATCCGTACAACATAAAAATGTGATCACTCCGTTTTCAATGCATTCCTATGGGAATTTGTATAAAGGAAAATTTGCTTAACATAATTTCATTTGGAACGAATTAATTCCTTTATACAAGGTACCACTGTATTTATAAAACCTACAAAATATCTCAAATAGTAGATGAAAGAATCCATGTCTTCAGATCCTCAAACATTTTCCCTTAGCAGCTACAACAGCGCCAGCAGCAATAGGCTGTTGCATCCATACAATTCTTTCTGATGATTTGTGCATGTTCAAATCATGGTCAATATATATTAATCCAATCAATACTATATCTAATTAATGTACTACAATGTAATTTTTATAATGCAGAAAACTGTGTCCTGTTGTTTTCTAAAACTATTGGTATATGAAGCATATTTTTTCCTGCATCAGAATTGGCAACACTTCTCTTTTTAGATTGAAAAACCTTGTTCCCTATTCACCAAGCAAAATGCAAGTTGGAGATTTCCACCTTGGAAGTCAGGCCAGCCCTGGCAGTGGTGGGGAAACAAATTCTTCTTGGAACTTCACATCAATTCCCCAAACAAGGAGATGTAAAACCTGTTGATTTATTAAACCTTTATAGCAGCTCATACAATTTGGATATGCTGTTGAAAAACGTTCTATTGCTGTTCTATTTAATACTTGATAAATGTGTGCAAATCATTCTAAAAGAAAAATATATATTTAAAATAAATATGTGATAGCTAACATGGCATTGAAATACAAAACTGTAGCTATTATATAAAATAAACATTGTATTTACCTAACATTACAGCATCTACAGCACCACCCGCACAGAATTCAATGAGTATCTACATATAAAAAGAGGAACAGTATATTACAAAAGAGCTTACATTAAAATTTTATGCTGGATAATCAAGGAAGAGAAACAGAACCAAAATTCCTCTAACCAAGTATACTAGCATTTGTAATGCTTTTCTAATAATCTCCCCTATATTCTTACACTGACACTGTTTTTTTTTAAAGAAACGGCAGGCATTTACAAGCTCCACTTCTCTTTTTTACCTATGGAAGTAGTAGTTTCAGAGCACTTAGCATTTGCTATTGTTTCTTTAGGTATGCATTCACTGAGAACCACTAGAATTCTACAATCTTACACATCTAGTCATTTAGTCTAGAGAAACTATGAATTTCAATCAGACTGAGCAATACATGAAAAGGCTAGACAATATTCTCTTAAAAGACTAACATTTTTAAAAGGCCTATACAAAAAAATCAGAACTTTGATAAGCACAAAGCATGCAAATTGATCCTTATTCTCTTGTGATTTTCCTTTAGCTACAGTTTTCTAAAAGGTTATGTGGGAACATTGCATTAAAACTGTGGGAACTCAGAGGTGAAGTCAGTGGATTCCATTAAGAGTCTTCTTAATCTCCAAGATTTTGAGTAAATTTGTCCAGCTTCATGGTTCTTAGAATTTAGTAAACTACTGTAAGTGAACCATGTTTGTATAATGAAACTAACTCCTTCCTGCCATAGACTCCTGCATGGAACTCCTGCAAGTCCAAAAGCCTTACAAGAAAAAAGCAGAATGATACATCATTACCAGTGAAATAAGGCAGGTATATGAATACCCTGCTTGTTATTTTGACTGGTGACACCAAGGACCAATGTTATACTTTATCATTGTATTTTCAAATTTGAAGTAAGGAAAATATTCACGCTTTATTACACGATTGCCTTCCTTTTAATTTCTAATGTCCTTTCAAATACCATAGTAGTATTTCCCTCTAGTATGTCAAAGCACACGTCTTCCAAATTACATTACTACCCTCAAATTGTAACTGGCCTAAGTATCCAAACATTATTAGTCCAAATTGTCCTCATTCCTACTAGCTCTGTGGCATCAGCAGGAAAACTGTAATAGAAATCACACCTTTATTTCATGTGGAAATTTGTGTCAATTTCTAGCCAAAAATTCTCACCAAAACATTTTAAGTCAAATGTTACAGCTACAGAATGCTTAAACATACCTCTTTCCAGACAATAAAGCAAACTGTTAAGACATATGTAGACTAGGTTTAAAGACCAATTGATCATTAAAAATCCATGGAAAATGTATTGTTTAGTCAAGCCTTAAGACACAAATTTTCCATTTCCCCCTAAGGCTTAAAGCTCTGGATAATAGCAAACACATACCCAAAGATTATTTTCATAATAAAAAGCATCTAGAAGTTTGACAATATTAGGATGATCACAGGACGCCAGGATATCAATTTCAACCATGTAATCTTCAAGTTCTTCCTCGGATTTTGTATCAATCACTTTTGCAGCTGCAAGGACTTTTGTTTCTTTGTTTTGAGCCTGTAAAAGTGATAAAAAGAAAACTTATGCTAGATGTATAAATGTTGTATATATTTTATAAGATAATTTATATAGCTTCCAGATACTTTACCTTATAAGTATATGCAGATATACAAAATAACTGTAACATAAAAACTACCACCTATATTGTTGGCGCCTCCTTTACTCCCAATGTCTTTTTATTGAGAACCATCCAACTGTGATCTGGCCTCTAGCATGAAAGCTACTGCAGGAATGAATATGTGATCAAAAGCTTGTGCATTATGAATTGAGCACAGAGCTGATATTTTTCAAGTTAACCACAGAGCCAGAAAATGTTGTAATACAAAATAAACAATATACAGAACATACAAACTTCTCCTACTTACACTGAATAGTCTGCTCATTCATGAGAAAATGAAAGTCAGAATATTTAAAATGACTAGTAAATGAAATATTTTGAGCAAACAAAAGTTTGAAAAATGTCAGCAGCACCTCAACATATGCTCTACCCCATATCTTTGGCTGTGACTACCAAATATAGCAGCAAACAAACTAATACACATTACAAATGTGCCTCCCTAAAGAAAAGCAATGGAAAAACTATCAAAAAAGCTTTTGGTGGTGGGAGTGGGGATTGCAATTCCTTTCACAGTGATAACAGGGGTGAGGTTAAACACAGTCATTCATGGTGCACTCTGTGGGCTGAAGCAGTTTCCATGACCACTGCATGTCTATATGCTGCTCTGAGTGCCATTTCCATACCAACAACCAACAACAGATTTGCTAGCACTTTACTGTGCTTCTTTCACTCCCTCGCAAAGATGGCTCCTTTCAAAAGAAATTACAAGTTACAAAACAGCAATCTATACATGGTCTCTTGTCTAATTAGGCGCACAATTTCCTTTACATTTACAATTTATATGTCCATATTTCCCTTCTCTCTGTCATGATGATTTGTCATGTTTCCATTTTCAGCTACTATCACATGGAAATTGGGGAAAGAAAACTGTATGTTTACAATATGGCAGCAATTTGGTAGGAATGGAAACTACAGCAACCTTATGACAAAGCCCTGCAGCAAAAAGATTCAATGAGAGAGGTATTCCCTCTCTTCTTGTAATGAATAAATGTGAAGACTGATAATTAGCTTTGACAAAGCTCCAATAAGCATACATGTAGCATAGCTGAAAAGCACTCCTAATAACTGTTTAAAAGTATTCATTACCAGCTCCTCTGACTAGATAGGTGACAACAATCAACAGAATGTTTCTATTTGTTGCACTTCACCTGTAAATTTCATTTAATCTGCTAATTAACCATTTCAACTCTTCATGTGAATAGCCCTACAGATGGCTAAGAAACAATACAAATAATTTTGAGCTCCTTTAACCTGCTAAACATTGCAAGAAAGGTTCTCTTGAAGTTATGCATGCCTCCACTTTGTAGTAAACACTGGGTTTACTATAATAAAGCTAACAGTTTGAACCAAAAGCCTGAGAATCCTTGTTCCAGCCCCTGCCTTCCTTTTTGGGATCAAATGTCTGGGGTTTTGTTTAGCTCCTTCTATTCTGCAAAAAGGTTGGAAGATAGCATATCAAGTCAGGTCAGCAGCTCACAAATATTTTGGCATCGTAGCCACTTTCTAATTTCTGAGAAACCCTCACTACTCCTTACGCTTCCTTTACCATCATGCAATTCCATTTTAACAACAAAATTCAACTCCTAACTGATTTTTTTTAAAAAAAACAATCCCTAGTTAATTTAAATTAAAATATGTACAAATTATTTTCGAGAAATCCACAGCACTAGTAATGACAGGCACCACAGGCTTGTTTTAAAATGCCAATTTTCTTCACAAAATTAGTCATGCTTCCCTTAGAACTTATTTTAGACTCCCAGTTGGTAGCCCATAAGTTACAGCCTTGTGCCTTAAAGGAAAGAGTTAATGGTGGTCTTTTTCATGCAGTGTCAGAGTAAATTTTTGCGTCTCCAAATAATTATGAAATAATTCAGAAAAATGCAGCAATATGACCTATATTAAAAGACCACCAGGTTTTAGAACCCAATGTGCCTGATGCTCTGCTGATTACTTCCTATAGTTATCTTTGTGTACCTTTGTTTTACTGTCAGAGATGAATTCTTTTGGCTGCTGACAGAGATCAAGTCACCAAAATGGCCAAGTCACCTTTAAAGACTGGCCTTCGAGCCAGATGGCTCCAGTACAGAAATCAGATCAGATCAGATCAAATCAAATAAATAAAGTGCTATGCAACATGTTTTTCACTAGAGACTAATTTGGACATTAAAAATCAATACACAGTCAAAACAAAAAGCATTGCATAGTACATGGTGTTTCTCTCTGCATTAAAGTATGTAGGTTGTCATTTTACATAATTTCCCTCTTTATCTGAAACATTTGTATCTCAATGTTAAGACATGGGGTCACTCCAGGATTTTAGGAGCAAAAAACTGCCCCAACCACACATGCTTAGAAGGTCACAGTTGACAGGATAAGGTTCAACCCTGGAACTAGAAAGTAGCAAACACTTCCTACAAGTTTTGCTAATTATTTTAATGGTACAGTACTGTATTAGTTTGACTTCCTACCAGTGTGAAACAAGCATAGTAACCTAATTTATTATACCTATATGTACAAGCAAGGTACACATAAGTATTTTTCCCCAAGTGTTAACGTTTTATCCGTAATTATCTAAAACATTTATATTTTCATTGACATGATCAGAATAAGCAACTCCAAAACAAGGTTGGTATGGTACAGACTCTAAACTTTAAATGCCAGGTTTAACAACAGATGCCACCTAACTTCCTATTTTGCCTTTACAGAACATGGCAATCCTCCAACCCAAGTTGGAACAGCTTATCCCTCACAACTGACTTATAAGGAGAAAACATCTCCAATAGTTTCACAGGCAACATCCAATTTTTCTTCCTCTTCCTGCACTGGGTGTTATGGTATCAATAATAATGAAGAGACCCAGGGAAGTAGCTTTTCTGTAGAATCCTATTCTTGTCCTTCCTCTTATCTCTTAGCCCCTATCATCACTCAAAAATAGCTTCAGTGTAAATGCTTCTGGAACTCCAGACATTTTCCCACATCCCAACTGATAATATGAGCTCAGAATGAAAGATTTAACACATCTGAGTACAGAAGATCAGACTCTTTGCCAGACAGCATTGAGTAGCTTAAATGCAGCCAGGGTCAAGCAGCACATGGCACTGTCGCTCTCTCCCCAAGCAGGAGCATTACAAATTGGTGCACATGGCTCATTCTACCTCATGATTTCAGAGCTAATACCGGTAACTGTTATGCTAGAAAGAACAGAGACAGCCGTGCTGACCATAAGGAGGTGAAATCTAATCTCTTCATCAGGCCAAATTCCAAAAAGAGATTGTTAATTAATATACAGTGCATCACATAAGTGAGTACTGTATTTCGTAAACATTTCAGTACTGCATTTCGTAAACATTTTAGACACTTGGTTATAATGTAAAGCAGTGAGTATACAGCTTGTATAACAGTGTAAATATGCTGTCCCCTCAAAACAACGCAACACACAGCCATTAATGTCTAAACTAATGGCAACAAAAGTGAGTATACTCCTAAGTGACAGTCCAAATTGGGCCCAAGTACCCCCCCCCGGTGTAATGAGATCTGTTAATGTTATAAGGTCTCGGGTGTGAAGGAGGAGCAGGTTTGGTGTTATCTTCTCACTCTCTCATACTAGTCACTTGAAGATCCACATGACACCTCATGATAATGAACTATCTGAAGATATGAAAAATGAATTGCAAGATGACCTCCTCAGGGGGGCTCATCAGTGGCCTTTGATACTGTTGACCATAGTATCTTGCTGTGTCAGCTCTCCGAGGTAGGGATTGGAGGTATGGCTTTCAGCTGGCTCCGATCTTTCTTGGGGGCTGTTCCCAGCGTGTTAGGCTGAGGGAAGAGTTGTCGGCTCCTTGAACGCTCCCTTGTGGAGTGCCCCTGGGGTCGTCAATCTCCTCCATGCTAACATCTACATGAGGGTGCTGGCTCAGGTCATTAGGGGATGTAGAGTTTACTGTCATCAGTATGCTGATGACATGGAGCTCTATCTCTCCTTTACCACTTCTGCAGTGGAGGCGGTGTAGACCCACTGCATGGAGCTCTTTAAAGGGCTTCATGCACGGAGCTCTTGAACATAAGAACATAAGAAGAGCCATGCTGGATCAGGCCAAAGGCCCATCTAGTCCAGCTTCCTGTATCTCACAGCGGCCCCACCAGATGTGTTTGGGAGCGCATGAGACTAGATAGCTGTCTCCTGATACCACTCTCCTGCATCTGGCCCTTGAAGTACCCTGGTTTAAACCCTGGAGGTTACACATCTCCATCATGGTTTGTAACCTGTGATAGACACTTGCAAGCCACTTCCTCCCTTTCAGCTTGGGCTTCATGCACGGAGCTCTTTAAAGGGCTCTATGCACAAAGCCTGGCGAAGGGGAGAAAGCAGCTTCCTAGCCTCTGCCTCCCCTTTGGCTTGGGCTTCATGCATGGAGACCTTTAAAGAGCTCCGTGCACAGAGCCCAAGCCGAAAGGGGGGCAGTCGTGGCTTCAATTCTGGATTTTCCCGACCATGTAGAGCCCGTAGGTCGAGTGCTACACGGACTGGAAAGCCAGGATGGAAGACCAGGCTTTTGAAGTTCATGTGCCCAAGCCCCTTGGGTTGTGGCCGCACAAAATTCAAATGCATGCTCCGTAAGATGGATTTTTTGCAAGACATCTAGTAGGCAAATGATTGTCTTGCGAAAAATGCCTATTCTGGGAAATTTCATTCATCTTATGAAGAATTTGTCTTATGGGGCATTCACATTGTGAGGTACTACTGTACTGTAAGCAACCTCAGGTCCTCTTGAGTTGAATGGTAGAGAATGAATATTTTAAATAAATAATATTTTTGATTTCTGCTGCTTCTGCATACCAGGGCAACCATCATGCAGCTATACTGCAACAAGGGCATTGCTGTTAATGTTTGAATAGTCTGAGAGGTTTAACAGCACATCCTTCATTATACTGAAATACAACTGATGGATTGCTCATTTTCATACACAACCCAAAGACAGCTATCACAACGAAGTTGCTAAGACACATACATGCACAAATTTCAGATGATACACACTAGCATATTTTCCCATTTTGCCTTATGTGAATCTAAAATGCATGCAAATGAAAATAAAATTGTAAGCAGCACTAAAATTTTGTGAACTGACATTCTAATACAGAATTCTGTAACTCAAAGATTTGAATGCCAATATTTATTAGGGTTGGTATAATATCATTTAGCTGTAACATTTTATGCCATCTTGAGGAATAATAAATTACTGAAGCATGACTCAGAGCCCTCTTTACCAAATTTATCTCCACTGTATTTTCTATAAATTTCAAACACACCCAGTGTCTCCCAAATAAATAATTCGTTATGGCTTCTTAATATATACAAAGACATGCTGATAGAAACCTTTCAATTCTAGACAAAGAAAAGGTTGAAACTTCTATAATCTGAGACAAACATTTATTACCATCCATGTAATATGATCACCAAGAGGAACTGTTGTTTTCAATTTAATGGACTGCTTGCCATTTGAACTCAATTAGAGATCCCAGAGGAAAACCTCCTAATGATAAAGAGTATATAAAATCTTGCAAATGAAAATCAGATGCATGGCCCATTTTAACTCAAAAGCAATACATCAATGGTGTAAGATGACACTAAGGAAAATGTGGCATTGATGATACTGTACAGTCATAAAATAGTAACCCTTAAGTATCAAAAACAACTGCACTAGAAGGAGCTTCATTTGGTTTAGGTAGCATGATTCAACAATAACCAGTTTTAAAACAGATAGTTTATTTTAGATAGTTATTCTATTCACTGCAGAACAAATTTATTTATTTATATATTTATTTATTTGCTTGCTACCTTCCTTCCAATAAGGTGACCTATCTATCCTCATCTTTATTATTTTTCCACACAATGTTATGTTGCTTGCTGATGTTACTGATAGGAACCTTTTTTGTGCAAACTGAGGGCACTACAACAGCTACAGTGACCCCCACCCCACCTATCGCGGGGGATTAGAGACCCGACCCGACCCACGATAATTGAAAATCCGGGTTGAGCCTGGGAGGCCTAGCTGGGGACGCTTGTACTTACCTCCAGCCTAGTGCTGCCCTGAACTGGACCACGAGGGCCTTCTGGAGGCCCCAAAAGGGCTTCCCTGCAAACCGGAAGTAACTTCCGGTAAACCGAAAATCCTAGAAAGACCCTTGGAGGCCTCAGAAATGATTTTCTGTGAACTGGAAGCAACTTCTGGTTCACAGGGAAGCCATTTTTGATTCTCCAGAAGGCCTGGGAAGGCCCTTGCAGGCCCGTTCAGGGCAGCACCAGTCCTGAGGTATGTACAAGGCCTGAAACAGGCCTTCCCCCATTTACCTCAGGGGTCTTTTTCATATACTGCGATCCCGCAATATAGTGGGACCAAAGTATATGAACCGCAAACGGGCAGGGGATCACTGTACTACAGTAAGACCTTCCTTTAAGGAAATAATCTGTTCTTTGGGGAAATGCATGAAGTGGTTTTTTTGTGTTAAAAATGCATAAAGCAGCATGTTCGAAGGACTTATTTACGTCCTGTGGAAATTATGTAAAACTGGATGTTTTTTAAAGTGAGGTCTTACTGTACTTTAAGAAACAGAAGCATTGGATGTAATGCCCACATTGTTATTACATAATCATCCAAGCCATCTGTGCTTCTGTGCTTCCTGTGTGTAGACTTTGTTCTGAAAAAGAAAAGACACTAATTTTGCACAGAAACATTTTGCACATATTATGGAGACCTAGAAAAAACAACCATCTTGTCCTGCTCTCACTTTAGAATTAAGGAAACTTATGAACTCTCTGAGATGCTTTGTTCTGCTATAACAGTTTATTGAGGACAATAAGGAATTCTGCAAACATTCTTCTTTTGCACTAACACTGTTACCTATTTCAATTCAAATTGGGGTTTTGAATTCTATGTTCCTACTTAAAATATAGTGGGCAACTTTGCAATAGTGGCCTTAATATCTTCTTTCTGGATCCCAGTTGGAACTGCATTTAGCTAGTTTGTGAGGTCCATTTATCTACTCTAATAAATTGCATTATAATGTGTATTATTTATTTATTCTAACTCACTATATTCCTGACAAGAAAACTGTGATTATTTGGATCTGAAAAATGAAATTTATAAGCTAAAACCCAGTATTTTCTCTTGATGAGCAGAAGCTAAATCCCAAGTTTGTTCCCAATTACAGAAAGAAATATGCCCAACATATAACTTTGGGAGTGTGGTTATTGTTGTCATAACTTGGAACACCTGGGAAAATTCAAGAATAAAAGGCAGAAGAGAACAAAATCACGCCTATCTGATGAATACTTAAAATGACACAAAAAGCGAGAAGTTAAAATATGGCAATAACCAATTATGTTTCCTTTGATCGATGAAAGGCTTCTGACCAGTGGAAGCCTCTGGGAAGATAATGGTATTGGGAACAGTTTGCAGACATTCATCCTTGCTTCTATACCCTTGATTCCCTAATATTTCTAGGATGGATTTGAGCAGGCAAGAGCTGTAGAGCAGAAGTGAAATAGTTTCCCTCCTTTATACTCACAGACTCATCTCTTGGATGTGTCTATTAATAGAGCAACAGGCCTGAAAGTAACCTATAATTCATTTTTTCTTCAGGACTTAAAAATAATATAAACAAGAAAATCATTACTAGGTTGGGGGAATTGAGGACTAACAAGCATCTATAAAGTTAATTCCTAGGTGCTTAGATTAGTCTGGATAAACTCATTCGTTACACAATCAAGAAACTGAAAACGGAATAAAAATAAGATTCAGGAAACTCAAGACCATTAATTCATACTACAAAACAATAGTCCATAGGAAAACAAAGATGAAACTGCAACAGTGAGTAGACCAAAAAATGTCCTAGGCTGAAAATCTATTAAAGCAAGAGTGTACATGTAACCAGACAGTCACCATTCTAGTGCCTTGCTTCCTTACATATCAAACAAATATGTATGTTTTAGATTGAAAAGCAGACCCCACCACCAAGTGGGATAAACACTAAGAAAAAGAAGGATTGGCAAGACTTAGTCTGTGTCTTTAAAAACATGAGAATAGGTAAATCGGGAATATGTTCTATATAAACACTATATGCACTCCTGTGTTATAGCACATAAATTACTCATGAGTTAGGGTGGTGCCACATCAGTGACTAACTAAAAAGCAAGAATCAACTTGCATATTATGCTTCCTTGATTTTCAGGAATTAAAAGCAAGCAGTTCTGGATTACAGCAAACAACATATACACCAAACTAGGTCAGATATGATTAACATGTGATATACTATTAAAACTACCACTAATGCAATGCAAAATCTATAGTGTATGTTTATTATGGGTCATCTTTGACCCATCCTGGTTAGGCTTCAGATTTTAAGATTTATAATTGACAAGAATAAAATGCAATGAAAATCAAAGATGAAACAGTCAAATACTGAATCGCACAACCAGACCACCTATTGTCCACATTGACTAGCTGTCTCTTCAGGCAGTTATTCAGGGACTGTGGTGGGGACAAGAGAAAACAAAGGAAAACAAAGCTGAACAGAAAGGCTTCAATCCTAAAAGAGAGAGAGAAAAGGCTTTGCCATCCCCTCTTCCACAAAAAAGCATTTCAGTGGTGGGTAGACACTCCTAAATAATCCAGGATAGTCATTGGAAATTATCTGCAATGTGCTGAAGGTCAAAGCTTTTGGTGATCCCACTACAGATTTCTGGGCCTTCTCCAGAGGCTTTTTAGGGGATACATATTGCTACTGGGAGGGATAGGATTTCTCATTCACTTCCTACAATTCAAGCCACTTAACTCTGGCTATTACTCAGATTCTAACACGCAACTGAATCAAATGCCAGGTGACAAGCACTTACTAAATTTCTCTTATATGAACATTTAGTATTTTCTTGTTTGTGAAAAACAGAAAATGTGCTGTGTACAGTAAGTTTTCTTTTGTTTTTTTACTCATTATAGTGAAGTATCTGATACCAAACAGCTACCCTCTACTGATGTCATGAATCACAAATCCTGAATTTATTCCAACATCTCAGTACTAAGCAGGAAACACAAGACACATTCCATGTACTTAATCAGACTACGAAATGCTCAAAGGCTATAAAGCTAATCACATTTATTAGACGTATTTCCTGGTGAACATAATGCAGCTTTCTTCCGGGTGAGCTTGTATGTACTGATTTGTGTTGTAAGCTAAAGTTTCCAAAAGCTTTTCAACTACATCTCACTTCCTCAGTCAGGATAAGAACCTTCATAACAATACAGAAATGAGACATACAAATCTAATTATCAAGGCGGACAAAAAATCAATAGCCAAAATCAAGTTAGCTATGTCTGTCTGAAAGTAAACTGCCTCAAGTTTAGAAATCTCTACTACTGTACTCCATACAAAGTTGTATGACTTGGCTCACAACAACAGATAATATCTAGAGTTAATTTGCCTCCCAAAATTATGCTACTTGCTTTACACTAGTGCAAATAGCTTTAGAATGGTACAAATACCAACATAATTTTGACCATCTTTTTAAAATATGTAAAACAATGTTTATATTTTATATACCATAGTTAAAATACTGTATCTTTTGTTTTGGGGGGAAAAACCTGTGACAACAGATCTACTTAAAGTTATGTTATAGCCCAAAGATCTCATTATAGAATTAGGATTATATAATCTAATACTACATTTTGAGATAACATATTTAACTTTTTCTTTAAAAGTCTGAAGTGGGATCCAACAGTTCTTTGTTGGGAGCTCAATTTTTGGAAACCCCATATGCGTCTATGTAAATTGTTTAGATTACTCTTGCTGTTCCCCCAATTTTCAGTCTGGTGGACAACTCAGAAAATCCTGCTTGAACCAGGTTTGTTCCTGGAGAAAGTAATAGCGATACATGGAAATTACAAAGAACAAACCTGTTTAGCCCTATTTTCATCACTGCAGTACCTGATACTGTACTGTTCATAAAGGCTCTCATGGCCCTGCCCCGCCCCCAACATGAGATATTGCTGGAAAATATCCAGGATTGTTTTTAACAGTTTCTCTAAAATACACCTCTCCCTTTAGAGTACCACTTTAGCCACTATCCTTCTAGACCTTTAGTCATTTATTTGATTTATGTACCACACCATCTAGCCAATAGCCACAACTGTTAACATAGTGTAAACAAACTCAAACTCATACTCCTTTCTCAAAATTACATACTTTTCAACATCAATGAATGAATGAATGAAGTATTAGAAGAGGAGACTATTTGGATAAGGAGATGGCATAAAAGTGCATTGTGAAAAACAAAATACCAAGCAAGAGAGTAATTTTTAATGAGGAAAAATCATATAATTAAAATGAAATTTTCCAAGGCAATTCTGCCCTACTCATTTGAGCCAGAGGACAAGCTTAGCTTCAGAGTACTATTTATAGGCCCACTATAACATGCCAAAACAGAATATATATTTTGTAGAAACCAAAAAAGTAAACCAAACAAATAAAATCCTCTGTATTATTTATTCTAATACCTCCTTTTCATGTGCAAAAGCAGTCAAGGAATTGTACTCCATGGAAAAACGCCACAATCGAATAGCATCCATGGGTATTAAAGAGAACTGATTTTAAAGGAATAATTTAAAATTGGGCATAAGTATTCACATTAGAAAGCAAGTAAGAAGGACTAGACAAATATCTCAAGAATAGTAACCTTAGTAGGGGTGTAGAATGGTTCAACAGAAACAAATCCTCTCTCTCCTACCTCATATTTTTCCACTTCTTCAGTGCAAAAACAAAACAGGCCTTTGAGATTATTGCAAAATTTAAGTAAGTTCACTATAATAACAATTATTATGGCGATCCGTTTCAGGATTTTCTAGGCAGAGAGTAACTTGGAGCCCCTTCTTCTGGGGCCATCCTGGAACTGTGCAGTTTTCCTAAGTCCACTCAACTGATCCTTCCAGGATGCCCAGGGAATTCCCAATCACTAGCTCTGCATTTAGATACTTAATTCACCAAGCTTTTCAATCAGCTGAGTTCACTATAATAAAAAATGATGTACTTTCAAATCAATTCAGACTTATGGCGATTCTTTTCAGGGGTAGTTTACCAATCCTTTTCTGGGGGCACTGTAAGAGATTGCAGGTTGTTGAGTTTTTTAAAAGGATCAAGAGCCAGTAAACAAACTGAAAATTAGTTAAGCTGATAAAACTGGTTTAGCAAAAGTAAGCATGTGTGACTACAGGTGTGAGCTTGCCATAGATTTCTGACTCTACAGTATTAGTTTTCACACTGTCTTGAAGGATGGGACAGGGAAGTGTCATCTTTGGGCCTTCATATGAGGCCTTGCCAAGAGTCTCACAACCTCTGAAAAGAGAGAGGGCAGCAGAGGAACTGACCTGAAGCAGATAGTTCCTCCACACAAAGAAGGTGAATATGACAAGGCAGGAGTGCACAAAGCTGCACTCTGAAACACTAGCTAGCAGCATGTCCAGGACTTTCTTTGCCTCTCCTCTTGCTACACATGGAGAAAGAGAAGGGGAAAATGAAACCAGCTAGGACGTGACTGGCTAAATCCACTTTTCACCAATTTCACTTTCCTTGCACAAAGAAGGTGGGAAAGGAACAAAGTAAATTATGTATTCAGCCAGTGCTTTGGAGTGGCAGCCATATCTGTTTCATGCCTTCTCTGCCTTTGTGGCACAAGGAAGGTAAAGGATGAATGGAGTTAATTGTGCACTTTGGGGAGCTGACCACATTCTGCCCATCTCCCATGTATGTAGAGGACGGAATAAAAAGTGATAATACAATAACAATATAACACAATAATACAACAGTTGGGCAGTTCCAGTCAGAATGTTAGCTAGGGAGCTTCTTATAGCCGAGCGTAGCTTCAAGACCATTTGGGGTATTACAACCATAAATAGCAAACAGGTATCTGAGGGAGGTCAACAATAACAGATACAGTATATATGCTATCAGGGAAATTCCAGGCTTCACTAATCAACTGTGGTAGCTGAACAAATCTCCTGAGCATGCTTTTCACATCTTTAATAAGTGAAATGTGAATAAAATGATTACAGAGGCATTAGTGATGGAGCTCTCACTTGTAGCTGCCTAAGGAACCAAATATGTGACTTTTCTTGATGCCACAGTAATAAGGCGATTGCTTATGCAGGAGTACGAAATATTAAAAGCCTGAAAACGATTACCAACTTTCCCCACATAAGGCTGTGTTAAACAAACTAACCCATTTTACAGACAATGGCCTGATGTTTTGGACCAGAACTCCCAAAATTCTAAGCTTTCATTACCAATGACAAAGGATTGTGGGAGTTGTAGTCCAAAACACCTGGAGGGCCGAAGTTTGGACATGCACAGGGAGCCACTGTAGCTTTATGGTTTGTTTGGTGCAAAAATTTCATAACATGAATCTGCAATCCTAACTCTGTTTATCAATTTATCTTCAAATATCTGCCTAAAATGGTACATGCATTTAATTCATTACATTTCAAGTTCAAAGACCTTTTTCTAAACAATAGTTATCAATGAATGTTTACCTGGAAGTAAGGGCTGGTATGATAAATTGAACTTAATAAGTATGTGTATTTGCAACTACAGGAACACTAGAACTTCTTTTCATAAACTGAAAACTGTTGCATGTGTAGCAACATGGAAATAAAGTACTGGTCTGATGTCTGCAAACTAGACTGTTCCGAGTAATGCTTTTTAAACCACTGCAACTGCTTGCTATTATGCAAATTTCTTCAGTGTGAGAAAAATGAGGTCATGCTTTACAGTACTGCTTTTCTTTACAAGACATCACATGTATGTTCCACCCATGGGTAATCAGAAGTGACATATTTGAAAGATAAAGAACTATATTTAGTTGTAACACATTGACTTCTTTTTCAATCCTGCTTTTAAAACTATTGTTAAAGTCTAATGTTTAGAAGCACTAATTTTTTTCAAGGGGAAAAATGGCATGATACAGGGAGGAAAAAAACTGGAGTGCCCTACAAACTAACAAACTATGCAAAACCAGTGTCATGCAAACAAAACAAAAACATTCAAAGTAAAAAAATAATAGACATATTGGCCAGAATCCTATTGGCAAATGTGTGCAAGTTGCAGCAGCATGGGCTGCTAACTAAAGAAATGCTAGTCATATTTCTAATTAAATGCCCATCATCTCCCTGGACACACAAGTGGAAAAGCAAGCAGCATCTCGTTTAACTAGATGCAGTTGGCTGTCACATCCTACAAAATTCCACATCATACATACATACATACACATCACAAATAGGATTCTGGCCATTGCTTACTTCAACAAGTGCTAACACAGTACTTTAGCAAAAAAAGAACAATCCATAGACATATGAACAAGAAATGTATAATGCACAAGTTTTTGCTCATGTCTTGTTTTTAGTCTTCTGATGTACCACTCAGATCCCTGAATGTCAAGCTGTAGTAATAACTAGTTATCACAAACAGCCAAAATAAAAACCCAGCATGTTTGTCAGAAGATGTAAAAATAGAACAACATTCAACAGCATTCCAAAGATTATGGGATATTTATAGCATAGTTCACAAGTACCAAAAAAAGAATGATGCTCAAGCATACTTCAGAACTAAAGCAACATAAAGAAACTAGTTTTTCATACCTTGAATACTTTGCCAAAAGCACCATCACCTAGTTCTCCAATGATTTCCCAATAGTCCTCTGGATTCAAGTCTCTCTTGACATGTTCATACTGTTTCTTCTTCTTTTCACCCCCCAACTTGAAGATCTTGCGAAAGTTAAAGAAGGACATTTCCCCCCTTCAAGTAGCTCAAAAATTGTAGAACAAAAATGGAAATAAAACTCCTCAGATTAAGCAGAGGGTACTTTTCCCAAGAGCTTTCCAGAGGTATAAAAAGTACTGTATATAATTGTGACTATGCCATGTGACAATAATGATGAAGCTAGCAAAGGTACAGACACAGGCACAATTTTCACACTAGGTTTTCAGATTTTGCATACAATAGCCCAATATTAAGCAGGATAGGTAACTATAGTGAGTAGTTTCACTCACATTTATCATACTATTTTTAGTAACATGAATCACAGGACCACAACTGGTTCCTTGCTCAAAACACCTGTCCCATAGTCACCATAACACTCCAAAAGATGCTACCAGAAGAAGTCCATCAATAGTTCCATAAACGGGCTGCTACTAAAAATTCTGAGACTCGGCAGACTAAAAAAGTCTGGTGAGGTTACTTATGCCAAATATTTAAAAAAGGCTGATGGGTATATCCAAACTCTGACCCAACTGTAAAAAAAATTGCTTTTATTCAGTAGCATAAGTTAAGGCCATTGCTTCAGGTATAAGCTTCCTTCTTTGTGGACAACTTCAAATACTCCATGATTGTGAAAAACATGCATTCTCTTTCACTGTGTGAATAAAAGACGACTCAATCAATTTCTGGCCTATTGAAGGGATGGGGTTGGGGGAAGGAAAAAGAGACAAATGGAGAAAAATGTCAACTTCCTAGCTCATGGAACATCTTACAATTTTCACCTATTTTTTTTTATTTAGCCATTTCCCTTAACGAACCAAGCAACCTTTTTTCCCCCTTTCATCATCTATCCAGCGCCCTGTTTGTTTTACTTGCAACTTGGCGTTTCATCTTGTATTTCGTCCCCGCCCTTTCCATATGTCTGACGAAGTGGACTTGTCCATGATGGCACACCTTAAAATATACTAGTTAAGTCTTTCTCACGCCACATGTTTCGGTCTTCTTTAAAAAAAAAAGAACGTTGTTTGTTTAGCTTTGGAGTTTGCCTGAGACGCTGGCACAGACTGAGGGCGGCGATCTCTTCGAAAACGACAGCCAGAGTTTGTGAGGCCAAGCGGAATCCGCCCCCCAAAGGGGCGCAAGGACGGAGCGGGGTTGAGAGGGGTGGGGGTGGGGGATGGGGGTGGGGGGCTGTGACTGAGAGGTGAGGTCTTTTCCTCAAGCAAGAGCTGCCCGCCCGCCCCCCCCTCTCTCTCTCTCCCCCCCCCCCAGTCCCAAGACCCACGATCCAAGCACCCTTTCTCCCTTTCCGTATCGGGCCAGGGAGTAGAAGGAAGACGGGAGAAAGGGACGCGAGTGAATTGGGGGAGGAAATTACCTTCCTTCTCTCAGCGCTTGGAGAGAGATGCACCACCACCACCATCATCATCATCATCCTCCTCCTCCTCCTCCTCCGCCGCCGCCTCCTCCACTCCCACGTCCTCCGTCTCCTCCCGAGAGAAGGGCGGGGCGACGCAATAAGGCTTCTTAGGCGATTTCCTCTTCTCCCCTCCCTCCCTCCCTCCCTCCCTCAACGCCTGGAGGCTAGCCTCGCGCACCTTCTCTCCCCCCTTTCCGACAACGGCTCGTGCGCGCGCTCGCTCTCTCCCTCGCTCGCTCTCCCTCTCTGGCGCGCGTCCTGGGAGCGTCGAGGGCCCGGAAGAGCCGCTCCCCAACTCCCCTTCCTCGAGCGCCGGCCGGCCAACCAGTCAGCCACCAACTAGGCCACGCATGCGCGCCCGCGCCCCGCAAGTTCCATCAAGGCCCTTCGGCCCTAGTCCAGTAGTTTCGGGCCAGCGCAGAATTTCCCTGCTTCACAGAGCACGTTGTTGGGGGCGGGTCCGAAAGGAAGAATGAAAGGCGGCGGCGGTCGGTCGGTCGGGGGCTGGGAGGAGGAGGAGGAGGAGGAGGAGGAGAGAAGGGAAAGGAAGAACCCTCCAGGGCCCCCTCCCCCTTCACAACGCCAGAACTTGATCTCTTTCCGGTGTTTGCGTCTCCCGGTCCTTCCCATTGGCTGAGGAACCAAGGGGGAGGCGCTGAGCTCTCTCTCTCTCTCTCTCTCTCTTCTCTCTCTCTCTCTGGCGGGCCAGTCGGGCCGAGGGAGGGCCCGCGTTTGGGAGCCGTCGGGGAGCGGCGGGAGAGCCTCTTCTGGCGGAGTCCCTCGAGACGAGAAAGGAGGCGTGTGTGGGTCGGCTTGGGCCTGTGGGCAAACTTAAAAGTGGGGAAGGGGGCAAAAAGGGGAAGGGGGCAGCCCCTTTGTGGCACCTTGTGGATGTGGACGTGCCTTTCGGTCCTCGGAAACTCCTCGGTGCGTTTTTGCCTTTTTTTTTTTTTTTGGTTGGCTTTCCCCTTTAGCTTGGATAACGCTTTGTAACTCGCGAGCACAGTACAGTGGTACCTTGTATAAAGGGATTAATTCGTTCCAAATGGAATTCTGTTAAGCAGATTTTCTTTTGTACAAATGTCCCATAGGAATGCATTGGAAATCGCGACCGTTATCCCTGTTGTATGGATTCACCCACACAGGCGATTCTGTGAAAGCGATTTCCCCCTCTCTCGGAAATTATTTTCCTTTAAGCAGGTTTTCTGTTAAACAAACCGCTTGTTATATGGGGGTCCACTGTATGTGTGTGTGTGTGTGTGTGTGTGTGTGTGTGTGTGTGTGTGTGTGTGTGTGTGTGTGTGTGTGTGTGTGTGTGTGTGTGTGTGTGGCTTCAATCCAGCGTGCAGAAAGGAAGACCGAGTGATCGACTCGTAGGAGCATTCCTCTAGCAATAGGGCGAGGGTGGGATGCTTCCTAAGGTCATGCAGAACCTGGACAAGCTAATGTATCATCATTACAGTGTTAGTGATTGTGGGGGGCTTGGGACAGACTTCCCATAGGAATGCATTGAAAACCTATTAATCCATTCCCTCTGGGAATGGATTTCAATGCATTCCTATAGGAAACCACTGTTCAATTTACAATGTGATCGACTTCAGAAGATGCCTTCAGAACGGATTAGTGTCGTAAGTCGAGGTACCACTGAAGACTAGAACTGCTGGATAGCTCTGTGGCTTAAGTCTCTGGCTGTGGAGCTGGATGTTGCGAGTTCAGTTCCCCACTGTGCCTTGAGAGGGACTGGACTTGATTATCCATAGTATCCTAGAACACTTGGACAAAAAGTGATCATTGCCAGTCATAAAACATCTGTTTTCCAGAAAGGAAACTGTTGAGGCTAAAAGAAAGCAATATGTCCCAAACCCTTAATAGAAAGAGGAGGCGAGATTTTCAGTTCTAAGTGTGAAGTTATTTTTGTACTCCACAGCTTACTGTTACATTCCCCATTTTACTGAATGCAAACTCTAGCTCAAAAGCAACTTTACACCCTCAAGAAAATTAGAAATAGGCAGAAATTTTACATGATGAAGTACTTATTTTATGGAAAGTAATTGTGATGTTTGTTCACCATCTAAGCACACATTGTAAGAGCAACAGGAAAAATTTCCAATATTCATAAGGCATCTTAAACAAGCATCCACACTATATGCTCCCCACACTAAATAACATGTACATATTCTGCCTTTTTATCACTTTTTTCCCATTGGGAGGCCAATCTGGGCCTCAAACCCAAGCATGTTTGCTATTTCAAGTTTCCAAGTAGGCCACTGGAGACTGGCATTTCAATTTGCATGATGTTGTCCTCAGCGTTAAATTATTTTTGTTTCTTATTAGAAGTAACCAAGAGAAGCAGGGACCTAGATCTAGGGCTTCTGAAGTTTAAATGGTCCCCTGTCAATGCTGAACACATTCTCCCTACTCTATAGACTTTATGGACTGAAAATCTGTAGCTATAGTGGGAATTTAAATTCAGATTTTTCCAAATCTAGTACACTATGTGCTGAAGTACACAGGCTGTTTTTAGTCTGCAAAGCACCATCCAACAAGTATTAAGTAGCTTTAAAATGTCACATGAATGTGTGTTACAAATGTATCACAGTATTCATAAACTCCAAGTCATTAGCCTTTTGTTTTAAAATCAGCACAAGCTGATTTGCTTTGCTAGCAGATTTAATATTTTCATTAACTTACATACTAGTGGGAATTAGAAAAGTATAATTAAGGGATGAAGGTACACGATTTTTCAAATACTAAATCTACAAATGCCACTTTTACCTGAGCTGCCTAGATGCCCTAAGCACATCCAATCTCACCTGATTTCAGAAGCTAAGCAGGGTGAGGCCTGGTTAGTACTTGGATGGGAGACCACCAGGGAATATCAGGTGCTGTGGGCGCCTGGAGTAGGAAGTGGCTAACCACTCCAGTATTTCTGCCAAGAAAACTCATAGACATGGGGTCACGAAGAGTTGGTCACAACTGTAACACACACACACACACACACACACACACACACACACACACACACACACACACACACACACACACACACACACACACACACACACACACACACACACACACGGCAAACAATTGTTATTAGATTACAGAAGACTATAAAGTAGGAAAAGCAGTCTTAATTGATTACGTTACTGAAATTCTAGCATAATTGGGCATCATTTATTAGTAATTTATTACTACTGTTATTCCTGTTATTTATTACTGTTTCTGTCATATAATGTTTCCCTTTTTAGTTCCAGTCTTCATATGTTGCTGCCAGCTTTCTGCTATTGTAATTCAGGGGTTGTGGTATTTTTAACACATCAGCAGAGTGGAGTTTGTGTCTGAGGATGTTATATCTTTATTTCTTTTTTCCCCTCCCAGATATGCAAATATTGTATCCAAAACTCTGCTTGTGGTTTATTTGTCCACTGTATTGGGGATAATTAATCCACTTTGAAATGTTTGCCGCAGCTGCAGATTTGGAAGTAGAAGTTCCTTCACTGCTATGGGGCTTGAACCCTATATTTTCATCATTTGCAAGGTTATATATTCAAGACATTCTGGAAATGAAAGAATCTAAACAGGTACCTGGTAAGTGGTCATATTACAGTGTAGTGTGATGTGTAACAACATTTAGTTATAATGGAAAGTCCATGATTTCTGTACTCCAGTGGATCCAGGGCATCAGGAGACTTGAGTGTCTTCTGCCTCCACCAGGAGTGATAGTACCTTGGAAATCAGTTTTTAAAACTGCAGAATGTAATAAAGCAATTTAGACTGAAACCCTGTGTTCACATCCACCTTTAGAGTCTAGAAGTGTAGGACTGCATTATTAAAAATGGAAACTGCTGTCTGAGTGACGTACAATTGACAACCACCTGGCAGACATCCTTTGATTTGTATTCCTGCATTGAGCAGGGGATGGACTTGATGGCCTCTATTCACACTCCATTATTCTATGATTCTGTTAATGTAATCAGTAGAATGTGTGAAATGAACATTGTAAAAGTAGGTATAATTTAATAACTAATGCTACATGTAATCTCTTTAGAATTAGATTAAGTAATATTTTAGGAAAGATGATTTTAATCAAGTATTTAATTATGTAAATAATAATCTAGCTATCCCAAGAGTTGGCTGGTTTAATCTTGAGATCCTAAGAGTAGGCAAATTAAAAATCCAAATAATTTTGATAGATGGTTGATTCTCTGGGAAGTTTCAAAACAGCAATTGATAAAAGAAGAAGGGTGAACAACCTTTGAAAATTGTATAAGGATTGATATGTTGGAAAAATAATTGTAATCTGTTGGTCCTCAAGAAAACTGGAAAACAAAAAAAAACAACAAAAAAACAGTAATTGATAGAATTTTGGAAATAATTAATATACTGTATATGCTCGAGTATACGTCAACCCGAGTATAAGTCAAGGCCCCTAATTTTGCCTTTAAAAAGTGGGGAAATTGATTGACTCAAGTATAACCCAAGTCAGTACTGTATTTCCCTCCGCTGCCGGCAGCTGCTGCTGCCACAGCGGATCCCCTTCCCTTCCTCCTCTTCCTCCTCCTTCGTCGTCTTCCGATGGGGGAGGGGGAGAAGTGGCGGGTTTTAAAAACTATTTTTCTCTCCCGAAGCAAGCACCAATGGCGGACATCGACACTTGCTTCTGGAGAGAAAAAAAGTTTGAAAAAACCCCCACTTCTCTCCTCCACCCGAATATAAGTCGAGGTCCTTTATTTCAGCCCCAAATAAGGGCTGAAAAACTCAATTTATATTCAAGTATATATGGTATGCAGTTTGCTAGTTTTGGAATACATTTCCTGAAACCCAACAGTAGGTTGCAACTAGAGTACTTCCATTGATTCAGTGTAATCTGCAGAGGAGTTGTCTCACTAAATCCCCACTAACTCAATGAGCCTACTTTAGTTATTTGCTACTGGACTACAATCACCATTTGCTTTTTTTTACTTATTTGTACTGTAGTTTCTTATGCTGTATGTCGGATTCCAATCATGTTATTTAACAAAGCTGGCTCTTCTATGCTAATTGTATTTTTCTCAAATTATATAGAATTATATACAGTTCCTATATATAGTTGAGTCTCATTTATAGTAAAATACATGCAGTTGTTGCAATGGGCTCTAGCACCTTCTTTTCTTCAGGGGAAAAAGTATTTTGTTTCAGTGATATGGTGTTTTCCTAGAAAACAAAATCCCAGCATGTTAATAATGAGAAAATGTTCTTGTCGAATAGCGTGTCAGTTTGACATAACCTCCGTAATCTTCAGCCTATAGCCCATGCAGGATCTATTGGACTATTGCCCCAGAATCCAGACCTGCACTGTTGATGGTCAGGGATGACAATCCAGCACAATCTATTTGTTTAAATTTATTTTAAATATTTTGACCCTTGAAAAAGGACCCAAGGTGGCTTAGAACGTTGAAGGACAATAGTTAAAGTTGAGAATAATGAGTGTGACGGGGCATTTTAGATAATTAAAAAGACTATTAAAGGTAAGATGAATATAGTAATTCCCCGCCTATCCCGGGGGTTAGGGACCCAACCCAACCTGCGATAATGGAAAATCCGCAATATGTGACTGCTTAGTCAGGTCGGGACTGGGGGGGGGGCTAACTGGGGCCACCTACACTCACATGGGAAGCCTGTCGGAGGCCCCAGAAGTGGTTTCTGTTGAACCAGAAGTCACTTCCAGATTTTTGGAAGTGACTTATGGTTCGCCAGAAACCAATTCTGGGGCCTCTGACAGGCCCAGGAAAACCGCTGGAGGCCCATTCGGGGCAGTGCCAGGTCTGAGGCAAGTGCAGGAGGCCTCAAACAGGCCCAAGCAGCTTACTTCAGGCGGTCTTGTCTTTCATATATTGTGATCCTGCGATATACCGGAACCGCAGTATATGAACCACAACACTGCGGACAGAGGCATGATTGGCCAGTGGAGAACCAACCAGAGGATACAAGTGTAAGATATATATATATGTGATGCAAGATGGAAGAGAAGGCTGATACTGTATTGCAGGCCTGCACAACGTGTTGACTGCGGGCATCCAGTAGCCCGCGGAACTATTTGAAGTAGCCCATGAGGTCCCTGCCAGCCTCCCGATCCACCGCCAGCAGTGGCACGTTCATGGAGGGAGAAAAACTTTTTTTTTTTTTTTGGCTGCTCTGTAGGAGTCTCCACCCTCCTAATCCGGAGCACCGGCGAGGCGCACGACCACCACCAATGACAGCAGCAATGGCAGCAGCAGGAGGAGGGCCAGCCAGCCAAGCAAGCAATGGAGGAGGTGGATGAGGGAAGCCGGGCACAGAACTAGAGTGGTTGTGATGGGGATGATGGGTGCTTGGGATGGTGGTCGCAGGAGGGTCCTGGCTAGGCTGCTGTTTCCGCCGCTCTCCTGACTGCCATGGAGTTGGAGCCCAAGCCCCCGCCCAGGGGAAGGGGAAGGGGAGGGAGGAGGCCATTGCCCCCCCCCTCCCCCCCTCCTGCCACCTCCATGCTGTAAGCCCCACTGCTGCCTCCCCCTCCTCTGCCACCAGCATCCCACCACAACGGTAAGGGGCTCTCTCTGTGAAGCCTGACAGGATCTAGGGAAGTGGGGCGAGAGGGGCCACCGCAGGCGTTGCCGCCACCCCCTCCCTAGGGCTATTGGGGGAGGGGATTGAACTGGGGAGAGCTCCCCACCCAGGTCTGCGGGGTCGCCTGAGGGTGGCAAAGGGAAAGGGAAGGCCGCTTTCCTTGGGGGATGGGAGGAAAGATGGGGGGCTTGCCCCTTCTCCCACTCTCCAAATAGAAAATACTGTTCTCCCTTCCTCTGCCTCCAGTAGTCCCTCTCCCCCTTCCCTGCAAAAACATTGACTGGCATCTCCCCCCCCGCCCCCCTTCCCCCTCAAATCATGGCCACAAGGGTCTCTTATACCCCTCCCCAACTCCATCTGGCTTTCTCTCCCCCAGGATTGATAGACTTCCACTCTGTTTATCCCTCCCCTCGGAAATCTTGGTCAATATCCTCCTGCTCCACTTTGCAGTTTTTGCTTCACTCTTATATGAAACTCCAACCCCCTCGCTTGGCTGCTCCCTAGGAGTCTCCACCCTCCTAATCCGGAGCACTGGCGTGGGGTGTGCATGGACAGGCACACACTTCTGAAAGTAGACCACGGGCAGTTTAAATTATGCCAGAGGCTGTTCAAAACAAAGTATTCTGCTTATATACCGCCCCATACCACTTTAAGTAGTCTCTGGGTGGTTTATAGTTTAATTACAGTATGCAGGGTACACATTGCCCCCCCCCCAGCAAGCTGGGTACTCACTTTACCAACCTCAGAAGGATGGAAGTCTGAGTCAACCATGACCCTGCTACCGGGGATTGAACCCCAGGTCGTGAGCACATTTTTACCTGCAGTACAGGTATTTAACCACTGTGCAACGAGGCTCTTAAGTCAGACAGCCCTGCTGTATAGGAGTCTAATGAGAGAGAGAGAGATGAAAAGAGTTTGATGAAAAATGTTATGTGGAGATAGTTATATAGTAACAGGATTTGGGAAAGGTTGCTGTAGCAGAGTAGATAGTGAATTAGGTTAACATGACTTGTAATCATGTATTTTAAGAACACCTGACTGAATTATAAGATTTATGTTGAAGAGAAACTGTATATGTATGTTGAACCTCTGTGTGAAACCGTTACGCTTTTAATAAACATATTTTGTATTTTAAAACTTGACTCGCTTTTCATTTTAAAGGCTTAAGAGAAGACAGGCATATTTTAAAGTTTTTAAGATTATTTTTGTGACCAGCTGGGGATAGGTGGTCACAACAAGTAGCGCTACAAATCCAGTCCAAGCAGTAATGGATAAACAGTTCATTTAAAAAAAATCACAGGTAGCTGAGGGAAGGTTTGCCTGAAGAAAAAAGTATTTGCCTGCGTGTAGAAGGACAGCAAAAATGGGACACACCTTTGAATCAGGCCCTGCAAACAGTTCTAAATGAAGGATTAAGACATGAAAACCAAAGAGGTGAAACTAAGCAGAAAGCATTTGCTAGGTAAATCAGACCTTGACAACAAAGTAAATCTGCAGTATTGTACTTTAACTAAATGAAGTTAAGTAGATGGTTCTTTGTTTTTAGTTTTGGTGCAAATGCATAGTGAAGTATGTTTTGCCATTGCTTGTAATAAAGAAGAAACTACAAAAGGAATAGACTTTATAATTGCCCCAACACCAAGAACCAGATGTTAAATCCTGAATATGTGGGAGGAGGAGGAAAAAGTTTCTGAACAGCCTTTCATTAAACATTCTGTTTCCGTGTGTGACTGTGTGCCACACCTTGTTTTTCTTTTCACCACTGCTGAAAGCAGTATGCTTTGTCTGGTTTCCTGTTCTGTTCTACTCGATATTGCCCAGATCACTTCCTTTCAAAACTGACCTTTTGGTGGTTCTTTATTACTCATGGCTTCGCCCGGGCAGAGAAAATAATTACATTTTTGGCAAGACTACATCTCCCAGAATTTCATGGCCAATGGCCAGGCAATTCTGAGTGTTGCAGTTTTTATATATATAACTGGTTCCCATCTGTGCTTGTACCTTTGCAGAGGGAACACTTTATCTCAAACAGGGTCAGTTTAAAATAAAAGTAATGTTCCAAAATTTCATACTATTGTGATCAAACAACCCTGGTAGAGAATATTAGAAACAGTGTTCTGGCAGAAATTAATCATGAACAAGGCTATATAGTACTGAATACTAAGTATTGTATCTTCCTTTAGCAACTAGAATGAAACCTCTTCATTTAAATAGGGCCAAATATCTCTTCTGAATGGCTGAACAGAAAGAATGAGGAGTATGAAACAGCTGCCACATAGAAGTAATTCCATATTAAACTGTCTTGTTAGAACTGCACATAGCTTGCTACGTGGGAGCCATCTACCCATTGGAAGAATCTGAAGCAATATTTTATATGCGTGCAGAGTTAGGCACAAAACTAATTCATGTAATTCAGTGGTTCCCAACTTTGGATCCCTGGGTGTTCTTGCTTTACAACTCCCCCAAGTCCTGGCCAGCAGAGCTAGTAGCAAAGGCTTCTGGGAGTTTTAGTCCATAAACATTTGACGACCAGAGGTTAGGAACCACTGATTAATTGTTGCATGGAAAACCTACACAATGTTCTAAAGAAAAATGCATGCTGGTAAAATGAATGGAAACATTTGTATTAAATTCTGCATTCATGTAATATAGATAGTTATAAGAAGTTATTTTGTTTCATGGTTTTCCCCCTGATTGGTGAATTTAGATACTACAGTGTGGGTTTGACATCTATTAAACTCTTTATGTACCTGATTTTGGCATTTAAATCCAATTAGAATTTCCAGCAGCTACAACAAATGTGTCTAAGTATAATTTAACTTTGCTAATCAAATCTCAAAAATGAGAACCAAAAGGGAAATAACATGAATAAGTTAAAAAAATGAAGTGGGCTTAATATTTATTTATTTATTTATTTATTTTGAATATTTTTACCCCACCTTTCTCCTTGGAAAAGGACCCAAGGTGGCTTACAATAACGAGGGACGATATACAGTCCAGAACATTTAAGACATATTGAGGTTGAGAACAGGGAGTTTGAAGAGGCATCTTAGAACATTAAAAGGTAACATTAGAGCTATAAAGAGCAAGAAGAAAATTCAATTATGAGGGGTGAAAAGCAACATGGAAAACATTAGTGTTCTTATATCCCTTATACCTTATATCTTATATCTAATATCCCTTGAAGATGTTAAGAATGGAAGTTTAGTAGTACAATCCAAAGCACGTTTACACAGAAATAAGTATGATATGTTATGTCCTACTATCTGCCAAAAAAGACCTCCACTGAAATGAATCCCCAGCCCATATATTTAATATGATAGCTTAATTAGAAAAATGTTATTTAACTTTGACCAAGAGGTGTCAGAGATGAAATATTTTGATTAGTTTGTGGAAAAACCTGTTGAGTTATTTACATTAATTTTGACTAAAATAGGAGTAGGCACTATTATTATTTTGTGGAGGACATGGAGTTTAATAAATTAATACAGACATCTGTACTTTCCCCTCTTTCTAGGTATATTCTTCTATAACAGACATCCAATAAGGCAGGTGGATATTCTTGGAACTGTGGTTCTAGCTAAAGAACGAGATGCATTTTATACTTATGGGGGTAAGAAATTCTCATTTGTCACCAGATTTCGATGAACCCATCCCGATTGAACTATTGCTGTGTTGAAAAAGAAAAGGGTGTTCATACTCTTTAGTTCTGCATAGCATGAACCTTGGCTTAAAGTAGTCTTGAATGGCAAATAAATACTAACAAATATTTGAAAATTATCTAGATTTAATTTATGGTGTTACAATGTTGTTCTGTACATGTTGACATAGGTGTAAACTTAGTGGAGTTCATCAGGATATACTCACATGTTGGAAGAGGGGAGTATAGGATTGCACAGTTACGCTCTTTTGATATAAAGAAGAATACAGAATCGTTTCAAAAATACATTTTTAAAAAATAGAACCCAAGATAATGGAAGTTGCACTGGATTCTGTTTGTACAGTGTGTAAAGCTGTGTAGTGTGCTCTGCTAGTAGTGAAGTGCAGAAAATCTTTTTGAGTGCAACACACAGATTGGGAACTTGTTAATACTGGACTGATTTCAAACGCTCCCAGTTCAAATTAAGCCAATCATCTCGGCAGGAAAAAGTACTAAAAATAAAATGGAACACTCCTCTTCATTTCTTGGAAGAGCATATATATTTAAAGTGATTTATTGGGGAGTCAGGCTTTTTGACAGCTGTGTGAATCATTCTTCCTAAATAAGTGCACATCAGGCTTGTAATTTTCAGAACAGTATTAAAAACAGCATAACTTTCTAAAACGGTAAAAGAGCGGATTCATAAGTTAATGGCAGAATGGATACTTTGCTCGCAGGAGCACCTATGGATTGTCTTGAGGCAAAAAGTGAAGAACTCAGTTCATTGTCCTCCATGGCTAGAAGGGACTATTTATGTCACTCCAGTGCTTGTGTCTGCCTTTCACAGTGGCTTTGAATGTAGCCCCCCCCCCCGGGTCTGTTTGCATGTTTCAAATCCTCCCTTTCCTTCATCTAACCAGTGTACAGAGATCCTTTTGCTTCACGTTATCTTTCAGTTAGGGGAAAGAAAACATCACCAAGTCTGCTGCTTTGTTTCTCCATATGTTCTGAATATTTCTTATTTCAGTTTTTTTTGCCAAATTCCTCCTCCCTCTCTTTCCTTCACTCCCATAGTCAGGCAAGTTGGCTAAAATGAGCTGTAGCTTCCACTTCCATTGTTGAATTTCCACTTGTGTTTAAAAATGAGACTGTGCCAGCTGAGAAGCTAATAGGCAAGGCTTACATCAGTGAAGTGCCTGGATCTTCTGAGGCACGACACGCTCCTCTGCTAGGAGACAAATTGCTGTTTTGCTTAAAAATCTGGATTTATTTAACCTACCAGATATTAATTCCTTCCAAAGGAAGCATGTTGATTGTTGTGCACATTGGCTGTACTCCCTTTATATTCATTGTAAACATATAATGGGATTAGTAGCTGGTTTGAAGGCACAGGAAAATGAAGAGAATCAAGGCCAAGGATATTGCAAGTCCATTTATGTTCAAGATGCTTGGATCAAAGTTTTGGATGCCAGCCTTGTGAGCATCAAGTTCAAATGGATACGAAAACTGGTCGCTCAGAATTAACATTACTCTCATGCATTATTTGCTTTGTGTGTTTTTCCAACCTGCAGCTAAACCTGCCTATTTCTGCTCAGTTTGTCCCTGTTGCAGTTTTACACACCAAGTTAAAATAATTGCTTGTGTTGGCATTTATTTGAGGAAAATAAACAGTGTTACATATTTCAAACCAGGATTTTTCTGTAATTGAATTTTTACAGAAATTTTACAGAACCCAAAACACAAAAGATGGGAGTGGCATCTGGGGTCGTGGACAAAAACAGTTACTTTAGCAGTAAACTTCAGATAAATTAGGGAAATCAGACAAAACATTGATAATGAGAACAATTTTGTCCTGGAATGGTGAAGATGCCATACCAATCATAAACAAAATCACAGGCAAAAACAAGCATTTTCCTTTTCTCTGAACCAAAGCTTAGCCCTGGTCTCTGACTCTGCCAGTCTTTCAGTACCCTTTCAATGTTCAAATACCTTCATCACAGCCGTACAAAGACTGTGTGTGTTTGTGTGTGTGTGAGAGAGAGAATAGGGGATGAACTGCATTGTGTGTTACCACGTTTTAGTATTGGATTGATCAAACCATTTCAAATTTCTTGACTTGTGGTATGTAAAAAAGTTGAAACAAAGGGGATGAAAGGGAACTGATAAAATTTGAGGTATGTTTTGTTTAGTAGTTTCAAATAAATCAGTTGCTAAACAAAAACATGTATTGCTTGGAAAAATAAGAGATCTGTGGTGTGTCATTTCCATATTCTGGAATGGCAAACGTTGGTTGAAAGTAATTATTTGTTGCTGATTTTTTCTAGTGGATGATGGCACAGGTGTTATAAATTGCACCTGCTGGAAAAATTCTTGGGCAGAACAGAAGTCTTTGCCAGGTAATATTAAGACCCATACCTATTTGCCTTCCGCTTTAGCTTTCAGGATATTTATTAGTATGTCTTGTAATAATGGATGTTTGTTTGTGTGTGTGTGTGCACACACACACACACACACACACACACACACACACACACACACACACACACACACACACACACACACACACACACACAGAGAGAGAGAGAGAGAGAGAGAGAGAGAGAGAGAGAGAGAGAGAGACATGGTCCTTCTTTTTGTCTGGCTGATATTTGAGCTCATGTATTCAGATCTGACCATATTGTTGCTACTAATACAGTATAATTCCTCCATTCTGGAGAATGACACCTTATTTAATGGGTGATGATTTTGTAAATACGAACAACTGTCTTGCCTAGTCTTAGCCTATTAAGTTCTCCAGAATGCAGGGGCTTTGACATCTATTTGCATATAATTTCATATGCCTGGATTATTTTGCTTCATTTTTAGTTTATCTTAAACTCCAGTGATGCATTCATATTAAAAGTAGAAGCTCATGCATGCTAATAATTTGTAATAAATTTAAATTTAATAAATCTGAGTTGGGTACCTGAAAAAGAAAATGTATGTTTTTCCATGTTTCTCTGCAGTTGAGTTAAGTTGCTACCCACAAATACTTATGTAAATCATGTAAATCATGTCAATCTCCTTCCTAATCCCCATTTTAGTTGATGGGAAACCAGTCTACAAAATGCATTTTTAAAAAATGTGCCAGCACATAAGTGCACAGAGATTCTGTATTACAAACCACCTGTTTGCTTCTTTTATTCTTGGTCTACTTCCTGCTGCCACATTCCTTAACTGCTGTTTTGTTACCTAATCCTTTACTGTGCAGGAAATAATAGGTTTTGTTAAGAAAATAATCTCTCTTTTTGCCTTTTTGATGTACAAAAAGTAGGAGTGCAAAATAGGAAGTATTTTTATTGTTTCTAAATTGCCACAATATGATGGGTTCCTGAAGCTCGATATTCTGTTCCATTATGCTATTGGGGGAGGGGGGTGTAGTTAGTGTAGAAGTTACATTTTCTTTCATATTTGCTTAGCTGTGAATCTAATGTGCACAGATATCCACAAAGGAGACACAGAAGTGTTCAGTAATATGTTTATTCTGATAATTTATTCAGACAGATTATTTATTCCAATTCTGTGATTAGAATTTATGCAGGGGACTTTTCTTTTGCTTCTAGCAACATCAAGACTTCATTTATTTAGAGTGAGGTTTACTAGGGTTGTAAAATTTTATCTTGTTATTGTAGTTTCTCTTTCATTCAGGCCTGAATGGCAGGATAGAAGCATTGTTGGTATATCATAACAGACAGAATTCAGAGTCCCATTAAAATTTACAACATGCATTATGTTTTGACCCATCATGAGCAAATGCTTGTTTACTAGATAATGAAAGGGAGAGGGGCCATGTTAGATATTGCATATAGATGAGTCCAGTATAGAAAGGGAGAATGTTCTATGAGGGGTGATATTAAAAATAAAATTTCCTGAATATTTCCAGAGATACCACACATGCATCAGTCTGCTGTAGTTAACAAGATCTGTTTGGATATCCTGGAGTTGCTAGTTTTAATAATTAGATATTCGTATGACACAGATGCCTTGGATTAGAAAAAGATAAGTCCTGAAAACTGAACAGAAAATTACAGCCTGCAAAAGATCACTGGTCCCCACCCAGCCACAGGCACCAGTGATCCCTTCACAAGAATAGAACAGCTAATAACACCCATCACTCACAGAGACAGTTCAACCCTCCCTTACTACGGTAAAACTCTTAATTCCTCCACATCATAATCAATGGTCAGCCACCTATTCTCCTGAATAGGGCAAGTTCCCCCCTTTTGCACAACTATATTAAAAAAACATAATCTCACTCATTCTATCCCCGAGCACAGAGAGAACTCCTAGCTCCTGCCCTCTGAAGATGCCGGCCATAAAGACTGGCAAAACGTCAGGAAGAAAAACTTCCAGAACACGGCCAAACAGCCTGAAAAACTCACAACAGCCATCAGATCCCGGCCATGAAAGCCTTCGAAAATACATGTCCTATTCTGCTTCATTACAACCATTATTTATTTATTTATTTATTTATTTATTTGTTTGTTTATATAACTTGTATGCTGCCCACTACCCAAAGGTCTCTGGGCGGCTCAACAATCAATAATAATATAAACTCTTAATAGCTTATTTTATTTATCCCCTTTTCCCGCTTCGTTTTTCACAATCAGTGATTATTGTTCCACAGCATTAGCTGTGGAGTAGGCTGGAGCATTTAGAACATGTTGAACAACGTTGATCCAGATATGTGAAAATATCTATACAACCTTTCCATTTCCATTGTTCTTGCTACTAAAATAGCATTGGTGTGATTTTTCTTTCTTCACAGAAAGTGGACTGGACCTTATGGAACAGATAAGAAAGCTTCAGTTAACAATTAATCAGAAAACAACGCTGGAAATTGGTGATGTTGCCAGAGTCCGTGGCTCTATTCGGTTCTACCGACAGCAGCGGGAAATCAAAGCCTTCATGTATTGTGAGAAGTTATTCTACTAGTCTGCATTTTTGTCCAGACCTTTAATGTTTTCATAATTATAACTTGAGCAACCTGCAATTTCCCTAAGTTTTGCCAAGGCTGTTTTTGGTCTCTGCTGGGCCATTTTGAGCCACTGATCCACACCCTTATGACTGCTGCTGTTTATAGCCAAAAAGACAAGGATGGACAACATTGACAGAGCAAGAAACGCCCCAAACACTCACCAAAACAGCACTAGATCCCAAAATGGTGAAAATGTCCAGAAATCACCAAAATAAATCAAGCAAATAAAAACATTGGCATTGGTGAGGTCTCTAATTCTGGCTTTTATTTGGGTCTGGGGATGACCTGTTTCATGCCAGAAACATTGTGCCTGGAGGCCTCTAACAGTTGACATCCTTTCCCCCCCAAAAAAAAATTTGTTTTGTACCAACATTGTAGTGGGTATAGGCCTTGTTAAAATGGCACTGATGTACTTTAGACTTGCAGGCCACACTTCGCTTGCCCAGATATAAAGTCTAAATCAGTGATGGCGAATCTTTTGGAGACCGAGTGCCCAAACTGCGATTCAAAACCCACTAATTTTTTTTGCAAAGTGCCAATACAGCAATTTAACCTGAATACAGGTGGCTGTGAAGGGCGATGTTGAGTGCCCACAGAAAGGGCTCTGAGTGCCACCTTTGGCACCCGTGCCATAGGTTTGCCAACAGTGGTCTAGATGATCTTAAGTATTTTGTAATGATTACTGCTTGCATGGTTTAGTGGGCAGTGAAGAGGTGATTCACAGCTTTCGCATAGCTGTCTTCTAAGTGCATTTTCAGAGACTTAAATGAAAGTAGTGGTATGCTCCCATAGATAGTTCTGCTAAATTCCCAGTATTTTACACAACATACTTCAGTATCTTTTATAGTAGTTAATATTTTATGATAACTAACAGCTCAAATTTGTTGTGGTCCTTTTTAAAATGTGACTTTTTTATACCTTTTCAGATAAAGTTGATGATCCAATGTATGAAGTCCAGATTGCAAGGATGTTAGAACTCCCTAAATTATACAGAGACATATATGATGTGTCATTCCAGTTTCCAGAAGAGACACAAAGGTCAGTGAGACATATGGTTAAAGAAAGCAGATGATTTGAGACATGGGCCTCAGTTTTAACACAATATAGAACCCAGGATGGAGGGAATGAATTAGAAGCTCCAGGATGGCGTCATATGGAATCATCATTAGTCTCCATTCCTCATAATGGATTTTTTTGGTGTGCTCTTTGTAGCTTTAATGTTACCTTTTAATGTTCTAAGATGCCTCTTCTAATTCCCTGTTCGTTACTTAAATGATGTTTTAAATGTTCTGGGCTGTATATTGTCCCTCATTATTGTAAGCCACCTTGTGTTCTTTTCCAAGGAGAAAGGTGGGGTAAAAATATTATAAAAAAAATAAAAATACGAATAAGGTGGTACAGTGGAGGGAGTAGGAAGGTGGATCAAATCAGAGGGCGTTTATACACGACCCTAAACTCCGGGGCAAATGGCTGCCAGCTCCGGAGCTTAAAAATGTTTCCCCACCAGCTCCAGAGTTAAGAGGAAATTAAGTGCGACCATGCCCACTTTAGCGTGTCCCAGCGCACCTTTCAAGTACCTGCTCTTTGGAGGTGAAAATTATTTGATCCGGTGTAACAATAGTGAGTGCGGGGCTCTCATTGCTTCTGTTTGTTGTTTTTTGGCTCCCGCCCCTTTAAGAGCTACTTTTAAAGAGACTGGATTGTTGCTGGCAGGAGCGAAAGGCAGAACGGAGGTGAGCGGCATGCTGTTCTTTCTCTTTTTCTCCCCTCCCCTCACGCAGCCAGCAGCCAGGAAGTGCGGAGGGGTGGGGACACAGGAAGAGCGACAAACCCCTAAGATCTCTGGTCCAAATTTAAGTGGCCAGCGGATCTTAGGGGTTGTGTGAAAAGGCCCCAGAGACAGAAAAAGAGACAGATGTGTGATAGGGAGAGATGCTGGTGATTTATCTAGAGTAGAAAGAGCTGTAAGAGTTGATGGCATGACCACATGGTCAGTAAATACATCCACTTATCTTGGATAATCTGGGAAATCAGAAGATATTTTCAAACTCTTGACTATGAAGGACATTAGTGGTCTTTGCATAATACAGTGCTCTTGTATCAGGAGAAACTGAAATAGTGCTAAGAAAACAACTGGAGGAGTTAAATACAGCCCAAAAGTGGTTCATTCTGTGAGTCCTCAACACATTGGGGAACAACATTGTATCACAATGATTGTCTCTTCCCCATGTTAATTAAATTTATTCTATCTTGACAGAGGCAGAAGTGCAGCAGACATGTCGGGCTCCATCAGCATTTTGAGCAAAAAAATAAGATCCTTCCTGATACAGAACAAAATTCAGAGCTTCTATAAGCAGGACTTGGAAACAGTGAAGGATCTTGTATCTCTGATCGAGGAAGGGGGACAGAGTACCAGTGCTGAGCAAGTGAGTAAAGCATGCATTTGTTTTCCTGGCAAGTCATGTGAGAGCCGTGCAGCGTCTGTGAGTTTAGGAAAACAAACCCTGCACCAGTTAACAATATTCTGGTATGCTCTAAGCTTTTCATCTCCAGTAAGGAAGAATAGAAGCAGACTTCTTAAAACAGTTAAAGCTTTGATTCTCAAGAAACTGGATAATCTTCCAGATGATTTCACACAGGGAGAAAGCCTGTTTCAGCCATAAGGACCAACTGTGGTAATTTAAAGCTTTTAGCTTCTATCTTGAACTAATTTCTGTCATGTTCTATGTTAGGAAGCTATTGGAGTGTGGGAGTTCACTTATACAATGCATCAGCTAAGTGACAGGACTGGTTTGGTGATTCTGAACTTAATTAAGAGCAAGATAATTAAGGCTGAACATAATAAGAAGATGGGGCCTTCTTTACAAAATTATAATGTACGTGTGACATCTGTTCTGTACTATGTACAGTACTTTTAGACATTCAGAGAGAGAAAATGTGGGGGTGAGGGGGCTTTAGGCAGCTTCAAACCTGAAGCTATTTAGTTTCAGAATTATACCTAAAATAAAGGTTTGACTGAGAATTTTGACTGTTTTCCAGTAACAAAACACCTTTTGTTGCATTTCTGTTTCAGTAGCAACATGTTTGTAAAAAAATCATAACATGCAGAGAATAAAGCCAGGAGCTAGATACCCAGATTTGCATTACTCTGACGCAAGTGAAGTGTCTACCTACATTTTTGCTTAGTATTCTGCATTCTCAGCACTTTGGAAATATATTTAAACTCTCCAAAGCTATTCACTAAATTTAAATAACAACAAATCTGCCTCCCATTCACAATGGGTCTTGTGAATTCCTTCCAGGTGGTTGCTTCTTGACATCCATCTGTGTTTATAAAGAATTGTTTGTCGTTGAATTTTAATAAAATAAATAGGCTTGGATCTTAACAAGAACCCTGCTGGTCTGTGGCACTGGAATATAATATAGAAACATCAAACAGCAGAGACAGAATCAGTTCTTCAAACTAGCTGCCATAACAAATTAATTCTAGTAAAAGTTGAAGGCTCTCTCAAGCTGATTGGCTCGCTGGGTTGAAGGCTATGCACATCGGTTACCACGATAACACAAAAAAATAGTATTGCTACAACTTTCTGTCATCCTCCTTGAAAATCTGGCATTTCCTACTTGTTATATTGCAGATAAAGTATTTATTTTCCAAAATGTTGGGCATCATTTTGCTTGCAACAGGAAATTAACTCACTTTTTAATGTACTTTGTTGCATATGGGTAAAATGTGAATATTTCCAGCCTATGCTGGGCCCCAATAGATGAACTCATTGCTACTGCTGTGGACACCTGTCCTTAGTGAACCCTAACCCTTTTCATCTGCCCCCTTCAAAATTTATACACTTTAATGAACTTTAATTTCTCACCTTACATTTTCAAGGCTTTTTGCAGTTTGTACACTTCCCAGCTGTATAACTTTAGTGATGAAGTACTTGAGTTATGGCTTTTTACTTAAGGGGAGGTAAAAGGGCAGGAAGTATTAAAAATTAAAATGAAGAAGAGTTTCAAATCTGTTGACTTCTGCTTTTTTATTGAATGGATGTTCACTCTTCCTGCAGCAAAGAATGTTGATAGTTTTCAGTTTCTATTGCTACATTGACAATTTCAGAGACCCTGATAACAAAGCAAGGATGAATGGAAACAGCTAGCATTTTCAGTTGGGCGCTTCGCTGCTTTTCTCCACATAATTTTGTGTTGAAAGAAATTGCAGAGAACCTTTATATGGCTAGAAGCTAGCCCAATTCAGAGACTAACTGTTCTGTGCTCCCTTCTTGCTCATCCTCTGCTTTATTGTTTGGATCTATAATTTTGATACACAAATTATCACATTTTCCCATCTATAAGACGCCCCCATGTATCAGTTCCACAACCACATGGTTCTCTAATCAACTTACCTCTGTGTATAAGACTATATTTTTGTTTAAAATTGTTAAACTAAAAATTGAGGGTTATCTTATACACAGAAGTAAGTTGAGTAGAGAACCATGTGGTTGTGGAACTGTAATTTTAGATTGGAAAACTGGGAGGTGTCTTATACATGGGGGCATCTTATAGACTGAAAAAAATACTGTATATTATTTGTTACTTATGAGAAGGAAGAAGAGCAAAATCCCATTTGATAGTTAGTGATGGTACTCTAGAATTGTTTTCCACTTGCTGGGTAGCATCACTATTCCATTATCCTCAGTAAGAGTGTTGCTGGAGATGAAGGAACAGAGAAATCCTTCACACAGTGTTTTGAGCAGCTAATCCCTTTTGTGTTAAGAGGAAACATTGTATATTACAACATCTGTTCAAACAACATTTTTGATGAAAGCTTAGGATGCCACACTATACTGTATATGAGTCCATCTTGAAGGTGTCTGGAATTAAAGAACCTCTTAATGCGGGTGAAAGAGAGTGAAAAAAATGGGCTGAAGCTCAACATCAAAAAAAACTAAGATCATGTCCACTGGTCCCATCACCTCCTGGCAAATAGAAGGGGAAGAAATGGAGGCAATGACAGAGTTTATTTTCTTGGGCTCCTTGATCACTGCAGATGGCGACTGCAGCAACAAAATAAAAAGACGCCTGCTTCTTGGAAGGATAGCAATGACAAAACTAGATAACATCCTAAAGAGCAGAGACATCACTTTGCCAACTAAGGTCAGGATAGTCAAAGCTATGGTTTTTCCAGTACTGATGTATGGAAGTGAAAGCTGGATGATAAAGAAGGCTGATCGCCGCAGAATTGATGCTTTTGAGCTGTGGTGCTGGAGGAGAGTCTTGAGAGTCCCCTGGACTGCAAGGAGATCAAACCTATCCATCCTGAAAGAAATCAACCCCGAATGTTCACTGGAAGGACAGATTTTGAAGATGAGGCTCCAGTACTTTGGCCACCTCGTGAGGAGAGAGGACTCATTGGAAAACTCTCTGATGTTGGGAAAGATTGAAGGCAAAAGGAAAAGAGGATGGCAGAGTATGAGATGGTTGGATGGTGTCATCGATGCAACCAATATGGATTTGACCAAACTCCAGGAGGCAGTGGAGGATAGGAAGGCCTGGCGAGCTCTGGTCCATGGGGTCACGAAGAGTCGGACACGTCTGAATGACTGAACAACAACAAAACCTCTTTTAAAATTGTATGCTGTGTTCAGTTTTTTGAGATGAGCAGCAGTGACATTCTGTAAAATACTGTTTTCTAATTCCATTTTAGTGGGTATCTGATTACAAGCTGCAGTAAATCTGTGTTGCCTATCTGGGTGGTTCCCCCCCCACCCTTAGGCATGATCCTGTTCTCTTAAGTAATCTTAATGCTAATACTGACACACAATCACCATGAAGCCTTTTAATGTGTTTTTTTTTCTGTAATCCTGTCAACAGGATCCTGTCAGCCTTGGTCCTAAACTGGGGATCTTGCCAAAGAAGGCAATACAAGATGGTCAAATTAAATTCTCTTCCTCTGTATTTGCTAGGAGAAATGACTGCCAGATGCTGCTAGTGAATGAAATAAGATGGCAGAATATGCATCTTAAGGTTTCTGAAACCCTAACCTAATCCCTGGCGCTGGTCCTCACACATCTGCATAGCTGCTGCTTTGGATTTCTGGAGTTTTCAATTATTTCTTCCTTTATGAAGGCAAGCACAGTTCATGAAAGTGGAATGTGGATCCTCTTCTAGAAGCCTTGAATCTGAGGAATCAGAATTATTGCTGATAGCCTATTTGTTATGCAGTTTTGTCATATCTCAGATAAGCTCTCTCTACCTGAAATAGGCTAAGCTGGACTCCTGGTGAGTTTCCATTCAACAGACTGGAGCAAACTAGTACAACAGATTTATCCCTTTTCTTGCATGCCTTCTTTCTTTATATAGTATCATCTGGGAGACAGCATGCATTCTTGTATTCTAGCAACATCTAGCCCACACTTAATCATCTTTATTGTGGACAGTTGTGAGAAGAGAATTTTGCAAATCCCGGCAGCTGTGTTCCAGCAGTCAGCAACTTCTTAAAGGACAGTAGATGTGGGTGTGATGAGTGGCTCTGTGTCTGTTGGGGAGGATGGGCATCTGACAAAATCTTCCTTCACAGTAATTAACTGAAACCATGTAAGCAATAATGTTGAACTCTCATTGCATAACTTTGCACCCAAGTGCAACTCGGATGGGGTACCAGAAACATTTAAATTATGCCAATTAAAATCTTCCTATCCCCCCTGTTTTAGGTTCTGAGGCTCCCTTGGGCTTACTTTCCCCTAGAAATGCTTTTAGAGCCTTGCAATGAGGGAGCGGGTCTTTAACATTCAGAATTTGACACAAGATTGGGGGCAGTGGTGATCTGGTGCCATCTTTTGAATATTAAAAATTCCAATAGCTGTTGTGAGTTTTTCAGGCTCTTTGGCCCTGTTCTGGAAGATTTTCTTTCAGATGTTTCACCAGACTCTGTGGCTGGCATCCTCAGAGGGCAAGGAGCTCAAGGAACTAGGATTTCCTTAGATTTCAGGCAGTGTGCAACACACTTTTTTTAACAACAAGAAAACAAGCAAAAACCTAAAACATACAGTTATTCTGTGGCCCTCAGTACATTTCGTCTTCCCAGTGATTTTCTGTTTGTGCTTTCCCAAATCTCCTTTCCAGAGTATACTCCACTTTGTTTTATTTGCCATAGAGAAGATGAGTGTAGTATAGGGTTTATGCTACAGTATTGAACTTAGACCCAGAAAACTCAGGTTGAAATCCCCACCCAGCCAAGAAACAGTCAGACATGCCTTTGTAACCTAACTTACCTCATAGTATAACTTGTTGTTTTTATTATGAGCACCTTGAGGGAAATATGAAGGGATGTAGGCAACTAACTGATGGCATTTTAGCTAAATCCTGCTTGCTCAGCTTGGCTGCATGAAAGTTGGTAATGTTATCAGCAGGAAAAAAAATCAGAAATTGAACATTGTACTTCTGTATCAGGATTCCCACGTAAGGGAGAAGAAAAGGAATTGGGGGGGGAGTAAGACGATTTGTTTTCAGAGTCTGAGCTGCTTAGGGCACTAGCCACATTTCCCTGCCTATTATCCTTGTCACCCGCAGCTGTACTATATGCACGCTCAACAGCTTTGTGAACATATCTGCCTTGGTGCCAATGCCACGTGTAATTCCGAGTTACTCAGTGCAAGATCACAGCAATATTTCAACTAATGAATAAGATTAATAAAACATATAAATACTTGAATTTTGAAGAAGCTCTTTTCATGCACTTCAAGCAAACATCATTTTTTAAAAAAAAAAATATCTGCTTTAAGAAGTTTGTCATTAGCAATTCTGTTTCAGGTGTTATCCAAGCTGAGCTTCTTGTCAGCTCATAAAGGGAGGCTTCTTGATTAAATTAGGTCTTCAGACAGTATTGATGCATTTGATCAAACTAAAGAAATTGTCATCTGTTTCTCTCTTGAGTTAATTTCCTTTTGCATACTAAAACAGATCACTTTCTCACAAGGTACATTACATTTGCGGCAATATATTCCAATGACTAAAGTGTTCGTTTGGTAATATTTAGTTTCATAGGCAAAACATTTGCTGTTTGGAGGGGGGGGCATAGGTGCTTTGTTACTGTGCAGATGCAATGTAGTCAATCCAGACAGATGAATTGCATGCCTTCCTTTAAATATACCCTATTTGGTGTGTGTTTTCTCATGTTCAGATGGGCACAAAAATCGATTCCTCCTCTAAACTGATTAGGAACACCTTCATGGAAGCCATAAAGATGCTGCAGAATATGGGTGTTCTTTTCCAGAAATCAGTGGCTCTTAAGGACGTGTATTATGTAAGTCTCAAAAGCCTGATTTGCAAATCCTATATAGACAGGTAGAATCCGTACCCACATTGTTTGCTATGTGCCCAGTCTTGTTTAAATACACTTACTGTTTGTAGTATGCTGCTAGTATGCTGATGCTACATGCAAAAGACCTATCATACATAGCAGTAACTTGGTCACTTGTGCAAACAAAATGTCCCCAAACATAAGTTTAAAAGGTGGGAATGAATAAATAGAAGTCCTAGAGCAAAACATCACAGTTCTGTCATAGCCTCTAAGAGGAGGTACCGTTTTGAATTCGACACTTCTAATCCTAGAACCTCTTTGCACATTGAAGAAGATACCACAGACCGTCCAGACATGTCCAAACTTTGGCCCTCCTGATGTTTTGGACCACAACTCCAAGACCAGAATTCCAAGCCTGTATTGCCAGTGGCAAAGGACTGTGGGAGTTGTGGTCTAAAGCATCTGGAGGGCCGAAGTTTGAGCATTCTTTACAGTTATTGTTTCTTGGGAAAAATACATTACTTTCAAATTGTAAGCCTGGCTCTTTCTCTTCATATATTTTAAATGCACTGCATGTTCTGAGACTACATGCCACAGGAAGTTATTCTGGCCTCCTCTCTATTTGTTCTTCCATTACAAGGCAATGGTCTTTTCATTCAAGCAGAATCTTTGAGAATAGCTAATAGCTGAAGTTGGGAATTTTTATTGAGTTGATAGTTGTTTTCTTTAAAGCAAAGTTCTTTTAAATTAGTTTTTTGGATGTTTGCATTTTTATATTTGAATTTTGATTTGGCCTTTGACTGTATTTTACTTAATTTTCCCATGAGTCGTGTTGAGTCTCAGTTTTTGAAGAGAAGTCATCTATAAATTCAAAGCATACATGCACACTGTTTTGATTTAGACATCTCTAATGTGTCTTTCAGGTGACTGAACAGGATACAGAATTGCATAAATGCACACTTGAAATCCTCAGAGCTGATTGTAAGAGACCAAAATGTAAGTATGATCAGTTCCTTGCTTGTCACCACTGGTACATGTATTAATATTCAAATTAATGTATTCCCCATGTGTATAATTCACACAGCAAAGTAATTGCCTTAGGAAGGTGGGAATAGCCACTGTTACTGGATTAGGAAAGGGTGAGTGTGCATATCACCTATCTTGTTACAGTCTTTTCCTGCTATATTGCAGTTCATATACTGTGGTCCTAGTACATTGCGGGACTGCAGTATATGAAGGCAAGGGCCACTGGGGCAAGCTGTGTGGGCCTGTTTGTGGCCTCCTATATTTACCCCAGGCCTGGCGCTGCCCCTGAGCGGGCCTCCAACGGACTTCTCGAGGCTGTTGGAGGTTGCAGAAGTGGTTTCTGGTGACTTCTGGTTCATCGGAAACCACTTCTGGGGCCTTCAATAGGCCCAGGTAGCCCGGGACAGCCACCCCCCCAGTCCTGACCCCACCTAGCATCCGCATAATGCGGATTTCCCTTTATTGCAGGTTGGGTCATGTCTCTAATCCCAGTGATAAATGGGGGATTAGTGTATAATGTTTCACTCAGCTTCTTGGTGTCTACAGTGAGATAACAATATGTTTGATTCACACTGAATATCTTTCAGAATATTACTAAATCTTTATGCCATACAATTGTGGCATTTGTAGAAGAAAATGTAGCAGTAGAGCCAGTATCCAGACAAGTTGTTTCAGTGAAGCTGTCCTGTTTTTCCCAAGCTTCCTCTGTGTGTGTGTGTGTGTGTGTGTGTGTGTGTGTGTGTGTGTGTGTGTGTGTGTGTGTGTGTGTGTGTGTGTGTGTGTGTGTGTGTGTGTGTGTGTGTGTGTGTGTGCTGTGTTTGTTTGTTTTTTGTCGGGGTGGTGGTGGAGAATAGCTTCATACTTGCTGGTGAAACCCAATTTTGTTTTATTCTTTGTGCCTTGATATTTTTGGTCTCCTTATACCTCTGTGGCTGCATTACAATGTAGTGTTTTAAAAATAACCAGCAAGTATTTTTCATGTCCCTGTGGAAGAAGGGAGATTAAACAGTCATGAGCACCAGTACATGATTGGCAGTAGCACGTAATGTGTACACAGGGCAGTTCATTCAAGAAAGACTGACTGCTTAGCCTCGTAAATTGGGAACAGATTAGAGTGCCAAAGAAGTCTTTCCACATTAAGAAGGCAAAAAAGTACTACCTGAAATAGGAAGTGCTTTCTTTCCGTCAAACCAAGAAGCAAGCAAAATAAAAGATTGGTGCAGGGTCAGGTCACATCTTTCCTACTTTTTCAAAGGGCTACATTACCATTTGGTGGTCAAGTAAATCCTCAATCTTTGACTCTGAATTAATAATAAAACTTTAAAGGGATTTTCAGAATTCTGCAATGTGATGGTATACCTGGAGGCAGAGAGAGATTACATGTCCATCCACATAGTTGTTCACATTTGCTTTATTTCTAGATGCTGAAAAGGGCTGCCATTTCCGTCACATCCTCAACTGTATTCAGCAGAGCTACAGCCCTAACATCACAGAATCTGTGGCCCGTTGCCTCCTAAACTGGTTAGAGACCAACAGTGACATAGTCACTACTATGGAAGAATACTACACCGTCTTTTAAACTAAGGATTACCATGGGCTTCTGCAACCAAACTTTATCCAGTGGTCTTGAGCAGTATCTGTTGCAGCAGGGACTTGGTCATGCATCAGTTCTTTTTTCCTCTTTAGAAGATGAAGTATTATTTTGCTTTTGTTTTAATTTACATGAAATTATCATTTAAGGCACTTTACTTCTGATGTCCAAGATCCTAAAAGCAGATGCCTTTTTAAATAGGCAAAGTGATGCCCTCTTGTGGTGAGATACAAGAAAAAGGAACAGATGTGTGGTCCATTAATATAACAAGAGTTTGTACTTCCATTCATGTTGGCGCTCATCAGGAATAATGATATACTGTTTGTTTTCTATGGATGGTGAAGCCTTCCCTCTTACACTTCCAGTGTGACATATGTAAAGGTTTTGTACATCAGTCTGGCAATCTGCTCTTGAGACACAGGGATGCAACAAGTGGTGCAAATTCCAAATCTTTGTTTACCTTTTCTGTAATCAAATTTGTCACCAGTTTCCCCAAATCACTTTTAGAATTGGGGGGCCAAATAAAAGTTCATTTTGTACAGGAATGGTGATTTCATATTTTTCTCAATTTCTGAAAGTTATTCCGTATTCCCATAAGTCCATATGTGATCTTACTTGTTTGCAGAAAACTGTTACTGCATTAACAGTGAAAACAATGTAGCCAAGCCTTCCAATTTTAAAATTTTGAGCTGAGCATAGGGGCTATGAGAATGAAATAGTTGGCCTTGGGCAAGTATCTGCACAAGCCCTGGGGCATCTCCCAGCCTTGGGCAAGGGAATGGTAAACCACTGCTAAGTACTCTCTACCTGGAAAACCATGAAAAGGTGACCACACAGTAAGTCAGAATTAACTTGATTATGATATTCTTATAATAAAACAACAGAAGGATACTGTACTGTCTTTCTTTCCAGGATTATTTAAATACAGTGGTACCCCGATTTACGAGGGGCCCGACCTACGAAAATTCCGACTTACGATCGCTCTTCAGTGCTCCCCCCCCGGCTGCTTATGAGCAAGATTGGAGATTCACCGTCTCCTGAGCAGCAGGTGTGGGGGGATGTCGGGATTTGAATTGCCTTCCAGTCACGGAGGCAAACGCTGCCTTGGTGACTGGAAGGCAATTCAATAGTGGCGTGCTGCTTCCCTCTCTCTCCCCTTCCCCCGTGGGGGTGGTGGAAGCGGCCCGCCCTTTTTAAAATCCCTTCCAGTCAAGGAGGCAGGTCTTGCCTCCATGACTGGAAGAGATTTTTAAAAGGGTGTGCGACTTCTCCCGAGCCCCCTGCGGGGGATCGGGAGAAGTAGCGCGCCACTTTTAAACTACCAGCGCTTCTCTCCCAGCTCCCAGTGGGAGGGGGAAGAGAAGTGCCGGTGTTTTAAAGGGAGTTGAGCCAGCGAAGCAACCCTTTACCTCACCAGCTAAAGACCTTTTAAACCCCCGGTGCTTCTCTTCCCCTCCCACTGGGAGCCGGGAGAGAAGGGCCGGGGGTCTTTAGCCATCAAGGCAACCACTTGCCTCGGTGGCTAAAGACCCTTTACACCACCCACGGCTTCTCTCCCCAACGCGCCCATGGGGGGGGGGAGCCACAGGTGGTTTAAAGCGATTTCCCATAGGAATGCATTGAAATTGCAAAAAGAGTTTCCCTAGACACATTGCTATTTTCAATTTGAGCCCAATGGTGAAGTGCATCATCTTGCTGGCATGTCTAACAGTGCCAACCCCTGTCATCAAATCTAAACAGAGGACAGACAGATGGATACCGTTATTGTGCCACTATCAGGACATAACAATAACCTCTGAGCTCTCTTTTGAACTCCACATATTTAAACATGGCTATAACATCTCCTCTCAACCTTCTTTGTCTAAGGCTAAACATTGCAAGCTCCCTAAGCTGCTCCGAAGCCAGTGATGGCAAACCTTTTAGAGACTGAATGCCCAAACTGATTGAAAACCCATTAATTTTTTGCAAAGTGCCAATGCAGCAATTTAACCTGAATACAGGTGGCTATGAAGGGGCGATATCGGGTGCCCACAGAAAGGGCTCAGAGTGCCACCTTTGGCACTTGTGCCATAGCTTTGCCAATATTGTCCTAGGCAGTGTCCCCATTACTTTTCAGCCCTACTGGGCTGGACTGTGTCCTTCACTTTTGTGATGTTACTCCCGCTGTGCGGGTTCCATTGCATCACTGTGGGTGTGCAGGGGGACAAAAAGCCCTGCATGGAGGGGAACAGAGGAGACCTTGGTCCTAGGATGTCTTCATTTTAAATAATAAAAATATTTATAAAAACCCTGCCATTGTATTTCTTTCCGCTCTGCATACCATAATACTGTTGGCATGCCTCATGACCTACAAATGGCCTTGTTTTGCGCATACATTCTTATGGTACATGGCCAACAGATACCACCAGCCCTGTTGCAAGTGATATTGTCATGTCAAGAGCCTCTGCTTTGCTCTGGCATTATATACCTTAGGCACAGGAAATTTCGTGTCACTCCAGCTGTCATGTGGACTTATTTATAACTACATGACTGCCATGTCCACATGTGTGATGGAAGGATACGATATATGGTGGGACAGCGAATGTCTTGCAGATTGCTTCTTCTTGTGTTAGCCAGGGATTTTTGGGGATTTTTGCAAGTATTATCTTTATTCAAAGAAGAAGTGCTAGCCTTCAAAAGCATTTTTTGCATTCACTGAAATTTTTAAAAACTGTCCCACCTTCTCACTCTTATTACTTTAGTGCCAGAAGACTTATGTTCTTGTCCTTCTGAGAGATGAAGTTCTACATTTCTGAATAGCAAAACTGCTGCTACCTTTTGTCTTAGTAGCACAAACATGTTCAACATGAAATGCTGTTCTAGCATTGGGGGAGAGGTATACATTTCGAATGAAAAGATCTGTTGCCTCATGGCTCTGTTAATGTAATAGTCACAGAAAAATTCTTGGTTCTCCCAATTTAGAAATAAAAATTGAAGTTTTTATATGTATGCAACTTGTGCTGGTAACCTATCTCAGTAATGTGAAGAGGGCACACTGCTGAGCTATATTTTCTCAGTAAGCTTGATAAAATGCTACTTGCTAGTTACGTATCTAGCCACAGCATGGTGCTGTTGACACAAACATGAACAACAGCCAGAAACTAAAACATTGTTAACTGGAGACAAATCTTCATGCATCAAAAAATTTAGTAACTCCATTGAAATTGAATATACAGTATTTTATATCACGGCCCAGAGAGAGATACTGCTCAAAGGGGTAATAAAGAAATAAGGGAATGAAATGGATGGAACTAGTAATCATGCTGTTGATTTTCCCCCTGACTAACTGCACAATTGATTCCAATTTAGGGAAAACTTTCCAGGGTTTTCTGGGTATACAGCACTCATGGTTATACAAGCTGGCTTTTCTTCCAAGAGGCACTATGAGATATTGGACTCCCACCCCAGGTGTTCTGACTCACTGTGTGCAACATTATTAAAAATCCATTTTAGAGTCATTTAAAGTGGTTATTTTTAAATGGTATGCTTTTTTAATATGAAGATATAAAGGAACAAAAAGTGGTAAGTAATAGAATAAGCTACTTACAAGTTTTTGCACTGTTAAGAAAAGTTGCTTTATAATAAGTTGTATAATAAACTACTGACAAGTAACTTGCCAAGTTCTGTGTCAATTAAATCCAGAGGGAGGTATAAATGAGTGTGTTGTAGTGGATTGAGTGGCAGACTAGGACTCAGGAGACCTTGGTTTAAATACCTGCTTGGCCAAGGTAGCTCACACGAATATGTCCATGGAACTGGTAAAACTGCTTGCATTATCTGGTAGCTGTAATGTAATGTTGTCTTTTGATGCTGTAGGATGCTGCAGTTCTCTATATGTGAATATGTCTTAATTGGACTGGATTGTATATTATCCCTCATTTACTGTAAGCCGCCTTGGGTCCTTTTCAAGGAGAAAGGTGGGGTAAAAATACCCTAAACTATAGATATTAAATAACATAGGAGACAGAACAGAACCCTGGAGGACTCCACAGGTCAGTGGCCGTGGTGTCAAACCTGAATGACCTAACACCACTTTCTGCATTCTTTCCTGCAGGATGGACTTGGAGCCATTTTAATGCAGTACCCCTAATTCCCATTTCAGAGAGACAAGTCAGGAGGATGTCATGTTCTATAGGGTCAAAAGCAGCTGAGAGGTCTAGTAAAACCAAAAGAGACACCGATCCCCTATCCATTTCCCTGCGTAAGTCATCTACCAAGGCAACCAGTACAGTCTCAGTCCCATAGCCAGGTCTGAAGCCAGATTGAAATGGATCCAGGGATGGTCTGTCTATTAATCAGAACATTTAGTAGTATTGATGAATTAAAAATTGCCATCTGCTATTCAGCATTTGAATTGCACAACCATTTATTGAATTAATGTGGTGAAAAGCTTCATGGCGCAGTGAAACTGCTGTACTGCAGCTGTAACTGTGCTCATGATTGGTGTTCAATTCCAGGTAGCCAGCTCAAGGTTCACTCAGCCTTCCATCCTGCCAAGGTGGTTAAAATGAGTATCCAGCTGATGGGGTGGGGTGAGGGCAATGGATAGTGCTACAGGGCAATGTAGAAAGCACACTTTATTTTATTTTGTGTGTGTGTGTTTAAAGAGTCACACTGTGAAATGTTCTCTGATCTTAACCAAAGAAAGGGACAGTTTTATACATAGCCAATTAATATTTCACAACTCGCTTTTGGAGAGGAAATTGTTGTTCTTGTTCAGTCGTTCAGTCATGTCTGACTCTTTGTGACCCCATGGACCAGAGCTCGCCAGGCCTTCCTATCTTCCACTGCCTCCTGGAGTTTGGTCAAATCCATATTGGTTCAATCGATGACACCATCCAACCATCTCATTCTCTGCCATCCTCTTTTCTTTGTGCCTTCAATCTTTCCCAACATCAGGGACTTTTCCAAGGACTCCTCTCTCCTCATGAGGTGGCAAAAGTAGGGGAGCCTCAGCTTCAAAATCCGTCCTTCCGTGAACATTCGGGGTTGATTTCTTTCAGGATGGATGCAGTCCAGGGGACTCTCAAGACTCTCCTCCAGCACCACAGCTCAAAAGCATCGATTCTGCAGTGATCAGCCTTCTTTATAGTCCAGCTCTCACTTCCATACATCACTACTTGAAAAACCATAGCTTTTGACTATCCTGACCTTAGTTGGCAAAGTGATGTCTCTGCTCTTTAGGATGCTACCTAGGCATCGTGCTCTTCCAATCAACAACCATTCTGGCCTGGTGAGCTCTGGTCCATGGGGTCACAAAGAGTCGGACATGACTGAATGACTGAACAACAACAGTCATTCTGATGAACAATTCTAATGCTTTTTGAACTAGGATACTAAATAAATATTTTCCGCATATTTAGCATGAGAGTTGCTGTTGACCCATAATAGAGATGTATTATACAGTATATCTGAACAAGAGAATAAAGGGCAAGTGTAGAAACAAAAAGCAGTATTTATTTCTGTTGATGATATCTTTGCCCTTGAAACAGAGATGTAATCTATCTCATATTGCACAGCACAACTTAAGTCCTAAAAGTTTACACCTCCAGTATCAAGTTGACTGGAACAGTAACCTTTTGCCATAAGTGGGTCAAAAGGTCAATCCCTTGCTGGAGTTTAAACATGCAGCCTATTAATGGTTCTTTTAATGCACAGTATATAAATACATATATACATTAAAGGAGAAGGTGCTAGGCCCATATAAAAATAAGATAATAATTATTTTTGTATAATATGTATGTATATGAACAATAACTACCAATACCACCACCACTCAGGCAAGAGCGAGCTACTGTGTGGATCTGCATGTGATGGATAGTGGAATAGTCTACAGATATGTAGGTTTATCTAGGCAAACAGTGATGAGGGATACAATACTGAAGTTGTCCCAAACAGAGGTGACAGTGCTAGTAGCAGAGTACAGGGCTGTAATCTGTGGTGGGACTGTGCCAATTAAAAACTGATTACACCCAGTGATGATAGTGACATGTTAAGTAAGTACTACCATCAACTAAGTGCTTTCTCCACTGTTTTGTGTGTAGGGGAAAGGGTTAAGAAATTAAAACTTCAACAGCAATGACTGATTCAGATCAGGTGTTTGCCCCCTGATTAGGAATGACCAATCACAATATCAAGCTGTAGGCAATAAACTGCAACCTCATCATGCAATGGCATTTAATATGAGTTAAGACCGAAATGAAATTTTGGACCAGTGTGGATGTCACATAAGTTAACAAAGACCACATGGAGATGGGTTAGAAGTGAAAGATTATCTTCATTCTCCCTTAGAAACATATCTTGCTATTGAGGAACACAGTATGTTCTCAGTGAATGTCTTTGTCAGCAGGCAAGGTTAAATATGAGCAACTTTGTCTCCCAGACCTTGTGCTGGACCAAGACCAAAGCCAAAGACTGTCTTCGGAATGAGGAATTTTGAAGAAGGCCACTTCATCAAAAGGACAAGGAATACATAAGAAAACAGGGCACAGGAAGTAGATGACAGAACAAAATGAGGAGGTTTATTAATACCTAGAAAGGTATGGAGCTAAATTTACACGCACCTTACACAGATGCACACCAAAATATACAGGTCAGAACACTGCAATTCAGACTGTATGTGCCACATATAGAAATACAGTCATGTTACACAACTAGAAAGGAAGCTCTAAAATGTTTATTTCATCAAGAGCATTTTCCAGAGGAATGCAGCAGTCCTTTGAACAGCAATGAAAAGTATCCTGAAGCCAATAAGGTAGAACTCCTTAACATATTTGCATTCTGTCGGAATATGATTATGACAATGATTCAAACATACAAAACAGTCAATCAAAATTATGAAATCATTGGTACAAGTTTTAGCCTAAGACCTAAGTTCTGTATATGTTAAATATATGCACTGTGTGTATGCTGTGCCCAATATTGTCAAATTTTTGTAGCAGTTATTTCTGAAACCTGGAGGTACTTTTAATACTGTGTGTAATTCCCTGATATTGTTCCAAAAGTCTCTTACTTCATCCACAAGCAAGATGTTTCAATTATCAGACCTATGTATATTTTGTTACTTTTTCCAATTCTTTATGTTCAACTCTGTCACTCCCTGGAATTGCAATGTCAACTGTCCAGACATTTCTCCATCCTTTTTTTAACCACTGTGGTGTGTTATGTTCAAGGTGTCTATCAGTTTGGATCCAGAAATCCCATAAGATCTTGACTTTGCCATTTATTCACACCTCTACCCAATGTTCCCATGTGGTTTTGGAGGCTGGCAAGTTTTATTTTTACACAATAGCCAGCCCATTAATTTTGCAACTCAGTCATTTCTAATTTTAAAATCTGTGCAGTCTTTGGACATTCATAGATAAGTAAGTGAATGTCATATTTTTCTTGGCAAAGACAGATTAGCTGTTAGCACTTTCCCTTGAATCTTAGCTTTCATCTCATTGGTTTGGAGTGCTTGTTTTTGTGTTGTTGTTTTTGTTGTTGCACATAAACAGGTTTGTTAAACTGTAATCTCAAGCCTTATGAATGTGCTGGGATAGCAAAATCTGGCCTCTTGTGGCTTTGATCTGTTCAGATCAGTGCTCCCCAACCTTTTTGTCTCCACGGACCGGTATTTGTTTGATTATTTTCCCGTGGCCCGGGGGTGGGGGTGGGGAGGGGGAGATGGGGGTGTGGGGGGCAGGGGAGGGTGTGGGGGGCGGGGGATGGGGGGAGGGAGGAGGGGGAGGAGGAGGTGCGGGGGGATTGGCGTGTGTACCTTGCCACGGGAGGAGGCGGCGGCGGCGGCGGTGGTGCTTTGCCGGCTGGAGGCGGCGGGCGTGCGCTCCCCGCACACGGGCGGGGGAGCCAGGGGCTCCTGGGCGGGCGGGCCCCGCCTTCTCCTCCTGTCAGCGGCTGGAGGCAAGCGGCGGCGCAGAGGTGCCCCAACCGAGGCGGGTCGCGGCGGCGCTTGCCGGCTGGGGGCATCAGGCGTGCGCTCCCCGCGCGCAAGAGGCGGGGGAGCCCGGGGCTCCTGGGCGGGCGGGCCCCCGCCTCCTCCTCCTGTCGGCGGCCGGAGGCAAGCGGCGGCGCAGAGGTGCCCCAACCGAGGCGGGCCGCGGCAGCCGCCACAGCAGCTGCCCGGGTTCGGCTGTGGCTCCGCGGCCGGGCGGCGGGGCGCCCGCAGCCGCTGCCGCCGCCCGCCTCAGTGGGGCACCTCTGCGCCACCGCTTGCCTCCGGCTGCGGCCTTCGGGTGGGCGGGCGGGAGGGGGAGGGAGGGAGGCTGGTGGGGGTGGCTTGACCGCCGAGCCGGCCGCGGAGTCGCGGCCGAACCTGGGCGGCTGCCGTGGCCGAGCCGCCCGACAGGAGGAGGAGGCGGGGCCCGCCTGCCCAGGAGCCCGGGCTCCCCACCCTGCCCGTGCGCCGTGCCCGGCGGCGGCTCCTCCTCCGGCTGCCCGTGGGAGAGAAGAGGAGGAGGAGGAGGGGCGGCGGAGGAAAAGGGGAGGAGCCTCCCCGGCCTCCCCAGGCGGCCCGGTGCCAACCGGTCCACGGACCGGCACCGGTCCGCGGACCGGGGGTTGGGGACCACCGGTTCAGATCACTCAGATCAGAATATTTGTCTTTCTGAAGACTTGACAATGGAAGGTAACAAACAAGGTGGCAGTCGGCTCACAAATGACGACAAGAGCTTAAAATGTAGTTTTGGTGGAGAAACAAGAAAATAATACAGGGCCCTGTTATTTATTAGTAATACTTATGTTTCTTTCCTGTGCAAAAATGCCAAGGCCAACAGCAATTTTAAAATTGTAGGTTAATAGAAACTTTCAGTAAAGCTTTTAGATCTAGGTTAGCCTTGGACTATTTTGAATACTGGATTTCTTGTTCCTCTTTGATGACACTACCTTGCCTTACTGGGCAAGTTAAGACTGTAACTAGGTAATGCATATGAGGCCCTTGGCACACTTAAAAGTTATGTAGATATTTGCCATGCATTACTTTTCATGAGACAGTTCTGACAGTTACAATTTTTGAAATTATGTTATGGTAAATATATCTGAAATGGTTTTATGAATGCAGCTGAAGCTTACAGTTCCCTCTGTAAATTCTGTACTCTAAAAACATCTTTCTATTTTCCTGTGATTATGGAGTCTAGGAACCTTGGTCTCAGAATAATTAAAAGTCAAATAAAATGAAAATAATAAACCAGCAAATTCAACTCAATTCTGCCCAGATATGACTAGTCTTGATGTAGTTGGAATGTAGTTGTTTGGTTGTATCTTTTTATTTGGGGAGGCACTGAGAGTGCTCTTCTACCCTCATGCCTAAGGAATCCTTATCAAATCAGGGTGTCATCAATTGATTGGCTCTTAATTACAAAAGTAAAATTGCAGTCTGTTTGGGGTGGAAAGTAGAATCATAAAATCATAGAGTTGGAAGAGGCCTCAAGGGCTATCCAGTTCAATCCCCTGCCATGCAGGAACCCCCCTCAATGTACCTCTGACAGATGGCCATCCAGCCTTTCCTTAAATACCTCCAAAGAAGGAGACACCACCATCCTCTGTGGCAGCATATTCCACTGCTGAACAGCTCTAACCACCAGGAAGTTCTTCCTAATGTTCAAATGAAATCTCTTTTACTGTAATTTGAAACCATTGCTCCAAGTCCTAGTCTCCGAAGCCATGGAAAACAAGCCAGACCCCTCTTCGATATGACATTCTTATAGATATTTAAACATGGCTATCATATCCCCTTGGCCTGCTTAGATGCCCTAAGCACATCTGATCTCGCCTGATATCGGAAGCTAAGCAGGGTCGGCCCTGGTTAGCACTTGGATGGGAGACCACCAGGGAATACCAAGTGCTGTAGGCGCCTAGAGTAGGAACTGGCAAGCCACTCCAGTATTTCTGCCAAGAAAACTCCATGGACATGGGGTCCTGAAGAGTTGGTCACGACTGTAACAACACACAACACAGTGGTTAGTGTTGGGCTAGGATTTAGAGACTGCCATTCAGCTCTGGAATGAAACTCACAGATGGATTAGTGGTAGTCTCACACACTCAGCTTTACCTATTTCACATGGTTGTCATCAGGACAAATAGGGAAAAAATACAATTCAGCTGCTTGGGAGCCAGTCAAATCCAGGTTCTTTCAAAACAAGGCACTGGAATTAGCAGGTTTAAAGGTTAAAAATGGTCTCTTTTCTCCTGCTGCAATGTCATTGGAAATGGTATCGTTCTCTAAAAGGTTCAGTGGGAAGGTGGTGGCAATGCAGGTCCTCTAATTCCTGCTCACCCTTGCTGTACAACTTAAGAAGGCTCCAAAAAGTCCCAACAAAAATAGCCTCTGTAAAAGGCCTGGCTGTTCCTGTTTGTTTTTCTCTCAACTATTTCCTGATCAAATTCCCAGTTTTGCAAGTCAAAGAATTTCAGTGTGCCAGCATTGCCAAGACCACCTGGCGCACTGCAAGAAGAGGTCCCACTGACAAATGAAGCCTCTCTGACAAGCACATAAAGATGCTTGTCAAAAGAACAGAGCTGGACTAAATCAACACTCTTTCCTATGGGTGCCCTCATTTACAAATGTGTTGGTTTTTTCCCTTTCACCTCAATAAAATAAGCAATTCCACTCCAGAATGGTGCAGTTAATTAAGACATCCACACATCTGGGAACTTGGCACCCTCTTAAACTTTGGACATTGGATCACTTTCTTTAAAACAACAACAACAACTTCTGTTTCACTCAAGAAACTCAATTACTGCATCAATCTGTGATTAAACTTTCATTCTATTTAAAACAAGGAATGTTTTCTTGATTATTTTTCTCATTTGCGAAATTGATATGGTGAGAGGAATAAAACATCAATTATACACTATACATAAAATAATCCTAGAGAGGATTAAACTATTTGGTAATTTAGCTATATGTCAATTTAGTCTCCATAATATATTCTCATGACTGGCAGTGTTGTTGGCTTTAATATTGGTCATTCTTATTGAACGTTGTGGGATTTCTGAATAGGCATGTATGGGTAGCAGTATTACACTGTAGTCCTAGTATTATTGCTAGAAATAAAGTACCATTTTGACTCGATGGGATATACATCTGATTAGAAACACATATGCTTGTATTGTTACTTTCAAACTATAAACTTTACTTGCACCTTATGTTGTGTTTTCAAAATACAGATATCTTAAAGTTGGCCTTTTCTAGGCTGGGGTGCTAACGAGCTAAAAAAAGATTCACGTTCAAATTAGATGATTTGGATGATTCCTTGACAGACGTCCTTTTTCAGGTTAACCCACCTCAGAGGCTATATTGTGAGGATGAAATGGGGATGGGAAAAGAATACTGCATTATATCCCAAATTGAGCCCACTGAGGAAAGATAGTGTATGAATGTACTAAGCAAATGAGTAATGAAGACAAATTGCAGCTGAGCAATATAATATAATATAATATAATATAATATAATATAATATAATATAATATAATATAATATAAAATTGAGATGTCTGTTCAGCCGGGGAGGCACTTCTTTGTTTTACCCCCCCCCCCCAGGATGGAGCAACGTGTCTTTGTCTTGCAGTCCCAGAATAATGTATCTTATTCCACAATACAAAATGTGAAGAGAGCAGAAGTGAGCAACAGTGGCCTTCCAGATACTTATTTTTATTTATTTTTATGTCTTTTTGTTCTACAGCACCTCTCATTCAAAGCCAGATTAATTTGTGGTATGCAACCATGAGCATTGCAGTCCAGAAATATCTGAAGAACCACAGTTGCCCCACTGGTGCCTGGATATGGAGCATGTGGTCCTTCAACTGATATTGGACTGCCAGGCTCAGTCCCACCAAGATGGAACCTGTGGAGTGCTAGTTCTCGAGTCCATGAACTGGGGAAGGAACATGTCCAGGATAGGGTTATGCTGCTTCTGAAAAATTGGGTGTGTAGCTTAGAGCTGCTCGTGCATCCATTTTTGTCACTGGAAGCCCAGGTGGACTGTTGTACAGGTGCATGATGGCAGCTATGTCTGCTATGCTAGCTACCAAATTCCTTGGACTGATATAACCTGGTTATAGTATTTCATGTAATGGTACTTTCCCAGTTAGACTACCGCAGTGTTTTCTATATGTAGCTCTTCTTGAAAATGCCACAAAGATTGTAGGAAGTACAACAAAGATGCATAGCTAGATTACCAACAGGTACACCAAATGGAAATCTTAGGACTAATAAGATTCTGGTCCAAATTCAAAGTTCTCCCGATGATATACAAAGCTTTAAATGGCATGGGATGTTCATATATGGAAGGAAATGCCTCTCTATATAGTCTTGCATGACCACTATACAGTATATCTTTTCAGTTACCCATCCATCTATTGGGGGAGACATCCAGTTTATAGTCCTGAGGTTTCTAGGGGAAAATACTCTCTCCAATGAGCATTACAGACACTTTCACCCCCTAGGCATATGGTGTGTGGGTGTGTGATTCTCCTGAGTATGAAGACAAATGGGAAAGGGGGAAATATCAGAACAAGAAAATAAGGACTAGTTTGCTTGCTCCACCTCATTTCTAAGGACATACAGGAGTACAGTATATAGTTTGTGGCTTTGTTCTTGAAAATGACAGAGATGCTAAAGGAAGTACAACATGTAGTAGTTTCATTTGTCTGCCACTCTTCATAACAAAATGAGTAAAAGTGGTTTGTAAACACAAATACAAAACCCAAGTACTAATACAACAACCTTCAAACGCTTCAAATTTAAAAAAAAACTCAAATCCTATAGCTCCACTTATTCAGCAGAAGCAAAACCTCAAAGGTCTCCTAAGAAGCCAAAGGCTGGGGTGCAGTAATATAGCATGTTGTTTCAGAACTACCATCTGCACAGAAAATAGTAACTTGATGCCTGTTTACTTAGATATATCATTGGGGCAGTTCATGCAATCACTTCTCCCCCACAGCAATGACACTATGGATGATATAATTTCTGCCTTAGTTTGTACAGTAATTTGCCATGGTACTTTGGCTGCTTGCAGTGATGTTATGCTATGTTTTGCAGTGCAATGGCACAAGTCCATCCTGTTGGTGATTACAAGGTACATTATGTGCTGTGATTCATAAAATAGGGACATGTTTATTCACATGGAATAGTTCCCTAAATGTCCATATATGACAAAAATCCTTATGATGTGTAATCTATGTCCCTAGCTTAGTCCAAAACCCACAAATGGAGATTCTACAATTCAACAGAGAAATCTCACTTCTGTGGCAAGGTCTGAGGCCGGAACCCCGGCCGGCAGCCCCCCACACACACACACGTCCTCTCCTCTCCTTCCTGCCCCTTCGTTGCGGGCCATCCCTCCTAGCTTCCAGCCCATCCGGGCCAATACAGCAGCCGCAGTTTTAACTGCCACAAAGATGGTACTTATTGATACTTAATATTTGAAGTTGTGTCTCTCAGAAGTGGCAAGAATCTACAGAAGGTAAGTATTTTGAACTGGTGGTTTGGAAACAGCAATATCTGATCCCCTGTTTTGCCATTCCTTATCAAATACCACAACTGCTAAGCTTATTATAGTGAATTAAGGACTGTACTTCTATAATAGCTATTCCTTATTGCAGCTTGAAGGAAGACTATAAGGTAAATGGTAAAGGTTCCCCCCGCACATGTGTGCTATTCGTGTCTGACTCTAGGGGCGCTGCTCATCTCCGTATTCAAGCCGTAGAGCCAGTGTTGTGCAAGTCTATGGCCGGCATAGCTGCAAGGAAACACTGTTTTACCTTCCCGCTTTTTACAGCGGTACCTATTGGTATTTATCTACTTGCATTTATATGCTTTCGAACTGCTAGGTTGGCAGGAGCTGGGGGTATCAGCAGGAGCTGGAAATAGGAGGAAACCCCCAGATAAGAAAATCTTCCAGGTGCTTCTGCTCCTAGCTAATGCACTGGCCACTGTGAAGTGACAATTTAAGGAATTGGCAGGCATTCCTTTATCCACAAGGTGGAATAAGCTAGCTTGAGCCTACCTGCCCTGAGATGGAGATGCATGCTGTCTTTATCCCTGAAACTGATTCTTTAGGTCTGGAGACCTTCAGTTCTGCAGATGTTTTAGGGTGCAGCTCCCAGAAGAGAGCCTCTCTGCTGCCAATGGTAAAGGCTGTGGGAGCTGTGGTCCAAAATATCGGGAGGGCCAGAGGTTCCTCACCTCTATCTGGAAACATTCCTCTTAACTACTGATTCTGAAGCCTCTACGTGTTGCCAGGGTGATTCTGGAACACTTCCGCGCCTCTCCCGCATCCCAGCAGAGCCCAGTCCTGCGAAATTCAAAACCAGCTGCCCGTTTGCCCTGTTTTGGAGCATCAGCAAAGCTACTGCCCGCCCTCCAGTATTTTCGAGGCGGCCACCGAGCGCAGAACACTTCCTTGCACCCGACTGGTCCGGGACGATTACATATATAGTACAGTATTAGTATCCTTGACACTGACCGGCAGCACTTCGGGGCCGAGTTTCGTCCGCACCCTTTAAAAATGCCAGGAGCGAAACTTTGGACTTGGGCGCACGGAAAGGGTCCACTTAGACGGGCCTCTGCCCTTGCACCGAAAAAAGGCCAGGCTGGGACAAGCGGCAAAGGCAAGGACGGCACGCTGCTTGGACCCACCTTCTCTTCCCGCCTTAATCCTGCGATCTTTGAAAAAGGAAGGGGGGGGGATTGCTGCCTTGCTCTCTGCAAGAGGACGGAGGGCCCCCTCTCCCGGTGTGGTCGGGCGAGTTTCTAGCCTCCTTCCCTCCCCGTGCGGGCCGTTCCCCCCGGGGGGAAGCCCGCCAGCCGCCAATTAAAGGCGTCCTGAAGAGGCGGAGCGGCGGAGGTGGGGGGGGCGGCGGCGGCGACGAGCTCCCTCCACCCACCCGCCGACCTGCCTGCTCCGCCCAGCGCCCCCCCCTCAAGGCTCGGGAGTGGAGCGGTGATTCCCCCCACGTTTCTTTCGGGTCTCCTGTCCGGGGAACCCCGGCCGGCAACGCCCCTCCCCCCAGCCGCCGAGCGCGTCCTCTCTTCTCCCTCCCGCCCCTTCGTGGCGGGCCATCCCTCCGAGTTCCCAGCCCGTCCGGGCCATCCGCCCGCCCCTCTTCCTCCTCCTCCTCCTCCTCCTCCTCCTCCTCCAGCCCCCTCGCCTTGTTCGGCGCGGAGGGAAGCGGACGGCGGGCGCCGGAGCACGCCCGAGGAGAAGGCTGGCGAAGGCGCCCCGCACGGTCGCAAATAATTCTCTCTGCCCGGCGCAGCCCGCGGCCGCCTGCCTGCCTGCCTGCCTGCCTGCCTGCCTGCTTGCTTCCTTCCGGGCTCCTGGTTCTCCCCGGAGGCGGCCGCAGCGATACAGCAGCCGCTGCATTGCCATCGCCGCTGCCGAGGAGCGTCGCCAAGGCTCGGCTCCTGTCCAGCGAGGAGTTCGTGGAGCCGAAGATAACCTCAGCCCAGGAAGGGGAGAGGAGGAGGGAGAGGAAACGGTGGCAAGCAGGCAGGCAGAAGCACACGCGCACACGCGTAGGTCTCTCTCTGTGTACAGGCGCGCGCGCGTGGGACATGCACAGGCGACCTGCAGAAAGGGGCTGCCCGGACCCTGATGCACGCCCAAAGGCTAAACAGTGAGTGGCTCCCACCCATCCTCATCCTTGTGCTTCGGGCCAGCAGAAGAGTCCTCCTCGCCCACCGGGATGGAAAGGCTCAGGCTCTCGTGAAAGAGACGCATCGGACCGTCTTCCTCCGAGAGGCCAACGAAGATTGTGCGTGCGCTCCTGTGTGCCTACGGTCACGCTCTTTAGTACTGCCCTGTAACGTTTTGTATGGTTGGTGCAAACAAAACGACCGCATGATATAAACCAAACCAAAACAAAAGCCCAGGTTTTAAAGCAGTCCCTTCAGTTAAGAGTTGGGAAATTTTGTTTGCCCCCCCCACCGCCCCCGTGCAGTCAGGACGAAGGGTGGGGAAGGAAAGAAGAGAAAGCGTCGACTTCCTAGGAAATCCTTCTTGAGCGCTTAAGGAGCCGACCAGAAAGAATAAGCGCAGTCATCATAATACAAGGATACATCTGGACTCTTTGCATTTCCTGGTTTTCCTGGGGACGAAGATGCTGTCCCACAGTGTCCTGGATGCTAATGTGGTGGATGTGGAAAAAAGGCGAAACCCTTCCAAGCATTATGTAAGTAGAGGAGGGTGAACAATGCCTTCGCAGGAAGGTCATTAACTCCTAATTATATCAGTGCACTCTATCAGAATTTGGGCCTTGGGACAAGGGAATGGGTGTCGTCCTTGAAATATTGCACCCGTTTTGGTGTTTGGTGAATTTATGGTACCAAAGAGTGGGGCAGATGCTTTGAGAAGCCAGGCAGTGTCATAGGGGCTCTTGAGGGTATGCTGTCATTCCCCCAACCTCTGTGGTCTGCCAAAGGTGTGTGTGTGTGTGTGTGTGTGTGTGTGTGTGTGTGTGTGTGTGTGTGTGTGTGTGTGTGTGTGTGTGTGTGTGTGTGTGTGTGTGCTCGTGCGTGCACATGTGTGTGTCATAGGATACTTTGGGGAGCTTCTGTTGGTTGTTAGATTTCTGAGCAGACAACAGAGAATCCTGGAGCGCCTTAAAGACCAGTGGATTTTTGATGGCATAATCTCCCATGGATATTGGCCATCTGATGCAATGGGCTGCAGTCCATGAAAGCTCAAGCCAGATGAGACTTGTTGGTCTGGCAAGTGCCACAGGACACTGTAATTTGTCTCAGTCAAAGACAGATGCAGCTCTATGACTCCTTGGGAACCTCTGCAAAAGGAAGCCTGTGATGGTGTATACCAGCAGCTCTTCTGGAACTTACTTCAGTGAGGATTGTGTGCCCTCCTGGGTTCTGCAAAGGACAGGGGTTGGGTGGGTGTAAAACAAGACACCCCCAGTCTTAATTTTCAGTTATGGTTCAAAGCAAGTGACCCTGCCACAACACACAAAATAGTAAAGTGTTCGTAATTTTTGTTTTATGTTGGTGGTCTGTGTAGCAGATTGCACAAAACTAGATGTTGTTTAGGGTATATGCAGCCCTGAGCATCTGATGGAGTACCAGTATTCCCTGCCACAAGAGTGTTGCCCTCAGATCCTGTTGGATGGCCATTGCTTGCCCATTCCCTGGCTGCCCAAGCATAGCTTTTGCTATTTGAATACGCTGAGTTGGTTTAACCCATATTATCATTTTGGTCTCAGTGCACTGTTGGCAAAAAAAAATGCATCCACTTGCCTCCTGCCCTCTGTTTGTGATGCATTCATACCTGTATTTCTGCTTTTCTGGAATTCACTGTTCATGTTCTTGTATTGCCATTCACATCTCACAAACCAACAAGGAAGAAGTATTTTATCCTGAAGCTTGTTGGGTGTCTGCCTAAGGATCTGAGGTCGTTTTCCTGAGTGCATCTCCTGCCTGGTTTGTCTGTCACCCAGCATTGGCAAAATGTCGCTTGGTGTTCTCACTGATGATCCAGGCCAGTGACCATACATGAACCTTCCAGTCACCTCTTCATCTAAGCCAGTTCAATAAGTGTGTGCAGTGCTAGCTGTGGAGTTCAGGCCAGGACATAAGCATGGATATTGCAGAAGTGCATCCCACTGCAAAGAATAAGAGACTTGTTCTACTACCTTAGACATGATGAGTAAGCAGCCCTAGGCAGCAGGTTTGGGATGTCATGAAGGAGCAAGAAATGGTTAGACCTTAACTTTGCCATCATTTGTTACTGCCTGAGAGACAGAAAGGAGCTCTAGACTTGGAAAAGTTACATCTTTTTGGCAACAGCTCTCAGAATTCCCTGACCAGCTGCCAAATATCATGGTACCTGAGAAGTTCTGGAAGGTGTGGTTCAAAATAAGTAACTTGGCTAAATACGGTGATTTTTTTTTGTCTCGGATGCCAGAGTACCCTGCCTGGCATTGGTTACTATGCACCTTAACTTGAGCTATTTAGATACTATTTGTTGTAGCAAAAATGGCTTGAATTAGCCTTGGGAGAAAATAGGTGATAGTGGTCAGTATGATATCAGAGACATGTATATCAGCTCTGTTGCCCATCTCCACCTCCTGGGAAGGTACAAGAAAAATGTTTAATCCTGAGAGGGATGGTAAATTCAGTAGCATATCCCAAAGCTTCCCATCACTGAGGGAGGTGTGTCGAGTTTTGAGTTTTCTAAATTTTTAAAATCATATTTTCAGATTATTCCAAACTCTGAGATGAATGTGGGTGAAAGGTTTTGCTGGACTTGTCCCAACATTTTGCTCTTACCTACCGCTTCTACTTGTTGAACCAAGCAGTTAAGACTGATTCTCAGAGATATGGTTGATGCTATCTTTAAAAGTCCACGGAGTTGTCTTGCAAAAATGGGCATGTGTTCAACATTTGCATGAAAATAAGTGTGGTTAGAGTGGATATAACGGCAGGGGAAAGAGTACTCTCCATTCATAACTGTTGGGCACTGAGGCATTTATGATACAGAGTCCCCCAGTCCTTTCACAGACCATTGGCCTGTACACGCCTTCTTTTATTTTCGCTGCCACCATTCAGGGTATCTCCGTTTAAATAACTGAGAACCCCAGTCAATTTGTAACGTGAATAAAATAAAATAGCATTTATTGAATACAATAAGTTGTTTCAGTTACAAGCTTTCCTTGTGTACACTTAGTTGAAAGTTACTCTATTTATTATTTATTTATTTGTTATATTTCTATACTGCCCATCTTCCGGACGGAACTCTGGGCGGTTTACAATTAAAGCAAAACCAACAGTATATAACAAAAGAAAGGAACAAGAGAGACTGGTAAAATAAGGACGGAAAGACCCTCCACAAGAGGCGACGCGGGCGGCAAAGGAAAATAAAAAAGCAGTTATACTCAGGTTCTGTCCTTTACTTTCCTCAAACCTCTCTCATCTGTCTGAGATCTTAGCGTTTCTTCTCTTGACTGTTCCCTGTATCTCCTCTCACAAACCACACTCTGAGCCTTTTAAGCACTTGGGCTCCGCTGCCATGCTCCTTATTTGGTCACAAGCATTAACCCTTTACACCTTCCTGTATAGCCACTTTAGCCATGAAAAGAGTAAGCGCCACGGGCACCTAATCCCGAGCCAGTTGCCTATGGGGGTGACTGTCATCATCGGGCATGGAACTTGGTTGGACTATGGGCCGAGGCGGGTCTCTCCTCTTTTCTGTCCCATCTCCCTGGATAGTTGGCAGCAGCCTGTTGGGAATAGTTTATTTTATTTTATTCTATTCACTTTACCTTATAATACAGGAGTCCTCAAACTATGGCCCGCAGGCCGTATACAGCCCCCCAAGAGCCTGAATCTGACCCCCCGAGGGCAACTGCAGACCCCCTCTCACCCCCCACCCCACTCTGAAAGCAAGCAAGCGAGACGGTCTCCACTACCATTTAAAACTCCATGGTGGGCTGTGTCGCTTCCCCTGCTTCCCCTTCTGATGGGTGGAGCAAAAGGAAGGAGGAGGAGGAGGAGGCTGGGCAGACGAGGCGAGGAAGTGTGCATGCATGGACTGTTTTCTCCACCCCACCCCCTTTGGCCGCTCTTATGGTTCGGTTCCTGCACCCCTTCCTCTTTCTTTCGGGGGTGGGTGCTTGCGTGGCTGCCCTTTGCTGCTGAGGCACTTGCAATCAGCACAATGAGCAGGTACCAGGCCGCCAGGGAGCGCCACATGGGAGGCTGGGCTGGACTGGGCTTGGCGCTGCTGTGAAGAGCGGGGAGTTTGAAATTGAAAGCAGTGTGGTCCCCGCTTCGCCCTCCCCCCTGCCAAGAGTACCAGTGCGCTGGCATTGCTTTGAACACAGCTGGGCTTTTAAACATGGGAGGGAAGGCCCAGCCTGGTCCCCACTCCCCCCACCCAAGAGTACCTGTGCATAGGAATCACCCTGCCCAGATGGCAGCCATTTCCAAGTTGGCCTTTTTTCATCTTCAGCTGATCAACCAGATCTGCCTGTTACTGCATGAGGCTCCTTGAGGATAGTTGTGCAGGCGCTGGTGATCTTGAGGATAGATTATTGTAACTCTCTTTATGTGGGGTTCCCCATGACCCTTGTTTGGAGACTGCAGCAGGTACAAAATGCAGAGGCCAAATTGGTGGTTGGTGCAGGCAGGTATGACCGTATCACCCCAATCTCGGCCCATCTGCTTTAGTTACCCATTGCCTCCTGAATAAGGTTCAAGGTATTGGTTTTGACTTACAAGACCCTCCATGGCTTTGGACCTGAATATCTGGTGGAGCAAATCTTCCTAAGGTCAGCTGCGGCTCAGCCCACCAGAGCTTCTCAGGCATTCTTGTTCCAGGCAGCCAGTTTCACGGAGGCTTGGAAAACAATCACCCAAAACCAGGCCTTCACAGTGGCTGCCCCTACCTTATGAAATAAACTACCTAGCGAGATATTCCTGGCACAGTCCCTGCACTTAAGACCTTAAGAACATAAGAACAGCCTTGCTGGAACAGGCCACAGCCCATCCAGTCCAGCATTCTGTCTCACACAGCGGCTCACCATTTGCTTCAGGGTACTACCAAGCAGATGTCTTCACCTGCTTATGATTCCCTGCAAAAGGCATTGACAGATATCCTGCCTATCTCTCCAACCCAGATGTTATCCTTAAGCAACCATAATGATACCCATTGATGCCCTTGTTCTCCCTGAACTTGTCTAATCCTTTCTTAAAGCTGTCAAGGCTGACAGCTGTCACCACTTCTTTCACTGCCAGTCGCGTCTGACTCTAGGGGTGGTGCTCATCTCCGTATTCTAGTTGAAGAGCCAGTGTTGTACAAGTCTGCTCAAACAGAGGATGCAACCATCTTCCTTAACTCTCCACCTCTTCTTCCCTATCCTTCTCCTCCTCCATCAGTTTCTTCTGTACAGTCTTTTCCATCTTATTTTATCCCATTCCCAAGCTGATAACTGATCCACTTCACTTACCCTCTTTCTGTCCCAGTGCCAAAGTCACTCTGAAGTACAGAGAGCTATCAGTACTTCATTTTTAAATATCTGAGTGCAGCAAGTCCCTTTGCCAATCAGATAACATAAAATAAAATGAGCCTTCCTCTATGATTTCATTCCTTGTGTTCTACTAGGTTACTGCTAAACTTCCCAGTTTGTTCTTACCTGCTATTAAATGGTGTCTGCCCCTACTCCTTCTGCAGACCACACCTTAGACCTGGTCTTCTGCTCTGGTATGGATATTGAGAACCTTGGGGTAAAGGAACTTTCTGTAGCCCCATTGTCTTGGACAAACCATTATCTAGTGTGCTTTAGGCTCATTGGAACTCAGTACCTGGGCAGCGGTGGAAGTCAGACAAAAGCAATTAGTCCAAGAAGGTTGATTGTTCCAGATGGTTTTGTAGCTGACCTAGGGGAGTTTCCCACCTCTTTGATGGGTGATTCCATTGCATCCTTGGTTGATTTCTCGAATGGGGAAATGAGCAAAGCCATTGACTTGATTGCCCCTAAGTGTCGCCTTCCTCGAAGTACAGCCAAGCTAGCTGCTTGGTTTACTAGGAACTGGCAAATATGAAAAGGGTGGTCCACAAAGGTGAAAGGCGTTGGTGGAAAACCCAGAATGAAACAGATAAAGAAACAGTGAAAGGCTGTTGGTAAGCTTATTCCAAGGCAGTGGAAGCAGCAAAGAAATCATTTTTCTCTACCACCATTGCTTTGGCACGGAATCATCCAACGGAGCTTTTCCGAATAGTCAAAAGTCTGCTACATGCTGACCCACAGGTGGATAACACAGACCACTCTATAACTCGCTGCTAAGAACTTGCCCAACAATTTACAGCCAGATCTGGGCTGACCTGGATGCTGCTATTGATCCAGAGCATATAAATAAAACTGTCTCCCTTGCCTGCCCTGTATTAATAGATGAGTATCAGCTCCTACAGCCTGTGGATGTGGTCAGGACCCTTGGGGAGATGAGGGCCACCACATGTCTGTTCGACCCTTGCCCTTCCTGGCTCATAAAAGTTGCCAGAGAAGGTATGGCAGGCTGGTTAGGAAGAGTAGTGAATGTCTTCTTGCAACAGGGCAGGATTCCAGCATGCTTGAAGGAGGCAACAGTAAAACCACTGTTAAAAAAGCCCTCCTTAGATTCAACAATAATGAACAATTAACAACTGGTATGTAACATCCCATTCTTGGGGAAAGTCCTAGAGCGGGTTGTGGCCTCGCAGCTCCAGGGGTTTCTGGATGAGATAAACTACCTGGATCCATTTAAATGTGGCTTCAGGCCTGGCTATGGGACTCAGACAGCACTGGTTGCCTTGGTAGATGACCTATGCAAGGAAATGGATAGGGGATCTGTATCCCTTTTGGTTTTAATGGACCTTTCAGCTGCTTTTAACACTATTGACCTCAGTGTCCTCCTGACTTGTCTCTCTGAAATGAGTCTTGGGGGCAATGTGTTACAGTGGCTTCAGTCCTTCCTGCAGGAGAGAATGCAGAAAGTGATGTTAGGGGACTCATGTTCAGCACAATGGCTGCTCACCTGTGGGGTGCTTCAGGGTTCTGTTCCTTCTCCCATGACATATTTATATGAAACCACTGGCGGCGGGGGGGGGGAATTATCTGGAGTTTTGGGATTAAGTGTCACCAGTATGCCGATGACATTCAACTTTACCTTTTGTCACCTCCGGATTTCAAGGAAGCTATTTCGACTTTAGATCAATACTTAGCTTCGGTAATGAACTGGATGAGGATGAACAATCTGAAACTAAACATAGACAAGATAGAGGTGCTTCTGGTCAGTCTCAGTTGAAAGGGAGATCAAGGGATAGGGATGCAACCAGTACTGAATGGGATTACCCCCCAATTGAAAAAAAAGGTGTATAGTTGGGGGTGCTCCTGGAGTCATCCTTAAGCCTAGATGCCCAGGTCACCACTGTGGCTAGGAGTGTACTCTAGATAGTGTACTCTACATGTGTGCACTCTACATGCATACATAGAGCAGACTCTGTGAACTGCATGTTCTAATGAGGTTGCCAAATGTCTGTGCCATCACCAGTAAACATTTTGTGAATGGCTGCTAGCATTAACCTCACAATCTGTGTCTGTTTCTGCATTGCATTTCCCTATGCTGCAACAGCATCTTTCAAAACCTCATAGCATGGGACTAGTGGCTTCAATTTTGGGGCATTGAAGACTTTTCTCCCCTCCTCAAGCCTTGGTTTTCTCTAGATGAAAGTGTTTCCTCAGGGAGCTTTGGAACTGGAGACGGGGTGTCTTTGGAAACTTTAAAGTACTGTATTGCCAAGAAGCTGTGCATGCAGATGTCATCGGCCATATGCACAGGGAGCTGCTCCAACAGGATTTCAGCCATTGTGTGCAATCCTAAGTATCTAAAATTCCAAAATGGAGATGACAGTTTCCATTGCGCCTCATGTTTGATGATGAGTAAATTAATTTTGCTCTGTTCTTTAAGGGATTTTAAAAGAAAGCATTGTCTTTTTAAATGTTCAAGGTGCATTCCCACACATTCTAAGAAAATATTGTCTCTGTAAAATGAATGCTGCATCGTTACTAAGAACACACTAGTAATGGGATCTAGTGATACAGTTACAGATTATTTGGCTCTAGAACTTAAATTCTATTGCTAATAGAAACAAATTGAATGCATATGCTGGATTGAATCACATGACTTTTTGAGATGGGGGGCAGTTGTTCTGAAATATATGGTTTACTCTTCCAATATTTTCAAGGCTTGAGAAAATAGGATGAGCACATAGGAGAGCTATAGAGTACAGAACTGCATCCATAATTTGTCTATGTTACAGTGAAGGCTGGAGACATCTTTTTTCATTAAATGAAAGTTGACATGTAAACATTTCAAATTAGCAAAAGATTCTAATTTCATAATTACACAGGTTGCCAGATGATGGGAGTCATGCAGTATTGGCATTAGAAATGTTGTGGTGAATATGTTCCTTGTTTCTACATGAATTAATTGACCCTCCTATGAGTTAATTGGGGTTTGTGATCCTTCTCAACTCATTTGTACTCTCCAGAGAAGGCATTTTCATTTCTCACACTCCTGCCAGGTTTTCTGGTATATCAAATGGATAATGGCTGACTGGTTCATCCGAGAGTGCTTGCATATGCCACATTTATCTTGATCTTGAAGATGCATAATAGGAAAGGTAATCAAAACAGCCTCAGGCCAAAAGCATCTACAATCATGTATGTTTTATCCCCCTTTCTGTACGTTTAATGCTGTCTAAGTGAATCCAGCTGCCATTAGGACATGGTTCTCCCTTGTTCCCTTGGGTTTTTTTTCATGTTCTTCATGCAGTTTGTTTTCAAATAGCTCAATATTGTAAGCTATATGAGGTCTAGATTTTGCCCATGTTCAGGGAAATAGAGACATCTGTGGCGGTTTCCACCCAAGGTCAACATTGCAAAGGGATTACTTTCAGTATGTTGATTGCTAACTGTTATCTCACATTTTCCCTTTGGGAGTAGGTAGGGAGCAGCATGCTCAGATAACTGCACGTATTATTCAGCAGTGCCTACCTTGAATACAAATTGAATTCCAGTTTTTTGGAGATATACGAGATATCACATAAGCTTAAAAAAACACTAATATGTGTGGCAACATTTATTTGCATTCCTTGGCCTCTCCTATCCTTATTTATTTACCACTTGGATCACCCTTCAGTAGCAATATCAATGACCATATCTTCCTCTTATTCTGCAAAGTGCCATTACAAAAACTGCCTCCACTTGATTGCAGATAATGTTAGGAAAGGTAATCTTTTGGGGGCAGAAGATTCCCCAGAACGCCTCAATTCTAGTGACCAAGCAGTCTCAGGTGTTCTGGAAGGTGCCATTCAAAACATAATATTTCCAAGCATATTGTTTATTTATACATGTTGCATACATTGTTATCAGCAATGCTAAGCAAGGAAAGGTTAACCGAGGAAATAGGAGCATGGACTGCCTTCTAAAGAGAAGCATCCACCATGCCCCAACCTCCAGACTTTGTGCTTAGATGGAATGGGATCACCAAAATGTCTGCATCACCCCAAATTACCACCGTAGAGAAAAAGGTGATGTGTTATCTTTCATCCAGTGGTGGAAGTAAAACAAGACTTGCGTTCTCTTTCCATAAACTCTCAACAAGTATTCAGAATCAAGACAGTCTTCGCTGAATAATCTTCATAGAATTGACTGGTCCTCATATAAATGCATGTTAGGTGTAGTCATATGGAGCTAAATCTGTTATTAGTCCCAACTACCAGTATTTATACATTAAATCAGAGAACTTTGGGTAAATGTGGGCTTGCCTAGGAGTAGTTGGTTCAGTGGAAGTACTTTAGCTGGAACTCGCAATTGAATGAAGGCCTCTTCGTTTGTACAGGGCTTATGATTTTTTAACCTTGTGATTCCATTTATTACATGTGGAATGACATCCATGCATGTATGATAAGCTGCACACCTACTGCATGATCAGGCACACAGCAGACATCCCAGAAAATGGAGAAAACTGCTTGCATGATTGTTATTGCACTTGTGGCAAATTGAATAAAAGGCTGCCTTTATTTAAATATTTATGTAGTGGTTTCTTTGGTGGAAAAATATTTAAAGAATATTTAAAGAAATTTCTATATTTCACTTTCTTCTTTGGCTTACCTACCAATATGACTGATTTGTCAACCGCATGTAACAAGTCAGAGATGTTATCACTCCAATCTTAAAATAGTATTTCCTATTAGGCAATGGTGAAAAAAAGTTGAAATGATGGCATTTTTACTCATACGTATAGGCTATCTTTGGAGGAAACAGCTGGCTTCTACACGGTGCATAGGCTGTTTCTTTGTCAACAGACATTTTTATGTCACTTCCTCTTCACAACCATGTGTCCATACAAAAGGAAACAGCTCTCTGTTGGCAAACCAGCAGCACTGCTGACTGCAACACAGTTTGTAGCACTCTGTTAATGTGTGTGTAAACAAGTACTTTGATGTGTTGGAGTACAGATGGCTTTTTTTTTCTTTAGCCCCAAGCAACAATCATGTGTGAATATAGGACACTGTCTTGTACTGGATCAAATCTTGGAAACATCCAGATAAGTGAATCTGAACTTTGGGTAACCCAGGTATTATTGGACTGTAAGTCTCTGAAACCCAGCCAGTACAGCTGGTGGTGAAGGCTTCTGGGAACTGCCATCCAAGAACACCTGGGTTACCCAAGAATGGGAACCACTGGTCTAGGACAACATGGTCAGTTATTTATATCTGTTCCCCCATGGTTACAGAGGGAGCTATCTGGTGCTGAGAAACTGAGCTTAGGATCTCCTCATGCAAAATATGCTGTACCATATTCCATACTTATGGCCTCTTTCTCTCAAAGTAAAAAGTACATAGACAAGACACATGCAATCTGTTTTACTAGAATGGAACATAGTTGGGACTACGGTATTCCATAGTCTAATTAAGGTACTGAAAAGATGACAGAGCACTCCCTGCCTTTACAGTGGGAGAATGCAAACTCCGCTTTTAGGAATCCTTATATCTCCTTCTCAGTTCTCCTTTGCCATCCTCCAAACGCTTTTTGACCAACCCATCAAAATTCCATGTAGTTCATAACTTGAAATAAATATACAAATGTTTCCTGTTACTAAAGTTAATAAATTGTCCTTTAACTATTCTCCTTCTTCAAGTGCCATGTCCTTGTAGAATGTTGGCGACCAGTAGCCTGAACTGGTTTCTGTTTAAGGACAGAGTACTTAAGTTCTTAAGCCAAAATGTTCTTCTATCAAGGGTGTATATGGGTGGGTTGGTGGAGCGGAAGGGTGCATTTGTCCTGGGGTGCAGCAGTCTGGGGGGAGCCTGGAGAGGGGAACAGGAGGAGGAAGCCGTGCGTCCTCCCGCCAGCAGTCCTCCTTTCCCCTGGGCTAAGGCTTGGCAACAGGACCCCCTCCACCGCTGCACATCAGGCAAGTGGCAAAGCAGGCAGGCAGGCAGGCAGGCAGGGAGTGCGGTGGCTTCAGTACCCTTCTCCTCCTCACCTTGCTTCGGGCCACCACAGGAGAGGTGTAAGGCGCACATCTGCTAACGCGTGCCTGTGTGTGTGTGTGTGCATGCACACACACACACACACACACACACACACACACACACACACACACACACACACACACACACACACACACACACACACACACGTCCGCACGCCCCACGCAGGATTGGGCCCACATTGCTGGGCGGGTGCGATGCAGTGGGGGGCAGCAAGAGGGGCACAAAAATGAACGTTGTCCCCATGTGCTCCAAACCCTTGCTATGCCTATCTTCTACACCCTGGACCATGCTTCCCTTCTATTTTTCCTTGACGGATAACTTGCAGCAGATGGCATTTCTTATTGTATTTCTTATTTAACTAATATAAATAGCAAAACCAAAGTTTTCTTTAATGTCAAGGGTAGTGTAATATCTCACAGGCTGATCTGATCCCTGCCTGCAATATCTTCATACACACTCTTAAGTACATCCTCCAGTTTAGGAACCATGGTTCCAAAGAGAACTGGGCTGTAATATGGATTTCCCATTAAACCGTGTTTTCTTACTTTAGCTTCCTAAGAGTTGTGCTGCTGAGCAGCTAGATAACTCAGCCTTTCTCTCAACTGGATCCCCACCAGATGTGTTATTTTATAGCTCACATCATCCTGTACCAGCATGTCAGGCTGGCTGGCTATGGATGGAGTAACATATTGGCCAGAATCCTGTTTGTATTCACATATTAGCACATCTGATCTCGCCTGATTTCGGAAGCTAAGCAGGGGCAGCCCTGGTTAGTACTTGGATGGGAGACCACCAGGGAATACCAGATGCTGTAGGTGCCTGGAGTTGGAACTGGCAAACCACTTCAGTATTCCTGCCAAGAAAACTCCATGGACATGGGGTCATGAAGAGTTGATCACAACTGTAACGACACAATGCACACACACACACACAAGGCTTGAGTAGCCTGCTGCGGCTAATTGTGGGTGATTGATGTAGTATTAGGATATTTAAGCCCATGCCTGTTGGCACCATGTTGTGCAACTCAAATACATGTTTGCACCTTGTCAACTAGATGCAGTTAGCAAAACACAGGTGAACACCAGTAGGATCCCAACTGAAGCATCTAAAGGGCACTGGGTTCAGGAAGGCAGGATCAACCTACTTGTTGAAAGAGAACAGCGTATGGAAGTTCCGGAGACCAGGAACATGAAATACAAACCAATGTCTAACTTTTGTCAAACAGTTTGTATAGTACTCCTTTTGGAAGTGCTTTAGAAATCTCACACTTGAGACTGAGCAGAAGGATGATCCCTGTGTCTCCACCTGCCAATACCCTAAGGCAATATTTGCTTCACAAATGGAAACTTGGAGCGCTACTGACATATGTTAAGCCACCCCATTTATGCCTGCAAAATGTGTGATACAAATATAGCTTTTGAATAAAAATCAAATATTATCTTTGGTATATACAAAATTAGAAAGCAGACCTGATTATGTAATACAGACTGAGAAAGTAGAAATCAACCATGTTCTATTGTTATTCTTTTACGACATGGGAAATCTTCTTTTCTTGTGGTAATAATATGCTTAATGTAAATGTTTAAATTCAGTATTAAACAAAATTATAGCAATCCCAAACATCCCTCTTCCATGAGTGTTTCCTTCTAGGTTGGAATGGAATAATATACTGAAGTATACCACGAATAGAAAACACTTAAATTACCTTCTTTTCTCCTAATCTTGAAAATAAGCTTTGTTCCCTAATTGATATGTAAATATAAAATAGCTTCCATCCTGATAGCAGGTTCAAATGTTCAGTTCTTCAGATAATCATTTTAGTGATGAACATTGTAGAATTTCTTTTAAAAAATTAAAGCAAAGGGATTGTGACACAGAATTCTGATGTTTCTTTATTCCTATTCAATCATTTAAAAACATGATGAATCCTCACAGCCTCCCAACATCTGAAGAGGATGAGCCTTCACTGTCCATGAGAACCCTCCACACTCAGCAAGACACACCAAAGTGATTGCAGGATTACAGGCTACTGTAGTATTGTTAGCCTTTATAAACTTGCCAGCTTGAGAGGGGATGTTTTTCCTCTCCCACCTGAAATACTTAAGGCCAAGCTCTTGAGACACTTTAAGGTACAATTTATAGCTTCCAGAAAGCATTCCTATCTCCATTTAATCCAGTGTTGGCTTGCAGTAGATTTGGGAGGTTGGAGGTGCAGGACTCTCTCTCTCTCTCTCTCTCTCTCTCTCTCTCTCTCTCTCTCTGTGTGTGTGTGTGTGTGTGTGTGTGTGTGTGTGTATTCAAGTGGACATAATTGCTTTCTGGATTTGCAATGAATAGGCAAACCTTTGTCTTTGTCAGAGGAATCAAGATAGCTGACAACAGTACATTTTAGCTATTATTCTTATTAATTATAGGGACTTTTGTTTGGGACCTTCGTTGAGAATGGATGGTAAAATTCGGGAGATGGAAAGGAACGTACTATGGCAGGACAGAGTAGCATAGAAGATGGACTTTCTGGGCATACTTTGAAGCAGAAATGAGTAAGTGGTAGGTTGAAATTTTGAGGGTTATCACTGGGAGATCTCCATCTAGCAACAGTTACAACCGTAAGAAATTATTTTCGGCTCCTATTCAGTTTAGCAACAGAAATACAGGCAGACTTTGATCCCTTTCTATACATTTGTTTGGATGTTTGATTGCAAACCATTCCATTCCACTGTTAATGGAATACCCATTTCCAGATGATTCCTTCCAAGCAATAAGGTATTTATAGGCATCTTTAATGGCAAAGCTCAGTTTCTCAGAGTAAATGACCCTTAAATGCTCTTCAAACCCATATCAAAACACTGTAATATATAGTTGAGTTTTCTTCTAGATGACATTCAGCCCTATTCAAGCTGTCTTGGCTTGTCACTTGAGAGAATTAGGGGAGGTTTCTTGGGTTTTCCAGTGCTGCAAATTCTGGAAAGTGTCTGTGCAAAATGTGAACAAGTTGAGTTCTAGAAGCCTGGGAACGCAGAACAGTGACCTCAGATGAACAGTCTTCTGCTGAAAACAACCAGAGATGTGCTGGCTTGTAAGCTAGGCTTCTGCTTTGTCACAAGCCAGGAAATCCTAAGAGCTGGAAATGGGGCCGGTGAAAAAGTCACGCTTCGCATTTTCAGGGAAGCCAAGAGATTACAAGTTATTGTCACTGGGGCTGAGCCAGTTCATGCTGGAGAAAATCCAGTTGTTTGATGTCACTAGCACAACTTGGAAGACGTCAGCCATAGTACTTTCCCATGCCACTTCCATCACTCTTTGCTTTCACATTGCTCTTAGGATAATCTTTGAGAAGGATTGATGGCCAACACCTAAAAAGATCTCATTTGACTCTTGTTGGCTGGCTGCACTTTTTGTTGTGGAAAAAAATTCTTGTAACAGGTTCCAGAACCCAGTATACACATTTCTTGGGCCAGGATCTTTAGTATCAGTGTTTTCAGCTGCTGCATAAAACCAATTTCCAGACAGGATGATCACAAAATACAGTGGTACCTTGTATAAAGGAATTAATTCGTTCCAAATGAAATTATGTTAAGCAAATTTTCCTTTATACAAATTTTCCATAGGAATGCATTAAAAACAGTGATCCCATTTTTATGTTGTACAGATTCACCCCATAGGTGATTATGTTAAGCAAATTTCCCCTATCTCTGGAATTTTTGTTGTTAAACTGTTTGTTATACTGTACAGTGGACCCTCGTATAACAAACAGTTTGTATAACTTAAAATCTGTACAACATAAAAAATTCCAGAGATAGGGGAAATTTACTTAACAGAATTACCTATGGGGTGAATCCGCACAACATAAAAATGGTTGTGATTAGGGGATTACTCTTGTTTTCAATGCATTCCTATGGGAAATTTGTATAAAGCAAAATTTGCTTAACATCATTTCATTTGGAACAAATTAATTCCTTTATACAAGGTGTCACTGTATTGCCATGTGTTCATTTATCTCTAGCAGTCTACATACTTCTTTAGAAAAGTTTAAATAAACAGATGCCTGTCCTGCACTGCTTACATAGTAAAATTAATATACAGTACAGGGCAGTAGCAGAAGAAGGGAAGTGTAAAGAGAGATAAATAGGGAAAGAGGGCTCTGTAATTCAAGTGAAGCCTCATAGTTCATTCTCATGGTTTACTCCAGAATTTAGTCTAGACTGGATTGACTAGTTCAATCATTGAAAGAACAGTATAAACCAACAGATGAGAATTGCCAGGTGGACAAAGGTGATTCCCAGGAGCTATTGTTTATTTTAGCCGTTATGATTGCCAGGTTTTCTCAGGACTATATATGTCTGTTACTATATTCTAACATTTAAAAGCATTGGCATTATTACACACCAAAGCACAGAGAGCTTTAAAAAAAATGAGCAAAGCAGTTGTTGGCAGACAGTTTGATAGTCCTTGAATTACCTGGAGCTAATGCTTGAAGACCCAGGTAACAGTGTTGTGGGAAAATGATGTTCTTCTGGGTCTAAAATTACATTAAACATGGATGCCTCGTGAAATACTGTATTCTTGCCCAGGTTGTTCTGTGTTCAGGTTATCTTATTTCCAAAGGAAAACACCTTACAACATGAGAAATTTGTATTGGACTCTCTTTTTCCTTGATGAACTTCATAATTCACCCTTCTTCTAAGATGTAGTTGCAGAAGGGGTAGCCGTGTTAGTCTGCTCAAAAGAAATTGAGACAATCTCCTGGCAGGTACGCTGTAATATGTATTCCTGCATTAAGCACGAAATTTGTCTCAGTGATGTTATAGGCCTTCTCCAATGTCATGATTTTATGATTATAATGAAAACAATGTCTTGTGTCTGATGAAGTAGACTTGTCCACAAAAGCTCGCATTAAAAAGTATAAAAGTTAGTCTTTAAGGTGCCAGCACATGTTTGTCTTTCTTTTTTTACTTTTCTCCTCCTCCTAAGAGACCGTTTAATAACAATCCACATGCACAACAGAGAACGTGGTGCCTACTGGGATGGATAGGAGAGAAGGCAGACTCCATATGGGCAGAAACCTAGACAGTCACTGTAGATGATATTTTGCCATTCACTTTTCTTACAAAGGCTCCTGCAGAGGTAAGTATGTAAGTGTGGCTGCCCTCTGAGCCCAGTAAAAGACAGTTGCAACAGTGAGAGTTGAACCAAACTGATCTTAAGCAGCGTGTGCATATGCATGCTTCAGTCAGTCCACCCATTAAAAAGCACTCCTTTGAAGCCACATGTTTCACCTCCAATAGTAACCACTCGTTGCTGAAAAATAGGAGATCATGGGGGGGAAACAGAGATCATTCACTGGTGCATGTTTCCATGTAAACCTGTGCTGGATCATGGTTTTTGCAACAAGCATGGCCTGATGACACTCGAGGCAGCCACTTTATTATTGCCATAGAAATGTAAGCCTAGTTGGCATTCCAGATGAAACCCAAGTATGTTGCCCTTAGTTGTCTATGATGGAAGACGCAGAAGAGTCGCTTCATTTGTCACTGATGGAGATGAAGGGATGCTCTTGTCAGCAAAACCGGATCAGTCTGTGTGTAGTGTTCAAAAGATCCCTCAACCTATCCACTCACAGGGCATCCCTGAGAGTAAAAGAAGTCCAGGGATTCAACAAGAAAGAAATATAATGCATATATTGCTTCTTGTTCCTTTGTAGGAACTTGCACAGCATCATGTGGCAGCTCTGAATAATGACGCTGTGTTGCATCCCAGCTGTTCTTCATGTTTATCCAATCAAGGCACTGTCTTCCCTGTAGAACACCCCCTTTTCTATTTTGTCTTCAACAGTCAGCTATAACAGACTTTACTGTTTATTTTTCACTAACAAACTAAAATTAGCAAGTAAATAAATAATATGTTTTAGAGGGGAACTTAAAAAGGATAAGTACTGCTTGGGGTGTGGAGATAATCAGGGATCCGGATGAACCAGATGAATAAACCATCTATGAGCCAGGCAGACTTGGGTTTGGAAAATTAAAGATTTTGGAGACAAGTTTGGTGTACAACTTAAACCCAGTATTTTTCAAGCCATACTTGAGGCAACAGGATTGGCTTTTTCACATATTAAATTTAAGAAATTTCCATCAGCAATATCTCTGACACTATTATCAATTCCATCTGTGTGCTTTGTCTACTTCGGAATGCAATTCTGTTTTCTAATAGGCAGAGTTTTCAAAAGTCTACTTCAAGTGTTTATATTTTGAGAGCCAACTTCAAACAATACTGATAAATCATCATAACTCTTCTGTGTTTCCTGTTGGTGAGAACAAGGGAAGCAAATCTGGGGAACTTAAATAACTTTGCTTTCATAGAGTTTTCATGGAACCTGAAGGGTTTTATTCCAACTTTGAGATATTTCTGTCTCCTTGGTGGTTCTGTTACCTGCAAAGAGAAAACAAAGTTTCTTCACTTGCATGTGTTAGGATATACAAGTCAGCCCACTGAAATGACTTAACAGTGGAATCCTGTACTTTTCTATGTAGCAGTGAGCACCATTTAGTTCAGGAAGGCTTCATCCCGCTTAGTATGTATATAGGACTACACCATAAGGTTGCAGTCCTGAAACATTATCTAGAGAATAAGGCCCCTTGAAAAATCAGTATGTCACTCTTACCAAATATGGATAGGATCATCCTTAGGCCCAAAGCAGTTGACAACAAGATTAAAACTGATATACAAACAACAAACATTCATTAATGGAAACCTAAGTCACAGTAGAGTACATCGATTGAATCAGCATGGATTTGCTAAATTAACTTTTCCATGAGTTCAATTGATTTAAAAGGGCCTGCTCTAGTTGCAGCTTACTGTGCCAAGCCTTAGAAGTTCAGCATTGATGTTAAAATGCAATTAAACAAATTATGGCATTCTAGTGTTGAAAGCACAACTGCATGACAGCAATATAAAACTGAATTTTTAAGCACCCTTGTTTGATAGCCAGTCTATTGTCAGCATCACAATGATAAAACAAGATATTTGCCTACAGATGGAAGCGCAGGCAAATTACACAGGCTGGGATAAGAAGTCTTGGGAGACTTTGAGCCAAAAGTGCAAACTCAGCAGGCTCCCAGGTGAATGTGCTGGGGCTTGCATCCCTGTGGTGGTCTTGCCCTTGAACATGAATGGGTTTCCTGCCAGGCAGACCTAATTAAGATGCCCTATTTGTAAGTAATCAAGGCTAGATGTTTTCTTTTGGCATGCTTCATTCTTTCAGAAGGGTCCGAGAAAGGGGAGGGCCTTGTTTGTAGAGTGAGATGGGAGAAGCTTGGGGTTGTTTTGGTTTTGCAAGTCTCTTGTGTTTTTATAGTTCATGGGAAAAATATGATTGGGGCGGTAAAATGGTGGCAGGATGCCCAAGCATGAAAGTCCTGGTCTTTCATGCTTAGTGACAGGCACTCGCACACTGTGCTCCAGGAAACTGGGACTTCCGCAGTGAGAGTTTTGCACTTATAAAAAGCTTTCACAAGAGACACCTCCCAGCATGAGCAAATGTCTTTCGTCTCTAAGTGGCACCGTCAACTTAAGCAGCACAAGAGAAAAGAGACCTGACTGACCTGGGGCAGTGTCCCTGCAGAGGAAATAAGCAGGTGCCCTAGTAATTTCCCCAGCATCTTCTGTAATTCATGGTTCTTGTGATGGCACTTATTGGGAAGCTGGTACTTTAGAATGATGCAGGTGTGGAACATGTTGCTTTCATCTGGAAGAGAGAATAGTTCATTGCCCTAAAAGGGTGATCCTCAGCCAATAAGGTGTGCCCTTCATGGGGTGGGGAGGGGGGAGGTATTGGCTGGATTAAAGCAGAGACACACAGTTCTCACATTTTAACTTTCATCTTCAACAGCCAGGTGATGTGGTCAGGACCCTTAGGGAGATGAGGGCCACTGCATGTCTGTTCGACCCTTGCCCTTCCTGGCTCATAAAAGCTATCAGAGAATGTATGGCGGGCTGGTTAGGAAAAGTAATTAATGTCTTCTTGCAACAGGGCAGGATTCCAGCATGCTTGAAGGAGGCAATAGTAAAACCACTGTTAAAACAGACCTCCTTTAGATCCAACACTACTGAACAATTAACAACTGGTATCTAATATCCCATTCTTGGGGAAAGTCCTAGAGCAGGTTGTGGCCTCACATCTCCAGAGGTTTCTGGATGAGATAAACTACCAGGATCCATTTCAATCTGGCTTCAGGCCTGGCTATGGGACTGAGACGGCACTGGTTGCCTTGGTAGATGACTTATGCAGGGAAATGGATAGGGGATCTGTGTCCCTTTTGGTTTTACTGGACCTTTCAGCTGCTTTTAACACTATTGACCTCGGTGTCCTCCTGACTTGTCTCTCTGAAATGAGTCTTGGAGGCACTGTCTTACAGTGGTTTCAGTCCTTCCTGCAGGAGAGAATGCAGAAAGTGGTGTTAGGGGACTTATGTTCAGCAGCATGGCTGCTGACCTGTGGGGTGCCTCAGGGTTTTGTTCCTTCTCCTTTGTTATTTATATGAAACCATTGGGGAAATTATCCGGAGTTTTGGGATTAAGTGTCACCAGTATGATGATGACATTCAACTTTACCTCTTGTCACCTCCAGATTTCAAGGAAGCTCTTTCAGAGCTGATCAATACTTAGTTTCGGTAATGAACTGGATAAAGAAGAACAAATTGAAATTAAACCCAGGCAAGACAGAGGTGCTTCTAATCAGTCAAAAGGGAGATCAGTGGATAAGGATGCAACCTGTACTGGATGGGCTGACACTCCCCCCCCCAATGAAAAAAGAGGTGTGCAGCTTGGGGGTGCTCTTGGACTAATCCTTGAGACTATATGCCCAGGTCACAGCTGTGGCCAGGAGCGCATTTACACAATTAAAGCTAGTATGCCAGTTACGTCAATTCCTGGAGAAACCAGCTCTGGCCACAGTGACACATGCCCTAGTGATGTCCCAACTGGACTACTGTAATGTGCTATGTGTGGGACTACTGATGAAAAGCCTCAGGAAACTTCAACAGATCCAAAATTCAGCAGCCAGATTGCTGACTGGAGCAAGTTACAGAGATCACATTACACCTACCAGTCTACCAATCAGCTATTGGGCACAATTCAAAGTGTTGACAACATACAAAGCACTGTATGACCTGGGTCCTAGCTACCTTAAAGATCGAATATCACAGTATGAACCGGCTTGGGTGTTAAGGTCCTCAGGAGAAGCCCTTGTCTCCATCCTGCCACCCTCACAGGTACATCTCGTGGGAACACATGAAAGGGCCTCTAAAACTCCCTCCCAGTGGAGGCCAGGGCTGCCCCATCTCTGCTGTCTTTCTATTCAGACCTTTCTCTTCAGCCAAGCTTTCCCTGAATGATGGACTACCTACTGTGTCTTTTTATGGATCTACCATACATGGTTACACAGACTTTGTGTTTATAACCACTTGTAACTTTGTGTTTATATCTCTCCTTGTGTAATTGCATTGACACTATGTTATCAATTGTTAGTTTTAATGTGGCCTTCTAATGCTGTAAGATACTACTCAATTCCATGTTTCTCAAACTGAATGTGTTTTAATTGCAATGGACTGTATATTGTCTCTACTTACTGTAAGCCGCCTTGGGTCCTTTTCCAAGGAGAAAGGCAGGGTAAAAATACTCTAAAATAAATAAAATAAAATAGAATAATAAATTGTTGGGGGAGGAAAGTTTGAAGCGGGAAAAGATTCTTCTTAAGCAAAGAGACATTCCTTGGACTATGAGCTGAACAATTCTATACAGGTGTCTTCAGAATTGTGATCCATTGGCTGGCTGTATCATTAATCTTGCTGAGCTCCTGCAGGTCGTTGTGCTTTCTTGGCCATGCTAAAAGATGATAGCCTAAACATATTTGTGCAGGCCGTTCTTCGAGATCTGTCTGAATTGGTCTAAGTGTAGTTCTGTAAAAAGAATATTCACCAAAATTTGCAGGCTTGAAGTTCACGTTGCATGATCACTTGTGCAACAGGATCCCGAGCAATTCCACAAGCAGTGTTTTCTGCTGTGCAAATGTTGGATAGGATTTCTGCTATTACATTCCGTAGTACTTACTTCCAGGTCAATAGGTATAGGACTGAAGAATAAGAAACATAGGCTATACAACCCATATATAAACTAGATCTGGTGGGATATATTTGCAAGTTAAATGACATAGGATTGTGCCAATAATTCTTTTTGGTAGCCTTTCCTACACAGAAATATTTTATCACTGATGCTTTATGGGAAGGTTCGTGGATGAGAAAGGAAAGAGGGCCAGAGGGAATGTTGTAGTAACAAGATCCTCTGGCATGATTGAGCTGATTTCACTGCATGCCATGTAGGTCAACTGGCTTTTTATATCACAGCAGACTCAAGCAAACAGATTTCTCCCTATTACAGCTATCTTTTAGAGGCCTGATTTAAGAATATCAGCTTTTGTTCAGCCAAACAGGCCCAGGTTACCTGATTAAAGTATTTTATAATTTTTCATATTTCTGTTTACCCATAATAAAGGGTTTCCTTTATATATAAATATGGGCACAGAGTTAATTTTTTTACATTTTGGAATGATTATTTGCATGTTTGTTGACCTGATTTTCTAGCCGATTATTTGCATGTTTGTTGACCTTTTTAGCCACGGTTGAAGTATTTCTGTTCAGTACCTCAAAAATGAAAGAAAGCATACCAGCATGTGCAGGTTGGGGTTATATTAACAGCTGTATGGTACTTGGGAGCAGCAGCACAGGGAAGATTGTGTTCTATCAGATGTGTGTGTGTGTATGTGTATGTGTGTGTGTGTGTGTGTGTGTGTGTGTGTGTGTGTGTGTGTGTGTGTGTGTGTGTGTGTGTGTGTGTGCACGCACGTACAAACCCTTGTGTTTCCACTTTCAGTTTGTACTTGAGAATAGTCCTGTGTTTATTTATTAAGATGTTAAGTTCCATTGTGATAAAAATAAATATTAAATTAAAATAATAGTGCTGTTACCTTTTAAATTTGGTCATATCCAGATATCAGTGCAACTTTAGGAAATCTGGAAGTTGAATCATGGCAAATGAACTTCTTTCCTTGAGAGATTGAAACATTTTGCTGCTCATCCAAACAGCTTCGTAAGTCTTTTTTGATGTTCATCTGTTTGACTGAGCAGCGAAATGTTTCAGCCTCTCAAGAAAAGAAGTCTGGTTGCCATGACTCAATTTCCAGATAAACTCACCTGGATGACTAAGAATATTCATAAACTTTAGCAAAGGTGTTCAAAGGTAAGGTATGAATACCACAACAGTTTTGCATCAAAGATGCATGTTGCGTGGCAGAAGCACAAATCAGGATTACTGGCTTTCCCTCCTTAGCTCATCAGAACTTAATATTGATTTCACCATTGAGATGCTCCATCCAAAGAACACATGTAGGGACAGTTCTCATTAGCAGCTCTCAAGGAGACAGCTGTGTTAGTTCAGCTTGTGTAACAAAAATAAATAAATAAAATAAAAGGGTTGTGATGTTACTTCAGTGAGAGCTTCCAGATATTGCAGTTTACTTTATGCTGAAATAACTGTTAGTCTTTGACATACAGTATTACAACTTTTTGGTATTTGTTTTTGACTCACTGGCAAAACATTTCTTTTGGTGGAGTGGTTGTAGTAGTAATAAGACTTTCAGCACCACATATTTCTTAAATCACTATCAAAATGGTTAAAAAGTTTGTCTTATCACTGGCAGTTACCATTATGGCAGAATATGGAGAGGCAGAATGGTTTCCCATAGGCAAAGGTGTCAGAAAAGGGTTGATATTATGCCCTTTTTTTATCCCATCTGCTTGCAGAACATATCGTATGAAAAGCCAGCCTATATTCAGATTAAGGAGGACACAAACTGGTGGAAAAAACATCAATAATTTAAAATATGGAAAGGAAGCCATTTTACTGGAAGAAAGCATCAATGACTCATAACGACTTTTTGTGAAAGTGAAAGAAGAACGTGCCAAAGCACAACTGCAGTTGAACATTAAGACGGCAAAAATCCTAACTACGCAAAAACTACACAACTTTAAAACTGACAATGAAGAAATTCAGAGTAGTGATTTTTTTTATACCTTGGTTCAATTGGACACCACAGCCAAGAAATCAGAAGAAGACTGAGACTTGGAATGGCAGCAGTGAAGGAATGAGAAAAGATCAAGTACTATGATGTATCATTGGAGGCCAACACCAACACAGTCTTATATTCCTGATGATCACCATGAATGGGTGTGAAAGCTGAACAGTAAAGAAAGCTCGCAGGTGGTGGTGGGGAAATGGTTCATTTGAAATATGGTGCTCGAGGAGGGTGTTGCACATTCATTGGGTTGTCACAAAGATGAACCAGTGCACTGTAGATCAGATCAAACCTGAACTATCTCTGAGGCAAAAATGATGAAACGGATGCTGACCTGCTTTGGGCACATCATGAGAAGGCAATCTTCTTTGGAAAAGACAATAATGTTGGGAAAGGTTGAAGGCCTCAGGAAAAGAGGAAGACCAACTATGAGGTGGATGGACTCCCACATGCTTGAGTTTACAAGAGCTGAGCAGAACTGTTGAGGGCAGGAGATTTTGAAGCTGTCTCTGTCATAGGGATGCCATGCACTGGAGATGACTTGATGGCACATAACAACTACCACCCAGCTTGTGCTCTATGGGTTTTTTGTTTGCTTAGGTCAGTGGTTCTCAACCCGTGGGTTCCCATATGTTCCTGGACTGCAACTCCCATAAATCCTGGCCAGCTCAGCTAGTGCTGAAGACTTCTGGGAGTTGCAGTCAGGAACATCTTGGGACCCACAGGTTGAGAACCACTGGGCTAGGTGTTTTATAGACATAAGAGTAAAGAGGGCAGAGGCTTGAAATGTCCACATAATAGGTAAAAGATCTTGTCATTGGTGATATCTTTAATTTTTAAAAAGTGAGATCTGCTTTTAGAATGCTAGTTATCTGCAGACATGATAAAGGATGGAGCTTTGCCAAGCAGATGCAGTTTTTGATTGCCATCTGCCCCCTCTGTGTGAAAATTCAATTGTGGGTTGTTGTTTTTAATGTCACACCTCATTGAAGACTTTGAGTTGATTAACTGGGGGGCTGACATTCAATATTGCAGCCAGATGCAGCCTTTGGCTTTGTTCCTGAGGCTTATTCCCCTTTTATAAATCGTGTTGGCTAATTTTCCCTGTCAAGGGGATTTGCAAGTTGGTGATGTGCTGGAACAGGCTTTCAGTTTTTTTTAAAAAAAGGTTGGGATGTTTGTGTGTCTAAAATGTATGAAGAGTTGTAACAGGTATAGCATATGTTGCTTGAACAGTGCTCAGGCACTTTGGCTATACAAGCGGTACCTTGTATAAAGGAATTCATTTGTTCCAAATGAAATTCTGTTAAGCAAATTTGCCTTTTTACAAATTTCCCATAGGAATGCATTGAAAACGGATTAATCCCTAATCGCGATTGTTTTTCTGTTGTACGGATTCACCCCATAGGCAATCCTGTTAAGTGATTTCCCCCATCTCTGGAAATTGTTTCCTTTAAGCATATTTTCTGTTAAACAAACTGCTTGTTATACGAGGGTCCATTGTACTTAGAAAATAGGCTTCCTACCCCACACATTTATAAAAAACAAAGAATGAAGTTTTGTACTGGAAGCCTGTCATCTAGTGAATAGTGCATTTAAAATATTTTAGATGCTTAACATGTGTAGGCAACACATAGTTTAAGGAGACAGGGTGTCAGGACAAACTTGCCCTGATAATGCATTCTATCTGTGCAGCTTAAAAATAAGTATCAATATTTTTTAAAAATACATAAAACACACTTCCTATTAATATAAAGATATTACAACTATTGCAAGAGCTGATGTCGTTCAGTGGGTTTTACTATCTTATAAAGTCCCAGTGCTTGACCGCCTTGTAAACTTGTGTCTGGAATTCTATGAGTCATAGAATCATAACGTTGGAAGAGACCTCAAGGGCCATCCAGTCCAACCCCCTGCCATGCTGGAACCCCCATCACAGTGCTCCTGCAATATGGCCATCCAGCCTCTGCTTAAAAACCTCCAAAGAAGGAGACTCTACCACCCTCCGTAGCAGCATATTCTACTGCCAGACAGCTCTAACTGTCATGAAGTTCTTCCTAATGTTCAAATGGAACATCTTTTCTGGTAGTTTGAAACCATTGCCCCGAGTCCTAGTCTCTGAAGCAGGAAAACAAACCTGCTCCCTCTTCAATATGACATCCTTTCAAATATTTAAACATAGCTATCATATTCCCCCTCAGTCTTCTTTTTGAAAGGCTAAACATTCCCAGTTCCCTAAGCTGTTCCTCATAAGACATTTCTTCCAGATCTTCAACCATCCTGGTCGCCCTCCTCTGCACCCGCTCGAGGTTGTCAACATCCTTGTTGTTAACTGTTGTCTGGAAAGAATAAGGGAACAGTGACAGCAAAAGAAGAGAAAGAAAGAAAGAAAGAAAGAAAGAAAGAAAGAAAGAAAGAAAGAAAGAAAGAAAGAAAGAAAGAAAGAAAGAAAGAAAGAAAGAAAGAAAGAAAGAAAGAAAGAAAGAAAGGAATGGATGGAATGGGTTAAATGTGTCCCCTGCTGTGACTTGTGCCCTCCTGTAGTTGGTTTGCAGTCAAGAAGTAGAGTAGTTGGCTCTTAAGACTGCCAAGGTAGTGTTATCACTCTTAGAGGGAAAAGCATCAGACCTGGATCTACAGCATCTGTGAACTAGATTTGACTGGCCTGCTACAGTTTAAGAACATGAGAGCATTCCAGGTAGAAAACCTTCAGAATAGAACACATCTTTCCAAATCTTGTCAGAATGTAAATGCATTTCCTTTTGTTGCTCCAGTACTAATTCCAGTTTCACAAGTGATCATTCAACGTGACTACAAAAGTATTTTTTCAATGTGATAGATACTGCTTTTCATGTAAAAATATTTTCGTACAATGAACTGCAGCATGCACTAAAACAGTGTTTTTCAACCTTTTTTGGGCAAAGGCACACTTGTTTCATGAAAAAAATCACAACGCACACCACCATTAGAAAATGTTAAAAAATTTAACTCTGTGCCTATATCAGTCTCTAAAAGGTTCGCCATTGCTGGTGTAGGGAGAAGCAGGACAGAGGGGCCACAGATTGAGGCAGCCCGCTCTCTAGCACCCAGTTCCCACTTACCTGTGTTGTTTTTTTAAAGACATTTTGCCCTGCATGGACTTCTGTGTCCAGTGGAGACCTGAGAAGGGGCACTGACTCTCCAGGAACACAAATAAGACCCAAAAGCCCATCTTGCTCTCCACACTGTGGCCAAGGCAGATGCCTTCAGCAAGTCCAGCGATAGGGGGGGGGGGAGGAGGATGAAGGAAGGCAGGAAGGAAAGAAGGCAGAAAGTGTTCTGCTTGTTTTTTTTATTTTTATTTTTAAGAAAGTGTTCTGCTTTTATACCGCCCCATACCACTTCAAGGAGTCTCTGGGCGGTTTACAGTTTTAATTACAGTAGGCAGGCTGCTAGACATACACATATGCAGGCTAGAAATGAGCACTGAAGAGGGAAAGTACGAATGGAAAGAGAGAGGTGGGGGAAAAAAAAAGAAAGAAAGACAGAGAGAGAGAAGAGGGCGACCCAAGACAGAAAGAAAGGGGCAAGACTTCAAGGAACCCATCGCGGGGCCCCTCAGAGACGGCTCTTCCCCTCCTGGACCCTAAAGGCCAGCCGTCCAGCTGTCCAGCCGTGCCAGTAGCCCCCCCCGCCCGCCCGCCTGCCTCCTCAGCCCAGGCCCGGCGGAGGCCTCCTCCATCCCCTCCTCCTCGCAGCCCTGCCACGGTGCTCATGGGGCAGCTGGGTGCCCCTCCTCTCCTTCCCCTCACCTGGTGGTTTGTTCTGGGCTGGGGCTCCCGGGCCGGCTCGTGTTGGCGGGCAGGCTGTTGGGCGGCTCAGTCCATTGGTAGCTCCCAGGAAAGGGGTGGTGGTGGTCCAGGTAATCGCGGCGGTTGCGGCAGGCACAGGGCAAACACTAAGAGAATGAGCGGGGCCAGGTCCGGCCGGGAGGAAGTGACGCCAGCGATCAGGGGGAGGAGCCAAGCTGGCCCTTGGACGATAGCGCTTCCCAGCTGTGGACCGCCCGCCGGCCCTGGGTTGAATTTCTTTAGAATTTTTCAATTTTTCCCACGGCACACCAGGCAACATCTCGCGGCACACTAGTGTGCCGTGGAACAGTGGTTGAAAAACGCTGCACTAAAATACACTCTGTAAATGATTCCCCTATAGTTCATCATTCTGGGGTCCCTTTGTTTTCTTCTCAGCAAGAGACTAATTCTATTGGAACTTCTTTTGGCTTGATAAATCAGAATCTCTGGTCAGTGTTAGCTCAAGTAAGAAGTACTCATATGGTTACCAGGTGGAGGTGAGATTATGGTGTTTTGTTTAGCAATTTATCTCCTGTGATTAGCCATTCATGTGGGATGACACAGTGTTCACATCAGATTGTGGTGGTAGTTCTTCAGCATACACATACTGAAGAGAGATGCTCATAGTGAAAAGAGAAGCAGATCCAGATAACTTTATACCAGGATGAAAATGAGATTCAGTATTGGCGGTATTAGTGGATGGGAAGGTCTCATCAAGAGATGACCTTTCGTTGCTTCAAAGATGCAATGAATTTGAAAATTTAATTAAATCAAAGCAGTTACATGGGGAACCATTTGTATGAAAGGCAGGCATAAGTATGGAAGAAATCAGAAAAAGTGAATTTCAGAGAAAACACAATGCAATGACTACCTGAAAAGTGCAATGTGGAAGATTTGGATTTAAAATCAGTTGATATTATAACATTCAAAAATAACCTTCTTTCTTCAGCCCTCTCATTAAAGTTTCCTGTTTTTAGTAATCTATGCTTAGAGATTCAGAAACACACACAAAAAAGCAGGTTTCTGAAGCCAGGTGAATGTGGAAAATTATTCATTTAGAAAAATTCAAATAGGAATAATTGTCCAGGGAGAAACAGATAAAAATGTTAAAGCAGTAGCGCAGCCTAAGTCTCAACAGGAGGTATAATAAAAATTAATGGAGCTGTAGTTGTGTGTCAGGAATGATTTACACAAAGTTGTCTCTAAGCCAGATATTTAGCCCATGAGAAAACAAGGTTTCTGATTATAGGGAGATGTTGAATCTGGAAAAGAGAAGACAAGAAATGGCATGAGAGCCATCTGTATTGAAAGGACTGCTTGTGTAGAAGATGGACTCAAGCACCTTCTGTAGTTCTAGAGAATACTCTGAGGCAGGGCATTCTAATTACAAGAAAGGAAATTTTGATTAAAAATCCCTGACAGAGTTGTTTGACAATAGAATCAACAGCTCCAGGAGGTGGTGGAGTATTTTCAACAAACATTGGACGGCCAACTGTCTAGGATGCTTTAATTGTCCTCCTTGGACTCAGTGACCCTTATGGTTCCTTCCAGACCTATAGTTCTTTGCCCCGAGAGATTTCCAACAACTCTAAGTCATGGTTGCCCAAATGGATATAAATTATCTGGATTTGAACTGATTTGAGGCACTAGGTGCTACAACATAAAGGGCCTCATATAGCCTCACAGGCTATTTTGTTCCAGGGACCGCTGTTTTCCCTAACTATTGGGAAGTCCACCCTCAACATAACACCTGTCATTTACAATAAAATATAATACAGAAAATGTAATGGACTACCCTGGTTTGTGACAACAATTACACATTTTAGAGAATTCCAGCCCTTTTCCACAGATGTTTCCAGAAGGTAAAAGAGAGGCAGTAGAATATTTAGTCAATTCCCTTAATAAAATCAAGGGTGGGTTTTCTGCTTCAATTTTGACCTTATTTTAGTTTTAATAATTTTTTATTCAACTTGACATTTAATCTTATCTCATGGATAATTCTTTTGGTGCATCAGATTGCAGCCTTCACGAATGAATCAGGAAGTTGTAAGTTCTGCCAAAATAATTTCAACCTCTAATTTGATGAGAATCTTTCACTTCCTGGGTAACAGCAGTCCTTTATAATCAATATCCAATGTCATTATCTCTCACCTATAGCTGACATCCCTTCTATCCTTGAGATTAGTTCTTTTGCAAGCAATTATCACATATGGACTACTAGGGAAACAGTGAAGTGTGATGTAGTTATGCATATGAGTGACTATTTGCTCTGCAGGTCTCTAGATCCAGAGTTTATGTGGCTGATCTTTGAGTTAAAGTCTAGCAATTTAGCCCTTGTTTGTCAAAGAGATTTATTATGCTTGCAGGAAATGATCAAAGGTGCAAGCAGTGGTTTGCAACTTGATGAAGGCTTCTTCTTTGTTCTTTTTTATGACCATGGTAGACTGAAAATGTTAGGGTGAACAAAGCTAAGAACAGTTGGATGCACTGCTACATTTTCCCCTTCTTGATGAAGCAACATTTAAAAATGTCACAGCCAAGAACTTGTGTGTTTTGTGAATCTGGGGGTCTTGAAGCTTACATGAACTTTCCTTTCCTTTTTGCTTAAAGATAGCAGGGGAAACTCCTTCATTCAGCCAGCCACCCCAGGGAGAATTTCCACTCTTTGCAGAAAGGAAGTCTCCAGAGGCTAAGCATTGTTCAACAGTGGGCTGAAGGGCTTTAGGGAACTCTACTGCCTTTTTTCTTTCCCAGGCCCTGGGTCTGCTTATAGGGCACAGCACCGAGAGGTCAGCTGCGAGATCAATTGATGTGATGGAAGACTTTTGGGTTCATATAAACCACATTAAATGTGTTGTGTTTAGGACGTTTACAACAGCAGTAAAAGCCAGCATAGAACAAAGCATATGTTTATAGTTAATTAGATTTATGTCCTACCTTCCTTCCAGTTAGTCCAAGGCAATGTATGCCACTTTCCTTCTCCTTACTTTCGCCAGCAACAACCCTGTGAGTTACAGTTGTTTCTGGGAGAGCAATATACTGTATCTGTTCCTGTGCATACAGGGAAATTGAATATAATAGTAAGCTTGACCATGGAAACTCACATTTAAAAATATAACTTTGTCTTGAAGTCCGGAAGCTGAGTCATGATAACTGAACTTTTTTTCTTGTGAGATTGAAACATTTCACTGCTTATCCTAGTATCAGCCTTGTGCCACAGTGGCTCAACCGCTGTACTGCAGCAAAAACTGTGCTCACAACCCAGGGTTCAATCTCTGGTGGCCGGCTCATGGTTGACTCAACCTTCTATGCTTCTGAGGTTGGTAAAATGGGTACCCAGCTTACGGGTGGGGGAGCAATGTGTAACCCGCATAAATAAATTGTATACTGCCCAGAGAGTGCTTTAAGCACTATGGGGCGATATTTAAGCAGAACAAATTGCTTTTGCTTTGCTTTTGCTTATCCAAGTACAGTATCTTTGTCAGTCTGACGATCCTGCTCAGACGAAGGTGATATGAAACCAAGGTGAACTATAAATTGGAATCCTCACACTGATGTTGTTCAGACTGATGAAGCTACTTGGATGAGCAGGGAAATGTTTTGATCTCTTAAGAAAAGAAGTCCACTTGCCATGACTCATCTTCCAGAATACCTCACCTGGATGAATGAGAATCTTCATTATTATTTTTTGCTTATTATTTCCATTTTGTTTTTAACCTATGATGTTTGCACAGACTAACATGAATACCCATTCCACCACTGAAAATAATAATGAGCATTGATTTATCAGTCTTTTGTTTTTCCCAAGGCCATCTATTCATATACAACCTATAAGGCAAATATGCCTGTAGCTGTTGTTCTGTGGCATCACTCATTCTGCAAGTGTAGGCTGCGGTTATTATTGCCAGTTAGAACCCTCCTGGTGCCTCTCTTATTCATAATAATTCCTAAATATTATTTCATAAATATTGATCATTAATCATTAAATAAATAAATTTAATTTAATCATTGATTAAATTAAATTAATCATTAAATAAATTATTAATTCATAAATAAATAATTCATAAATAATTTCTAAATATTCATCCTTCAGCCTAGATGCCCAGGTCACAACTGTGGCCAGGAATGCATTTGCAAAATTAAAACTAGCATGCCAGTAACACACATTTCTTGAGAAACCTGCTCTGGCCACTGTGACACATGCCCTGGTGACATCCCAGCTGGGCTACTGTAATGCACTCTTTGTGGGGCTACCAATGGAAAGTCTCAAGAAACTTCAATGGGTCCAAAATTCAGCAGTCAGATTGCTGACTGGGGAAGACTGCAGAGACCATATTACAGCCCTACTAAAGCAGCTCCACTGGCTGCCAGACGGCTATCAGGCATAATTCAAGGTGCTGACCTTAACCTGCAAAGCACCAAATGGACTGCGTCCAAGCTACTTCAAAGATCAAATTTGACATTGTGAACCAGATCGGGTGCTAAGCTGTGCCGGTGTCTTTTGTTTTGGAATCAGACCCCTTCTGAAATGAAACACCCATCTCTAGTGTTGAGTTCTTGCCTCATCATGATTAAATGGCAAGAATTTGTTCTCCAAGTCAGAAATACAGTATTATGCTTTATTAGATCTCAATATAATGCCTTAATTCAAAACAATTCTTTTCTTCTCAAGTCATAGCTACATGGAAATGGTAAAAGACTTATCCCAAGATAATCACTTGTGTTTAATGTGAAAATTCTACTGTTCTAATTATGTAGTTATACAATTCTATTCTGGTAATCTTTTAGTTCTTCTTTGAGTATTAAAATGCTTATTTGCAGAACGGATTTCACTTTGTTCTTCTGAATGTATTTAGAACAATCCTGTTTTCTGTATTGCTAATGATCTATCCAAAATCACTTGCTTGTGCAATTGGTAATCCTGGACACTAATTTCAACCAGCAAGAAAGAACAGTTTAATAATGTCTCTTTGTATTCTTCATGTTGCCTTCAGAATTCCTAAATCTCTAGGATTCTCTTGAGGACTGTAATGTTGGTTCATCTTCCAACTTGTAGAGAGTCTTCAGCTTTGCTGATGCATCATTGACACTCATGGCTGCAACTGCTATTGCAACCAGCTAACAAGAACAGGTGTGGCTGTCTGGTTGCAGAGCCATTTGAATAGCCCAGGAATGAAAGTGTCAGGGCTTAGATGTGAGCAGCAATGATCCTGGAACTAGGGAGATGAAAGCGTGAAAGAAAAACGCAAGCAAAAAGTGTGTGGGGGGGTAGAAGAAGGAAGCAGCAGGGAAGGAGGAAGGCTATCACATGTAGGCACTGAAGAATCAAAGAGGAACAAGGGTGAGTGAAGAAAGGATTGTGAAGGATTGAGTATCCCCAACTATGGATGCCAGGAAGACTCATGTCATAGAACCATGGGGACTTAGTGGGGGCGGCGGTAAGCTCATAATAACAGTCATGTGGGAAGTTAGGGGAAAGCAAAGAGAACACAGGCAAGAAAGAGAGTTCATTAATCTGTTACAGACCTCTTCGGCTATAAGATCCATTTATGAATGTGTTATTTAAGTCATGATGTGTGATATCAGAGCCCCTGTGTGGTTCTTCCTTTGTGGAAAAAGAGAACACACTTTGTGACAGAGCAAGCCAGAGAGCATGAACAGGAGACAGCAGGGAAACGGTTTGATTCCTAAAGATATATTTACACATTGGAATAGGCAACATGTGCAATTTGTCATATAAGCTGGTTTATTACCACAAGGAGGAAATAGCTGCTTAGCTAGGGCACATGTTTGGCAGAAAAGGATGTATTTACCTTCAGTGTATCAGTTTTTACTATTATTTCAGAGTCCCCATGAAGTGAAATTTGAGGTATCTTTGCTGTACCAAACGGGTGACACCTACTAATGCAATGGTTCCTTTCTAATGCCAAAGATGAAATAACCTCAAAACAGCAAAGGTTGAGATCAGGACATGATGTCATATTAGCATTTGGATCTGTGTCAAGGATAGCTGGAAGTTTTCCAGAAGAAACAATCATTTTGATAATAAAACGTCCATCCAGCGGCCCTGTAAATGGATGCTTGGATCCTAGAATATGATAATTTATTTGTCTTCTTCTCCTTTGTTTGTTTGTTTGTTTGTTTGATTGATTGATTGATTGAATTTTATACCACCCATCTGGCAGCGAGGTCACTCTGGGCGGTATAAAAATACTGCAGCGATTGCACAGAGGTAGGTGTAGCATTTTGTCGTTGTATAGAGAGTGCAAGCCAGCCAGCCAGCCACATGGTTGGAGATGGAAGTGTTATTGTCCAGAATATGTTGTAGATCATTGATTAGATGTTTGTGTTGTATTAATTAGGAGCTGTAGAGTTTACCAGTGGTATCATGTTGTTTTTCTCTTGTGAGTCTGTCTTGTAGTAAGTTGTTTTGCTTGTTAATACTTAAGGTGCCATAACATGTTTTGTTGCTTTTAGGGTAACAGAGTAAAATGACTACCCCTTGAAAGTGCCTTACCCTTTATAACACCCAAGGAATTGTGCATCTGTTCCAAACACTGCCAAGCTGGAAAAACATGGACTTGGCTTAAGGAGCCTTTTTGGTTTCTCATATTTTTTACACAAAATGTAATCTAAACCCATCCAGATCACACATAATTCCCCCCTGCAGAGAATGAGGTGAAAAAATAATAATCAAGGTTTGTATCATTCTGACATCTCCATGATGCAAAATAAGATTCCATGTCACAAATCCTTGTGACTGCTTTATACGTGCTCCCCCACAATGGCAATAAATCACATATTACAGCTAAAGCCATAGATAGCATGGTAAAAATCATATGTCCGCCAACTTTTAGTGCTGCATCAAAAGCTTCCAGTTCAACTTGTTCCATTTAAGGAAACTAGACTGACAGGGTAATTCTTGTGCTTCCCAGCTGTCTTGGATTTTTATTGAAGGGCAGGGTACAAATGAATAAACAGAATAAAACACCAGTTTTACATTCTAAATTACTCTAAAACCAAACCTCATTTGCAAACAATGTATTTATGGGCTCTTCAATCCTAAAATAATCTGGTTTGTAAAGTTGCTCTTCTCACTATTTCTGTATGCACATCCTGCCCTTCAATTAGATTCCTTGGACAGCCTGGAAACATGAGGTACTGCTGTGATGCTTTTAGTTGGTGGGGATCCTTGATGCTGAAGGTAGCTTTCTGTTCTTTGATTCTAGTTCTACAATTGTAGTAGTAGTAGTAGTAGTAGTAGTAGTAGTAGTAGTAGTAGTAGTAGTAGTAGTAGTAGTAGTACACTCATGACGGACTCTTTGACCCCATGTCCATGGAGTTTTCTTGGCAGGAATACTGGAGTGGCTTGCCAGTCCCTACTCCAGGCACCTACAGCACCTGGTATTCCCTAGTGGTCGCCCATCCAAGTACTAACCAGGGCCGACTCTGCTTAGCTTCTGAAATCAGGCAAGATCGGATGTAGCATTGTTTATTACTGCAATGCAAGAATCCCACTTGTAATTAGCAAGGTTGAAAGAATTTTCTTTCCTACCTTGTATTTCCTCCTTTCATATTGGCACTTGGCATATAAATGTTGCCTGAACCATAGGTTCTAAGTCTCATTTTTTTAAAAATCTTACACACTCAACATACAAGCTCTGTGATACCATCAACTGCATCTCCAACACCCAGTTTCCCTGGCTCCAGACAGATGTGGAGCATGTATAATAGGAATAGATTCAGGACACAACTTGAGATTCCTGGTGTATTCTCCTTTACCTTGAAAGATGAGGTGTAGATTGTGCTGGTGAACTCACAGTTTTGGGGATGTAAAGCCAGCAGTATTTAGGAAATGTGACACGAGAATTCCAAAGCAAGTCTATCACCTGGACTATTTGTTGCCTTTCCACCTCATCTTTCCACCAGTAAGTTCAAACTGATGTACAGTGGTACCTTGTATAATGGAATTAATTCATTCAAAATGAAATTCTGTTAAGAAAATTTTGCTTTATATAAATTTCCCATAGGAATGCATTGAAAACAGAGTAATCCCTCATCACCACCATTTTTATGTGGTACAGATTCACCCCATAGGTGATTCTGTTAAGCAAATTTCCCCTATCTCTGGAATTTTTTATGTTGTACAGATTTTAGATTATACAAACCATTTGTTATACGAGGGTCCACTGTATATAGCTTACTTCCTGCACTTGATCCTCACAAATCCTATGAGGTAGGCCAGGCTAAGAGACTGTGGGCAAATTCCTATGTATGAAGGAAGCACTTGCACTCATGCAATGGAATAGGCATCTGGCTTCAGAGCCAGAGTCGGGGAGTTCGACTCCCCACTTTGCCTCTTTAATAAGGACTGGACTTGATAATCCAGGGGGTCCCTTACAGCCCTGCAAGTCTTAAGATGTTGACAACGATCTATCAATGATCATTATTTATTATGCAATTGTAAATAGGGGAATTGCAACCAGTTATGCATCTGAATTGTGCACAGTGCTGAGCATCCCACCAGAAAAAAACCCACCACACTCCTCCTGTCCACCTCTTTGATGCCTCAACCCACAAAAGAGCAGGAGACAGCAGCAGGTAGCAGTACTTTTACTGTGCGCCCCCTCCCCCTCCCCCACATTTAGTGGGGCCGCATTCCTGTAACTACAGAAGGAAGTTTTGAGTTTGCTATTACAGGACATTAACTATCCTTTTTGAAGTTTTATTTGTAATGTTATACTATCATAACTGGAAACAAAACTAACCATAAGTGACTTATTTGTAACTACTTACTCCCAAGCTTGGTTAACATGTTTGTAAATGGTGGCAATTAAGGCAACCACAATTTTAACAACAGAAGCATATACCACTAGGCTGCTGTATATGGAAGAATGGTGAATGGTGTTGGGAAACAGAAGTTGCAGATTTTACTAGACGATAAAGAGATTGACAAAGATTTCATTATGGGGGGGTGGAATAAGGAGAAGGAAATTGCCGTCCTCCCTGTCTATTAGAGTTGCATTTGTATTGATTGATGCAGAAAACAAAAAGTGTGCTGCCATGTATTGAATTAGAAAACATTTCTTCCACATTTGTTATAATTTGAGTGCAGCCAAAAGAGACTGAAGAGAAGGCATGAACCCTTGGAGTCTCCCTCCCCACACCAGCTGTACACATGAGTGTGCTGCCTTTATCATTAAAGTCTGAAAGCAATTTCTTTGCCCCAGAGCATGGAGATGCAGCTGGGTATGCAGGCTAGGAACGTGAATGCTCCTTGTCCCCTTGTAATCTCAGAAAGACTGTCTGGCATTGACATCTGTGGAGGAGGGTGCTCTGTGCCACTAAGCAGCACTTGAAGATGAGAGATGAAGCCTTTCACTTCCACACCAGCCGCTTTGATTTCCTCTTTCCAGATCTTTTATATCTTTTGTTACCTCTAGCTGATCAATATTTAGTAACACTAGCCATGCTCAACTCAACTGATCTTTATAGTGTTTAAGATACATGTTAAATAAAATAATAATTGTAATAAATAGATACATTGTTTTTAGTTTACTTATTCTGCTGTCAAATTTATAGCCTCTATAAATTGCACCCATACTAAAGCAGCTCCATTGGCTGCCAGTCACCTACTGGGCACAATTCAAAGTGCTGACCTTGACCTACACAGCACAAAATGGCCTGAGTCCATGGTACCTCAAAGATAGAATCTCGCAGTATGAACCAGATTGGCTGCTGAGGTCATCAGGAGAGGCCTTTCTCTCCATCCCACCATCTTTAGAGGTGTGCCTCATAAGAACACATGAAAGGGCCTTCTCTGTTGCTGCTCCCAGACTTTGGAACTCCCTCCTGCTGGAGGCCAGGACTGCCCCATCTCTGCTGTCTTTCTGGAAGCAAGCAAAGACCTTCCTCTTCAGGCAAGCTTTCCCTGAATGAGGGTCTATTTACTATGTGACTTTTATATGGATTACCATAAACGATTTCATGTATTGATTTCATAAGAATAGCAGTGTTTTCAGTGTTACTTTCCACCACTCATAATGGATTTTTATTTTTTTTTTGTGTGTTCTTTATAGCTCTACTTTGTTCTAAGATGCCTCTTTTAATTCCCTGTTCTTGACTTGAATATGTCTTAAGTATTCTGAGCTCTATATTGCCCCTCATTATTGTAAGCTGCCTTGGGTCCTTTTCTAAGGAGAAAGGGGGAGATAGTCTAAATAAATAAATAAATAAATAAATAAATAAATAAAAGAAATAAAAGAAATAAAAGAAATAAAAGAAATAATAAATTCTGATGAATCCATGGCTCTCCTGTAAGGTAGATTACCTTGGCTTAATGATGGAAAGATGACTCTGTGCTTCATGGCAGAGCAGGGATTTGAACCCATGCCTCCAGAATCTGATCCCACACTCTAATTACCACAGCAGATTGGCTCGCAGTGTTTTTAAATGACTCTGTTTGATTTCTTAATTGTTTGATAGCTTCAGACTTATTGAAATCCTTAGATCCATAAGAAAGAGGAACACAGTCATGCGATGGATGAAAATGTTTATTGAACATTCCTCAAAACCACCAATTCAGTTTATTTTGGTAGAGAAAACACCAAATGTATTATTAGGAATTACTAGGAAAGATCTGAAAATTACATTGTGCATGAATAGAGGATGTGGCCACATTTGGAATATTGTTTTAATTTCATTGTCATCTGGAGGGGGGGAGGAAAGACACTTACAATTGTGATGAATAAGATGAATTTGATTCAGGTTTAAAACTGGATTTTTCTATAAAGCCACTGAGTCAGAGAGAGGGCTCTAGAATTCAAGAACTAGTGTGATGTAATGGACAGAGTTCTAAACTAGGATTCTGGAGACATGTGTTCAAATCATTTATTAGTCTTGGAAATTTGATTCAGTTGCAAAGTTGGCTGTGGCAATGGTTAAAAACCATTCCATGAAAATCTTGCATACTGTGAAAACCCTGTCAGACATGATGTACACATTCTTTGGGTGTTAGGATTATGAGTGTATTTATTAACAATGTTTCTATACTCATCTTATTTTTACAATACCAGAACAGTATGCAAATGGAGATATAAAACCTTAATAAAACAAAGTAACATAAATATAACATTTCCTTTTGTTCTCCCCTTACAGGTATATATCATAAAAGTAACCTGGTCAGACTCAACATGCCAAACAATCTACCGCAGATACAGCAAGTTCTTTGACCTCCAGGTAATTATTTAATTTGCTTTTTCTTCCCTAAAGGCATTCTTATCTTGGTTTCATACTGTAGGTTGTCTAGCAGAGGCTTAAACTTGAAAAGAATTTGGAAAATGCATGTTCTGAAGTAAAGCTCCTAGATTTCCCTGACTGGTGGCTATGCTATTGTTGGGGCATTTAGAGAAGTTATTATTCAAAAAAGTAACTTTTAAAACTTGGAAAAAAGTTATTGTGGTGTTTATTCACAGGTGAAAGTTTTGCTTATTGTGTTGCTGTGCAGTCTTCTCTGGTGATTAGTTGTGCAGTTTCCTCTTGGAAACCAGATGTCCAGAGTCCACATTTGGCAATTTTTAGGAATTCCCCATCTTAGGGTTTTGCTTCTTGTTTATGCTGCTTTGCTTTTGACACCTTATCCATGCCAGTTGGTTTCCCCTTTCACCAGGGGCGTGGGGGGGGCAGAAGGGTACATCTGCCCCCGGGTGCAGCAATCTGGGGGCGCCTGGAGGGGGAGAGCAGCAGGAGGAAGCCATGCACCCTCCCGCTGCCCAGCAGTCCTCCTTTCCTAAGGCTTGGCGACAGCACCCCCTCTGTCGCTTTTGTGGCAAAGCAGGCAGGCAGGCAGGAGCGTAGAGGCTGCGGTGCCATCCTCCTGTTCCTTGCCTTGGTGGGAGAGGTGGGCGGGTACACACACACACACACACACACACACACACACACACACACACACACACACACACACACACACACACACACACACACACACACACACACACACGTGCTCGTCCACCCATCTATGCGTGTGCGTGCCCACCTCACCCCCCGCAGGGTTTGCCCCCCATTGCTGGATGTGTGCGGTGGTAGAGGCAGGAAGGGCGCAAAAAATGAACTTTGTCCCCAGGCACTCCAACGCCGATGCCTCTCACAAACTTCTCCAATAGTTTCCTTTTCCTAAACTCTGTGCACCAGATTTCTTAACAACCTCCATGTCAGCCTTCATGCTAATGGCAATATACTCCTTAGAGCAATCTCTGTTGATAACATTCCCTAAATTGTGGCTGGACAGACGTCAGACCTTCATGATCAACTTTTCATTTTTATTTAGAAAGCTGAAACTCTCCAACTACAGCTCAACAAAAGGGGCATTTTACTGTATGCTGAGCATACGTGGTTAAGTCTAGGGATCAGGACCAGAACAAAAATTCACAGATGTGTTATTATAAAAATCCTTTTCTTGTTTACCCCAAGTGTTTTCTTCCCACCTCACCAACATCATTTAGGTAGTTTGGGGTGTGGAGTTGTGATTGCTGGGAGTCTGTTGTTAATCTGTTGCTCAGCCTGGGATCCACCAATAATCCCAGTTTTCAAAAAGAAAACTGTATTGTCTGCTTCAGCATGTATGACAAAAGAAGAAAGAAAAGTATTGTGGTATCTTAAAGACTAGTGAATTTATTTCTGTGTGGGCTTTCATGGCCACATGGGACAGAATAGTTAGGGCACAGGTTTATGGAGATCAGGTATATGAAAATAGGGAAGGGACCAAGTAAGATGGGAAAGGGGGATGTAATTTCAGAATACAGTGGACCCTCATATAACAAAGGGTTTGTATTACATAAAATCTGTACAACATAAAAATTCCAGAGATAGGGAAAATTTGCTTAATAGAATCATCTATGGGGCAAATCCGTACAACATAAAAATGGTCACAATTAGGGATTACTCTGTTTTCAATGCATTCCTATGGGAAATTTGTATAAAGGAAAATTTGCTTAATAATTTCATTTGGAATGAATTAATTCCTTTATACAAGGTGCCACTGTACTACTCTGCATCAAAAAAACTACTGATCATTACACATACTTATGGGCCTCCAAGCTGCCTAGATGTCTGAAGCACATCCGATCTTGCCTGATTTCAGAAGCTAAGCAGAGTCGGCCCTGGTTAGTACTTGGATGGGAGACCACCAGGGAATACCGGGTGCTGTAGACGCCTGGAGTAGGAACTGGCAAACCACTCCAGTATGCTTGGCAAGAAAACTCCATGGACATGGGGACACGGGGAGTCGGTCATGACTGTAACAACACACACACACACACACACACACAGCTCCAATGCTGAACACACCACACAATCTCTTTTTTAAAATAGCCAAACTCTCCAGTATTTTCTCGACCGCTCAGCAAGATAGAAACACTCATGGATTTACAGTGTGCATTTCTTACACTTAAAATACCCACTTAGGAAATTTAAATTAAAAAAAAAACCAGTTACAAGGGCAAAATAAATATCCAAAATAAGCTGCTGTAAGAATGATTTAAAAGAGAAAATGGCAGAACGCCATTGGTGGTCATCTACCAACTCCCAGCTGATTCAGACTCATTAATGATCTGCAGGTCTTTCTAAGCAGTAATCTTTCCTTCTCTAAAGCCCAGAGGATTGGCCTTGATTTGCTTGCAGACATCTTGCAGATGCTTACAGACAAACCCCGAGCTGTTGATGCACAACAACCTGTGTAACATGGAGACATGGAGATAGGAACAAGACTCTGCTATAAATCTAGAAGCCAACTCAGTCCCCATGTCTACTTTTGCAGCAGCATTATAAAAATGTTACCTACAACATCTACTCATGAACGAGTGTCATCCTTTTGCCAGCCAAGTTCTTCTTGTTGATTTAACTAACTTCAGCCTAGCATCCTGAAAACAGCTTAATCTGTATTTCAAACACAGCAGCCTACTGTTGGTATCCACTGACAGACAAGCTGATCACGTCACCTGCTAACAGGATGTCTGTGTAATCAGTCCTTTTGAACTTTCATTACTGGTGTTAAAAATGTCATTGCCACCCTGAACATCCATTTCCAATGCAATTGCCACCTTTCCCCCCCATTTCCCTTGGTCTTTCTACTCTTCTGTCATGTACTTTGCAACTCATATATATGAACTTGTGGCTTAATTGTGGTTCTCAATGTGTCTGTAGAAGTGGATTTTAATCCACAAAATATCTCTATGAAATAAATCTATTAGGCTTCAAGCAGCCACAGTAATTTTGATTTTATTCTTATTTGACGGTTGTTATAGTAAAATCTAAACTTATCTCCTATCTTGTCCCTGCCTGTAGCCTCAGCTAGCCACTGAGGATTCACTGTATCACTGATTACACAGTTCCTTATATTCTTATTTTGCAAAGATATTTGGAATAACATGGTCTGTGCTGTATGTTTATATGACCATCCTTTATATACAGTGCTCAGACAAGTGTTTCCTGTCGTGAAGCTGTCTATACAGGGATTCTATTCCATATACTGCTGTAAGCCCTGCTACCTCACAAAAGAGAAGTGGTGGAATAATTAACACGGGAAGTCTCCTGTCATCAGATACAGATCTGCCTTCATAATTGCCCCAGTACTTTGTATTAAAGGAACTAATTGTCACTGGTGAAATCAGTGGCAAAATGTCCTAATCAGGCCCCTGTAGCTATTTCTCTCTATGGAAACAGGAAATAACTAAGATGTGACTCATGAGAAAGAAGTGATAGAATACTGGTAGTATACAGTTTGGTTAGATTACAGTTCAGAGGAAGCTTTGATCTCTATCAGAGGAGTGTGGCAAAAGGCTGCTGTCTATTCAAAACTCAAACTTCTGTGGTTTCCAGTAGCCGCTACAGTTTAATGAGAGCATCAAAGGCATATTCCCCAATCTGTTTGGAAGGAGTGAATTTGTAAGGACTCAGTTTTTAAAAACTGACCAAGACTGGGTTTTTCACAATCTATCTAGAGATGTCCACTTAACCAGGTGTCCAACTCAGGAAATGAGCCATCACAAATATTTCTGTGTATAGAGATTTACATTTTCACAGATGGGGCTTACATTTCCTCTTACCAGTTTTAGGATGTCCAACTCATGGTATTTTATATGCACTGGAATAAAATTAGGAAAAGGAAATTCTTCATTATATTCATTGCTTGTAGAATCAAGTGGTGAGTCGGCATTAGTAGGTGAAATACTCAAGCCACAGTTTCTCTGCATATATTATATATCCTGAGTTGATAACAACTTTAAACAAAGAATTGGCTTTTGCAGAACATGGCTTGTTTTGAAGGCCTTTCTTCTTGTTGAACACCAGCTATTTCTCCTCTGCCCCTGCCCTCGTCTGTGTTCTTGTACGTCTCCTGGACTTTCCTGTTAAGTATGAAAAGTTCCCACCATACTCAAGTTATCAATGGCGTTAGTGTGTTGGACAGGAAATGATGTCTCCAATCAGGGGAGACGGCATCTTGAAAGGTCCCATTGATAAATGGATGGGGAGAGAGGGAGGGCTTAGCACCACGTCTGCTGAACAATATGCATCTTTCTCTGTTCCCACTTGAAAACACAGCAAGACACCCCAACCCCACCCGTTCTCTGCCCACATTCTCACTTGTTTATTTCAATCATTTTATCCCTAGGCAGGTTAAGGTATCTTTGTTCTTGAGGTTGCTTCCAAAGGCATTGTCCCACAGAAAATTGCAGGATTCCTGAAAGAACTTTGATGTAGGTATCCATCTTTTTGGATAAGAAATGTGTGCCTCGGAACATGTGCCAGTCAGGCATTTTAGTCCCACGTTTCGGCATTCATGTTACATTACAATGTCAGAATCAGAGATGGACCCTGTTACTTTTTGGGAGTACAGCTCCCACAGTATCCCAGCCAACATGGCCACTGTTCACATTGATTGGGATGGCGGTAGACCAAAAACATTATTTCTCATCTCTGCTGAAAATCTATCAGAAGTATGAAACATTCTCTCTCTCTCTCTCTCTGGGCCTTTTTACACGACCACTTAAATTCGGACCAAAGATCTTAGGGGTTCGTCGCTCTTCCTCTGTCCCCACCCCCCTCTGCACTTCCTGGTTGCTGGCTGCGTGAGGGAGGGAGAAAAAGAGAAAGAAAAGCATGCCGCTCACTTCGTTCTGCCTCTAGTCTGTGTAAGGCCATCAAGTCCAACCCCCTCGTCTCTGTAAAAGTAGCTCTTAAAGGGGCGGGAGCCAAAAAGCAGCAAACAGAAGCGAGGAGATCCCCACACTCACTATTGTTACACCGCATCAAAGATTTTTCACCTCCAAAGAGAAGGTACAAGAAAAGTGCGCTGGGTAGCGCTAAAGTGGGCAGGGTCGCACTTAATTGTCTGCAAACTCCGGAGCTGGTGGGGAAACATTTTTAAGCTCCGGAGCTTGCAGCCATTTGCAGCGGAGCTTAGGGGTCGTGTATAGATTTCTCTTTAAAGATTGCAGCTCGCAAGATACCCAGCTCAGTCGGTGGCTATGCTTGCTGGGATACTGGGATTCTAAAAGGCAGCTTTCCCCATCACTAAAATATACAGGAGAAACTCAAAAAATTAGAACATTGTGCAAAAGTTCATTTATTCCAGTAATGCAACTTTAAAGGTGAAACTAATATATGAGATAGACTAATTGCATGCAAAGCGAGATAGTTCAACTCTTAATTTGTTATAATTGTGATGATTATGGGTGATACCTTATGAAAACCCCAAATTCACAATCTCAGACAATTAGAATATTACAACAAAGCATCAAGGATTGTTAATAGAACAGTATTGTACCTCTGAAAATATAAGCATGCATATGTACTCAATACTTGGGTTGGGCCCCCTTTGCATCAATTTCTGCCTTTGTGTGGTGTGGCATGGATGCTATCAACCTGTGGCACTGCTGAGGTGTTATGGAAGACCAGGATGCTTGAATAGCATCCTTCAGCTCTGCTGCATTGTTTGGTCTCATGTTCCTTATCTTTATCTTGGCAATGCCCCTTAGATTCTCTATGGGGTTCAGGTCAGGCGAGTTTGCTGGCCAATCAAGCACAGTAATCCCATGGTCATTGAGCCAGGTTTTAGTACTTTTGGCAGTGTGGGCAGGTGACAAATCCTGCTGGAAAATGAAGTCAGCATCACCATAAAGCTCGTCTGTGGAAGGAAACATGAAGTGCTCCAAAATCTCCTGCTAGACAACTGCATTGACCCTGGACTTAATGAAGCACAGCGGACGAACACCAGCAGATGACATGGCTCCCCAAATCAACACACTGTGGAAGCTTCACACTGGACTTCAAGCATCTTGCATTCTGTGCCTCTCCATTCTTTCTCCAGACTCTGGGTCCTTGGTTCCCAGATGAGTTGCTCTCATCAAAAAAGAGGACTTTGGACCACTGAGCAACAGACCAGTTCTTTTTTTCTTTAGCCCACGTAATATACTTCTGACATTGTTTGTTGTTCAGGAGCGGCTTGACAAGAGGAATACAACATTTGAAACCTGATCTATATCTGTGTTGGTGACTCTTCATGCACTAACTCCACCCCCTGTCCACTCCTTGTGAATGTCCCCAACACTTTTGAATGGCCTTTTCCTGACAATCCACTCCAGGCTGCAGACATCCCTGCTGCTTGTGCACCTTTTTCTTCCACACCTTTCCCTTCCACATAACTTTCTATTGATGTGCCTTGATACAGCACTTTGGGAACATCCCATTTATTTTGTAATTAACTTTTGTGGCTTTCCCTCTGTATGGGGGGGTGTCAATGATGGTTTTCTGCACAATTGTCAGGTAAGCAGTCTTTCCTATGACTGTGATTCCTACTGAACCAGCCTGAGAGACCAAAGGCTCTGGAACCCTTTACAGGTGTTATTGATTGATTATTGATGCTAATTGATTAATTAGCTGAATTGAGTGGGACACTTTGACCCTAGAATATTGAACCTTTTCACAATATTCTAATTCTCTGAGATTGTGAATTTGGGGTTTTCATAAACTGTAAACCATAGTCATCACAATTATAACAAATTAAGGGTTGAACTATCTCACTTTGCATGTAATGAGTCTCTCATATATTAGTTTCACCTTTAAAGTTGCATTACTGAAATAAATGAACCTTTGCACAATATTCTAATTTTTTGTGTTTCATCTGTATATGCAAAAATACAATGAATTAAGAGCTCACCAGAAACTCAGTAATAGGCAGTGGCATACTGTCAGTTCCAAAGAGTAAGGCACATCATCTTCTCTAGCTTGGTATGATCTGGGTGTTGGAAGGCATAACATTTAGAACAGCAGACAAAATGCCACCATGTCACTAGAGAAATTATGCAAGAATGTCTTAATTTAATCTACGTGAAACAGTATTTTCTGAGCTGCAAACCACAGTGAATGCTTCCCTTGCTATTGTCTGTAGAATTATGGTGTTACTCCTGCTTGCTATTTTGGAAGGAAAACGACATGGTTTGTGTATTGAAGCTTCTGTTTGGGCTGTTCTTTGCACTTTTCTCCATTTGCTCCCTTAAAAGTCTTCACAATAAATATCCTGAAATGGGCTTTCTTCAGCCTCAGTTTTGTAGGACTCATCAGCGAAAGCACAATTACGTCAAAAGGCCATTAGAAAAACTGACTAAATCCTTCTCATTTTACACTTCCATTGGCTCTGTGCTCAGTTCAGGATGCTGGCTATGACCAATAAAGCCCTTAATAGTTTAGAACCATGATACTTGTTTGAATGTCTCTCCTAGAAAGCATCTGAGGGAGGCCAAAAAAGGCATTATCAAGGAATCAAGACTTTTTGGTGATGGCCCCCAATGTTTGAAATAAATTTCCAATGGAGATAGTCCGGGCTCTTTCCCTCCTTATGTTCAGGGAATTAGTGGAAACATAATTATAAAAGCTGTCTCCAATAACTTATCTCCTTGTAGTCCAGGGGACTCTCAAGACTCTTCTCCAGCACCACAGCTCAAAAGCATCAATTCTGCACTCCAGTAGCCAGCAGATATTGGCAAAATGATCTTGAGTGCCTCTTCCTTTTCAAAATCCAGCTTGAATATCATACATTTCTCACTCCACACAAGGTAAAAGCTTTCGTGGCAATACCTTGAGCATCCTTTGGCTTTCATGGGAAATTACAGCAGTGGTCTTACAGTTACGGCACTCCTAGGGCATCTCCTTTCTTGGGGACTAGAATGAATATTGGCCCTTTCCAGTCTGTCAGCCATGGTTTTGACAGATTTGGTCTCTGTGGTATTAAATAGTTCTATTATATTGCTGAATATTATCCCACATGTGTTTTTCTTCTTCTTCAAGTAGTACAGGGTGTGTTCTTTCTGTAAGTTTTATATGTTTGTGACATGCATAGAGTGTTTGATTGCTGCAACACACTGAGCCACATGTGTCTGTTTTACTGTCAGTTTGCATCATTATTTCCGATGCTTGGACTTGGCTTAGTCCTATTTCTGTGGGAAGTGGATCTGCTACATTGGGTTGATTTCAAATGACAAGGGAGATGGGGAGGGAATGAGAAAGCAAGCTGAAGATCTTAGCAGTCTGCGAGAAAAGGCTGGAAGTCTGCATTTGTATTTTCAAGTTTTCTTAGAGCTTTTTCATCAGTTTTGGTGGAGGTCATTCTCATGGATACCTCTTGTATGCCATTTTTAGATACTGTATTCAGCACAGAGGTGGAAGGGAAGCAAACGCTTTGTAGACCCCCCTCCCCCCTCAGAAATGAATAAGGAGGCCCTTAACTAAGAACTCCTGTAATCTTTGCTCATCCTCAAAGCTCCATGGGTGACCTTAAGCCCATCGCTATCTCTGCACCAAATTTATTTCAGAGGGTTGTGTGAGGATAGCATGAATTTATGCATAGGTATTCATGTAGCATGCCTGATATTTGTTGCTCAAAAGCAGCTTTGTTGCAGGAATATGGACATGCACTTGAGGGGAGTGGTGTTAACTCTCCCCAACCCATTCTACAAACCTGAAGATAGATGCTCCTGAAGCTGCTAAATCCAGAGAGGAAATCTTTAATCCAGAAAGGGAAGCAATGGGAGAGGCAAAGTTTAGGATTAAAAAGTCTCTAGCTATTGCCCTTCTTGCTACAATCCTGGAAGAATAAATGGCACTGGTATTAGTGTGTCTAAACACAATTTAGCAATGTCTAGCTGATATTCTAATGACCAGCTGGTACACATATATTACTAGATCTCAAGTGGCTTCGGGTAGCTTCTACATATAATTAATAATAACAATAATAGTAGCTTGCTGTCAAATTGATTCTGACTCAATAGCATTCCTTTCCTGGGCTTTCTAGGTAGAAGTGATTTACCATTTCCTTCTTCTGGGGGCAACTGGAGACTGTGCATCTTATCCATGACCATGCAGGTTGCCTTATCTCCCAGGAGGCTCAGTGGAGAATCAAACTCCCAATTTTTGGTTCTATAGCTAGATATCCAAGCCACTGAGCTATCAAGTTATTTCCATATAATTAATAAAGATGTCATTTATATACTACTTCCAGTACAGTGGTACCTTGTACAAAGGAATTAATTCATTCCAAATGAAATTGTTAAGCAAATTTTCCTTTCTACAAATTTCCCATAGGAATGCATTGAAAATGGAGTAATCCCATTTTATGTTGTACAGATTCACCCCATAGCTGATTCTGTTAAGCAAATTTCCCCTATCTCCAGAATGTTTTATGTTGTACAGATGTTATGTTATACAAACCCTTTGTTATACAAGGGTCCACTGTATTATATTTTAATATCCTTGGGAGGAATTTTATTCTTTCTTTGGGATGTAAACATTATACATTCCTCTAGTTTACTCCTTGGAGCATGTACAATGCCAGTGAAATTAAAATGACTCTAGTGTGCCTGACCAGTGAGCTCTTCAGACAAAACAGAGACTGAGAATGAGAGAGAGGGTTGTTTTAGATGGAGGAAGCCACAAAATTGTGCTAGACTTATTCCAGCTAAAAGTTTTCGTGAACAATGTGCGACAGTTTCATAGCTACTTTGCGTATCAAATGAAGTTGCCTCCTGGGCCAGATTTGATATTGCAGGAAGAATTTTAGGTAGGCCGAAAAATGAAGTTGAACTATGCAACACATTCTCCCATTTTGACATTTTGACCACAAACAGCCATCTGAAGTAGTAGGACATTGAGAAGGCAAGCAAAGGAATGGCTTTCTTTTGCACATTCTGTCGATGACGCGATGTATCAGTTTGCAGACAAGTCTTTTTTTAAAAAAATTCACTCTGCTGATCCAAGTGGATTTTCTCAAAAGGGGCAAAAAGAGAGTTATTCACAGGCAGGCTGTTTGAATATTTGGAAAAAATAAAGAATTATACAGAGTGTCAGGAGGGGTTAAAGTGCTGCAGGGTATTTTGGAAGATGGCTGTGGAACTTTGCAAACTTTTCATGTTGTTCCTAAGATAGTTGTGATTATTTATAGAGCAGTCACGAACAGCTGAGCGCTGAAGGGCATGAAAGAATGTTAGCATACAGGCTATAATTGCCAGCAGTATAATGGTACTCTTTCTGTTCTTGCCAGTTTGAAGCATTGTCATCATAGCATCACTTGGAATTATCATCATTTTTATGCAGAGCCCCCCATTTTATAAATGTTCACACTCTAGTTACAAGACAACTTAACATTTCTGTGAATAGTTCACATAACACTTTTAGAAATACTTTGCAATTTTAATTTTTGGCCCTATGGCCATCCCGGGAGATAAGACAGTAATTTTTTTATTACTTAGGTCAGTTTGAGGAAACCCTCTAAGTCAGTGATGGCGAACCTATGGCACGGGTGCCAAAGGTGCCACTCGGAGCCCTTTCTGTGGGCACCCGACATCGCCCCTTCATAGCCACCTGTATACAGGTTAAATTACTGTATTGGCACTTTGTAAAAAAATTAGTGGGTTTTGAATTGCAGTTTGGGCACTCGGTCTCTAAAAGATTCACCATCACTCCTCTAACTCTACGCCATAGACATGCCCACTAGAGATGGGCATGAACCAGAAAACCCATGGCTTGGGTTTGTCTGGTTTGTGTCCACCCTTGGGTTGGTTTGGGTTCGGGTTCAAATGAATTTTTTTAAAAAATTCATTCGAACCTGAACTGGTGCGGCGGTGGCGGGAGCCGCGATCCCACCCCCTCTCCCAACCGCCCTCCACCACGAGTGGATGACAACTGGCCTGGGCTGTCATCACCATTAGAGAAGAATGAAACGTACCTCACCAAACCAATTTTTTTCGGCTCAGTTCATTTCATTCTTAAATTACTCTGGGGCTCATTGTTCATTTCGTTACCTAACGAAATGAATAACGAATAACAGAATGATTTTTTTTTCATTTCGTGCCCATCTCTAATGCCCACAAATATCCCTGGTTCCTGTCCCTTTCTTTTACTGTTTGAACTTAGTGGTTCTTGTGGACCTGGAAGAAATCTGTGTCTATAACTTGAAACTACCATTTTCAAACAGATTTCCAGGCAGAGTTTGGAAACAGTACTTTGTCATTCAGCCTGGGTAGGGATCTCTGACCTGATATCTCAGGAGCCAACAGTGTACGCAGTGGGGCTGCAAAATGTCATGCCACATCTTTGCTGCTTGTATGCTGAAGATCCTAGGTAACAAATGGAAAGAAGAAACTATTACAGTTCTGCTGTGGTCCTTCAATGAGAAAGATTGCTAAATTCAGGCCAATCGCGGTGGCCATCAGATTGACTCACAGACTCATCATTTTTCTATGTACACAAATATCTGACTGATTACTACCCTTTGTTTTGTACTTCAGATAATCTATTCATTCTGATATCTGCAAATTTACTTGATACTTTATTAATGTATTCAAGGCTTAACTTTTAAAAGCACTCTGAGAAAGGAGAGTCTCATTCCACTGATTTGCCTGTTGGCATTTTGTACAACCATGCTTGGAGGTAAAGGAGAAGGGATTGTTCTGGGCTCAGAGCAAGCCAGACTACAAGTGTAGCACTATGGAAATAGGAACAATTGCTTCTCCACTGCAGCTTTGTCCCTGAACATTTCCATGTAATGTTTCATTTACACAAATTCTATCATGTATGTTGCACACACACACACACACATTATTTTATTGATCAATTTAAGTAATTTTATACTGCAAATTCTCCCACTTCCCAAAGGACCTGTACCTTAAAATTGAAATTTTCAGTGCAGTTAAAAGCAACATAAAACAATAAGCAACAATACATACAAATGAAGGATTAAAATGGTTGGGCACACGGAAGGCTTTTAGCCATTGGTGTTGAAAAGAATTCAGAGTCCATTTTTGGACTCTACAGAAGATGAGCATTTAAAATAAAGGCAGAACTGTCTTGGAGTAGGGAGGAATGGGTACCTTGATGTCTGAGCCAAAACGTAGTAGCATTTAAATGGCCAGGTTTTGTTTTATAAGCTAATTTCACCCCATGAGTTATTGTTGCAGTACCTGGGAGATAATCACCCCACCCAGGAAATCACATGGTTATCAGCCGGGTATGAAATAAAATGTTTATCAATCCTATTTCCACTCTTGTCTAAACACTCCCTCCTGGAAAACAGTCTGTTTGGTTTCCAGTTTTTGTTTTGAAGGGAACTTTACCCAGTAATCAGTGGCACCCTTCCAAGGAGGAAATTACCTGCTATGTAACAATAGATGGCATAGATCATTGGGGGAAATCACTTCTTTCCCATAAGCTGCTCTAGAACTTCTTTTGAAATTTCTCCTGTTTGCATCCACTTCCTCCCTTGTCTTTGTTTACCTGATACTGAAAAAATAGGTAGCATCGTCATTCATACATGACTCTGCATGACATGTTGTAGATAAGGACACAAGCAGGAATTCCTGGTTCAAAGCTGTTTTCAGAGAGCATCTTAAGCAAGTTGGTATCAAGTTGCCTTCAGCCCAGCTTCTTCTTTAGTATGGGACAAGTAATGTTAACCTACATTGCTGCACAGTTCTAAGTTCTCTTTCATTAACATAAATGAAAAATATTTAGCACAATGGTATTGATGGTGAAGCTGGGGTCCACCAGTGTTTAGATTCTAGTTCCCAGGGGAGCACAGTAAATGGTTAAAAATGGTGGAAGTTGTAGCCCAGTAGCATCTGGAGGGTGCATATTTTCCCTCCCAGTTCTAGGCAATAATACAAATGCTAAATATTATTATTCATGGGTATCACATGACATTTCAGTGTATCAGTTGAAGGAGACACTATCAGTAGGGCTGCAATGGTAGAGCGACAGCTGAACCGATGGATATTGTCTATCTTGATTTTCAGAAGGCTTCTGACACAGTCCCTCACCAAAGGCTGTTGAGGAAATTGCACAGTTAGGGGATAAGACGGCAGGTCCTCTTATGGACTGAGAACTGGTTGAGATCCAGGAAACAAAGAGTAGGTGTCAATGGGAAATTTTCACAATGGAGAGAGGTGAAAAGTGGTGTGCCCTAGGGATCTGTCCTGGGACCGGTGCTTTTCAATCTGTTCATAAATTACTTGCAGACAGGGATAAGCAGTGAGGTGGCCATGTTTGTAGATGACATGAAACTTTTCCATGCGGTAAACACCAGAGAAGATTGTGAAGAGCTCCAGAAGGATCTCTCCAAACTGGGAGAATGGGCTGCAAAATGGCAAATGTGTTTCAATGTAGGAAAATGTAAAGTAATGCATATTGGGGCAAAAAAATTTCAAAACTTTATCAATTCATGGGCTCTGAGCTATCCATGAGAGATCAGGAAAGAGATCTTGGTGTGCTGGTGGACATACCAATTAACGTGTCTACCCAGTGTGTGGCAGTGGTAAAGAAGGCCAATTCGATGTTAGGGGTCATCAAAAAGGCGATTGAAAATAAACAGCCAACATTATAATCCCATTGTACAAAATGATAGTAAGGCTGCACCTGGAGTATTGTGTACAGTTTTGGTTACTGCATCTCAAAAAAGACATAGTGGAACTGGAAAAGGTGCAGAAGAGAGTGACTAAAATGATTACTGGGATGGAGGACTTCCCTTATGAGGAAAGACTACAGCATTTGGGGCTCTTTAGTCTGGAAAAAGGCACCTGAGGGGGGATATAGTTAAGACGTACAAAATAATGCAGGGCACGAGTAAAGTGGATAGAGGGACACTCTTCTCCCTCTCACAGAATACCAGAACTAGGGGACTGCCACTCAAATTGAGGGTTGAAAGAGTGTGAACAGACAAAATATTTTTTTAACCCAGCGTGTCATTAGTCTGTGGAACTCCCTGCCACAGAATGTGGTGATGGCATCTGGCCTGGATGCCTTCAAAAGGGATTGGACTGATTCCTGGAGGAAAAGTCCATCACAGGTTACAAACCATGATGGAGATGTGTAATCTCCAGGCTTAAAAAAAACCAGGGTGCTTCAAAGGGCAGATGCAGAGGAGTAGTGTCAGGAGACAGATATCTAGTGTTGTGTGCTCCCAGAGTCATTTGGTGGGGCCACTGTGTGATACAGGAAACTGGACTAGATAGGTCCTTGACCTGATCCAGCATGGCTCATCTTATGCTGTTAACACCTGAAACTTCCCACCCAACACATCCTAACTGGGTCCTTCAGAAACTATTGTACCATCAGTTTAAATTCCGTGTTATAATTCTGCTATGTGTGATCTGGTCTCCAGCTTAAGTCTTGACTTCTCTGTGTTATGGAAGAGGTGAAAAATCTGCACGTCAATATACAGAATGTGTAAGCAAGCCCAAGGTCAATGTTGAAAAAGCAATCGCATCATATCACTTTCCTTCTCAAAGCTTGAAAGAGGGCTGACTGAGGGATTCAGTCAGTTGCTGTTCAAATAAGTAACTTTTCTGACCTTTACTTTAGAGTTCCTTTTTTGAATGGTTAGCTGGGCAGTCTTGAGTGTCTTCATGCACAACTGAGAACTGTTGCCTCGTTCTGGGTGCATGTAGGAATACAGCTTTAAAAAATAAATAAACTGCTATGTTCATACTGATCTGAAAAAAAAAAAAAAACCAGAGGCATGATCAAATGCCAGAATTGCTACACATGCCTTCTAGCAAGAAGGGATTTAAATAATGATTTTTAGCAATGGTAAAGGTTTTTGAAATGTTTCACAGAGCCGTACTTATAAAACCAGCTACTCTTCTGGCTCTTTTAAATTGGAAAGAATAATTAGCATGTTCCTAGGGATTGCTTAGAGGCTGTCAGCTCTAACCCACTTATGAGCCTTAAGCAAGGTTTTCTGATGGCTGCCAATTAATTTTGCTTTGACCTCAGTTGGGAGGACGATAGCTATTGTTGCCAGTAGAGCAATTGCGGTGTGCTGAAGAAATGCAGGAAAGAGTCCCTGAACTCTGCGGGGATCCAGTCCAAACACACACAAGAACTTGTCCAGGCTCCGGTTTAAAGTTCATCCTGGTTGCCCTCCTCTTAGAAAAAGAGGTAAAGACTGATCACTTCTGCAAGTCTTCATTTGTCCTCCTCAGGTTGTTTGGTTTGGGGGTGATCATTGCTTCCAAAGTGACTCTGCTGGACTAGAACAACTACGCCATGTCACTCCATTCTAATTCGAACCTGAAATAAAAATCTGACACTTACCTATGGATTTCTGTGCTTCAGGATCCTTGAGGGCTGGAGATGTCCATCCTGAACAAACTGGAAATGCTCAGATTTTCATGGTTTTTATAAAAAACCTCCTAGTAATGGAAAAATAAGTGGTCTAGCAGTGTGCAGTGGTGAAACACTACAAAAGAGATTTAGTTCCATAAACTGGGTCATATGTAAGAGCCATATGAAAAAGGCCAATGCATAACACACTGGCTTTTCACTCCTTCTTTAAAATACACAACAAGCTCAAGGGAATGAGCCTTTTAATTTTACTCTTGAAGACTGTAGATACTTTAGATTTTAGTGGACAACTTGCCCCCCCCCACCCCATTCCTAGCCAGCATGGCTAGGGATGTTCGCTGTTGTGGTCCAATAGCTTCTGGACAGACAAATGTGGCCCAGCCTTGTTTTTGACTTTCAGGTTATGGTGGTGGGCTGGCATTTTCATTATTTAGAGGAATTGATTGTGAAGGATAGCAAAGGTCTGGCCTTATAGGTAATGTGGGTAGCCCTGCAGGGGCACTAAAATACAGTGGTACTTTGTATAAAGGAATTAATTCATTCCAAATGGAATTCTGTTAAGCAAATTTTCCTTTATATAAATTTCCCATTGAAAACAGTAATCCCTAATCACGACCATTTTTACGTTGTACGGATTCACCCCACAGGCGAGTCTGTTAAGCAAATTTCCCCTATCTCTGGATTTTTTATGTTGTACAGATTTTATGTTATACAAACCATTTGTTATCCGAGGGTCCACTGTATGAACTTTAGAGTAGTTCAGGTTTTAGGTAAGAAAGCAAAGCTGCAATGCATTAAAAAGGAACTTCTCTCTGCACAGGTTAATTAGGCCATAACAAATTCCTTCATTAGATCATCATCACATTCATTGTTTTGAGTGAAGGCCACTTAGCTGAGATCTATTGGCAGGCTGACACCAGGATAACCTAGAAGATAACAGATAACTCATAGGCTACTAGTCAGCAAGCATGCTGTCATGAACCACAACCCTGCACCAACTAAGGAAACCCATAAAATGTCTGATTGTGCCCTGAAAAGTCCACAAATTTACTCATTGTGGGTTAGTCCATTGTAATTGTCTTCATGTGCTTCATTCCACAAGCACAATAACTGCATGAAGGGCTGCATCCAATGCTCCAGTGATATTTTTTATGCAAGAGTAGAATCTCTCTCTCTCTCTCTCTCTCTCTCTCTCTCTCTCTCTCTCTCTCTCTCTCTCTCTCTCTCTCTGTGTGTGTGTGTGTGTGTGTGTGTGTGTGTGTGTGTGTGTGTGTGTGTGTGTAATTCCCTCCCCTTTGTTGCAGCTCCCCAGGCATCTCAAAACACAAAGCTCTGCAAAACACTCCAGAGCTGGGTTTTTCTGGCTGAACGGTGTAGATTCAGACCAAAGACAGCAATTGTTTTTCTGTAGCTGCACATGTGTGTTTACAGTCTGCATTCTGCTTGCTTGGAAACATTAAATTATGAACATATGAAGCTACTTTACAGAACCTCAAATCCAATCCATGTGCTCTACTGCTGTCTACAATTTCTGTAAACCCTTACTGTTTGGAATTGTTCGGAGCACGAGCAGTAATGATTGGCAGTCCTTTTGCTAGAAATAAATAAATTCATTATTATTACTGAGATGTGTTTCTGTCTCTGCTTTCTTCCACTGAGTTCAAGGTAATGCACATGATTCTTCTCCTCTTCGCTTCGTTATTCTCTACAGCCCTACAACATAAGCCATGCTGAGAGAGGGAGACAGAATGACAAATTCTGTGAGTACAATGGCTGTGTGGGAACATAATCCAGGATTTCCCAAATTGAAGCCCAGTATAGCAACCACTGAGCCTTGCTGGCTTTATTGTCTGTGAGATGCTGGAGAATGAATCTCAGACTTTCGCTGCCTAAAATGCTAACTTGGAAAAGTAATGCCCCCAACCCCTGAAAACTTAGGGCCCACTTAAGAAGGGCAGTCAAAATCTATAGTACTGTACCTTGAATGAGAATGAGCTGCTCGAGTTGTGTTGTTTAGTTCCGATAGCATAGGTGCAAGGCATAAACTGCAAGCACCAATTGTCATTGTTTAATAAATTACTCCTTATAGGTTGCAGCACACACTAATCATGTACTTGCTGAGGGATATAGAGAAGTTGTTAATTAGCAGCCATTTGCCACCATGATTCACACCCTTGTATTTACATGGGCATAATAAGATGTTGGCCAGGAAGTGCAACTATTTTTTTCTTATCATTTTTAAAAGAGAAGAAGATGGGAGGAAGGGCTGCTTGCTGAGACACTAGGATGAAAACTTAACAACCCTAGCAGCTGGAACCAAGAGGAGGAGACCAGGCTTCTCCTCCCCTTCCCCCTCTCTTCCCAGGAACCATAAAGCTGTGAGAGCAGACAGCACCACATTTTGCGCCACAATTGGTACCACAGAGATTGCTCAAAAACTGGGGTAAAGCAATATGCAAAACAATGCAGGAAAACCTATTGTTAATGTTTTGGGTAGCGGTAGATCTGGCTATCATAACATTCCTCAGCACTACAGAAGAAGGAAGGACTACAGGGTATGGATTACTCCCAAGGTACAAATTTGAATTGCTTGGAAAAACATATTGACAGTATTCCTGGACCGAAAACTTTGCTGGTAAATGCAAGATCAGAGAATGGGAAATCAACAATCATTCAGGACCTGATCCTGCAAGAACGTGCTGAGCTCACTTGCATCCCAGAGACTTGGCTGGATGAGCCTGGGGGTGTCAACTTCACTCAGCTCTGTCCTCCGTGTTTCTCTGTGGAAGAGCAGGCAAGACGAGGGGGATGGGGTGGCAGAGTGGCAATAGTCTACTGCACCTCCATCCCTCTTGCTAGATGCCATGTTCCCCAATTTCCTGGTTTTGAATGTATGTTCTTAAAAGTAGGAGCCAGGGATAAAATTGGAATTCTATTGGTGTATTGCCCTCCCCATGACACAACAACTTCTCTACCTCAGCTTACTGAATTGATAACAGTGCTGATGTTGGAGTCCCCTTGGCTCATCATTCTGGGGGACATTAACATCCATGTTGGGGCAGCTCTGTCAGGGGTGTCCAAAGACTTCATGACCTCCATGTCAACAATGGGGCTGGCCCAAATGGTATCTGCCCCAACCCATCCTGCAGGCCACACCTTAGACTTGGTCTTCTCCCCTGATATGGACAGTGAGGACATTAAGGTAAAAGAACTTTCTGTAGTCCTATTGTCCTGGACAGACTACTATATGGTGTGCCTTAGGCTCGTTGTAACTCAGAGCCTGGCCAGAGGGGAAAGTCAGACAAAAGCAATACATTCCAGAAGGTTGATGAATCCAGATTATTTTTTTAACCACCCTTGAGGAGTTCCCTATCTCTCTGATGGGTGATTCAATTGAATCCTTGGTTGATCTCTGGAATGGGGAAATGAGCAAAGCCATTGATTGGATAGCTCCTAAATGTCTTCTTCCTCAAACTAGACCCAAATGGGCTGCTTGATTTACTGGGGAGCTGGCAAAATTTACTGGGGTGGCCCATAGAGCTGAAAGGCATTGGCGGAAAACCCAGAGAGAAACAGATGAAAAAACAGTGAAAGGCCTTTGGAAGGCTTACTCCAAGACAGTGGAGGCAGAAAAGAAATCATTTTTCTCTACCACCATTGATTTTGGCACAAAATTGGCAAGTGCAGCTTTTCCAAATAGTCAAAAGTTTGCTACACACTGAGCCATGAGTGGATAATACAGACCATTCTGTATTGCGCTGCAAAGAAGTTGCACAACACTTTGCAGGTAAAATTGAATAGATCCGGGCTACCTCGGATGTTGTTTTGATCCAGAGTCTGTAAATAAAGCACACTGCCATGCTTGTCCTGTATTAACGAATGACTTTCAGCTCTTAGAGCTGGATGATGTGGTCAGGACCCTTGGGGAGATGAGGTCCACAGCATGTGTGTTGGATCCTTGCCCCTCAAGGATCATAAAAGTTGCCAGAGAAGGTATGGCAGGCTGGTTAGGAAGAGTAGTGAATGCCTCCTTGCAACAGGGCAGTATTCCGGCATGCTTAAAGGAGGCAAAGGCAATAGTAAAACCAATGTTAAAAAAGCCCTCCTTAGAGCCAACGATACTGAACAATTACTGACCAGTATCAAATATCCCATTCTTGGGGAAAGTCCTAGAGTGGGTAATGGCCTCGCAGCTCCAGAGGTTTCTGGATGAGATAAATTGCCTGGATCCAGCTCAGTCAGGCTTCAGGCTTGGTTATGGGATTGAGACAGCATTGGTTTCATTGGTACATTCGAACATAAGAACATGGTAGATGACTTACGCAGGGAAATGGATAGGGGAGCGGTGTCCCTTTTGGTTTTACTAGACCTGTCAGCTGCTTTTGACACTATAGACTATGACATCCTCCTGACTTGTCTCTCTGAAATGGGAATTGGGGGTACTGCATTAAAGTGTTTCTGGTCTTCTTGAAGGAAAGAATGCAGAAAGTTGCATTAGGTGACTGATGTTTGACACCACGGCTGCTGACTTGTTGAGTTCCCCAGGGTTCTGTTCTGTCCCCTATATTATTTAACATCTGTATGAAACCACTGGGGGAGATTATCAGGACTTTTGTAGTTCAGTGCCACCAGTATGCCGGTGATACCCAGGTCTACCTTTCGTCACCTCCAGATTCTACAGGAGCTACTATCTCAACTTTACATGAGTGTTTAGCTGCAGTAATGAACTGGATGAGGGTGAACAAAATGAAACTAAACCCAGACAAGACAGAGGTGCTTCTGGTCAGTTGAAGGGGAGAACAAGGGATAGGGATAACCCTCCAACCCTCCAACCCTCCAACAAAGAAGAGGTGTGTAGCTTGGGGGTACTCATGGACTCATCCTTGAGCTTGGATGCCCAGGTCACGGCTGTGGCTAGGAACGCATTTGCACAATTAAAGCTAGTACGCAAGTTATGCCCCTTTCTTGAGAAACCAGCTCTGGCCACAGTGACACATACCCTAGTGATGTCCTAGCTAGACTGCTGTAATGCACTTTATGTGGGGCTACCGACGAAAAGTCTCAGGAAACTTCAATGAGTCCAAAATGCAGCAGCCAGATTGCTGACTGGGGCGGGATAAAGAGATCACGTTACATCCCTATTAAAACAGCTCCACTGGTTGTCAGTCTGCTATCAGGCACAATTTAAGGTGCTGACCTTGACCTACAAAGCATTGTATGTCCTGGGTCCAAGCTATCTCAAAGATTGAATCTCACAACCAGCTTGGGTGTGAAGGTCATCAGGAGAGACCTTTCTCTCCATCCCACCACCCTCACATGTATGCCACGTGGGACCTTCTCAGCTATGGTGTCCAGACTCTGGTACTCCCTTTCACTAGAGGCCAGGACTGCCCCATCTCTGATGTCCTTCCAGAAACAGGCAAAGACCTTTCTCTTTAGGCAAGCTTTCCCTGAATGATGGACTACCTAATGTGTCTTTCACATGAATCTATAGGATCAAGTAGACTTTGTATTCATAACCACTTATAACCTTGTGTGATTACATTGACACTATATTTTCAATGTTATGTTCCATCACTCATAACTTTACATGGAATTTTATTCTCCTTTTAACTGCTCGAGTTCTCTTGTGGCTTTAATGTAATGTTGTCTTTTAATGCTGTAAGATGTTCCACAACTCCCTGTTCTCAATACTTGAACATTTCTTAATTGTACTGAACTGTATATTATCCCTCATTACTGTTAGTCACCTTGGGTCCTTTTCCAAGGGGAAAGGCAGGGTAAAAATACTCTAAAATAAAAAAAAAATAAATAAATAAAATGAAAAGTACAACTGCAGTATCCACTTTTCCCAGCATAAGGAGAAATGGTGGAGAAATTTTAATTTGTTTGTTTTCTGTTGGTTGTGGAAATCTTAAAGGCAACAATATTATTGTGCTTTGCCAATTCACAGTACATGTTCATTACTGCTAAATCTGAAAACTGATGCTCGAACAAAAGAGAACATCCACTCCCCTCCACGTTGGAAACAATATTCTGGGTTCTCTGTAATAGTGTCGTAAAAGAATGATATCAGTTCCAGAATCCTGCTAATAGGGAGGCAGAGTGGGATACAAGTCTTTTGCAGTAAGGGGCTGTGAAAAGGATTTACTTTAAGGAACTCTTTTTATTTGTTTTAACTTGAAACATTGCCATAAAATGCTCCAGATTTTGCAACCAGATAAAGTAAAAGTTTACTCTATGATATATTCTTGCTAAATAAGTATACATAAATTTAGCAAAGATTTTTAATATCCTATATATTAAAAGTTTTCATATTTGGTGGAGTAACTCAGTAGATCAGTAGATAGAGAAATGTCAAATGTCTTGAAGCATAAAGATGAACATTTGTTGTGTTCGCAACATAACAAATGCTGTGTTGTTAGTTGGCTTACAAAGAATCCTTTTGGTTTCCAAGACAGTAATGTGTATTCTAAACATGTTTTAGATACAATTTTAAGGTCTTTAATTAAAATAGATGAGATAGCCTGTAAAACCAGGGGTACGAATGTGTGGATTTTCAGATGTTCTTGAACACCCAGAGAAGCCCCCAGAGTAGATGTAAGGTTTATAAATTGATTGATTGGTTGGTTGGTTGGTTGGTTGGTTGGTTGAATAACTGCATTTCCTCTGAGCACTAGCTTGCAGAGCCAATTATGGGGGTGACAGAATGTAAGTCCAACAATAAATGGAAACCACAAATTAATGCTCCAGATGGGACTATGATCTGTTCAGTGTGCTGACATTACCAATGGCCTATGCATTATATCACGAGAAGTGTGTCCCAGCCTTGCGAAAGTCTCATGCCTCCAGTTGTATTTTTATATCAGAACTTTGGAGTTGTGGGACAGTGCAGAAAATTAGCATTTTGTCTTATGAAAATGGTAAACATTAACAGGCCTGGTTTTTTGAAATTGTATTTGTCTGGCCTGTGAATTGAATAGCACATTTATGCCAGCTAGGATTTGTGGAAGTTGTAGGTCAATAACATTTTGAGGGTCCCTGTTGTCCACTCTTGTACAACATAGAATGTACCTATTTACCTCTGAAACAAACTGGATTAAAAAGAAGGCAGATCCTTATGAGAGTCAGGTCAGATTTTTTTTTAAATCAGAAGTTTGTTGTTTGAAGCTATCCTTAAGGAATGTGGAAATGTTAAAGGAGAAACCGAGTTTTACATCCAGATAGATCCTTGTGCAAGTTCCACATGCTAGGTGGATTCTGCCCTGGAGAAAATATACAGATAACAAATCCTCATGCAACTTTTGTACTTGCTCAAAACTGCATCTCTTTCATAATCTAATCAGGGAAACTCACAGGGTTATTTTGGAATAGGCCCGGAGGCTAATTACATCAGATGGGAAATGAATGCATGTAGTTAGTGACCACAGGACCATGGAGCCAGCCAGGGAATTATGATGATGTATTAACTCCTTCATGAAGTAATAAAAGTGCAAACACACCCTCCAAGTCTAGCTCACACAGCCTTCTGCTTAGCTAACTACTTTGTGCCCTGGGTTATTTATGGTACAAAAAAAAAAGCCTTGGAGTTCACGCCCACAGCCCTAAAACACAATTCTGCTTTTGTATGGTGAATGCAGTCATTCACTTTTATGAAGGGTCCAGAGAAGGAGATGAGAAGTGCCTGTTGTGCTCACATCCCTTGGCTTGTGATGAGAGAAGCCCTTTGCCACTAGAAATACCCTGCATGAGGGTTACGGGGAGTTTATTTACATGGTTGTGTATAAGTGCCAATGAGAAACTGCCCCAAAAAGACTGGAACAGTTACAGACAAGCCTATCATTTGCTGCATGTCCCCGCCTTTTCTAATTTTATGGTAGGATTTGCCAATGGCTCTGGTGTTATCAAGGGACTGCCAAGGCAAAGAAAGTGGCTGGATACGAGGTTTCTTCAACCTGCCATTTAGCAAGGCCTTATTGCCTTGAAGTATTTTTCAGTATTTTCTGAGTGGGAGTCCTGTGCATGTCTGAACATAAGAACATGAACATAAGAACATAAGAAGAGCCATGCTGGGTCAGGGCCAAAGGCCCATCTAGTCCAGCTTCCTGCATCTGTGAGTGCCCGAAACTAGATATCTGTTTCCTGATACCACCCCCCTGCATCTGCATCTGCATGATGTGTGATTGTTGTGATAATAAATGCAGTGCTGGAGGGGATAGGGCAAAATGTATACCCGATTGGACGTATTACTTCTCATCAGTTGTCATTTGTTTGTTTGCTGTTTGTTTTCTCCTGAGCAGATAGTTTGTTTCTCTGTTGGCCATTAAGCATTCTTAATCTAAACTTAAATTTCTGGTTTTTTGTTTTTGTTTTTGTTTTGTTTTGCATCTTCTTATTTTCCCCTTTTATTCTGTTTTGGTAGCTGTCCAGTTTTACATGATATAAACTTTCACAGGTGACAGACCACTTTATCAGTTGCAAAAAATCAGTTGAAGACTGTTGGTTATTTTTGTTGCAATAAAATAATATGCCTATTCTCCTGGAGGTTCTTCAGTTTGTGGAAGTTCCTGGAAAATTTTAATCTTTTGGGGTAATAAATCCCAGAATCTGTCAGTGTGGATACTGCTGTGCTAGCTAGGGGACCCCGGACACTTAGACAAAGCGCAACTTTTCCAAATTCTCACAGCAGCTTTCACTCCCTTCCAATACAGAAATAACAACAAGGAAACATGTTAAACTCTGTGGCTAGTCCGTGGCTAGACTAGTAACGGGGTTAAGGAGATGCCACCATATCACTCCTATGGTGGCCGCACTGCCCTTGCTGCTGATTTATTACCGCATTGACGTCAAGGTTCTAATGCTGACATAGAAAGCCCTAAACAGTTTGGGACCTTGTTATCTATCAAGACAGTTCCTACCGCAGAATATCCCCCGAAACGCTCAATATTATCAGGCAGGTCACCTGAGGGTGCCCATCCCAAAGGAAGCTCAGAAATCAGTAACAAGAAACTGGGCTTTCTCTGTGGTATCCCCTCACTTATGGAATCAGCTCCCGGCCAAGATTTGTCTGGCCCCTATGCTGTCAATTTTCAAAAAACATCTCAAGACATGGCTATATAGAAAGGCTTTCCCTGGGTATTAATTCATCCTTTCTTGATTTGCTGATCTTTAACCCGCCCTTTCTGTTTCAGTTATCTGTCTGATCTTTGAGTGGTTTTTTATGATGTTATTGTTAATTTAGTTATGTTCCTTTTGCTTATTAGCCACATTTTATATTGTATATTGTTCTTGTTTTCTTTGTTGAATTATTTGTACACTGCCCAGAGTGGCCTTGTTGCTAGATGTTGCAGTATATAAGTCTAATAAATAAATAAATAAATAAATAAATAAATAAATAAATAAATAAATAAATAAATAAATTCCCTGTCATAGATCTTCAGCCTCACAGCTAGCATTCTCATTGAAAAATTTGTAATCTGTATTCTGGTGTTAATCTTATTATATTCACTTGGATTTACTGCCCCATAGGTTCATATCAAATCCAGTTTGACTCTTAGCTATTTGGTCCTCTCTTTAAAGAAGGTCAGGTAACCTGTGGTTCATAGTATGAAAAATGAAATGAAAATATGAATCAGTGTGAGTAGAAGCAAGGCTTCCTCAAGTGAGAATTAAAATAGATAGGCATCTTTAAAATGTGAACTAGACCACAACCCCGGCTTCCATTGTTTGGGTGTGCTATTGCTCTGTCTCCAGACTTCAGGCCATCATTAGTACTTTATGGAAACTGGAAAACTTTTCAACAAAAAATGTTTATTTGGAAATGAGGAAGCCACATTTGACAAACTAACAAGGTTAGCTGGAAGGAAAGATGTACTACAGTAACCCCCCACCTATCGCGGGGGTTAGGGACCCACCTGACCTGCGATGCCTGAAAATCCACGATATGCGGAAGCCGGTGGGGGGCTGGGTCGGGGGGCGATCAGATCCCCCTGCCACCATTGGCGCACGCGGTCCAAGAAGTCTTGGGGCGGCTTGCCCGGCAGCGGCAGGAGGATCTGATCTCCCGCCGCCTGGGGCATCTCCATTGAAATGCATTGGCTCAATGCATTTCAGTGGAGATAATTTCCCCCATTGGAATACATTGGCTCAATGCATTCCAGTGGCGAAATTTTCTCCGTTGAAATGCAATGGCTCAATGCATTTCAATGGAGAATGCGGGGCAGTGCCCAACGCCGCCGCCCCGCTCTCCTCCGAGAAGCCTCGGGGCTGCGGGGGGCAGCGTGGGGCGATTGCATTGCCCACCACCACTACCGCGCGGCCCCGAAGCTTCTCGGAGGAGCGCGGGGCAGCAGCGCGGGAGGCTTTTCAGAGGGGCCGGGGGCAGCATGGGGTGATGTGATTGCCCTTCCGCCACCCCCGTGGCTCCTAGGCTTCTCGGAGGGGCCCTGGGGGCGCCACTTCCCCCTCTGCCGCCCCAAGGCGCAGGTACTGCAATCCCGCGATATAGTGGGACCGCAGTACCTGAACCCCGAAATGGCGGGGGGTGACTGTACTTGTAATTCTCTGTTTCTCTCCTGGGATGGAAGGCAATGGGATAGGTGGCAGTGTTTTTATTAGAAAGAGTTGTCAGCCACTGCTGCCTCCTTCTTGATAGTTCCCACACAACACTCTGCTGTTGCTGTTTGGTAATTTGAACAAAGTTCTTTTCAGTGATTACCCTGTGAAGCAGCAAGCTTCTCTGTCAACTCATGAAATTGTCTGGTTGGTAGATATGCACAGCATAGTCTTTTACTGTAAGAAGATTTGACTTAGTTTTCCAACAAGTGCAGATCATAGAGAGCATATGTTGGAACCTGGAGCCCTTTAGGCTTATAGCTTTCCCCATGACAGTGTTAGCGAAGCTATGGCATGGGTGCCAAAGGTGCCACTTGGATCCCTTTCTGTGGGCACCCGGCATCGCCCTTTCACAGGCACCTGTATTCAGGTTAAATTGCTGTATTGGCACTTTGCGAAAAAAAATGGTGGGTTTTGAATCGCAGTTTTGGCACTCGGTCTCTGAAAGGTTCGCCATCACTGCCCTGTGACAATGCTTCTGCAAATGGATGTTGGGTTTGAATAGATCATTCAGCAGGAAATATTTTGGCCTTATACTGAGCCCTTTCCTGGTCCAGCTTTCAAAAAAAAAAAAAAAACATTGATGGCTGGTCAGGATTCTGCACATCACAGAGTGGGGATCAGAGATAAAGTATGGGACATTTACTTGACATCTCAGTAGATTGTGATGAGTCAAAATAGAATATGGTGGTTTGGTGATTGGCCCAAACAGGAGCCAGCAGTTTGTGCCAAGCTTACAGTGAGAGCTCACTGCAGAAGTGGTCTATTCATGTGAAATATAATCTAAAATTAAACTGCAACTAAGAGTACAATAAGCTTGACCATTTTTTTCCTAATGGTCCAAAATCAAATGAAAGCAAATATCCAAATAATGAATTCTGGATGCTTGAGTTTTTCTCTACATTGGATGGTATTATTTCCTAATAAATTAAGATTCAGCATGGAAATATAGCAGATGGATAATTGTAAATGCTAATTTGCCTAGTTAGTTGGCTTGGTCATAGAATTAGAAAAGTTATACTTTTGGACTACATCTTGTCTTATTCTGGGAGCTTTATTCCAAAAGCTGATTTTTTTTTCAGTGTCTGGTGGAGAATGCATGTCTGAAGAGTCCTTCAGAAGCATTTCAGGCAAAAACCAAAGAAAAGCAAAACAAAACAAAATGAAAGACACAAACATGTGGCACCTTGAAGACTAGCTTTCATATTTTAATGTTAGTCTTTAAGGTGTCACATGTTTGTGTCTTTTGTTTTGCTTTTCTTTGATTTTTGCCTGAAATTCTTGAAAAGACTAACACAGCTATCCTCTCTGAAACTTCAGAAGCATATAACTTATTTGTGATGTTCAAACATCATAGGCATCATGACAAACATTACACTGTCCTTAAAGCACAATATCTGACAACTAAGTAGAAGGCCTTCTATTCGGGGTTGATTTCTTTCAGGATGGATAGGTTTGATCTCCTTGCAGTCCAGGGGACTCTCAAGACTCTCCTCCAGCACCACAGCTCAAAAGCATCAATTCTGCGACGATCAGCCTTCTTTATAGTCCAGCTCTCACTGCCATACATCACTCCTGGAAAAACCATAGCTTTGACTATCCTGACCTTAGTTGGCAAAGTGATGTCTCTGTTCTTTAGGATGCTACCTAGGTTTGCCATTGCTTTCCTCCCAAGAAGCAGGCATCTTTTTATTTTGTTGCAGCAGTCGCCATCTGCAGTGATCAAGGAGCCCAAGAAAATAAACTCTGTCATTGCCTCCAGAAGGACAGATTTTGAAGCTGAAGCTCCAGTACTTGGCCACCTCATGAGGACAGAGGACTCCTTGGAAAAGTCCCTGATGTTGGGAAATATTGAAGGCAAAAGGAAAAGAGGATGGCAGATAATGAGATGGTTGGACGGTGTCATTGATGCAAACAATATGGATTTAACAAAACTCCGGGAGGCAGTAGAAGATAGGAAGGCCTGGCGAGCTCTGGTCCATGGGGTCACGAAGAGTCGGACATGACTGAACGACTGAACAACAACAAAGTAGAATGCAAAACACTTATGATGTTGACATTCAAGATCAGTGCAGATGGAGCAGTCACTTGCTGGGACATATCACAAAGGGAGAGGGAGTCTGTTTAGATGTGAATATTTTGAGTCAGACAATTTAGATTTATAGTGGTGTGACTAAGAGCAATTCCTACTTGCCAGTTATCTGATGTGCAAAAACCAGGATAATAAACTACTCATCTCATTCAACCTTGTAGTCAAGGAACTGAACCCTGAATGTTTTCAAGGGCTGGTTAGTTTCAGCTTTTGCAAGTTATTAGTGTGCTTTCCTCTTGAACAGATCTTGCAACAAGAACTACAGTGGAACCTTGACTTACGTCATTAATCCATTCCAGAGGTCTAGACATAAGTCAAACATGCCTTAAGTCAAACGAACTTTTCCCATAGAAAATAATGGGAAAGTGGATTAATCCATTCCAGATGATGAAAAAGACCCCCGAAAACAGCAATTTAACACAAATTTGACTGGGATAGGAGATTCCTTCTGGGGATGTAAATGAAATGTCTCTTCAAAGAGAGGAGGCGGCAGTGGAATTATAGTCCACAAGTTATATGCCTCCACTTTTTAATGTTCATAGCAACAAGGCCTAACATTTAAGTTTTACTTATTTTTAACCTGACGTTCCAAGTTCTGAACAACTCTATGCTTATCATTAGAGTCCCACAACTGTACAGCTCCCCAACTAAAATGCTTCCATTGTGGACCAGACTTCTGCAGCCAGATTTTTTACAAGACTGAGCCGACTGTCTAACCAGCGAGGCCAGCCCTAAGCTCCCGGCCCTTCTTCTCCTCCGGCAGCAGCGGTGGCTTCGGTGAGGCCGAGGACCAGCTCCAGGTGCTCGGAGCTGGCCTTGCTGAAGCTGCCACTGCTGGAGGAGAGGAAGAAGGCAGGAGCAGTTTGGAGGTGGTAGCCGCGATGCTGGGTCGTGGCTGCCGCCCGATTCCGGTGCCTTGTGCTGGGGCTCCGAGCTGTAAGTCTAAGCCTGTGACTCAAGTCAAACAGGCCCCTTCTTGCTGCAAGTCAAATATGCTGCAAGTCAAGCAGTATGTAAGTCAAGGTTCCACTGTAGTCACATTTCCCTTAAATAGTTTCGTTTTTCAAGCTACTGTATTCAGGGCCCATCATACACTGCTTATCCATAAAATGGATACGTTTCTTACTGTAGAGTATGCCCTTCCCTTTTCCAAAGTGTGACCAGTACTTTTCTCTTGGATTCTGTACTACTTAACTCACACTTTTCAAATGTTTGAGGATATGAGCTATAGTACATTTCTGTTGCCTCTCCCTCTTAGTGCCTGTAGATTTGTGGATGAGCTTACACCCAGTTCCTGTTTTCATTGTTGATGAGGGTGTGTTAGGAAAACCAGTGTGACCTGCAGAGCTACTGTCTTTGGGTTTTCCTTCAGTGTATGAAGAAAGATAAGAGGATAAACAATGAGAAGACAGCTTTTGTTGTGTATATGAGAAAGAAAAAGGCAAAGAGAAATATCTTAGAACTCTTATGATATCAAAGGCACAGAAGGATTTTTAACTGCAAAAAAAAAGGCTTTGAAGTGTTCCTCTGTCTGTCTGGGTCGAACAGAAAAAATGTCGAAGGGAAAACGATTACTCCAAAGGGCAAAGGTGAGTCCAATAGAGCCCAAATGCTATAATCATTTTTGTCATTCACCTGCTGAGACGGACAAGCAGTTTTTCCTCTTTCTTCTAGATAGGAGGGGAGGTCTAAGCAATTATTTATATATCCTAGCGTCTTGGGACAAATTGCTGTCACTCAGTAATCCTGAAGTATTTCCGTTCTGTGGAGCTATGTGCTTTAGTTCTCCAAAGATTGTAAGCAGCTGGGTGATTTATTTATTGTCTGAAATTATGAAGGCTAATCTATCTGACCAGTACAAACTTCAGGAGGGTATGTCTGCTTTGAAGTGACTCAGATACGATTCCTGTCTGTCCCTGGTATCTCTGCTGCCTTCATCTATTCCAGCCTTTTCCCAACCTGGTTTTGGAGTCTACTGCTTTATCTCTTACCATTGGATGTGCTGCATGGTAGTGATAGAATTGCAGTCTAAACATCCGGAGGGCACGAAATGAAGTAAAGTTGATAGTATATTCCTTTGATACAAATTCAGACCTGAATACCACAGATTGGCATGAGAAGACCGCTTTGTGCAAATATGTGTCCTTTACAGCACAATCCAATACATGTCTCCTCAAAGGTAAATGGTACTGAGTTCAGTGCTGCTTTCTCCCAGGTAAGCAAGAAGAGGGTTTTGTATGGGCTTGGATACACTGCTATGCTATCTTTGGAATGCAAAGAGGAAAGGTTGTGCCTGTCTGCCACTATTCTATATCAACATAACACTGTTAATTTTATAAAAAGTGGAACCCTCTTCACCCTCTAAATATTAGCAACATTTTTGTTATTTTTCTAGCAGCCTAAAGGTATCATCTGTTCCACTCTTGTATTTGGTTTTTGTGATGGCTACATGACTCCTCAACTTGTTTTGCTTTAATTTTATAAAGCCTTGTTCCAAGTCATGTAAGTGTGTTCATTCACATTCAAAGAAAGAAGGAAATTGGATTCACCTAGGCATGGACAAAACCACATAAGAGGCCTTGACAGCAAGGACAACCGTAAGGGCACTTAAAGTAAAGTGCACTCTAATATTTCCCAGTTCCATTAAGGAAGGGGTCCTATCTCACAGGTTTACTGATGAATGGAGCTGTGTGTTAACATGTGTTTAGTCACCATTTTAATTGTCCACAATGGCATGTTTGAATTCTCTCTACGCCAAGATTTCCAGCATTATTTGGAGCACTAAATTTAGAAGGATCTAAGGCAGGTGTCAGTGATGGACTCTGCCATGCCTCTCAGCACAGATGTGTCATTATTACAAATTTTGAAGTAAAGATGGTGGGATAGCCAGTAATGGCCAATGTGTAAGTTAAAGGCTGATTTGAATGTTTTTCTCTTTCTACTGCATCACTCCCTACATCTCTCCAAATCTGCTTTAAAGGGTCCCCTAATCCTGCATGGCTAATTTGGAGAGCATTTATAAGGCTGCAGGAGGGAAAGGGATTATTTCTTCCCCATCTTTCTATTTTATATGTCATGTGGCTGTTGCAGAAGAAAACATATACTGAACCAGATTAAATTAACACTCCAGGCATCTGATGAAATGGACCAGCATATGCTGTATTTGATTGTAATTCTTTCGAATGGTGCAAGACTCAACAAGGGTGACAACAAATAATTACACTACAGTAGTGCTTCAGTAAAATATAGATGCCAACTTAGAATGCTAGGTTGAAACTGGTTTAACATCAGCATTTTATGTAAAGTGAAAACATAATCCTTTTCAGTAAACAAATCCTTCGAATTCATTTTCCTTGGATAACAATATGGGTGTGAGGTAAAGACAGGAAGATACAAGATGAGAGCAGATGGACTTGTGTTCCCAATGGGGGTCTGCTATACCATAGCTCTTTGACAGTAAAGATCTATTATGAGACTTGTGTGCTTGAGATCCTCTGTGCTGGATTGGCAGCTCTACTCTTCTTGATGACAAGTCTTTCTGAACCAATGCTCTTTGAAGTTTGCTTTCTGTTTGGACTCCAGGCTGTGCTGAGCTTGAAGTATCTGTTGCTGCCATGTGCGAAAATGACAGAGGTGGGTGTGAGTGATCCGCAAAAAGAAATGATGTTCAAGTCCAAGTGGGTTTTTGCAGTACAGTTTCCAAAATCCCCCAGTCAGCATGGCCGAAGGTAGTGGTGACTGAGGGATTCTGCTTTCATACAAGCTTCCCATGAGAAGGAGACAAGGAACAGAATGGCTAGTTAGAATCCTAGTGGTCTGCTGAAGGGAACACAAAGGTGACCCACAGGCAAGGCCAGATCAAAGAGAAAAAGACAAACAGACACAGACACGTGCAGAAATGAGCAAACAGTCAGGCAGTACTAGCTCTCTGTTTCAGTAGGGCAAGGAAAGGTATCTCTATCACATCATCACTAAATGTCAACAGATGAAAATAAGAAAGAGAAATAGCATAGAGTAGTCAGTAGTCAAAAGTGCCTTTCTGAGCATCTGACTATATATCTCGGTGACATATAAGACTAAGCAGAGACATGAAGTCATTGCCACCAGTCAAATGCAAACTCTCTAACCAGTAAACCACACTATTCTGTAGTTTGAGATTACAGAATAATTAACCCATGTTGGCATATTTCAGCCTTGGCTGCTGTTGTCCTGTTAAAAGACAGCTGGAGGGCTCTCCCAATTGAACAGTACAAATATTTGGCTAATGATTAAATTAAAAGGTCATGAGCCAGTATGATACAAGCCTAACTCTAAACAGAAGCTTTAGAAATAATCCCAACAGAAGAACCAGTAGCACGGGGTGAGTGGAATATGTGAGATGTACCAGAGCATGCTCCGTTAATAAACTCAGTTACCTCACAGAAACAAAATACCTGTTTTATTGCGAGTAGCTTGCAACAAAGCTCAAATAAGTGACATGGACTTGAACCAGAGGTGCAGAGAAGCTAGGGGGTTGTAGTACACTTCAGAAGGAGTTAGGAAGTTTCCATGCTGGGCTTAAACTGCATCCTAAACCAGTGGTTCCCACTCTTGGGTAATCGTGGTGTTTTTGATCTGCATCTCCCAGAGACTTCACCACTAGCTATGCTGGCTTCAGTTTCTAGGACTTGCAGTCCAAGAACACATGGATTTCCCAAGGTTGGGCTAAATTGTTGCCTTGGTAAACAGTTGTTTGGTACCTTCTCCCTGGCATTCTGAAGACTACAAGTACAGCCTCACTGAGGTGAACTACAGTGTCACTTTAGTGTGTGCAGTCTTAATGTCGTATAATGGTGAGGAACTTCTTGCCTCCTACCTTTTGCATTATGTGAGGAATGCTGCCCCCACCAAGTGCTGAGTTGGCAGGCAAAATGTCTCCCATAAGTGGTATCCATAGGCTCCAGATAAAATTAATTTACACTAGGTTTTATTAAATCCTAGAAATGGGATACAACACAGGCAATAGCAGCAGGAACTCATTCCCAATCTGTTGGTCCACAGGGGGGGCTGAGTTCCAGACACTCGCCCTCCAGATAGTTCTGTGGTTCTAAGTCTTCTCTGTACCTCCACAAAATTCAATCCCCAGTATGCTAGAGATTGAAGTATCTGTTGCTGCCAGCCAGCTGCACTGAACTCCTAGGACAACCCTTGTCCAGCCTATGCTCCTGGCTGTTTCTGATCAACACAAGCCCTTCAGCACCACCACCCCCAGCTCAGGAGATGGGGACAGCATCTTCCCTAGAAGAGCCAGGATGGTTTACGCACCCAGCCCCCCATCAAGCAGTGGGTTTGCTGATCCCTCTTGAAAGTGCAACTAATGTGCCATATGCCGCTTGAAGCTCCTACCTCTCTTCTGGATTGGGGAAGGGGTCAGCTGCTCTGCTGGCCCTGGCAGTCTCTGGTAGCATTCAGGGTGAAGTTGAGATCAGCAAGGAATCAACTTGAAGACCCTGCTATGTCATCATCCATGGGACAAATGAGTTTGGACTGGGATTCCTGTCCAGGGGTCTTTTACGTAAAGATAATCAACCCCCTCCCCCTGTGAAGAGGAGTGGCTGTGGCTCTTCTACTGCACCTTTGCAAGTTCCTTTTCCCTTGGAATCCATGATGCCTCCTCCAGGATCCTCCTCCTCTGAAGTCCTTGGCAGCCACCTCCATCTCCCCTTCCTCCAGCTATCACCCCCACAGCTGTCTCTATAGCTCTTCTTTTTGCACAGGTGGGACCCATTGCAGGGCTTCTTCTCCACAACCTAGACTGGCTTTGTGCTTGCTTGAGGCCTGGCAGATGGCCTGTGCTGTCTCTGATGGGCCTTCCAAGAGGAGTGGGCCAAAAGAGGACAGTCTGCCAGGGACACCAGACAGGACCCCTTCACTGATTCTTGCACCTATCATCATTTCCCACCACTGGTCAGTTAATGGAATCTATAGATTCTTTGCATATTATTTTGCATATTTTATGTTGGTATTATGCATCTTGGATTTGCAAGTTCCCTTTTCCTTGGAATCCATGATGCCTGTGTTTCTTATGTGTTTCTCATGATGTGTTTCTTAAAGACCCCTCTCTCAGGGATCTTAAATCTTTGGATTTACCATCCTCCAGAATTGCTCTGAGAAACAACATTATTCCTACAAAAATTAAGGTATTGATCTATCCCCCCTCCAAATGCCCACTTAGCCAAATGTTGGAATAGTTATTGCAGGAAGAAAAGCATTAGAAATTGGGGTTAAAATATCCTCAGACCAATCTTTCTCTCTCTCTCTCTCTCCTTTTAGCCAGTTGAGGGAGGGGGTGTCCAATGGCACTTAGCGACAAAAGTATTCTTTTCACTTCTTCTTGTTTCCCTTCTTTTCAACACAGGTATAAATAAATTACTACTTTCCAGACTGATTCTAGCAAGAGAACTATTAAACTAACAGCTATCACGGGAAACAGAAGCAAGTGAATCCTTAGATTTATTGTGCTTAAAAAGTGCCCTTGTAGCTTGATGGTGCCAGTTTTGTAGTTTAAATGTTATTATATTTTAACTCACCCTTCCTCTAAGGCAAGGGTGGGCAGGTTTTGCTTACTTTGCTGTAAACAAACTCTGGCCCAGAGCTTGGAAGATGTTTCATTGTTTTCAACAACAACCCCCAGCATTCCCAGGTAACATAACAAAATTGTTCCAATTCTCCCCCTACGTCTGGGTCATTTGTTCTACAGAAGTTCAGTTGTGCCTTTTCATACCAGAAAAATTGAAAGCAGTAAATAAAAAGGAACACCAAATATGAGATGGATTCATACAGTGAAGGAAACCACAACCTTTGACCTGAAAAGTTGCTTAGCAAATTAATCACACATAAAGGATAGAGTACTCTATCTACCTTATTTATTTGCTTGAAGCAGCTCTAGAGACCTCAGTGGTGGGTATAGCAAAATTGTACCACATAACCATTGTTTCCAAAAAGAATCTTTGCAATTAGCACAATACCAGAGGCATTTGAGAGCAAAAAAAGAGTGAGCCAAGGATTTCACGACAAATCCTCCCTTTAGGCTCCCCACTGAGAGAGATTTTTGTTCTGGGTGTCTTCTCTCCAATTAAGGCTGCAGCCAAAACTTTTTTTTTACTTCTCACCACTTCACATCTGATCTGTCTTTTCTGTTTTCAGTAAGCTCCCTGGATAGCCAGAGCACTCCAAAAAGGCACTCTGGGTGTGTTAATCATTCCATTTGATCTAGGGCTGCTGAACTAGTTTTACTTTTCAGAGCAGCTGCTGTTTTCTTTAATTAGCACAGATGAAGGCTTGGAGGGAGAGGCACCTGGGCCTCAGATACATTGAATATAATTTGTGCACTGAGTTTCCATCTGTTGCATATTTGATAAAGGAAACTATATATCCATTAATACTGTCCTAGATCAGTGCAATACTACAATGCGTACTCGTCCTTGTTTCTCTCTTCAGTTAATAAACGGACGAAACTAATCCAGGCCATATTGCTATTGTCTTCCACTTATACTGTATATAATCTTAGTTTCATCTGTACTAATGCAAACAAATCTTCCAAGTATTGAAAGCTGGATTGTCTTGATTATATAATGTAAGTGAAACTGCATGCTGTTTGGAGGTTTTTTTTATTGTACTTTGGAAAGCAACATAATATTGTCAGTATAGCTTGGAGAAGTGGTTGTTTGGCATCAACTGTTCAGTAGATAGAACATATTTCGGAGAGGGAAATGATGCTTCTCATATTTGCTACATTGCTACTATAGCAATGCAAATTTTAGAACTCTTGCAAATTTAACAAGGATGTTTAGCTGACAAACACTGTTCTGAAACTGGTCATGAGATCATCAGTACTGCTTAATCAAAAGAGAAGGTTGGTGATATTTTTCTTAAGACCCATAAAAATCAGAAAGAGAAGCTAGCTTTTGAGTTTCAACTCATACAAGTCTTCATCGTGCTCAATACCACATGGCTGTAGATGGGGCAATAAGAACATAAAACACTCTCAAAGTCATGACCAGATGTCTTTGCCAGGTTTCTTTATGAAACATGAGCTTCAAAATGGGGGCTGCAAGCATAAGCCAGGCATGTAGTTTCAGGGTCCACTCCTAGCAGTGTTGATTGGATTATCCTTCCCAAACTTGCCAAACAACAATCTGCTGTGTATTCTCTGTCTGGTGAGTTTTGGGAAGGACCATCTAATGTCCTCAAGAGTACAGTAGCAACTGCTTACTCCCCTGATGCCTGGAGGCACTCTTCAACCAGTTAGGCAGGGTTTCTGTTGGACTATGTTTTGCTCGACTGTTCATGTGATAGAACAATCAGGGCCACCAAACGGGAGCCTTTGGGGTGAAGATTCTGAACCTCAAGTCAAAGTGCATTCACTATACTAGAAGAATTAAAAGAAGGGCATTTCCTATGGGTTGCATCCATGTTGCTCCCGTGCATGCAGCTCCTGTCAGCAATAACTTGGTGATAGAACTTTTTACTCTGACAGGTCAGTATCTTCTTCCTCAGAGTTGTGGGGAGCATTCTGAAGCTCTAAGAGAACAAAGTAGAAATCCATGCAGAGCAAAGTTATGAGAGGCTGGGAGAGCTTTATTTTTATCTTTGAGGTGTCAGAAGGAGGTATTCCTGAAGCAAAACTCCATGTGAACAAGCCAAATCAGAAATCATGGTTTGATATAATCTGCCAGTTCTCTTTGGGGAGATGTGTTTACTAAAGATTGACAGTTGAGACATCACTGAAATTGATGGTTAACACACTAACCTACCAACAAATTGAAGAGAGAGAGAGAGAGAGAGAGAGAGAGAGAGAGAGAGAGAGAGTGAATGCACAGCTTTTTGTTTCAGTTCATCCAAGGCTAGTTTACATCTGGAAGTCAACATATGAAAGCTGTGTAAATTGCTGCAAACCCGCTGTGAACTGTTCATTTGCAAGAACTTGCAGCATGGATGACTGTCAGTACGCACTCTCTTGTAGCTTTAATGTAATGTTGTCTATTAATGCTGTAAGATGCCCATCAATTCCCTGTGCTCTATACTTGAACATGTCTTAATTGTACTGGGCTGTATATTATCCTTCATTCTTTAAGCCACCTTGGGTCCTTTTTCAAAGGAGAAAGGTGGGGTAAAAATATGCTAAAATAAATAAATAAATAAATAAATAAATAAATAAATAAATAAATAAATAAATAAATACTGTTGGTCTTTTCTGAACAATTACTCAGTCTGGAAGCTTATCTAGTCATTATGATGGTGAGCCACTACTCATAAATGTCTCATCCATGAGATAAGAGCTGTTGCATGGAGTCATTTAAAGTGGTTTTAATGTGGTAGCTCTAAGGTATGTACTCACCCTTAGCAACTCTAACGATACCAGACTATTTTTATCTCAGCTGAAGGAAGTGTCTTATGAGGTAGTATTAAAAACCCCACCCCAAGTCCAGCTGAAATTAAATTTCCCTAGGCTAATGCTTCCCTGCTGCCCCCACCCAATATGGAATGGAAAAACAGTATCTGTCATTTCTACTCCCCTGGTTTGTCTGTCATGATGTGTATATTTAATAGCCAGTATCCACCACCCCCCCCACATGAGGGTTCTTATTTCCTGCTAGTCTTGATTTCCCAGAGGTAGTATTGAATTCCAGATAAAAAGCCTACAAAGAGCTACCCCCTTCCTAGATCCTCTTCCCAAATGTGCACACACACACACACACACACACACACACACACACACACACACACACACACACACACACACACACACACACACACACACACACATTCTGCTGCTTCATTTCATGTTCTGTTTCCATAATCCAATACTAATTTCTGAAGCTCCAAGACAAGATGAAATTTCAAAGACTCCCTCACTCTCCCTGCTATCTTCAGCTTGCCATCCTGTTTTATCAAAAACTTGAAGTGGAGAAATAAACACAAATATCTGGGCACATGTCAAAAAGAAGGCTCGTCAAGTAGTTGTGTTTGTTTTTGAACTTCTGTTGAGTTCGACAAGTCTATAAAACACATGTCCAGAAACATTTTTTGTATATAAGAGTCTTGATTTCTTTTACCAAAAATTAGGATGCCCTAATTTTAGGAGTGTCTGACATTTTCATTTGCAGATTATAGCATTAAGTATCCTGCTTGTGGGTATTGTCTCTGCAGATTGGTAAAAAGGCAAACCCCAAAAGCCTATCATTTACTAACTAGATGGAGCAACAAACATGTTGTTTGTTGCTGGCCCACCTTCGTCGCCTCGGTTGGATGCGATTGGGCCTGTTTCTGCTGTCGACGCCTCCAAGGCTATGGCTCACTGCCGGCCGGCTTCCACTCTTCGATCCCTGCCCTGCATTTATCAAAGCTGCCAGTGGGACAGAAGTCTCGCCACCGCCTCCTTCAGCGAGGGGGTTTTCCCTCTCGCCTGAAGGAGACGGTGGTAAAGCCCATTCTCAAAAAACCAAGCCTTTCCCAAGTGGACAACTGAATGCGTTTATGGGCAAGGTGATCGAGGAGGGTGGCGGCGGTTCGGTTGCAGTCATACCTGGAGGATCGGCAGTGCCTCGATCCTTGCCAGTCCGGCTTCAATATCGGGGACCGAAACAGCTTTGGTCGCGCTGCAAGATGACCTAATCCGGGCGGCCGACAGGGTTGCTCTACCCTGTTGGTTCTCCTGGATTTGTCAGCGGCCTTTGATACCGTCGACCACGGTATCCTGTTGGATCGGCTCTCTGAGGTTGGAATCGGAGGCACTGCTCGCAGTTGGCTCCGTTCCTTCCTGGAGGGCCGTCCACAGTACGTCCTGCATGGGGGGGAGTTGTCGGCCCCTTGGATACTCCCTTGTGGGGTTCCACAGGGGTTGTCGCTGTCCCCTATGCTGTTCAACATCTACGTAAGGCCGCTGGCTGGGGTCATTAGGAGATTTGGAGTCTGCTGTCACCAGTACGCTGATGACACGCAGCTCTATCTCTCCTTTTCCACCTCTGCAGTGGAAGCTGTGAGGATCCTTGACGCGTGCCTGGATGCCGTCCTGGCTTGGACCGGGGCGAACGGGCTTAAGCTCAACCCCGGGAAGACGGAGGTCATGTTCTTTGGGAGCTCACCATCTGGGTACGGTGGCCCTCTTCCCTGTTTGGGGGGAGTTTCCCTCCGGCCAGTGGAGAGGGTGCGGAATCTGGGCGTGGTCCTGGACCCGGCGCTCACCATGGAGGCTCAGGTGGCGTCGGTGACCATCTTAGGCAGATCGCCCAGATCCGCCCGTACCTGGATGTTGACTCTCTGAGAACAGTGGTCCAAGCACTGGTGATCTCGAGGCTGGACTACTGCAACGCCCTCTACATGGGGTAGCCCTTGACTCTTCTCCGGCGTCTGCAGCGGGTACAGAATGCGGCGGCCAGGCTGGTGGCCGGTGTGCGTCGCTATGACCACATCACCCCAGTCCTGGCTCACCTGCATTGGTTGCCCGTTGCGGCCCAGATTAGATTCAAGGTCTTGGTTTTAGTTTATAAAACCCTCCATGGCTTGGGACCGGACTACCTGACAGAGCGCATCGTCCAACGATCCACCTCGGCCCGCCCAGTTCGGCAGGTGCGAGCGCACTCGCTCCGGGTTGCCACTCCTCGAGAGGCCCAGAAGACGGTTACCTGGAACCGGGCCTTCTCTGTGGCAGCCCCCTCCATATGGAACTCCATCCCTAGCGAAGTGCGCTCTGCAGAGTCCCTGCAGGCCTTTCGAAAAATGTTAAAAACCTTTTTATTTCAAGAGGCCTTTGGCAATTCTTAATTTTTTTTTCCTTTTCCGCCATCGCTTTCACATTCTGCTGGTTATCGACGTCTCCATTTTTAACTGTTAGGATGCACGTTTGGAGTGCTGGGATGCATTAGGAGGCACTAGGATTTTTATTTTATATTGTTTATACTGCGTGTTTGATGTGGTTTTAATTGTTGTATTTCTACTTTGCTTGTTAGCGTTTTAACGCTTTTGTTCGCCGCTTAGAGTCCTATTTTAGGAGATAAGCGGGATATAAATATAATAATAAATAAAATAAATAAAATAAATTTGTGGATATTGTTATATACTCTTTTTTGCACACAAGTCTGGATACTATCTATCTTCAGACATTGCATTTATATAGTGCAGAAGCTGCTCTGTTTCCTTTCTAAAAAAAAAGTGGACACTTGCTGATTGATTTGTGATCGTAATTGTCTCCAATATATTCTGCATCTGTGTAAGCATGGGACTGCTTGTGGCTTTAGCTCTTAGGAAGCCTTCTTGCTCCCAGCAAATGTAGTGAAAGACACTACCCCATCAACGCTGGTGATGCCAACCCCTCTTGCCTTTATATAGGGAAATGTGTGTGCATTGTACATGAGTGCATAGGGCATGCATATTGTCTTGTTCTTTGCCTCAGGCAAGCGGAAGCCTTGGGTAGCTGGTTACAAAAGGCTGGAATAGGGGGTGGATTCTGGGGCTAACTCTAACACGTGACTCTGAATCTGGTCTATAGGTGCAATACATAACATACAGCATGCCTTTTCCTGTTCCTGCTCCTAGGCCGCAGTCTCACCAGCGTTTTCTGTGCATTTTTGCTGCAGTGAACTGTGCAGTTAAAGATTGTATCCTAACTCTGAAGGGAAGTAATTTGGTGCCCCAACCAACCATGCTTCCGGAAGCGCACTTTCACTGAAGTTTTTAAACCACCGCTACTGGTTGGTTTTAAAAACTTCCCTTAAAGATGTGCAGTTCTTTGCTACTCTAGCGAGGTGTGGCCCCAGAAAATATGCAGTAATTAGCTTTGTACCCCTTTTCCTGCCACTTCCTGCAACGGAGACTTAGAAAATCGACCCAGAAAAAAGGGGAAAGATGCGCAGTAAGCAAGTAGAGATGGGCACAGAGCAGTAAAATACTACCCTGTCGACAGGACACTAACTGTGCATCAAACATCACGTGACCGCCTGAAAAAAGCCTACACATCAAATTAAGATGCGCAGAAAACTTTAGTTTGACTGCGGGACTTCAACATCCCCAGAAAGATGTTGGGAAGAGAAAGAAAGAAAGAAAGAAATTCATTCTCCAAAAGGGCCAAGAAAATAGGCTGAGTGCTACAACAGTTTAGCCTATGGACTATACGTCATGGAGAACTTTTCTAGTGTCCTGGGGTGGGGGTGGATTGTTTTAGAAAGGGAACCTTAAGTTTTGTTGACATTGGAGGAGTTGCCTGAAAAAGCCTATGTGTATGTGACTATTTATGTGACACACTTGCTTGTACACAATTTCTTGCGAAAAGTATAATTAGGAGTGGTGCTTGAATTCAGCACAAGAAATTCATGGATAATCCTTTGTAGGGATTTTTTAAAAGTGTGTGGAACCTTGAGGGGGAAAAAACATTCCTTACTTGTGAGTAGTATATGTTCCTATGACTATATAACAGTCCCCTTCCAGGTGGCTGAGAATAGGCCATTGTGCTAGTTTATCTTGTTTCCTAAGCTAAATTTGCCCCTTCCCCTCTAATAAAACAGGATAGCTGAGCCCAACCCTTTGTCATCTAGTTTCATGGTTTCCTAACAACTGGATTTGTTTTGATGGAAGGTCAGCTGGCATGCTGTGTCCAGTTTCCTCATTCTTTTCAAGGCCTGCCCTTTCTTTCTAGGATTAAGGCTGAAACCCCTCACAAACCAAACAAACACAGTCCCAATTCAAACATGATAATTGACAATTACTATAAAAAACAACTAGCTACTAGACAACCAGCACAGACAATAAATGTGTCACAAATATGTATATATTTATACATACACATACATACAGTGGACCCTCGTATAACAAACGGTTTGTATAACAAAATCTGTATGTTATAAAAAAATCCGGAGATAGGGGAAATTTGCTTAACAGAATCACCTATGGGGCGAATCTGTACAGCATAAAAATGGTCGCGATTAGGGATTACTCTGTTTTCAATGCATCCCTATGGGAAATTTGTATAAAGCAAACTTTGCTTAACAGAATTTCATTTGGAATGAATAGATTCCTTTATGCAAGGTACCACTGTATATATAAAGAGGTATCTGATATGAAAAAGTGTGTTTTTCTACCCCTGTGCACTTTTTGTGGGAGCAAAAAGGTACAGTACTTTGCTTTGTATAAAGATGCATATGATTACATTGTTATGTTCTGATTTTGCTAGGTTGTATTTTGCCGAAGAAAGAATGGCAGAAACATTAATTCAGTGCAGATCCTTTGTCACTAAGGGCAGTGGGCCTCATGTACAGTATGTATTTCATTTCTATTGTGCCTTTTCTTGAAGAACTGTGCAGTGTGCAGTACATGTTTCGTTTCCTTTTATAGTGTTGACTTCAGACAGAGGAGGCCTGGTTTCAAATCTATACTTGTCATGAAACCCACTGGGTGGCTTTGGGTCTGTTATGTTCTCTCATGTGGACCTACCTCAAAGGCTGTTGTTCAGAGGATAAAGTGGGGGAGGAAGAGAGCCCCTCTATGCCATTTTGAGCTTCTTGGGGAAGAGTGGGATTTGAATGTAACAGATCAATACATACACGTTCCGATTTGATGGGGGGAAATACACACACACACACACACACACACACACACACACACACACACACACACACACACACACACACACACACACACACACACCCCAGGAGACCACTCGGCAGAGCCAATTAAAGTCAAATTAATAATATTATTGTTATATAGTAGTTAGAAGTAGGTGTTTTCTTCTGTTTGTAGTCTGGCTTGGCTGATATAAATTGTCCATGTTGTTCTCTTGTTGCTGTTTGTGTGTATGTGGGAAAATTCCTGTTATTTTCATAGCTCTGAAAAAATGTAAGAGAGCCATGTGGTCCTTACAAAATGTAGTGCAGTAGTAGGTGATATTTATTGCATCACTTAAAAATGCACACAATCTGCAAGCTTTCAGTGATCAAAGCTCACTTTTTCAGGTATGCACCAATGCATTAGTGCAAAAGAGAGAGAGAGAGAGAGAGAGAGAGAGAGAGAGAGAGAGAGAGAGAGAGAGAGGGAAATTCTACTTTGAAAAGAAGGCCACTGAGATCCCAACAATAGCTTCCTGAGCTATATCTTGAAAACCAAGCCTCCAATGCAGCCTGTGTCTTTTCTAACTTACATCCAAGAAATGAATGTCATGAATGTTTGGAGCTCTAAATTCTCAGCATTAATGACATGACACTGGTATGTGCTGGAAGAAGTGGGCTTTGAACCAACAAAAGCTAGCAGATTATATTATTTTTAGTGGGCAACTGAGGGTGTCCTACTTTGAGAAGGCAGGATTTCCTTGCAGAAGCAGTGCTGGGAAAGGTAGAAGGCAGCAGGAAAAATAAGACAAAATATGAGATGGATTGACTCCCTAAAAGGAAGCTACAGACTTATGTTTACAAGACAAAAATTGTGTTGCTTATTCCTGCATTGTACAGGATAGGTAGCATTCAGTTAGAGCCCAGTAATAATCCTGTGGAGTTTGATGTTTCTTCCAGAGAAAATGACCACAGCAAATCCTACAAGGCTTCCCATGATAATTCTCATGAACAAAATCTCTAGTCGAGAAATCTTTCTACCAGGAGAAGCCCCCACCCCCACCCTGTTTTTGTGTCCAAAAAGAAGAGGCTGTGAGATTCATGTCCCTAATGCGGCTCCCGCATCCCCATTCCCCAGTGTGGTAATAGATCAACTGCCTTCCAGAATTATCCAACTAATGAAAGGAACTTGGCAAGACTCAGGGCAAATCATAAGATCTCTCTCTTAAAGATTAAGCCCTTACCAGAGTCAATGCTTTTATGCCCTAGTCTTGACTGTGACTAAAGACAGAGTCTCTCCTAGGATTGAAAAATCTGAATTTTGAAGCGTTGCATTGGGTACAATTACACTCACACACTCACTCACTCACACACACACACAGAAACGCGCGTGCGCGCACACACGCACGCACACACACACACACACACACACACACACACACACACACACACACACACACACACACAGAGAGAGAGAGAGAGAGAGAGAGAGAGAGAGAGAGAGAGAGAGAATATCCTTGTCAAATTCAGGGTTATAATGAATGGACACCTGCCAAATCTTCTAAACCAGTTCTTAAAAACCAGGCAAAAATCAGAGCATAGAACTGCATTAAAACCCTGATTGCTGACGTTTGAGGCCTCTGCTCTGTGTAATTTCCACTCTGCTGGCAATAGCATATATGAAACTCCCACAAAGACTCCCCAAAGGCAAATCTGCTATGCTTGCTGCCTCCCGCCTCTGCTAGAGAGATAAGAACCTTTATCTGAACTCCCACCTGGATTCCCCCTCTTCAAATCAGGAGAAAGAAAGATTTATGTTGAGAAGAATAAAAGGGTTTGGGCCAAACAGCTCCAGGTTTTCATGAGTAAAAAGGGAAAGACAGGGAAGCGAGGGGGGGGCATCATGTTCCACCTTGTCATCAGTATTGATGGTTTTCTTTGGCAGGATTTTCTCAGTTATAATTTAGTCAGCCAGTGTGGGCCCCCTGTGGCCAATGCTGGATACCATTTCAGTCACAATAACTAAGTTCATGTGTCATTGTGTTCAAAGCTCTTGTGTTCTGTTTCTGATGTTGGATGCAGCGTCAGTGGGGAACAGGCAAAACAAAAGGAACCATGCCTGTTCTGTTTGACATGTAATGATAGCAGAAATTCTACAAACCTTTCTAGTATCCCCCTTAAGATCTCTGTGTGTGTTATTGCACAAAAAACATTATGGCTAAGGGATTTTCTGTGCAAATGACACAGATGGCAAGATAATGCAATAACGAAAGCAGTCACTCATGTTTTTATATTTAAATCTAGCTCAGGGCCAAATTAGACCAACAAACAATTATGTGAATAATTGTTTTTGTTTTGTTTTGAAATATCAGGGCCTATCTCCTTCGAGATCAGAATTCTCCATCTCCTGTCCTGTTCTTGATCTGGTCTCCCATACTCATTATTTGTTTTGGAAGAAAAGATTCCCCTTTCCTTACAAAGAGTAAGCATGAGGCGCTTAATCTAGAGTGTGTAACTACTGTATTTGCTGCATATATTTGTAGGTGCCCCCCTGCCCATGGAATAATCTCCCCTGCATGGCCCACTTGATCATCTCAGCATGATCATCTTCCAATGGGACTTGCTCTCTTGTAACACGGGCTTCAGGTTACAATCCTGTGCACTGTATGGTTATTAGAGAGGTTTGGAGACTATATTTCTATTAATTAAGCCTAAAATAGCATTTCCCTTTTTTGTAGCCACATCACACTCTTGGCTCATATTCAGCTTGTGATCTATGATGATTCCAAGATCCTTCTTGCTCATAGCATTGCTGAGCCAGGTATCCCCCATCTTGTAGCTGTTTGTTTTCTTTTTTCTAGGTGCAGTATTTTGCATTTATCCCTATTGAATTTCATTCTGTTGTTTTCAGCCCAATGCTCAATCCTGTGTAGATCCTTTTGAATATTGTTTCTGTCTTTCTGGGTATTATCTTTTCTACCCCGTTTGTGTTGTTAATAAGTGGTAGAAGGGTTTCACAAATGTCTTTGCCAGGCAAAAATGATTTTTTTGCATTTCCCTGTTGATGTTGGGCAAACTCTGCTTGCAGTTAAAGGGCAGGTTTGGCAGATAGTTCAGTTTCTTCTACTGTACATGGGTGGTTCTCTTTGGTTTTCAGGTTGCAGAAGTAGGAGTGCCCCAGTAAGACAACATTAATCTTGATACTGTGTACAGTATAAGTGCTTTTGTGACTAAAGTGACCTATTTTGCTCTAATAACAGTTTTGCCGCATGAAACCTGTGGAAGATCAGCCCTTTCATGTTGAACTATCTTAACAATATCACTTATCTTGAACCACCCCAAACCATTTGAACATTTTTTAAAATTATGAAACAAGAAATGAGAGATAAGAAACTTGACCATCAAGCTGTTTAGTATTTGAGGACTGATGGGAGCAGCAACCCATATATTCTTCATTTGCATCTCTAATCCAATTCTTCAAACTGAGCTTTGCCAAGAGGTTCAATTTGAACCAATCACTACAGTGGTTTGAGAAAGAAAATTATGGTTTAGTATTGGAAGCTGTACTAGGACCTTTGCCAGCAAACACCGGATCCCTCTTTTAATTAACATTTAGCATTCCCGAGAATGAGTTTCATAGAAACATGCAAGAGAGCTCACTACTTTGTGATTTTTCAGTTAACCTTATGGGAAAAAGTGCTATTGTTATAGTGGGGGAAGTGTTGAAAGTGGACTGAAACAGCTATGTTTTAAAATGACCTTTTAAAACCACGAGCCACTTAACTGGCTTTAAACAAATAGAGAGCCTTCATTTTTTTGCTATTCCTGCTGTGCATCAGTTCACCCATTAGTGCAGGGTTGTTCGATACATTCATAGTTTTCCATTTCCTTACATTCAGGTTTAATGATTAAAAACAATTAAGCTATTCAGAGGAAGAAAAAAATAATTTGAACAAGGAGTTTATTTATTTATTTATTTATTTATTTATTTATTTATTTATTTATTTATTTAGCTTATATGCCGCCCACTACTCAAAGGTCTCTGGGTGGCTCACAATCAAAATAGACAATTAAAACATCAAAATTACAATAAAATGAGAACAATAAAACATGTAAATACAATAAATACAATACATTAAAAACAAGGTGACCACACTGCATGGAATTATCAAGGTGTAACCCCAGTTGCTACCTGTGTATGCATGCAAGAGTTCACTTTTAATTCAGGGTGGATGGTGACCACACTGTATGTTCCCTTTTGATATTTAGCCACTGGATGGGTTAACCTTTAGTTGACTCCCTACTCACACAACATTACTGGTAAACGGACCACATTTTTTTGACATTGCACTCTGCACATCCACCCAAGGCTTAGATGCTTCTGTCAGTCTCCAGGTTGCTGACATTTATGGTCAGCCTGATTCACTTGAATCTGTGTCACACCTCAGTTCTGCTGATGGTAGATCTTGGGATTCTACATCTGTAATTTGCTGCATTTGTTCCACCTACATCCCTCCTCCGGATAAAGAGTGCTTAGTTAAATGTTGCAAAACCATCTTGATGTGGTTAGAAAATCCCACATCAGCCAACAAGTTACCTCTAAGAATAACCCCTAGGAATGTGTCTGTTTCAGCTCTGGCCACACTGAGCCAGTAACTCTTAAGAGTAAAATGAGACACACACATCTTCCTGGCTTAACGTGTAGTGACAGCAAAACCTGAAGTTGAACTATAGCTTCATTCTCCTTTGAACAAAACCAGTCTTACCCCTGACTGACCCCAGACAGCCTTTCAGTCTACAGGAAAACAAAACATCCCTTTTAAAAACACAAGCAGATGCACAAATCTCCATCCATAAGCAGAGAAGCAAATTGTCTTAGAAACATTAAAGCAACCATTTTCTTTTCAGATACTCAGTTAATTATTATGAGAATCAAACAGATATATCTCCCAAATGTTTACCTCCACATTCCTCAATTTTGTATTTTTATTTTATTTCACTTTAAGTGAGAAGTTTGGCTTGAAGTAATTGTGGGAAATTTCATTGCAGTCATCTTGAAGTTCTGTATGGTATGAAATGATACATGTTGCAACTGCTTTGCAAGTGTGGGATGTGACATTGTTAGTGATAGTGTATAATCTCCGTTGTCTTTCACTAGGCTGGTCTTCTGTTGTCAAACTATTTTGAGCTCCATATCTTTGCTAAGAATTTCCTGGAGCTTAAATTTGCAGTACTTGTCAATTTCATCATCTTCTTTTCTTGACACTGTAGAAGTGCTGGAGAGTTGAAGGGTAAAGTCTGTTAACTTTTAAAACATATAGATTAGGAATAGTTTCTTTCCAATGCAAAAAGAAAAACTAGAACTGAATCTGGCATATTTTGCTTCTGTTGATGGTTTGCAGCTTCAAGTTACGGTTTCAAGTAAACATAAACAGAAATTGACAAATAAACTTTTTAGAAATTAATTTTTTCTTTCCTTTCCTTTCCATAATATATATATATATTAGGCAGCAACAGGAATGTGTATTTTAGATCATTCTTCTTCTTCTTCTTCTTCTTCTTCTTCTTCTTCTTCTTCTTCTTCTTCTTCTTCTTCTTCTTCTTCTTCTTCTTCTTCTTCTTCTTCTTCTTCTTCTTCATCATCATCATCATCACCATCACCATCACCATCACCATCATCATGTAGATCAGGGCTGTCCAACTTTGAACAGGCTGAGATCTACTTTTTCCGACCCAAAGTACTTGAGGGCTGCTACATTAAAACCTCTACTTACAAATTTTAATCCGTTCTAAGCACATGCTCATAAGTAAAAACATTGTAAGTAGAGCAGCGGTTTCCCAAAGGAATGCATTGAAAATCAATTAATCCATTCTGGAGGGAACAAATGTAAATGCATTCCTATGGGAAGGTTGACCGTGCACATACTTCCCTTGCACCCGCTCGAGCCAGTGTGGGCTGGTGCAAGGGAGGTGCATGCATGCTTGCACAGATCGCCCCTTCCAAGGGACAACACAAATGACCATGCACATGCCTCCCTTGCACCCAGCTCGAGCGGGTGCAAGGGAGGCATATGCATGCTTGCAAGCAGCCGGGATCTGCCACTGCTGCTTGCCAGGGCTGCTGAAAGACTCTTTTTTAAAAGGTGCACTTTCCTTCCCAACCTGCTCGGGGCCTGATTCGACTCTCCTTCCCCTCCGGCCTCCTCTTCTTCCTGTTTCCCCCTTCTCCCTTCCAGCCCCCTCGCTGCTGCTGCTGCTGCCACCTCCTGTGGCTCTCACTCACCTCCGCCATGTTCACCACACAGCTGGGGCAGGCTGAGCCAGCAGCAGGACAATCACATCACCATGGGGGCACAAAGAGGAGGGAATAGCTCAGAAGGGGAGCAGGAGGAGCAGTGGTGGCAGCGGGTCATGGTCTCTGTGAGGCAGCCGTGGGGGGGGGATGGAGGAGGAGGAGGAGGGAAGGAAAGGGTTGGAGATTGGAATTCTCTGGGGGGTAGAAGAGGGGAGATGTCATCACTCAAAGGAGGTGGGCATGCCTGTGATCCCACCCCTCGCTCTCCCCTCCCCTCCCCTCCCTCCACTTGACACCAGTGACTCAGCTGGTCACAAGACAGTGACATGCCAATCATCTGGCCAGTGGGGGGAGCAGGGGACTGTGCCATGGCCCTGAACTGCCTCCCTCAGCTAAGACAGTGGGCTGGCAGACCCAGAACTTTGCTGGGGCAGTGGTGGTCATTGGGATGGGGGAGGGAGGGGTGGAGAATTTATTTCCCTACTTTTTATTGATGGCCGGCGGGCTACTTTTGAACCCTTTGCAGGTTACTGGTAGCCCACGGTCTACCTTTGTGCAGGCCTGCTATAGATCACCGAGTTCAGCCCTTTTGAAAGGGCTGAACTCCCAACCTATGGCTTCACAGCCAGATGCTTAAACCTCTGAATAATTTTTAATTACAAATGCCATAATTCTCATTTCTAGGAATCTCACGTTCACAGATAGCCAGATGCTTAAACCTCTGAATAATTTTTAATTACAAATGCCATAATTCTCATTTCTAGGAATCTCACGTTACAGACACTCGAATTGTGCTCCTCTGGAGAGGTCTGCCTGGCAGATTTCACGCCTTGAGTAGGCCTAATTTCTTCTTTTTAAAAATGAAGCTACCCAGATGTCTTCTCAAAAGCTTCCTTTTCAGACAGTAAGTTAGGGCTATCTAAAGCATGAATCCTGCCAGCTGGGCCTTCTCTTCAGGTGAGCACAATTTAGATGTTTGCAAAGTCTGTGTCCTGTAGCGGGGACCCCTAGAAAGGAAAATTATGGGATTCGTAGACAAAAAAATCCAGAATGCACATCCCTATAAGTCAGACATCTTGGTGGTGGTGAAATGCTGCCAAGTCACACCCAACTTATGGGGATCCTGGTAGGGTTTTCAAGGTTATGTGAGATATTTAAACAGGTCTCCAAAGTTCTATTCATTAAACCACACGAGCACTCAGATAACATACTGCACATTTGTTTATTAATTTACAATACTTGTATCCTTTTTTATAACTGGAAAGAGTCAGAGTGGTTTAAATGTCAGTTAAAAAAATAGAAGATAGCTCCTGCCCTCAATCTTACCCTTGAGCAAGATAAGATATGAAGGGGAAAGTGAATTAGAAGGTGAAAATGAAACCTGGGGACTACTTTTTGAGGCTGGTAGGTTATGGCTGTTGGGTTGTGGCTAAAGACAAATGGGGCTTTAGTTCTCTATCAGACCAAAGCATGTATAGTGTTATTTTAGAAATATTTCTGTTTCTTTCTCAATGTGCTCTTAGATTTGAATGAGAAGAAAACTTGATTGAGGTAAAAGCAGACTAGCCTGTGAAACAATAAATGTTAGTTACAGGTTTTGTAGGTAGGAGATACAGGGCCAGAGATTAGGTAGTGTCTGGATGACGTGTAACCCCACCTAGCCTAATAAAATAATTAATAGCAACTCCCATTCCTGTGCCGTCTTTAGCATTTTCAGTAAAAAAAAAAAAGTGTACAGTTTTTAATGCATACAACAGTGATGGTTAAAGAATGACTTTACGTGAGAATCATATTTATTGGGTTTCCTATGGCCCTTCATCATTATTCATACCATTATGAATTCAGGTGTCTTGTCACTTTCCTTTACAGCTGAAGAATCTGTTCTTCTTTATGCCTGCAATGGTGGTGAAAGTATATGCCCTCCCACCTCTTGTAATTTCATCTTTGCATTATTTAGTTCATTATAGTGACTGGATATAAATGCATATAGGACAAAGGGCATTTATACACGACCCCTAAGCTCCGCCGCAAATGGCTGCAAGGTCCGGACCTTAAAAATGTTTACCCACCAGCTCTGGACTTTGCAGACAATTAAGTGCGACCCCGCCCACTTAGCGCGACCAAACAGCAGTTTTCTGGTACCTGCTTTTTGGATGTGACAAATTTTTGATCCGGTGTAAGGATAGTGAGTGCGGGGCATCCTGGCTTCTGTTTGTTCTTTTTTTGTGCCCCGCTCCTTTAAGAGATCTGAATGCTGCCCGGAACAAAACGGAGGTAACCGGCATGCTTTTCTTTCTTTTTTCTCCCTCCCTCGGGCAGCCAGAAACCAGGAAGTGCGGAGGGGGGTGGGGACAGAGGAAGAGCGAGGAACCCCTAAGATCTCTGGTCCGAATTTAAGTGGCCAGCGGATCTTAGGGGTCGTGTAAAAAGGCCCAGAGTGTCATTTAAACTAAAAATGTACTGTACTCCAATCATTTTTTCTGCATCTGCATGTTCAGTATTTTTATAGATTAAATATTTATTTACCTTGTTATGAAAAATGTTTTGCTAAGTGTTCTATAAGGTATATATGTAATGTGTGCCATTTGCTGTGATCGCCCACTGAGTTAAGCTTGCAGACAAACTTGTGTGGTCAGCAAAAATAAAAATAAAAAGGGAGAGTCTTCTAGAAAGGTTGATACAACTTTCCATTTTGCAAAGAGGCCTGTTTTATTCTCACAAAGTCCTAGGGATTCCAGCAAGAGAGTATTTCCAGATCTCCTGGAATGTCTACTTGTTCCAAAGATGCCTGTCCATCAAGATGCATCTTGAAACATAGTGGTGTGTGGGAGAGAGGTGAGGTTAGCCAACAACCACATCTGATGCTTCATTGAAATAACTTCCCTGGTGGGTCTGAAGCAGCAGTTTTTATCAGGTGGGTGGTCTGCCTGACAGAGGGTAGGTGGACCCTGCTTGATTGCAACACGGAACATAGATTAGGATCAAGTTATTTATTCTGCAAAGTATAAAATGGCTAATTTGGGAATTATCGAACACCAGACGTTGGTCCAGTTCCAATTCTGATGTCATTCACCTTGTCCTCTAAGGAACCTTTCCTCCTTTCAATGTATTTTTTAAAACTCTCATGTTCTTGATCACAGCTACTCCCGTAACTTCCATAATTATATATCTATATCTATACTGATGCTGAGAAGTGTGTAGGGGGAAAGGGCAATGGACTGAGTTGTTCACACTAAATATTTCTTTTACAGATGCAGCTTCTGGATAAATTCCCAATTGAAGGAGGCCAGAAAGATCCTAAGCAGAGAATCATTCCCTTTCTTCCAGGTAATAAGCTAGTGATTAAAATGAACAGCCTGACAGAAGATTTTTAGCATCCTATCCAGGCACGCTTTTCCACAGATGTTGAATACAGATCAATAATTAGCCGGGGTCTGTGGGAGTAATCTGAATGCCTTAGTCGTTTGAGAAGACTGTATAGATTTAGACACAGAATGTGGCACAATACCAGATGGAAGGCTTTTTAAATTGCTTAACTGGTGGGGTAAAAACAAACAACCGAGACCAACAGTAATAGCTTGATCATGCCGAGATGAAATTCAGAGTGGGTTGTGAATATCAATATGACAGATTCTGAATGAAAGATTATTAGGAAAGCCTTCTAAAATAGAAAGGATGGTGTCATTGTGTCTTTCATATACGTCTATTTGTGTCTCATTTGCGATAATATCTTATTCTAATTGCAATGAATAATGCAAAGTAGGCCCACTGAAAATATTAGGGCTGATGTAAATTTCTTCCAGTTTGATGGCACATAACATAAAGAGAAAGCACAAGATTGGAGAAGAATGAGAAAAGTTTAAAAGTTAGACCAGATGCTGTGGCTAAAAGGTGCAGTGGTTAAACGGCATTGCTGCAGCTAAAACTGTGCTCATGACCTGGGTTTCAATCCCAGGTAGCCGGCTCATGGTTGACTCTGCCTTTAATCCTCTGAGGTCAGTAAAATGAGTACCCAACTTGCGGGGGGGGGCAATGTGTAGTTTGCATAATTAAATTGTAAGCTACCCAGAGAGTGCTTTAAGTGCTATGGTGCGGTTTATAAGCAGAACACTTTGCTTTGCTTTTACAGTTTACTCTCAGTGTCAAAGTTAAGGTTGCAGGTCATTCAATGCATGTTGTGATCAAATGTTTCCTAGCCCCGAGCGATCACTAAGGCAGAATCAATATCTTATTCTGTTCATATCCAATCTGCTTGACAGAATAATTGTTATACCAATAGACTGTAGGTAGCTCTGCCGTTAGCCTGGAATTAAGTGTTCTCCCCTTCTCCTTTTCTGTTTCCTAGAATGCTAAACTGTACTCTAGTTTCACCACATCAAGAAAGGGAGCAGGATATTTTGGAAGTCAGATTAATGCCTGAATCAGTGGGGGAAAGTATGTCAGGACCTGGGATGAGGTAGAATCAGAAAAATATAAAAGCCTTCCCAGCCTTTAATATCTTCTAGGGGAGCCCTTCTCTCAGTCCCCCCCACCTTTCCAATTTGCTTTGTGAGAGACTTCTCAGTGGTCGCTCCCAGGCTTTGAAATATTGTCCTTCCATCATCAGATAAAGACCTTCCTTTGTAGACTGGCTTTTAATCATTACGTCTCAGGAATGCTTTGTTTATTGAACCTAAGAGATTTTTAAATGTTTTTAAAAACATTTTAATTTTGTTTTTAATTTTGATATACATATGATTTATTGTTTTAAATAATAATTTAATGATAATGATTTGACAATTTGTAAATTGTTTATTGTTGTATACTTTTAGTTGTTGTGAGCTGTCTTGGGTCTCCCTATAGGGAGAACAGTGGCATAGCTCAGTGATTTAGGTTGGAAAGTCAGAGGTTGGGCATTTGATTCCTCCAGTAGGCCTCCATGAGAAGGGCTGGATTTGATGATCTATAGCAGTGGTAGTGAACCTTCAGCACTCCAGATGTTTTAGACCACAACTCCCACAGTCCTTTGCCATTGGCAACACAGGCTTGGAATTCTGGCAGTTGTGGTCCAAAACATCTGGAGTAGAGATGGGCACGAACCGAAAAAAATGACGTTTTGTTTTGTTTCGTTTAAGGCTTTGGTTCGGTTCGGTTCGGTTTTAAAGTTTTTTTCAAAAAAATTCATTTTCTTGATTCATTAATTTGTTGTTCATTTTTACCCGCTTTTTTTCCAGCGCCCACTGTGCGGCCCCTGGGGCCCGGTCGGAGCTGGGTGGGTACCTACGAATGGGTGTGGGAGGAATAAAGAGGGGGAACGGCATTGGAGCCACACTGCTCTGGCCGCCTAAGCACAGCCTCCTTCTTATCACCCCTTCCGATCGGCCCCACGATAACGGGCCGTGGGAGGGAGGCGCAAGAGGGGCGGCAGCCTCGGACAGGCGCGTGGTTGCCCCCCCCGCGTGGCTTCGAGGTGCAGGTACTGCAATCCTGTGATGTAGTGGGACCGCAGTACCTGAACCGCGGAATGGCGGGGGGTGACTGTATAGTATAAAGATAATCTGTCCAGAAAGTTTGACTAAATTCAAATAAATGTCAAAGATATTTGAAAATAACCTTTGACTGAAATAATATTTGCACCTTTAGATGTAGCAGGTGAAAGTTCAGCTCCCTTGGGCCTTCCTTTCATTTTTGACCACTTGAGCAAAAATGCCACAATAATGATTTAGGTTCAAGGAAAATTTATGTGCATGTGGGAGTTTCAAGGAGCTAGTCCCCGCCCCTGCCTATAAGAGGCCCTTGAACTCCAACATGATTTCTTCTTCTTCTGCAGCAGCAGCAGCAGCAGCAGCAGCAGCAGCAGCAGCAGCAGTAGTAGTAGTAGTAGTAGTAGTAGTAGTAGTAGTAGTAGTAATAGTAGTAATACTTGCTTAGCAGAGAGTATTTTCATCCATGTCCATGGAAATGCTCCCAGATGAATTTACAGAGGCAGAATTTTTAGTGGCACTGGGAACCCTGCCTCTCATGGCTAATTGCTACCCATCCTTCTTATATTTTATTATGTGCAAGATGTATTGTGGCAGCTGGCTTGTAAGTTACTTCACGGGCTTGAATTTCAAAATAAATGGGAGTTTGAAGCCCATTAAAAGATTAGTTTTTGTCCGTGGCTGAGAGGTAAGACTGTTATTCCTCCAGGATGGCGGGGGAAGCTAACTCGGGGGGTGGGGGTGGGGGAGGCATGTTGCATATGATTCTAGTCATATCCATCTGTAGAAAAAACAGTGCTTGCTCTTAGAGGAGTGTGTTGGCTGGTGCTAGAAAACAAGGCTTCAGTACAACCTTGAATATGCGCACTATGATAATGGTAAAGAAAGAGTTCTTGTCACATTAAAGGCTACAGTTGGCTTCTTTTTCAAAAAAGAAAAATCTCACCAATAGGCTGGCAAAAAAAAGCTTTATTCTAGATATTATGTATTACAAAAGAGGACAAGATTCTCGTTTGGAGGTGACTGGCTAGTAAATTTTCTTCCGCAGGCTTCTGTTGCAGTGTCACACTTTGAATTCCCATGTCTTTCCTTTCTAATAGGCTGAAGATGAGGCAGCCATCACTCACATTCAAGCCTGCTGTAGATGCTGTGTGAACTGGAAAAGGACATAAACTAATAATAATAATAATAATAATAATAATAATAATAATAATAATAATAATAATAATAATAATAATTATTATTATTTATTGTTATTGTGTGTATATACACAGTACACACATACGAAATTCAAACACCCAGAGACCAGATTCCACACACACACACACACACACACACACACACACACACACACACACACACACACACAGACACAAATCCCCAGACACTCTCACACTCAATAAAAAACCCTTCAACACACACACATAAAAATCCCCGAACACTCCCCCACCCACCACCACCACCCCCTAAAAACACAAGCATCTACACAATAGGCTAGGTAATCCTGTCCAAGTGCTCACTGCTGGTGGTCCTTGAGTTCATTATTAAGTGCAATTATAGCTCTCAGATAAAAACTGTTCAGAAGACGTGTGGTCCGAGTTTTAATTGTTCTGTATCTTCTGCCAGAAGGCAACAGTTCGAAGAAATTGTGAGCAGGATGAGTAGAGTCTCTCAGAATGTTGTGTGACTTCCTCAAACAGCGAGATGTAAAGATGTCATCCAGGGTTGGTAGTTGGTAGTTGGAGCTCCTTGGTGATTAACTGGAGATTGACTCAAGTATCTGATTTCCAATTGCCTGACAGCTGCTTACTGAAAAGGAAAACAAGGAAGCACAGCAGTGGTGATGGGTTTCACCTCAGGGAATTAGAATCCCCAGACACTCTCACACTCAATAAAAAACCCTTCAACACACACACACATAAAAATCCCCGAACACTCCCCCACCCACCACCACCACCCCCTAAAAACACAAGCATCTACACAATAGGCTAGGTAATCCTGTCCAAGTGCTCACTGCTGGTGGTCCTTGAGTTCATTATTAAGTGCAATTATAGCTCTCAGATAAAAACTGTTCAGAAGACGTGTGGTCCGAGTTTTAATTGTTCTGTATCTTCTGCCAGAAGGCAACAGTTCGAAGAAATTGTGAGCAGGATGAGTAGAGTCTCTCAGAATGTTGTGTGACTTCCTCAAACAGCGAGATGTAAAGATGTCATCCAGGGTTGGTAGTTGGTAGTTGGAGCTCCTTGGTGATTAACTGGAGATTGACTCAAGTATCTGATTTCCAATTGCCTGACAGCTGCTTACTGAAAAGGAAAACAAGGAAGCACAGCAGTGGTGATGGGTTTCACCTCAGGGAATTAGAATCAATTGTCTTTCTGTGTGCTCTGTGGTTATTCCCAAAGCCTCAAAATTTAGGCAGGATATGACTTTTCCTGGGGCGGGGGTGGTGGTGGATAAAGAGAGTCCTGGAGCCTTACACAATACAAATGCAGGAGAGGTGATACATTTATTAGATTACTTTAAAAAAACTCAAACTTTCTTGGTTCGAATCCACTTCTTCAGGCTAAGCACCAATATTGTTGAATAAGTACTGCAAATAAAAGTCCCCAAAAATTCATGGCAGAAGTTTGCCAGGCACACTTCTTAAGATGAGTTCAACTGCTAGAGGTTCAGGCACCAGCAGTTGAACTTATATGCCTGGCAGACCACTGCCATTGATTTTTGGGACTTTCTTTGTTTAATAGAAGGTATTCACTCTTCTCTATTTTTATTATTTTTGATAAATTGTTGCATATCTTCCTCTTACAACCACAGCCTTCTGCTCAGCTCTACAATGTCCAGCCTGAAAAATATAACTCCAGAACTTCTGCTGAATCACCAAGGAACCGATCAATTGATCCTAATTTACTTCTCTCTCTCTCTCTCTCTCTCTCTCTCTCTCTCTCTCTCTCTCTCTCTGCAGTATATACAGCATCTGCAGCAAAAATTACTAGCAATGGAAATTTGTAGAGATGGATATGTGTTGCTTCAGTTTATTAGGCCCCTCTTCCATACCTGTTTCCAACATGCCCTCTAATTTTCACCCCTGCTGAGTAGGGCTCTCATCCATGTGACTGTGCCCCATCAGCACGCATGTGTGAGCAATTCCCCCCCCCAGGTTTCGTCACAGCTGCGGGGCAATTGTTGTGATGGGTGTGCAGGGATGCAAAGCTCCTGCACAGAAGGTGCTAGGGGCATGCACAGACATGTACAGAGAACCTTGCCTGTATCCATAAACTCAACATAGTCTGGCTTATCTTCAAGAGAGTTTTTGTAACCAGGGGAGGTAGAACAACAAACCTAGGAGTCAACAACACACCCACTGCCTGCTGAAGGAATGAATGGAATCAATGAATGAATCAACAAATGAATGAACAAATGAACGAACGAACGAACGAACAAATGAATGAATGCCTTTTCCCCTTTCTTTCTAATTCTTGGTTTATATCTATCTGCCAAAGCCACTATTTTGTACTTAGCTTTTGCTGGCAGACCTTGAGGGTCTAGCCCAGTAGTTCTCAACCTGTGGGTCCCCAAATGTTCCTAGACTGCAACTCCCAGAAGTCTTCATCGCTAGCTGAGCTGGCCAGGATATCTGGGAGTTGCAGTCCAGGAATATCAGGGGACCCACAGGCTGAGAACCACTGGGCTAGACCCTCAAGGTCTGCCAGCAAAAGCCAAGTACAAAATAGCGGTTTTGGCAGATAGATATACACGAAGAATTGGAAAGAAAGGGGAAAAGGGAAAAACTAAAGTAGATTTTTCAAACATAGAAGTTGCTTACTTCTTCAATATTCTTAAATTTTGTTATATTTTATGCTTCCTTCATCCTCACCCCAAATAAAGAATTTGTATTATAGCCTTTTTTCTTCTTGCCGCTGTCATTTAGAAATAAATCTTTGAAATGTTGTTGCATGAGTGGAAAGAAGAAATCTGAAACTAGAGCAAGTGTTCAAAGGCCATGTGTGTGTGTGTGTGTGTGTGTGTGTGTGTGTGTGTGTGTGTGTGTGTGTGTGTGTGTGTGTGTGTGTGTGTGTGTGTGTGTGTGTATGCATTGGCAATTTTATTTACAAGGAGTCTTTTCTAGCTAATCAACCTCCTTCAATAAACTCAGGCATTGATGTAAGCTAGTTGCCAGTAGAGATACCCAGTGTGATGTAGTAGATAGAGTAGCAGACTTGTGATCAGGAAGCCAGGTTCAAACCTCCACTCAGACATGGAAACTCACTGAGACTGGTAAAACTATTTGAGTTGGTATAAGTCAAAGGCACATAACAAGACTTATTAATATAACTGGACTAGGACAAAAGTTTGCAAGCTCTCCATTTCCTATTGTTAATGATAGCGTAGTGCACTTGAAGTCAATTAACTCATTCCAGTACAGGCATTGAGGGAAGCATTTCATTTTGTGTTGTGTTTTTCGGCTGGTCTACTCTCTTCTCTTCCAACATCTGATGCTTTTAAAGGAAAAATAATAATATAATAGTGTGGACTTAAATGGTGTCTTTAATTACTGAACAGAGTGTTTTGGAGGAGGAAGTTCTTTTGCATAGCAAGAACCTTTTTCTAGTTTAAAAAAAGGAGAAAGCTTGACAATAAACCTTAGCTGAAAATCAAGCCAGGAGAGATTTGAGATAAAATCTCCTTCCAGAAAAGGCATCAAGTTCCTTTCCTGCAAAGCAAGGGGAGCTGGGCAGGCAGCTCTCTAATCTTTATCCAGCATCTTGCTAGATTCTCAGCAGCTTCCCAGTTTGCTTGATTGGTCTGTCTATACTATATTAAAGCAAAGGATGGTGCTTATATGCTATCCTCCTAGTACTTAAAGCTCTAATTCTGCAGAATCCACATTGCCCCCTCCCCCAGGCATGCTGGGCAGTCAATTTACTGACCTCAGAAGGAGGGAAGGCCGAGTCACTCAAAAGCCAGCTACTTGTGCCTCGGACCAAACTCAGGTTGAGGGCATAGTCTTCACTGCTGGACTGCAGTTTAACCACTGCTCCACAAGGACCTTCAAGGGTGTTCACCTGCAAAATAAAAAGTGTAGACAAATATGGTACTATTTTAATGGTATGTATGTACATTCAGGGTCGGCACGTCCATTAAGGCAAACTAGGCAGTTGCCTAGGGCGCCAAAATGGAGAGAGGGCGCTGGCCAGCCTGCCGCCCCCACCCCCACCCTGCCGCTGGCCACTGCTGTCCATCCCCCCACTGCCCGCCAGCCTCCCATTGCTGTCCACACGCCCCCTGCCGCCCCCTGCGCCCATCGCCGCCCACCCCTCCCATGCCCGTCCCCGTCCGCCCCCTGGCCTCCTGCCACCCTCTGCCCCGCCCCCGCCCCTGCCCCACCCCCACCCCTCGCCTAGGGCGCAAAAAAACCCTAGCACCGGCCCTGTGAACATTTGGAATGTAATCACAGTTTGCAGACGTTCATGCTATGTATGCATTGAAGTACAGTACATATCTATGAGAATAGGAATCCCAAAGAGACCCTTCCCCCAAGAGAGCTTTCACGATGAAAGCACGAAAATGTAATAAATGTATAATAGGTAATGCAGACTTTGTGGCTCAGGGGGTTGGAGCACCTGGCTGCAGAGGCAGGGGAAAGGGGTTTGAATCCCCACAGTGCCTACCTGGAGAGAGGTCGAAGGAAAGAGAGAGATGTTGTAATGAGGACATAATGAAGTAAAGCTGCAGAATTCATTCATTACTGCTACTATTGCAAAAACAAATTTAATGACATTGTTTATTACATTTCTTTTTTTTTTTAGTTCATTGTTTTTTAACAAATATATCATGCCCTCATTACCTCCCTTGTGAGGGAGACCTCCCTCATAAAGCAGGGACCTCCCTTATCAGGAAAAGGTAAAGCATTTGGGGTTCTTTACTTTGGAAAAAAGGTGCCTGAGGGGGAGATATGATTGAGATGTACAAAATAATGCAGGGCATGAGTAAAGTGGATAGAGGGACACTCTTCTCCCACTCACAAAATACTAGAACTAGGGCACATCCACTCAAATTGAGGGTTGGGAGAGTGAGAACAGACAAAAGAAAATATTTTTTACCCAGCGTGGTGTTAGTCTGTGGAACTCCCTGCCACAGGATGTGATGATGGCATCTGGCCTGGATGCCTTCAAAAGGGGATTGGAGGAAATGCCCATCACAGGTTACAAACCATGATGGAGATGTGTAATCTCCAGGCTTAAAATGAGGTATTTCAAGGGTCAGATGCAGGGGAGTGGTATCAGGAGCCAGATATCTAGTCTCATGCGCTCCCAGACGCATCTGGTGGGGCCACTGTGAGATACAGGAAGCTGGACTAGATGGGCCTTTGGCCTGATCCAGCATGGCTCTTATGTTCTTATGTTCTTACCATCTCCTGAAATGCCTCAGTGCAGGTAAGTTGGTTCTTTGTAACTCCTTGTGTCCATGCCCTATTTAAAGCACTAGTGTCAGGATGTCCAAACAGATAAAAATACCAAGAGAAGAATATCCATGTAGGACACCAACTGAACCTTTTTTAAGGAAAGAAGTTTTAAAGCCTATATACTTTTACTGATGAGAAGATCTCTGAGATGCAGTACAAAGAATATGGTGCAGGGCCTTAAATGCTCAATATTGCACATAGTAGGCAAGTCCCTGTGGGAGAAAGCAGCCTTCGGCCAGCCTAGTCTGAAACTGAATTGGATTTAATAAAGAAAATAACAACCACGTTGCTTCTCAGTGTTCCAGTCCTATCACACTAGGTCCTTTTTCATTTACGCCGGCTTCTGATTACTTTCTAAGCACAACACTCTTCCTGATGCAGTTGCCTCTCTCCCCCTGTGTTGACAGAGGTGTGCATGCTATTCACATTTCATGGGTCTGCTGCAGAAAATGTGAGTGTACACCTACCTAAGTGTTGTGTTTACCATGAACACGTGTGCGGCCACCCTGACAAAGCCTTTCAGGCTGGTTGTTATTGACTCTGGCTATGGAACAAATTCTTTATTTATTCAAAGAAATTATCCAGTGTTTGTTTATTTAGCCAAGGCTGCCTGGTAGTGGTGTTAGTTTGGAAGAAGACTAAACTGAAAGGATCAGCTAATGGCGTTCAGCTCTGTTTGTTGTGGCCTTTCTACAGCTTACATAGTTGATGGCCAATTTATATACTGTATTGCTGTAGGTTTAAGCAGTGCTTCTGCACCTGTGGAAGTTGGTTGATAAGTTGTTTTTCAAAATGTGTTGTTCACCCTTTAAAGTTTGGTACATGGATTGCAGTGGCTTTCCTGAATAAAAAATGGAGGCATGCCATTCTTTCACCCTAGATTGTAGTACAGTGAACCCTTGTATAACAAACAGTTTGTATAACAAAATATGTACAACATAAAAAATTCCACAGATAGGGGAAATTTGCTTAACAGAATCACCTATGGGGCAAATCCGTACAACATAAAAATGGTCCCGATTAGGGATTCCTCTGTTTTCAATGCATTTCTATGGGAAATTTGTATAAAGGAAAATTTGCTTAACAAAATTTCATTTGGAATGAATTAATTCCGTTATACAAGGTACCACTGTATTCATGATTACGAGTTCATGCAAAAGCCATACCATCAATGCAAACTGTGTTCAGAGGGAAGAGAAGGAGCAAAAGTTTCAGAACTTCCCTTTTTGCCATTCTGCAAAAAAACTGACCATGCTTTTGAGGAGGAGTAAAGGAATCTTATTTCCAATTAAAACTTCTACACTGCTGTAGTCAGCATGCTCACTGACCATGCTAGCTATGGGATTCTGGACACTAAGCAACAAGAGCAACTAAGATTTAAAAAAGGCCTAGCCATGTGATTTCCCCCTCCTTTAGGCGTTCTTGAGTGAATCTACACTATTGTGTAGTAATTTGAAAATCACTTCCCTTGTTACACTATTGTGCCCCTGGGATTCACAGTGTGGTCAGGGGCTTAAAAATGTTCCATTGGAATACCTCACCAAACCACAAACCTCAGGATTATGTAAACTGGAGCCATAGCAGTTTAAGTTGCCTCAGATTGCTGTAATTGCATCACGTACCCTTCAGCCCTTGACTAGTAGAACATTCTAAGCTTTCATTTGAAGCTTGCTAAGGGAAAGCATGAATGTCCTGCCTTACAGGGGTGTTGAGAAGTACAGTCAGATCCTGTGCAGAATTTTGTATACCACAGACAACTGAAAAGGCTAAGGTGTGTCTGGCATCCTGTACAGGTTAAGCATTATAACTTGCTTTACATTTCAAAAGGGATGATGAAATCCATAAAGGTACCAACCATAAGTTAGGCCTAAAGGTAGACAGCCAGTCTCTTATGTAAAGTAGCCACCCGTTCTCCAAATAATTGCAAACTTGTTGACCAGCATGCCTGGTCGGTAAAGCAGAAAGAACGCTGAATCCTGACACTTCACACCATGTAATTGTATTATTCACTCATTTGCTCTTTGTGCTTGAAGTGAGGGGTGGGGTATAATCTACGCAAACATTCTAGGTCTGCAGGCCATCAGCTGTTGAATGATTCAGAATGAATAAATAACATTTCTTCCTCCTCCTCCTGCCTCTCTGCAAGTCTCTTCCGTCACCAGTAAACAGCTTCTTCAGCATGAAGGCTGTGACTGACATGTTTCATTAAGTCTTTTTTTCCTGGCTCCCTCCGAGTTCCTGATGAGCCATTTTCCTACCAGCCGAGCGGGCATTATCTATGCCTTTCCTTCCCAGAGATTCCATGGGAATTATTTCCCCAACAAAGATCAAATCTGTCCACATGTTAGCATGCACTCTGTATTAAAAACCTGGTACATACATTATGTAAAAAAAAAAAACATTGTTTTTTGAAAGAAAAGGAGGGTTGTGTTGTTGTTTTTTGAAAACAAATGTGTGGGGTGATCTTTTTGCAGAAAAATGGTAACTTTTTTTAAAATTAAAAAATGTCAACATGAAAAATGTACAAAAACTCAGCAATCCTGCCTAGTTAGGAGAAATCTTCTGAATTTTTTTGTTATCAGCCACAACACAGGTGCCCACAACACTTTCAAGATACTTTATATCAGGAAAATGAAAGTTACATGCTTTACATAAGAAAAGTTTCATGGCCAAACAGGGCTCTGAGACCAGGTTTATATTTATTTATTTTGGTCTTTTATTTTGTCCACCATACTTTCCTTATCTCTGTTTTGTCGGAAAGGTTGAACCATTTGATACGAATCACTTATAAAAAGATAGAAAACCTCTTCCCAGGATTGGGAGGAGACAGGCATTAGCCATGAAGGGGGTTGTTCAACTTTTATTTGAGTTCTGCCTCAAAGATTGAGTTGAGAAATTGCCCAGAGCCAAATTCATTGTCATGAAAGAATTTTTCTAATTGGTTTTGGGAGTGCCGTGAGATTAAGAAGGGAAGAAACTGAGTTAATGGAGTACAGTGGTATTAAAGAGACCTTTTAGGACAGAGCAAGGATCAATCTACATTCTACCTTTTATCTTCCCGTTTTCCAAGTGCATTGCAACTGCCTAGTACGGACAGTAGCCATCTAGTAATTTTGAAAGATCTTCAAAGTTTGTGGGAAAGGCTAAATACCTAGAGCTTATTCCAAAAGCTTATTGTTGTGTGCACATCTTAGCTTTTTTCGAGGACTCCACCCAGATTCTTGTATCGGGTGAGAGCAATGGGCAGGGAATGTTTCTAGTGACGCTGAGATCAGCCCTATTTTGAGCTGCAAGAGGCTGAATTACCACTGTATGCATTTCTCTGAAGAGACGTGCCTGGACTTCCATTTGCCTCTCAATCACAAGAAAAGCAGATCTCCTGCTAATGAATTGCATCTCAGGTGGATATGTATTATGTATAAAATATATTGGGGGAGAGGGAGCGTTACACAGGTGAAGAACTTATGAAAGTCAATAGCAGGTGACTAGGGCACTGGTTTGCATCTTCAATAAGAAGTGTGCTCTTGTTATTTGATTGTCTGAAATCTCAAACCACTCAATTGTGGTAATTGGAGGTTTAGTGTTAAATCTATTCCACACAGGTAGAACAGGGGAAACAGTTTGCTGCTTTTACCGGTATGTTTCCTTGCCTTTTGATTAGCACTCAGCAGTGTGTTCAGAGCATTTTCTTTCCCCATTTCCTTATTCACACTGTGTAAATGCAAAATCCCCAGTCACGGAAAGGGGACTCGTTGCACAGTGCATTGCAAATCAACTCAGAAACAGGTACCATTGAGTTATTTGGGGCTCACTCCAAGGTATGCTTGTAGGATTTCAGACACAAGCAGTTATGTCTATCTTGGGTGTTTGTGTGTGTGATTATTCCTCCTGCAGATCAACAAGACTGCATCTTTTTCTTCGTATGGAGCGGACTAGAACAAAGCAGACTGGAAATGCTATAAGAGAAAATGCTAGTGAAAAATCACTCCTTTCCTATATCAACAAATTCATGAGTACTATCTATAAAAGCATAGTCTGTGCCAAAATGAGTGGTCTCAAAATGATATTCCTTTACTATGTCAGTTTAGTAGAATAATAATATTCAGCTACAGCAGAACTTTTTCTTTGCAAATGCAGGTTTTAACATATAGTGTCCACTAGACATGGGCACGGAGCGGTGAAATTCTCGTTTCCGTTTTCGGTTATCATTATCGTTACGTAACGGGTAATGGTAACGGGAATTACTCCGCTCCAGCTTGAACCCGACCCAATAAAGATAAATTGGGTCTGATTTTTCATTGTTGTTCATGGCATCGCGGCGATCGCGCGATGCCAAGGAGCACAGAAAAAGTTTTAAAAATTAAAAAAAAAAACCCGATTCCCAGCCATAAAAGCAGGCGAAAATATGCCTGCCTCAGTGAGGGCACCTACCAGAGAGGGGTGGTTTCTGGGGGGTCCCCGGCCTCCCGCCTCCTGTCCTGGGCTGCTGGTACCAGGCTGGGGGGGGCATCCTCATCGTCTCCATTTGCCATGTGGTGGTGGGGATCCAAAATGGCGACCGCAATATTTATTTTTAAATCGTGGTCCAAAAACCCACCAAAGCACCACAAAAACATTTGAAAATTAGGTATTTTAAATGCCTGATTTTTATAGTAGCAGCAGTGGGTTTTTCTTGCAATAAAACATCTCCATTGATTTTATTTTATTTTATTTTTATTTTTATTTTTTTACACGCAATGATGGGCTGGCCATGGGATGGGACCATGCAAATTTTTGGACCCATTCCACCAATCGCATGGCCAGGTTTTGACTGAGACTTCTGGATGAGCCAGAGGGCATAAAAAGCCCACTAACCCTAACCCTAACCCTAACCCTAACCATAACACTAACCCTAACCAATACGCCAGTATACTGTCCTTCTTAGTGGGTCAGAGGCACCCAGAGGTGCAGCCCACTAACCCACACTAATCTTAACCGTAACCCTAAGGCTAGCCCTTACCCTAACCCCAACCCTAACCGAGATCCGTACGCAAGTACGCTTCCCTTCTTAGTGGGTCACAGTAGAGGCACCCAGAAAGGTGCCTCCCAGCCAGACCCCACTACCCTACCCCTAACCTGTACGCCTGTACGCCAGTATGCTTTCCTTCTTAGTGAGTCAGGCACCCAGAGAGGTGCCTCTGCCACTTACCCCCCAACCCTAACATAATGTAATGTATGGTACGCGGCAGCTACGCAAAACGCTTCCCTTCCCTTCCCTTCTTAGTGGGTCAGACGTCAGAGGCACCCAGAGAGGTGCCTCCCAGAGCCCACTTACCCAACCCCAACCCCAACCCCAACACAAACGACAAACGACAAACGGAAACAACAAATTTTTGAAAATTTCTGCGACAAATGGAAATGACCCGAAACGAACCCGTCCCAACAAACGACAACTCGAAACGTCATTTTTCCTGGTCGTGCCCATCTCTAGTGTCCACATTACATTTCTGGAACTATATTGTATATAGATAGTTCAAACACATAGTATACAGTGGTACCTCTACTTACGAGCAATTCGACTTAAAAATGGAAAACCATTGGTGTTTTAACTGCTGCCTTACAAATTTTAGATGTGGTCTGCTCTACTTACAATTTTTTATTATTATTTTTTAAAAATATTTTTTGATACAGCTGCTCTACTTACAAGTTGTTTGAATTACGAGCATGCATTTGGAACGGATTAAACTGGTAAGTAGAGGTACCACTGTATACTATGTAGAAGAAGTACGTGTTTTTATAGAACTTGGTTGCTTTTGCCATTTGTATCCATTCAGGGACATACCTGGGAATGACTGTACCCTTGGAAGGTTCATACTGTCAGGAGATTGGCAGGTTAATTCGTTAGAGCAAAAACAGCAGTCTTGTGTCTCCCATCTTTCATGAACTCTTGCCCATTTTATCAGATGGAAGTCAACTGTGGTCTATGAATGCTTAGTCAAGGTTCTTAGTCTTTTAAGATTCCATAAGACTTTTAGTAATTATGGTTCCAACTGGAGCAAAGGTTCTGTAAATAGGGAGCAAGATTAATTACATTAGGAGAGTGTTCTGTATGGGCAGCCTGCTTCTACATATGTGATCACCTTCAAGACTTGAAAGAAATGACCTGTTGGCCGATTTCTGGTTAATTTCAACTAAGAATCCCTTGTTGTCTGATGAGGTGGCATCTTGTACTATATTAGGAGATGTCCAGCAGCTTTTCTGTATAATGTAATGGGAATGGATTTCCTGTCTGCTCTAAGCCTAAAGAGAATGTATAATAAGCTGGGAGGAAATAGTCATTCTTTAGTGATCACCAATGTGTCTGCAAATAAAATGAAAGAAATAGCTAGGTAGAACTGTTCCTTGCCAGATAATATTTTTAGAATTTAGGCCTGGTATAGTGCGAAGATCAGATTATATTGTTTGAGGTGTCACATGACACCTTTATTGTATGCATTGTCACATGCTTGCTGGAGGCTACTTGCATGGAAAGAGAACTTGGAGGGTTTCACGTACAGCTAAAAGTGTATCTGAGCTGCTTGATTTATTCCTTTATAGTGACTAGTGGTTGCTCTCATTCTAAGAGTTAAGACACAAATGCCATTGCCTCATGTTAGTGATGCACAGACTTGCTTAAGGCAGTAACATCTAAGGAGAGAGGATGTGTTTTCTTCCCCCACAAATCCCAACAACCTACATTTCTGTAAATAGGGCAAGCCGACCTGGCATGTATTACTGAGACCTGGGTGGGCACTGAGGGTGGGGCTTCCCTTTCCCTCTTGTGCCCCCCTGGGTTTCAGGTCCAGTGGGCGGGCAGGTCGGAGGGTAGGGGTGGCGGGGTGGCTATAGTTTACAGGGAATCCCTTCATGTTAGCAGCTCTGCGACAATGGTGTGTCCTGGGGTAGAATGCCTCCATCTATCAGTGGGTCAGCGAGATAAGTTTGGCATTGTGCTGGTGTACTGTGCTCCCCACAACCCAGCACAATCCCTTCCAGAGATTGCAGAGTTCATCTCGGCTGCCTTGTTGAGGTCCCCCCGCCTTTTGGTGGTTGGGGACTTCAATTTGCATGTCGAGGAGGAACTCTTTGGTGCGGCTCTAGAATTCATGGAATCCATGACCTCCATGAATCTATCTCAGCATGTTTTGTGCCCCACCCATAGAGCTGGCCATACCCTAGACCTGGTGTTTTCCTCCATGTTGTCAGATTCTTGTCTTGGGGTTAGGGGTATCCTGCCCCTGCCCGTGTCATGGTTGGACCACCATCTGCTAAAATTTTCCCTGTCAATCGTCCCCCCGCCCCGCGGGGAGCGTCGGCCCTATATTTGGGCCCGCCCCCGTAGGCTTCTGGACCCTGCTAGGTTCATGGAAGCCATCGGGGAGCTTTCTGGCGGTCTGGCAAACGATCTGGTCGATGCCCTGGTGGATAGGTGGTACGAGGGGACCACCAGGGCGGTGGACCGGATCGCCCTCAAGTGCCTCCTGCGTTGTGGAGACCGCTGCTCTCCGTGGTTTACAGATGAGTTGCGGTTGATGAAACAAGAACACAGTAGACTAGAGGTCATTTGGAGGGCAAGCCGGATGGAAGAGAATAGGGCTGCTCTTAAGCAGCTGACTGGCTGCTATCTTCACGCGATCAGGGACGCTAGAAGATCTTATGTCTCCCTGAGAATTGGCGAGGCCTCGAACTGCCAGGCGGAGTTGTTCCGGGTGGTTCGAGACCTCTCCAATCCCAGTCAGCTGAGGCCTCCTCCTAGTGATTTCACTAGCGAGCAATTTGCAGCCCATTTTAGATCCAAAATAGAGGCCATCCGTTCCGACTTGCCCCCCAGTTGCTCTAATCCACCCTCTGAGATCCCTGGGGCCTCACCCCTCTGTTCCCCCGTCCTGGATGAGTTTGGGCCAGTGTTTCCGATGGAGGCCTCCAGAGCTATGGCTTGTTGCCGGCCGGCGGCCACTCCCTTTGACCCTTGCCCGGCTTGGCTCATTAAATCTGCCGAAGGGAACATGCCCGAGTGGGTTTCTGCTATTGCCAGGGCCTCTTTCAGGGAGGGATGTTTCCCTGCCCGCTTAAAGGAGACCGTGGTGAAACCCACTCTGAAAAAAACTGGCATGGCGTTGGACGATCTTTCCAGCTATCGTCCGATTGCCATTGTTCCCTTCCTGGGCAAGGTTGTCGAGAGGGTGGCTGCTGTCAGGCTTCAGTCATACCTGGAGGTAAATCATATCCTGGATCCCTTCCAGTCTGGTTTCAGACCTCTTCGCGGGACCGAGACTGCCCTGGTCGCTCTGCAGGATGACCTCCTCAGGGAGGCTGACAGGGGGTGCTCCTCCCTGTTGGTTCTCCTTGATCTGTCAGCTGCCTTTGATACCGTCGACCACGGTAACCTGCTGGTCCGGCTGGCAGAGGCGGGAATTGGTGGTCAGGCTTTGGCCTGGCTCCATTCCTTCCTTGGTGGCCAGACTCAGCGGGTTCAGCTGGGTGATGATTTGTTGGCTCCTTGGACTCTCCCTTGTGGGGTGCCCCAGGGGTCGGCAGTCTCACCCATGCTGTTCAACGTTTACATGAGGCCGCTGGCGGAGGTCATCAGGAGATTTGGAGTTCGCTGTCATCAGTACGCTGATGACACGCAGCTCTATCTCTCCTTTTCATCATCTGCAGTGGAGGCAGTTCGCTCCCTCGATCTGTGCCTGGAGGCAGTCCTGGAATGGACCAGAGATAACCGACTCAAGCTCAATCTGGAGAAGACGGAGGTTCTGTTCTTCGGGGCGCCCTCGTCTGGGTACAATGGCCCCCTCCCTAAGCTGTGGGGTGTTTCCCTCCAGCCTACGGACAGGGCCAGGAATCTGGGCGTGGTCCTGGACTCAGCCCTCTCCCTGGAAGCCCAGGTGATGGCTGCTTCCAGGGCTGCTTTTATCCATCTCCGCAGGATCACCCAGATCCGCCAGTACCTTGATGAGTCCTTCCTGAGGACAGTAGTGCAGGCCCTAGTGATCTCGAGGATCGACTACTGCAATGCCCTCTACATGGGGTTGCCCTTGACCCTGGTCCGGAGGTTACAGCAGGTGCAGAATGCGGCGGCCAGGCTGGTGGTGGGTGCTCGGAGATTTGAGCGCATCATTCCAGTTCTGGCTCGCTTGCACTGGCTTCCCGTTGTCCCCTGGATTAGGTTCAAGGTCCTGGTTTTGACTTTCAAAGCCCTCCATGGCCTGGGACCAGAGTATCTGGCGGAGCGTATCTCTCAAAGGTCAACTGGGACCAGACCCACGAGATTGGCGCAGGCGCGCTCACTAAGGGTGGCCACACCCAGAGAGGCGGGAAAGCGCGTACGCGTGACCGCGCCTTCTCTGTGGTGGGGCCTTCGCTCTGGAACCATCTACCCAGTGAGCTGTGCCTGATTGATTCCCTGCCTGCCTTTAAAAAAGCCCTGAAGACTTACCTCTTCAGGGAGGCGTTTGAAGACCTTTTCAGTTTCAGTTAGGTTTTGTTTTGTTTTGTTTTGTTTTGTTTTGTTTTTGGCCCAGCCATCTTGCTCCCTGCTTCTTTTTTGTTTCAACTTGTTTGTTATCTGCTTTTTTGTATTTCTATTTTTATTGTAAGCCGCCCAGAGTTCCCTTTGGGAAGATGGGCGGGGTATAAGTGTAACAAATAAATAAATAATAAATAATAAATAAATTTATACACTGAATTTTGCCAAGTGTTGTGTTGGCTTCCAGCAGCTTTACTGTTTCTCTCAGTACTCTGGGGGAAACAGGAGGAGTCATCACATAATAACTTAGCACGTTTAAGATTCCAGGGAACTTTTAAGAAATTACTGGATTATTTATAGAGGTTTCTTCGTCTTGGGGCTGCATTGGTTTACTCTATACTTTACTTATCAAAAACTGGTTGCCTCAGCTTCTTGCTTCTTTCCCACTTCTAAATTGGTTTAGAATGAATTTTAATGTGATTGGTGCTTCCTTTTGTACACAATGCTGTGGTTTTGATACATAATGTATCTCCACTGGATTCCGTTCCTTGCTGCAGTTGCTATCTAAAAGGTGGTACATCAACACTTCAAATAATAAGTATATCTTCTAATATTCCTTGCCTCCCTATTGCAGGGCACCCACTAATGAAGTCAGATTCCTATGCAGATTCCTCTGGGTCAGGAATAGTCTACTCACAGATGTGCATCTCCATGGCTAAAGTTTCCAATGTCCACGGAAATTTCCAACACCAAAGCAACTATATTTTCTCTCTCCACCCCCACCCCCCCCCCACTGTTTCGACTGTCAAGTACTGCCATTGGAATTTGTGAGAAGGATAGTAACAAAGCCAGCATGACTAGACCGTGGCTCTAAATACAGATGGTACCAGCCCTATCTACCTTCTTGTTTCTCTGAGACTGAGATCCAACCTTGGTGCAGCCATTCCCAGACTTACTGGCAGCATCCCCCCTTTTTTTGAATTTTGACTAGCCTGATACCTCCTCACCTCTTCTATACCATATTCTATACCTCTTCAAGGCACATTAAACACACACACACGCACACATCCAGTTTAATAATTTTAAATTCAAAATAAACTCAACAGCCCAATAAATGTGTTTTAAATAAAATGTCAAGGCCATAATCCTACTGAAGATTTCTATTATAAGTATAAATGCATAAGCTGAAACAGCAAGTTGTTGCTGTTTAATGAGTTGTTTCATGCAAGCAGTGTGGACAGCACACAACCAAGAATGCAAGCCACAATGTCTTAAGCATCAATTTTCCTCAGCAATTTATGCCATTATAATTACACTGGAATACATCCCCATATCTTTATTCCCTTGGATTTTGATATTCTCATTTATTTGCGGTTACTGTGTTTTTAGCATATGTAGCTGCATGAGATGCTGACATTCTAATTCCCATTGTGTCCTGGCTTGGTGGCTGTCATACATTATATATCAATGTGGATTTGCTATTACTTTAAATCATAGTACATCAAAACTGGGTTGTGCCTTGCAGTTTGTAGCTGATGGTGATGGTGAGGGATCCTCACTTTGTGTGCTTTTGCCTCCAGATCCCACTGTTTCATTCTGTAGTGATGGTAAGATCATTGCATAACCTGAAAATAATTAAATTATTCAATCCAGCTTCTCTCCAGATGGTTTTGGACTAGAACTTCCACTGACTCCATGGTGAGGGGTCATGGGAGTTGAAGCCAAAATCATATGACAGGTACCAACTAGAGCAGGCATGTCCAAACTTCAGCCCTCCAGATGTTTTGGACTGCAACTCCCACAATCCTTTGCCATTGATAATCTAAGCTTAGAATTCTGGGAGTTGTGGTCCAAAACATCAGGAGGGCTGAAGTTTGGACATGCCTGAACTAGAGGAAGGGTGACATAGTTATTCAAATCATCAAATACAATGAGATGAACATTCACTCCTTAGGTGAGGAGGATCATGGTTCAGTGGTAGATCCATGGTCCATTATTTTGCAGGGGAAAGCTGCAAGTAAAGTACCTTGACTCCTTCTAGTAGAGGTGGGAAAGACTGAAAGACTAAGGAACATGGAGACCACTGACCAAAATATACCAGTGATCTGACTTAAGAATAAGAGAGCTTCCTCTGTGCTTGTACATATCAACTTAGAAAATGTGAATATTTCTGAACATTTTACTTATTGCATGGAGAGAAAGGAAAATATCAAAGGACACAAGCATTTGCTTGCAGATAAACATGCTTCTTTCCAAGAAACAGAACCTACCAGACACGATAACAATTTGAGCCTAGACAGAGTGACCCTGAATCTTGACCCCTTTTAAAGCATGGGAATTAGTTCCTGGGAAGCTGGTCCAATAAATCTTTAGGGTTGAACTGAATGTTAAGGTGCTAATGTCTGCATTTTCATAAGGATTCCTTGGTCAGGAGTTACTGTTGGGAATTTTCCTTTGAAGCTGGCCTTCACTTAGTGGTGCTGAAAGGATTTCTGCCATTGAGATTCAGTACAAGATTAAGTGTTCCAGCCTAGGGAAACATCAAAGTTGTGGACAGCCATTAAGACAGGGAAACAGCTAATGTTTTTACACAGGAGGATTAATTTCCAGTTGACTAACACTCCACCAAGGAGTTGGGTTTTTTTGTACCAAAGACCATTTCAGCTAGCTTCTGTTAAATACTCATTTTGGAATGTTTAGAACTCTACCATTATGTGGAACCTCTGGATCTCACATACTCTCCAAACTCATGGGAAACATCTGGACTAGTTATATGCTGTTTTGAATTACAAAATTAGGTTGCATATCAATGTGCAAAAGTGTGTACTGAAACAAGGGCTGAAATGCTGTTAGTATAGAAAGTTTCTCTAGAGTAGGTCCATTGAATAAATGGGGATGTGCTGAGTCAGCTCATCTGTAGGTGGCACTGAGTCAGGCACGCCTACTCTGTGACTTACTTTAGCATATTAAGTTGCAGTTGGAATAGTCCCATTTGATTCAGTTGAACTTATTGAGGAATTGACTAATAATTCAATGGGCTTACTCTAGTGCAGGGTTGGCGAACCTATGGCATGGGTGCCAAAGGTGGCACTGGGACCCTTTCTGTGGGCACCAGACATCGTCCTTTCACAGCCACCTGTATTCAGGTTAAATGGCTGTATTGGCACTTTGCAAAAAAATTAGTGGGTTTTGAATCGCAGTTTGGGCACTCAGTCTCCAAAAGATTTGCCATCACTGATCTAGTGGGATTTACTATGCTAATCAACAGGCTTTTGGCCATGGTTTTGTAATTCTTTATCTCCCCCCACTCCATCACACATCCAGCCAACTATGGAAGATGTCTGTGCCAAGTAGATGCTGTCATGTACTTCAGGCTCCTAGTTTCTGCACCTCATATGTTCCAAGTATACATATAGAACACATCAAAAACAAGCACTACTATTATCTGTTATTAAATACACATTTTTGTAATGAGCATAGTTGATATATTATTATTTGTTTATTTAAAATATTTATTTCCTGTCTTTCGCCCCCAATAGGACTCAAAGTGGCTTGCATCATAAAACAGTACAGTAATACCTCTGATAACAAATGCCCCTGATAAGGAATTTTCCAGATAACGCATGGGAATTCCTGGGTATAGGGCTGTCTCTGATAGCGAATGTTGCCTATGGGCTGTCTCTGATAGCGAATGGGACAGGAGGGAAGCTCCCCTGCCCTCCACGTTCCCCCACAGCCCCAGCCAGGTATGCTTACCCTGGTGGGCCAGAGCCCCCTCAGCCCAGCTCCCAGGTCTGGTATGCTCCCCATACCTTGTGCCTCTCAGGCCCTGGCAGGTGGTTGCGGGCAGCAGAGGAGGAGGGAGCGGAAGAGGCAGGCATCCAGCGGGACAGAGGAGGAAAAAGAGCAGAGGTGGGGAGAGGTGGCAGCTGAGCAAGGTGGGGGACAAAGTGGCTTTGGTGGCGGGTGACTTCGGCCATGGCCGGACAACCAGTGAGACTAGGAGGAGGAAGAAGAACAGAGGTGGGGAGTGGTGGGAACTGGGGGAAGTGGGGGAGGAAGTGGCTTTGGTAGTGGGTGGCTTCAGCTGCAGCTGGGCACCCGGTGGGACAGAGGAGGAAAAAGAGCAGAAATGGGGAGAGGTGTGAGCAAGGTGAGGTGGGGGAGGAAACAGCTTTGATGGCGGGCGGCTTCTGCCATGGCTGGACAACTGGCAGGAGGAGGAGGAGGAGGAAGAGCAGAGGTAGTGAGAGGTGGGGGCCAGGCTAGATGGGGAGGAGCACTTTATAAAGAGGTATGAGGGACCCTTTTTCAGACCTCCGAAATGGATTAAACAGTTTCCCATTCATTGGGAAACTGCGTTTTGGGTAACATTTTTTTCTGATAATGAATGGCCCCTGGGAACGAATTAAATTTGTTATCAAATGTATCACTGTAAAAGCTAAAAACAGGAGGTATCAAAATATTTTTTTAAATAAACAAGCATTACCGCAAAGTTGAGTCATGGCAACTGGACTTCTTTTTCTTGAGAGATTGAAATGTTTCGCTGCTCATCCAAACAGTTTTGTCAGTCTGAAGAAAGCTAGTTGTGAGTTCATTTTGACCTCTTGCCACCCTGGTCTGAAATAGGTTCATAAGATGAATAATGGCCTGAATAGGCTCGTTAGGTAGACAACAGTCTCAATCACCTTAAGGTGAACAATGGCCTAAGGTGCTGAACCCCGTAAAGTATGGGTTGTTAGCTATGGCCTTGGTGGTGAAGGTGTGAGATATTTTTGATTTGTCTGGATATTGTTGAAATCATAGCCTGATAAGTGGCAGACTGTGCCTGAAACCCAGCCCCACACCTCTCAGTCCCAGAGAGAGGGATTTTCAATGCTCATATGAATGGCTTCCCTGACCCCTCTCTCAAACCACCTATTTTCTCTGTCTAACTAATATGTATATCAAAAATACCTCACTCCTTCACCACCAAGACCATAGCTAACAACTCATACTTTATGGATACCCATAGATGCCACCCAAAGGCTACACAGATGGCAGGACCACTATGGATGGGCACCGTAATGAAAACGAAATACTATTTTGTTGTTTTGTTAGCTTCTGAATCATTTTGTAAGCTAATGAAATGAGAGATCCCCTTTCATTTTGGATAGTAACAAAATGGTTGTTTTTTTTCCGTTAAAAATGAACTGTTTTGTTACTATCTAAAATGGGCTCCCCAGACTCCAAGGGGCACCAAATTTTTTGGCAGCTCCCTTGGACTCTCCCCTTTAAGCCCTCCAAATTTGGAGAGGTTTGGGGGTAAAATGGCTGAGTTAATAAGCTCCAAGGGGGGTTGCCCCTAGGAACCTTTTTTTCTAATTGGAATTGGAAAGAAGCCAACCTGCAGCTTGGTTTCTTTCCCACCAGCTGGGGCTTTTTAACAGGTTGGGATGGGCAGGGTTACTGCCTCCACTGTCCACTGCACTCTCCAAAAACTGTCGGCTGCAAAGTTGGCAGCTCGGCGATTTGAATCCCGGGTGCCACGCAGCGGGGCAAGCTCCTGCTGATAACCCCAGCTCCTGCCAACCTAGCAGTTTGAAAGCATGTCAATGCAAGTAGATAAATAGGTACCGCCGTAAAAAGTGGGAAGGTAAAACAGTGTTTCCTTACAGCCACACTGGCCACGTGGCCATGGACTTGCACAGCACTGGCTCTTCAGCTTGAATATGGAGATGAGCACCGCCCCTAGAGTTGGACATGACTAGCATGCATGTGCAGGGGGAAACCTTTACCTTACCTTTACCTTTATCTTAGCTGCTTTCTTCTCTCTAGCCTCCCACCTCCCAGCTGGGATTTTTTGATAGCTCGAGCTGTCAAAATAATCTGGGAGTAGACATGGGCACAGAGCGGCGAAATTCTTGTTTCCGTTTTTGGTTATCGTTATTGTTACGTAACGGGTAACGGTAACAAGAATTACTCCACTCCAGCTCGAACCCGATCCGATAAAGATAAATTGGGTCTGATTTTTCGTTGTCGTTCATGGCATCGCAGCGATCACGCGATGCCAAGCAGCACAGAAAAAAAGTTTAAAAAATAAAAAAGCCCCGATTCCCGGGCATAAAAGCAGGTGAAAATATGCCCGCCTCAGTGAGGGCACCAACCAGAGAGGAGTGGTTTCTGGGAGGGTCCCCGGCCTTCCCTCCCCTCTCCTTTCCTGGGCTGCTGGTACAAGGCTGGGGGGGGCATCCTCGTCGTCTCCATTTGCCATGTGGTGGTGGGGGATCCAAAAAGGCAACCGCAATATTTATTTTTAAATCGTGGCCCAAAAACCCACCAAAGCACCACAGAAACATTTGAAAATGAGGTATTTTAAATGCCTGATTTTTTTATAGTAGCAGCAGTGGGTTTTTCTTGCAATAAAACATCTCCATTGATTTTATTTTATTTTATTTTATTTTTATTTTTTTACACCTGCACAATGATGGGCTAGCCATGGGATGGGACCATGCAAATTTTTGGACCCATTCCACCAATCACATGGCCAGGTTTTGACTGAGACTTCTGGATGAGCCAGAGGGCATAAAAAGCCCACTAACCCTAACCCTAACCCTAACCCTAACCCTAACCCTAACCCATACGCCAGTACACTGTCCTTCTTAGTGGGTCAGAGGCACCCAGAGGTGCAGCCCACTAACCCACCCTAACCTTAACCGTAACCCTAAGCCTAGCCCTTACCCTAACCCCAACCCTAACCGAGATCTGTACGCAAGTACGCTTCCCTTCTTAGTGGGTCACAGTAGAGGCACCCAGAGAGGTGCCTCCCAGCCAGACCCCACTACCCCTACCCCTAACCTGTACGCCAGTACGCCAGCATGCTTTCCTTCTTAGTGAGTCAGAGGCACCCAGAGAGGTGCCTCTGCCACTTACCCCCCAACCCTAACATAATGTAATGTATGATACGCGGCAGCTACGCGAAATGCTTCCCTTCCCTTCCCTTCCCTTCTTAGTGGGTCAGACGTCAGAGGCACCCAGAGAGGTGCCTCCCAGAGCTCACTTACCCCAACCCCAACACAAACGACAAATGACAAACAGAAACGACAAATATTTGAAAATTTCCGCGACAAACAGAAACGACCCGAAACGGACCCGTCCCGACAAATGACAACTCGAAACGTCATTTTTCCTGGTCGTGCCCATCTCTATCTGGGAGGTGGTGTCGAGGAATCTTTTGAATCCCCCACCACACCAGCTAGAGCACTGGTGCTGCAGGAGGATTCATTTCATTTTGATTTGTTTTGTAAGTAAATTTTTTTAAAAAAATGTTCAGTTTTTTTTTAACAAACATTGTTACGTACACTATGAAACCAAATGTAGGGGGGATGAAACAGAACAAAACAAAACACTATTTTTTTCATTTTGTGCCCATCCCTAAGGGCCACTCATGTGATCTTGATCGGCCATTCTCCTCAGAGGCAGAGTGGGGATTAATGCTCTCCCAGCTTCCCCATGTTACAGACAATTTATCTTAACTTGTTACTGGTATTTTTGAGAATGATTCATCATGAAAGAAGCAGCCTAGATAATTGGATCCCAATGCTATTTAGGGCTTTACATATTAAAATCAACATCTTGATGATTTGACTCAATCTCTTACAATCCAACATCTTGAAACTCTGTGATAGACCTGTCCATAAAACAAATATACAGTAGGTCTCTGAATTATTCCTTGCTGTCTGTAACATCCTCTATGATATCCTCATTGAAGGTTCATCCACCTAAGTTGGAAATTGAAATTCATGTTATAACCAAGGCAGACATTATTGAAGTAAACCTCTGATTCTGGTTATTAGCATTTCATTTTAAAATACTGGCCAGAATCGAACTGATGCACAAGAGAAATAACATAAGACACAGTGGCAAATTGTTGCTAATTAGTTATTGTTGCTAATACAATTGGACACATGCCTAGGAATGTAAACAGCTTCTCCTTAATGAGTAGCAATTTGCTGCCTTGAGTTGTGAAGTTTCAATTATGCAAGTGTAAGTCACAAGTCAGATTCTGAATATCTAAACATAAACTTTTTGTGTGTCTTTGGAAGACAATGGTTGCTTGTTTATTTATCTTGGTTAAGAAGTCAGTTTCTTAGAGTAATCCCAGTTGTCTTGGATTATTTAAATTTATGCACTATCTATGTTCTGTGACAAAATATCTGGCTATTCATTAAAGTTACACATTAGTAAAGTTTGGTAAACACTTGCTATAATTTTTTTCTTGACACCACTACACATGTGTGTATGTTAACTTACAAATATGCAAAATACAGCACAGCACAAATGAACAATGGTGGCTGTTTAATGTGATCTTGCTGATTTCTTTCAAACTGTCTTATTGCTGTAAAAGCCATATGACAGATAGAAAGGACTAGGAAATAATGTCCCCTGCAATAATGCAACAGCTTTGGAGCAATAATGCAATGATGTTCAGAATGCTATGTATTTGGCATAATAAGCAGCTCCCTCATTAATTAAAGGTATTCTGGGTGGTGTTGGTGGAATAATATTAGGGCATAATTGGCTTGGTTTGGGCATTTTTAAATTGGCCTTTTGAAAACACAACTAAAAAGGGACCCAGTAATGTGGTACTAATTATTTAGGAGCATTGTTGGCTATTCATAAGTATGAAGCAATAGATTTTGCTAATAGTAACATGCTGAGTTTTTTAGTACCATATCCATGCTCTGAGATGTAAAGCAAGCTTAACTTTGGGGAATGAACAGCTGTTTGTTTTGCGGGATTTGTAGGTACTTGAAATATGGTCTATGCTTTTCCCCCAAGGCAGTGCAAATTATAGTTGGCTGTAGTTCTAAATAGATGTATGAGCATGGTTCCCTAAGGTGACCATCAAAAACTTTTAATGTGGCAAAGAAGGAACTGTTTCACTCTGTTCCTTCTGCAGCATATGATTTTGCTGGGAGAGCCCTTGCAGCCACAATGTACATTCCAAAGCCACAGCAAAATACTAGTTTGGCAACCCACACTTAGGACTAAAGGTGATGTCTGGACTCCTTCAAGCGCTCGGAGGCAAGGAATATTTTTGCTAGTGTGTTGTTTACCATCACATTTTTTTCAGCTGGCTTGGTTTCCTTTTTATACACAATTACTGTGAGTGTATTGGACAAGTGATAAACAAATAAGCAACAACAATTCTGGCTATGGTAAACAGTGTTACAAAACACTTGTTGAATGAGCTGTTTATTGCGATTGGCTCTTGCTATCATTCAGTGTCAGTTTTCAAGTCCTTGTTTGAAAAGATGGAATCACAGATGTTTAAGCTGCATTTGGATTTAATTTTTCCTGTTTGTGGGATAAATGAAATCTTTAAATAGTTGTGGAATTTCAAGTTAATCCACATAATAATAATTTTAAAAGTCTCTTTTAGTGTCAGATTCTTTTCATAAGTTCCAATAAAGTGCCTCTTAAGAGCCAATAATTTGTATTTCCTGAAAGAGAGCGCCCGAAATATATCGGACTTTTGTTGAGTTTCCTCTATTAAAGTGCCTCTATTCGGTCCGTTTATGAAAAATCAGCTCACACAGATATCCCAGCCAATGGCCCAGCTGCCTTGCTCTTTCTCCTCCGTCTCCTTGTTTGAGTCGCTGCCACTGTTGCTCACCTCTTCGTCCTGCCAGCTCTGGTCTCCCCTGTCCTGATTTGGCCTTCCATTGCCACTGCTGTTGTGTTTGCCCTGCTCTTTCCTCTCCCTCTCTGTGCCTTACCACTACAGCCGGGCTATTGGAGCAACCTGGATGGGGAAACCTAACCAAAAGAATCCCCCAAAGTTGGGTACTTCAGAGTTTGTTGAAAGGGCCAAAACACAAAGGAACTGAAAACTAATGGGGACTGGCCCACCCATATCTGGAGAAACCCCAAACAAAATGAAACCTGAAAGTTTTCCCTGCCCATGTTCCTGGTTGTCACCCAGCTTTCCAAATCTTATTGGTAAGCAAGAGCAAACAACAGCCCATTAAAAGGTAGGTATCTCCGTATGGAAATACTTTGTCATGTACTTCGGATCAAGTTCTTTCTAGTTTGGGCTTGCATAACTGTGTTTAGGTTGATATCCTAAACACACTTAACTTTGGAGAAAATCCCTCTGGACCTGATGAAACTGACTTCTGAGTAAAGATGCAGAAGATTGCACTGTTAGTGTGACAAAATAGTGCCACAGAAGCTGGACAGTATGTATTCACTGTAATGCTGAGGGTTTTCCCTTATACAGTATTTTGCTTTCTAAGCCTTTATGGGCCATCCTTGTTTCAACTTTTTGGGAGCAAATGTTATGGTCATAGATATGTATTGAATTAATGAAGAAATACCAAAGTATTCCAGGTTTTAATAAGTAGCCAAAATCCACTAATATTGACCATGGCTAATATTTTGCTTACCTCTCTTATAATCAGTACTAACAAAATGTTTTAAAAGATTGTTATTAGGTCAAAATGCTGCAGTGTAATTACTTAATACTGTTAATGTGGACATTTTCAGGGCAGTTCACCACATACCGTAACATGAAACAATTAAAAACCACAGCATACGATAAATAAAAACTCTGTTGGTAGCTAAACCAATAAACATGACTTTAAATAAAGTTACATAAATTTAAAAAAATATGTATATAAACATATCAGGTCAATAGTTCAACACTAATATAAGGCAGCTTTATATAATGCACTAAGACGCCAGGAACACATGGTAATATTACAAGCCTGTATATTCCTTATAATTTCTATCTCTGTAGTTATTGAGTTATTAGTGAAACTACTGATAACAGTGTTGTACATAATCACTTTCTCTTTTTGTACTGTAGATGTAATTAAAGTGATTAAGCAGAAAACAAATTTCCAGTATATTATAACCATGCTCTGATTGGATGCCCAGAGCACTGCAGACCTGTACTGTTCCACAGGCAGTGGAAGATACAAAAACAGGCATAAAACTGAAAATGGGAAAATCAGATGAATAAACACCTCCTAAAAACTCTTAGGGCTCTATCAGAGCATGTGTTTTAAATGTGTTCTAATTTTCAGATAGTGGCGTGTTCCAAAAATCTTGTCCCCACTGTTAGCAACCAGGCTATAAATATCAAAAAAGTAAATTAAATTAAAGTGATTAAGGAACTGATTTTTCCAAGACCTACCTCTGGATTGGGTATTTTTGCTCTGCAGAAAAATGCACATTTTTCCAGTGGAAGATACAAAAAACAGTGAAAAACTGAAGGGGAAAATCAGATGAATATGCACCTCCTGAAACTCTTAGGGCTCTATCACATGTGTTTTAAAATCCCGATCTAACAGATAAACCCGTTTGGGGCTTGTCCCCATGGCCACCAGGCTTTTATTGTTATTTTTAGCTTTTATCCCCTCAGCATTTTTGCTCCGATAAAAATGGCATTTTTTCAACACTTTAATTTTTTTTATTTATTCCTAGTGCCAACCAGCTGGCCCTCGGGTTGGTTGGCACTTTTTATTTTTATCCCCACCACCACCAATCAGTTGGCCTTTTAATTTTTTTATTTATTCCTAAAAAAATTTTATCCCCACCACCACCAATAGTTTTTCCTTTTTTTAGTGCTGACCAGGCCTAGGGCCAAGGAGTCAGTGCTAGGAAAAAGGCCAGCTGATGGGTGCTGTGGGGGGAATTAAAAAAAATTTAAAAGCACCAACCAGCCCCAGGACCAGCTGGTAGACATTAGGATTTTTTTTTAAAAAAAAAATAAAGCTCTGAAGGCCAGCTGGTGGGTGATGGGGGGAAATAAAATATATATATTTTTAAATTTTTAAAAATTTTCTTTGTAAGTGGGAACGAAGAACCCACATCTTCACTCACATGACCAGGAAAGGAGAAAAGACAGATGTTCACAATCACCAGATCTTCCCTATCGTGAGATAGCAGCTTTAGAAGCTTAGTTTTGTCATAATGGAAACCACAGTTTCTCAATGTAGGGAAGAGTCATAGTGAGTTTGAATCTCCTCTTTTGTACCTTTTAGGAGAGGCATTCTCAGTTTTAAATTAACCAGACATTTTCATAAGAATCATGATCCATCATCATAATCTTTTAGGTGTTATTTTGAGCACCTTCAGCTCTCAATTCAAGAAATACAGGTGACACTCAAAAAATTAGAATATCATGCAAATGTTGATTTATTTCAGTAAGTCAACTCAAAAGGTGAAACTAATATCTGAGAGAGACTCATTACATGCAAAGAGAGGTATGTCAATCCTTATTTTGGTATAATTGTGATGATTCTGCCATACAGCTTATGAAAACCCCAAATTCACAATCTCAGAAAATTAGAATAGTGTGAACAGATTCAATATTCTAGCCTCTAAGTGTCCCACTCAAATCAGCTAATGAATCCATAACATCTGCAGAGGGTTCCTGAGCCTTTAAAATGATCCCTCAGGCTGGTTCAGTAGGAATCACAATCATGGGAAAGACTGCTGACCTGACGTGCAGAAAACCATCGTTGACACCCTCCATAAGGAAGGAAATCCCCAAAAGGTATAGATTGCAAAAGAAGCTGGGTGTTCCCAAAGTGCTGTATTCAAAGCACATCAATAGAAAGTTATGAGGAATGGAAAAGTGTGGAAGTAAAAAGGTGCACAAGCAGCAGTGATGACTGCAGCCTGGAGAGGATTGTCAGGAAAAGGCCATTCAAAAGTATTGGGGAGTTTCACAAGGAGTGGACTGAGCTAGAGTAGTGCATCAAGAGCCACCACACAGAGGCAGATCCTGGACGTGGGCTTCAAATGTCTTATTCCTCCTGAACAACAAACAACATCAGAAGCATCTTACCTGGGCTATAGAAAAAAAGAACTGGTCTGTTGCTCAGTGGTCCAAAGTCCTCTTTTATGATGAGAGCAATTTTTGCATCTCATTTGGGAACCAAGAACCCAGAGTCTGGAGGAAGAATGGAGAGGCACACAATGCATGATGCTTGAAGTCCAGTGTGAAGTTTCCACAGCTTGTGTTGATTTGGGGAGTCATGTCATCTGCTGGCATTGGTCCACTGTGTTTCATTAAGTCCAGGGTCAACACAGCTGTCTATCAAGAGATTTTGGACCACTTCATGTTCCTTCCACAGATGAGCTTTATGGGGATGCTGACTTCATTTTATGGCAGGACTTGGCACCTGCCCACTCTGCCAAAAGTAGCAAAACCTGGCTCAGTGGCCATGGGATTACTGTGCTTGATTGGCCAGCACACTTGCCTGACCTGAACCCCATAAAGAATTTATGAGGCATTGCCAAGAGGAAGATGAGGGACATGAGACTGAACAATGCAGCAGAGCTGAAGGCTGCTATTGAAGCATCCTGGTCTTCCATAACACCTCAGCAGTGCCACAGGCTGATAGCATCCATGCCATGTCACATTCAGGCAGTAATTGATGCAAAAGTGGCCCAACCCAGGTACTGAGTACATATGCATGCTTATAGGTTTCAGAGGTCCTATATTGTTCTATTTTCAATCCTTGTTTTATTGATGTCAAGTAATATTCTAATTTTATGAATTTGGGGTTTTCATAAGCTGTACTCCATAATATTCACAATCATACTAAAGGCTAGACCTATCTTGCTTTGCATGTAATGAGAATATCTCGTATATTAGTTTCACATTTTGAGTTGACATGCTGAAATAAATGAACATTTCCAGGCATGGCAGCTTGATGTGGCAGGCAGGGAGGCTGTTGGGGTGTGCTGGGAGGCTGAGGTGAGTCAGGTACCTGGCTCATGGTTGACTCAGCCCTATGTCTTTCCACACTGGGGCTCCCAGCATAGCCTGCGTCCTTACATTTTAAACTGACCTGAGAGTGCTTTATGCACTATCGACTGATACATGAGCAGCATACTTTGCTTTCTTTTAATAAAGTGTCTATGCTTTGTAGTTATGTTTGGAGGGGCATAGGAGTTGTACATTGATTTTGAAGTACACAAGGGTTCAATGCCTCTGATCCCAGCCTTGCTGAAGAGAAATGTATTTTAAATAGCCCTGCTTTCTAAGTTGCATTTCAGCTGAAGGACCAAAGGTACTCTCATCGGAAGAACAGTCCAAAAATGGCAGCTGCTGTCAAGTGAACAGCCATCCATCACCACAGTAGCATTCCTGGCTCCAGTATTCAGCAGCACTCCTCAGTCATGAGCAGCAGCACAGCTACCAGCATGGTTTCACCCTTAGGCTTTAGCAGCAGAGAATAGCAAATGGCAGAGAATGGCACAGTAGTAATACATGCTGCCTCTGCAATTTTAAACAGAACCTTCTTTTATTGTTTTATCAATGTGTTCGAGTTGTGTACTGTCGTGTCACATTTAACTTAGGGCCTGCCCAGACCAGCTGTATTTGGTGTGGGGAGGATCAGGCTACAAAGGGTCTCTTGAGATTGTGCGGAGGGGATGATATGCATTTGGTGTGTTCCTACCTTCTGAACAGCCAACACCCCATTGTAGCCCAATCAGCTGTAAATTAGGCAATTCCTCAGTTGTCTGTAGAGGGTCAGGGGAAGTGAAATTAATTCAGCTCCTAAAGAGGAAGGATGGATCGTTCTAAGTAGAAACACTTGCAGAGGGGATCTTTTCCCCCCCTGATCCAAACCAATCCTGATATCTGTATGCCAGTGTGGACAGACCCTTATTGTTCTGTTTTTGTTTGGTGTATGTGAGACATTTATGAAATAGTTAATAGTTTTCACACTGCCAGTAAGTTTCCATGGCTGAGTAGGCATTAGAATCCAGGTCTCCTGAGTCCTGGTGTGATAGTCCTTCGCTCTCTCTACAACACTACACACCGGCTTTCATTTTATTTATTTAGGCTCCATTTGCCCACTTAAATTAATTAGCCATTCTGAAGCAAAACTCAATGGGTGGGTGGTAAGAGCATAGTTTAGCAGTAACACATGTTTTGCTTGAAGAAGTCCCATGGTACGTTCTGGAATCCTTGTTAAAGGGGGGGGGAGGGGAAATTGAAATCCTGGAAAACCACTGCCAGTCAGAGTTGCTGCTTTGTTAGATACATGGGGGAAGTGGTCTGGTTTGGTGTAGTGCATTTTCTTGGGTGATGCAGTTCTGTGAAAAGACGGAAGCAACATCAACTACTTGTGAAGTGGGGAGGTCGTGTTGGAGGGTTTCTCCTGCTCTGAGCATGGGTGTTTAAAGGATTTTTCACTAAGCACTTCTAGGAGGGAGTAAGTTGCACATAATTTAATAGGATTTATTTAGGAGTAAATACGATTAGGATTTTACTGTGTAAAGCTGATCATGGGCAGTATTCTTGTTCTGGTTTCCATTTGGCTCCTGTGTCGTCATGTCCAGAAACATCAACATTCTTCTTTCCATGTTCTGTATAAAAACCACTATGATGAAGATGGCAAGAGGTGGGGGTAGGTGGGGATGAATACATTTCAGTTAGGAAAAACCAATTAGTCTCAAGTTCAGGCAGGCTTAAAGCTCTGCCCAGCCCTAACCCTTTAGCAAGTTCTGTGGTGGAACTCGTTTCCACAGACCCATTGCCAAACTGACAGGGTGGCCATCAGTAACTTCTTTGTGCGTGCAAAAGATCCTAGACGAGGCGACTCCAGTAATACACTGAGTCTCTTTAGATACCTGGCCAAAGGAGTGATTTTGAGTGACTCCCATTTTGAGAGATGGTCCTGGGACAACATATGCTTTATAATTGAGGGAAGGTGGAGTTAAGACCCCCAAGAGCTTGTCCACATCAGGAGACCTAGTGATACTGAAGCAGCTACAAAAGCAGTTCTCAAGACATCTCTTATGCAAAATCCCATGGGGAGAGTCAGTTCAAACATGCTGGGAGCAAAGAACACTACAGCTGTTGTACACTATTCCAATGCCTGCTACATTTCAAGAGTGATAGAAAAGCTTCTGTGCAATTAAATGTCTACACCAACACTGAGTGTGAAGCATCTGTAGTCCCAAAGATTGAGTTATATAGCAGCCTTTTTAAAAAAATTCCTCCTGAGAGTGTTCAGTTCTTAACATTTTGAAGATCCATCTTCAAAAATTGCCAGATTATTTTAAAAAGAAACTTGCCTCTGTCAACTGTTTGGAAGGGATAATGCTTTTGCCAGTGATTGAAAAGTGTTGAAGTGGCGCTTCTAACAAAAACCTATGGAAAGCAGACTTCATTGATTATCCTCTGTATCCAAAAGTAATTAGAAACCCATTAACCCTTTTCAAAACTCTCGCATAAAACTTTTTGAAGTGCTTGTTCAATGCATTCTGTCATAAGATTGTTTCACAGAGAGCATTTAAGATGGCCACCTAATACACACATTTCTTGCACAGATAGATTCCTAGAAGTTTGAACAGTTGGGATTTAATATATATTTAAACTAAAGTGAATATTAACTACTTTTTGCAGTTTGTGTGGAATGATGAGATTAATATTACTCATGGTTTTAAAAATAACAGTTTAGAAGAGCTCCCACCAAAAACATTTCATCTTGTCATAGTATCAGAACTGAAAAGGCAAGATTTACCTTCACTCTTAATTTACTAGCATTAAAAAAGGAAATTGCGATTTCATCAAAGAAACCGTGAGAGTCAAATATGCCAATAATGTTCTTTGATAGTATTTAAATAAGTCTCTTTTTTGAATTCTGTTGTGCGGTTCAGTATTTAGATTTCAAGACAAGCATTTTGCAGGGCAAGCAAACATTTCTTCTAGATTTTGCTTCAATCAACAAGCAGTGTCTTGATGTGCAAGCACTGGAGCAGGTCTCATGATCACAAGTGAGCCAATGGTGGCTCCCCCCCCCGATGGATTGCAGATGATTGTCTGGAATGTTCTATCTCAGGGAGCCTCAAGAGCAGAGGGAGGAGACTCAAGTGTGTATAAGGCTGCAAATTATACTTTATTATTGTCACATTAAAAATACAGTGAAAAATTCAGTTGTTAGTCCCAAGCAGAACAGATTCCACAGCTAGCTAGAGTACCTAAGCCATGGTGTGGACGTAGATTTCTAGCCAACTTCTTTTGTGAGTTTGGGCATTTTGTGTGCATAGTCCCTACCTGCTGCTTGAAATTTACTTGGCAGGGTCAGGATTGTGGAGTTGCAAAGATGTGCAAAATCAGCAGCTGTAATTTCAACACACTAGTGATGATTAGGGAGTGCATCAAAAAGTTGAGGCTGCTCCTGTGCAGGCTTACCTGAAAGGAAGTGCTATCCAGTTGAATAAAATTTAATCACAAGTTTATATGATCATCGTTGTCGTCGTCGTTGTCATCATCATCATCATGACATGCCATCCAGTCAGTTCTAACTTACGGTGGGTTTTTCAGGTAGGGAATTACTCACTCCAAAGTAGTTTGCTATTCTCTTTTCCTGGTTGTGATCTTGCAGCTTGCCCAAGGCCACACAGGCTGGTCCCGGGCGACACAGTGGGGAATCAAACTCTCAACCTCTGCCTGCACAGTCAGGTACTTAAACCATTAAGCAATCTTGAATGGAAGAGCATAGGAAATTATAAACAAACAAGCAAAAAAAAACACAGAAATTCAGATGGCTTGTTTTCAGGTAGATGTGCTCAAGTCTGCAGCTCAAATACTACTGTATTTCAAACCAAAACCATCAGAGGATTTCCTTCAAAATGGACAGGAGGAGGCGATTAATATCCCTAGTGGATAATTGTTTGAGACACACATATTCATAAATTATGGAGTAAAGGATCCTATTACCAGTCCCATCTGTGTCTCCTGAAATAGCAATAAGAAGATAACTACATTAGCAGCCTTTCTTCCTTTATTTTGTGCTGTATGATTGACATCAGCTGTAAGCTGAGCCATTTTGCCAATTACAAGAACGAAGTAGAGTCCCTTTTGATTATTCTCGTGATAATATTTTCAAAAAGCAGTCGCATTGTTTTGGATGAACAACAACACTGTTTTCCAAAATTGGTCTTTTCTTCAGAAGACCAGTATCGGGTGAGTATATGAGGCAAGCAGTGACATTGTTGTATATTTTGTAACATAGGGGCTCATCACAGCAACTGAAAACAAGCCATCTATGTGTTTGTTTGCTTGTTTGTTTATAATTTCCTATGCTCTTCCATTCAAGATAGCTTAATGCAGGCATGTCCAAACTTAGGCCCTCCTGATGTTTTGGACCACAACTCCCAGAATTCCAAGCCTGTTTTTCCAATGGCAAAGGACTGTGAGAGTTGTGGTCCAAAACATCTGGAGGGCTGAAGTTTGGACATGCCTGGCTTAATGGTTTAGGTACTTGACTGTACAAGCAGAAGTTGGGAGTTTGATTCCCCACTGTGTTACCCAGGACCAGCCTGTGTGGCCTTGGGAAAGCTGCAAGGGCACAACCAGGAATAGGGAATGGGAAACAACTTTGGAGTGAGTGATTCTGTACCTGGAAAACCCTGAAAAGGGTCACCGTAAATTAGAACTTACTTGATGGCATGTGGTGGTGGTGGTGGTGGCGGTGGTGGTGGCAACGTGTAATTGAAATTGCACACACTCCACAACACAAGCAGAGTCCACTAATGATTAGATGTCTGTTTATGTGCTTTCAAACAGCATTTGCACTACTACCAGTCCGCATGTCCTTCAAATGCAGGCAGGAGCAGAGAGCTCAGCTGAGCTCCCCAAGTGTCTAGTTCATATGCCTGTGCAAATGATGGCGTCCATCCATCATCAGGTTGGAACTGGAGACCACAAGTCTACATCCCTGACCACCCTTTGAGGGTTATATGAGGTTCTTGGTGTCAGGATTCTATAAACGATGGCCAGCCCTGCACAGCCCAGCAGCACAAAGAAACAAAGGCAGGCAGTATTTGAGGAGTCCTTGCTTCTCTTTGACTGGGCTTGGAAAGAAGGCCCAGCTTGTTTGGGCTCATGTTTTTCTAGCATCCCGTCCAGTTTTGCTGCCGTGAGCACTGTAGATTCAGATGTAGTTACTCAGGGTCCAAAAGCATATTTATCAATTTATATCATTCCTCCTAAACTTTGGAAGCATTTATCATTTGTCTTTTCAAAAAACATATATGTTTATCTAATTGCTCCCCCCCACTTCCTCCTGAAGCTGACAAAATCTCTTGTAATAATAAAACAAAGGCTAACCAGGAGAAAATCCTACTGTCACTGGTGCTTAGGGCACTTTTCCTTTCAAGAGAAGACAAAGTAATTGGGCAGAACAGCAGCCCCTGAGTGATCTTATTAATGCTTCTGCTTTCACAGGAGAAGAAATCCTCTTGACATGTGGCCATTCTGTGTGGGACAAGTGTATTTATTCTGATATGGCCCTTGGTTTGGTGGTATCAGATGCCGTATCAAATGCTAGATTTATCGTCTGGTTAAGCTGCAGTGCTCATGAATCTAGTGGCTGTTTGCACCTAAATTCTGTCATTTACTTCGTTCTTTAAAAATAATCTGGGGGTCAGTTTTTGTTGCAGAGTTTTGAATCTCTGGTAAAATTCCTCTTACTGTACAGTAAAGTACTGAGATCCAGCAGAGAATAGCTTTACGTCCTCCAGAGTTCACTATTTTCTAATTAACTGACACTCAAGGTTCCGATAATTCACTCTGAGTCATTGGTAGGAGAAGTAATAAGAACATTTCTTTACTTACAGTTTTGAACAGATCAACAGCAAGCAACTGACTTCCAGCAGAAGAGGAGCAGGTCCACTCAGCAGAAAGGAATATTTCTTTTTTTAATTCAGAGAAAGGAGGAAGCTATCAGTTTGTGCTCCTTACTAACAGTGTCACCTGAGCTCAGAAGGTCCCTTCTAGTCACTCAAACCATAGGCAGCATGTGAGGTTGTAAAAGCCACAATAATTTTAATGCTTTTCTGGCTCCCCACCCCCAAAAAAAGTCAAAGATGGTTCAGATTTCTGCAAAAGCAAAGGGAAAAAAACAAAACGGCGAAACATTTTTGAAAGGTGGTGGGCAGTGAAAGAGCCCCCAAAGGAAAGGGGAAACAGCTCTCTCTGTGTATGTGTGTAGAATAACCTGAACTGATGGGTAAATGCTGCCGGAAAGGCTAATTTGGAATTTAAATAGTGGGCGGCATCTTGTACACAGCAATGTTTTATAGATTTATTTATTTATTTATTTATTTATTTATTTATTTATTTATTTATTTATTATAAAATACGATAATTGGTTCCATTGTCATACTATTCTAACATTTGGGCAGTTTTTACTGATATTCAGCAGAAAGCTGGGCTCACTGTGACCTCATTGTTGATGTCTTGAACTGTTGGATGATTGAGAAAAGCTCTTGCCCATCCTCTGTATGACAGCCCTTCAAATATTTGAAAGGTTCTATCATGTCACCCCTCCAGCTTCTTTTCTCTAGGCTAAACCTGCCCTATTTTTTCAGTCTTTCCTAGCATATCTTCTGCTAGGAAGCTAAGTCTCCTTTTTCCTATTCTCTAAGTAATGTCAAAGTTCAGACAGAGCAGACACAGCAGGAAATATATATGACTGCAGTGTTTTCAGTGGTGTCATTTAATTTCTGCTATGAAAGAGTAAGAAGGCAATCAGTGGAGTGTTAACTTTGCTTAGTATAAATGATTTAGTTGTGCTGCCCAGGCCATTGGTCATGTTTTGATGGGACAGATAAAATTGCCATTTTCCCCAGAAAGCTCTCTGAATCCACCTAAGCTCTGTTTTCCTCTTGTTGGTGACCATGAGGCTTCAGACAGCCTGCCTGTCATGGCCCTTTGCAAATTCTGTTGTATGTAACAGAAGCTTGAGTGTTCCTTCCTTTGTAGAGGGATGGAAGGAATTTCGTGGGGAGAAGAATAAAGAAAGTTTGTTCCTCAGTTCACTTCTGTATCTGTGCCTGAAAACAATGAATACAGATAGGCAGAGAATGGAGCTACTTTAAAAGAGTAAGAGAGGGAATGCATTAGGATTTAAAAATATGTTTAATTAATTCACCCATCTATGAATAAATTAATGTTGTTATGAACCAACTTTCTTTTTTGTCTCAGCCAGAAGCAGTCACAATCATATGAATGTGATTAAGGCATAAAAATGCATTCACCAGCAAGGTCGTTTGGATTGTGTAAGGAGAACTGGGGGCAGTTCAGATTGTCATAAATCTCTTGGTAATAAATGGGGATATTGGGTATTCTAGGTATTCAAAAAAGTGTTCTGCTTATATATACCTCCCCATACCACTACAAGTAGTCTCTGGGCGGTTTACAAGTTTTTAATTACAGTGTGCAGGCTACACATTGCCCCCCCCAGCAAGCTGGGTACTCATTTTACTGACCTCGGAAGGATGGAAGGCTGAGTGAACCTTGAGCCTGCTACCTGGGACTGAACCCAGGTTGTGAACACAGTTTTACCTGCAGTACAAGCATTTAACGACTGCGCCACAAGGCTCATCATTAAACAGTAGCTTGAATTTTGCAGCTACTGAAGTGATTGTACAAAACAGGCCAAAATCTATGCACTCAAAAGAAGAAGAAGCAAACTCTAACTAGTAGATCTTTTGTCCAACAAGTGTGTGTGTGTGTGTGTGTGTGTGTGTGTGTGTGTGTGTGTGTGTGTGTGTGTGTGTGTGTGTGTGTGTGTGTGTGTGTGTGTGTGTGTGTGTGTGCATGCGCACACACTATTCTAATTTGATTCATATCAAGTAGTTTAAACATTGAAGAGACTACAGAATTGTGTGGGTGACTGTATGAGAAGCAATGGAACACATAATAGGAGAAGAATACTACAGCTGAAGTTGGATCGTTTTTCATTGTGTAACTCTCTGGTGGACTGTTGTTGTAAATGCAACATATTTTGACTTCAGCAAAGCCTTTGACATAGTGCCCCATGATATTCTTATTAGCAAGCTAACTAGGTGTGGGCTGAATTACACAAACTATACAAATGCCAGGTAGATACACAATTATTTAATCAGACAGTGCTTATCAATGGCTCCTTCTCCAACTGGTCAGAGATATACAATTGGGTACCACAAGGCTCAGTCCTGGGCCTGGTATTCTTCAACACTTTTATTAGTGATTAGATGAGTCAGTATAGACTTCTTCCAACCCCCTTAGTCTATGAATCTACAGAAAATCCTGTCTATAGTGGCAATATGGAGATGTTTTGAATTCATCCAAGTGCAAGTGGCTGTCAAATTTGTGGAGAAAAAGTTGTGCTTAGTTGAGACATGTTTTCCAAGAGGCCACCATCTTGTGATAGCTGATAAAATGGACATAATTCAAGAGGCGTCCACAGGCTCCACTGCCTAGTGTTCATTTTTGCATGTATTTCAAGGTCCCTTATCAAAACTTTTGCTGGAGCATGGCCATAGATGTCTTGTGGGCTCTTGGGAGAGTGCCTCACCTCACCATTTCAGGAGCAAGCATTCATGGCTCAGACTTCTGTACAGAATTACACCTTTATTCATTCAATCAAAACCTTTAATGGCATAAATAAAACAAATATACAAATACATTCAGCAGCACCTAATTTAGGTTTTCTAGCAATAACCAAGGCAATAATTGGAACTGACAATCAAACATAGCTCAGAACAGGAGTATTGATACAGACTGTGGTGTTTCAGCATGATTCACTATGTATGCCATAAAACCCGCTACTTTCTTCACCCTGTCTAGGTCATTTAACATGAATTGCATTATTTCTACATCTGGCCATCTTTTCACATTAGATAATATTGGGCCCAGGTATTGCATGCGGGGTACAGAGTAGTGAGGGCAATACAAACACATATGTGCAAGAGACTCAATTTCTCCCAAATCGCACGAGCAATTCCTCTTGTTATACGGAATACCTTGGAACCTACCTGCTAATAGTGCTGAAGGCATTACATTAAATCTGGCCAGAGAATAAGCTCTGCGTTTTTGTGGTGATTGTAATAAATGAAGATATCTAGCACTCTGGTGTTGTCTAATTGGGATTAAGTAGATTAGGGGTGAGCAAGTCTTACTTGCTCCACTCAGGAAGTCCTGAAATTCAATATCTAGTAATCTGCATTTAATTACATGAAATGCTTCCTTTTGGGGCAGAGAGCCAAGTTGTTCCAATGATAGACCTATTATTGAAATTTTCTTTTCAATGTAGTCAAGTTCTTGTGTCTTGACCTGCTCTTGGAGAATTTGGTGTATGAAACTACCCTCTTTAAAGTTATAGTGGATCCTTAACCAGTATTTGATTGCTTTCAACCATGCCTGAGTTGCTACCATATTTTGGCCTGTTTCTAAACAAAGGGCCGCATATGGTACACATGTTGGTACTTCCAAGATTTTCCGTAGGAACATGGATTGCACTTGTTCTAGAGAATGGTCCCATACCTTGATCCATAATGGTATGCCATACAGCAACTGCGGTATAATCTTTGCATTGCACACTTTTAGTGCAGAGGGTACATATCTATTTCCTGTATTATAAAAAAATCTGTAAACTGCCTGGGTAGTGCCTTTGGCCCGTTGTATTGCCACTTTGCGTTGGAGCACCCAGGTCTGTTTATAATGAAACAAACATAATACCCAGATATTTGAAATGTTTAACCTGTTCGATCTTTCTTCCAGCAAAGATCCACCTGTACAATTTCCAAGAGTTAGCAAATACAACAATTTTAGACTTGTCATAATTGAGTTGTAAATTATTGTTACCTAAGAACTCAAGACATTTATACATCAAACGTTTTAGGCCAGGTCTGGTGCGAGACAAAATCACGGCATCATCCGCATACAAAAGTAGAGGGACTGGAGTGGAGCCAATTTTAGGGGGATGACCTTCAGTTTCCAACAATAGCGGGGCTAAATCATTGAGAAACAAGTTAAACAGGGAAGGGGCTAGTAAACAACCCTGTTTAACACCTCTGTTGGTAGTTATTCGCTCAGTTAGGATCCCTGAATTAGAGCATTTAATTTGGCAGGAGGTTGCCGAATGCAATCTCCTAATAGTGAGTCAAATAATTCTAGAAGTCACAGATAACTGCATAAACAAAGGAAAATGGGTAAATAGAAAGAAGGTGCTAAATTCACTGAGTAAACTGCTACGAACAGAAGTGAATCAAATTGACCTGAAAAATCTAGTAAACTAACCAGCTCCATACTGTAAGACAAGACTTCAATTGGAATTTCATAAACCAACAATTCCCCATATGTTGTTCAGGATGAAAGGATTTTTGAACACCTTCTCAATAGCAACTAAAAGAGTTTTCTCTAATGTGGATATAGCTACAAGTCTCTCTCAGTGCGGCCTTGAGGAACTTTCTGTTTTGCCCACTCCCTTACTGACTACAAGGACAGCACAAACTGGCTGACTGCCAAGACCAGATTTATCTGAGAGACCACCTGGGAGACAGGCACAAGACTTTCATCAAGTGACAACTGTTACTAACCCTGGGCTATGTGAATTAGGTGCCATAGGAAAATTGGAGGCTCTGACAAAGTGTCTAGAAAACTCCCTTGATAATCTTAAGAGAATGTCAAATGCACATAATCCAACAACAAAAGTGCAGGAAAACCAAGACCTAGATGGGCTAACCCAGAAAATCCAGTGTCAGGCTTTCAGGGAGCCAACTATGGTTCAGGAACCAACGTCTAATCAGCAGCCTGATTCCAAACCTATGCATAAACCATGTTCAGAAGGTAAATGAGAAAGAGGATAGTGAAGTCTCTGGCAAAGACTTAACTATTCCAGCTGGACATTGATTGTGATGAACTGAAGGGAGAAGCTACCACTGCCTTTAAAGGGCTGCCTAGGGTGGAACAGATGGAGATTATTACCAATCTGGACAAGGTGAGGGCTGAACTAATTGGTAACATGAATCCAAACATACCATCACCAGCCCACTACACAGAGGATGAAAGCAAGTGGTCTAATCTTAGGCCATCACTGGAAGCCTGCCTTCCACATGCTACATCTCAAACACCTCTCTGTTTTCAGCGCTGGGTGCCAGTGGAAGTCCACCACCATACCACCCATGAGAATGAAGGAGAGCCAGGGACCCTTATGAGAGGGCCAGTTTCAATGGGATCTGACCCCACAGATATATCAACTACCCACTTACTGTCGCCAAATATGGACTTACCCACTGGACTCCAAAATGGTGATTGCATGGAACCAACAAAACCACTGTTCAAATGTGCCCAGGATCAGGGATCCATTAAGGAAACCCAGTCTGACAACAGAAGCAAGCATGCAATTAGGGATGACAGTAAACACGTCCAGGCATTAATTCCCTCTCAGTCGCATGATACAGATAATCACAGAAAGAACAAGGATATAGGGCTGGCTCAGACTACACAGAGGAGTCAAAAGAACTGACTCATTGGAGCCCATCTTAGTGCACGACCTACCTCTTCAGTAGGAATCATCTCATGGAACATTGCAGGCTGGAAGACTAAAATAGCAGTTGAAGACTTTTTATCTACTTGAAAGGATTTGATATCCTCCTACTGCAAGAGACATGGCTGCAGGAGCAAGCACAGCTACAGATCCCAGGTTTCAGTGTTCTCCCTTTCTGCATGTAAACTCAAGGCTAAAGGGTGCCCACAGGCTGCTATAGCCACATTGGTTGCTACTAACTCAAATTTAAATCCTGCACTAATAGCTACATCTGATCTCAATTGTAACAATTGTAATTTTTTAGCTATTAAGATAATCTTGGAGGGGAAAGGTCTTTTAATAATTAATGTTTATATGCCCCCATATTCTACCCAGCCAATTTTAGATCAGCAGTGGGATCTCCTGGCAAATTTTTAGGCAAGTTAGAGGACCAATTCCCCAACACAGACTTCATAATTGGGGGAGATTTCAATGCCAGAGTAGCCAGTGACATGGATATATTTGCTACGACACCAGAAATAGATCTAGACTCTTCAATGCTATTACCATTCAATCACAAGCGATGTTCTAAGGATAAGAGCACAAATGCAACAGGGCATAATATGGCAAGATTCTGTGTCCAACATAATTGCATATGGTTGAATGGCTTAATAGAATATCCCAATTCAGGAGAATTCACCTTCGCTTCTATTAGGGGAGCAAGTGTTATAGACTACATTATGGTGTCCCTACCTCTTAAATCCTTTGTGGCTGAATTCACGGTAGGGGATAACATTTGTAGCGATCATTTTCCATTGTTACTTACGTTGAACTTGAAAACTGAGGGTAAATCAATGCTGATAAGACCAAACCAAAATTCGGAGGTACTCAATAAGATAAGATGGAATGCAACAACAAAACTTAAATTGGCCCAGCTACTAAAATCTAAAACACTTCTAGACCTTAAATCTTCCAGCATGACTTCTAATGATCCTAGGGATGTGGTTGGAGCTTACGAAGGACTGACAGCATTCTTATCTAAGACACTAAGCTATAATCCAACTTTAGAGCAATGCAGGACAAACCACATCAAACAAGACTGGTTTGATCGCGAGTGCATAGAAGAAAATTATCTTAAGGAAGATCTTCAAACATTATAAGGACCAGGAGCTAGCATATATACCAAAGGAATTCTACGAAACAAAGAATCAGTTAAGATTATTGTACAAGGCAAAAAGACAAGCCTTCATCCATAACCAATGGAACCAATTATTCACAGCAATATCCCTTAAAAATGTAAACCATTTTGGGACATAGTGAACAATACAAACAGAAATAATTTTTTGGATTCAGCCAACATTGAACCAAACATTTGGTACAGACATTTTTCATCTCTGTTCTACAATGGAGGTAACTTCACCAGTGCCAGAGAGGAAACCATGCCTAAGGGTCTTCCAGAATGCCCCCAGTCACTCTTGCAGAGATAAAAGAATTAATCTCCCAGTTAAAACTGGGTAAATCACCAGGGGCTGATATAATACCTCCAGAGATACTGAAGTTTGATGCTGACTGGTGGATGGCACCATTGGCTGCCCTTTTCACCATGGTACACAAATCTGGCTTGATACCAGAAGCCTGGACCAATGCAATAGTTGTCCCAATCTATAAAGCAGGTGACCCCTTAAACCCAGGTAATTATAGATCAATTAGTCTGCTATCAGTTATTGGAAAACTTTATAACAAACATATTTTAAACAAACTGATAGACTGGGAGGAGCAGACATCCGTAATTGGACCAGAATAAACAGGTTTTAGGAAGGGGAAATCTACCCTTGACCATTGTTTTACCTTAGCACATTTGGTAAATAAATATGTAAATCAGGCTAAATCTAAACTATATGTAGCCTTCTTAGACCTAAAAGGGGCTTTTGACACAGTGGATCATGAGAAATTGTGGGACAAATTAGCTAATCTCTCAATGGACAGAAGATTAATATTTCTTATTACACCTTTATTATATTTGCTTATTAACTCCTGACAAGTCTTAAAGCTATTTCTCAAAACCAACTCCGCAGTAGGGCTATTAGGTATGTATCTCATCATCACATTTTCTTGTGTAGTTGACTATCCTTCAGTTGCTATCTCAAGGGCATATAAGAGTAATTGAAAATGTTACTTTCAGAATCTCTCAGCCAGCATAAATAATGTCACAGTAGCTGGTAAATTCTGAAATATGTAGTCTTAATAAACCAGTCTTTAAAGCTGTTAAGTGTAATCACAGCAGTCTTATTGGGAAGATGCTACTTGGAAAATTATCTTTCAAATGGAGAACTAGGAGTTGCATCATGGGAGTTTATTTACTTAAAATACTAAAAAAATAAGGGGGGAGTCGACATGCCAAATCAGATAGTTCCCTTAGGCTGGGATTCTCCAGGCAGATATAAATAAATTCCATTAAATTAGTGGGACTTGTTTCCAAGTAATGTGATTCATATCTAGCTGTTAGGGAAAATGCCACCATGTGACTGTTCAGAAATAACCATAGCCATTGTTATGCAGAAGTTGCCAGAACAGCACTTTCAGGTAACTACAGAATTGTAGAAAGCACCCCAGAACTTTTTTATAATGATATTACCACATTTATAATTTTAAAACATATTTAAGGGTTTATCCTAGGTATATCCTAGGGATTAAAGCTACCTAGATGCCCTAAGCACATCCGATCTTGCCTGATTTCAGAAGCAAAGCAGGGTCGGCCCTGGTTAGTACTTGGATGGGAGACCACCAGGGAATACCAGGTGCTGTAGCCTCCTGGAGTAGGAACCGGCAAACCACTCCAACATTCCTGCCAAGAAAACTCCATGGACATGGGGTCACGAAGAGTCGGTCATGACTGAAATGGCACAACACACACACACACACACACACACACACACACACACACACACACACACACACACACACACACACACACACACACACACACACACACACACACATACATCCCAGGGACTAATAATTTTTTCTAAAAGTTCTTTTTAATTCTTTGTTCTAGTTATGCCACAATATATAGACAGTTTCTTATATTTTAGCGCTACATTTATTTTGGTGCTTTGAAGCTAGTGGAAACTATCTATTTAGCAAAGTTGAATTACAGTTTCAGGAGAGCGTAAGTGTGTTCTATGTCTTTGGTTGCTTTACACTGTCTGCAATATAGTTACCACCAGTCTGGCTTTCACTTTGTGGCTTGGATTAGAGACAAGGAGGTAAAAGAATGGGAGCTGCCCACAATCCTCTCTATTTACAGTGCATTTATAATATTTTCAGAAATCTTGCACTATTTAATCGGTGTTAGAGGGGCTTCTTTATTCTTCCTATTAGTGAAACACACATGCACGCACGCCCAAAACAAGGTTGTCATTAATTTTTTTACAATGAAATGCTGTGCAGCAGCTTCTTACTAGTTCACAGTCATGCCATATTGTTGGCAAAATGAAGACATATGTACCATGTTGCTCTTGAACTCTAAAATGGTGGGAATGACTACATAACCCAGAAGGTCTCTGAGAAGGGGTTAAAGGCCAGACAGTCTCCTTTTCCTATTCCCTCTTGTGCTCTAAGAGGAAGATGCAATTGTTCACTGGCCTCTTTTTTAGATATATGAGACTCCAAAGATTACTTCATCCAGCCTGTTTAGCAGCCAGACCAACTCAGTCATTAGGCAGACTGCAATGGCTACCACAGGCAGGACTCTTTAGTCTGGAAAAAAGGCGCCTGAGGGGGGATATGATTGAGATGTACAAAATAATGCAGGGCATGAGTAAAGTGGATAGAGGGACACTCTTCTCCCTCTCACAAAATACCAAAACTAGGGGACATCCACTCAAACTGTGGGTTGGGAGAGTGAGAACAGACAAAAGAAAAAAAATTACCCAGTGTGTTGTTAGTCTGTGGAACTCCCTGCCACAAGAGGTGGTGATGGCATCTAGCCTGGATGCCTTCAAAAGAGGATTGGACAGATTCCTGGAGGAGAAGTCCATCACGGGTTTCAAACAAAGATGGAGATGGATAATCTCCAGGCTTACAACCAGAGTACTTCAAGGGCCAGATGCAGGGGAGTGGTTGCAGGAGACAGATATCTAGTCTCATGCGCTCCCATAGGCATTTGGTGGGGCCACTGTGAGATACAGGAAGATGGACTAGATGGGCCTTTGGCCTGATCCAGCATGGCTTTTCTTATGTTCTTATGACATTTCTGCTGTCATGAAATGGCACCAAATTGTTAGTTGTTCAGTTTGTTGTCACTCTGTTTTACTGCTAGACATGAACAAACACAAGCTTCCTTGCACTCTGGGTCAGCAAAATTGACAGGGTTTTGGTACTATGTCCCTTGAGCTGCAGTGGGAAGAGAACCATGTCAGATCGCCAGTTGCTTTGGGACCATCCCCGGTAGTTCCAGAACAGACTTCACAGAGGAAGAGGTAGCTAACTATTCTTACCAAGCACTTTTCCTCAAGGACACATGGAATGAATTTCAACTGAGTCTATTTGTGTCTTAAACCTTCTCAAGAAGGTAGCCTGACTATCAAAAACTTATAATTGGTGGAAGAAGTATAATAGGATCTTTTTTCACTGAGCCAGCCTTTCAGACTAACCATAAGCCTGTTTCTAAAAATCTCCACACACTGTCCTCCAGAGAGTTACCCATTTTTGAGCAGACAGTGTCAACCAGTAGCTTGGCAAAGACAGCTTGCTTCTCCTGCAAATAATGATGTGAAGTCTGAGTGATACATGTGGGGTCATTGGTGTTGAAAGGTTTTGTGTAATTTGTCTTACTTTATTTGCAAATGTAGAGTATTTGCTATTTTTCTACTATGAAGGGCAGTGTATTTTAAAAAAAGGTTTTAGGGCTATGCTGTTTTATCAAAAGCACATTGTTAGAGAGAGTGACCTTTGTTTCAGGGAAAGGGTGCTTTCAGAGAGAGGACTCTGCCCTTCATCCTTCCTTTGCTGTAAGCTAAAAGTAGAATTTCCATTAACTATCCTCATAGCAGACTCCTAAAAGTAGACCCATAAACCAATAACCTAGCTCAGTGATGACAAACCTTTTAGAGACCGAGTGCCCAAACTGCAATTCAAAACCCACTAATTTTTCACAAAGTGCCAATACAGCAATTTAACCTGAATACAGGTGGCTGTGAAGGGGCAATGTTGGGTGCCCACAGAAAAGGCCCCGAGTGCCAGCCTTGTCACCCGTGCCCTAGGTTTGCCAACCTAAAGGGTAGCGTTGTTTCCTTCCCCTTTTCACTACTCACTCTCATCCTATGCCCCTCCTGAACACCATCTTAGCACCTTTTTATTGCCAAAAATGTTTTTTGTGTTTAAAATTGTTTCCTTTCTTTTCTTTTTTATGTAAGTCTCCTACGGGAGATTTCAATCTTGTCTTTCAGCAGGAAAATACTGATCCTTAAAAGCAGGGAAAATTGAAAGACTGATTGTCTTACACACCCAAAAGGATTAGACAATTTCCTGGCCTTTTTAATATGTTTTCTACTGATGTCTGGAAACTTCAGGCACTGATTTTGACTAACCTGAACACTTGAAAGAGGAGCCTTCGAGGCCCACCATGCCTTCTCTTCTGTCACTTACTTTGATGTGGAGAGTGCCTCCACTATCTGTATTTATTATTTCAACTTCACTACCACCCTATTAGTGTTATCTCTCTCTGGGCCATTGGGATTTCACATGGATTGAGCCTCTGGAAAAACATGGAGAAATCCTACTCATATTTGACCACCCCCTCTTCAGATTTGTCACACTCTGTTTGTAGTACAGTGATGAGAAAAAGAGGGTGATAGGGCTTATGTGCTGCCTTCTACACAATAGTTTATCCAACTTATTAGACCTGAATAAGGCTACTGGGGGAAAAGGCATATGCTGTTTTAGGCTGCATTAACGTGTTTCTCCTCTATTCAACACTAGTTAGACCTCATATTGAGTATTGTGTCCAGTCCTGAACACTTCAGTTTAAGAAGGGTTCAGACAAACTGGAACATATTCAAAGGAGGGCAACAAAGATGATCAAGAGAATGGAAACCAGCACCTATGAGGAAAGACTGAAAGCATTGAGCACGCTTATCCTTAAGAAAAAGAAGACTACAGGGAGACATTATAGTACTCAAATACTTGAACGGTTGTCTCACATACAGAGGAAGGGTGGGTTTTGTCATCAAGCATTCCAGGTTACTTAATAATGCACTTAAATTATGGTAAACTAGATTTTGGCTGAGTAGCAGAGAGAACTCCCCAACAGTTAAAGCAGTACATTTACCTTAGGAGGTAGTGAACACACCAACTCTGGAAGCATTCAAGAGAAAGTTAATCAAGTCATCTATTAGATATACTTTAGTTTGAATTCCTGCATTGAGCAAGGGGTTGGGCTCAATGGCCTTAGAGGCTATTTCTGGTGCCATTATTATATAATTCTTTGCAAATATTTTCTGTCCAGTTACACACACTGTCTTTCTTTCTCCTGCAGGTAAAATCCTTTTCCGAAGAAGTCATATTCGAGATGTGGCTGTGAAGAGATTAAGACCCATTGATGACTACTGCAGGGTAAGCATTCTTTTCAAAAGTGGGGGTAATAGAAGGCAATGAGTGACTGCGAGTCAATGTATTTATGAGGGAACAAGGCACTGTTTTATATTATTGGTGTATGTTTACAGGGCCTCTCCCAACAATGCACCATTGAATAACTCTAAATGTCAACTGACACATGGATGTATCTGGAAGCTGTCTCACATTATTATTTATTCAAGAATAAGCATAAAAGAATCCAATCCAACTTGGAATACTAGCATGTAGGTAGGAAGTCTTTAACAATTTGCCTCTTGCTGTGATATTGATGTTGTTAACTACTGTTTCCCAATCTTGGGAGCCTGGATGTTATTGGACTACATTTCCTACAAATCCTGATCTACACAGCTAGTGGTGAAGGCTTTTTGTGAGTTTTAGTCTAAGAACATCTGGAAACCCAAGTCCGGGAACCATTCTGATAGACATTCTGCACTAGTAATTTGAATTGCTTGGAATGATAGAATCATACAAATAAATCATTATTTTGCAATGTAAATTAGAGATGTACAGGATATGATGCAGATTAGGACCATAGTAGGGATTAAATCATTAAATCTCCACTCCCACCCCTTGCTAGAGTCTTAATCTACACCAACTGTGGAGTAAAAAATAAAAATATTTGTACTCTCTAGCCACCTGGTTAATATGCACTTTGGTTCTGAGGCAGTCATAGAATCATAGAATCCTCAAATGGTTTTATGTGTTAAGGGAGATTTTCTTCTGAAAGGGTGCAGAACTGAAGGAGCATTCAACACAAGCTGCAGCATTTGAAAGAAAATTTAAAACCCCTACTACTGTTTATATTTAAACATATTCTTTTTTAACCCTATAGATATTTGGGAGTAAATACATTTGAATTCCAGTGAATTCCATTTATGAATAATTTGCTCATGATTGATTTACATGCAAAGTTGAATGTTTTCCAATACAGTCCCCTGATGATATTTGATGTTCCTGAGTTCTCATATATAGGAATGGAAGATATTAATGGTCCTCAAAATTGTATGAAAAGAACAGTATTCATGTAGATTTAGTTAAGAGAAAGTTAAAAATCAACCATTCTATAGTAATCTATGAATGATCTGAATATGGCAATGTAAAATTAAATTACACTGTAATTGCACTTGTTGGCTGGAGGGGAAACTGACAGGTTTCTAAAATAAATTCAGCCCTTTTTATCTGGGGGACACAATATAGTGGGAGCAATATTGAGGATGACTTAAGTCAGATTTTTGAAAGTCTGAGGGATGAATCAAAGGAGCATTATTTCTGAAACCCGTTGGCAGGGGAAACGGAACTGAAATTTTTTCTTATGAGATCAAACCTTCTTTATAACAATTGAGGCACTGTCTGGCCAATGAAGGCCTAATGACTATCCATAACCATGGCACTCACACTGTATTCTTTGCATTAATCCTTCTGTCAGGAACTGGGCAAAACATGTTCATAACAAGGAATGTCATGAGTTCAAGGAAGATACTTGTTGCTCAAAATGCAGGAATTCACTCCAGAGTTGGAAGGGTCACCTCTGAACCCCAGAAACCAGAAGCTGGTGGCTTATCTGAGATGCCATTAATTTAAGAAGTAGACAGCTCCTTAATAGATGACAGACTTGTCTAAGAAATACATGTTAGAGGAATTGTGATATCTGTCTCAACTGCAATGATAAGCCAAACAATGGCAAACTGCTAGTCTATATTCATGTTGGTGTTATTTACTGTTTTTTGTTAGTGAAATCTACCAAAGAACATCCTTTTAAAGAGTCAACACTTTTCATTGCCTAATCAATACTGGGCAAAGTTCAAGCTGCAGCTTGGGCTGAATTTTCCCTCAGGTTGGAATGAAGATAAAAAATACATATACAGGCTTACAAGCAGGACCATTATATCTATAAAGCCTGTTGAAAAGCAAACACGCCTTGTCTGCTAGACATTCCAGGCCTGGAGTTCATACGTATGGAATGTGATCACATAAATGTCCATTAATTGTATTTATTATAATTATGGGAATGGTAGTCCCAACCAGAGCAGAGCTACTGAATCAATGGGATTTACATAAATGTTGATTCTCCATTTTGTACTATCTTAAATAGCTCTATTATAGTTGACACGAGGTCTTGCATTTAAGCCTCTCCATTTACCTGAGAAGTTCTGTGAAAAGTATATAGTTCTTTCCTTAAAAGTATTAGTAGGATTCCCAGCCTTTGAACTGATGCCTTCAGTAGTTTAGTTCCTCATCATAAAAAGTGTGATCTCGTGATCTCTGCAGATCGGGATTTACTGAAAAATACAGGAGAGTGCCAGACTAGTTTTCTTTGGGTCAGTTGACAGCCATGTTTGAATTGTGGGGTGAAGATCAATGTGTGAATCCTTGATCCCTCCAACAATTTGGTTATAGACACACGCACACTCCACACGCACACTCCACATGCACACTCCACAAACTTCTAAAGCAGTAGCTGAAGGGCAAAAGGTAAGGAGACCTTTCTCTCACTGTACTTCAAGGTGGCATCCACATTTCTCCCCTTTATCTTGACAACAGTCCTGTGAAGTAGCTAAGACTGGACTAATGAGTTTCATACCTAAGTGGAGATTTTAGTCTGGGACTTACTGGTTCTAGTCCTGATACTCTGCCTATCCCATGTCTTGTCTATTTGATAACATCTCTCAGTTGCATTTGGACAGTGAACAGTGGCTCAAATTTGTTTCTACAGAAGTCCAGAACTTCTTCCAGTTGCTTCCAATGCAATCATCCATATCTGTGTGCTAGTAGTAGGTCACTATCTTCAATATACTGTACATTGTGGACAATCTAACATAAAATTGGTGCTGAGGCAGAATTGACCAAGGGGAAAATGATTTTCCAGATTGCTTCCTGGAAAAAAAAATATTTATCTGCACAAAGAAGTAATGCAGATCCACCTACATTATGTTTATAGTCTTTTGCACATTGAAACATCATGGCAAAGATCTTTTTAAAGTTCACACTGTAGGTCCATGATCCCAAGCCTAATGTCGCCCTGATGACTCCCGTTTCAAACATTCACATATACTATATGCCCTTGCTAGTGATAGTGGTAGTTATCCTCTAACACAGCTGGTTCAGGTGATTGGTTTTGTATATCTTTCCAATTCAAGAGCTAGAAGCAGCTATGCTCACAAGACCTCCCAGGGCGCTGTGATGTTTCACTGCATTGTAGCATCTAAAGTAAACAGCTGTGCTTCAATAATTAGACTCCTTTTGGCACTGAAATGGAAAGCTTTGGCTGGCAAGGTGAGGAATCAGGGACAACAAAGGAGATGTCTTTTCATGCATGCACACAACAGAAGCCTAAATGTTTTGCTGCTAATCAGAAAAAAAGTAATTTAAATAAATATTTATAAATACAAATTTTCTTGGCCACTGGACTTCATCTCCCTGGAAGACTTCCCTGCTAGAAGACTTGGCATTATTTCTGTGTGAATTGAAATCTTCCAAGGCTTGTCCATCTAGAACTGCTTTCTCCTTTCATTTCAGCAGTTTAAGATAAAATAAAATAAAGATTTTTTTCTTCATTGATTTAAAAGGCCTCTCTCTCTTAAAATAAGCAGTGGCCACCTGCAGTCCCTCTAAATATTTGCAGTGTATGTTGCACTTAATGCATATACAGTGGTACCTCTACATATGAGCAGGTCGACTTAAGAGCAATTCGACATAAGAGAGAAAAACCATTGGCGTTTTAAATGCTGCCTTAGGAGTTTTAGATGCGGTCTGCTCTACTTACATTTTTTTTATTTTTTTATTCATTTTTTGGATTTTTTAAGATAGGGTTGCTCTACTTGTGCCTATAGCACAAAACAAGACATATGGGTATTTGCCCCTTATTTTTAAACCAACATCACCACTGCTAGAAGCATCTAGGAACAAAATTAAATCTTTATTTCGTAAAAGGCTCTTTTGGCCTGGGAAAATGCTGGAGGGGATTCATACTTGCTCTAAAGTATATGGCCTGCCCATCTTGTCTACAGTTTATGCTGTTTTAACAGCCACCATTTCATTTCTCATGGTGATTATAAAACAGCATGAAACTAACAATAAAGTAGTGGTGTGATAGCTATAAGACCACCAACTGAAGCAGGGACGGACATTTGGTGGCCTTCCAAATGTTCTTGGACTGTAATTTGGATCACTCCATACTAGAGTTTGTGGCACCGTGGTTAAACTACAGTACTGCAGCTGTAACTGTGCTCATGACATGGGGCTCGATTACAGTTAGCCGGCTCAAGGTTCACTCAGCCTTCTATCCTTGTGAGGTTGGCAAAATGATTACCCAGCTCACGGGGTGGGGGTGGGAGTGGGGAGATGTGCAGTCTGCATAAATGAATTGTAAACCACCTAGAGAATGCTTTAAGTGCTATAGGGTGGTATTAGGGATGGATTATTCATTTTGGAAGCTACTTGTTCCGAAATGACACGCACGAGCCCAGGTGGTGTTCAGAAGCCTCCGAAACGCAATCAGCCAATCCCTTACCTTGCTCTGCACCTGCATGGGACTGAGCCCCAATGAGGGAGAAGCCTCCGATGTCATTGTTCCTTCTCCTTATCACTGGCCAATCAGACATGGAGGCGGGATAATGCATTTCTTTGCACAACTCCTGATTGGCCAGTGGTAGGGAGAAGGAACAATGATATCAGAGGCTTCTTCCTCATTGGAGGAAGCTTCTGAAACAAATAGCCCATCCCTAGGCAGTGTATAAGCAGAACACTTTGCTTTTGTTTTGGTTATCCTGATGTCTGCTGACAGAACACAGTGGATTTGAAAAAATAGAATCAACATGTGGGATATAATAAAACCCACTTTGAAATCAGCAGCACTTCAAAAAAAAAAGATTACCATTGCCAATTATGACATCTCTGTATGTCACCAAAACAAGCAGTTTTTCCCCTTTATCTAGAGCGGTGTTTTTCAACCTTTTTTGGGCAAAGGCACACTTGTTTCATGAAAAAAATCACGAGGCACACCACCATTAGAAAATGTTAAAAAAATTAACTCTGTGCCTATATTGACTATATATAAAGTAATTCTCTTGAATAGGAATCAAATAAACACAAATAAAATATTTTATAATTTTTCATATTTCTGTTTACTTACTATTTCATAATAAAGTAATTATAAAAACTTTAGTTCCTGTTTATATTCTTCAGCTTTTCCAGAACATTTACTAGTGAGGCTGAACAGTGGTTGAAAAACAATCAGTCTATGTTTTTTGTAACTCTTAACAAGTAAAAATAGTTCCATTAATTCTACAGAACATTTACTGAGGCAGCAACAGTCCAATTTGTGTTTCATTATCTATAGTTCTTGAAGTCCAGTTCTAAGTTCCTGGGTTTTTAGTGGTATCTGGGAGTTAAAATGAACCAAAACTTGGCAAAAATTTCTTGTTCCTGTTTGTTTTGGTAATAACATTCTTTTTCTTATGTAACAGGCGTTGGTGAAACTTCCCCCTCACATTTCACAGTGCGATGAAGTCTTTCAGTTCTTTGAGGCCAGACCAGAGGACCTCAATCCTCCTAAAGAGTGAGTTCCATTGTTGCTTTCTACAGTTGCCGTCCTGCAATTTCATTAGGGAGGAAGGAAACGAAAGGTCATTACATTTTATCACATCCAGAGGGTAGGAGAACACTTAGCTTTATTGTTAGTTCTATTTTTAGTTTTTCTCAGGGAAATTGGTTTGTAATTTGGCACGTTCAAGTGAGTGTGTCTTTGTGTGTGCGCTTAAAATTCAAACAAATTTAGCATATGTTGCTTTGGTATTTTTGCTGAACCGAGTTCTTAAGGAATCATTCAAGTTGTCAAAGGATTGGGTTTATCAGCTGAAGGAAATCTTGCCAGTAAATATCAACTTTTAATTACTACCCACCTCCCCCAATTTACTCATGCTCAAAGGTGATTTGTGAGACTTTGATTATGATCCGTGTCAGATACAATTTCCAGAGTGCTTATATTATGGAAGCACAAATAAAATCAGTCATTGTGAGAGAGCAGCTCTGGCTGGAAAGAGAGTAGCAATACAGCCCCTATTGTACTGAAGGGCTGCCAATAATTACATTGTTTGTATTATTTATAGAAATCCCCTCATAGCTCTTAAGAACATAAGAACATAAGAAGAGCCATGCTGGATCAGGCCAAAGGCCCATCTAGTCCAGCTTCCTGTATCTCACAGTGGCCCCACCAGATGCGTTTGGGAGCGCATGAGACTAGATCTCTGTCTCCTGATACCACTCCCCTGCATCTGGCCCTTGAAGTAACCTGGTTTTAAGCCTGGAGATTACACATCTCCATCATGGTTTGTAACCTGTGATGGACTTTTCCTCCAGAAATCTGTCTGATCCCATTTTGAAGGCATCCAGGCCAGATGCCATCACCACATCCTGTGGCAGGGAGTTCCATAGACTAACAACGCGCTGGGTGAAAAAATATTTTCTTTTGTCTGTTCTTACTCTCCCAGCCCTCAATTTGAGTGTATGTCCCCTAGTTCTGGTATTTTGTGAGAGGGAGAAGACCTTCCCTCTATCCACTTGACTCATGCCCTGCATTATTTTGTACGTCTCAATCATATCCCCCCTCAGGCGCCTTTTTTCCAGACTAAAGAGCCCCAAATGTTTTAGCCTTTCCTCATAAGGGAGGTGCCCCAGCCCAGTAATCATCAGTTCTTTGCACTTTGGCAGCAGTCCTCACAGATAATGTCAAAATATCTCCTTGCCTAATCGCTTACCCAACCACTTTCTTTTTGTCCACTTCTCAGCTGTGAAAACCATATTCTTCTGCCATCTTCATTGATCTCACAGTATTGTTACAGGATCATCCATGCTTATCATCTTTTAGTCTGTCTATAAAGCCAACCCTTAGATTCCATGATTCCCCATATGATTTCACATATACATGAGAAACTTGAATGAGGCTTTTTGAGAATGTTGTGATCTGGTACCACCAGAGGACTGATGACACTCAACTTCATCTGTTTTTTAATGTCTCCCAGGAGGCCCTTCTCAGTCTCTCAGGCCCAAGTGTGTCGTCACTCAGCCCTTACCCCAAACCCTGCTAATTTCACCCTAGAAACTACAGTATTGTTTTAGACAGTTGAAATTCTACTAATAAAAAAACTTCCAGTCATTATGTGTTTTTTTGTTTTGTTTCATAAATTTAAAATTTCATTGTTAAAAACAGTGTCAAAACATTCAAACAGAATTCTTGAATGAACCTGAAATCAATTGAGTCAAATATTGACATGACCATGAAAGATCTCATAACTTCCTGACATATAGCATGTCTGAGGATGTTTCAGATCATATAATCAGTGGGAATAAGAAGTAGTTGATGGTTAAACCAAAGAAAGATGAATGGTATTTGCTTATGACTATCCTTAAGAAACACAAAATTTCTGATTTTTAAAATATGTTTTATAACATAACAGGCAACCTCAGAGGGGCTGGGAATACTTGTTTCCCACCCACCCTCAGTGTTTGGTGGGCTGCACTATAGCCCTTCAATTTTAATCTTGGGAGAGCCATTTGTCATTTAAATGCAACATATGCACTCTGGTTAGTCAAGAATAGGAAGTGAGGAGCTGCTTACTTCCAGTTTTTAAATAAGCTAACTCTAGAATAACGAGGTCTAGAGGCAAAATTACATTTGAATGGCATATTTAATCCCTTGTAGATTTTATTGAAATTGGGGTGGGTCTGATTGACCACACATTGAAGTGTCCTTGAAGACCTTAAAAAGCAAATTGTAGGTTCATTGGTTGACATCTATATGAGATTATAGAATAATGCTTAATTATGATAAAGACATGCACCTCCCCACTTTTGCTTTCAAAGAAGCAAAATGTTCACTTGTTTCTGAAAAGCTCTTTTATGCTTATTGATCTACTGTTTGCCTTTTGCCAGAGTGATTAATATCTTCTGCAATCCAGATTGTTTTGTCATTATGTGTAATTGAATTTATGCTGGCAGTCCAACTGGATAGTCTCCTTTTATTTCCAGGTCACATGGAGGACATCAGTCACCAACATCCCATACATAAATAGGTTTTTGTGTCTCCCATTTGTTTTTAAAATCATCACCAAATTAAATCAGCAGACAGCTTTTTATTACCCTGCATTTTAGAATAGGAAATCTTAGTTTTATCTCAATTTTCAGTCCTGTCTGCTAGAGCAAATACAAAGTATGTTCTCTTGGTTTGAAGTAGCAGATTGTACATTTGAAGAAGTGGAATGCCTTCCACACAAGGTTATATCAAATCAAATAAAAAAGGTTTTAAGGTATTACTTGACTCTTTGTTAATTTTTATTGAATAGATGACAGACAAACACAGCTACCTCTCTGAAAGTAGTAAATCACAGTTTGTCTTATCCGGGCAGGGAAGATCATGGCATGTAAAGGAGGAATCAAGATGGGAAATAATGCTTTTCTTGGTTTACAGCTCCCAGAATTCTGTCATCCTGGGGGATTCTGGGAGTTATCGTCCAAAATCTGTCATGTTTCTTATCTTCAGGGAAGAGGAAGCAGATGCTTTATGGTCCATAAAAGCTTATAGGTTTGTCATTCTATGTATCTCAAGACACTGAACATTACTTCAAGGAAAGATCTGGGCTTGGACTTGAAAGCAAAATAAAACACAACTTAATTTCTCTCTGGATAACCTGGTGCCTTTCAGATTATTGGAGGAGTTTCTACAAGATAAAGCTGCACAAATGAATGGTAGATAACAACTTTCTGATCATCTGGGAGTATGTAAAAAAAATCCTCAGGAAAGTCACCAGGGCATCATCCATCTTTCAGGCTGCCTGTGCTGATGGTCTTTGATGCACTCTGCCCCCAGAAGTGCAAACAGCAGATCAAATGACTTCATGTTTTGACTCAAAATGACAGGCAGCTTATCAAATTATCAAAGCTTGTGATTTAATTGAAATTTCACAGATAACCTAAGAACCAACTTTGAGAACAGGAGCTTGGCTACTAGAGGATATGCCATTATGCTTGCCATGATGTCCGAGAAAGAATTGCTCTTGGAAATTGAGAAGGTGGCCATGGCAGTGTGTGAGGAAATTAATCTAAATGCATAGGCCAGAGAAGGGGGTTAGGCATCGGGGGTCACTGAGGTCATGGGTATGGAGGTTCAAGTTACCAAGGAAAGAGAAGGTTTGCTAGGTTTGTTTGTGAAATATTTGCAGTCTTTTAAAATATGTAAATAAGATGTTATTGCATCGATCAGGAACTAAACCACTTGGAAGCAATCATAGGTAGTGTACCTGTGGCAAACTCGTGTGGGTTTGTTTGATACGTGACCCATCAAATTCTATCTGACAAACAGCAAGTTGTCTTGTGGCACCTTAAAGACTGGCAAGTTTTATTTGATATAAACATTCCTGGGCTGTAGCCCACTTCTTCATTTGTGTCCATGTCTGTTATGGTAAACACAACTTGTTAGTCTTCAAGGGGCCGCAAGACCCTTTCTTGTCCTTGAGCACAAAAAACTACAGACTGACATGGCTGCTGGAAATTACTGACAAATATTCGCTCTGTAGAGAAGCCCCCAGCCTTTGAAATGAAAAGCATAATGTAAGCTTCTCTGTTTCTGAGAGTTATGTTCACAGTCCTGGGTGTACAGTACTCTTGTCTGTGCCAGCAAAGAACAACTACACGAGTAGACTATAGTGGACCCTCGTATAACAAACTGTTTGTATAACATAAAATCTGTACAACATAAAAAAATTACAGGGATAGGGGAAATTTGCTTAACAGAATCGCCTATGGGGCAGATCTGTACAACATAAAAATTGTCGTGATGAGGGATTACTCTGTTTTCAATGCATTCCTATGGGAAATTTGTATAAAGAAAAAATTGCTTATGGGTTAGATCTGTACAACATAAAAATTGTTGCGATGAGGGATTACTCTGTTTTCAATGCATTCCTATGGGAAATTTGTATAAAGGAAAATTTGCTGATGGGGCAAATCTGTACAACAGAAAAATTGTCACGATTACGGATTACTCTGTTTTCAATGCATTCCTATGGGAAATTTGTATAAAGGAAATTTTGCTTAACACAATTTCATTTGAAATGAATTAATTCCTTTATACAAGGTACCACTGTAATGGATGGGACCTACAATAAAGAGGTTTTAAAAACTGTCTTTGAAGACTGGTTTCAAAGCATACCTCAGGCAATGGTATCTGTCCAGTTGCATTTAGTCTAAAGTAGTATCTGAAAAAAATGTCAAGAAACTACAGGAAACAATTTACTTTTAATCTGACCTACTTAGTTCTGAGAGAGAGAGAGAGAGAGAGAGAGAGAGAGAGAGAGAGAGAGAGAGAGAGAGAGAGAGAGAGAATAAACTTGATGTTAGACCCCCAAAACAATTGTTGGACTGCAGAAATACAATGTCTAGAAGGAAAGAATGGCATACCAGAAAGCTGAACTAGCATTTTTAAGCTCCTAAATGTAAATTGGAGATATTAAAGGGGTATTTCGTGCAAAGATGGATATGATAAAGGACAAAAATGGTAGGGACCTAACTGAAGCAGAAGAGATCAAGAAGAGATGGCAAGAATATACAGAAGAATTATATCAGAAAGATCTGGATGTCCCTGATAACCAAGATAGCGTAATTGCTGACCTGGAGCCAGACATCCTGGAAAGTGAAGTCAAGTGGGCCTTAGAAAGCATTGCAAACAACAAGGCCAGTGGAGGTGACGGCATTCCAATTGAACTCTTTAAAATCTTAAAAGAGGATGCTGTAAAGGTGCTGCATAAGATATGCCAGCAAATTTGGAAAACCCAGCAGTGGCCAGAGGACTGGAAAAGATCGGTCTACATCCCAATCCCAAAGAAAGGAAACGCCAAAGAATGCTCCAACTATCGCACAATTGCACTCATTTCACATGCTAGCAAGGTTATGCTCAAAATTCTACAAGGCAGGCTTCAGCAGCATGTGGAAAGCGAACTTCCAGAACTACAAGCTGGATTTCGAAGGGGCAGAGGAACTAGAGATCAAATCGCCAACATGCGCTGACGATTTCCAGAAGAGTTCCAGAGAGTTCCAGAAAAACATCTACTTCTGCTTCATTGACTATGCCAAAGCCTTCGACTGTGTAGACCACAACAAACTATGGCAAGTCCTTAAAGGAATGGGAGTGCCTGACCACCTTATCTGTCTCCTAAGAAATCTATATATGGGACAAGCAGCAACCGTCAGAACTGGATATGGAACAACTGACTGGTTTAGAATTGGGAAAGGAGTATGACAAGGCTGTATACTGTCACCTTGCCTATTTAACTTATATGCAGAGTACATCATGAGAAAGGCCGGTCTGGATGAATCACAAGCCGGAATTAAGATTGCCGGAAGAAATATCAACAACCTCAGATACGCAGATGATACTACTCTAATAGCAGAGAGTGAGGAAGAATTAAAGAACCTCTTAATGAGGGTGAAAGAGGAGAGTGAAAAAAATGGGCTGAAGCTCAACATCAAAAAAACTAAGATCATGGCCACTGGTCCCATCACCTCCTGGCAAATAGAAGGGGAAGAAATGGAGGCAATGACAGAGTTTATTTTCTTGGGCTCCTTGATCACTGCAGATGGCGACTGCAGCAACGAAATAAAAAGACGCCTGCTTCTTGGGAGGAAAGCAATGGCAAACCTAGATAGCATCCTAAAGAGCAGAGACATCACTTTGCCAACTAAGGTCAGGATGGTTAAAGCTATGGTTTTTCCAGTAGTGATGTATGGAAGTGAGAGCTGGACTATAAAGAAGGCTGATCGCCGCAGAATTGATGCTTTTGAGCTGTGGTGCTGGAGGAGAGTCTTGAGAGTTCCCTGGACTGCAAGGAGATCAAACCTATCCATTCTGAAAGAAATCAACCCCGAATGTTCACTGGAAGGACAGATTTTGAAGCTGAGGCTCCAGTACTTTGGCCACCTCATGAGAAGAGAGGACTTCCTGGAAAAGTCCCTGATGCTGGGAAAAATCGAAGGCAAAAGGAAAAGAGGACGACAGAGAATGAGATGGTTGGACGGTGTCATCGATGCAACCAAAATGAATTTGACAAAACTCTGGGAGGCAGTGGAGGATAGGAAGGCCTGGCGAGCTCTGGTCCATGGGGTCACGAAGAGTCGGACACGACTGAACGACTGAACAACAACAACAAATGTTAATCAGTTACAGGGTGTTACTGCTATGAATTCATTTAATCATGTGCCCAACCTGTAACAGGTGACCTAGTTTCAGATGGTTAACACTAATATTACTATATTTCTGTTCAGTTCCACTGAATTTACTTTTGGGTGAATGAGATTTCCAGCCTAATTATGTTTATCTTTCTACTCCCATCTTTCCATTTCCATTCCAATTATACCCTTTCTTGGTATAATTGTTCTGTTTCTTTCTTTCTTTTTAAAATAAGATGTTACACTGCTAGCATCAATCTTTCTCTTTAGTGAACCCAGATGATTTCATTGTTTATCAGAAATTTCTAGTATTAAACCTGACCTACTACTAACCCACAGTTCCCAGAAGTAAAACTGGGGAAGCCATGGTGATTTGCCTAGTGTTTAATTACAAAAAAATTCATAGTGTAGCTGTAGCTTCCCTCTATTTCTTTCACCTTCCCCACTTATCTTTATACAGTATTTGATATAGTATTTCTCTTTGCACCCATATATAGGGTATATACTCAGAAGCAAAAATTATGCTCCTAATGCAGCCTACTTTAGGTTATGCTGTGATTCAGGATTACTAACTGAAGACCAATAAACTGGCTGAAATCCTGTTCTGCAGGTATGCAAATGGCATAACCTTGGGAAGTGAATTTTCATAAGTTAATAAATCTTTGCAGACATTATCTCTTGCATAGGCAACAGAAAGCATCTATGAAAATATCTTAACTTATGGCAGTAATACTCTGTAAGTTACACTGTTTGTATCATTGTGCAACAGGATATCAGCCAATGAATATGTGTTACCCAGTATCTTATTCTGCCAAATCCTGTTATTTGAACCTAATTGTGAACATGGATTAAAGTCAGGATTTGACTATGCAAAGAGAAAAGTGTGGTAAGATTTCTCCATCCATCTTTTCAGCCACTGGTGGTGACATGATCAAAAGAAAGTTATCAGTCTGTTTTAAATGGTCTTGGCCCTGTAGGAGGCCGTTGGGCAAAGGGCTTCTGTATGCATAAAGATACATGCACACATCTGCTGGGAGAAGCCTTTGGTCTACTGTTCTTTCCTGCTGACACTGAATGGTGGGAATATCACAGCTCTTCTCCTACAGACTCCCTTTGGACAGCCCAGAGCATAAAAGAAAAGCTTCCATTGTTCTCACAGCTATCTCCTTGCCTAGATCAAGCCTCTATTGTTCAAACATTCATGATGTTCATAGCATTACACTTTGTATTTCTTCAGAAGGGTGGTGAGTATAGATTATGAACTAGGGAGACAAAGATGGTTACTTCACGTCCTTTCTCCTTCCGAGATTATGTTCGTTTCGTGATAACATTGTTCATGGTCACGTGGTCTTGTCCCGGTTCTGTCCCTGTTTCCATTTACCCACGGATGTCATTGATGGTATTGTGACAAATGACAATCCTAGCTTTGTTTACCCTTTTTTTTGGCCTGAGCTTCCATTTTTCGATATTTAGAATCTCTGCAACTTTGCCTTTCATGTGTTAAGTGGCAAAACTCCCGGTTTCATGCCTTCTTCCCTCTCTGCGATGCATTGTTTACGTCATTGGGATTGTACTGTAGAATGCAACTTTGCACTCTTGCCACTGAACGGAGAATGTGTTCGTTGAGTGACAAGCGTTACTTCACAGGCACTTGTCTCGAAACAAGAACCGAGACAAGACAATTCCCGAGGCTAGGGAGAGGTATGTCTCATCACACTCTGTTCCCGGTTCAGGGGGTGTGGTCGGGATGAACTCCTGCCGTCACGCAATGGACATGGAGTAACCTTTTTTCATACCAGTCCCAAGCGGGACAGCGAACCGTGATGAGTGGGACGTGAAGTAACTGTCATAATGGGACACTCGTGTAAAGTGATGGTTGTCCTGTAGCCTTAAGGATTCATATCAGTAGATTATCATTTAAGAGCTCCCACCAAGAAAGGTAAAGTATATGCATCCTTCAGAGGCATGGAGATTCATGAATTCATGTAGGAGTTACGTCTGGTTGAGAAAATAGTGACTTAGGAGATAGGGTTCAGGATCCTGGAAAACAGCATTTGCTGTTCCCAGATGATAGCCTGACAAGAGACAGTGTTGGTGAAGAGTGCTGGGTTATGATACTCATAATGCATGGGGAAAACTTCTCATCAAGTTTCTGATTTAATGTCTCTAGCTGAAGGGGGAAAAGGAAATTGTTTCCCAACATTAACTGCATTTTATGGATACAGCTCCTGGTCTATTATATTTCAGTGTGTTTTTCTCATTTCACGGATGGTTTCACCAATGTTATTACATTTCTTGCCATCTCACTTAGTATGCAACCTCTCTGTATGCATGTGCATGTGTGTGGGAGACAGAGAGGCATGTTCTGGGGGAGAATATCAAAATCATCCAAGTCTCTGGCAAAATGTATGTATGTATGTATGTATGTATGTATGTATGTATGTATGTATGTATGTATGTATGTATGTATGTATGTATGTATGTATGTATGTATGTATGTATGGTGATGGCCATATGATAGGTAAGCTAAATTAAGATGTGTGTTCCATATCCCATGGGGAAATAATTTTCCATAGGATAAGCAAAAACATTATTGTGGGGTTTTTTGTTTATTGTTTTTTGTTGTTGTTCTTTAAGATAATTCACAACTGATGCTTTAGACACTTGGTTTTAGCCAGGTATACCTGGTCAAACAAAGTGTAATTGACTTGAACCACATCCACATAATGTTTTTTTAATTATTCTTTACACATGGGTTGTGGGTTTTTTTGTGCACAACTTTTTTCTCCCTATAATTCTAATGCTGCTAGTATGTCTACTACTGACTCCTACTTAAGTGAAATAAAAACATTTTAGAATAATTCACGAATGTTTCACTGAAAAGACAAGTGACAAGGGAATCACAGCTAGTCCTACCATTAGACAAAGAGAGGCAACCACCTCAGATTGGAGATGCCGGGAGGCAGTGATGGCCGCCTTCTGAATGTTGCTCTTGAACTTCATAACTGTGATCCTCTGTAAAAGGGCAGCACTGCCTGTACAGACCAGTCCAATCAATCAATCAATCAATCAATCTTCCTGGGACCTGCAAACTGCCATGTTGACTCAGAGGTGATGGAGGACACTTTCCTATCACTAGCGTTGAAGTAAAATTTAGCTCCTAGGCCAGTTAGTTTCTGTATGTAGAGTGGGAGAGGGGTGCCATCTTGTTCTTTACCTCAAGCAGCAGCATGCATTTGAGCAGACTTGAAGTGAATATCATCATATATACAAGGAAACACCACTGGTACTGCTCTACTTCTAGGATGACCCTTGTCCTTCCTAGAAAGGTCAGAACAGTAGTAGAAGAGTTATAAGCTCAATTAAGTAGGATCCAAATTACTGAAACAAAGCACAAGCACAACATTGTTTTAGCTGAGGTAGTAAGGAATCTCCCCTGTGTCAGGTTTAGTATATACAATGCAGTCTGGCATATTTGCAGTTAGTGTAAGCATGTTGGCAGCACATCTGTCCAGACCACTGATCCATATGTAGTGAGCACACCAATGCAGCATTGAACACTATCAGCACATTTAACATGGCGGTGAGTTCCTTCAGATATGATCGTACATACAAGAGCTTTCCGTCTGGCTTTTTTCTTGTATCAACCGGGACTCGGTTCCCTGCCAGGATCATTTATTCATTTAGGTCATGTATTTGTCACCTTTCTACCAAGGGCACAGGACAATTGATATCATGTTTCTCTCCAAAGTTGCTTAAAGTTTCACATTTGTTTCATTTACATTTTCAATTTTAGAATTTTGCAATTCAGAGTTTAAAGCATCTCTCGGCAAGGCATATGTTTAATTTACTGTTGGCTTTTAGGGGAATGGAAACTTAAGATTCCTCCTCCTTGCCATTTTCACTTTCCCATGACCTGGGCTGGGGGCTGGGAATTATTATTTTTGCAGGGGTTTTGTAAGACAGGGTTATAAGGCTATGCTATATATGTTTAATGATGTCCATATGGATTTGTGGGCTCAAGAATTAAATACATAATAGTTCCCTATGACATAACTTGGAAATGCAACTCCTACCGGGCTGGTGTGCAGACATTAAAGGGTTATTAATAAAAATGAAGACTTTAAATAGAAAAACAAGCTTTGCGGAAGAGATTTGGCTTCTAGCCCATCTCTGACTGGCAGCAGGGAAGCAGAGGACTGAGAAAGTGGTCAGTGTATGAAAACCAACACCTTTTGTACCATCCAGAGTTTAATTTTCTGTAGGGAATGCCTCATGCTTTTCAAAGTTTTAAGCTAGGATACAAGCTTGATGATGATGATGATGATGATGATGATGATGATGATGATGATGATGATGATGATGATGATGATGATGATGATGATGATGATGATGATGATGGGAGCTGTGGGAACATACAGCCAAACACTGAATGTTTCACTTGAAATGTTTAAGGGAGATTGTGACATTTTAATCGGAAACACTAAATGTTTGATTTGGCAGAAGTTTCCAGGAGGTTGGAGTTTAACTTGTCAGAAAGCAAACTGGGCTTTGTTTCTAGACAAGCCAGGAAAAGAGCAGTGTGCTCTCTTTGAGCGTGACCTAAAAGAGAATTGCATTTGGTCTTGGAAAGAAAACTATTATTTTTGTAGCTATCAGCCAATAATAATAATATAAGAACAACACTAATCATATAGGCAAGTATATACACCTCAACTTTAAAGACTGACCTGGGATTTCAAAATGCTTTTCCATCATTGTTTGTTGTTGTTGTTGTTGCTGCTTTTTGTTGTCATCCTCTTCTTCCTCCTCCTCTTTTACTTGATTTTTGCTGCATTAATTTATACAGCAGAACAAAGACACTTTGACTAAAATTCAATAGTAAGTTGAAAGTAGAGTAGACCCACTGAAGAACGTTCATAGGTATTGATCCAATGCAAGCATTCTAGTTGCATCTTTTTAACAGATTTAAGATACCATGTCCAGCTAGGACACAGACAATTTTCTTCTGCTCCTCATGTTGATGCCTAGATCTAGTAACCTCAACCTGTGACGGATGAGCTATACTGTACTCTCTGTATTTAATTCTGAAGAGTAGGAGTACTGTTGAGTAGAGGCATTCCTGTCCTGTCAATGCAGGCATAACTAGCTAATTGCAGCTCTCTTATTTCATTCCCTTTTTCTGTCTAGTGACATGTTGTTTAAAAGGTTTACAGAACTTCTTTTCAGTAGGCTTCAGGGACCCTCTTCATTTTTTTTTATGCAAGTTGTCTGAGGTTTTTTTTTTTAATTAAGATATCTTCATCTCATGTTATGTGGCCTTTTTATGCCTTTGTGGACAATTCCCAGAAGTGTTTTGTGGGCAATTTCTATGTGTCACGATACAAATAACCTGCAGCATTTCAAAATGAGACTGTAATATTTAGGAGCTGAGAGTTTTGGTACTTGGTGTATAACATTTGGGCTGTTAAAGAAGATTCCTTTCTCTCTCTTTGTGGACTGCCACCACCACCACCACCACCACCACCCCATTGTATGGCCACGTTAGTCCTTACTCTTTATTATGATTTACATGTTAAGTAGTAGAAACAAGGGCAACAGAAAAATCAAGACCATTCTGCCCCTCAACAGCAAAGTCCTTCATAGTTTAAGGGAGAGGCCAGTAATATTTTTCAGAAATGTAGAAAGGTGTGCATTATTATTGTTTTTGTTCCTTTGCTGCCAGTGGTAGGACATCATCATGGCCAGAGGTGTAAACTGGGATGCATTTCCTACTTAATCTTGATAGGTAAGACACAATGGGGGATTCCATCCTATATGTCCAGGAGATGCTTCAGGAACAACAGGATAAGATGCTGTGTAATAGCAGCCTAGGTTCTTGAGCACATTAGTGTAGGTTTCTTATTTTTAGAAAGAGAGGGCTTTTATTCACAGACCTTTCCCCTCAAATATAAACAGGGCCATACCCACCATGCAGCAAAGCAGAAACTCTTCATTTATACAGCACCACAGCAACAGAAAGGGTTGGGGATCTGGCAACAACATTTTCTAAAACCATTGGTCCAGGCAAGAGACAGGTACTGAACTCTAGATCAGGCAGCAGTATGTTCGAGATGGCACCAGGTTATATTTGTCTCCTATGTTCAGTGTACGGTATAGCAAATTATGTCCCTGTAATGTACATTGTTTAGATTTCTGCTCCATAGTAATGGTTGGCATTGTGTACATTTACACAAGTGTTCACAATACTTGAGTAAAAACAATAGCTGTGTTCTGCTAGGTCAGGGTTTCCCAACCCTTTTTTCACTTGCCCATTTCCACCAATTGCACCCTTCAAATAAACATGTTTATAATTCACATGGTTGCTGTTATTTCAAATGTATATGTTGTAACTGTAGATAAATAACCCAATAATGGGATTAAAAAGGAATGGAATAATAAACTGAACAGACAATGGATATATAGGATATAGTCAAAATTTCAAAAATACAATGAATTCAATTAATACCACACAAATAATATAAAAGGTCTACATTACATTAAGTAATATTTTGCCTTTTCACTTACTTTATTAATAATTGAGTATATATAATAAGAAACAAATCCAAATATTAATTCAAAACTTAAAATGATGACAAAAAGAAGACCTGGAACTAACTAATGTGCTAAACACTTTTCACAGAACTGACAAAAGTACCTGCTTATATACACCAGTACTAGCATGATAGTGCTTGAATGTTCATGAAGTGGAAGAGAATTAAAGCTGAGCCTATAAAAGGGGCACATCACTAAGTATGCATACTGTAGTGTTTAGGGAGGGACTCCTACCACTCACTGAAGTAATAGAGCAAGTAATTGGGCTTTTCTCTTAGAAAATGAAGAAAACTCACTCCACCATTGTATTATATCTGAATTCTAGTAAGAAGGATAATACTTTTGACATTCAATTAACTTCACAAATTTTGACTTCTGTCTTGTCTAACACCATTGACATATGTGCTCTCCCCCACACACACAATTCTTCTGTTTTCTCCACGTACACCTAAGTATCCTGGTTCATTGGGAATCAGTGTTCTAATTCATCATAAATAAATATCTCTTTCATATCTAGTTCATCATAAATACATAGCTACCCAACATTCATTCTGAGTTCAGGTAAAAACCATGCAGTTGCCAGCAACTGGAAAGGATGCAAGGGAAAAATTCCAAAGCATTCTTAGAAGCATGTCCGGGCATTTATTATGATGTTTTATTATGTTGTTTTATTGCTTATTATTATTGTTTGCTTTAATTGCATCGTTGCTTGTGTCCTGTTGTAAACCGCCTGAGTTTTTCTGGAAGATGGGCGGTATATAAATATTAAACTAAATAAATAAATAAATACATTTCTTCCACTGTGAAAGGAAAAGAGAAAATGGTTTGGTTTTCTTCAGGTTGGTAGTGGGTGGGATCAGTGGTGGGATCTGGGCCTTCAGTCAGTTCCCTTTTTAAAATCTAGTAGATGGGAATTGGAGTATTCCTGCCAAAAAGAAAGAAAAGAAAAGAAAAGAAAAGAAAAGAAAAGAAAGGGTTTCCCTTTCTGGAACAAAAATCTTCCCAGGAACTGTTCCTAATAAAATAGTGCTTAGGGGGATGGGAGAAGAGCCTGATATGACTCATACAGCTGTAGCAAGAATAATGGAAGTAATGTGCTGTTTTTCTTGAGAGCTGTTTCCTTTTTAACTGCTGTACACTGATGCCACTGAAAATTATTAATACTGTCATTACTACCAGAGCCATTAAGAAAATACAGATAAATAAGCAGCGGTAACAAGAGTGAAATAGATTTGCCCCAGTTGTGGTTAGAGAAGTGGGCCAAGAACAAGAACAGAGCCCGGTGAGTCTGTCATTGCTCTGAACCTGAGAAGTTCACGTTTTCTCAGGGCTATTTCTTTCAAAGAATTGTGTGTCTTCCAAACTGTATTTCCTCTGAATCCTGGTGAGAAGTGTCATATGTTTGCCTGCTCCTCCCAGTCTGTGGTTTTTTTTTTAAAAAATGCAGACAAAATGGCTTAGCTCTCTGTGCGTGGTAAAAGAGGGATTTAGCAGCCCCTCTTTCCCAATCAGCAGCTTTAATTCGTGTGATACGTCAATGGTTATGCTCTTAACCTTCTGTTCCCTAAGTGCTTTCCTCCTACGATTATGAATTTCCTGGCACTGTCAATCCTTTGTATTCGCTGACTGACTGTGTGGTCTCCTCTTAATCAATGTATAACTTACTAAAGCCCTTCCTAGGTCCTACCCCTCTCTTCAGCTGCTATCACTGGCTCCAGATGATGCCTTATGCAAATTTGTCCCTCAGTCTGAGTACCAGTGGGTGGGAGCAAGAGATCCTGCATGCATGTCTGCTTTGTTCTGGGCTGAAGGGTCCACCTCCCATAACTTTGAACAAACACAAATAGCTGCTTTGTGCATTTTGCATAAGCCAAACAGCAGATCATTGCCTAGCGGCTCCTTTAACGCAGGACAACTTGCATGTTTTAACCCCCATGTAAGTAAAACTGTTGTTAAATTCAACTACAGTGTTATTATTGCTTTTATGCTTCTGCTTATTGCATGTATATCTTCCTAGAGGGGCTCAGGGTGTGCGTGCATAGGGGTCTATTTTCTGTCATCACATAAATGCACTTCAGTTCTTGAAGCTTTCTAGTGAGACTTGAAGTCACAATCTATAACAAATGATCAGCTTTGGCTCTCTTGAAGAAAGTTTGCAACTAAAGCAAGGGTGGTGAATTCAAGAGTTACATTTGCCAGCTTTATTTGACTTAGTTTTGAGGAGCAGAAACACTGAAGAATATTTCAATAGGTATTTCATTAACGAGCAGCACAGCCCTGCACACAGGCACTCTAAACAACTAAAAAGAGTTCATTAAATTCATTGAGCTATGCTCACAGGTAAATTTGCATAGAACAGTAGACTTAAGTTTTCAAATGCCTGGGATTGTGGTGCTTGTTGAAAAGGTTTGCCTGCTGAGTCATTTAGATATTGTTGGACATGTGACATCCTCTTTCTTCAGTCTTGCAGTTAGTTGTTCGGCAAGGGCAAAGAAAAGTCCCTTACAGGCAGCTAACTTTCCAGATTCATTCTCTAGGTAACTTGCAGAAAAACAAATTGAGTTAAAATGTTGAATGTATCTGTGAAGTCTTGTCTCTTTTAAACATTCTCCATTAACCGTTCAGAGAAGTAGGTGTGGCTGTCTTTGAAGGTATGAACAAGCATAAATGCCTGATGGTGTCATAAATTCTAATTACACTTTAGTCTTGTTCAGGTGTTGCAATTTGGGTAAACTCACCACTCATAGAAGGGAGTGATTTAGCCCATTCTCCCCCTCCCCACTTGTCGCTTACACCAGCCTCCTACTTGGTGATGAGTTTGAAGAGCAAAAGTTTCACCAGCCCTGGATACTCGCCATGTTATTCTGCATCTACTACCCTGTTCACATAATGAGTTTACACAAACTGTAACACCTGAATAATGTTTTTTTTAATTTTTAATGGCAGCATCTATTGCTCTCCATCTTCTTTTTTGTAACACAGCAGTAGCATAGAGCTAGGCTGTGGCTTAAGGCCAGAGCTCTTGAATGATGCTGGATGCAATTCAAGAATTGTTGCCCAAAAGCAAAATAAACACAGCCACAAAATGAAATAAACAAACATAAAGCAGTAAGATAACTAAGCAATGCCCTAACAGCAGATGGTGACATTTCCAAGATAAGACATAATCATTAGGTGCCATTTCTATGTAGTTATCCAATTCCTTCAGTTTTAGGTAAGCTCTGCTTCAAAAGAAAATCCAAGACCTCGTTTCATGGACAAACTAGCTAGAATCCAATGCTGTATGGTGGAAATAGCTCCAGAAGTGGAATTGGGAGGATGCAAACCCACTTCCAGCCCTCAAGATTTGTTCCAGGGAATTCTTTGGAACAGATTTTCCACATAGATAGGGTGAGGAGAAAATCCTATTATGAGCATGGGGGAGTTTACAGGGGTACCGGGAATCATACACATAAATCCCATTCCTCTTACAGACACCCTTCACTCACTGCAAGTGTATCGTGGCCATCAAAATTATGCTAGCTTAAAAGCAATACTGAGCACATTTTCCTGGGGGATAGAACATACTTTTCTCTTTACAGTACAAGAGTTTGTGGAATGTTTCTTTCAGCTCTAAGTCACATGGAAACTTAAATATCATATGAGCCCTATTTGGACAAGAAAGAGATGCTTTTTTTCTGCCCAGGATCAGAAAGAAATAAGCCTTAGGCAATGTAAGAGGTTCACAGAGATCCTAGAACAGGGAAACACAGTATTGGGTCTTAGTGGTCTTTATGAGAGATGAGTAGATGGGTGGGGTTAGGTTGCATGACTCTAAGGCTCACTCATTTTTTTTAAATCCTGGAAAACAGATTCCTATAAGATGGGCCATGTGATTATGGGTCACGGTACAACATAGATTCTTATGACTAAGGGTGAAACAAGAATTTCAGTCACTATTTGAACAACAGAGAGAATTCGGTCTCCGTTATATCACGAGGAGTACGTTGCAAAACAATTTGAAAGAGTTAGGCGGTGTCTAAGAAAATTAGTGACTGAGCCTTTTCTAGCAGTGTACCCTCAAAATGTGCTGTGTTAGAACTCATATCACCCCACCCCACCCCTAGCCAGCATGGCCAGTGTTGTCATAATGGAGTTGTAACAACCCAAAATATTTGGAGAGCATTGGACTAGCCTCCAGCTAGAAGACACCAGGTTGAGGAAGGCTATTAGTTACTCTGATTGGTGCAATGAAAGCATAATGGCTGCAGATACAGGAAGACAGCTACAATCAAGACAACAATAGGTAGTTTGGGACCCTGGCTGTCAGTGTAACATCATTTAATAATAGCTGCAATTAGTTCCCAGGCCATCTCCCACCCAGGGCACAAGATGGACATGTCCCTCTGAACAATGGTTGTGTGAAATTGCTGTGGGACGGTTCCTAAGATTTATATTTTGTCTGTTGCCAAGGCTAAACCAGTTTTCCTGGCATCAGAAGAACAATGGAAAGCAGCCTGGTGCTAGTTCAGGAAATGTATATTCTGCTTGAAATTCAGGATTCCTTTTCGTATTCTACAACTGCATGATACAGTACACTAACCCTTTCACAACATGGTACTCTCCAACCCATCTGGAATGTACCAGTTCTAGGAAGTGTGCTACACTTTTAAAGTTTTTTTTTACCTTAATTTATGACCAGTAAGACCTAGATTATTTTAATAAAATGAAAATATTGAGATTGCGAAACAAAATCAATTTGTTGCTTCTGAAGTCTGGAGAATAATGCTAATCTTGAGAATTGTACTATAAAAGAGATGCATGAGAACATTGTGCATTGGCACCAATCTGCAACATGTTTAACAAAGTTGGAAAGAGCCCTTTGGGGACCAGCTGATCAGCCACATGGTGACTACATGCAGAGCTGAAAAGCAGAACTTCTGTTGATGCATATTTCAGGGATTAGGGTGTGATGAAGCATGATTCACAGATTTGTCCAGCGGTGTTACAACACTGTTGCCTGGGTCTGAAATCCTTTTCCACAAGTTGCAGCAAGGATCTTCCTGTAGATATCTCTTACCTTACACACAGGAAGTGAGATTTAAAAAATCAGTGGTTTGCTTATGGTTATCTTATTGACACAAAGGAACCATTGTTTTTCCAGTGCTGACTAGAAAATGTTTCCCCATTGGTTGCCCCTGTGCAGGAATTGCCCCTGAAAAGGACACTAGAGGAAAGGTTAAATTTTATTTCCGTATCTTTTTAAAAGGAATTTACCTCACCTTGTGTGGTGCTTTGGTCCCAATGATTCACTGGAGAGTTTTCCAGAGCTCCACAAGGCATGTGAACACATGCTTACCCTCCTTGCCCAGGCATCTCAGACATCAAGGCTGGTGATTCTATGGGGAAAAACCTTCAAAGCATGTAAGAGAGAGGCAAGTTCGGGCTGGGTTGCAGTTCATACATTCCAGAAGAGTAGTTGAGATGAGTCCTTGAAAGACTAAGGAAGCTTTTGTGGCATAATGTAGTTTGTCTTGGGAAAGTTTTGTGCAACCTTGTTTTGCAAATGACTCTTGAGGACGTCTGTAGGCAACTCTGCCTGAATCCAGTTGCTGTTCCCAACTAAACAAGGCCTATTTAATCTGTTGTGGAGGATATGTCAATGCTTATGTAAATCCCACAGTTCCAGCCCATCTAACTATTTGGGTCTTAAACTCAGATGTATTGTCATACTTCATTGCCTGTTGCTTTATGCTCCAGAAATTCTTCCCTACTAAGGAAAAGTTGTCTGTCCAGAAGAGTGTTAATCTACATCATTACACTTGTAATAATACCACTTGCCATTGAGCATTAAACGATATTAGATGCTGTGTTCACCCGTTCATGTTAAAAATCAGCATAATTGGCAGGAAGATACCAAGATTCCACTGTTACATCTCAGGGAATTGTTTCCCCATGTCCCCCTACCTTTCCTTGAGATCTTCTGCAGGTTTCACCTTATTAGGGCATTGTTGACCCTCCAAGACTGAGCATTTTGGACCTTCATGTGCTTTAGACTCCTGTCTCCCATAATCACCTCTGAAAATGCTGGCTGGAGCTTCTGGAGATCATAAGTTCCTCTCACCTGTCTTGTTGGGGTGGAGGTGGGGAAGTAAGACTATTACCCATGTAGATCTGAGCCTTTTCAGTGACAATATTACTAGAAAGAAACATAATTTTAAAAAGTAACGTATTACTTGCTGCTTCTTGGTGTACATCCTCCTCCAACACAACTGAGTTGCTACGCATTACAGATTATCAACATGTCAACTTCTACATTAATTTTATTATTACAGTAATCCCCCACCTATCGCTGGGGTTAGGGACCCAATTCAACCCGTGATAATTGAAAATCCACCATATGGGGATGTTGAGTCAGGTCAGGACTGGGGGGCATGGCACTGCCCTGAACAGGCCTCCAACAGGCCTCCTGGGCCCCAGAAGTGGTTTCTTGCAATCCAGAAGTCACTTCTGGTTTTTCAGAAGTCACTTCCGGTTTGTCGGAAACCACTTCTGGGGCCTTTGACGGAGGCCCATTTGGGGCAGCCTGTCAGGCCTGGGTTAAGTGCAGTAGACCTCAAACAGGCCCAAGCAGCTTTCCCCAGGGGCCCTTGCCTTTCATATACTGCAGTCCCGCAATATACCAGGACCGCAATATTTGAACCATGAAATGGCGGGGGACCACTGTATTATCAAAGGGGAACAAAACTAAAATGACCAAACATGCTTCAGTTCCTCCACCACCCCACCATAATGTGTCTGCAATAATAAGTGATTGTTACTTTTCATGAAGGAAGATTCATGTACAATAACACTGTTTTCATGTATCAGTTTTCTTATTCTTCCTCTACCAGTTGTTGAATATCATCTGACTCTGGATGCAACAACTCTAAACAATAGTGATGTGTTACATCCAGCTCAATGTCTAAGCCAATGTTCTCATTGCAGTTCTTAGATTTATTTATTTATTTATTTATTTATTTATTTATTTATTTATTTATTTATTTATTTATTTATTTATTTATTTGCCACCCATCTAACCAAAGGCTACTCTGGGTAATTTACAATATGGAAACATACATAAACAGAACAACTGTACACATAAAAAGCACATTGATTATATAAACCCTATAATAATGAAAACAGTCAAAAGTTAACAATAAACACAGTTCAGTCAATTAAAAAACAGCACAATAGTAAGTAAAAATAAAATAATAATATAAAAAGCAAGAGGCAGAATAGAAACTCAAGGCCAGGATCAGCAAAATAATTTTCAGAGATCAGGGCAAGCCTGTCTAAACAGCTAAGTCTTCAGTTGTTTTTTAAAAAACATATAAGGTAGGTGCCAAATAGATCTCAGAGGCAGCTGATTCCATAAACGTGGCATGACCACCAAAAAAGCCCAATTCCTTGTAGATGTTTTATGGGCTTCCCTTGGGGTCAGAAACCTCAAATGACCTGCCTGGGGAATGTATTTATACTGTAAAAATAATTAATAATGATGTTATTTTTGAAGAATCCCCTTCAAAAAAATCAAAGGAAAGCACAGTGTCCTGCTTATATACTGTCCCATAGCACTCCAAGCATTCTCTGGGCGGTTTACAATTTAATTATGCAACTACACATCCCCCCACCCCCACCCACCCCCAGCAGCAAGCTGGATACTCATTTTACCAACCTCAGAAGGCTGGAAGGCTGAGTCAACTATGTGAGCCAGCTACCGGATTGAACCCCAAGTCATGAGCACAGTTTGCAGTACAGGCATTTAACCACTGTGCCACGAGGCTTCCTCAAAACCCTGTACTGGAAGAGAGAAAACTGCCTTGCTGTATGTACACCTAGCCCAGAAGTGTAGTTGCTATTCAGGTTGTGGCGACTCTCTCAGCTCTTTTTTTGAAACTGTCATAATACATTTTGTTTCTGGAGAAAATCTAATTGTTCCCTGCTATCAGATATATCAGCTGATATGGCTTCAGCCCATGTGAGGAAGAAGGTTCTGCAGAGTGCCCAGTTCCTGCTGTAGATATGAGTGTCCTATAGGCCAGAGGCAGGCCTGGTTTTAACTCATCAGTTGTTGTGTAGCTGGTGAAGAATGTACAAAGTTGCAGTTCAACAACCCAATGTGCCCTCCAGCCTTGACCGGCAGGCCTGTACAGACCTCTTTTCAGTTCAACCCAATACATTCACCAATGTTGCTTAGCAATCTACAGATGGCTCCTAAAACAACAGAAGAGTAACCAGATTCATTTCCATCTTCTGACTTCCTCAGGGCATTGTTTGAGTCTTGTTTTGGACTACTGGTCTGTAGTCACTTCCTATGAGATAAGGGCTTCCTTCCATGCACATAGGCTCTCCACAACCATTTTATCATGTTTGGGATGGGAAGAACATTCTCTCTATTTCTAAGGGGAAAAAAACAATCCCATGTTTCCATTCAAAACAATGCCATTCTTCACTTGTGTGAGAACTGCAATTTGAATCTCATCAAAAAAGCACATTCTTTTTCCTCTATTTAATATGTTTTATTATACAGTATTAGCATTCAAAGGGGCCTTTTGCTGAACCAATGCATTCTCTTGTCTTTCAAATGAAGACTTCCATTTTTAAATATATATATATGTTTTTGAACTGTTTATAGATTAAACTACTCATTTCTATTAATAGTCTCCTTACGGATTGGAGCAAGTATGCAGCAATGTTCTACATCAGATTTCTCAAAACCTAAAAACTTATGTTATGGTTTTATTATAGTATTAAGCTACTGGGCTTGAACAATAACAAGATACAGTATGTACATCTAATAAACTCCAGTTGCAAATTTTACTTATTTGACACAATATGGATAGTATATCAAAGACTTGGTTGGAGAGAACCATGAGAAGTTTGGAAAACTGAGAATGCTTGTGCAGTGCAGAGGCCAGCAGCCACAGAAACACAAAATGTAAGGGAATTGAAGAATGCAGAATGGAATTATACCTTCCAGAGTAGACCCTGCCATCCTGGATAAGGTAGCCACCTCATGTGTCAGAGAGGTAACTGAAGCAATTGAAGAGAAGGATCGAAGCTGTGACTGTAGGCATCCCCTAACCAGAAGAAATGTGTGGAAGCAATAGTGACATTCCATTAAGCTATCTAAAAACAGAAGAAGTGGTGTCCAACTTGACTGATGAAAGTTGGTCTCTGAATCTCAATCTGGCAGTGATATGTGGTGGCTGTATTCCACCCCACATCCAGGAAGAGGAGGAGGAGGAGGAGGAGGAGGAGGAGAGTAGTACTGTACTGTGTAGAACTAGAATCTTCCTGACTGCCAGACTTTCAGGGTCAGGCCCCATGGGAGTACTCTGCACAAATGATTTTGATAGTCATTCCAAAAGCACCAGCTCTGAGCATCTTAGAGTCGGGCAGTTGGGAAAGCTGCAGTTCTGTAATGTAGAGCTAAGCCATCCTTCAGATCATCCTCCCAGGAGGAAGCAGATAAGACCACCACATGCTGCTGCCTCCCACTGCTCAAAGGTCCTTTTCCCTTGTAGGTTTTGCCACTGAGATCCTCTCTGACCGTGGTCCCCAACCTCAGGCAAATCCCAGCCAGCACTGTTCATGATGCAGGTGTCTGAGAATTCCAGACCAGGAGCATCTGTGTTACCCAAGGTTGGGTTGTTTTTCATCTTTTTCTATGTTTGGTGTTAGGTTATGTGACACGAGTGCTTCCACATCTTTTTTTTTGGGGGGGGCTGCTGCAATCATGGGTACAGGCAGAGAGAGAGAAGTTAGGCATGCTTCTGCCATCCCTTTATCTGGAAATCTAGGGGAACAAGGTGATGAAGAACGTTTCTTCCCCTCTTCCATCTCCTTCTGCTGTAGTGCATTGAGGGGTTTCAACTAATGCTATGGCACAATACAGAGGCCCTTTGCTTCCAGCCTCATTCAGCAAAGGAGGTTTGTCCCTGTCTGCTGCTGACAACTGACAAGTATGTACCACAAAACCATTACAGAAATAAAAGTATTGTGACACATTAAAGATTCTCTCTCTCTCTCTCTCTCTCTCTCTCTCTCTCTCTCTCTGTGTGTGTGTGTGTGTGTGTGTGGGTGTGTGTGTGTGTGTGTGTGTGTGTGTGTGTGTGTGCGTGTGCGTGCGTGCGTGCGTGCTTTTGTGGATCACATTTTACTTCCTCAGACACATACTGTATGTGAAATGGGCACTGGACTCATAAGCACCACATGATATTGGGAATGAAATTGACTTTTAACACATGTTTACATGCTTCTGGCTTTTATCCACAACAGAGTACAAAATCAGTTATCTACAGCAATGGTCAGCAGTTCCAACTGCTTCTCCAGGGAACCAAGATGCAGAGATGTAGATATATAGCTGGCATTTCTTAAACTACAGTACTCACTTAGTGAAGAGAAAAATAAATTAATAAGGGAACACCGATACTTAGGAACAGGAGATAACCAAAAGAAAAGATGTTAGAACGCCTTTGGTAGTCACTAGCAACTCCTAGTCATATGTATCACCAACAGGCTACAACCCATTCTGGATAATAATATTTCTGTCTCACTGGCTTTGGGTGGCAGGTCTGTGCTTGCTTATGATCAACTCCCCAACCTTGTTTAACTACTGATATGCAGCAGCCACACCAGATACAAAACAGGAACAAAATTGTGCTAAAAGTGTAGATATGGGGTGTGCCCCCCACATTTGCTTCACCAGCTCCAATACAGGTTCCAAAAATATCATCTGCAACATCAGTGGATTCTTTGATTGTTCATCTTCCAATCTAACCCATGCCATTCTTTGGCAGTATCAGCCTTCTGCAGACTACATAGGGCAAATAGGATAATCTCTGTTCAAGAGAATGTAAATATAAATATCTGATTTCAAAAATGGTAATGCAATAGAAAACAGGATCAGAATACTTTCTCCTCCCAGGATACTCTGTTATTAATCTGAACAGGATTCATTTAGGGGAAAGGAATTAGATTTGAAATGAGTTACATTCATAAATTCCAGTGTGAATCTAATGTTTAAAACGAAAGCTAAGATTTCCTAGTTTCCTATGCATATTAATAAGCAAGGATAATTATTTTATTTTCTAGTACTCAGACAAATGTCTGTGGGAGGTTTTTGGTCAAACTTGGGTCCCAAAATCAGAAGATGAGTTGTTATTTTAAAGCATTCTGAAACAATACATTTCAAAGACAGCCATCTGCTTCCCTGACAGATAATTATTTATCTTTGCCCAAAATGTGTTACTGTTATTACTTTTTATTATTGCTATTGTTAATTACTGATTTATTGTATAATTTGTACCCTTTATTGCTCTGTGTGTTGGGTTTTTTTTTTCTTCTTTTCCCCCCTCATCGCCAACATGTTTGCAGGGACTCACATACCAACTGTGACGGGCCGTGGGCGGTACGCTTGTAGTCGGGGGGTTCGTCAGATCAGAAGAACCCGGGTCAGGCATCTTATGCCTGTCCCGCGTTCTGACCCCTCGGCTCGCTGCCACGTGTCCGGGAGTCATTTCCCCAGCGCCTCCAACCTTTCCTGCATGCTGTTGAATGCCAGGTCAGTCCACAATAAAATCCCCATTATATATGATTCCATCCAAGATGGGCGGGCTGACCTGGCTCTTATTACCGAGACCTGGGTGGGTGCAGAGGGGGGGGCTTCGCTCTCCCTTCTGTGCCCGCCCGGTTATCTAGTTCAGGGTGTGGGAAGGTTGGAGGGTCAGAAGGGAGGAGGGGTCGCTATCGTCCACCGGGACTCTTTTTATGTCTGCAGGGCCTCGACACTGGTTAGCCAGGGGTTAGAGTGCCTTCACCTGCTGGTGGGACAGCGGGACAGATTTGGCATTGTGCTGGGTTACCGTGCTCCCCGCAACCCAGCACAATCCCTTCCGGAGCTCTCCGAGTTCATCGCGGCTGCATTATTGAAGTCGCCGCGCCTTCTGGTTGCGGGTGACTTCAATGTGCATGCCAGCGGTGAGCTTTCTGGTGCAGCTCTGGAGTTCATGGAATCCATGGCTTCCATGGGTCTGTCCCAGCATGTTGTATGTCCCACCCACAGGTCCGGGCATACCCTGGACCTGGTATTTTCCTCCATGTCGGGATATCGAGTCTGGAGGTTGGGGGCATTGTCTCCCTACCTGTGTCATGGTCAGACCACCACCTGCTTTCTTTCCCCTTGGCGATTCCGGCCCCTCCTCGCGGGGACCATCGGCCTCCTGTTTTGGCCCGCCCCCGGAGACTTATGGACCCTTCCCGGTTCCAGGAGGCCTTCGGGGAATTTCCTGGAGAACTGGCTGGCGCACCGGCCGAGGTTGTGGCTAACCATTGGTTTGATACAGCTGCCCATACCATCGACCGGATCGCCCCTAAGCGTCTTCTCCGGTGCCGAGCTCGGCCCTCACCGTGGTTCACGTCTGAGCTTCGAGCAATGAAGCAGTTGAGGAGAAGACTAGAGCGCAGCTGGAGAAGAACCCGGTGCTAATAATAAGGCTGCAGTTATTTCCCAGACTAGGCGCTATTCCAACGCGATCAGGGAGGCCCAAAGATTTTTTTCTCCCTGAGAATTGGTGAGGCCTCGAACCGCCAGGCGGAGCTCTTCCGGGTGGTTCGGGACCTCACCAATCCTAGTCTGGCAAGGCCTCCTCCTACTGATTTCAGTAGCGAGAATTTTGCAGCCTTCTTTCGAACAAAAATTGAGGCCATCCGGACCGGCTTCGACTCCGGTTGCAGTAGCACTACCCCGGCATCCCCGGTTGCTGGTCCGCCTTCGTCGCCTCGGTTGGGGGAGCTTGGGCCTGTTTCTGCTGTCGAGGCCTCCAAGGCTATGGCTCACTGCCGGCCGGCGTCTACTCCTTTCGATCCCTGCCCTGCCTGGCTTATAAAAGCTGCCAGCGGGACTATGGCCGAGTGGGCTTCGGTCATCGCCACCGCCTCCTTCAGCGAGGGGGTTTTTCCCTCCCGTCTGAAGGAGACGGTGGTAAAGCCCATTCTTAAAAAACCTGGCCTGTGTCCGGACGATTTGGCGAACTATCGTCCTATCGCCAACGTCCCGTTCCTGGGTAAGGTGATCGAGAGGGTGGCGGCGGTTCGGTTGCAGTCGTACCTGGAGGATCGGCAGTGCCTCGACCCTTGCCAGTCCGGGTTCAGGCCTCGTCGGGGTACCGAAACAGCTTTGGTCGCGCTGCAAGATGACCTAATCCGGGCGGCCGACAGGGGTTGCTCTACCCTGTTGGTTCTCCTGGATTTGTCGGCGGCCTTTGATACCGTCGACCACGGTATCCTGTTGGATCGGCTCTCTGAGGTTGGGATCGGGGGCACTGCTCGCAGTTGGCTCCGTTCCTTCCTGGAGGGCCGTCCTCAGTACGTTCAGCATGGGGGGGAGTTGTCGGCTCCTTGGATTCTCCCTTGTGGGGTTCCACAGGGGTCGTCGCTGTCTCCTATGCTGTTTAACATCTACGTAAGGCCGCTGGCTGGGGTCATTAGGAGATTTGGAGTCTGCTGTCATCAGTACGCTGATGACACGCAGCTCTATCTCTCCTTTTCCACCTCTGCAGTGGAAGCTGTGGGGATCCTTGATGAGTGCCTGGAGGCCGTGCTGGCTTGGACCGGGGCGAACAGGCTTAGGCTCAACCCCGAGAAGACGGAGGTCATGTTCTTTGGGAGCTCACCATCTGGGTACGGTGGCCCTCTTCCCTGTCTGGGGGGGGGGTTTCCCTCCGGCCGGTGGAGAGGGTGCGGAATCTGGGCGTGGTCCTGGACCCAGCGCTGACCATGGAGGCCCAGGTGGCGTCGGTTACCAGGGCCGCTTATTACCATCTTCGTCAGGTCGCCCAGATCCGCCCGTACCTGGATGTTGACTCTCTGAGAACAGTGGTCCAAGCACTGGTGATCTCGAGGCTGGACTACTGCAACGCCCTCTACATGGGGTTGCCCTTGACTCTTCTCCGGCGCCTGCAGACAGAATGCGGCGGCCAGGCTGGTGGTGGGTGCGCGCCGATATGACCGCATCACCCCAGTCCTGGTCCGCCTGCACTGGTTGCCCGTTGTAGCCCGGATTAGATTCAAGGTCTTGGTTTTAGTTTATAAAACCCTCCATGGCTTGGGACCGGACTACCTGACAGAGCGCATCGTCCAGCGATCCACCTCGGCCCGTCCTGTTCGGCAAAGCGCACTCGCTGCGGGTTGCCACCCCACGAGAGGCCCGGAAGACGATTACTCGGAACCGGGCCTTCTCTGTGGCAGCCCCCTCCATATGGAATTCCATCCCTAGCGAAGTGCGCTCTGCAGAGTCCCTGCAGGCCTTTCATAAAATGTTAAAAACCTTTTTATTTCGCGAGGCCTTTGGCGATTCTTAGGTTTTTTTTTTTTCCGCCATCGTTTTTACATTTGCTGGTTTTCGATGCCTCCATTTTTAACTGTTAGGATCCACGTTTGGAGTGCTGGGATGCATTAGGAGGCATTAGGATCTTTATTTATATTGTTTATATTGTGTTTGATGTGGTTTTAATTTTTGTATTTCTATTTTGTCAAAACGTTTTGTTCGCCGCTTAGAGTCCTATTTTAGGAGATAAGCGGGATATAAATATAATAATAAATAAATAAATAAATAAATATAATCAGCACTTTGGAAGTTCATTACCTTTGTTAACATGTTGTTGTTTCTGTTTCCGTCTTTATCAGGTCCCTAGTCCTACAGTCATGTATACTGTTATCTTGGGTTAAATATTTCCCTTCCTGCCTCTGAAGGAATGCCAAGCCACCAAAGGGCCACAATGAAATAAATCTGTTAGTCTTTTGACTGTTGGCTATTGTCCCATGGCAGTGGTGGCATTCCCTATTACTGTAGGAGAAGAGTGAGGGAGCATTTTTTTTTACTTTTGTTTTGATCCTGTTACGTATACATAGACTAAAACAAACTGGTGCAGTTGTCTCTTGGAAAACGTGAAAACAGATGCCTGCATACACATGCAGATGTGCATTTATACATATTTATATGAATGATGATGAATATGAAGGATGTTTTTAAAAACACATGAAAAATATGCCACAAACCCTATAACCTTCCAATATCAGGTTTCATATGGGGAAAACAATACAGGTAGGAGGCACAATAGATGCCCCTTCCACTGTTGGACTCTCATCCCCTCTTTCCTTTGATGCTGCTGCCCTGAGCTGGTGGGAGTTGCAGGCCAGCAACATCTGGAGAGTCATACCTTCCCCATTGCTGCTGTAGAAAAAGGAATGGGAAAGATAAATGGGAAATAATATGCCATTCTTTCACCTATGGCTGGGAGTTTGAGCATGCAAACTAGAAAGGAGGTAGGAAATTTTGGGAAAGTATATTTTAAGAAGGCCTCACACATGGAGACATTTCAAACATATCTGACAGTAACGGAGAAATGAGATGTTGAGGACAGAGTAAGAGCTCTGGACAGCTGAGTGGAGAGAAGCCCAGGTTTACAAAGTTCATCGACAAGCATCTAATTCTGCCCAATTATGGAAGAATCACATTAAATGTTCACTCTGCTTATGTGTAACATGCACTTAGTACTTTTTCTCTTTCAGACCATGGCTAGGTACATATGAGCCGTGCGCTGAAGTGTATTAATTTTTACATGTGATGTTGCAAACATCATTTGATGTGTTTTGAAGCCAACCTAGGCAGATTAGTTTGAACAGAGCTGTCATGGACTGAGAGGCTCTTTGAAACCGCGTTAAAATCATACACTACTTGACTCTCAGAAATCTTGTCCTTATGTTCTCCTCTTTTAGGTCTCTGTCCCCACCATGAGGAAAACTCATGTATTACACAATTCTGTCTTTTAATGCAAATCTAAAACAATATAAATAATAACTGGCCCAGATAAGTCCTTTGCTAAGCATAAACATTAGAAGGGTAAATATTGATGGAATTTATAGTTTTGTTGTCCTTTATTCCTTCTGTTTGCTTTTGTGAGCAATCCCTATAACATGTTTGGAATCAAAATATAAAGATGTATTAAATATATAATAAAAAACTCAAATAGTAACTTTTTATCTGGCTGGAGATTAAAGAGGGGAAAGGGTGGGAGAGAAGGTAGCTTTATGTTATAGCCACAATCTATGCACTTCGTTACAGCCTTCAAAAGGAGTGTAAGGGGAAAGCAATGCTTCCAAGGCAATCATGCTGACAAATTTATGTGCCCTATTCAGTCCAATGGAATATACTTTTATGTCACTGTGTAATACAGGTTAAGCCTTAGCTGGACCAGGCTGAGTTATGCAGATTTCAGGGTGGGAGGGCGAAATACACAATAGCTGAATGGGTTTTTAAAACATAAGGGAGACCAGCATTATGCTGTTGTTGTTCAGTCGTTCAGTCGTGTCCGACTCTTCGTGACCCCATGGACCAGAGCTCGCCAGGCCTTCCTATCCTCCACTGCCTCCCGGAGTTTTGTCAAATTCATTTTGGTTGCATCGATGACACCATCCAACCATCTCATTCTCTGTCGTCCTCTTTTCCTTTTGCCTTCGATTTTTCCCAGCATCAGGGACTTTTCCAGGGAGGCCTCTCTTCTCATGAGGTGGCCAAAGTACTGGAGCCTCAGCTTCAAAATCTGTCCTTCCAGTGAACATTCGGGGTTGATTTCTTTCAGAATGGATAGGTTTGATCTCTTTGCAGTCCAGGGGACTCTCAAGACTCTCCTCCAGCACCACAGCTCAAAAGCATCGATTCTGCGGCGATCAGCCTTCTTTATAGTCCAGCTCTCACTTCCATACATCACTACTGGAAAAACCATAGCTTTAACCATCCTGACCTTAGTTGGCAAAGTGATGTCTCTGCTCTTTAGGATGCTATCTAGGTTTGCCATTGCTTTCCTCCCAAGAAGCAGGCGTCTTTTTATTTCGTTGCTGCAGTCACCATCTGCATTGATCAAGGAGCCCAAGAAAATAAACTCTGTCATTGCCTCTATTTCTTCCCCTTCTATTTGCCAGGAGGTGATGGGACCGGTGGCCATGATCTTAGTTTTTTTGATGTTGAGCTTCAGCCCATTTTTTTCACTCTCCTCTTTCACCCTCATTAAGAGGTTCTTTAATTCTTCCTCACTCTCTGCTGTTAGAGTAGTATCATCTGCATATCTGAGGTTGTTGATATTTCTTCCGGCAATCTTAATTCCGGCTTGTGATTCATCCAGACCCGCCTTTCTCATGTTGTACTCTGCATATAAGTTAAATAGGCAAGGTGACAGTATATAGCCTTGTCGTACTCCTTTCCCAATTCTAAACCAGTCAGTTGTTCCATATCCAGTTCTGACGGTTGCTGCTTGTCCCACATATAGATTTCTTAGGAGACTGATAAGGTGGTCAGGCACTCCCATTCCTTTAACAATTTGCCATAGTTTGTTGTGGTCTACACAGTCGAAGGCTTTGGCATAGTCAATGAAGCAGAAGTAGATGTTTTTCTGGAACTCTCTGGCTTTCTCCATAATCCAGCGCATGTTGGCGATTTGATCTCTAGTTCCTCTGCCCCTTCGAAATCCAGCTTGTAGTTCCGGAAGTTCTCTTTCCACATACTGCTGAAGCCTGCCTTGTAGAATTTTGAGCATAACCTTGCTAGCATGTGAAATGAGTGCAATTGTGCGATAGTTGGAGCATTCTTTGGCGTTTCCTTTCTTTGGGATTGGGATGTAGACCGATCTTTTCCAGTCCTCTGGCCACTGCTGGGTTTTCCAAATTTGCTGGCATATCTTATGCAGCACCTTTACAGCATCCTCTTTTAAGATTTTAAAGAGTTCAATTGGAATGCCGTCACCTCCACTGGCCTTGTTGTTTGCAATGCTTTCTAAGGCCCACTTGACTTCACTTTCCAGGATGTCTGGCTCCAGGTCAGCAATTACGCTATCTTGGTTATCAGGGACATCCAGATCTTTCTGATATAATTCTTCTGTATATTCTTGCCATCTCTTCTTGATCTCTTCTGCTTCAGTTAGGTCCCTACCATTTTTGTCCTTTATCATATCCATCTTTGCACGAAATACCCCTTTAATATCTCCAATTTTCTTGAACAGGTCTCTGGTTTTTCCCTTTCTGTTGTTTTCTCTATTTCTTTGCACTGTTCATTCAAGAAGGCCGCCCTGTCTCTCCTTGCTATTCTTTGGAAGTCTGCATTCAATTTTCTGTATCTTTCCCTTTCTCCCTTGCATTTTGCGTCCCTTCTCTCCTCCGCTATTTGTAGGGCCTCGTTGGACAACCACTTTGCTTTCTTGCATTTTCTTTTCTTTGGAATATTTTTCATTCCAGCCTCCTGTACAATGTTACAAGCCTCCATCCATAGTTCTTCAGGTGTTCTGTCCACCAAATCTAGTTCCTTGAATCTATTCTTCACTTCCACTGTGTATTCATATGGGATTTGACTTAGGTTATACCTGACTGGCCCAGTGATCTTCCCTACTTTCTTCAGTTTAAGTTTGAATTTTGAAATAAGAAGCTGATGATCTGAGCCACAGTCAGCACCAGGTCTTGTTTTTGCTGACTGTATAGAGCTCCTCCATCTTTGGCTGCAGAGAACATAATCAATCTGATTCCAGTATTGTCCATCTGGTGATGTCCATGTGTAGAGTCGCCTTTTGTGTTGTTGGAAAAGAGTGTTTGCAATGACCAGCTTGTTCTCTTGACAAAACTCAATTAGCCTTTGCCCTGCTTCATTTGGAACTCCAAGGCCAAACTTGCCAGTTATTCCTTTTATCACTTGACTCCCTACTTTAGCATTCCAATCCCCTATGATGAGAAGAACATCTTTCTTTGGTGTCAGTTCTAGAAGTTCTTGTAAGTCTTCATAAAATTGGTCAATCTCAGACTCTTCAGCACCGGTAGTTGGTGCATAAACTTGGATTACTGTGATGTTCAAAGGACTGCCTTGGAATCGTACCGAGATCATTCTATCATTTTTAGGTTTATCCCAGCACTGCTTTTCTCACTCTATTGTTGACTATGAAGGCTACTCCATTTCTTCTATGGGATTCTTGTCCACAGTAGTAGATGTGATAGTCATCTGAACTGAATTCACCCATTCCTGTCCATTTAAGTTCACTGATGCCCAGGATGTCAATGTTTATTCTTTCCATCTCACGTTTGACCACATCCAGCTTACCCTGGTTCATAGATCTCACATTCCAGGTTCCTATGCAGTATATTTCTTTGCAACATTGGACTTTCCTTTCTCTTCCAGGCACGTCTGCAGCTGAGCGTCCTTTTGGCTTTGGCCCAGCCACTTCATTAGCTCTGGAGCTACTTGTACTTGTCCTCTGCTCTTCCTCAGTAGCATGTTGGACACCTTCCGACCTGAGGGGCTCATCTTCCAGCGTCATATCTTTTAGCCTTTTGTTTCTGACCATGGGATGTTCTTGGCAGGGATACCGGGGTGGCTTGCCAGTTCCTACCCCAGGAAGTCTTATTACAGGCCTCATTGTCACCAGTGTAATTAGCCTTACAATGATGAAAGCACAGTTCAGCCTGTTTTATTTTGTAGCCTCACTGATCAACTGGGACACAAAAGTAGAAATGTGCCCCATTTATAAGATATTTATAAGATATTTATATTCCAGACTGAGGCAGAAGCATTATGCTAGTTAGTTGCTTTCTTTCTCTGACTTACAGGAGGGTTGCTGTTGTTGGTTTTCACAGTATCTGTTGACACCATGTGCTCTTCCTGCATTGCCTTTATTGGCTTGCCTTCATCAGATTATCAGGAACTGTGTGCCTTCCTCCCTTGAGCACAAGTTCATGTTTACTTCATGATCAGAGAATATATCGTAAGGCAATTATAAATGTATAGGAAGCATCCTCCCTCTCCTTTTGCCCAAAAAACCCCCAAAAACAAAGTGGCTTACATGATGATGCCCTGTATTCTAATGTTATAACATGGGATCATCATTGTTTATGATATGCCTTTGTTTCTTCCTGCTATTATTATTATTCCCAAATTTGGCATCGAGTGTGAGATGGCTGTAGAAGCAGGTGTTGTTGGTCCATTTTCATTGTCCCGTTCCTAAATGTCCTCCTGAGAGAGTTTAGGCAATTTGATCTGCCAGCGGAAGCTAAAGATTAACTTCAAACAGGCAGAGTTTTGTAAAAACCAGCTATGTTACATACAGTGGTAACTTGTATAAAGTAATTAATTCGTTCCAAATAAAATTATGTTAAGCAAATTTTCCTTTATACAAATTTCCCATAGAAATGCATTGAAAACGGAGTAATCCCATTTTTATGTTGTACGGATTCACCCCACAGGCAATTCTGTCAAGCAAATTTCCCCTATCTCCGGAATTTTTATGTTGTACAGATCTTATGTTATACAAACTGTTTTTTATACAAGGGTCCACTGTATAATAATAATAATAATAATAATAATAATAATAATAATAATAATAATAATAATAATAATAATAATAATAATAATAATAATAATAATAATAATAACCTTTATTGTCATTGTACAACCAGTGTACAATGAAATTGGCTGAGCTCCCTCCCTCCCCCCCAACACCATCCCACTAAAAAGCCATTCAATCTGATTTCACACTGTGTGCTTACTGCACAACTCGCCAGCCCCACGAGTCTATCATGAGTTGTCACGTCACGTTTAACAGTCAAACAGCCCACAGATAAAAACTGTTTTTTAGCCTGTTGGTACAGCTTGCTATACCTCTGTATCTCCTACCCGAGGGTAGGAGAGTAAAGAAGTGCTGACCGGGGTGTGAATCATCCCTGATGATTTTCCTTGCTCTCCTAAGACAGCGGTCCCTGGCGATATCATCCAGTGGACTCAGGGGACAGCCCATGATGTTTTGTGTTGTGTTCACTACCCTCTGTAAAGTCTTTCTGTCCGCGGCTGTCAAACCAGCATACCAGACTGTAATGCAGTACGTAAGGACACTTTCTATTGTAGACCGGTAGAAGGAGGTCATCAATTGTTTTTTCACATTGTTCTTCTGCAAAAGCCTGTTATATACAAATATAACAGAGTTTCGGCAACATTTCACCTCACAGAGACAGCATATCAGCACAACAGAATACAGATACAGAGCATGGTAAGATGGCTACCTTCTCACCAAAGGTCCAAAGGCTATTGAATTCTGGAGTGTTTTTTATACTTATGATAACCGATCGGGAAGCTGGTTACATCATGTTGTTGCACCTATCTTGCATCAGCTTCACTCGTTATATCTATTCTGTACACCCAGGTTTACAATGACTCAGTATTACCTACTGGACTACACTTTACAAATCAATTAAATACACGTGCAAAACACCTGTAGACAAACCTCTTCCATCTAATACAAATGTGTTTTCCTCTCTGATGTCATGCTAGGGTAGCAGACACAGCAACAGTAGCCAACTGATGAGGTACACATATGAAAATGAGGTGCAAATCAGGTACAAGCAGATGACCAGAAAACAAGGGGAGTGCCTTAGTTCCTTAGTAACACCAGGGCTGGCACTGTTCCCTCACCCCACCCCAAACAGGATATTGATAGAATATGGCACGGAAGTGGTTCCAAGTGAGATTTTCTGCTTTAAAACAATGCACAGTTAGTTTTACTTGTTCCTTTGAATGTCCTAAAAATAATGACAGTCAGACTGTGGGAACATCATGGGCCCTATAATGGGTGGTAGCCTATGTCATTGGGATTCTGATCTGGCAGGTAAAAATATATCACTAGTTTTCAGCACCTGAAAAGGTGTGAATTTCTTTGTAAAATCAAATATTCATCTGGTTCTGTCCGAATCATTTACTGAGATGCATGGATCCCTCTGTTAAGAAAAATAGCAAAAGTAAAATTAAGTAAAATTAAGAATTGGTTTTAGGTGCTGTATGTTTAAAAGAAGCCACATTCACAGCGGTTTTCTTACATTGGCCAAATGGGAACTCTTTCATAAATACCAGGTAGGCAGGTTTCTTTACACCATTCTGTTTTGTAAGGTGCCTGCTCTGCCTTCCTTTTGACTGAACATGAAGAATTGCAAAAATTAAATGCAGAAACCACTCTACACACAAATTGGCACACTTTGCAGTCAATCCTTATTCAGTGAGAATAGCAACTTTCACATTGGGGAATATCTGACTAAAGCACAACTACTTAAAGCTCAAAGGTGAAGAAAGACTATTTTGCAGATTTTTGTCCAAAAGCTCACACAAAATTGGTAAGAAAAAGAAAAATAGCTTAGTCTATATCTCTTCTAAGACCTGGGTCTTGATTCCAATTTTAGGTAAGCCCTGCCTTGGAAAAGAAAGGTGTAGTAGCAAAATCAAACAAAGAATCATGTAAAGGAAGAATAGCATTAAAAGCCAAATGAACTCAGGATTGACTCCTTTGGTGAGACCTACTGTTATAAAAGTTGTCCAAGCAGAAGGAACAAACACTTAACTGTTAAAGGGCTTCAAATGAGGGACAGAAAGGGAACTGCCAATACCATTTGCTTCTTTGCAACTGCATCTGATTTGTGTGTATCATAGGATTCTCTGTAACTCTGTACATGCAAACACACACATGGGCTGCTGTAACATAAAATAGTCAGATCAAATACTCATGTCTGGCAAATGCCATTGTTGCTTCATAAGACCTTTCTCAACCACATGTTTCTAAATATAGGTTTCCCATTCCACCTTATTAGGTGTTATAGTCCCACCTTTCTCCATTTATCTCATCATCAGGATCATCTCTGTTAAATGTGTTTGTACTCAAAAGATAACCAAGAGCTGTCTTTTGAGCAAAGTGTTGCCAGATGTGCACGAACTTGGCCTCAAAGATGAAAAAGGAATGCAGTGCTGGTGTTTGTTTATGCACTTGGGACATAGTGGATAAGCCTTTGGTCTGAGATTCAGATACTGTATATCTAGTGTTATTGAAATAAGACTAATAATAATTAACAAATAATAACTTGTTTAAAATTTTGGCGACAAAGACACATGCAAGTCTGTGAAAAGACTGAGCAAGCCTGAACCTTAGAGAAGAGGGCAGACAGTTTGTGGACCTTTGCGGATGGTCATATTTATTCCTTGCATCATTACCAAGTGGGCTTGGACAGGAATGTTGCCACGTTTTGGCCCTTCTTCACATCTGTTTTAGGCTTTTGGAGCACAAATTCTATTACAGTGGTTCCCCCACCCTTTCGTGGTTCATATACTGTGGTCCCGCTATATTGCGGAACCACAGTGTATAAAAAAAGACCCCCTGGGGTAAGGGGGGAAAGTCCCTTGGAGGCCTCAGAAATGATTTTTGGTGATCCAGAAGTCACTTCTGGTTCGCAGGCCGTTTTGGGGGCTCCAGAAGGCCCAGGAAGGCCCTCACAGGCCCATTCGGGGCAGCGCCAGGCTGGGGCTAAGTACAAGAGCCCCCAGCTAGACCCCCCAGGCCTGACCCAACCTGCATCCACATATCGCGGATTTTCAATTATCGTGGGTTGGCTTGGTTTCCTAACCCCCACAATAGGTGTGTGTGTGTGGGGGTCACTGTATTCTCTTTTCTGGGAGTTCTGCATGAGAGATGAGCAACTAAATATGGCTCACCTGGGAGAAAAGCATAAACCGCAAGATTATGAAGTCTATGTGAGCTTAGGTTCCAGTTTAGAAAGAACTGGAAGCTTGGATGAAGTTAGGTCTAACTAAGTCTCAAAACCTTCCAGTTTTGCTGTTACCCCCTTTGTTACCTTCAAGGGGGGTAACAGCAGTGCAGGCCAACACAACAAGCAACACAACAAGCAGTGCAAGCCCTCACGGCCTGGGTTACCTCCTCCTTCTCCTCTTTCTCACTGTCATTGCCACCATCTTGGAATGGCATCTTTCCTGGCAGGCTCCCTAGATGGAAGAGGAGGAAGAGGAGGAGAAAGAGGTGAGCTGGACTGTGAGGAAAAGAGGAAGGAAGTCGCCATATAAGAATTAACATGGGATGAAGAAAATAAAGTGGTTTCAGTTCATAGCTCTTTGTCCCTGGACCTTCCTGCCTACCTGTACTACATTTAAGACAGCTCCAACCTCAGCAGCTAACATTCCCAAGCTGCAGTTAAAGACAGAGCTTGGAAATGACAAAGCTGCCTATTCTGGCTGGGGTTTTTGGCAATTGTAATAAAGAAAATAACTTTTCCAAACTCGAGCTAAAGATGGCTAGGAGACAGGAAGGCATTCTCTCCCACAAGGGGGTGTTTGCATCACCATCTGCTTCAGTGTGGTACATTCCCTCCAGAGCAGGCCTCCCAATGGATGAAGTCAGAACAGAGCCAGAGTGATAGTGTATTGTTTATCATGGAAACAAGCCACGTTTGAGCTGATTTACAAGCAGCTCATTGGATTGTCTGATGGCTCTGCAGTTTTGCTTTCAGTCCATCTTTCTTGCTGATAGGTTGCTGGTATACATCTTACTGAAGCTGCTGCAAAAAAATTCTTTCAGAAACTTGGAATGGGCCAAAGCATGGAAGATAGAAAACAGCTGTTGGGTAGCATTTCTTCCAAGGCTTGAAGAGTTCCAGGAGGCTGCATCAGGCTGATTGGTGATTGCCATTTGTTGGCTGCCTTTGCAGGGTTGCTAGTCAGTGCTGGCTGAAATAACATTGTAGCGGTGATGCTCTTTTTGCTGACATTAATTTGTGAACATTGAAGCAAATCAGAATTACCCTCTTTACATTTTTCTTCATTTCCCAAATGAAGAAATTTGCAGCCTCTTGTGAGTACTAACAAAAAAGAACAGAACAACTCCCCTGTCTAGACATTTCATACTCATATTTTATTCAGAAAAGAGCCTTAGATTGAACAAAGGTTTGCATTCCCTACAAGTACCCCTTTACTTGCAATATATTTTGTATTTTTATAGACACAAAGTATTGATAGTGCACGCTTGCAATGTGGTAAGCCAGGATGTGTTTTACTTCTGCTTGCTTTGCCCTTGAATTTCATGGCAGATGGCAAGCCATGGGTTTTCTCTTCCTTTTAAAAAAAAAATTGTTTCCCATTCTTTTTGCAACTTTCTTGTCAATATTTGCAACCTAGGAAATCAAGCCAACACCATTTGCTGGTTTGTACATCAGAACAAACCATGATGTAACCAAGTCCAGATTCATAGGACAACCACAAACCATGCATTCACATTATGGTGATGGTGTACAAACCACATCTTGTTAGTGCAGATGTGTTGTAACCTATCAGCAGAACAGTTTAAAAAAAAAAACTAAACTGTGGTTTGTCATGTTATGTTATACAAACATAGCTGGAGGATGTCCTCAGGGCACCTTGAGTTATTTTGGTTCCATGGTCGATGCATAATAAAGGGGAATGATAAGTCACACATTGGCAAACCGAAGACAGGTTTCTCTCTCTCTCTCTCTCTCTCTCACACACACACACACACACACACACACACACACACACACACACACACACACACACACACCTTCCTCCTCTCCCGACACCCCATTTCTCCTCTCTAGGAGCCTTCCCGGCCTCACTTCTCCAAGGGCGTGCAGCCCCTCGAGAACAGGCAGTTTTTCCAACCCGCCAGCCAGCTGGCTGCACAGCACCACCCTCCCGCCGGCTCTGGGCGCACCGAGCGAGGTCCGCCTTGGATGAGTTCTCTCTTTCTTTCTCTCTCTCTCATTTATTTTTACCTACCATACTCCAAATGCTGGTATTTCCCCCCAATAATTACCCCCATCACACTTATACTGATCCAAGGAAGGGGAAACAAAGAAAAATCCCGAGGCGTGTTCCTCCCTCGCTCCTCACTCTCCAGCTTCACCATCCTACAGGTGAAGCATTATCTGAATAAGGAGGAGGGGGTGGGAAGGGGTATATCTCCCTCCTCCCTTGCCCCCCAAGGCCTGCCTCCATCTCTCACCGGCATGAGCAACACGCACGGGCGCATCCCCCGTGGCGGCGGCAGTGCCTCCAATGGGTCCGCTTCTCTCCCAGCCACTCTCTCCAAACACACACACACACAGAGAGAGAGTTGCAAACAAAGGTCTCAGTTGCATGGATTTAGAGAGCCACTTTATCATCGAGACTTGTATTATTCCTTCTCCCCAGTGCCAAATCTCTCTCTCTCTCTCTCTCTCTCTCTCTCTCACACACACACACGCGCGCACACACACACACACACACACACACACACACACACACACACACACACACAAGCCAGCAGAGCCTTCTGCAGTGCAATTTGTCTGCACGCTTTTAAAAAAGAGGATTCCTATTTGAAAATGGAGCAGTTTAAAAGATAAGTGAAGTGCAATTTTCAAAAAACTGCACAACTTTTGGGGAAGGTAGATGCAAACAGGGTTAGGGTTGCTGCCCGTGTGCCTCTTCCTCCTCACTCCTATCCACCTTCTGTTCATCTCAGCGACTTGACCGCCCCTCAATGAGCAAGATGGCACTGGGTGGTTCCCCTTGGGTGGCAGCAGCAGGGGGTCCTGGGTTGTTGGAGGGCCAGATTCAGGACCCTGGAGAGCCGAATCTGGCCCATGGGCCATAGTTTGAGGACCCTTGTACTATATGAAGGGAGATTCATTTCTCTGGATTATTTTTGCCAGGTAGATTATATTTGCCAGAATGCCTAAGTGGGGTCATGGTTTGGATTCACCCCAATGTTTTGGGTTTTTTTCTCTTTGAGGGGGGTGTACTTTCCTTTCTTGGTTTGCTTTTGATGCTGTCTTCCTGTCACCTGCTACCTACTAGACTTGAAGAACAGTTATCAAGCAGCAATGACAGAAATCTCTTCATATCCTAGTCATTCTGCTTTGTGGGGTAGGGGCTTTTATTTTTATTTTATCTTTTCCCCCTTTATTTGCTTGCTTGCTTTTCCTGTTTTTGGAAGAGGCAGAGGGGTGTGTGTTTGTGTGGGTTATTCTGATGTTTTTCCCTGTGCATGTGTGGATAATTTCCAATACACACGTATTCTATCCAGTTCTGGGCACCTACCATTTTCAAGTAGCTACAGAATATCCAGAGGATAGCAACCAGAATGGTAAAAGATTTGGAAACCAAGCTGTATGAGGAAATAAATGTTGGAGGAACTTGGTGCATTTAGCCTTGAGAAGCAAAGGCTGAGAAGCAAAATGATAGCCACCTTCAAGTATTTGAAGAGCTGTTACCCAGACAGCAGACTTATTTTTTTCTTATTCAGGTGAACAGAATCAGAAAGAACTCCATAACAAAGGAGACATTCAGCAGTGCCTCAAGAGCAGGGAGAAGTGGAGATTTTTAAGCAAAGGTTAGATGACCACCTGTCAGGAATTCTTTAGCTATGGATTCTCTGCTCTGGCAAGGGGGTAAACTCAAAGACTGTTGATGCCCATCCATCTCTGTGATTCTGTGATTCTGTGACAATGATTTACAACTGATTTGACATTGGTAGATATGTTTCCATGTCTCAGCTTGTCTGAGCAGTAGTGCAGGATAAATTTCAATTCCTTTTGTGTATTTATCTTTATGTCCCACATCTTCTGGTTCCCCCCCCCGCCTCAAAAGAGTCATTGTCTTCTACTCAGCAGCCCATTGTCTCCCAAACCTTGTGGTTTACAAAGCAAACTATTCTTACATTCTCAAATGCAGCATGGAAAATATGCAGCTAAAAGGAATTTCAGCTATATAAAAGTCATAGTCAAAACTTCAAGATTAAGAAATGCAATGCTATTATGAGAAATAAAGTGTCTCTCTTCCACAGCATGTATCCAGTATTTTCCCAGAGTGATCGGTTTCTCTTTTATCTTTTGCTAATGCCAAGTCAACATAGAATCAGCATGGCCATGCAATACATTCATAGTGTAAAGTCACAGAAGGAGCTCTGATATTCCTGTGTTTCAGATGATGCTTTGGGACTCCTTAGTAATTTATGAGGGTTTCCCCAACCTGCATTCTTTCGGATATTTTAGCCTACAACTCTTATAATCTTTGACCACTGGCAACACTATCTATTTCTAATGAGAGTGGCATGTTGGAAGGATCCCGATTACAAAAGGGCATCTGAGTTGGCAGATTCATTGCTAGACAAGCATTATCATCAGCCTGACATATTGCACACACCCAAGATGAGCAGAATTTGCTATGTCTTTTTTAGAAGACATAGCAAACCCCAAGGATAGACTTTAGCCAACCTCAAGGATAAGTTGCAGCGCTACCTAGATGCCCTAAGCACATACGATCTCTCCTGATTTCGGAAGCTAAGCAGGGTCAGCCCAGGTTAGTACTTGGATGGGCAACCACCAAGGAATACCAGGTGCTTTAGGCACCTGGAGTAGGAACTGGCAAGCCACTCCAGTATACCTGCCAAGAAAACTCCATGGACATGGAGTCACGAAGAGTCAGTCACGACTGTAATGACACAACACACACAAGGATAAGTTGCAGGTGGGTGTGCTTGTGACAGTTTTTGTGGCAAGAAACAAGGACCCAAAGGGCTTAGAACAGGCCTGCCCAAAGTCCGGCCCGGGGGGGGCAAATCCGGCCCGCCAGGCCATTCTGAGTGGCCCGCAGCTGGCTGGCCCACCCCTCTCTCCCCCTCCTTCGCCCCATGTTTTTTTAAAAGAAAGTGGGTGGGGCTTGCAGTGGGGGGCAGGGTTGGGGAGCAACCAGCCCCTGACACATTCTCAGCCACCAAATCTGGCCCTCCTTACAAAAAGTTTGGGCACCCCTGGCTTAGAAGCAAACAAGTATAGTTAAAGGTCGACACATGGTTGGTGGTCAGGCAAAGCAAGGGGAGAGAGGAGCCTTCTTCCTGAGTCATGTTTCAAGTCCCTATTGTTTTAGGATTATGGTTTGTTATTTTAAAATGTTGCTTCCCTTTTCCTTTAAACCACACTTTTTCCCATCTGGAATCATCTAATTCGATTAGGCACAAAACAAAATTGCAATGCAAAAGCTTCTGCTGGCTTGTGTGGGATTCCTTTTTGTCCAGGGTTGTGTGTGTGAGAGGGAGGAAGGGAGGCTGCTGTTCGCTGTCCTGTGTATGCACATGTTTGTATGTGACTGGCAGGGGGGAGGGGGAGGCAGCTTCCCCAGGACCAGATGGGAAGAGCTGCTGCTAAACCATTGCTGTCTGAGCTGCCTCAGCAGGTTTTTGCATCATTTTACAGAGAAAGAGTGTGTGCACACTTGCCGTTGAGTTCTTTTCTTCTTCAGCTGCTTGCCTACAAGAGATGTGCTCTCGATGTCTGCAAAATGATGCAGAAACTTGCAGAGCTGTCAAGAGTTTAGCAGCTCTACCAAGCTTCCCAGAAAATTAGCCAGTCTGGGGTCAAGTCAGTGAGTCTTCCTCTCCCTCTCCCTCTCTTTCTCTCTCTCTCTCTCTCTCTCTCTCTCTCTCTCTCTCACACACACACACACACACACACAGAGAGAGAGAGAGAGAGAGAGACAGACAGACAGACAGACAGACAGACAGACAGACAGACACACACACACACACACACACACACACAAACACACAAGCCAGCAGAGCCTTCTGCAGTGCAATATCTCTCTGTCTGCTTGCTTTTACAAAAGAGGATTCCTACTTGAAAATGGAGCAGATTAAAAGATAAGTGAAGTGCAATTTTTAAAAAAATGCACAACTTTTGGGGAAGGTAGATGCAAACAGGGTTAGGGTTAGGGTTGGCACGCACACACACACACACACACACACACACACACACACACACACACACACACACACACACACACACACACACACACCATTCCTTTTTTCCTATGAAATAAAGCTGGTTTTTATTAGGGTCTTGAGATTAAAACTTGGAGCTTGGGCCTCAGAATTTGGTACCATAGACTCAGACTAGAGACTTGCCCACATCCCTGCAAAATTGGTCACTCAAGAGAGCACTTTCCACCTTCAAGATCCACAGCCAAAAAGTACACAAAGACTGACATCACCCTGGAATATAAGAATTGTGCCACTTGTGGTCTTCCATTTTCTTTCACTCTTGGGAGCCCGTACCATAAGAAACAAAAAGGCATTGAGACCAAAAGGGTCTGGAGGAGAGTTTTATTAGTACAGCAAGTTGTCAGGCATTTTTGCTGGAAGGATCCAATTGAAACCCATCATGGAATAACAGGGCCAATTAGTCATGACTGGTTTGCATCCCAAAGATTTTAGTGGGACAGATGTGTAAATAACCTGGAGAGCTATTTGAAAAACAAATTTTCCAACTCAGGATGGGGTGGGGTGGAAGTACTCCTCCACTGGCTGAGACAACACATTTCTTGGCCACCCTAGTACCCTGTGTAAAACTCCCAAGTTTAGATTTGTTGTTGGTTGTGTTTCTGCCTATGGTAGATCCTAATAGGTCATTAAATATAAAGTGCCCCCACATTCTTTCTCAAAATTTTGGAACCCGCCCAATTAGTTGCATTATCCTGGAGCCAGCACAGGTGTCCCCCCTCCCCACTGAAGCAACTGGGATGAGGAAGAAGCTCCAAAGAACTCTCTAGAAATGGTTTTACCTCCCCTTCCTCCCAGATCAAGATGAAACAACAGAGTTTTAAAGGTGGCAATCTATTTGTTTTTTTTTTTTTGTCTGTTTTTTTTTTTTGTTTTGCTTTGCTTAATATGCCACCCATCAAGATAGTGGCTATTCTAGGCAGTTCATAATACAGTCCATGACAGAAATCAACAACGCAAAAAGAATCAACAATTGTTAAAAGTACAAAATAAAATCAAACCCATAGATAAGTGACATAATTAGAATTATAAAATTACCAGCTGAACATTTGATAAAGGCAGCGATTGAGCATTCAGTATTTCAAAGATGGCAACATTGCCTTAATAGTTAAAATCTTCAGTGGGTTTCCAATGAGGGAGATACCTTTCACACACACACACACACACACACACACACACACACACACACACACACACACACACACACACACACACACACACACACACAAACAAACAAACAAACAAACAAAACACATCAAAACCATTTCAGATTGCTTTGCCCTTCTCAGCTAAGCCCACCTATTTAGATACTTTGTGTACACTGGAGCTGTTATGAACTTCTGTTGATGGAACTCACTGCCAGTTATAGATGGGAAATGGTGGTTTCAATGGTCAGACAGGTGTAGTTTTGAACTTGACTTGCAGACCGCGAGGAGGAGTTGAGGGATGGGGAGCTGCACAACACATTTGGGTTTGGGAGGGTTTTTAAAAAAAAAAAAACTATGATTATTATTGTTTCCTGTAGTAGTGTCCATTTGCAGATTAAGTTTTCATACAAATTGCTCTTGATGTTTACATTGAGAACTGATTAAAGCAAGAACTGTTTTAACAAGCCAGATGTGTGAAAAAAATGTGCTTTGCGTCAGGTTGAACAAGGATGGAGGTTAATCTTTACCTATTGAGTTGCTTCAGCTACAAGCTGGTATTTGATGCCCAGACACCATTGCTACAGCTGGGGCTTTCATCCAGTGTTTTACTCCAGGGGCTCATTTGGAAACTGACATGTCCACACCAGCATTTTCTTCTTATTGTATGTAATTACCTGCCAAATCTAAAACCGCTAAGATCGTTAAGTGAGGGTCGTTCACCATGTGGTGAAAAGCAAAGTCAGCAAGACTGAACAGGGGAGAGCCCCACTCTTCTGATTCACCAAAGATGAAGTGGGGAGGGGTAGGGAGAAGAACCAGTGACCAGGCAGCAGGCCCTGCTGTATGTCTCATCCATTAAAGGTGTCTGGCAAGACTCCCGTCTCACAATTAGATAAAAGCTTTTCCGTTCTAAATCACTGTCCAGAAGACAGCCTGGAGCCTGACATGATGAACTGAATACACAAGAGAGCCAGGATCCAGCTCTGGAGGATGGTAATTTATATGCCTCATGTATTTACACAAAGGAATGTAGGCTTCTGGTCAAAGATTTGCTGGAGGTTCGTCTCTCTCCCTCTCCCTCTCCCCTCTCTCTCTCCTTTTCTTTTGCCTTTCTTCCTTTTTGGTTTTTAGTGTTTAACAGGTATCCCTGAATGTGTCAGTTGCTTTACCGGGCAGAGATTTCTTGGAATCTTTTGATGTTAGCATATACTGTACCTGTAGCAGAGTTGGGGAAATGGCGGCTCCCCAGCTGTCATGAGACTACCACTCCCATCCCCATTGCAGAGACAGGAGACATGCTAGCTCGTGAGAACTGAAGTCCAACAATGTATGAATGCCACAGGCTTTCCATCCGTACTATTAGAACCAGTAACCAGTGACCAGCTTGTGCCACTTCACAGTGTGAAGAAAACCTACCCTGCTAGCCCAGCCTTCTAGTTAAGATGCTAGCTGTCTGTATGCAAGGAAGTGAGATTTTCTTCACCAAAGCTTGCAATTTGCTTTTGGAGTTTTTTTTTGGGGGAGGGGTTTGTTCCTACAATAAAGCTATCAGCCTGCTTTTGCATTTGTGTAATCCTAAGAGCATGGGTTTTTCCTAATGCTTACAAGTTGGAATGGAGCTGAAGGGTGTAGTTGGGGAGTGACATGGCTGCAGTACCCCCTTTGGTCATGGGGTTTCCTTCTGATCCCAGTCTCTGCATGGCTCTGTCCAACCTATTTGTGATTAATGTGTAAAGAGACAGTTTCAGCTAGGCTTTCCCAGTGTCAGCACATCAGCTAAAGATCCTGGGAAGTCCTAGTGCTTTCCTGGTGCTGCAGGTGAGGAGCCAAATCTCAGTGAGGGATGCTTTAGGGGGAAAGGTTTTATTTTTGTTTGTGAGGTTGCTTATAAATGTGGGTTGCCATTTTCCTGCCACTTCCAGTCAGTGGCTCAGTATGACTTGGTTTGCATGTATGTAAGATATGCCCAGTGCTAGCAGTCAGAAAGCCAAGACCAAGGGAAGGGAGCTGAGGAAAGGGCTGGTGGCATGTGAAGCTGAGCTTGTCGTGCCATTTGAAGCAAGGCAGGGAGTGGACAGCCTGTGCTGCTTTCTGAAAGCCTTCCACTTGGCACAAGCAGTGCTCTGTCTGGAGGAAAAACTTCCTCTGAGCTGACAGTGAGCCTTCTTCGAGTCCCAGCAGTGCTGGAGGCAGGAAAAGTTCTCTGTGTGACAACTGTAAGGACACACAGGATGTAGGCTCTGATGGCTGCTTTGTTACTTGCCCAAAAACTCCAAAAGTGCTCCCAACACTTGCTTGGCATACTATCTGATTTACTGGATTTAATCTCAAATCTGGGCCCAATTGCCCACATTTCCATGTTCTTTTCCCCTATCCCCCCCCCCCACTGAGCAGCATTTTCAGCCTCCTTCCAACCCTTGCCTTCCCCATTTTTACGATGTTTCAGGAGTCTATGGTTTGAAAGAAACCACAAGGACTTACTTCCTAGAATCCACTATTGACCTCAGCTTTGGATGCCAAAATCACAAGGACTGGGATGCTGGCTGATCTGGCACACCCTTTCTATGACGAAGAAATTGTATAAAACTGTCTCCATTCTATAATACCCAAAGTGAACCAGTTCAGTTGTCATGGCTTTGCACAAGGAGTCCTGATGAGTTTGGGCTAGTGAGGAGGCCTAAATATCCAAACCCCCTTCCATCTGTACTGCAGTTCTTGAGGGAATACCGGTTAACAGCTCAGCAGTCAACAGGTGGGAAACAAGTCTAAGCTTGTTAGTGTGGATATGTCCCACTTCCGTGAAATGTCAGCTGCCCTAGAAGTATTTCAATAATGAATGCAAGGAATGCTATTTTGACATCTGCAGCCTTTTCTACTATGAACATTTCACAAGAAATAAAAGCAGCTTGTTTACTGTGATAGTGTTCTTCAGCATACTTCTGTCTGCCCTTTCTCTCATTATTTCCCCTTTAAAAATTATCTTCAATGTAACTAATATATAGTTAAGAACAATTGGAGATGATGCAACACATAACTTAAAGAGGCTAGGCTACTTTACAGGGTATGTCTTTTTTTCTGAGGTAAATACTCATCTCCTGTGGAGATATACCCAAATGGAAGGGATAAACAAAGGCAAAGCAGAAACAGATGTGGGATATGATTCTTAAGCAAGATTCTCCCCTGTCCTTCATCTTTCCAGGAAAAAGCCAGCTATAAACATTACTGTTGCCTATTCCAGTGTTGGATGACCTTTCAGGAGGTGGTTGTATGGTTTTAATTGATTACTATGACCTCCGTAACCCTCCTGTTTTGTCCTTTTTCCCCAGGAGGTGCAGGTCTTTTCTCTGACCCACACTGCCATATATTATAGCCTAATGCAGTGATGAACTTATCAAGCCGAGGTTCAGCCTTCATCTGGGAAAGTAATGCAATCTCAAAGATGAAAAAAAAAAATCAGGAAACAGCATCCTTACAAACAATATGTTAGCTTATTTATTGGAGCATCCTCTGCCTCTCCTTGCTTCATTCCCTACTCCAGTTCTTCATTCATTTCTTCCAGTTTATAACCTTCTTTGTGTATTCTTTTCCTAGCATATGGCTTTTGATGTTCTTTTAATCATTCATATTGCAGTTTTCCCCATCAAAAGGGAAACCCAAAACATCCCACAAAATTTTGTAAGCAGAAAGTAGCCTGGAGTCTAAAGTTGCAATCTTCTATCAACATTTGTGCAACTGAGTAGAATATGCACAGTAGAGCTGGGTAAAATGTGGGCCAGGGTCTTCATATAATGGTTCACAGTAAAATAAATAAATAGCATTGTTTACTCTTTACAGCTTTAATGTTACTTTTGAATGTTGTAAAATGCTGCTTCCAATTCCCTGTTCCTAACTTGAATATGTCTTAAATGTTCTGGGCTGTATATTGTGCCTCATTATTGTAAGCCACCTTGGGTCCTTTTCCAAGGAGAAAGGTGGGGTAAAAATATTCAAATTAAATAAATAAATAAATTTACCCATAGTGCATCCCTACTCCTGGTTCCCTCAACTCATGGTAAAATGTGCACCCCAAAAGCCTCTTGGAGTACAGTTTGCTTTCTAAATGTAATTCTCCCACTGGGCCTTTCTCCTTCTCCTTCTCCTTCTCCTTCTCCTTTTTTTTCAGACAGAAAATAAGCCTTTTTTAAAGAACTAGGAAATGTCCCATTACTTCCCATTTCTTAAAAACAAAGGTGTTTCCCTTCCTACCTGCAAAGGTTTGAGGTGGGCAGAAATGGCTGTGTGTGTGTGCTGCATCATTACAGTTGTGACATTCTTCATGACCCCATGTCCATGGAGTTTTCTTGGCAGGAATACTGGAGTGGTTTGCCGGTTCCTACTCCAGGTGCCTACAGCACCTGGTATTCCCTGGTGGTCTCCCATCCAAATACTAACCAGGGCTGACCCTGCTTAGCTTCCGAAATCAGGCGAGATTGGATGTGCTAGGGAACCATTAAAAGGTTACTCATTCGTAACACAAAGAAACCATGGCATCCAATCATGAACTACAGCCCTTCCCCACAGCAAAACTTTCCTTGATCATTTATGAAGGCTGATGCATGCTCATAAACATCATGGCATGATATGCAACAGGGGTGGGCAACTTGGAGCTGTATGCATGTTCTTCAGCTGTTGCTCCCAAGTGTTCTGTTATGTAGTGCTGATGACCGGCCCAGCTCAACAACATCTGGAGGGCTACAAGATGCCCATTCCTAATGTAAAACATGGCTCATCATTATGTCTATGGCAGCTGCCAAGTTGTATTTTGAACCACTGTTGACATAGTGCAGGACTGTTTTGTTTCCCATGTCTGTCTTTGGAGAGAAAATCCCTCCCTGGCTGTTAGATCACAAAGGGCAAGAGGATTGCACAGTCAATTATTACAGCATATCCAAAAAGCAGACTATATAGCCTGCTGTGATGTATAGTTCTGGGGGAGATGGCTAGCAGTTACAGAACAAGTCGACTATTTAGCAGTACAAGGTGAAAGAGGAGAGTGGGTTGAAAAGCAGTCATGTGACTCTGTGCTTCCAAAAGTGTTTTGAATTGGGGCCAACTAGAAAGATAAGAAGGCTGCACTGAGGAATTAGAAAGGAAGCAGTTGTCCTCCCCCCCCCACTTAAATCAGTTTTATTTAAGAATTACCTACATTGACAAATCTTATAAAAAGCATCCAAACACAGAAGTGCAGCAAACAGCATTCATATGAGTATCTTACAGACAAGAGAAACGTCCACCCACAGGGGAACCTCTCGGCTCATGAGCGTGCTTTGGGAGGACGGTGGGGAGAGAAAGCCACAAAGCACACCAGGAGTCTGAGGTTCCCATCCAAAAGCTCCCGCCTTCAGTTCACATTACCCCACTGACAGGTTCTTTGAACAGAAAAGAACACACACCATTCAGCATTCAACTAATTAGTTAACTCAGTAAAAAGCCCTCTCCCCCACCCCCTTAACTTCTTCCAGATTGGGATGCCCTTTATTTATTTATTTATTTATTCATTCATTCATTCATTCATTCATTTTATATACCGCTCCATCCAGCTACACGGCTACTCTGGGTGGTTGCCAGTGGGCACAAGATGCCAGTGAGTGCAAGAACATTGGCTCTGTGACTTCCTTAGGGGAACTACATAGGGATTGGACATGAGGTGAAGGGGAAGAAAAGAAAAGAAAAAGAGGTGGATGACTTTGACTTTTGAACTCTACAGACCTGTGTTCAAATCCTGCTTCAGTCACAAAATTCACTGGGTGTCCTTTAGTCAGTTATGCCCTTTCAGCCTGACTTTCATCATTAAGTTATTGGGAAGATCAAGTACAGGGAAGGAGACCCACACAGGCCACTCTGAGCCCATTGGAGAATGGATTGTAAATTTGTAAACATAAGAAACAAAGAATTAATAAGTATAAACTCTGTGTTCTTTGAAGAGGGGGAAAGAAGAAAACCTTATTTTGAGTATTTATTTAGAGTATTTTACCCCACCTTTCTCATTGGAAAAGGACCCAAGGTGCCTTACAGTAATGAGGGACAATATTGTATACAGTGCAGTACAATTAAGATATGTTCAAGTACTGAGAACAGGGAATTGAGGGACATCTTACAGCATTAAAAGACAACATTAAAGCTACAAGAGATCGTAAGCAGTTAAAGAGAGAGTAAAAATTCCATATAAAAGTTATGAGGGATGGAAACTAACATTGAAAATATAGTGTCAGTGCAATCACATAAGGTTATAAGTGGTTATAAACACAAAGCCTATGTGATCATTCATGGTAGATTCATATAAAAGACACATAATGGTGTTCCCTCATTCAAGGAAAGCTTGCCTGAAGAGAAAGGTCTTTGCCTGTTTCTGGAAACACAGCAGAGATGGGGCAGTCCTGGCCACCAGCAAGAGGGAGTTCCAGAGTCTGGGTGCAACAGCTGAGAATTCCCTTTCATGTGCAATTTCTGTCTGTATTTTTCATGTTGTTATAGCAAGCTCTGTCTGTATTTTTCATGTTAGTATAGGTCTGTGTATAGGAGGTGCACATATTTGCATTGAAATTTGGAAGCACATTGTAGGACATCCTTCTCTAACAAGATGCTATCTGGATGTGTTAATCAACAAATTCCATAATCACCAGCCAAAGTGATCATTAGCTTTATTTTATTTTTCTTATTATTTATTATGGATCCTTGTTGTGCAGCAGTTAAATGGCAGTACTGCAGCCAAAAGTCTGCTCCCAACTCAGTTCCATCCCAGATAGCCCTCCTAAGGTTCACCCATCCTTCCAACCTTCCAAAGTAAAGACTGCTGGAGGGGACCAGGCTGGGGAAGGATGGCAAAGAGAGAGAGGGGGTGCTTTTACACGACCTCTAAAATGTGCTGGCAACTTAAATTCAGACCAGAGATTGTGGGGGTTTGTCCCTCTCCCTGTGTTCCCACCCCTCCACATTCCATTGTTCCTGTCTGCGTGAGGGGAGGGAGAAAAAAAGGAAGAAAAGAATGCAGGCTCACCTCCACCTGCCTTCCAAGCAGCCCCCAGCAGCCCCATAGGAATTCCTGTCTCTTAAAGGGGCAGCAGGGACAAAAAAACAAACAGAAGGCAAGGGGAGCCCAGCATTCACAGCTTTGCAATCCGCATTGGAAGTTTTTTTTTTTTTTTTACTTCTGGAGACCAGGTACTTCTAGAGTGCACTGGGGCGTGCTTAGGTGGGTGTGGTCTTACTTTATTTTTTTTAAAGTCCGGAGCTGGTGAGAAAACAATTTTAAGCTCCGGATCTGGGAGCCCTTTGCCTCGGATTTTAGGGGTCATGTTAAAGTGAGAGATTGAGAGAGAGAGAGAGAGAGAGAGAGAGAGAGAGAGAGAGAGAGAGACTGTCTCAATAAAATACTGGGCCATGCAAAGGAAAGTGATAAACACCACCATCACCCACAATCGATTCCATGCACGTCCACTTAGGGTGAAGTCTCATTAGCTGAGATGACTAGAATGTCAGTGGAGCCATGGAGTTTGTCAGTTTAATCCCCCAGTGTGACTTCTAGAGTCATCCTATAAGGGCATGGGCAAACAACACAGTCCCACACAGCCCAGAGAAGACGGGAATGGTGAATCACTTTTGCATCTTAGAAACCCCTGGAAAGGGTTGCCATAAGTCAAAACTCACTTGACGGCCTGAAGTTATGAAGACTTGTTGAACAGTGAGGATTCTTTCTGGGTAAACATACATCTACTACTGTAACCGGGCTTCTTGTACTCTCCTCACAATAGAAGCCATTGCTTCCAGTCTCTGCCGCCTCTTTCTGCCCACTCTCATTTAACAGAAAGGAGTTCAGAAATGTCTGCCTGCTCCAAGTGAGTGTTTTGCTGGAGGCAAGGAATTCTGGCTCTCGGGTTTAATATATCACAATGGGAGCCATTCTGAGTCCACGGTGGAAAAAAATCGACCTAGATTGTAAAGGGATGGATTCATGTTGAAGACGGTCTACAATGCAACAATTTAGATCAGGAAATGAATGGGATATTTCTTACTTTTATTCCATTGACTTATTTGTCTTAGAAAAGAGGGGAAGGGGCTGAATGTTAGACATCACAAATGTTTCCATTTTAACAATTTCTGAGGAGCAGAAGAAGGGGATGATTAGTCAGGACTTATATCCACAAAACAAAACTGAGTATTATCCCACTTTGTTCTTTTTACACACAAGTACCTACACATGCACCTTTTTGTAGTTTTATGAAGTCGTGTTTATAACATCTTCCTTGTTTTAATTGATTTATTTGGCTGGTTGAGTTAATGACTGATTGATGGATTAATGGATCAAAATTGACTGAATCAACCTCTTTTTATATATAGCTGATCTGATATAGCCTTACAGGTAATAAAAAGGAGAGAGCTATTTCAAAAAGGGGAAATCAATAAGTATTTATTAAGTGACAGCTGGCGCAAACACATTTCCATGTGCAGACGTTTACTGAGGTGGCACTTAATTGTTTCAAATATAGAGAAAATATTGGCTAGGCAGTTAGGATTAAAGTTCTGTTCAGAGTTACAGGAAGTTGGTACCTTCTCTTCAGCAGAGGTAAACCCATGGTTCCTTTACAAATTGACCGAGCAAATAGCAAAGCTTTGAAGAAATGCTTGGGATGGGCGAGAATGATGTTTATTATCCCATTGCATTGCTCTTGCTCTTTCCTGCTCTTGTTACTCTATGAACAAAAGCTATTTACACCAGAAAATTAAATCTTCAACACTTGAAATAAAATAGGATCCTTCACCACACCTGATGCAGCTGATGAATTTAGGATACAAAATGCACAGCTCTGTCCCACAGTGTTTTTGGAAAATATTATGGGAGTTAAGTAGTGTTGCACAGTAATGTGCTAGAGTAATTCATAAACATAGGGCACACCCTTGTAATACAGTCTGCCTGCCTGCCTGCCTCTGTACATTAAATAAAATAAAATTCATTTAGGATTCCACCAGGGGGCAAAACATACTCCCTTGGCTTCCCCTTGAAGATACCCATTCTGTCTGATAACTGTGTTGAAAGACAGCAAGATGGACCCAAGAAAGAAGGACCAGACAAGGGCTATTACGTGGATGTTGTTAGAAAGATCATTCCCATATGATGCTTCCAGTGATCTAATGGTAATCAACCACAGCAGCTTTCAGGGAAACACCAAAAGCAGCTGCCACACTGCCAACATCATCACCACTTTTCCATAAATAAACATCCTGTATGGCCGATGCCATTTTATATTAGATGTTTTTTTCCTTTTAAAAAAAAATAGAGATGTTAGTTGGCATGGCTGGTGGATTATTTCCATCTGTTTCCATCTCCCACCTGTCCCTGTCCTCCACTGAGAACTTGTGTTTCATCACATTAGTCCCACTCTGCTACAGATGTTTCATATAGACAAGCTGTTGAATAACAAAAACACTAAACTAGCTTCCATCTTGGGTGCATAGAACGTTCCTTTCCTTGACACACACACACACACACCCCGCAACTGCTGATCCTAGGATCCTCTGTAGTTAGCATCTGAAACTGCTGGGCCTTTTGGGAATAAGGAAAAAAGAAAAGAGCCTTGATCTGTTTTCCTCCCTGAAAGTCGTAAATGCTTCATAAGAGGAGCAATGGAGAAAGAATATTGCTCTAAGATACATTCTCAAAGTTGTATAAAATGTTGCTTAAATTCTTAAGTCAAAAGTATCAAATTGGACTTTGCCATTCTCCAGGTCCCAGTCTAATTTATGAAGAATCCAAGGTCTGTATTATTTTAAATATAGGTACACTGGAGGCAACACCTCTTGACACTTGCCTTCAAGAAAGTTAATCCTGCTTTTTACCCTCTATATAACTTACATTAAGGTTGCAATCCTGTGTCCACTTAGATTACAGAAAACCGCATTGAAATCAATGGCACCTACTTTCCAAGATAAACATATAGGATTACATAGTTTGACTGCAATCCTGCGCACATCTACATAACTGTCAGACCTGTTGAACACAATAGGGCTCTAATTCCCTAAAGATACACAACATGCATCTTCAGGGAGCTAGAGTCCAGCATTAATGAGGGTTTCCTGGTTTTTGTGACAAGAAGAATTGTGTATGGTCTCTTATATTTTGTTTCCTAGAGGTAACATTGCATCCTAGCTGCTGTGTCAGCATTCAAAAACATCAGGTAGTTATTTCTCCTCTCTACTTCTATCAGTCACCTTTCTACCACATAGATGAGGGTGGGCAATAGCCCTCCAGATGTAGCAGCTGCTTACAACACACATGCTAGTTTGTTTTTAAAAGCTAAATAAGTGTTTTGTGTTGGGTACAGGTCATTCTGATAAGTGACTCAGATTCATTGTTAGAGTGTCAGAACTGGCACCAGGAAGACGAGAAGGGGATGGTGATGATTTTGGCTTCTGCTAATAAAGGACTGTATTAACGAGATAGTCTAATGGCTGGAAATAGCTCCCAGGGACATAAGAACAGCCTTGCTGGAACAGGCTACAGCCCATCCAGTCCAGCATTCTGTCTCACACAGCGGCTTACCATTTGCTCCAGGGTATTCTCAAGCAGATGTCTTCACCTACTAACAATTCCCTGCAAATGACATTGAGAGATACCCTGCCTATCTCTCCAACCCGGAAGCTGTCCTTGGACATCCATAATGATAGCCATTGATACCCCTGTTCTCCATCAACTTGCCCAATCCATTCTTAAAGCTCTCAAGGCTGACAGCAGTCACCACTTCTTCTGGCAGAGAGTTCCATAGACCAGTGATCCTCTGGGTGAAAAAGTACTTTCTCTTATTTGTTTGAGATCTAGCACCCAAACGTTTCATGGAGTGCCCCCTACTTTCTAGTGTTGTACGACAGGGAAAATAGTTTTTCCTTATCGACTTTGTCCACACTGGGTATGATTTTATAAACTTCAATTAGGTCACCTCTTAGATGCCGTCATTCAAGAGTGAAGAGGCCCAGCTGTTGTAGTCTCAGATGGTAAGGAAGGTGTTCCAGTCCCCTAATCATTCTGGTTGCCTTCCTCTGCAGTTTTCTATTTCCATAATATCCTTTGTGAGGTACGGTGACCAGAACTGTATACAATACTCCAGATGGGGCCTCACCATAGATTTATAAAGAGGCAAAATGACACTTGCTGACTTATTTTCTGTGCCTTTCCTAATGATCCTTAGCATTCAGTTTGTAAACATCTGGTGAATTGTCTTGTGTTTAAGGCTGACTCTCTGTCCATTGATCACAATACGTCCACCAACAAGAATAGCAATATCAAAGAATATATGTTCTGCTCCTGAAATGCATGAGCATTAAGTGCTGCTTATATACTCATTAAGTGCTGCTTTAATAATTCTGAATTTATTCATAAATGTGTTAGGAAGAAGTTCATTTAAAAATGGAATATATGTAACTGACTTATTTGCTTATGGCTCTGAGTATTTAGCTTTTAAAAGCCAAAGTTGGGGTGTCTATATCTTAAGCCACTTTTGCAGCACTGAATTATGGCTATTTTCTTTTTAATCTGATGGGTTCCTCATCTTTAAATTACCTGGCAAACAGATATAATATAGTCATCCATGCTGGAAACCATTATACCTACTGAATTTGGACAGTGAAGATGGTTGGGAACTTCATCTTATTCATCCTTGTTGCTCTCCTCTGAACTTGGTTGAATTTGTCAGTATCCTTCTTGAACTATAGTGTCCAGAACTGGACACAGTACTCAAGATGAGGCCTGACCAGTGCTGAATAGAGGGCCAAGCACCTCACAGAATTTGGAAATTATACTTCTTTTGGTTTTTTTGGTAGCCACATCATAGTGTTGGCTCATATTCAGCTTATGATCTATGATACCATGATCTTTCTCTCTCATAATATTGCTGAAACAGGTATCCTCCATCTTGTAAATGTGCAATTCGTTCCCCCCCCCCAGGTGCAGAACTTTGCATGCATCTTACTGAATTTCATTCTGTTGTTTTCAGCCCAGTGCTCAAGCCTTACCTACATCATTTTGAATATTGTTTCTGACTTCTAGGGTTTTACCTCTTCCACCCTATCAAGCTTTACATTCATTCATTGCTTTAACTTGTATACCACCCCAACTAAGCACATCTGATCTTGCCTGATTTCAGAAGCTAAGCAGGGTTGGCCCTGGTTAGTACTTGGATGGGAGACCACCAGGGAATACCAGGTGCTGTAGGCACCTGGAGTAGGAACTGGCAAGCCACTCCAGTATTCCTGCCAAGAAAACCCCATGGACATGGGGTCACGAAAAGTCAGTCACGACTGTAACGACACAACACACACACACACACACATGGTGCATAACTCTCTCTAACTTTTTGAATTTACTCTTTTACAACAGCAAATTCAATAAAGTAAAACCCAGAACAAACCATAGAATTTAAATCAAATAATTTATCTCCTGCCACAAACAAACCTGACTCTAAATAAATTAATATTTAAACAACTTAAAAAATCATGTCAATGTAATTAGGTCAGTTTTCATCCATTTCATAAATTTCATAACAGAGCAAAAAACTCCTAAGAGTTGTGAATGTGGAAGAAAACAACACCATGAAGATTTCCTGTTCATACTTCTCATTAAGAACTGTCTCTGTTCTGCATGATTGCATATCCCCCTTGTTAGCTTCTTCCCTAAAAAGGATGGACTCAATGAAAAGAGCGGTGCCACCACAGCATGGATTTTATCAATGAAAGAAAACCAAATCTATTTTCCCTTGTGTGAAAGAAGAAATGCATTTTCCTTCTTTTTTATACTGGCAAGTGTTAGGTAGAGATAACAAAACAGAGCGGCAGGCGATGCAGATGGCAGGCTGCCTTTGAAAACCACCTGGAGGACTGTGAGGGCATTGCAAAATACCGTACTGTGTTGGTTAAAGATGCAAATGCAGTAACCTTGCAGGGAGCAGCCTGTGCTCTTGTGCTTTCGTTTTAGAGGAAAACAGCAATGGGTTAAATCCGTACCAGATTCATCTGAAGCCTAATTTTAAAGGGGAAAGAATTGGCACCCTCCCCCTTCTCTCCCCCTTGGGTGGATGGTCGGGGAATCACATGGGCTTTTTACACTCCAGTGCTGCAGAGCACCAGCTGCTGCTGATTAAGGGAGGGTACAGCACCGGCTGTGTGCCTGCATGTGTGTGTGTGTCAATGCCTTGTGGTCCCAGGCGCCCGTTTAAAGACGAGCCCCCCCCCCGTGCCTTTGAGCAAGTGGATAGGAGCCTGGGATCTGCCTTTTTTCTTCTCCTATGCTCCAAGACCTAACCATGTCTATCTGTTGTTGCCTTTTTTTCAGGGATTATGGATCCTCCAAAAGAAAATCAGGTAAGAGACTCTACTCTTCTTACACAGGTTTACAAATCAAAACGTTTTCTGACCTATAATATTATCTTTTGTGCCTATCATTTAAAATGCTATGATTATCTAGTAGACTTCAGTTTGGAGGGCAAGGGCGTAGTAGAGATTTTATAACTGAGTGGAGAAAATGTACTTTGTACTCTATATTTAGAGGTGAAAATGCCTCTCTTCATGTGCTACCTAACTTGGTGGCTATGTGTGACATTTATAAATCTTAAATTTAGCGAAGCAGCTGCTAGGTCCTGCAGTGAACTTTTTGCTCTGATAGTTCAGAATAGAATTGGAATCTACTACGATGAGCATACAATTGTACATCCTTCCTTAAGGCAGGTGCCCTTTAATCTCACAGTGCTTTGATGAGCCAGCCAGGGGTTGCTTTGAGTTTCTTCTGAAGCAGCAGAAAGATTATGGAGGAATTTGTAGTATTTCTTGAAGGAATTGGCAAACTGAGTTGTGCATGCATTATGTCTTCCCTTGCTATCTTTATTTATATGTTTGTTTGTTGTCTTCCTCCATCCTTCTCTGATGGCAACACAAAAGAGTTAACACAAAATGTGATTCATGTTCCAGCAGAAAATAGGTTCCTTTCCTTGCATTGTTGGTTTGTGACCTGCTTTGCACCTTAAAGACTGCTTCATCAGAAAAGAAGGAAGTCCAGGAGTAATCTCAGGATTGGGAGTGAGATTAAAGATATTTTGAAGACACTCAGCATGTTGTGGGAGCCTATGCAGGTTTATTGATATTCAGTAGATATGCACTGAAATAAACACCAGAAGAAATGCAGGTTCAGCATTCTTTTAAAAATTGGAGCAACAATTTCTTGGAGTGTTACTTACTATATCATTATTTTACTTCTACAAATTGCAAGGAAGAAATGAGGTTATGCATGTCATTTTATTTATTTTTTCATCTTTTTTTGCTGACCCTTTTGTGCTGCTGTCAGAGAAGGGGAGACACTTATTACATATCCCTAACTACTGCCCTGCTACAAAGCTGCTTAGCAGTGCAGTGCTAGCTGTGACTACTCAAAAGTAAGCTATACCAAACTCAGTGGAATGTACTCTTGAGTAAATGTCTCTAGTATTGTACATTAAAAGAGGGCTGTGTGGTAACCAGTGGTTTACTTTGGCAAACAGTTGCTAGTTCCCTCCTATGCAATGGGCAACGCATGCGTTTCCTTTTAGAACTTACTGTGATGCTGCCCAAGGATGCAACCTGTACCCAACCTGTGTCCACCTTTCCCCCACTGTTGCCAACATGTCCCAACACAAGAATAGCTACTCCAAGGAAGTTGATGGGTTTTACATACTTTCAGAAGTGTCCATTTTTAATATCATCTTACTAAACACAGTGAGAACGCAAGATGCAGGGATCCCTGTTTGTAACACCTGGATGCCTTCCTTCCACCAACAGGAAAGGTTGGCGAAGAAGTTGTGATTGGATGGTAACTCCTATCAATTCTAGTCAGGATAGCCAACTGGCGAAGAATTCAGGGTTAGAGCCCAGCAACCTTTGGAGGGTGATCAGTTGTTCATTGCCACTCTAGATTGTTCTGTTGGAGAGTCTTTGGCCAGCCAGGAATTTGGGCCTACCACAGCCCTACTCAGCATGGCCAGTGCCAAGAGATTGTGGCAGTAAAAACCTTGGGGGGAGGGCAAGATTCTATGTTCTAGGCACAGAATGTTTGGCAAGGAAATAAAAACCTGATCAGCTCATTAGCTCTACCTGAAATTCACATTTACTTCATTGTGTTATGCCCAAACAGGTTGTACAGTATTAATGAATGGTGCTGTGTGTGTTGCACACCCTCCCTCATCTTCCTGTTAAGGGAAAGGTTTGAAGGATACTTCTGCTCATTTTCCTTCAAAATCAATGTGAAAAAAGCCTTTTTCAAATCTCCTTAATCAATATGAGAATCTTTTCCACTGAGGAAATGAGAGGTTGAGGACAGGGTTTGAAAATGTAGCCTTTATGTGCATCAACCAGCACAACCTCTTTGGACATAATAGCTGACTAGGCATTTCATGTACTCTTCGTTGATTGCAATATAACTTATTTATTTTCCCACTGTTATGCACTGCTATAACACAGCATGTGGCCCTGAATTGATTTGACAAAGAATGGAAGCCTGGAATGGGTAACCTGTAGTCTCCAGAAATCTGGTAATGTTGCCCACTCAGTATTTGTTGTTATGCTCTTGAGATCAGAAGACATTCTGTAGACACTTACTGAGTGTGTGTGTGTGTGTGGGTGTGTTGGAAGATATTGAAAAGCAGATGGAGACCTGTGTTTATCCATGGTGGTACCAGGCCACAACATTCTCAACTGTCTCTTTCAGGATGTTCATGTATATGTGAAATCATATGGGAAACTGGAGACACTCTACAGGTTAATGGTCAAAGTACAGAACAGGAGTCCTCCAGCACCACTACCATTCACAAATGACACCAAACAAGGGAATAATCACAAAAGACAACTCTTTTTTCCCCATCAGTTCAGCACTTGTAACCTCGACACAAAGCAATTGTAAGGTGTGAATGGTAGTGAGCAGAAGAGGGTATCCTATAGAACAGTGGTGGTAAATCTTTGGCACTCCAGATGTTCTGGACCAAAACTCCCACAGTCACAATAATCACAATCACAAAGTGACACCAAACAAGCATACATAAATAAAACAGATGCAACAAAAAAGATAAACTAGGAAATAAATAAATTTTGATCCCATCAGTTCAGCAGGCCTTGGCCCCAGACTATTTACAAATATGTAAAACAGTGGGTATTCAGCCACTGGCTAGTGAGCAGAAGAAGTTTGTCCTCAAGAACAGTGGTGTTATACTCTCCGGGAACCAGAGAAATTAGAAAGATGTTCTGGACCAAAACTCCCACAGTCCTTTGTCATTGGCAATGCAGGCTTGGAATTCTGGTAGTTGTGGTTCAAAACATCTGGAGTACCAAAGGTTCACCACCACTGCTATAGATAGACTATCTTGACTATTGTCATTATTGTCAGCTTTCAGGTTGCACTTTGCTATATAAAACTCAACATCTTTTTTCCTGCTGGCAACTCAGGCACAATGTTATGCAGCAATGTTGGGCCATTTCTTGGCTTTTTGTATCACAGGCACAGAAGCACAGTATTTATAAACAAAGGGATTTTTTTAAAGAATTGAACCAAGGAGTCACAATATCTTTAAATTAGGTTGAATGCTCTGGTTCAACTGGTTGATAATTTCAAGTCATACCCACACACCAAACTGTTCCCAAATGGATAGAAATGCTGGGCAGAAATGCTGCCCAAGTCTTGGAGATAAAATAGCAATCATAACTCCTGCTGTTTGTTTGTTTGTTTGTTTGTTTAAGGCATGGTAGATGAGAAGCTTCTGGTCAATATATAGCCCATGGTGTAGCTAACGCACCAAGCAGAAGTCTTGCTCAGGTCCAGCCATGATAATGCTAGCTACTAGGACAACTTTCATAGACAGTCTACCAGGTGAGGAGCAGAAGAATATAGTGGCAGTGGAGATGGAGTAGCTAACAGAATAACAATAAGACAGGTGGGGTGGATTAGTCTTATAAATGGAAACATGATAAGCAAATGAAATAGTGCCAGGTTAGCAGAGTGGCAGGGGAGAGGCTGTATATCTTCACCGCCACCTATCCCACATGTTAGTTTAAACCAGTGGTTCCCAACTTTGGGTCCATAATGTCCTTGGACTAAAACTCCCAGAAACCATAATTACCAATTGTGCTGGCTAGGATTTCTAGGAATTATAGTCCAAGAACATCTGTAGTTATTCAACTGATAGTTGGGAACCATTGCTTAGAGTAGACACTAACATGCTGTTCACCAGAGCTGTTCATTCCTCACTCTCCATTTATTTATTTATTTATTTATTTATTTATTTATTTATTTATTATTGAATTTTTACCCCGCCCATCTTCCGAGATGGAACTCTGGGCGGCTTCCAAGTTATGCTTTCTTAAACTATGCACATTCTCAATGAATGTGTATGGAATGTTCTGTTAAATGTGCTGGAGCCCTGGATTACTTTGTGACCAGTGGTTTCTAACCTTGGGTAATCCAGGTGTTCAGGAACTTGAGCTCCCAGAAGCCTTCACCACTAACTGGTCACTAATTGGAAACCACTAATTGTGACCTATCTGCTTTCAGTCGTGGAATATAAAAGTATCTTAACCTGTAGCCAATGTCCTTAGTGTTTCTCAGATAAATTGCTGTCTTTGTGTATGAGTTTCTCATCTATTTCTACCTGATACTGAGCCAGTCAGAATTACTGGCTGTCAGTGTGGGGGAATGGGTTGAAAGAAGTCTTGACAGTTCCAGAATCAGACTCTGAGTCAAAGCTCTTATTTCTGTTTCTTGGGAAATGTTTTTTCCTGATATTCTGTTTCATTTCATGTGACTTGCTCTTGATTAATTACACTAATTGGCCAGTAATCAGGAATGCTTTGATTTTTGTAATTTAACTAAAAGATATTCTAATGGACTGTTCACATTCATCTGTCATTTCCCCCACTTCCTGTCCCTGGAAATTCTGGAGCAGTCATACATTTGAACATGCCTGACTGAAAAGAAGACTTTTTAGCATATTGTCTGAAATATCATTGCTTAGCCTAGTGTGATGCAACTCGATTAGACCCATTGAATCAGTGGCGATTTAGTGAGACAACTTCTCAGTAAGTTTGATTGATTCAAAAGCAAAGCAAAGTTATGCTTATATACCACCCCATACCACTTCAAGTAGTCTCTGGGCAGTTTACAGTTTAATTATGCAGGCTAAACATTCCCCCCTCCAGCAAGCTGGGTACTCATTTTACTGACTTCAGAAGGATGGAAGGCTGAGTCAACCATGAGCCGGCTACTGGCTTTGAACCCCAGGTTGTTTTACCTGCAGTACAGGCATTTAACCACTGCACCACAAGGCTCAGTGGGTCCTGATAATAGCTTACTATACAAAATCCCATATGTGTAAGAGAAACTGTACAAGTAACTTTTATTGTGTTCTATTTGTTTGTTTTTTGCTTTGTTGTGTGGTTGAGTGTAGAACCTGAGTGCATGTGGGTGTGTAACTATCACATATACCAGTGATGCAAATCATCATCATCATCATCATCATCATCATCATCAATCATCTCTTTTATACTGAGCTTGGAAGTAACACAATGCACTTTGATTTAAAAAATAAAAACCTCTTACCAGTAGAAGAATCATCCCAGCAGTGGTGAATTTCAGAAATTAGAGACTTCCCTCATCTCATGCCCCCCAATGTCTCCCCTACAATGAATTGGGATCCAAGGGAACCTCGGGACCTTGATGGAGGTGGGGTAGGGAGAATTTAATGTCTAAAAAAATCCACTATGGTTAATGACATTATCAGCCTTGCATGGGGCTTAGTAAGGTTGCTGGATTGCAGCCAATGAATAACTTTTTAAAAAGTAATAATTGAGATATTGGTGTTTAAAAATAAAAAATGAACTGTGCCACATAGCCAAAATTTAATGTTCTAAACCAGAAGTGTTAATTTCCATGTTTCTATCCTGGCAGCCTCTGATGGAGACAGTTCAGTGTCTAATTTTGGAACATTCTTTTAACTGAGATCCAGACACTTCAACATCTGGTCAGAATGGTGTTTGCAATGTTTTGCTCTCCCCACCTACTCATCCTGAAACTCTGCAGTGGCCACCCTGATGACAGGACCTGCTGGACTCAAAAGCCCATCTATCCTTAACATTGTAGTGGCCCAATAGAGTTTGTTGGCCACCCTTGTTTTAGATATTTATTTGAACTTTGTTAAGCTTTTGTGGACTGCATAAAAATCAGAATGTCGAGGGCTTGACAGCTAAATGGTAATCTTACAGCTACAGTGTTCAGCTGGTTGGGCTGCAAATTTAATTATGTTTAATAGATAGGCTCATAAAAGCTGCAGATGATCAGGACCTTATTAAATGTGGCAACTCCACATACCCCACTGCCCCATTTTCATCTCTTTCTTATAAAAAGGAATGCCTGCTACTATAGTATGTAGTATTGACTTCAGCATTTTAGCCACTAATCATCCAGAATGTGCATCTGTATTAGGCATTATGTTTAGTGGTTTTGTCCAAAACAAAATGTAGACACAGGGGCAGGGTACCCATGTTAGACAGCAGCAGCAAGAGTAACAAGGGGTTTTGTGGCACTTTTAAAGATTATCAAGTTTTATTTGGTATGCACTTTTGTGGCTTGCAGACTGCACGATAAGAACAAAGTAAAGCTTTAGGTGATTTTTTTTTTAATGTCAAGAGAGGAATCTGAAAGAGTTTACTTTTGGAATTACAATTCTTAGATTCTCCCAGCTAACAGAGACCCTGGTCCAACTCTGCTCCAGAGAGACCTGCTTTCTCTCTTTTTTTTTTTTTTAAGGGCACATCGGGAGTTCCTCTGATTATGATTTTGTGTAGACATCCCACAAATTAGGCCAATCCTCTCCCACTCACCTCCATCCACACACAAACACCAGCTGTGCTTTTCAAACATTGTCTGCTTAGGGTGTAATCCAGAGTGTTTCTAATACTAGAGCTTCCTAAAGCAAATGGATGTGTGTCTGAATCCAGATTCATCCTATGACCAGGACTGCTCCCTCACCCAGTGTGAGAGCAGGAGTATACACTCCAACATATTCATCTACAGAGCCACGGCCTCTGTTACAGGTCTAGCATGCCTTGATAGTAGAACTCTCTGGTGAAAGATGGGCATGCCCAGAGTCACCTCATTGTTAAAGGTCACTGCATGAGACTCTTCCAGTGCTGTTCCAATACAGTGTCTGGATGTGGGCAAAGACAAGTGTTCTCTGTCTCAGGGGCTTTAAAGGATGATGAATGATTCTAACAGTGTATCAGTTTTTATCTAGTTTCACATGACCATCCATTTCAGGGGGAGAGTAACATGAGGTTAGATAGCTTTCTCTTCGAATAAGAGGTTGTTAGCTGGGTAGTAGATTTCAGCCTGCTCTGCTGTTGCCCTGGAGCAACTTTTTCTGAACCTCAGCAACATCTGATATCCAGATGTCGGGACTACAACTTCCATAAACTAGCCAGCATCATTGGTGGTAAAGGGCCATAGGGATAGAAGCCAAAACATCTGGAAGGCAACAGGATTGGAAGGGTTGCACAGGATATACATGTACAGTCCAGCAATTTAATCATAAGGCTGCATTCAAAGTAATGGTGAGAAAGTGCAGTTACCTTGTAGTATGCTCTGTTACTGACATAATTGGGATCCATGCAACTTAATTTGCATCTGCAGCACAAAGCCACAGTGCAAATATGCCCCCCCCATCTACCATGTCCTTGCCTGGAGCAGTGTTTCTAGTGGGAGGTGGGTGGTAGCATTTCTTAAAATAAAGGCATAAAGAAATGGATAAGCCAGCATGGATGCTTGTACCACTTGTAACCGAAAGCCTGCCTGAAGCATGAGGAGGCAGAGTTGGTACATCTTGCATGCAAGACTACATTCAGAGTGACCCTTCTCAGCATGCCCTGAACCAAGGGAGAAGTCCCCACCACTCTGCAGCTTAAGGGCAGAGCTCATGTAATCCCCGCAACCTCTGCCAGATCAGATTGCGTAGAGACATAAACACAGTGGCCATTGTGTGAAGACTTGATGGTGATATTGGAAGGGTGTCTAATTTTCTTATGCATCTATGAGCCTCCTCTTGTTCAAATTCACCAATGCTGTAAGTTAGGGCTTTTCAGGTTTTGGCCCCCAAATATTTTTGGGTGGTTGCTTGCAGAAGCTTGCTAGCTAGGACTTCTGGGAATTTTACTGTGTGATAACATAAGGGTCCCAAATTTGGGAACAAATGCTGTAATCATTCTGAGACTGTAGGACAGCAGTCCAGCTTTCTCAGGCCTGCGTCTCATTTTCATTGACAAGGTATGCAAGAATCTGACTTACAACTGGTCAGATTATTTCCCCATGAACCCCAGTGGTGTCTGTTTCAACTGTCAACAGCAGCAGGGTATCAAACATGGGTTTTTCTGTTTGCTTGTTTCCAGAACATGGAAACCTGTATGCTGCTATATCACTGATAAAGTATAATTTCAGCCTGCTTGCAGTTTTCTAGCTTTGTGTGTGTGTGTGTGTGTGTGTGTGTGTGTGTGTGTGTGTGTGTGTGTGTGTGTGTGTTGGAAAGATGCTTTGTGAGTCAAGGTGTATTCCACAGGTAAAGTTCAATGTTGTAGCTCCACTGTTTTGAGTGTAAAGAAGGGAGATATCCTTTTGTAGACAGGGAAGCATGGGCTGCGAGGAGAGATGTGCACAAACCATAGTTGGCCATTCAGTCCAGTTTGGTGGGGCTCTTACACAGGTGTTCTGTGGATTCCACACCCTCCCCATTCATGTTCCCCCTAAATGTTTGCCCGTTCCACATGCTTCCCTCCTTGCCCCTTTAGAATGGCTGTCCAGTTACCAACCACAGTGCATGCTTCCCTCCTCTGCTTCCTCTGACAGCCAGCCATCCAGATGAGAGTGGGGGCATGGAAGCCTGCAGCACAACCTTTGAGTGGAGGAGGAAGTGGGGGAAGAGGAAAGCCCACACTGTGATCCGTGAGTGGGCAAGCACACAGAAGAGGCAGGACTGGGGAGTGAACAGTGCCCATGGAATATCTGTGCAGGTGCTGCACTGAGCTGGCCTGACTGCTGAACTTCAGTTTGTGCCCAACTCTAGCTGTGAAGCTGAAAAATATATATATATATTTGCATGAGTACATTCACCGGAGTCCTGTTGCAGGCTTTGATATTTAGAGGTTTAGTCATGGACTTGTTGTAGAAAATGGTGATGAGAAGAAATTAGAAGGGGGAGTTAATGAATGTTTATCCCTTTCTGTGTCTTGCTGAGCAATCCAGGCCTCACTGTTTTGAAAGGCTTAACATCCGCGGGAGGGGAATTCTGTTTTGATTTCACTGGTGAAGTACCTTCTGGCAGTCTTCTCTTCAGAAATATTTTCCTTGCTATGTGAGTGGTTCTGGTTTAGCTTGAAGCCTTTGGATATGCCGATCTAGTATGTGAACCACAAGTGCTTGGTATTGACTTATACGAGGTTCACACCACAGTCAACGGATGCCAACTGTTTTCAATGATTAAAATTTATTTGGCAAGCTCCTTTAAAATTCTGACCTCCCTGTGCAACAACGTGAATGCTTTAAGTGTTACTCCCCAGTTTGTAGGCAGCTTAGTAATGATTCTAAGGTGGTCTGCCTCATCTGTTCCAACTATGCCTTTGTTTAACTCTCAGCTGAAATGGCAATGAATATTAATGTTGACTCAACATAGTGGACTTTCTAAAAGCCTCTCTGAATAATGCTTTGCTGTTGAGACAGTTCTCTTCTCTAATAGTTTGCTGTCAGGTTGATCCTGATTTGTGGCTCCCCTTCTCAGTTTTTTCTAGATATAAAGCAGTCAGAAATGTTTGCCAGTGCTGCCTTCTAGGGATGCCCTGGGACTGTGTCATTTGTCCAAGGCCACAAAGACTGGTTCTTCTCATGAGAGACACAGTAGAGAATCATATCCTGATCCCTGACTCCATGTTCAACTCAATAATCTAGCCATCCAGCTTGTGTCTAAATGGAAAGTATTTCAATTAGATGCATAAGCGTCTCTCCTAGCCTGGCACAGATCAGGTCTTTCAGCACCATTTCCAGGTTCATTTTAATCTGATTTCAATCCCGGTTTTGGAACAGAACGTGTCTTGGTTGTTCTGTCAGTGATACAAACGAAGAGAGGGACAGTGGGTGTATGATTCTGTCAGCTTTTTTGTACTTCTTAGCAGCTTTCTAAATCATCCTGTTGTGTAGCGTTTCTAGTCTCATGATGGAAACTCATGAGATTGGAACAGCTAAACATGCTAAACTTTTGCAATTTTTTATTGGTAACACACCAAGGGAGGAAGTCGAGGAGCAGGGCTGAGTTACACACTCATGTCTTCCTCTTCACATTTAAAATTCATAGTACCTAAAGATGGTAGTGGTGTCTTCTCAATCAAGTATCTGTGGCTAAATTTTAAATACAGTTGTAGCTGGACTGCCCACCACAGTTATGTGCTTAGTAAGGCCAATTGTAGAATGACAGCCACTGTTTGACTTTTTTTAAAACATTAATGGCGGACATCACATCCCCTCCTCTGCTCGGGTTTTCAAAGCAAAAAAAAGGACCCAACTGCTCTATGGGATACCTGTTTGGATCAGGGCATATAACTCTGAGGGAGAGAAGGTGCAATCTGCTTTTTTGCGTCGTATCCTGGATGTCCCCAACTGTGTAGGACTGGCAGCTCTATATCTGGAAGCAGGATTTGAGTGAATGGAAACTAGGGGATGGATCCAGACTTTAAAATTCTGGTTGAAGATTCACTTTTTGGCTGAACACCTGGGTTACATTTACCTTATATTAACAGATTCTTATACCAGTAAGTGGTTATCCACAATTTAGCGTAAAATCAGATCCATTAGTATGCCCCTTGATTCTGTTCTATTGCTTGGACAACAACAGGCTTACCAAGCATTAAACCAGAGACTGCATGACATAGGGAAACAAGAATTGTTTTCACTAGCAAACAGAGCCTGCTCACCTCTTGTGACGACACCTCCCTTTTAGATGTGTGATTGTGATGAAAACCTGAAATGTAAAGAACCAAGTCATTAATCTTCACAGGATGCTCTTGGTAATGCTGCCACCTTTTAAATTGACGCCTTATGTACTGGGACAGACTCAGATGTATAATATAAAAATAATAATGATGTTTATTGAGAAAATAAATAAATGCAACAATGAATGAAGTTGGTATGCGTTGCCTTAAACATAAAATAGATTAAATCAAATCTTCAAGCCTCCCTGTCTCCCTGTAAATAGTAAAGCCCTCACACCTAACCTGCCTGATTGAACTCTAACCCTCACACCTAACCTGCCTGACTGAACTCTAACAGAGCTGTGCTCTCTCAACTCTCTACTCCCAGACCAGGCTCCACCATTTTTATATCATACAATCCCCCGCCATCCTGCTGGGATGGGCTGATAATTTACATATGTATTTCTCCTGAGTCCAGGGTGTTGTCATACCTCTACCATATGGTAACCTCCCAGTGTATAGGACACCTGCAACCTAACTAACTATGCTTCAAACACCTCAAGCCTGTAGAGCATTTATCCTTGCAAGCTTTAATGTTCTACCCTCAGCTTTACTTCAGGGCAGGTTTCAGGGAACCCCACACCAAGAAAGACTGTGCCCTTGTGGAGCTTGGGTCCCTGAATTTCTATCACACAACCTTTTACATTGTATTTTCTGTAAACAAATCAGGAGAGATCTGATCCATCCCCTGATCCACAGATTTCAAGGTTATTTAGATAAGTGGCTGGTCTCGTACTGCCTCTCAGAGTAGAATTCTCATATAACAACTCAGCTTGCTAATTTTTTTAGCTGCAATTCATAGAAAGGCTGTACTACTAGCAGAAGGCTGATCTGTGCATATATTCTCTCTTAACCCAGTCAATGCCTCCCTTTCTTCTTATTGTACTATTTTTGCTGTTGCTGTTTCTTTTTGTTTTCTCTAAATGGGTGATATGACTGCAATAAATGATTGATTGGTCAATTGATTGATTGATTGATCGATCGATCGATCGGTCCCTTTTAACTGTCCCCTTTCATTGACATAGCTATGTAGGGGCAGAAGGGTCATCTCTTGTCCAATTGACTGTGCCTGAACAGAGTCAGGCAGATAAAGAACACTGTCACTCAATTTATATTTTTCTATCAATTCTGTACAACTCAGGCACTGGGTGCTAATTGCTTGGTTGGTACATCTGTTAGCTAGCTACCACATTCCTAGGCACATATCAGTGACATTAAATAAAATCAGCATGCCAGGGCTTTGATTCATAGATAGCAGTTTAGTGGAAGGAATGGCTGGATTCGAATAAATGGGAAATTTCACAAATCACAAGCCATAAACAAACTCTAGTGAAAGCTCCCTCAGTCTCTTTTAGTATAATGCAAAAAGAACTGGTGAAATATATTACCTATTGCTGCTCAGTTCCTCTTATATCACTCCAATGGCCCCCATCACTTTGATTGGAAAATGCCTTGGCAAAGTCAACTGATTCTTTGAACCTAGAGCTGTTGGCCACAAAAATGCACTATTCGTTGTTGACAGTCTGCCTAGTGTTTTTTTTCCTCTAATGGAAGTACTATCTATGATTGTCTGGCCCTCTGAAATACCAAATCAGATCCAAACCTTTAGGAGCAGACCACTTGGTATGTCTGTGAAGATTCTTAGTCATCCAGGTGAGTTTATCGGGACTAATAAAGATGTTTGGATGAACAGCGAAACATTTCTCTCTCAAAAAAAAAAAAATAAGTCCAGTAGCCATGACTCAACTTCCAGACCACTTGGTATGAACTGTACTTCAGACAAAGTCCAATGGTTAACTGTATGTTTGTTCAAAGCAAACCATTGCCGTATAAATCATTTATTTATTTATTTATTTATTTATTTATTTATTTATTTATTTATTTATTTCTCTTTCCCATTAGTGGTGAGGTACTACCCATGGTAATTACAAATATAACACAAAAATAAAGATAAAGGCATTAATAGCACTATACTTCATCCTTTAAAATAGATGGCACAAACTAATTATTATCTTATTTGCTTACTATTAAACACATGAGACTACAGGTTGAATCAAGTTGGGCATGGGTAGGGAGCTGAAATCTTCCCTGGACTTTCCATCTCTTGTTCGTTTTGCTTTGCTTTGTTTATTTAAAGCATAAACATCCACAAAAAACAAATCAAATCCAACTTGTTCCAACAAAAGACACAAAAAACAGTGCAACAGTTCGGGCATTGCATTGCTTACTTGTTTGACTGATTGTTTTTAACCCCACCCACGCCTCTTGTTATATACACATGATAAGGCAGATCAATTAAAAAAACTTGTTGAGATGTGTTGTACTTATAGTATTGGGCATGTTTTTCTTCAATCTTAAGCAGTTTCAACAGATGTCAGAAATTAGGATCAAGTGCCTTAGAAATTAGGAATAGTATGATAATTGATCTGTAGCAGAGAAAGCCCATACAAGGCTAGTTTCCAACCTATCTCATCATGTACTGTGAGAAATAGCATTATTTAAAGGCTCCCGTGAGCTTGCAGGGTTTGCCTGGAGAGGAAATTGTGTGGATGATTCACTAGACTAGAGAAAGCAGATAACTGGGTGAGTTGCCCTCTCACTGGCCCTCACTGCAGGTGATTCTGCCATATCTATGGATACAGGGAGGTTACACAATGTAGGTCACTTAATCAATCCTGATTATTAGTGGAGTGCAAGTCTGGGATAATAAACTCAACAGATGAGTTTAGTTTACTGAAGTCTTAACTTAAGTGCTTTTTTTAAATGCACCCTGTAAATGGGTTACACAAAATGCTTTAAAAAACTTTTCTTGCAGTTAAGCAGAAATAGGGACCCAGTGTGGTGAACTGGACAGAGAGACAGGCTATGACTCTGTAGACCAGGGTTCATATCCTCACTTGGCCATGTAAACTCATTGGAGAGTGGAACTGGTAAAACCGCCCCTTAAATATCTCACTTACTTCAAAATCACTACTGTATTAAGATTGCTAAATGTCAGTTGCGACTTAATGGCTCAGGGCTGCTTAGGATTCTTCCATTTACAAGTATAGAATTCTTGGCTGGTTGATTTAGAGAACCAAGAATTTAATTGGACTCTTCCGGAGCTGTTTCTTAGTTGAGATGAGACTGGTTGATCCTGTGCTATCTCCTTCTGATGGATCAGGATTGTTTGCTTCAGAGGTGCTCCTGCCACACATTTGTGACAAACCAGTGCATGTATGTGATCTGCCTATCAACATCTGACTGACAAGTGATTGTCTGCTAGATTGGGATATATAAGAACAGAGAACTGAGCTTGTAGAAAGAGCAATTTTTAAAGGAGAGAGAAAGTTAACTGACTATAGGGTATATGAGAAGTTATATTGTATCTAATAAGTTTTGTGTGAAGTTTATTTTTCAAAGCTAGTTTTATAAACTTTGTAACTTAGTGTAATCTTTGTAATCCAATGTAAACCATAGAAAGCTTTTTCAATAGTTAAATGTAACCAAAAGCTTGCTGACATATAAAGTAACTGTTACATGTTTAAATAAAACTGCATTGTATATTTTACCTAAATCTGCTACTTGGTTTCAATTGATTTGGGCTTCAGTAAAGTCTAGGGAAATAAAGAGTAGATATATACAGTAGGACCCCTGTATCATTAACCCTGTATCCACTGCTTCAGTTATCCACAGTTGGCAGAGGAAAAAATAATAATTTAGCAGCTGCAAAGCAAGCTATTGTCACAAACAGCAGGTGTAAAGCAAGCTCCTGTCACAAAACTACAGCCGTAAAGCAAGCTCCTGTCACAAAACAGCAATTTGTGGGGTTTTGTTCTCTCTTATCCACAGTTTTTGTTATCCACAGGAAGGCCTGGAACTGATCCCCATTGGATACTGGGGCCCTACTGTATTGTGATTAGTTGGGGCAGGAGCACCCACACTCGTACCTAGACATGGAAAGAGAATGTGAGGCCAACCTGATGTTGTCCATTATTTACCACAAATGATACTGGATAGGGCTTGTGGGAATTTCTGTTTGGGAACATCTGAAGGATTGCATATTCCTCACTGTATATCATCACCTGTGCTCCCTTTTCTTGGAAGCTGTGTGCCTACAATTTGAGTTTAGCAATTTGTGTTTCAGGTGTTGGAGATTTGTACAACACTGTAATGCATTATAGCAGTGTTTTTCAACCACTGTTCCGCGGCACACTAGTGTGCCGCGAGATGTTGCCTGGTGTGCCGTTGGAAAAGCTGAAGAATATCAGCTTTGTGTTCAGCCAGACAGGCCCAGGTTGCGCACTGAATAAAGTATTTTATAATTTTTCATAAACTATTTCATAATAAAGTAATTATAAAATACTTTCTTTGTGTTTATTTGATTCCTATTCAAGAGAATTACTTTATATATAGTCAATATAGGCACAGAGTTAATTTTTTTAACATTTTCTAATGGTGGCGTGCCTCGTGATTTTTTTCATGAAACAAGTGTGCCTTTGCCCAAAAAAGGTTGAAAAACACTGCATTATAGAATGCATCTGATTGAACTGAAGAGCCAGCCTTTGAAACAAAATCAGAATCTGGGCCTTCATAATGATTTAGATTTCCCCACAGGGACATTATAGAGACCGTACATAAGGCTTCTTAATTAGCTGAGTGATACTGTCTGGTCAGGAGCCAGAGTTCCCTCCCCATTCCTTCTCCATCTTTGGCAGTTATTCAACTCTTGCCCAGATTCCTGCCATTTCCTCCTAGTTTGCTTAGCTGTAAATATTATTGATGGGGCGGTGAAGTTATCCAGACTTGCTTTAGCAAATAGCCCTGTTATAGTTCAGGTTTGAACACATGCTGGCTTAATAGAACAGCCATATGGGATTTACAATACATATTGAGTCCCTAAAGACAAAAAACTTCCCCAGACTTAAAGTGCCCAGACAAAACAAAATAATCCGATAGATCCCTAATGTTTCAAATGAGATCAGGATTCTTTCTCAAGGATTAAGCACATGCTAGAAGCAAAATGCAGCAGCGGTAATGTCAATTTCCTTGGATTATGAAGTAATGTGTGTTGTTGTCAAAAAATCAATTGTGTAAATGCAGAGGATTATTTGTTTATTCAGGACATGTATACCTCTCATCCAGTTACAGGTGGGAAATACAGCTCTTCTAACAGTAGAGGATTTGGCCATGCCTAGGATTTTTAGTCCCTTCTTCCCCTGTCTTGAACTTGATCAGTTCTGCAGCATGGCTTGGTTGCATGAATGCCAGATGTGCATATTTCCAAGCATTTTGTCTGTGCAAGAGGAAATTTTAAGCAAAGTAATTCTGTTTAAGTGGAAAATGGAAATAGACCCTGATTTATTTATTTATTAAATTTATATACCGCTCCATCTAGCTACATGGCTACTCTGGACGGTTTACAAAACTGAACAGAAATCAAACCCATAAATAATACAATACAATATAATATAATAGGCACAAATAAGTAAAAACATAATAGTTAATTATGGTTTGGGATTGATTTGGGATGCAGGTTGTCTTGAGGGAACGGAAAGATGGACTCCATGAGTGGACAGTGCATTTTAGGATTCTTCATCACCTTTCTCTTCATTTCTTACTGAAAAAGCGTTTGTGGATTAAAACCTGCTTTATCTGATGTTTGAAGTTAAAATGCACCAGAAATCTTGTAGCCTTCCAGTTGCTGCACCAGTGGTATCAACTGCATTATTTTCCCAATGTTAATTGTTAGGCTTGCAAAGAGAACAGCTTTTGATTTCTTGAAATATGGCCAAACTAAGTGGGTAAACAAGTATCATCCTGTTCCATTGATATGTGACAAAAAAATGAGTGAGGCGTTCATTCCCCATCCCATCTGATCAAACAAAGGTTTTAATGTGCACAGGATATTTAATGCATGAAAATCCTTGACATGGATGGGAGTGACAAAACCAAAAACCAAGCAGAATTGCCAGGTAACTGGTTCAAAGCTTTATAGATATGTAGCCATTATACAGTTGTCAAAGATAATCAATATGCCTTTGTTTTCCTGCAATAACTTCCAGTTTACTTCTTGTTGTATGTATGCGTGTAAGAGAGGGAGGGAGGGAGGAAGGGAGAGAAGTATGTTGTTCATGTAATTTACTAAACTGATCAAAACAACAGTACATTAGAATGCTCTGTTCGTGTCTTTAATCAATATTTTACTGCTGATCCCAACTAGGATAGATGGATTTACTCTGTGTGTTTTTTTAATGTGAGGGTTGATTTACTGTTCTGCAGTTGATTTTGGTTGGGTCTTGAACCTTGATTTAAGACGTTTTTACCCCACTCTTCCTTCCAAAAGCTGCTGTTCTTGGAAGGATGCAAACAAGACAGCCCTTGCCCACAGGCTTGCAATCTGAAACACATCACAGGAAAAGGAAAACAGGATGAGGAGGAAAGAGGAGGAGTGGAAACATTCTACCATCTTCGGTCCTCTTTAGTCTGACATGCTGAACGAGAGACGGCCTGTGACCTGCTAACCTTGTGCTTGTTCACTGAGAAGTGAGCCCTGCCATATCCATTTCTTCTGGTGCACAATTAAGAATAGGGTCTTCAGGGCTTGATGCAGGATTAGAATTTGATTAATTTGTCTTCTTTTACTGAACTCGGTAATAAGCTACCCATAATTTCTACCCTTTGCTTCAGTCACATCATTGGGGTATATGTGTGGGTGCTATTGACCAACCCTACTTGCTCGACCGAACTCAGGTGAAGTAAGTGGCATTGTCTCCCAGCAAAATCCCTCCATGCACCAGTGATCATCATGCTTGTTTCCTGATACTTGAGCTTGACTTCCTTTTGGGAAGCAGGGCTAGGAGTAGCCGTGGCGAATTGCCTCCTTGCTTTTCTTATTTCAAGCAGGGAGACTGGGAATGATGAGCAGAATGTTGAGCAGGACTGGGAGAGAGGGATATATATTGATAAGACCTAACATGGCAAGGCGAAGCTGGAAAGAAACAGGTGATAGGTGAGTCCAGAGCTGTAGGATGCTGTAGTTCTCAATACTTGAATACAGGTATGTCTTAATTGTCCTGGACTGTATATTAACACTCACTACTGTAAGCCACCTTGGGTCCTTTTCAAGGAGAAAGGCAGGGTAAAATACGCTTAAATAAATAAATAAATAAATAAATATTATATCCTCTTTCTTCCTGCCCACAGACAGGTCACTTCCCTGTGCTTTGAATCTTTCTCCTTGTCTCCATGGTTCCTCATCTCTCCTTGCAAGCTCCCTTCTCTCAGGGAAACCAAGTTGAGAGAAACACCATGGGGTCCTGAGCTCCTCATTATTGATACTGGGCTCAATTACGATATACTGTAAATGTTGCTTGGGGGAAAACCCTTAAAACCTTAAAAGTAATGCTAAACAGATGCTCCAACCTGAAATATACTAGCTGTCTTCCCTTTCAGAAGCACTGCCGTTTTGTCTAGCTGGTGTCTCTCTCTCTCTCTCTCTCTCTCTCTCTCTCTCTCTCTCTCTCTCTCTCTGTGTCTGTGTGTGTGTGTGTGTGTGTGTGTGTATATATATATATATTCTTTTTATTTGGAAATCTGCAATATCATTTGCCAGTTGCTTGCTTCTCAGTTTCTGCCTTTTGTTCTGTTTTGACTCAGCTGCCACTGGGGTGGGGTGGTGGAGAAAAGCTTCATTTAAAAATTTACAGCCAATTAGCATTCAGGGCAATCTGATTAAACTGCAATAGTGTGGATTACTTGGTTGCACTTCAGCTTCTTGTGCAAAATGCCATTCAAGGGTAAAATCTCATTCCCCTTCTCTCTAAGCCCCCTTCCTCAAGTAGGTCAATTGCATACTGTTTTAATAGCTGCATCTTGTCCCACTGCAGGAGCATATGGTTCCAATAGAACCATAAGCTCTAGGCATTTTTTTATTCCAGATATTTTTTCATCGTTGCCTTTTTTTTGGCTCTTTCAGTATTGGTTTGGCATGGTCACTACAAACTCTGTTTGGGGTAGTTGGGAAGTTCTGAAATACCCCCATTCCCCATGGAATTATTTTGTGGCTTAATAGGGTTAGATCTGTACTTAGTCGTGCCAGGAATGGTACTCCCATTGAAATAAAAGAGACTTGTGCTATAAATGGCTGTTTCAGACCTGAAATCACTTGAACTTACTCTAAACATGACTATGCCTCATCCAACCCAGTAACTGTGGGCATAGTGCATATGTTTGAATGCTTTTGCTTCCATGCTGTTGAATAATGACAGACTTTGCACAGTTCTGCACACTTATACTTATAGTGATGAATTTGCATTCTCCCCAGTGAAGGAAAATCCTAGAACGATATGTGTTTATATTTCCATTTTCCTGGCAGATGAGTTGAAGCAGTGGATTTTGTGACCCAGCCTAGTATTGTGATCCAAGTAATTGCCAGAACACTGTTCAAAGTAAACATTTAGGCTGGGATCGTGGCTCAACCAACCCTTAGTCCCTACAAACAGTTGTACATATTTATCATTTGCATTAGGAAGGATCACAGACTTCTTTGTACCTGTTGTTTCCTGCAGTTCCAAGTCACTGAAATGTGGGTTGGATGCGCTATGTCTCCTCCTAAGCTGCTACCAGATGCTTCAAGTCAGGGTGAAAGCCCTCCTCCTCCTCCTCCTCCAATTGGGCACAGTTAAACTATTCACTGTGCCAACACCAAATTGGACCTTAGTGCTTCACCAGGCAGCAATTGAGATGGGACAGGTGGTCCACTGATCCAGGATATGTTTTGCTTCCCACATGGACATAGGACAAAGCAAACACCTTGAATAATCCAGCCATTCATGGCTCAATCTCATGTAGTCTGTAATTATACATAAACCTAGCTAAGAGTGTCTACCCTGTGTACTGTAATGGATAACCTGATGGACTAGATCTCAGCAGGCTGAGGTTGGCATCTGTTGTCACAGAAGCTCACTAGGAGTGTAGAACTGGTAAAACCACTTCTTAGATACCACACTTACCTTGAAAGCCCTGTTAGAATGGCTGTAAATCAATTTCGACTTAAGAGCACTTAACAATAAAAGAGTGCCTACCGTCTCCACACAGAGGTGCATAAATCATGTGGAGGCTTTTTCCATTTGTACTTTTTCTCCTGCAGAAAATTTTGAAGCATGGGGCAGCTAAAGACTGCTGCCTCTGCTCTTTCATTGTCATTGCTAGTGATATAAGCAGACGGACGAATTCACCCCACCCCACAGGCTGCAGCTTACTGATCACCATGTAGTCTTCAGATGTTGCATTCTCAAACATGAAGAAATCTTCTCCTGTAAGTGGAGGCTTTTGGGGACAGAAAATGCCATGCTCCCCCCCCCAGTTGTTTTCCCAGCTCAAGGAGACATGGAAGGTCTCCAAGAATTCCACAAACTTCACTGAGAATTAGCAAGTGAGCCCATATAGGCCACAGTTTGCCCAGCCCAACACTGGTGTACTTATCCGTTGAATTCAGTAGAACTTAGGCTGAGTATAGTTCTGTACAGATCCTGACATTAACATGTTCACTTATGTGTCCCTCACTCCAGTCAGTTTGGTAGGCTAAAACAGTCTCATTTACCTTGCTTGTACTGTACTATAAACAACTGCAAAAGGTCAGTTTATTTATCAGTCCTGTAACTCTGGCTTGCAGACTTTTACAGACAGAATATTAGACCAAAGCTTTCTGTTGGGGACTACATTTATCTGGCAGAGTTGTTCCAGGCTTTGGGGTTTTTGAAGCCTATTTTTTCTGCTGATAGGCTAATATGTAGCTCATTTTTTAAAACCTCTTTACATTTCATTATCTCAGAATGGTAAGCAAACAGCAGTTTTAGCTGGGCTGAAGTGTGATTTAATTATGCTTCCCTGGTTACTCATTTTCCATTGATTTCATTGATTCAGAATTGTTTGACAGCTCTCGCCTTCTTGCCAGGTGGAGACAGTTGACATGATTCATTATGAATGTACACAATATTCTCCCTTTTGTTCTTGTTTTGAAGCGTTCAAATGGTGTGCCTGTTGGGAAATGTGTGATCTAGATGATTTCAAGCTGGCTGGATAGCACAGTGGTTTAGGTGGCTGTGGAATTGGATACAGGGGTTGGAAGTTTGATTCTCCTTTGTGCCTCCTATGGGGATAATCAGCCTATGCGGCCTTGGACAAGTTTTATAGATGCAGAGCAGTCCCCGAAAAGGGGAATGGTAAACTACTTCTCAGTATTCTCTGCCTGGAAAACTCTGAAAAGGGTTACCATAACTCAGAATTGGCTTGGCCATACTTTCTTTCTTTCTTTCTTTCTTTCTTTCTTTCTTTCTTTCTTTCTTTCTTGATTTATTTATTTATTTATTTATTTATTAATTATTATTATTATTATTATTATTATTATTATTATTATTATTATTATTATTATTATTATTATTATTATTATTATTATTATTATTATTATTAAATGGCTTCAACTTACTGCTGACAGGCTCAAAAGCTTTTGAGATTGATTCCACTGCAGTAAATAAAACCTAGCCATTTAGATCAATTTGAAGTGCCTGTATGAGCTCCTCCCAGGTCTGGAGAGGTAAACAGGGGGATTGAGCTGTGTAACCAGAAGAAGATCAAATGCAAAACTAGGCTAGGCAATACCTTTATAGGTCACTAATGAAACAAAAAAAAGCAAGCTGAGTTTTCGATGGCAAGCCGTCTTTATCAAAGCATTGTACCAAAAGTAGATTCTTGACAAAAGATGTTGTTTGCCAGGGGTTGAGATTCTTCATGGCCAGATGTTCCTGCTGTTTACAAACATCTACCGTAGGATTGCCTTTGTTTCTTGCTATATCTTCTCTTCCTCAAACTTCTCAATTGTTTTGCTCTGAGGTTCATGATAATAGTTATTTGTCTTCACACTTTGAGAAACAAACTGAACCATTTGCAGGGGCACTCAACTGCTTTTTTTGTATCTCTAATATCTCTTCTGCTTTTCTTCTTTCCTGCTGCTTCTTTTCTTGGACTCTGAAGTTTGGATGTCCAGCTTATCTGATTCTCCAAAGGCGACAATTGCAGGTACAGCCTTGCTTCTTTCTGTGTATGGATTTGTGCTTGTTCTCTTTGCTCTCCCTGCTCATCCTTTTTATTCTTGAGGCAAACTAAACCAGTTAGAACTGATCTGAAGAGGAAGGTGGCATGCTAAAATGCTGCAAGTGATGAATACTGTATACCTTTTCATGGCTGAGGGGAGAATTTAAAGCATACTGGTGGGTCCACATGCCATTCCTTATTTTGCATCACTTTCACTGACCAAAAACAGTCCACAATAATGAAACAGTAACATGAATAATCCCAGGACAGTAATGAAACAGTAAAGAAATTCCAGATTAAAGTCTTAGACATGGAAAAGTGAAAACAGAAAAGGAAACTGAGGAAGGATATACTCCCTAAAACCACATTAGAAATATGAGCATCACTTGGTCCAAATGTTCACAGTGAGAAGATCTAAGAATATTTTAAAGGCCTCACTCCTGATGTTGAAAATTTGATACCCCCCCCAAAAAAAGAGAACCCCCCCCCAAAAAAGAGAAGACCCCTCTTGAGACAGAGCATTCTGTGAGTGGAGTGCTGGTACCAAAGAAGGCCCTTCCCCTGTAGCTCCTCCTTACATCTGACAAGAAGAGTGGGCTGAAAGAGGAGCTCCTGAGGAGAGCTCCCCGGTGTTGTATAAACGTGAGAGAAGGCAGCTTTCTTAAGACGCATGGCCCTAGGCTGCTTTGGGCATAGAAGTGAAGCAAGGTGGGTTAATCAATTTGATCAATTTGAATAAATTGTCCTGCTCTGACGGGACTCTGATGATTCTGGACCTTTTTCAAAGAAATATTATTTCCTGGGTCTTTCCAATGTTTTCAGGAATCCTGTTCCTCTTCCATCTTATACCTATATATGCCCCCATCCATTCAGCTTATTTCTTACTTGTTCCCACCTCTTCACAGATTTGTATTCATCTGCAGGTTTCCTAGTGCACGATTGAGGATTATCCATTATTTTATGGCTCTATCCTCCATAATATTCTCAAGTTCTATTATGTTTGGTATTATGAGCATTTGGCTTTATTAATACATTAATTTTGCCATTTTAGTTCGTTCTATCTTTCCTTTAACAAATTCTCAGGTACTCTCTATTTTACTTCATCCCCTCATATGGACTGGTAAAACTCTCTCTCTCTCTCTCTCTCTCTCTCTCTCTCTCTCTCTCTCTCTCTCTCTCTCTCTCTCTCTCTCTCTCTCTCTCTCTCTCTCTCTCTGGCTCTCTCTCATTTCTGAATATCTTGATTTTATTTCACTAATTTGTTTTGTTGTTTACTTTATGAAAACTTAATAATACTTGAATTATGATCCACTCCTATAGAATCATAAAATAATGGAGTTGGAATGGACCTATTTTGTTCTCTTTTTGATACTGATTTTAGTGCTGTTATTCTCCTTTGTTAACATAAAGACTCCAGGATACATTAGAAATAATTATTTAATTGTTTACTTAAAATGGACTATTTATTCTTCCAAAAACTTCAACACATGTTTTAAAAGGCCCATTTTAATGTGTTTGCATGTAATTTTGTTTCTGTTGGTTGATGTCCCACATGCCCACAACTAGAATGGATTTAGGAGCAGTGTGACAAATGTCTATTTCTGACTTTCATAGAAAAGAAACCAAATATATAAATAAATTGGAGGTGGGGGCTGCAATTCCAGCAGTGTCAACACGTTCTGTTTCATAGTGTTCTTTCTGAATAACAAAATATCCCCGAAATTCATTTCTTAGAAAAAAGAGGGTTGAAGAGGTTGCACAATGCTTTGTTTAGTTCTGCACAACAAGGTACACTGTGTCAATTGAAGCCAAAGTAAGTTTCCCTAGTTATCATTTAAAGATGCCAAATTGCATTTAGACACACTGTATTGCCAACCTCACCTTGTCCATAGTAGGAGAGAGAAAGGAATTGTCTCCATGCTTGTAAAGACCTTTCTTCAAGAAGGAGTGGAGAGGGAGTTCAAATTGTGCATAGCCCTGAACATAATTTACTTGTGTCAATTAACTACTTCAAACATGTTTTATATATCTTGTTATGTGGATATATTTGAGTTCTTGTTTAATACAATTTTATTTACTTGGGGCAGTGGTAATGGTAAAATTCCACTTATAAAAGTGTTCTGCTTATATACCGCCCCATACCACTTCAAGTAGTCTCTGGGCAGTTGGCAGTTTTAATTACAGTAATGCAGGCTACACATTGCCCCCACCCCCAGCAAGCTGGGTATTCATTTTACCAACCTCGGAAGGATGGAAGGCTGAGTCAACCATGAGCCTGCTACCTGGGATTGAACCCCAGGTCGTGAGCACAGTTTTACCTGCAGTACAGGCATTTAGCCACTGCGCCACGAGACTCTTATAGAACAATGAGATCCAGCAGACCTGAGATTTGTAATTCCCTTTCACGTTGGAGACCTTTCTGCATTCCCCCAAAATTCTGAGTGTCCCCAAAATGTTGGTCTTGAAAATTCTCCCTTTTTATGTAGCACGAAGTGACGAAGAGATGTGGCCACTAGCAGATTTAACCCTTAAAGGACAGCTTCCAAAACTATATCTGCTTCTGCTATTCTCTAGGTAATACAGGGATGTGGAATTCGGGATTGTTAATGATAGGACATTTTGGAGGTCACTAATTCATAAGGATATCATAAATCAGAAGCAAATTGATAACATATGATGGCCACATTTCATAATTGGGTCCTTCAGATATTCTTGGACAGCAGTTCCAGCAGTTCCAAGCATTCATCGCTGAAGTCTCTGCTAGGTAGGACAAGTGAGAGGGATAATCCAACAATTTGTTGATCATCTCTGATGTTGTGGATCAGCACAGCTGTCTGACTTCCAGCAGAAAATGTTTGAAATCCATCAGAAAAATCACAACTAGAGTCCATCAAACTTAAAATGGAGTTAACTCACCCAAATCCCTACTGATTTGATGGTCTACTCTAGATATGACTTACCACTGCATTTCAGCCAGACTGCCCCTGGAGATGGATGGGGCTGTAGATCCTATCACAGTGACTGTCAGCACTCCAAAATTATGGCATGTAAGTCTGCATTATTGGCAAGGGTGAATCCTCCCAGGAGTTGAGGAGCACAGCAGGTAAAACAGTGTCCAAGAAGGGAGGTTGCTTTTGCAGAAATAAAATGCCCCTTGCCATCTTGGCTCCTATTTTGTTTTGCTTCAGTTACCAAAGAGAACATTGCTATACAGAAACCATCTGGCTACCATCTTAACGATCTTCATATGATTTCTGCTTTTTCAGTGCAGCTTTCTTCTCTTTTTAATTCTGTGGTCAGAGTGGAGTCTCAGTTTGAATGTGAGAATAACAGCCTTCCTCTCACCAGCTCCACCATCAGCAGTAATAGATATACTGTGCACCACATGCCGATAGTAATGGGTCACATTTTATCGACTACATCTCCTAGCACCCTGACCATAATGGATGAAAAATTTGGAAATGCATTTTTGCCAACTGTGCAGCTGTGTACAATCCTGCAGTAAGCAATTTTGAACTTTTTTTGTATGCATTCTTGACAGCTTCCAGTCAAGTCCATAGTGAGACCTCGATATCGCTCGCTATAGAGTTGGCTGCAAGGTAGATGGAAAATCAGTGCTGCAGAAGAGTTGGATCTGATTCTGTTTCTTGAGATGAAATAATAGTTGGTGGGAAAATAGCTAACAGAGCCAGCTCAGCTGATAGTTAACATTACCTACTATAACTCACAAAATGGAAAATGCAGGTATCAAAATAGGAATTCTTCAAGTACTATTTGTAATGATGTAGATGGAGTTAATTTCTCTTTCCCTTTCAGATTAACACAGATAGCCACTGTATTCACATAACAACAGTGGTGGTACAAATTTAAAATGACATCCATAACTTGCCAATAAAGAGACATATAGACAAGCATTTGGAATTAATATAGGTCTATAGTATGTGGCATGTTACCATGACTGCAGTTGTTAAGTTACAGTTTTAATAACTCGGAAAGGCCAAAGTCCTCTTGTGTAGATATACAGATGATGCAACATTTGGAGGCAAATCACCCAAATTGATCTCTCTCTCTCTCTCTCTCTCTCTCTCTCTCTCTCTCTCTCTCTCTCTCTCTCTCTCTGTGTGTGTGTGTGTGTGTGTGTGTGTGTGTGTGTGTGTGTGTGTGTGTGTGTGTGTGTGTGTGTGTGTTTATACCACCCATCTGGCAACAAGGCCACTATGGACAGTTTACAACAATTTCATATCAATACATTAAGACAGTAACTAGTGGATAAAAAGGAATTAAACCAAGCAAAATTAAACAAGAACATTTATAAACAGTGTAAACAATTTGTAATAATGGGGCAGGCAAAATAAAAAAAATCAAAGATATTTGGCACATATGAAATGCTGTAGCTGTGTTCTGATCTGGGGGAAAGCTTGCGTGAACACCCAGGTTTTCAAAGAATACTTAAAAGATCTCAAAGAGGTGGTGAGACATATACCAGAGAGGAGGTTATTCCAGAGGTGTAGGGCAACCACCAAGAAGGCACAGTTTCTAGTTTTATCCTTATGGGTCTCTCTTGGGGTTAAAGCCCTCAGTCACCCTGCCTGGGAGGAGGGGGTGATACCGGCAGATACTCTGACAGATGCCAAGGTCCTAAATATTATCATTTGCACGTTATCAATTGCCTGTTGAGTTGTACAACTTACAATGCAGCTAGCAATATCTATAGTATTTCCTAATTCATCTCCAAAGGTTTTCACTTGTGCTATGTCAGTGTAATTAGGTAAGAGGATTTGGGCCAGATCCTGTCTGGAAATCAAATGGCACTTTTTACATCTCTCTTGCTTTTCAGTAGGTCACCATTAGAATAATATCCAACTTTTCATCCTTCTTGCCTACCAATTGTCCGGAGATTTGTAATTCTGTTCTAATTCCCTTTATGATACAATAGCCCTCTTCAGACAGCCACTATCCATGTTGCCTAAACAGGCCTCCCCACCTTCTTCACACAAAGGACCACCTTCTGAAACAGAGCACTTTTTCTGCCAATGGAGGCTCCCAGAAGGATCCATCCTACCTCCTACATATTGAAGGATCTCCTCCAAAGTCCTCTTACAGATAGGAGAATGTAGACAAAGTGACAAGGGGGGGGGCAAGGCTACCATGTGCCCTTGTTGCATGTTTAGATTGCAGTATTAGTGAATGGTTGAAGGGAGCTAACGTATATCTGAGGTTACTCAGAAAATGCTATTCTTGCCTGTGTGTCTCTGATCAATCTGGAAACATTTGAGTTATAATCATCAAATTAGAGCCTGGCTGATGTTATCATGAATCCTTGTGAGCTCACTCTTCCAAATGGCTTCTTGCAGCATATGACTCCTTGAAAACTTTGCATCACATGGTTTCTGGCACAGTTGGCACAAGAACCTGCTTCTCTGAGTGTGGTGCATCTCTTTTAAGGATGTGAATATTTCTAAGTAGGTTATTCTTTGCCTTCAGTGCTAAGAAACAAGTATTTTAACATGTGTGCCTGTGTGTGCAGTGTGCATGTGTATATGCACAAAGGCAGAAGAGAACCAGTTCGGATTTTATAGAAAAGGAAAAAGCATTTTGAAAAATTAGAGTCAAAGATTTGTCTTCAGATTACCCATAGCTTACACTGGAGGCCATGTGTGCCTCATTAGGCTGAGTTTTGGTTTAGAGAAATCAGAGCTCTTTCAGGTATCAAATTATGGTTTTCAGCACTTTAATAGGAAGCAAATTGTGCAGCCCATCTGATACCCTTGGTACACATGGCCATAGGAACACAAGCATGCATCTAGATATAAGAGACACTGAGATGGAAAAAGGAAGTTTGTAATTCTACATTGAAAGAATTCTGTAGTTGGGACTGTACAGTTTTACTGGGATAGACCATTGGGGAATGACAAGCTCAAGACAGTTCAGTCCTCTGTAAAAGTCCATGTAGTGTCTGTTGGACTCTTTGTTGCTTAACTCTAAGAACCAGAGGAAACTTGTATGCTATACTGTATTATATTCCACTGGAGTCAATGAAAGCATGTTAAAGTCGTGCTCTTTTTGATTCTAATCCTTTAAAGCTTTTGCCTTAGAAACATACCCAATCAGCTTGCCCAGTATATCGTATGATAGAAAACTCATGACTGAATTAATATGGTGGACAACGAGAATGAACCAAGTTCTTCCAGTAAATAAGGTCCAGTTTGTGCTTATTTCCCCAATTGATTTTGAGTAAACCACCCTGCCAACAATAGTGATCCTGATGAGTTTTCCCCCAGCTAATTCCAAAACGACAAAAGACTTCTACCTGGATCTTGTGTGAATGGTCAAATCCTGTGAAGTTTAGAAATGTGCATGTGGCAGAACCCTGAGAAGTTTCTCCATGTTGAAACTCAGATTTGCTTATGCCTCAGAAGGGATCCCTTTGAGAACACATATCCAGCTCTGAAGTGCTCCTTCTTAATGATGCAGATGAAAATGGAAACTTACCTATAAGACTGAGAATCCTGCCTTTCTCAATCATGATGCAAGTGAGAAGATTGGCTCGGAATTGGCCAGTGATTCTCCTCTACAAACATATCTCAACCGTTAGTTGCTGCTGCTGAGTTTTTTCATTGTTGTTATGAGGGAAATGGTCCACATGAGAGGGATTTGCAAGCAGAGGAAGCATGTGGCACTCTGAGATAAAACACACACACCCCTCCCATTCACCCATCTCCCTCATTTTTTTGGGGGCAAACATGTGGTTGCCAAGCGGCATAGTTCTGGCTGTAGAGAACTTGAGCTAAGCAAAGGAAGAACACCTGGACGGTTGATTTTTGTGCTGCTCAGCATCTGTAAGCCAAACTGCCACCTTGAGGAATGTTCTTCCATAATCAATTTCTGCCTTCTTTTAACTTATCCCCCCTTTCCCCCTCTTGGAAGCATAGCTAAAAAGAATCCACACTTGCTGCAGCCAGTTGAAATGGGTCAAATGCCAAAGTACTTAGGTGCTTGCCAACTGTTGGAGGACTCCATCTGGCAGCTTCTTGGAGGCTCTCCAAGTGGTTTCACACATCTGTGGGTGGAATACCATAGCCTTAACTTTTTCTACCTGTAACATAGCTGATTGGACTTTGCAGCGTGTGAGCCAATTTTCCAAGAAATTAAGGTGTTTGGGGAGAGGAATCTGACTTCACCCTTTCCTCTGCCTCAACTTTTTCTTGGCTGGATGTCTTCTTTGAAAACAGCAAGCCTAAAAAGTAGGAGGGGTATGGGTGGAAGGGTTTAGTAAACTATTAAGTTGCTTCAGTGTGTAGATTTTCTTGGAAAAGTTAGAAATTTGTGTAGAAGCCAAAGCCTTTCTCATTGTACTATACGAGAGTAGAACTTGTCAAAAACAGCTGGGCTAAGGGAATGTATCATATTTTTAGCTATATATTTAGGTGTCTCTTCTTCCCAATTTTATATAGCAGGTGTCAGCAACTGTCTGTCTTGCAGCCATCATATTCAATTACAGAGCTTGAAAATAATGAATTAAAACTAATGTCATTACTCATATGTTCTTTAAAGATGGAGCTGGCTAAAATGTTGACTACTAAGCAGTGTAGCAACAAAGACAGTAGTATTCCAGCAATTTATAATAAATAATATTGTGACAAAATATTTTCAGGAATAGTCACTTACCTATTTTTTTTTGCTATCAAACTTTTTATGTATAATATCCTTTAATGTTCTCACTAAAGGATTCCCCTGCCCTCTCATCCCACTGCCAGTTCACTTCTGTCCTTCCCACCAAAACAGACTCCCTGCTTTTCTCCTTCTTTTCTCCCGAGACCAGTGTTGGCGAACCTATGGCACAGGTGCCAAAGGTGGCATTCGGAACCTTTTTTGTGGGCACCTGCCATCGCCCCTGCACAGCCATCTGTATTCAGGTTAAATTACTGTATTGGCACTTTGCGAAAAATTAGTGGGTTTTGAATCGCAGTTTGGGCAATTTGGTTTTTAAAACGTTCACCATCACTGCCCTAGACCAGTGATGGCGAACCTATGGCACGGGTGCCAAAGGTGGCACTCGGAGCCCTTTCTGTGGGCACCCGAAATCACCCCTTCATAGCCACCTGTATACAGGTTAAATTACTATATTGGCACTTTGCAAAAAAAATAGTGGGTTCTGAATTGTAGTTTGGGTACTCGGTCTCTAAAAGTTTCTCCATCAGTGCCCTAGACCAATCTTTGCCTGTATGGTCATCTCATGTAAATCCAAAGTGCGCTTTGAGATCTCTTGAAGCAGTACTTAATATAGTTACTAAGGTGCAGTGGTTTTCCATGTACTGGACATGAACTACCTGTACATTTGCTAGAATATTGATAGAGTTGTATTCTCGAAGGCTTTCGTAGCCAGGATCTGATAGCTGTTGTGAATTTTTCAGGCTGTTTGGCTGTGTACTGGAAGTTTTTCTTCCTGACTTTTCACCAGACTTTGTGGCCAGCATCTTCAGAGGGTAAGGAGCTCAGGGAACGAGGAGTTCTCTCTGTGCTCTGGGGTATAGAATGAGTGAGATTGTGGGGTTTTAAAGTTGTGGGAAAGGGGAAACTTGTCCTATGCAGGAGAATAGATGTTAGTCATTGTACTGTGGTGGAGGGATTAAGAAGTTTCATTGCAATCAGGGGTGGCTGAAATCCTTCTCTGTGGTTGATGGGTGTTGTTAGCTGTTCTATTGTGTGAATGGATCACTGTTGATTGTGGCTGGGTGGGAATCATTAGAACTTTGATCTTTTGCAGGCTGTAGTTTTCAGTACTGGAAGCCAGGCTTTGTTGATTTTTAGACTTCTATGAACGGACAGATGGAGTTGCCATGGGGAGCCCCCTCAGGCCTGTAATAGCAAACTTCTACATGGAACATATTGAAAAACAAGCTCTGGATGTGGCACCCTTTTCACCCACAGTCTGGTTCTGATACGTGGATGACACATTCATAATTTGGAGCCACGGTGAAGATAAATTGGAAGAATTTGTAAACTACCTGAGCAATATCCGCCCAAATATACAATTCACCATGGAAAAAGAAATAGAGAAGAAACTCCCATTCTTAGATGTCATGGTCATAGGCAACCTAGACCTCCAATTAGGATACAAGGTCTACAGAAAACCCACACACAGAGATCTTGACTACTACATAAAAATTCCAATCACCACCCATGACAAAAAAGAGGCATAATCAAAACAATTGTAGACCACACAAACTGAAACTGTGGAGCTGAATTTCTCAGCATTGAAGTCAGCCACCTGAATTGGGCCCTATAGGCAAATGGCTATTTCAAGAATGAAATCAAAAGATATATCAAATCGAAAAAACAACAACAAATGGAAGAAGATTTGAAGGGACGAGCATGCCAGAGTGGGCATTGCTTATTGCTTCCACCTCCTTCAGGGATGGGGTTTTTCCTGATCACCTGAAGGAGATGGTAGTAAAGCCTGTCCTTTAAAAATATGGCTTGGCTGCAGATGATATGAACAGCTATTGTCCGATAGCAGCTGCTCCCTTTTGGGGTAAGATGGTGGAGCAGGTTGCTGATGTGCGGCTCCAGTCGTACCTGGAGGAAGATCCTGTCCTGAATCCATTCCAATCTGGGTTCAGGCCACATCATGGGACTGAAACAGCCCTGGTCACACTGCAAGATGACCTGTTGAGGGGGGCCGACAGGGGTTGCTTACCCTGTTGGTCCTCATCTACTTGTCAGCCACCTCTGATACTGTCAACCACAGTATCCTCCTGGGCAGGCTTTTGGAGGTGGGGATTGGTGGTTCGGATCTGTGCTGGCTCCACTCCTTCCTCTGGGGCCGTGCCCAGCAAGTACGGCTGGGTGGAGAGTTGTTGGCCCCCTGGTTCATCTCTTGTGGGGTGCCCCAGGGGTTGGCGATCTCCCCCCCCTGCTGTTTAACATCTATATGAGGCGGCTCGCTGAGGTCATTTGGAGATTTGGAGTTTGCTGTCATTAGTATGCTGGTGATACACAGCTCTGTCTCTCCTTTTCTACCTCTGCAACGGAGGCTGTGTGGACCCTTGATTGCTGCCTGGATGCAGTTCTGGAATGGACCAGGATGAACAGGCTCATTCTAAACCTCATGAAGACCGAGGTACTGTTCCTTGGGGTTGGGGATAATGGGTATAGTGGACTCCCGTTCAGCTGGCTTATAGAGTGCAGAGTCTGGGCTTTATCCTGGATCTGGAGTTGTCCCTGGAATCCCAGGTGGCAACTGTATCCAGGGCAGGGTTCTATCATCTTAGGCTAACCACCCAGTTTCACCCTTACCTCAAATAAAACTCCCTGAGGATGGTTGTGCAAGTACTGGTCATCTTGAGGATAGACTATTGTAACGCTCTTTACATGATCCTTCCCTTGACCCTTGTTTGGTGACTGCATTGTGTGCAGAATGCGGCGGCCAGACTGGTGGTTGGTGCAGGTTGTTTTGACCGTATCACCCCAATTCTGGCTCACTTGCATTGGCTACCCATTGCCTCCCAAATAAGGTTCAAGGTATTGGTTTTGATTTATAAAACCGTCCATGGCTTGGGACAAGATTATCTGATGGAGTGTGTCATCCTAAAGTCAACATCGGCCCAACCCACCATAACATCACAGTCCCTCTCTCTTCGGCTCGCCACTCCTCAGGAGATGTGAAAGACCTCAACCCGGAATCATGCGTTCTTTGTGGCAGGCCCTACACTCTGTATAAAGTTGCCTTTTTTCAAACAAATCCTAGTGAAGATTAACCACAGTTCCATCATCTCATATTACGTGACATGACATGACATGCCACAGTTTAAGAAAAGGGGGGCAAGAGATTATCTCTAGTACCTTAGTACCCTGTCGAAGTGGGTGTGAGGTAGGGTTCATGGTTCAAGATTCTAGGAGGGAAGGAGAGTGCAAGAGCCCTTTGGGAGATGGTGTTTATTTCCACTGTAATAAAAAATGGTGTCTTGTGATTTCTGAGTGTGGCAAGTATTAACACTTGAATACTGTGAAGTTAAAGTGTACCTTTGCTCTTGATCAAGGAACATAATTTTCTCTCTCCACAAGAGGTGCATTTCTGCTAAGCTAAGTCTGCAAAGGACTTTGCCAGAAAGCCCATGCTAGAAGAAGATTTTTTTTTTTTTTGGTAGGATGAGAGTGAATTGTTTTGTTACATGTCTTCTTTATATAGAAGAGTTACAAAAAGCAAAGTTTGGAGGGACATTTCTGTTATGTATTGGAAGGATTGCTGTCCGGGTTCAGTTAATTAGTGTCTTAAGATGACCGTGATATGAATAAAACCTCTTGATATTGATATCTGATTAGATAATTTTCCCAATGAAGGTGTGTGTGAGGAAACCCTCCTATTTTTGCTTCATTTGCAATTCTAATCTTTACCAGCCAAAGGTGGATCGAAATGCAATTTGTGTATTTTATTTGTAAAAAATGTTTTTTTCTTTTAGTTTGGTGCTATAGTGCTGACCTGGTACAATGCTAATTCAGATGCTTACCATGTCTTGTCAGTTGAACCCTATTTTACCAGCTAAACATTAAAAACAAAAATAAGGGATTTAAATGCTAGCAAAAAGGAGGGGCCAGAGGATGGTGATAATGAGAGAGAGGGATGAGGGGAAAGGAGGCTGTGTCACTAGAAACACACATTTCAGAATAATTTAACTTTGAGATGTGAAAAACAGCAGCAATTTAAATGCCAAGATGGAGTACAGGTAACTTGGCACGTGTCCATGGCAAACCTGTAAGTGGGCATGCCCTGTACCATCTCTGAAAAAAATGCATGGCATTATGTGAGCCAATCACATGGTAACTGATGCCCATAATAATTGGTATCCAAGTGACTGAAGATGTGAAAGGGCTGATGCAGATAGGATGTGACAGACAAGACTTGTTGTTCATTAGGGAAGAAAGTCCATCCTGATGTGCACAACTGGGTGCATTTAATAAGTGTTTAAACATTTCTCAGCATTTAATGAGTCCAGACTGATGAGCTCTTTGAGGGAAATCTTTTGCTCAAGTGAAGGGAGTCCTGGTGGAGGAAACCGAGAGAGCATTGGCTTTAAAAATGCCTTTGTAGCACATATTTCTTTCTTGCCGGCGCCAAGGAGTAATGTACCAGAGTCGACTTTCCTGTGGGTGTTCAGAAGTGGGCGGGATAGGCCCTTGTTTATGTTCTGAGTGGCTGCTGAGTGAAGGGCAGGCATGCTGCTTCTGCAGCCTGCTGCAGAACATGGGGGGGGGGAGTGCCCCTATTCCTGGTGGCCAAGCAAGCCTTTGTTTCTGTGCCTAAAATTATAGAATCAGTGGGAGAGAGTGAACTTGAAAAATTGCAGGGGGGGGCGAAATTGTTTCATGAGAGGGAAAAGAGAATCTCAGTTTTGGCGGGGAATCACAAAAACTGCTGGTGACTGTCAGAAAGAGAGCGCGTTCAAGCACTTAGTATGGGTTTTGGTTTAGGAAACTAGAGAACAACACATTGACTATCTGCAATGTTATTCTACTGCTTCATGTAAGAAGAAGACAGCTCTGTGGGTGGGTGTATCTCGTTGTTTAACAGGGTGGTACTTCTTGGTAATATTGTTTGTAAGGAGAGTGAATACTGGAGCAGAGGAGAACTGTGTAAGCAAGAAACTGTTGCTGTAGCTCTCCTCCTTCTCCTCCTCCTGTTTCAAGTAAACAGTCTGTTGCGCCCTCCCCTCTTTCCCTTCCTCCACCCCCACCTCCCTTATTCAACGTAGCTCATGTGTTTTCTATTTAAGGGCTGCAGTGTGAGGCAAATATGATTGGCGTCCACAGCCCTCCTCTTGACTCTCAGCTCGAGCCTGTAAGAGCAAAGCAGAAGCTCAGCCTATGAGGGGAAGAAGTTGTGGACTTGAGTGCTTTCCCCCTGCATTTATTGGAACAGCCTGGGAATTCCTTTTTTCTTCCCTTCATTTCATGCTGGTTGTGACTGGGGTGAACTTTTCTCTCTCTCTCTCTGCATGGGAACAAGAATGGTGTGGAACCATGTTGGGAAGAGGTTTTGTTCTCGGACTCCGTCCTGCAATGTAGGGTCTGGCAGCCCACGGTTCTATTAAACTCTGGGGTGTTCCTGAGATTTGTTTTTTCTTTTGATCTTCCCTCCGTGTCCACTCTCCAATGTTTTTCTGTGCTCTTGAGCTGCAGGCCAGAGGAAGCGACTTCTATATGGCCAGCCAGTTGGAGCTATGCCGCGAGCCGAGGTTGTGTCTTGATTGGCTTGCCATTGGCGACAGATCGGCCTATCATGAGTCGTGTGGACAGAGGTCGCTCTCGAGGAGCCATGGCTGGAAGCTGGCTCACAGCATGCTTTTTCCCTTCCCCAGGTGCTGACGCGAGCTCTGAACCTATGATCCTGGAGCAGTATGTGGTGGTGTCTAACTATGAGAAACAGGAGAACTCAGAGATCAGTCTACAGGCTGGCGAGGTGGTGGACGTAATAGAGAAGAATGAAAGTGGTAAGATAACCCTTGGAAAGAAATATTCCCTTTCTCTTAAAAAATGCCTTTCTTCCTCTTCCCTCTTTCCCCTTCTTCCCTCACAATTTTTACATGTCTGTGTATTGCATCTGGCTTAATGTCTGACTCATGAAGTGAGGTTTCTCCCTCCCTACCCCCAAACCAGGCCTTTCCTTGGTTTAGGCTCGGGGCCAAAATATTGCCTTCTACTCTAAGAATGTCTCCTAAAGCTTGTACATTAATTACCAAAAATACATTAATGGAAAGCCTTGGGGTTGTGGAGGAGGTGAGTGTCCATAGCATATGCCCTGTATTTATGAGCATGATACAGTTGCTGTGCTGGAAAAGATCTCAGTGTTTCCATTACTTGCTACTACTTTTGAAGGATTTATTATAGGGTATATCAAATAAGATCACTCTAGGGATGAAAACTTGGCATCCAGGTTTTACCTCTTGCCCAACTGCAAAAGACAAGGAGAGTGTCAGATTATTCAGTGGCAAAAGGTTTAAATTGCCTTTAAAATTGAAGTGTGCATGCATTAGCAGAGAGCTGCCCTGTTTTAGGCTACTGCAGCCAATGGATTATAGTAGCCCAGCAGAGTAATTCATTCTAAGTCTTATAACTGGTCAATTGCAATTAGTTCATTAAACAGGTTGTTCAGTTGGAATGAGATGCATATTAATCATTTGTCCCCAAACTGATGCCCTTCAGATAGGCTGGATGATGGTCATGCTGGTTGTGGATGATGATAGCTGTAGCTGCCAAATGTTGGGAGAGAATGTTAAGATAAAACAGCACAGATTTCAGTTCCAGTCTGTGATGAATGAAATGTATTGAAATTCAGATGAAAAAGAGACTATAACATCTTTTGCTTCTTTTAAATGTGGTAATTCTGAACTGGTATTGTTTCAAAGGAAGAAAACAACTAATCTCTTTGGGTAATTCCAGGGATTTTGCTTCTAAATGAAAACAGCATGTAAAGTGCTAGCTTTGCATGCACTGTACGTTTGAGACTGCAAGCCTGTACCTAATTACCTGACAATAAGCATGGTGGAACTCAATTATACACAGTGCTTAATAGACCTGCACAAGGTAGTAAACCTTCATATAAAGAAAACAAACAAAATAAAACAAACATGCCACAATATCTGAAGTATCTGCTAAATGTAACTTCCAGTTACATTTGTTAACTTTCATTCTTTTTTATTCCAAGAGAGCGTTCAAAAAGATGGAACTGGAGTGTCTTTAGAAGTGACAAAGTAACCTGTATATTTTGACTGATTCATGTGTTCTTTGGTTTTTTAAAAATTCATTTGGAAACCTTTTCATTTGAAGCTGAAAGTTCATGAACTCCCTACCTGTGGGCTTTTGGGTGGAAAGTGTGATGATATGATACGAACTTAGAAATGCTACATAGAAATTGCTATCTTCTGCTATGGGTTAGTGGAAGGAGACCAAAGCAGCTGTCCACTGAATGAATTGTTCTATGAGGACTGAAAGAGTCCGGGAGTGTGATATCAAGGGATTCCCTTGGTCATGACTGTGACAGGAAGTGGGAAACTCACCACAGAGATTCTAGAACAGGGGTCCTCAAAGTTTTTGAACAGTGGGCTGGTCCACCACGCCCCAGACACCACTGGGGGCCGGACCACAAGCAGGTGGGCAGGGTGGAGGAGGAGCAGTGGTGGGGCCTCAGGGCCATGGAGGGAGTAGGAGACCTTGCCACAGCCTTCCTATTTTAAATTGCCCCACTCGCTGGGCGGTGGGTGGGAGGTGTGGGGGGGACCTTGCCGTAGGCCTCCCACTCTGAATGCCCCACTAGCCAGCATGCTGATCATCTGGGCGGTAGTTAGGGGGACTGGGAGGAGTGACATAGCCCACTGCTTTGAACTGCCTCAGCAATAGAAGCAGCTGTGGAGGCTGGGTTGCCTACAAAGCAGGGGTTAGGTGGGGGGTTGCAATTGGTCTGGGGGCCGGATTCAGGACCTTGAGGGGCCGCATCCGGCCCTGGGGCCTTAGGTTGAGGACCCCTGTTCTAGAAGAAGCACCCCAACCAACATTTTAAGTGTTGTTGAGTTTAGAACAAGTACCTTCTGTCATCTCCTATATTCTACAAGAGAGCAAGAACTAGGGCAGTTCTTAGTAAAACAAAGAGGGCAGGGAGGCAGGCTGTATATTCTACAAATGGTCAGCAGAAGAGCAGAAGGTATAGAAATGAGAAGGAGGGAGACAAAAGGGACTAGTTACAAATGCAACTTTGGGGAATGAAGAAGAGACAGGGGGAGGGGTGTGGGAGGCATCATCTGCTTTAAGAATCAACATTTGAATGTGGTGTCTCAAAGGACAGGGAATGAAAGAAAAAGGAAAATTGAAGGGGGAGGATAGCATGGTCGTCTTGAGCAGAGAGGGGCCGTGTTAATAGCAGGAGATGCAGAGGAAATAGTTCTAGTGGAACAAGGGATGACTCGTAAAGGAACAGACATCTGGCAGCCAACTGGCCATTTCCAAAGGGCTTCTTAATGCTTTTATGGAGGGTCTGGATTATCGGCTCCTTGCCTATGTTCACTGCACTGAGTTCAAGAATAAGAGACACTCAGAGGTTCCAGAATGTTATGGCAGTGGAAGTAATGTTTGCCTCAAGTTAAAGCTGTGCCCCTGCAGCTACAAATAATTCCCCAGTGCTCATTTTGTGGGCCTGAGTTCTGTCAGGCTTCCCTTACCCAAAAGTGTGTTTTCCAGCAAAAAGGTGCTGTCATTCATGAAAGTTTTCAGGAACAACGATTCACCTTTCAGATAGGTCACAGGGCTCTCTGCATTGTTTAAAGCTCCAAAATGGCAAATTTTCAAACCCCAAACTGCCCTTATGGGCACTTCAGATCTCATCTGTTTCCTGCATTTTTTGGTATTTAAGGCCTTCAGAATCCCATGGGGACAAAAAAAATGGTACCTAGATCTATTGAAAGCATTTGTCTGTAAGTTAAACAAAGAATTTTGGCTTCAGCTAGCAACTCTGTAGAACAGTCTCCCCAACCTAGAGCTTTCCAAATGTTTGGATCAGCAATTCCTTTTACACGACCACTAGAGATGGGCACGAAATGATGTTTTTGTTTCATTATTCATTATTTGTTTTGTTACGTAACAAAACTGCCCCTTCAAGGGAAAACAAATCAAAACAAAATATTTTGTTGTTTTGTTCATTTTGTTTTTCATTCCCCTGTTGCCACTGCTGACCAGCCCCATGGAGGGGACTTCCAAAGTGGCAGCGCCAATCAGCTGTAGCATGGCTGGCATTTAGAGATGGGCACGACTCAAAAAAATGGTGTTTCGTTTGTCGTTTGGTCGTTTAGGGGTCCGTTTTGTTTCGTTTTCGTTTTTGTGACGTTTTTTGCAAAAAAAATTGTTTTCGTTTCATTAGGTAATGCAACGAAAAAACGAAAACAAAAAATTGCTTTCGTTAGCATTCTTTCTAGTTCAATGCATCTGCTGCAACAAAAACAAAAAGCAAGGCAAATTTTGTCATTTCGTTTTTGTTTTCATTTTTGTTTTGTTTTTTTAAAAAAATTTGTTTCATTTTCATTGCGTAACAAAACCAATAAACGAAAATGAAAATGAAAAATCACTCATTTCGTGCCCATCTCTACTGGCGTTTGTTTAAAAAGAGCACCCTTACCTTGCGGCTCAGTTCAAAAAAAAATTTTTTTTATTTTGAAAATTTAAAATCCCACCTTTCCCCCACCCCCAATCCAATTGGGTAGGGGAAAACATGGGATTATAATTTTTTTCTGAGCCCCAACACCAATCAACTTTAGTGCAGGCTTGGTACAGCAAAAAAAGTTTAAAAATTGCTCCTTTCCCCCCACCCGATGGAAGGAAAATAAAACAAAAAAACAAAAAAAAGTTTAGTTCGTAATTGTTAGTTTTTCGTCCCTTTGTCGCTGCTGCCAACCAGCCCCGTGGAGGGGGCTTCCAAAGCAGCAGCGCCAATCAGGTGTAGTGCGGCTGGTGCTTGTTTAAAAAAGCGCCCTTAGCCAGCCTGCGCTACAGCTGATGGTGCTTGGTGCTCAGCCAAAAAAAAATCCCGCCTTTTCCCCCACCCAATTGCGTAAGGGGAATGGCAGGATTTAAAAAAAAAAATTCAGACCCCAAGCACCAATCAGCTGCAGGCTTGGTCAGCAAAAAAATTGCTCCTTCCTCCCCCCGACCTGATGGAAGGAAAATGAAACAAGACAAGACAAAAAAAGGAGTGGGGGGAACGAGCAATTTTGAATTATTATTAGGTTGTTGTTGGTTTTTTTTTTTTTTTTTTTGCTGTACCAAGCCCACACTACAGCTGATTGGCGCTTGGGGCTCAGAAAAGAAATCCTGAAAGAAAACAAAATGAAACACAATGGAACAGAATGAAAAACAAAATGAAACGCTATTTTAGCATTTCGTGCCCATCGGGAACAGGTTTGTTTTCCATGGTTTCAGAGACTAGGACTTGGGGCAATGGTTTCAAACTACAGGAAAAGAGATTCCATTTGAACATTAGGAAGAACTGCATGACAGTTAGAGCTGTTCGGCAGTGGAATATGCTGCCACAAAGGGTGGTGGAGTCTCCTTCTGTGGAGGTTTTTAAGAAGAGGCTGGATGGACACCTGTCAGAAATATTGTGATGGGGTTCCTATCAGCAATTAAGCAACAAATATAATATTTACTTGTGCTTGACACAGAGCAGTGCAGCAGTAACGTAGATAAAATGTCAGTATTGATATAAAGGGTTGCAGAGTTAGGCTAACAGAAAGACAATGACAATGAATAGAGATGTATATACATCAAAATATACACAGCATAACAAACAACCATTATATACAATATAGACAAACAGACAAACAGAGTGTGGGGTAAACTGTTCTCACCATAACAATCCCCCCTAACAAATGGAAAGCTAGTGCTTTTTATACAGTTCAGCACCCATCAGATATGAGTCATCACTAATTACAATCTGATGCAATCTGATACAATCATGATGCTATAAATTCTTTCACCTGTGCTTCATCACATAACATGCCTGTGATTACTTATCTCTTACACTTGTGAATTAACATCATGAGTCTGCAGAATCTAACTGCCTCCATTTTACAATTCTCTTTCCACTATCTGTTAAATATACATAGCATATATTTTATCAACTTTTACATATCTTGACAGTTCCTGCATGGCAGGGGGTTGGAGCAGATGGCCCTTGAGGTCTCTTCCAACTTTATGATTCTATGATTCTATGATTCTCTAATGACCACTTTCCTTATTGACTCATGCTGATGAGACCTGTAGTCCAAAATGGTTGGAAGACATCAAACTGAGGAAGATGAATGTTAAGTTTAAAGCATCTGTTTGAAATAGTTACTCGGTTGAAAATGACCACTGGCTTGCCAAGTTATCTCCCCTTCAGATCTCACATGTCATGGCCCTTCATTTCACAGCCCAACATCTCCATTGCATTCTTGCGATGGAACAAGTATTCTGCCATTTTTTTAAAACTCAGCTGTTTACAGCAGTTTATATGAAAGGCACATATAGTACTTCATACTTGGAGAGTGAACATTTAAAGCTGGTGACTGAGAGGATGGGTAGAAATTGAAGAAAAAGAGTCATGAGGTTGTGTGAAGTTGGTATACTGATCAATTTTGAAATTGTGTTGTTAGCTTTAACGGAATAATTCTTCAGACACAAGCAGTGCAGGACTGTCAAAATTTAATATTCTACAAGAAATCAAGAACAAAAATGCTTCTTGTGAATCTCAGAAGGAAGCTCAGATAAGGAATACAGTCATATATTCATAATAATTTGGGATATGATGTGATGTGATATGATGTGATAATATAACATAGGAAACTGAATCCCATGCCTGAGACATGGCAGGGTTTGCTTTTGTGGAATGAGATGCATCATAGCTTTCATTCTTTGCTGTTCTGTTCTTACTAGCCATGTAATAGCCCATAATGAAAGGTGCTCAGGCAATCTGATTACCAGCTATTGTTCGGTTGCATGGTAGTAAGTACTGTACCGTTTACCTTGGTGCTGATAAGAAATCATGTCGAGAATGGCATAGATTCATATAGATTATTGAAGAAATCATGCAAAAGATTTCACAAGAAGAAACTAAGCATACTTTATTCATTGAGAAATCCCAGGGGATGGAGGAAGTGAGGCAGAAGATCCTACAGAAAGCTGAGTATCCAGAAATTGAGTCATGGCAACTGGACTTCTTTTCTTGTACGACCTTACCATTCAAATTATTCAACAAACACTAATATTTCTGTTGATTTTTAAACATCCAGAGTACCTGTTTTTAGTTTTTCAGATACTTACGTTGCATCTACTTGCATATACATGTGCTCTTCTGTGACCACATATGTTTAATGCAACATATGTTGAAGTTTTTGCAGCCTCACAACCTGCCTCTCATGCCTAGGAGGGACCTTTCTGGGCTGGAGGGACTCTCATTCTCTGCAACACTAGCCAATTGTTCCTTCTCTGCCGCTGAATTCACAGCAGTCATGTCTGTCAGTTTGCTGTTTGATGTGTTCAGTTGTAAGTAATGGGACCTTTTACTCTTCTTGCAAATGTTTCTGAGGGACTTACTGAAACTCTGAATACCAATTGATGAGGATTACTCTGCAGAAATTGAAGCTATTCCACTCTATAAGTCCCTGTACATCTGCTGTGCCACTAGAGAAATTTAACCAAAAATTCAAGATGTTGAAAAGTCTATGAGGACATTGAGTCCAACTTCCTGCTCAACGTAGGAATACAAATTTAAGCAGACCTGAGAGATAGTTATCTGATTTTCTTTTGAATGCCCCCATCATCTTACTGGTCTAACAGTTAAGAAGGTTTTTCTAACATTCAACCAAATCTGGCTTCCGGTAACGTGTGCCCATTATTACTGCCCTGCACTCTGTTCAAGGACTGATCCTGCCCCTCCTCTTTAGGACTACCTTTCAAATATCTTAAAAACATTATTTTAGCCCCCACCCACCCCATCTTGCAGAAATGACAACTTGATTCTTAACATCAATAAGACCAAGGAGTTTATAGTAGATTATCAAAAACGAAAATCAGATATTCAGCCCTTGATTATTGGTGGAGATTCTGTAGAGCAGGTGATGGACTGTAGGTTTTGGGGGGTTATTATGAAGGAGGACCTGACCTGAAGCACAAATACTGTAGCAGTGGTTAAGAATGCCTAATGGAGACTATATTTTTTGAGACTTCTCAGGAGGCAACAACTGATTGAGAAACTGCTGGTGAGCTACCGTAGCTACAGAGAGTATTCTAATTAACTGCCCCTGTGTCTGGTTTGCGAGTTGCACAGTGGCAGATAGAAAGGTGCTCCAGGGGGTCATAAATACTGCCCAGAGGATCATTGGTTGTCCTCTTCCTTATTTGGAAGAACTTTCTAGTTCCAGGTGTTCAAGGAAGACCTCTAAAATCTTGAATGACCCATCGCATCTTGGACATCAGTTGTTTGAACAATTGCCATCAGGCAAGAAATACAGGATGATTAGGACAAAAACGAACAGATTAATGTGCAGTTTCTACCCTAGAGCAGTATCTAGGTTAAATGCTGCGGTCTAGTGTTATGTTAGGCAGAGTGGGATTGTATGTGGTATTTTTATTAGTTTGTTTTTAAATTGTATAGTACAGTGAACAGTACCTAATTTTGTTGTACATGTTACATATGTGTACAATGACAATGAATTGCTATTCTATTCTATTCTATTCTGTTTGTTTGTTTGTTTGTTGTAAGACACCTCTTTTAATTCCCAATTCTTAACTTGAATATGTGTTGAATGTTATTTTATTTGAATATTTTTACCCCACCTTTCTCCCTGGAAAAGTACACAAGGTGGCTTACAATAATGAGGGTCAATATACAGCCCAGAACATTTAAGACATAGTCAAATTAAAAATAGGGAATCAGAAGGGCATCTTAGAATGTTAAAAAGTAACATTAAAGCTACAAAGAAAAAATTCCATTATGAGGGGTGGAAAGTAAACATGGAAACACTGGTGTTCTTATGAAATCAGTCAATGTAATCATGCATGGTAATTAGAGATGGGCACGACCAGAAAAAAAAATTTTTTGAGTTGTCGTTTTTCGGGACGGGTCCGTTTCGGCTCGTTTCCGTTTTTCGTGAATTTTTTTAAAAATTTGTTGTTTCGTCGTGTCGTTTGTCGTTACCGCCACCGCGATTTCGCCCGAGTGGCGTCCTGCCGGCGCTAGGTGTTTTTGCGCCCTAAGCGGCGGGCGGGGTGGCGGGGGGGCATAGGTGGGCAGCGGCAGCGGCAGCGGCAGGGGGAGGGGTGGGCGCACGGGCGGTGGGGGCGCGGGCGGCGGGTGCGGGTCCCGCAATGACCCAGAGCAGGCGGAAAACACTTTAAACTGACTTGCTGCACAAGACTGCATCGAATAAAGCAATTGCAATTTTATTGCAAACAAAGTGGGCAGTGCACCCACAGCAGAGCTGCAGGCAAGGTATGAAAGGACCTTGGCTTGCCACCAAGCAAATGAATTTTTTAAAATAAATCCACACCTCACCTCCCACTCAAACCTCCCCCCCTTTGAAGCACTATCAGAAAAGAAATCCTAACAAACTGCAAGATAATAAAAAAGAAAAAACTGCATTGCTATTCCCCACAGCAGACAGAGAATGAAATGAATTATTATTATTTCCTAAAAATTCAATTTAATCAATTCCCTCCCTTCCTGCCTAACTGAAATCTAAAGGCTCCGCGAAATCGAAACTAGTCTAGCACAGCAGCCAGCTACACACAGCCCTCTCCCACCCATATCCAAGCCCGGACTGCGACTCTTCTGGGAGTGCCTCGCCTTTTTATGCCCTCTTGCACATCCAGAAGTGCCAATCAAAACCTGGCCATGCGATTGGTAGAATGGGTCCAAAAATTTGCATGGTCCCATCCCATGGCCAGCCCATCATTGCGCAGGTGTAAAAAAATAAAAATAAAAATAAAAATAAAAATAAAATCAGTGCGACCTTTTACTGCTATAAAAAAACCCACTGCTGCTACTGTAAAAATTCAAGCATTTAAAATAGCTAATTTTCGCAAGTTTCTGTGGTGCTTTGGTGGTTAAATGCGCAGTGGCGCAGTGGTTAAATGCCTGTACTGCAAGTAAAACTGTGTTCACGACCTGGGTTCAATCCCCGGTAGCAGGCTCAAGGTTCACTAAGCCTTCCATCCTTCTGAGGTCGGTAAAATGAGTACCCAGCTTGCTGGGGGGGGGCAATGTGTAGCCTGCAATCTGTAATTAAAATTGTAAACCGCCCAGAGACTACTTGTAGTAGTATGGGGCAGTATATAAGCAGAACACTTTGCTTTTTGGATCACGATTTCAAAAAAAAAATATTGTGGACACCATTTTGGATCCCCCCCGCAACCCATGGCAAATGGAGACACCGAGGATGCCCCCTCCCAGCCCAGTACCAGCAGCCCAGGAGAGGGGGGGAAGGCTGGGGACCCCCCCAGAAACCACCCCTCTGGTAGGTGCCCTCAGGCAGGCATATTTTCGCCTGCTTTTTTGGCCGGGAATCGGGTTTTTTATTTTTAAAACTTTTTTTCTGTGCCGCTTGGCATCACGCGATCGCCGTGCGATGCCAGGAACGACAATGACAAATCAGACCCAATTTTTCTTTTTTCGAGTTCTGACAGCTTAATTGTCGTTACCATTTCCGTTACGTAACGGAAACGATATCCGAAAACGGAAACGACAATTTTGCCAAGTCGTGCCCATGTCTAATGGTAATCCATCTAAAAGTCACATAATAGGTAGTCCATCATTCAGGGAAAGTTTGCTTGAAGAAGAAGGTCTTTGCCTGCTTCTGGAAAGACAGCAGAAACGGGGCAGTCCTGGCCTCCAGGAGGAGGGAGTTCCAAAGTCTGGGAGCAGCAACAGAGAATGCCCTCTCATGTGTTCTTATGAGACGCAGGGCCGGCGCGTCCATTAAGGCAAACTAGGCAGTTGCCTTAGGGCGCCAAATGGACAGGGGATGGCAAAATGGAGAGGGGGCGTGCCCCCACCGCCACCGCTGGCTAGCCTGCTGCCCCTGTCCCCCCTGCCACTGGCCACCACCGCCTGCCCCCCGTGCCCCCATGCCCCCTGCCACCACCACCGCCCACCACCACCCTGCCCGCCCGCCACCGCCCCCCCGCCGCCTAGGGCGCAAGAAACCCTAGTGCCGGCCCTGATGAGACGCACCTGTGAAGAATAGTATTCTATTCTTCTTTCCTCAAGTAGCGTTCCAAAAAAGTAATTTATCCAAGATCTGCCTCTAGCTATCTTTGGTCAACCCATGGTTGTTTACTTGTTTCATTTACAATGTTGCACTCTAATAGGGATAAAAGTGAGTTGGCTAATATAATTTTATTAGGATTCTAGATATCTGCATTTCCTAGGGAAGATAGCATATTGTTTTTGTTGCAGGGGCAGGGTGAGTTGCTTTGTCTTCCTTTCTCTTCATAAAATGTCTTTTAAAAAATATTCCATTCTGAAAAACATTTTGAAAAGTTTTTCCTAGTCAGGCTTGTTTAAGGTTTAGTGACTTGATGGGAAGTGCCCAAACCTAACAGATGTATGTGTTTTTGTTCTGTTGTTACAAAGGACCAATCTGTTCCCTTTTTCAGATTACAACTGCTTAACAAGTGACTGGGTTAAGATGAAACAGAACCCTGGCTTCATTTGCTTTGTGCTTTTAAGGCCTGTAGCAGTTTGATAGGCCTGGAAACTCTGTCTACATTAGATAGTGCCTCTTATTCAGCCAATTTCTCTATCATGGAACAACTTTTGCTGAATAACCAGTTGCCTTCATTTTGTTGTCTCTATAACCTTTCTGGAACTTCCCATTATTCAAAAGAGAACATCCCCAAACTAACTGTTGAATGGACAAATGTCCCTTGATTTTATGGCAAATCTACTTATCATTTCTGTCACAGTTTTCTGTGCACTGCCCCCCACTTGTTCCCTTTGTCTCATTTGTCCCTAATTTTTTTCTTGTAGAAACACGAGATGGAAATGGCTGGAAAATCCTTATACTGAGATAGTTAAAATTGTTATGCTTAAGTTCTTCCCAATTCATTTCTAACTTCTAGACCTAATGTCTACATTCCAACTTCTATATGCTATAGTTGGCATGTCCCCCCTCCATCTTGCCTGGTTAAGATAGTCAGCAGGCCTCAGAGGAAGATGAGATGAGAAACAGGACCATAGTGGTAGCCATACTGAATGACCACATCTCTGAAGATCCATCCTACAACTCTGAAAACCATTCACTCTAGGCAGCTATTCCATCAGTCCCTAGAAGATAGAGAGAGATGAGAAAGAGGGCCATGCCACCAGACTTTAATTCCACCACATCTCCAACCATTTTGCCTTCAGATTCATTTCCGTATAGATCAGTGCCTATGAACAAGATTTCTCGTGTTTGTATTGATTACCCATAAACTAATCTGGAAGCCTTTTGAACAGAGAAGATGGGTAATATAAATGCATTACCTTTTACAAAAAAACTGCTGGATCTTCACTGGTCTTGCATGATCCTTGCTGTTCTTTGTGGACTATTCCACAACATTTGTATTCCGTTAAGACATTGCTTAGTTAGGATGTCCAAAAGACCGGGTTAATTTCTGAAGGGAGGGCGTCAGACCACCCCAGTGTATTTTGGAAGACGTTTTCTATTTTGGTTGCTTATTGCCTGGCAGCAGGGAATTTGAATTGGAAAGAGTGCTGTACTTTTAAGTGCACTTGGGAATGAAATGATTGGTGCTGGTTGCTAGGTAACTGAGTTTTCATCACACATCTTTTTGGCTGAGATCAGATTATAGCGTTTACAGTTGATCAACGTGGCCACTTGCCTTGTACTGCCTGTGCCAGAGGATTACTTTTTAAAAGTGGTAAATGAAAGTAAAGGAATCTTTATATGTACATTGGAGATACTGTAGCCAACTTGAGTTAACTCTTCAGTTTCCCTAGCCTTGTCGCTCTCCCTCTTGTCTGTCAGTAAGGCCATTTTTAAAAAAGTTAAATGGGCAGAGAGTTGTTTCAGCTGTAAATCCAGCTACAATGCAGCGACTTCAAAACTCTTCCAATTTAGCTAATCAAGCTTTAGCTCAAACATTTTGTCTTGCTGACATGCTTGTGTTCAGGGCAATGGAGGGAGGGTGTGGAGTTGTTCAGTAGATTATTGAAAACAGGCAGTCTGTTGTAACGTAAGTGCACTGTAGGCTAGCACATGCCACCTCTACTTTCCTTCTAAAGGAAAGCCATGGGAGCCATCTGTTTTTGACAGATTAGGGGGACAACTGGTGTGGCAGACTGACTCATTGCTGCAGAGATCCTGAAGAAGAAATGCTGTCTTGACTCCCAGTCCCAGTTATTGAATACTGAATAAACTGCAATAAACAGGAGAACAGAAGAAGATGATATTGGTGTAAATCATAATCTGAGACTATTTTGCTTTCAATGAAGGAGCAAACATAAGAACATAAGAAGAGCCATGCTGGATCAGGCCAAAGGCCCATCTAGTCCAGCTTCCTGTATATCACAAAGACCCCACCAAATGTGTCAGGGAGTGCACGAGACTAGATATCTGTTTCCTGATACCACTACCCTGCATCTGGTCCTTGAAGTACCCTGATTTTAAGCCTGGAGATTACACATCTCCATCATGGTTTGTAACCTGTGATGGACTTTTCCTCCAGGAAAAGTTCAATCCCCTTTTGAAGGCATCCAGGCTAGATGCCATCACCACATCTTGTGGCAGGGAGTTCCACAGACTAACAACACACTGGGTAAAAAAAAATTTTTTTGTCTGTTTTCACTCCCCAGCCCTCAATTTGAGTATATGTCCCCTACTTCTGGTATTTTGTGAGAGGGAGAAGAGCGTTCCTCTATCCACTTTAGTCATGCCCTGCATTATTTTGTACATCTCAGTCATATCCCCCCTCAGGTGCCTTTTTCTTCCAGTTTAAAGAGCTCCATATGTTTTAGCCTTTCCTCATATGGGTGGTCCCCCATCCCAGTAATCATTTTAGCCGCTCTCTTCTCCAGTTCCACAATGTCTTTTTTGAGATGCGGAGACCGATGAAGCTGTTTGGATGAACAGCGAAACGTTTCTATCTCTCAAAAAAGAAGACCAGTAGCCATGACTCAACTCCCGGTGACCAGAATTGTACACAATACTGCAGGTAAGGCCTTGCTATCATTTTGTACAATGGTATTATAATGTTGGCTGTTTTATTTTCAGTCTCCTTTTTGATAATCCCTAGCATGGATTTGGCCTTCTTCACCACTGCCACACATTGGGTAGACACCTTCATTGAGCTGTCCACCAACACACCAAGATCTCTTTCCTGATCCGTCACGGATAGCTCAGAGCCCATGAGTTGATAGATGAAGTTTTGATTTTTTTTTCCCCAATATGCATTACTTTACATTTGGCTACATTAAAACACATTTGCCATTTCGCAGCCCATTCCCCCAGTTTGGAGAGATCCTTCTGGAGCTCTTCACAATCTTCTCTGGTTTTTACCACACAGAAAAGTTTTGTGTCATCCACAAACTTGGCCACATCATTGCTTATCCCTGTCTCTAGGTCATTTATGAACAGATTGAAATGCACCGGTCCCAGGACAGATCCCTGGGGCACAGGGGCTTTTCACCTCTTTCCATTGTGACATTTGCTCATTGATACCTACTCTTTGATTCCTGGTTCTCAATCAGTTCGAGTAAGACGTTCATTATGCAAGGAAAAATTGTGACAGTATTTGTATGCTTTCTGCAGATACAGAAAACCCTGAATATCTGAGGACTGACCTTATTAACATGTTACAAAACTCTGTCTTATCCAATACAGTGGTACCTTGTATAAAGTAATTAATTTGTTCCAAATGAAATTATGTTAAACAAATTTTCCTTTATACAATTTTTCCCATAGGAATGCATTGAAACCAGAGTAATTCCTAATTATGTTGTACAGATTCACCCCATAGACAAATGTTAAGCAAATTTCCCCTATCTCCGGAATTTTTATGTTGTACAGATTTTATGTTATACAAACTGTTTGTTATACAAGGGTCCACTGTACTTGTTGTCTTTCCAGCAGTGGGCAGACCTGGCAGTCATATTCTGATTCTTGACAGCACTGTTGCCTGCCGCCGCCACTATCACAATAGCTGGAGGGACATAAATGAATAAAGAGTGACATAGTCATCTTAATATGAACTGTCCAATTGTTTTTCAGTTTATTAACACTTCCTTGCCAGTTTGACTTCCTGACTAGCTATCGGCATCGTTTGTACTTGCTCTTAGGTTTTTAAATGGTGATGCTTTGTTGCATTCTACTTGATGCTATTGTTATTGGTTCACATCATTTTTGTTGTGATGTTTTATTGTCAAAAAGTTACAGTTGGTTATCCCTTAATTTATGTGCCCCCGTAGGAATAGTGTTGGTAGAGTTTTTTTACCCTAAAAGGCACTCTAAAAACACTTTAAATAAATTAATGAAATTATGTAGCTAGGACATTGGCAATATGAGTAACAGAGTTGCTATCATAAAACTCTTTCCTCCTCCTCCTCCTCCTGCTTTGAACTGTTTCTGTGAATCTTCTGCGTGTGGGCTTCTGCCTGGTTCATCTGAGACAAAGGGCACAAACAGAACTTCAACATGTACAGAATCCTACATTTTCCTCAGGTATGAATATTGAGTGCTGCAATCTAGAACAATCTAGATGTTCTGATCTTCTAGAGAAAACGCACAAGGAGTATAAATAATGGACGCCAACTTAAGTCTCACAAAGAGAATGAGCAGAATTGTGTGATCATGGCCTTAAGTACAACCCTGTGGGGATTATTTTTGCAGGTTCGTGTATACATAGAGATCCTTCCTTTCAGAACTTGTGGAGATCAAAATGCATACTTATGCTCATTAATGGAAACCTGTTCTTGATTCTCTAACTAGCCAGTGACTCATTTCAGAAAGAAGCGGTGTCATTAGGAGCTGGGTGTCTCTCAAATGGCTCAATTGGCATTGCCATCTGGTATAGTAAAGTCAATATTTATACAAGATGAACATTCATATTCAAATGTGTGATGTAATAGTCTTATAAAAGTTTCTCAGTGGAATATGGAAGGATATCAAGACATGTGCAAGCATACAGACATGCACATGCGACCCACCACCACTACCACCAGTTTGGCCAAGGAAAGAACACAATAAGCCTCTGAGATCCATGGCACTAGACCAGATCTCTTCCCGATTCCAGTATGGTTTATCACTTATCTTAGATATGTGTTGTTATTTGGAAACACTTTAGGGTCTTTCTGTTTGAATTCTTGTCAAGGAAAACGTAGGTTTTGCTTGAGCTTATTTTAATGCTGGGTTTGCTGAAGATATTGAGTTGGATACTGTGGCTTGCAATGAGCCTTGACCTTCCCTTTGTGCAATCCTAAAGAGGTTTCTAAAGAAGTCAAGCCTCCTGGGGGCTGCATTTGGCTGGACAGGCAACATGTTGTACATAACCGTTTTTTGCAAATACTTGTTTCTACCCTGCTGGGTTCTGGCACTGAGATCAAGAACGTATCAGTGCAATATACATCAACTCCTCTGATTATATTTGTGGAATCGGTTGGGTGTTTTTTTGTGTGTGTGTGCGTTCATCTGTTAATGTTAATCTGTGTTTACTGTTTTGCCTTCATGGCCCAAGTCTAACTTTGTAGGGTCCCCGTATGACAAAAAAGCTTTATATCACCCCAAATTGGAACTTAATTCTTTAAATATTCATCTCCAACTAGGGAAGGCTACCCAGTGTGGCCAATGTTGACTTTTTTGTTTTTGTCTAGTCATTTATTCAAAAATATATCTAGCCTTGTCACTTTAAAAACTGTTGGTTTCTTTCTGTTATCTGTAAATAGAGAAGCCAATGCATTTCACCTGTGGTTGTGGCAGCTCTGGGTTAATATCTGCATAGCTAATGCAAATAAAGACTTTCTCCTTCTCTCCCAGAGTTCACAGCCAGACTACTCTACTCTATTAAAATGGAGATTCCCCCCCTTGTTTTTGAGGTTTGTGGAAGACTCAGTGCTAGTCTAGGGCAATTACTTTCAGCCCCAAACTGAATGCCCACTGCTTGACTTATCAGTCTCTTCCTCTCTTCACTTGTTTGCACAATATTCTCTTGACACAACACAAACACCGCCCCCATAATGCAGTGCTACGGCAGCAGATGGGGACACAGGCTCACATTCTCTGAGCAGCACATCTCCTAGAGAAGTGGTGGAGAATCTTTGGCACGCCAGATGTTTTTGACTACAACTCCCAGAATTCCAAACCTATATTGCCAGTGACAAAGAACTGTGGGAGTTGTGGTCCAAAACATCTGGAGTGCCGAAGGTTCGCCACATACAGTTTATCAGCCATAAAGCCCCCAACGGCTTTGTGCATCACCCACTACCTAGTTTGGAACAGGTGACAATTTGTTGTTGATGTTGTTGTTGTTGTTGTTGTTGTTGTGGTTGTTGTGGTTGTGGTTGTGGTTGTTGTGGTGGTTGTTGTGGTTGTTGACATGAAGGCTCCCAAGCCCATCCTGAAGCTTCCAAACACTTTCTCAGGTCCACAGTTTAAGATATCATCCGCTTTGCATTGATGTACTTCCACTAGCTGGATTCTGCCCTGTGTTTCTGTCTCTTTTCTCTGTCTGTCTGTCTGTCTGTCTGTCTGTCTGTCTGTCTGTCTGTCTGTCTGTCTCTCTCTCTCTCTCTCTCACACACACACACACACACACACACACACACACACACACGCACACAGAGAGAGGGGGCACATGTGTCTTAAACCTGCTTCAGAAGGTTATGTTCTACCTTGAAAGAAAAATACAACACAAGAGCAGTAATTCTTTCAAATGTTTGGGCCAAGCATCTGCAATGTCTTGATTAGCAGTATTTTAAAAAGAGTTCTAATGACATTGCTGAAAGATGAACAGTCTGGCTTCTAAATAGGTATAAACAGAGAAATGGAGAGCACAGTACAGCCAGATGGAATTTGGGCTGGGGAGAATTTCTTTCATGGGCTCATCATACAGATTGGTGTGTTATGTGTCTTCCGTATGTTTTAGATTATAACTCCCACAATTCCTTAGTGTTGGTTGTGCTGTCTTAGGCTTCTGGGAGCTGAAGTGCAAAACATCTGGAAGGGCAAAGGTTCTCACTACTGTTGTACAAGGGTTATGCAAGCTCCTAAAGACAAAATGTAACTAGTTTTCATAATTACGGACACACTAACAGAAATTAGGGAAGGACTATATCTCTGAGTCTGCACTAAAGGTACTGTCCTCTGATTTGAGTCATATTTAAAAAGCTTTTATCTTTGATACAGTCTGTTTTATTTTGCACATAAGAAATCCTTTTATTCACAAGAGAGATAATTCACACAGCACTTCAGATCGCACCAGTTTCTACCTCATTGATTATTGATGTCCCCACCCCCATCCTTTTCCCTCCCTTTTGTTACAGCTGAACTTCCATCGGGCCAAAGTGACTACCTTTCATTTGTTTAATTTAGTAAGTGGCATAGTACTACAGCAATACAGACACCTACAATGGATACTCCCTTATATTTTAAATAGCACTGTGTAACTTAGGGCAATATTTTTAAAAATTGGGAGAAGGGAAAATAGAGGAGAGGGTTTTCCACTGGCTTTTCTATGATCACAACCTACTGCCCAGGGTTGTCACTGGAAAGAATGCTGCCCACAACTGTTTAGGAGCAAATTAAGCAACTACATACATTGCAACGGGATAATTAGGAGCACTACCAATCACACCAAATAAACTGTAGCTCTAGCAGTGCGCCAAAAAGGAATGGAATAGCTTACAAAAAGGAAGGATGGATTGATCTTTCTTAAAACACATATGGTCTCCAGAAAACAGGGATACCTGTTTGATTTGCACCAAGAGCAAATCAAATAGTGACCTATATACTGGTCTGGTTGTGCCCTGAACTGAGTTAGATAGTTGGGATAATGCAGCTTTCTGTATTTCCGTAAGTCGTCAGGTTCCGGATCCAACAGATTAGTCCACTTGGTGGGTCATGATAAGCAAAGAGAGCCAAAGATGTGAGTGTGCACCTGATTCGTATTTAAAGAGAAGTCTTAGGCTGATCTCAAGACAGTTTTTATGTGAGGCATCTGTGAAGGAGGGTGTGAGACCTCCACTGTACAATGTGGCAGCAAACGGATATTTCCACATTCTCATCTTCCCTGTTTGTTTTCCCAGCTCTTGGTTGGAAAGGACTAACTGGAAATTTCATTACTTGATTTTAATTTCTCCCTTCATTTTAACTTCCAGTGCCTTCCAATTGTCAAGCCTTTTGGCCATTCCTGAGTGCTTCTCATGGAGAAATAGAAATCCACCACTGCTCAGGGCTCATGTTGGCAGCCCAGAAGGGAAAAAATTATATACTGGGCCTCCCCCTTTCCCATCAAACTCCTTTACACATTTCCCCCCTCTGTTTATGGAGCTATTGCCAGCTTGGGGACCTTGAAACCTCCCCAGGAAAAATCTGCTTTCTATATTAAAACACTCTAATGTTATAATGATTGGGTTTCTATATCTGCCAGATAGGTCACTAGCTCAGCAGTTTTGTTGAGAGAACAGTATCCAGGGATATTACAAAGGATTCCCGTTCTCTTTGGTAATTACCTTGAGGGTTAGATTGCTAGAGTTACAGCCTCTGAAGAACTATTGTTTCGATGAGCTCGTGTTACATCATAAAGTTGGTGTGTGTGTTCATTCTTTTCTCAAGGTTTATTTTTAATTCAAAGTCTTTTCTAGCTGATACAAACATACCTTGACAGATTTTTTTACCTTTTCTATTTAATTGGGGGTGGGGGCAGGTGATTAATGACTTATCTGCTGACTTGCTTTGATAAATTTGTCTGGAAATATCAAACAGAAGACTGGTGATACATGGTTAAGTCATATAAGGACAAGATTAATAAAGCGTGGCGTGTTGGTTTTATTTTCCCCTGAGCTGCACAGCAAATAAGCAGTTGCAATAATGCTTTGGCAGTCATAGACGTTGCACTCATTAGCAGATTGGTTTCAGTTGCAACCAGAACCATTTGCCCTTTCTTTCTCTCTCTCTCTCTCTCTCTCTACACACACACACACACACACACACACACACACACACACACACACACACACACACCATTTTGATATAAAGCCATAAACAACCAGGCTGGTGTATTCCATAAGAAGGCTGAATGCTTTGTTAGAGAATGCTTTGTTAGAGCACTCTGTCTCTCTCACCCTCACTCCTCCAAGTAATTTTTTTTATTAAGTTTAAGCACAGATGGTAAATATCATTCAGCCCCTAGATTTCAGTAGTGAGACAAGCTTGCTGTACCACCCAACTCCACCCCTAGCTTACATCCCAGATTCTTTTAGCACCAAAGCCAAGACGTACATTAGGGGGACAAGGAGTACAGGGAAGTCCTTTCCCCCTACATTTTATAGTCTTACCAATCCACATCTTCTGATCTCATAATTCTGCATTACATCAGAAGATATATAATAAACATGATAAATGAGCCAAAAGCCATGGATTATTGTCACCTGGGGAAAAGCCATAGCTAATAGGATTAGTGGAATACGTGGCTATGTTTGCCTGCAGCAGGTCCCATTTGCCACTGGTAAATAGGAGTTGAGTTGGAAAGATAGTTGGAAAGATTGTTGGCCAGGGGAGAACACAGAGATGTAGCACTGCACCTGCATGGGACGAATGTTGTTATTCTGTGTGAGGAAGCTTTATGCATTCAATTTGATTAGCACAACTGAGACATTTTTTCAGGTGAGGTCTCTGATTTAAAGCCTGTCCAGATGGCATTGATGCAGATTGTATGACTGGTCCTTGACCACCACTTCAGGCTGAACCGGAGAGATGTTTTCTCCACTTCTGGAAAATTCTCACAACCAGCCCATCCCCTCCAAGTAGAGAAGAAAACTGTAGTGGACATTTTGAACACTTTGTACATGCCTTGCATTCCCATTTTTCTTCAATCCCATTTAGCATAGCTATATATTGTTCCTGTAATAACCATGTGTGAGTACATGTCCAGTGGTATTAAATTCCCTTTACTACTTGCTCAGTACTATTAGGCTCAATATTTAGCTACATGAAACTGCTGTGAGAGGTTGTCTTGAGTTCTATGCGTGTGATGCCCAACTCTATCTCTTCTCACCATCTAAATCTGAGGAAGCTTTTTTAGTTCTAGAGCAATGTCTAGTGTCAAATGCTGGATGAGGGCAAATGAACTAAAACTTAATCCAGACAAGACAGAGGTGCTCCTGGTCAATCAAAAGGCTGAGCAAGGCATAGGGGTTTAGCCAATGCTGGATCGGGTTATACTGTCTCGGAAAACACAGACATGCAGCTTGGGGTTGCTCTCAGCCTGGATGCCCAGGTATCAGTGGTGGCCAGGAGTGCATTTGCACAGTTAAAAGTAGCATACCAGCTGTACCCATTGCCTGAGAACTCTGATCTGGCCATGGTGACTCACGCCTCAGTTACATCCTGACTTGACTACTTTAACATGCTCTATATGGAGCTGCCCTTTTGAACTTACAGCCAGATGGTTAGATGGGGCTGGTCAGGGGTTCCATAAACCCCATTAGAGCAACTTATTCACTGCTGATGCAGTTCTAGAGACACTTCAACATGCTGGTTTCAACTTATAAAGTCCTAAATAGATATAGGCACAAAACAAAAAAAATGGCATTTCGGTTTTTCGTTTGTCATTGAGAGGTCTGTTTCGGTTCGTTTCCGTTTGTCGTGAATTTTTGGAAATATTTCGTTACCGTTTTTTGTTTTTTCGTTTGTCGTTTCTACCCGCTTTTTGCACGATTTTTAAAGCATTTCCGTGTGCAGGCATCCCCCAACGCCCCAGACCAGAGGGAAAACACTAAAAAAAAATGGATGCTGGCAGAGACACAGTATAGACTAGGTATGCAGGGAGGCTGCAAAGGCAGCGGCGGGCGTTGCCCAGGGTGCAAGGCAGCCACAGAGTGACTGCACTGCGGGGCAAGGGAGGGTACTCACCGAGAGGTAGGCAGCACGCAGGCACACAGGGAGGCTGCAGGACTGAAGCAATCCCACCCTAACTCCCATCAGAGACTGCAAGGAGGACGGGGGATGCCAGACCTTTTTATGCCCTCTGTGGCTGCCAGACCTGCCCGCCCAGTCTGCAACCTGGGCATGCTATTGGTTGAACATGATCCCATCACATGGCTTGCCTCCATTTTGTGGCTGGAGTGACATCCATTTTAAAGGGAAAAGAAAAATACACTGCAATGGGAAAAGACAAAAACAAACGTTTTAAGGACCCCAACCCCCCTGGTAGGTATTATCAGACAATATAAATAATTATCGCTGCGTTTTTACGGATGTCCAGGGCATTTTTTAACATTTAAAACAGCTCATTTCATTGTGCGTCGCCATTAACGGAAACGAAACGTAACGACCACCATTTTCGTGGTTCTGTTCGTTTTGTTACATTTTCATCACAATTTTCATTTGTCGTTTCGTTATGTAACGGAAATGACAAAGGTACATTGTGTTGATTTTCCATCCCCTATTATTAATAAGCAACTGCAGGCTCTTTCCAACCTTGAATTAACAGGCAATCCTTTTCAAGCCAACAGTACAACCTAAGTACACACCTGAAGTGCCTTGGATGATCCCAACTCTGTTGTAATGCATTTTCCTCTTTTGATTAATGGAATAATCACTGCTATGCTCTGACTAAAACTAAGTTATACATTTGTAACAAACTTTGCAGAATTGCTTTCTCAACACTGGGGAGGAACAGTGCATGTCTTTTGGCAATCAGATATATATGTCTTCTGCATCTTTCTGCTTTTCGAATGGGAAAGGGTCTAGGTGTTTCATTTGACAAGCTCTTTTTGTTACTGTTCACTAGAAAGTGAACATGAACATCATTTGCAGGTTTTATCACTGAGACAACATTATCTGAAGAAAATCCCATTGGGGAAAAGGGGGGGGAATGCTCAGTATCTAATTTAATGCTCAGCAGCTTTTCTGAGTCACTGCATAGAGTGATACAAGCTTTATGCATGAACTGAAAAAAGAAATACATCTAAACAAGTCTATAGATGGTAAGTGACAATCAGTTAACATCACTACTCATCCTAGACTGCCAGTATTAAAAGCTATTGCAGGCAATATATCAAAAATGGAGGAAGAAGGCTGTCTCTACAATCTGTTTCTGCTATTCTAATATAATGGAAGCTAATAGGTTCATTTGGGCAATTGCATCTCTAACGTACCATGTGTTCCTACCGTTCTTACCAGGTTGTTATTTAAACAACTGTCTCTCCTTGTACAACCATGGGGCCTTTGAGAACACTGGATATCCTTTGTTTTGTTTTTAGATCAGATGAAGACTGCTTAGTTAGTTCTGACTTTCCTTACTTTTAATCTTGGCTCCATTTAGAAATAATGGGGGCTATAACCCAAGTTTGCGAATTGCATATATAGGTTTGGAATTTTGCCTTTCTCAGCATTAATGATGTGAAATCATTGGCGTTTCTGGACTGACCATTCCAAAACCATGATTCTATATGAAGTTAAGCTGTCAGATGATTCTTACATGGGTAGGATCCTCGAGCCTATAAAACTGTTGTGTTGAATCACAATATTGACAAGAGAGTGTGAAACCTAATCTGTGCAGAACATTCTCTAATTAACAAGCCAAACTTTTACATTGCCAGTGGGTGTGTGCAATGAAAATAGAGTCATGAAAATGATACAGTACACTGAATTTATCCTAATTGTGCAGCAATAGAAACAGGGAAGAATAAATAAACCAGTAAGGAGGGACAGATCTGCTTCACATTCTATATAATGTTGACCATTTCAAAGAACCAGTTAGCCATCCTGCATTCACATCAGATAGAAACATTTTTACAACTCAACAGAAAAAAACACATGTCTTTAGTTTTCCCTAATTTGTTATTGTTTGCAATCTCTTTCTCATACTCTACACCTTCTTATGCACCAGTTTCCTCGATTTTTGGAAACCTAAATTGGTAAATTCAGAAAACCTGATGAAAATTGCATTGCATATTTTGCCTTATTAGCTGCCTAGATGCCCTAAGCACATCCCATCTCACCCGATTTCAGAAGCTAAGCAGAGTCGGCCCTGGTTAGTACTTGGATGGGAGACCACCAGGAATACCAGGCGCTGTAGGCGCCTGGAGTAGGAACTGGCAAGCCACTCCAGTATTCCTGCCAAGAAAACTCCATGAACATGGGGTCACAAAGAGTCGGTCACGACTGTAATGACACACCACACACATTTTGCCTTATTAATTTATTGAATGTAAATTAGATGGAACAACAGATCTCTCTCTTTCATCCCTATTGAGGTTTACCTTAGGAACTGCGGAATATTGCTGCTGATGGGAATGGTTCTTATATGTTCTTTGTGTACTGTTTTCTTTACTGCCATCATTAAAACGTCCCGAGTGTGAATTTCAGATGAATTCTTATTGCATTTTTGCTCTGACTGGTAGAGATTGGCATGACCTAAGTTGTGGGGATTTGTACAAAGCTCTCTGGACAGCACCTTCACTCCCACCTGTGACAAGCTAGTCTACTCACCGTTCACCACTCTCCGGCAGCTCTCCAGTCTGGGTGGCTACTCAGCCTGCACTTCCCTGCTTCTCTCCAACAGCCAGCCATTCTGACAGGTCCGCGTGACACCCCACTATTTAAATTATGCACATCTGTCATCTTTAGTACTGCTTGTGTTTGTTGCCAAGTCTTAGACTGGTATTTGTTTGTTTCTTTTACTAGTTTTAATAATTATTTGTTTCAGCTTTAATGTTGTCTTTTAATGATGTAAGTTGCCTTTGTATACTCATTATTCATAGCTTTAAATATTGTCTTTTATGTAAACCACTATTGTATACTCATTATTTTCAGCTTTAAATATGGCCTTTCAGTGATACAAGCTGCCTTGGGTCCTTTTTAAGGAGAAAAGCAGGGTAAAAATATTTTGGAAAAAGAAATAATAAATAGGGCAGAAGGCAAATATGTTCTCTAAGTACTGTACTTCCCATTCTTTCTTTTAAATTTTCATTGTTAAAGACCAAGATGTAAAGGACAGATTGCCTTACTGGAATCTTAAGACTTCCCCAAATCAATCCAAGATTGATCTGAATTCATATCTATAGCACACGAGCAGCTGTGTAGCTGATGGTATTATATTAATGCCTTTTGATCTACCTATGACACTGGGTGACATATATTTGGAGTGTGTTTTTTTTTCATTTAAAAGCATGATTTTTATTTTGGAATTGTTTGCAAAACTATGTGGGGCATTAAATAATTTGAGCAAGGAATTGATATATACAGAACACCGGGTGCAAGTGAGACTATGGGTTGTGTCTAATGTGTCTAAACCACAATCTTGGTTTTAAGGGAATGTATGCCAGCTAACCAAGTCCAGCAGCCTGCCAGACCTGAATAGAGAGACTTTTCAGTCTCCCTTCTTTGAGAATCCAGGGGATAGTCCTTCCCAGGAAAACTGCCAATATGAAAAGATTCTTTGGGGATTGAATGTTTATGCTGTGAGTAGGGATGTGCAAGGATTTCATTTCATTTCATTTGTTCCCTTTTTACAAGCACGAACTTATATGTTGGGATAGGAAGAAATCTTGTCAACGTTTCCCCCTGGCATCTAGAGGCCCCGTATTTACAGGGATGCTTCCTTTACCTCTCCTCTTCATGCCCTGCAAGTTTGGTTAAGACTGGTGTTAAGAAATCCAACCTATGTACCCCACAAGAGGGAGCCTGATGAGAGTGTCCACCAGGCACCTTGCAGAGAACCTTCTCTTAACTCTCCTCTACAAGCCATCTGAGGTTGGTGAAGATTTAGTGACAGACATCTGAGTTGTACACCAACAAAGCAGCGGGGCTAGGTTGGTGTCCTTTAGAAACTGGATTGAGGAAACCCAGTCTTCATGAAGCTTGGTGGGATTGTACAGGAGATTCAGAGGAGCTTCTCTGCAAGTTTCAAGAAGCTCCAGGAGGGATTGCTCCTCTTTAGCACTACTCTCATCGACATGAAGATAAGTCTGATAGATATACATTCTCTTCTTGCCTTAGAGACCTGAACAATGCTATCTTGCTGAATCTACCAGATGGTCTATGATGGCCTGTCTATGTTAATTTATGCAAATATTTAGAAGCTGAACTGGCTTAGGATATTAATTACCTTTCCAGAAAGCAGAATTGTATTTTGGATCTCCATAAATTGATTTGTGCACATTTTCTGTATGACAGTGTTTAGGAAATCAATATATTAGGATTTCTCCTTTAGATTTTGTTTTGTTGTGTTGTGTTTTTCTTTTCTCTTCTTTGTTTCTGTTAGAAACTATCCAGCAGAGCTTCAGGGGTGAAAGATCAGCTGACAGGGTGCTGTTGGTGTCCAATGGACTCCCTAACATTTCCTTCAGTTATTTATTTATTTTTACTTAAAACTATTGGAACAGGGGAAGAGACATTAAGATTTGTTTTGGGCACAGAGTTGGCAGATGTAAGAAAAGACAGGAACGTACCTAGCTTTATCTGGAAATTTGATATAATTTCCAGTAGCTTGAAAATGCAAACATTTTAGCTTAAGGCAGTTTCAATTTTACAGCAACTTCCCTGTATCTGATCTTTCCACTAATAAGAGGAGCCTTTTCTGCTTTTTCTCATCATTGCATTTCCCAGGTTTTCCCACTGGGGGCATTTGAACTGGAAAGCCAGTGAAAACTGAATATTGCTGAAGTTTTAACTGAAAGGCTGGTGATTCCATGGGCCATTAAAATGTTGTGGCTCTGGTGCCATGGAAGGAATGCTTGAGTTATCCAACAGCCTGAGACTAGGAAGTCAAGTAAGGCACAGATGTCTAATGGGACAGACTCCCAGAAAGTGGGAATTGCTCACTCTCGCATGTGGTCTCTGTGCTTTCTTGACATTATCTTCAATTCTAACTCTGCATGAACTGTAGTTCTATATAGGGCCACAAGGACCCTCTTGGTGATCTGTAGAAGAGATCTTTGCTTTAAAGATACAGTAGCAGAAAAGCATGTAAATTAAGGCTTTGAAATTTGAGTCTCCAGATGCTATTGGACCTGAACACTTGAGAAACTACAGCTAGCATGCATAGTTGGGAGTCGTATTACAAGAACCTCTGGGAATTGCATGACCATTTTACTAAAAGCCCATCACTAAAAAGGACAAGTATTTATTTATTTATTTATTTATATAAATATATAATATATAATATATATTATATATTTATATTTATTTATTTGTATGTTATTTTTACACTGTATTGTTTATTTTGTTATGATATAACTATGTAAACCGCCCAGAGTGGCTGTGTGGCTAGATGGGCGGTATACAAATCCAATAAATAAATAAATAAATAAATAATAAATAAATAAATAAATAAATAAATAAATAAATAAATAAATAAATAAATAAATAAAGTAGATGATACTGTTCTGCATAAAATTGCAGATGTAAATATATGCCTTCAAATAAAACATTAGAAAAGGGTTACAATATGTCTCACCTGAATGAGAAGAAAAAAGGGGTTGAGTGAGAAGATTGTAAATGGATTACTTATGTCTGTTTTTGTTGTCTGGGAACCATTACTTGTGGATGGGGAACTTTAAGGCTTGTGATTTACTTCCTTAAGGTTTAAACCTCTTTAAGTCAGGCTCAGAATTACAACCTTCCAATGGAAGACAACATCAAAGGGTCACTTTATTCTGACAGGCCTTTCAATGGAAGACTATCCTTTCTAAAAGAGGACATAGGCATGGTGTCCAGGAAGAGAAATTTGGGGAACACAAATATAGATTGCAAAGACACGAACATCAAATTTGCACTTTCTTTTCACACCTTTCCCAATGCATTTGGAGGGTATTAGCCTTGCCAGACAATATATTGGATGAATTATTTCAGAACTGGAATGGAAAACCAAGTTACCATGGCACAACTTTTCTGTACTGCAGTTTGTATCTTGATGTCTGATGAGGAGAGGCTCATAGAAAAGCTAGAAAATTTTATTTCTAAAGTTTTGTGCCTTCATCTGGTATGCTTTTAGAATACTCTTGCTTGTTGAAGGCTCCGATCTATCATGTATTAGTGCTTGACACCATCTTATCTTCTTATGAAGTAGCTGTCATTTAATTCAAAAACAGAACAGTATCTGGGAACAACGGTAGATCTGAAGGCTGTCAGGGAAGACAGATGGAAAGCTGAAAAGAATGAAGAATGAATTCCAAAAGTCGACTTAGGAGAAATTAAATTCTCTTGCATATTTTTGGCTCTGCATAATATGGATATTCATTTGTATTTCTACTTTAGGAGTTAAATTGTTGCCAGCCAAGAGAGCTGTGGAAAGAAGATGGTGCTTGAATAAAGTGCATTAATTGAAATTTTAGAAACTCTAAATAGAGAAATAGGAATTTCTTCAGCAGATTGTTCTCAATAGGTTTTAAAAAAGAATTTACATCATTCTTAGCTATGGGATTAGAATGATGAACTGTTTTAATGTTAGTAAGGTACTTTTACTTATTGGCATCCGTCCTCCTTCCCTACTATGAACATACAGAGGGTATACGTGGTGCTTTTCCTGCTCATGTTGCCTTCACAATAACTATGAACAATAACTATGAAGTTATTGTTATTGACTGATCCTAGGCTACCCAGGGAGCTTCACAGCCAAGAAGACTTGCAGGCCGACTCCACCATGCCAACGGTGACACTATACTGACTTTCATTAGACTTGTTTGCTGAGTGTGATAGCAAAATTGCAAATCCCGTGACACCTCCTTAGACCAACAAATCTAAAAAGTGCCAGATGACAACCGCTTGAAAAGGCTGCCTCAGGTTTGAAAAGGACTTTACAAAATATGGGGCTAACAGTTGACCCAAGAAGTAAGATTTACAAGGAGCTACAGATCATGTTAATTGCAAATCCTTTTATTGTGGAACATTTGCTGATGGTTACATCTACGCATTGCTCAACTACCTTTGCTCTATAAGGTCCCGGGAGAGAGAGAGAAACTGCATTGTCAAAGGAAGCTCCGAACTTATACCTGTCTGCTGGCCAACAGTGACACTTCCTATTCTTTCCTGCTTATTTAGCCAAAGGAATGAGAACTTAGATGCCCTAAGCACATCTGATCTCACCTGATTTCGGAAGCTAAGCAGGGTTGGCCCTGGTTAGTACTTGGATGGGAGACCACCAGGGAATACCAGGTGCTGTAGGTGCCTGGAGTAGGAACTGGCAAAGCCACTCCAGTATTCCTGGCAAGAAAATTCCATGGACGTGAGGTCACGAAGAGTCGGTCAGAAGTGTAACAACACAACACAACACACACACAAAGAAACATTGTTGTCCATCATAGGAAATGTTTTGGCCTCTTCAGAACAGGCTTCCAGACTTAATGTTCTCATGATGAGAACATGGGTTGAACTGCCATTCTCATTATCCCATGATGCTGTCTGGGAATGATGGGAGCTGCAATCCACAATATGAGGAGGGCCTGATTTGACATCTTTTTGCAGTTTTACTGTGAGTTAGTGCAAGAGTCTTTTGAGTGCATGAATTCTTCTGGAGTATATATGTTCTGGGCCCCAGAATGTCAACACATGTAGGATGATGTCATTTGTTCCCATTGTTTTCTTACCTCCTCTGTTTTTTTCCTAGTAGTTTGGAAAGGATGAGAGAGTTCTTTAAGTACATATGATCTCCCTGGTTGGGAAGGCCAGTTTGAATAAATGGGAAAATGTGTACAGTACTTAATATTAATGGGGAGAAAAGAAGAGAAATGCATTTCACCAAGACCATTTTATGTATTCCTGTGTAGAAGAGCAGTCTAATCTTTTGGAGAGAGCAGTGCATGTGTTATGTTTGGATAAGTTTACCTCCCACCCACCCCATGCTTGGAACTGGAGCGTGTCTTGGCAGTGGGAAACCATTGTGACAAAATAATTCTGAACACTAAAGCATCCAATATCTGAAACAAAGCCCAGCTGGTTTCTTCTTAAAGCTACAGCATCTTGTCTCTTGTTTGTTACATCTGAAAAATTGAGCCATCCAGTTCAAATTAGCTATGGTTTACATTAGTACTGGGATGATCCATGGTAATTGCCAGTTCCAAACTGAACTCCGGTCATGGCAGATGGAGCAGTTGACACTTGGTAACCAGCAGTTCTAAACATCCTCATGTTGTTGTATCTTTTGTCTTTGGAATGAGGATTATGTTTCAAAAGCCATGTGTGTGTTGCAGTGGATCTGCAGTTCAGCTGCTGTTACCCCTGTTGGATCTTTATTAGAGGTATACAGATTTGTGGATTTTGATAACAACTCTCAGAATTTACCATTGTTATGGCCACATATTGTGACTGGTGGTGGGTCTTTCGTAAGCAGTCTCACCTGCTCTTCCTCTCTGACTTGAAGCATATGTTTTCATAGGAGCAAGTCTGTTGGCTTGATGTCTAGCATGTTACGGATATAATACAAGGTTTCTTGGAGAATATACAGTGGGTGCTGTCAAACATCTCCTGTCTCTGGGAACCCAGACCCAGGCACTTTATATCTCTGACAATAAGACTCCCATAAAGAAAAGAACTTACATTGCTTCCAGACTTTTCTTAGAGTATTTTCCTTTGAGCTCTATATTCAGTGCTTTGTTTTTAAAAAGCAAAATTGGTGCATTGGTGACTCTCATTGTTCTGTTAAATTCCTCATCCTGTGCAAAGGGTATACAGTATGTGTGGTTTTCCAAAGCTCTTAGCTTCTTCCATTTACAATTTAATTCTGCAGCCTACATATTCCCCACCAGCACCACCAGTGAGCTGGGTACTCATTTTACCAATCTCAGAAGGAGAGAAGGCTGAGTTAACCCTGGGATTGAAGCCTTGGGTCATGAGCACAGTTTTGGCTGAAGTACAGCAGTTTTAACCACTACATGATGAGGCTCCTGAAGCAAATTATTTTTAAAATTTCTGCATGTCTTGAGTTATTCATTTATTAAATATATAACTCAATCTTTTTTTTTGCCCAATGAATGATGTGCAGGATGGCCAACAAAGGTAACATCAACTAATAATGCTGAACTAGACAGAAACTGATACTACATCGCTCAGCAAGATCCCAGCTTAGATGCCAAATGCCTGTCTGAAAAGAAAAATCTTCACAAGCTTCCTGTAACCAGCCCAGTCAACAGTCTGGTAACACAGCATCCTGAACTAGCTGGAGATTCTGAACAATTTTTAAAAAATAGCCCCATAGAAAGTATGTTAACAGTAATCCAGGTGTGGTGTAACAAAGGAATGGGTGCTTATAGTTAAATTGGACTTCTCTAGGAATGGATTCAGTTGGCATGCTAGCTGTAGCTATGTAAACACAGTCCTGGCCACTGCCCAAATCTGGGCATCTGGTTTCAGGGTTGAATCCAGGAATATACCATTTTAGGCATGATGGAAATACACTGTGTTGGAACAAGGCTTTTACCACTACCCTTCTTCTTCTTCTTCTTCTTCTTCTTCTTCTTCTTCTTCTTCTTCCTCCTCCTCCTCCTCCTCCTCCTCCTCCTCCTCCTCCTTCTTGTGTCATGACCCCATATCCATGGAGTTTTCTTGGAAGGAATACTGGAGTGGCTTGCCAGTTCTTCCAAACAGAGTGTTCATTCACAACTGAACCCAGAGGCGCGATCAGCTGACTGGGTGGGGTGGGGTGGGGTAGGAGGAGGAGTCAAGAACTGGGCCTGGGATGATCCCCCATTTTTTGCACTTAAATCCCAGCATGTCTTCCAGCCAGGCTTGCTGGGGGAATTGTGCAACTCTCTCTCCCCAGTTGCAAACCGTTACTTGGGACGGATTACAAATCCCAGCTTGTCTTTCAGCCAGGCTGGTTTGGGGAGCTCAATTGAAGCATTGAATATGATTTTATAATGCATTTTATGATTGATATTGTGTTGTAGTGTAATTATTTGTTTGTTATATTAGTTTATTATACTATAGGTTTGCTCTGTTTGATGTATGTTTTGTTTAGTAATGTTGTAAGCCGCCCAAAAGTAGCTAGATGGGTGGGGTATAAGTTAAATAAATAAATAAATAAATAAATAAATAAATAAATTAAATAAATGAGGTGCACAGCCAATGGATCTCAATTTTCCAAGTATCCTGTCCATATGCTCAGAACATATCTATTTTATTTGAAGATGTATACAGTCCATGTTTACATCCACTGGATCTGTATCAGCTATGGAATTGACAAGTCTGAGCAGTTCTAACAACCAATTGTCAGATGCGTTGGATATGTCTGTCTGTTAAAATCTTGCATTTTCTTCTCATTAGCCAGAAAATAATAGGGACCATTTGAAAGGGCTCCATTAGAAAGCATTCTGCCCAGCTGCACTCATGACCAACCAAAATGCTCTTTGTCTCCATTGCCACCAGAGAGTAGTGCTTTAGATGGGCTCTAACCATTCCTAATCACACCCTCTCACTTTTTGCTCCAACATTGCTCTCATCATTCCCAGCTCTACAGTTAAACTCGGGCACATTTTTTTTTCTCATCTGAGCAGAAGAGAATGTTTGGCTGTTAAAGCATCAACCATCTTATTTTCCATTCCATAGGTCGATCAGGGCTTAGAAACAATTGATTCTGTATGAAGATACTTCTATACGGGGTTCTGGACGCTGAGTCATGGCAAATGGGCTTCTTTTCTTGAGAGAGTGAAACATTTTGCTGCTCATCCAAGCAGCTTTGTCAGTCAATTTCAGTCTCTCTCAAGAAAAGAAGTCCAGTTGCCATGACTCAACTTCCAGATAAATTCACCTGGATGACTGAGGGCGTTTATACACAACCCCTAAGCTCCGCCGCAAATGGCTGCAAGCTCCAGACCTTTAAAATGTTTACCCACCAGCTCCGGAGTTTGCAGACAATTAAGTGCAACCCCGCCCACTTTAGCGCGACCCAGCGCACTTTTCTTGTACCTGCTTTTTGATGGTGAAAAATATTTGATGCGGAGAGTGCCTGAGCTCTCCTCGCTTCTTTCTGTTGTTTTTCTTTTGCCTCTGCCCCTTAAAGAGGAACCAGGAAGTAAACGGAGGTCGGAGCGGCACCGGAGGTAAGAATGCATTCTTTTGTCCCTGTCTAAGGCTTTTTTTCTCCCTCCCCTCACGCAGACAGAACAAAGAAGTGCAGAGCGGGTGTGGACGGAGGAAGAGCAACGAACCCTCAAGATCTCTGGTCCAAATTTAAGGGACCAGCAGATCTTAGGGGTCGTGTAAAAAGGCCCTGAGAATCTTCACAGATGTATTCTGTAGTGGGTTGTTTCAGCATCTTCAGAGTTAACTTCAAAAGACGTAATCTGGATAAACAATTACACTTTGCTGGCTTGGTCTCAGAATATTTGAAAGTTGAGTTGGAGAACAAATAAGCACTGGAAGGCTGAGACATAGCTGGGGGAGAGGATGCAGGCAAGTCTGGCAGCAAGAATCAAAAAATGTAATTGGGTCAAAGTACCCACTGTGGCTTCATCAATTTTCAGGGCTATCAAACAATGAAGGAGGTAACTGTTTAAACCAGGGGTGGAACCCTCGGCCGTCCTGTTGTTTTGAAATGCAACTCCCAGAATTCCAAGCATATATTGCCAATAATAAAGGAATGTGGGATTTGTGGCCTAAAACATCTGGAAGGCCTACGGTTCCCCCACCTCTGGTTTAAATGGTTACCTCCTTTGTTGCTTCATAGCAGTTCAAAAACATATTTTAGACATCCTTGCAGTTCCTTGAGTGGGGCATGAACTGATGTCCAGATACTTTCCTGAGACCTAGCTTTTGGATAATGAAACAGAATAAAGGCCAGTTCAAGTAACCCCTTAGCAGAGTGAGAAATTTGTCCTTAACATACCTGGGTAGTAGCACAACTTACACCTTGGTTCAGGCTTTCCAGCTCGAATCCTATTGCCATTTCACACTTGAACAAGGCAAATACAGTTTGTCTTAAATGCAAATTGATGCTTGTTAACCAGTGCAGGTTGCATTCCTGCATGTGCATGAGTTGTGCAGTCAAGTGTACAGCTAAGAACGCAGCCAGCACCTAATTAATGAGTAGCAATTTGCCACCGTAACTGCCAGAGTTTTCTTTACCTAAGGATTATTTAAAAGGGGGATTCTGGCTTTTGTACTACTGCTAAATAACTGAAATTGATTGAGCATTATATGGGGTATAATGTGGGCTTAGTTATGATTTGCTTCAGGACAAGTTGATTGCACGGCAGTTTTATCATCTGCTTAGATATCTTCAGCTTACATGCATGTTGTTGTGGTTTATCATTTCAACTTGTTCAGGTAGTTGTTCAGAACTCAGAACTCCTCCAGAATCTTCAAATTTAGGATTAATTAATTCGTGCCTGACTTATATACATACTGAAATCTGTACTGCTTCAGACATGCACAATAATTAACTGTGTCGACTGATTATCTCTCTAATTAGAGAATAAGGTCATTTGTACCTAAAAGTTTGGGAATTGTGTGAAAACCTTAATGGCATTCCTCTTCTCACACTTGTCTTCCATGCCATTTGGCCCCAATGTTGCTGGCCCAGAGAAATACATTTTGCACCTCTGTATCCCACAAGCTGTATGGTGCTGACCTTATTCAGTTGAGCAATTCTCCCATCCACCCACCCACCCAATGACTGAGCAAGCAGTGGCCACCCTTTAATTGACTTGGAGCCAGTTTCAGCCATGTGATGATTTCTCTTTGGCCTTATTAAAAGTTATGGTTATCCAACAGTCTGGTGGCAACAGCAAAATGTGTTAATGATCATTTCATTAGAATGCAGGGCTGTTATTGTTCTGGCAGAACAAATTGACGTTCTATAAGGCAATTCTAAAAATGAGGAAGGCCACACCAAAAAAAAAAATCATAACTTTGAAACTGGACTTTATGTCAGCACCAAATTTAGGACAGATGTAGCAGTGGGCTAGAGGACTGAAACTGTCGGCTGCAAAGTAGGCAGCTCGGTGGTTCGAATCCTGGATGCCACACAGTGAAGCCAACTCCCACTGTTAACCCCAGCTCCTGCCAGCCTAGCAGTTTGAAAGCATGTAAAGGCAAGAAGATAAATAGGTACTGCCGTAAAAAGCAGGAAGGGAAACAGTGTTTCGTGCTCAGAAATGCATTCAGCCATGCTGGCCACATGGCCATGGACTTGCACAACACTGGCTCTTTGGCCTGAAAACAGAATTGAGCACCGCCCCTAGAGTCCGACACGACTAGTACACATGGGCAGGAGGAACCTTTACCTTTACTAGCAGAAAGTCTGCTCTTGCTCTGTGTTAAGGTTGGGGATGATTGGACAATGGTTTTTTGAGTTTTTTATTTTTTTAAGTGAAATTGTCCCCCCCCCCCCGTGGAGAATCAAGTGACCTTAAATGTCCTCAGATCTCCAAAGCAATTAGAGCCAAAGATGGTCCTAACCAAATCAAACACAAAAATACATCTAGTGAACATCCTTATGTATCTTGCTGGATGTATCTGTTCATATTAAAATATATACTGTGTATACTGACACAGGTATAGTATATGATGCATTTAAAATATATATTTTTAAAAATCTGAAATATATATATTAAATGAATATGTAATAATGCACATGCTTTATATGCAGGAGGTTCTAGGTTCTATTTCTGGGTTCACCAGGTAGTCTAGGAAAAACAGAGACCTGGGCAGCATTGGAGCTTGGTGAACCACCGGTTTGACAGTATAAAACAGTGTATTGGGTTCCGCTCCAGATATAACAACATTGCAAACAGTTCCCGCTCAGAATGACTGCATTTCACTATAGTGAGAACTTTAAGAGATAAATTTTAGTTACCCAGTATTGGTTATAGGTGGTAGAGGGACTGAAAACCTATGAGAATGCAGCTGTTTGTGAGAATTACTCTCTGTGCTCTCAGGAATAAATAATTGAATGAATGCTGTTGGTACCAGAGAAGAGTGCTAGGGGGAAATGCTCTGTGTTATGCATCTTATGTGGCTGGTAATTATAAACATAGACTTACCAACCTTTTTCAAGTAACCTATGGCTACATAGTACAATTCTTGTTTGGCTAATTGTTTACTGCCCTTGTTCAGGTGCTCTCTTTTTCTGGGACAAGATAGGAGGAGGCTGCTATGCTAAGTATCTCTTCGAGTCCACCATGATGTTGCCTCCATATTTTTAGAGAGCGTGGTGGCTCACTCTTCAGCCCGTTGGTTTGAATCCTAGGTGCCCCGCAGCGGAGTGAGCTCCCGTCGTTAACCCCAGCTCCTGCTAACCTAGCAGTTCAAAAGCATGTAAATGCAAGTAGATAAATAGGTACTGCTGTAAAAAGCAGTAAACAGTGTTCTGTGCACAGAAATGCATTTGGCTGTGCCGGCCACATGGCCACAGACTTGCACAACACTAGTTCTTTGGCTTAAAAACGGAGATGAGCGCTGCCCCTAGAATCGGACATGACTAGCATGCAAGTGTGGAGGGCACCTTTACCTTTTTACATAGTACAAAGCTTTTTTTTTTAAATCAAGCCATAATCAGATTTAAAGCTGCTTTGTGTACTTCTCCTAGACTCGATGCTTGATAGCAGAGTGCTTTTGGTTGTGTGTTCTACCAGCTATAATCTTTGGGTTAGAAAAACAGAACATTCCTGGAAGATTTCTGGGGTTGCTTTTGGGAGCGGCCATCTCCTACCCTTTCTGTCCCTGTTCACTGTGAAACATAGTCGGTTAATTGGCAGTTTGCTAGATGTGCTGGCTGCTCTACAGACATCTCATTTATAGGAAACATGTTCCAGAGGGCTGACTGTTGTTTCCATTCCTCGAGGCGTGGCTTCAAAGCTAGGGATGTTGTTTGAATATGACTGGGGAGAGAAGCCTGAGGGACCTTTTGGAGGGAACGGTTAAACCAAAAATCCCCACAGCAAACCCCAGTCTCAACAGGTTTTGCTTTCCTCGTACTGTCAGTGCTCAGAGACCAATAAGAGTGATAGGACCACAGAAGCTGAATGTGGATGGGGGATGTTCAAGGGACCCCTGGATGCTTCAGAAAGTGGCGCCAGCAGTTTGGTAGGCTGTGTTCTGATATATTGTTAATTGAAATGGTTCTTAATAGTAGAAAAACTATTTGGTATGCAAATTATATAAAATATTGCTGAGATTATAATCTTGCTTTTATGTTAACTGTTGGAAAGCTGCAAAATATCTGGGTTGTTTGGGGTTTGGGGGGGGTTGGAATGCATTTGCTATGGCTTTTGTGATACAGAAATTGACTTGGCTTATAGTGCAACATTGTCTTGATATTGATTCCGCAGTAGAACCCTGTGATGCTCCTTCCTGTGTAGCAACTCATTAATGTTCAGCAGTGTTGATCTGATGTAGCTGTTCTATTTTCCTAGCATTTAGAAGTTGTTTTGTAAATTTAAATCATCATGAATGCCTGTATTCATTCTTGTTATTAAAATAATTTTTGGTAAACTAAATAATACTTCTGTTCTTTGGGAATTAATAACTTACATTTGGCTTACAGTCTTTGCAATTATTAAGATCCTGATCTACTCACTTTCTCAGTTCCCTACACATGAAATAGATTCAACGTGACATAAATTGCCATCTATCTGAGTCACCTTCCTAGCTAGCCACATTTTATGGCTAGGACTGAACATGACAACCCAGGAAACCCCTGTCATAGTGATTGGATTTGATCTTAAATTATGTGCCTTCTGATTGAGTCATACCTCTTTTACGTAAAACCTCCTAGCTATTTGTTAATGCACAGAAATTACAATCATATGAGACTGCATTTCCTAGTCTTGTGTACTAATGCTCACTAACTGTTTTCATGCATTAATCTGCTACGCCTGTGTTTCTGTTTGGATTGGTGTTCAGCTGATGGTGTGGGGAAAGGGTTTGCAAGCTGAGAGCCAATGCTACATGGATTACACTTTCGGAATGCAAAGAGTAATGGCTGGAGGTCTTGACGTTTTGTCTCCCTGAGCAGAACATCCACCAGTAAATCCCTTGTCTGGAAGCCTGATGTTTCTTACGTATTTCCATGGTTTCTGTCAAAAATTTTAGACAACACAGAGATTAAAAATCGGTGCTGATAACTTCTGTGACAAGACAACCGTTCCTCTGATGCTTGCAGATTTCAAAATGCCTTTTCTGCAACGTCATAAAAACCTCTAGTTTTTGGCTGCTGGGATGTATTCCAAGCAATTCTGCTGGCTGTGCCTCGCCATTTTCAACACAGCAAAACTGAAAATTATGCCCAACTGAAAAAAGGCAGTCCTACTTAAGCCTGATTGGTTGGAAGTGCATCCAGCAGGAATAGAAAAGGATCTTTTAAAAGTGGCATTGCTGGTTTTGATGCCATGTGTTATCTATTAAAAGCAAACTGGCAAGCACAAAAGAGCATGTACAGGGTTTTCCTGCCAATCACTTCCTATGAAGGGCTCTGGTGTGATGAGGCGTATTGTACAGTACTTAATCACTCATGGTCTAAAAGGCTGGAGATAGTTTGCTCACAAAGCATGACATGTCTGCCTGATGATACTTCTGTAGTTTTCTAAGACTGAAGGGATATTTGCTTAATGACTAAAACGAATGCACAAACTCTTCGTCCACCCCCCCCACCATTATTACATTTCTATTCATTCAGTCACCCTGATATGCATGAGAACAAGTTGATATTCTGTTCATCACAAGGATTTTACGAAGTCTGAGACAGGACCTTGTATGTTGCAGGAAAGAATTACCTGAAGAACTACCGTAGTTATCTTTCATTGTGGCAGTGTCTACAAGATTGCAAAAATCAGGTTATGGAGCAGAATAGTGTTTATTGCAAAGTAGTAGCATCCTCATGAGCAAATGAACTTCCATCCCCATATTCTGATAGTTCTGAATAAGCTGATAAGCTGACGTGATGATCATGTACAGTGTTGTCATGTTTGGCCCAAATTTGACATGGAGACTTGGGCACCATTAAGGGGTTGAGACCGGGAAGAGATCCCGTGAGTGCAGGTTCCCTCATGCTTTTACAGCAAAGCAGAGCATGGAAATCCAGGATCACAACTCATGAGACTTCTTGCTGCACACATCCTGAACTTACATGGCATGGGATGCTGCTTCAAGTCTAGAACTGGGGCAAGACATTTTGAATGCCTGCTGCCAACAAGGATAGGCAGCCTGAGCCAGATGGAGAAGCAGTGAGCAGTTTCATGAAATGTTTAGTTCTCCCTTCCTTTCAGCCTGTCTTTCCAGTAGTCGCTCCCCAAGATGGCCCAGTGCCATCTGAGAAGCTTTTAACTGAAGGTTCTAGGAACTGACCTGGGACCTTCAGTTTGCAGAGGAAATGCTCTGCCACCGAGCTATGATTCAAAGGGGTTAAACTCCAGAAACAATTAGTTGCAGAGGATTTGAATATAATGTGATTTATCTGCTCAAATTTGACAGTATTCCTGGTAGGTAGATAGCTGAGACATAATGCCCTGAATGTAGAAATTCCAGTGCTGTTGTTACACGCCCCATTTTGTCTTCATTGCAGAGTTGTGTAGAAGTCTGCTCCGTACCTAGTTAAGGAGTGCTTGTGACTTTTAGAGCTGAAAAAAACACTTTAAATATTTGAATAGCTGAATGTTTTAGTTGACTGTGAAGAAAGGCGGAAACGTACTCCCTCCTCCACAGGGTGATTCATGGATTTTGCTCTTCCTTGCCAATTTCCATCTGCAACCAGTTCAACGTACCAATATTTTTCACGTGGGATGGGGTGGAGGGCTGGCTTCTTTTCTTACAGGAATGGCCTATGTTTGCCATACCTTGCATAAGTTAATTCTAGTAAAATAAAACTGGAGGTAGAACAGTGACATGAGGAATGGAATACTGATAATGGCAGAAGGGAGCATCTTATGATACCATGGTAACGTCTACATACTTTAAAGGAGTTTTGCAAACTGGCTATACTTATGGAACATGGAAATGAATGAATGGTCTAATGAGTAAATAAGTCATAAGCACAAACAACCTAATCATATAATTTAAATTGTGGCAGTTTTCACTACTGATTCTCATTGAATGGGCATGTCTCTAGTGTATGAATGAAAAAACTGTTACTTTTTGATCTCATCATGTGAAGGCAAGTAATAACCCCAATTCTAGAATGTGGTCAAGAATTAAACCGAAACAAGGGTGACACCTATTGCTAAGACTTTTTAAAAAATCTAATATGGTGGTGTGGTAAGATTGTTAAATTGTTGAGGTAAGACTTGAGAGGCCTTGTTTCAAATCCCTATTTGGCCGTGAAAGTCATAAGGTGACCCTGTTTTTCTCACCCTGACTTACCTCACAAAATTGTTGCGAGGATACAGTGAGTAGGAGGCAAGCTATGTATAAGCTCCCTGAGCTCTTTAAAAAAGAATATATACTGTAAAAATACTGTACTGAATAAATATAAAAATTTGGTGAATGTAGAGAAAATAGTTGAAGAAAATACATTAAGGGGTGTCCACATTCGCAATATATATATATATATATATATACAGGAAATACTATGGGTTTGAGGAAGGTTGAGTCACATTTTTCCATTGTACACATGATGCAATGAGAAATGAGAACCAGCCTAGAGTCTATCATTGGGGAAGCTTCTATTTTTTTAAAAAATATGACTCCTTTTGCATCAGTTCAGCCTTGTGATTGCTTGAACCATTGCAGAAAGAGAGGGTGAGTTGTGAGCAAACGCATGCACGCACACACACACACACACACACACACACACACACACACACACACACACACACACACACACACACACACACACACACACACACACACACACACACTTTCCCCCTCACCTCTTACCTCATAAGATCAGCAGATGCATACAGAAGACAGTGTCAGCACACTCTATCCAGCAAAGCCTCTCTCACAAGACTCCTCTTCATTTTATAAAAGCTTCTCCTGCACCACACTTCTGTTAATTTTTTCAAAAGCTTAAGAATGGAGAGCAAAGCTCAGTGTGGAAGTTGACAGTTGAGAAATTGAAATAGGAAGAAGTCTTATTACTGCTGAAAAGCTTAAAAGGATTTTTTGGCAAACGCCACATAGCTGTTTACAAACCCACAAACACTCTGTGACAGAGACTCATCCACCCAAAAGCCCCAACAGTGCTACCTCTTAAAACAAAATTAATTCATTCTACAGGTGAATTTGTTTTAAGAAAAGTTTGTCTTATGAAATGCAGTTTCCCATAGGAATGCATTGAAAATGAATTAATCTGTTCCAGAGGCTATGAGTTGCTTCATTTTATGAACATTTTGTCTTACGAAATGCAGTTTGAATGGAATAATCCATTCCATAGGCTAGAATAAAGACAAAAATAAACAGGTTTTTTTCTGGGTACATGCGGAACAGTTTTTCATCTTGCAAAGCATCCCATAAATAATTTTTGTCATGCAAAGCATACCTATTCCCAGAATTTTTTTTCTTCCTATGAGTTTTTGGTCTTACGAGGCATTTGTCTTAAGAGGTACTGCTGTATATGTGGTCCATTGCAGTGAGGAGTGTGCAGAACTCTACACTGGAGAAACTAAACTGTCATTAAACAGGAGGATGGACCAACTTAGGAGGGGCAACAGCTCAATATCAGAATCAGTAGTGTGCCTCTACTTAAAGGACAAAGGACACTCATTCAAAGATGAGGATATACACCTATTAGGCAGAGAAGACAGGTGGTAAGAGAGAAGAGTCAAGGAAGCCATTAATGTGCATAGTGAAAATGCCTCTCTCAACAAGGGTGTGGACTTAGGCACAATCTGTTTGACATTTATCATGTGGCCCTTTCATCAATCCATAGACAAATCAGAAGCACTTCTCACCTCCACCAGGAAGGCTACGGCTAATGACTCATACTTAATGGGTGTTGGGAAAGTTTGCTTACGTGGGACTTTCACACACCCCAGGCCATTGAACATCTATTGAACCTATTCAAGCAACTGTCCATAGAATGAGCCTATTCAGATCAGGGAAGTGTGAAACCAGGGTGAACTATAAATTGGAAGCCTTGCACCAACTTCGCTCCTGATGAAGCTACTTGGATGAGTAGCAAATGTTTTGATTTCATGAGAAAAGAAGTCCAGTTGCCATGACTCAACTTCTGGATATTACTGCCTGTTAATGCAGTTATCTGAACAGTGGATGCTGCAGGGCTGTAAGTGGAATGGCAAGCAAATTGATGCACATTCCCTGATGCGACTTCACAGCTCACAAATGGAAGTGAATTTGCATGTTTCTTGTTGTCTAGTCTCTCCTTTATTTTCATTCATCCTTGCTTCAGCTCCCAGATTTATTACAATGTATGTTGAATGGGAATATTCTTACAGGCAATTCAGACACCCCACCTGGTCTAAAATGTAGCAAGTAAAGTTGGAAAATAAGATGGGACTATTTGCATGGACTGCCCTCTAAACCAGAGCACATTCGTCGTCATGTTAGAACTGCAGAGCTGGAAGGATCATCAAGTCCAGCCCTTCAAAACTATTCTAGCACGAAAGCTCTGCTGAGTGGAAGGTTCATGCAGCATTTCCCCCCACTTTTGAGTTAGTTAAAGCTGGTATTGCTTCAGACACTAAAAGTATTCTTCGAAGATCTGTCCATGGGAGACTGGAAATGCTCATTTTCAGCTGTGGTAACTGTACAGTGGAGCAAGAATGTATTAGAAACTTGGATGTTATGTCTTAAAATTAGAGATGGGAATAAACCACCAAAATGGCAGTTCAGCATGGTTTATGGTTCATTGAGTTTGATGAACCACGAATCCCCCGCCCACTGGTTTGTGGGTTGTTGTTCTTGTTGTTCTTGTTCTTGTTTATGGAAAGTCTTATGGATGTATAAGTCACCATCGCTCTCCCCCCAAAAGGTGGCCTGCTTTTCCTTAGGGTCTAAGGTAAAACGGGCTACCTTGCAACAGTGGCTTCTTTTTGACCTCAGTGAAGCCACAGCTGGCATCTTGGAAAGGGACAGCCTGATTTCCCATAGGGTCTATGGGAGACCAGGTGGGCATCTTTTCCAAGATGGCAGTTGTGGTGACATTGGCCTGGACACTAGGGCTAAGGAGGGAGGCAGTGGAAGATGTTTTGAAGGGGTCAGACAAGCTTTGAAGGGGGCAGGTTCTCTCTTTTTAAGACTGCCACTAGCTGTTTAAAAAGAGAAGGATGAAGGCATGAATAAAAGGGAAAAATATCCCTTATTGGGATCTCCAGACCAGACAAATATGAAGGGATAAATCCTAAATGAATCAGTGATATCTAATATTGGGATTCAATTTTTAATTCACCCCCAGTCTACTTAAAATATCTGTGTAGAAAAAAAGAGCTCTTAAAAGCATCTACTCAACTTTCTATAGTGGTTTTTATAGTAGTGCATTATGGAAATTGCTCTAAAAGTGATTAGGAGTTATTGGTTCTTAGCTGTTTGTAAAGCCTGAGCTGCTGGTAATGCAAGAATATATATTTTTCCTTCATAGTGGGATAAACAAGAAAAACCCAGTGGTTCCATGATTACTTTCTACCCCTCAAAGGGTTTTTCCCCCTTTTGGGTGCTTTTCAGCTTTAATGTTACCTTTTAATGTTCTAAGATGCCTCTTCTAATTCCATGTTCTTAACTTGAATATGTCTTAAATGTTCTGAGGTGTATATTGTCCCTCATTGTAAGCCATCTTGGGTCCTTTTCTAAGGAAAAAGCTGGGGTAAAAATTCAAAATAAATAAGTCATGAATGTCCCTTTAGAGCCCAATAGTGAAGGAACTCTGTAAATTCCAATGTTTCTTTCAAAATAAATTACATATATTCCAGTTTTTAACATTAGCAGTAGGCAGTTAACCTCCCAATTTATAATGTTTAACAATACTTAATTTTTAAGCCTACTATTCAAAGGTGTGGCATAACCTACAGTTAATGATGAATTGACCAAAGTACAACCCCCTCTTATGAGAGCCTTAAAGACCCGGCTCTTCATGGAGAGTTTTGGTGATCGCTGAGTGTACAGTGTGTGTTGTGTGTTAGTTGTATTGTCTTGTCCCAGCCTTTTTTTTTGCCAGACTGTATGATATTGTATTATTGTGATGCTGACTCTTATTATATTTTTATTTTTTCTGTTTATTATGGGGGGTTGTGTTGGGGCAAATTGTTTTTCATTCTGTTGTACACCACCCAGAGTTCCTGAGGGAAAGTTGGGCAGTTAATAAGTACAAAATAAATAAATAAATAAACAATAAACCCCCCAGATGCTGCTAAACTGTACAGTACTTACCTTCAGGCTTTGGAAGCATTTCCAGTGGCTGAGAATGCTGAGAACTGCAGTCCAGCAAAATCAGGAGGGCGGTGTTTTGCCCGCTTCATTTCTGGTTCATTACGCAAAGTGTGAGGAATCATTTGGGTTTGAATCTCAGTTTTTACAGTGGATTCACCCAACCCCAATCTCCCTGCAAATCCTGAGATTGCACGGGGAGTTCTTTAAACAGCTATGGGGAAGAGGTGCTTTTTAACTAAGCACATCCATTGTGTTATCATCAACGGCAACTTAGAACTGCAGAGATGGAAGGGACCCTATCGATCACTGAGCCCGGTCCCTGACAAGGAGGCAAAGTGTGGAATCAAACTCCCAACCTTTGGCTGCACAGCAAAATACTTGGACCACTGAGCTATCCAAGAGTTAAAATGAATTGTGCTGAACTGAATTTTGTGTAATTTATGAATGCCTGTGAAATGGAAAACACTGTGTTCCTTAACACTAGTGTAGAATAATAGATGTCAGATACCCCAGATATGCATGTGGGATAGAGTTGTTCTAAGAACTTTCTCCCGGGTGAGCCTCATCAGATGGGCTTTGTTTTTCCATTTTTAGAAGGGACTGATCATCGTGTTTTAAGAAGGAATGCATCTCCAGGCCAAATGGGTTGATGACCCTGGATTCTTTTGTAACTTGTGGCATGGTTCATCGGTGTGATTCTTAGCTCTGTTTTTCTAAACCTTTTCACATCATGGAACACACTACTGTGGTTTGCTTGTGGCATGCTGTCATCTTTCGGCTGTGAGAGCAAGAGGGAGGGGTCAGTGTTTCAAATTGTTTTAATTTGGAAGACCTTGTAACCTCTGTATTTCTCCATGACAATGGGTAGAGCAGATAACTACAGTAGTACCTTGTATAAAGGAATTAATTTGTTCCAAATGAAATTATGTTAAGCACATTTTCCTTTATACAAATTTCCCATAGGAATGCATTGAAAACAGAGAGATCCCATTTTTATGTTGTATGGATTTGCCCCACAGGCAATTCTGTTAAGCAAATTTCCCTATCTCTGGAATTTTTTATGTTGTACAAATTTTATGTTATACAAACCGTTTGTTATGCAAGGGTCCACTGTATCTAGCTTTTCACACTTTCATGATTTTACAGTCACAGATGATCCAATGTGTTACATTCATATGAAGAGCTTCTAGGGGTTGAAACCAGTTTAACATCTAAAGACAAACTTGTGGAAAAGCTGTAAGAGCTGGTTAAGCAAATTCTGAAGCCAAGGTGATTTGACTCCAAATCCTTGTGAGTCTGGACCATCTTCTCCAAACGGACTTTAAAATATCTGGCAATGAAAAGAGGCAAATGGTTATAGTGCCATTTCTACAGTCTTCAACCTCTGGAGCTATTTGAGGGACAGAGCTGAAATGGGACAGCCAAGGATATTCCTGAGCACAGTTTTTAACAGTGGTATAAGCACAACAGTGAACCTCATAGTGTCTTGGCAGGATGCAGGGAGATCTTTACATAATTTCCTGCAGATGTTACTACAGAATATTTTTAATGATGGATTGTTCTCTACTTCTGCACAGAGCAATTATGAAGTGGAGGGGGGGAAGGGGACTGACAGGCCCATAAATGCATTGTCTCACTGTGGTTTTTGAAAGTGAAGTCTCCTGAGCAAATTATCTGGAATAGAGGGCTTGGGGCGAGAGGAGGTGGGGTTACTGGTTTACAGTATTGCAACTTTGACTTTTCTGTAGCTTTTGTCTAAGTTATTTTGTACAGTCTAGACAGTTTCCCTGATATGGAGGCAAAAGCAGCTCTCCAGATGTTTCTTCTTTGAGATTTCTTTGTGTATCAAAGCTGTGATGACCCAAGCAGACGACCCATAATATAGTCCAGGCACAGCTACTTTTCGTTAGTGCATAGCAAGGATGCCAAAGTGAACCAAACAGGTGTTCTTGTACCATAGTTGGATGGCAGTGGGGGTAAAAGCAGGTAGCTGAAGACTGCAGTGTACTCTGGACGTCAATGTAATCTGTTTCAGAATATGTATTGCTGCCTGTTCATCATCACAGGAGGCAAGAGGGACAAACGAAGCAAAGCCCCACCTTTTGCTCAGAGGGTACTTGGCAATGCTAACATGCCATTTGCTTGTGAGAAAACATGACATCTAATCCTCTGGAAAAACTGGGATGGCCTGCATATCTGGCTCCAAGACCCACACCTTCTTTACAGGCAGAACCTGAAAACAAAATGTCAGCACATTCTTTGCTTATGTATTGTAGAAATCCTTGCAGCTGGAAACTTTCTCACAACCAGCTTGTTTAAACAACTGGGTGGAATTTCACCACTTCAGTCTGCAAGTGGAGCCTGTGTGTTCTGTGTACCTTTGCCGTCAGAAGATTAAACAATGGGTTATGTTGGATTTTTTGGTACCATGTTGTATGTATCTATTCAGTTGGCTTTTGTGTGATTTTTGCCAAGTTGTTTCTATAATTTTTTAATTACATTTTCTCCACTTATATTCATTTTTAATGTAATTTGAGGGCATTTGGCTAGTTACACAAAATTATACAATGCACTTTCTCCCCGTTGAACCTTCATTGTCATTTCACAAAGGAGCCTTGCTTGTGTGGTTTTTTGTTTGTGTGAAGTTGTGTTGGTCGCTGCATTCCATGCAAACAGGAAGTTGAAAGAAAAAAAATCAACAGGTATGCAACATAGTCTATTGCCAATCAGGTATTTAATGGTAGTATACTTTGATACATTGTTGGCAAGGAAATGTGTCATGGCATTTTCAACAGTTGCCCAGGTAGCACTCACCCATTCTGAATTATGCAAGTGACAACAAATATAGCCCTGTGTTTCACAATATCGTATTTGAATTATAGCTTAATGTCAAGTGCTATTAGTCAGATATGAAACTTTTTGCTTCAGAAATGAAAGAATAAGCAATAGCTTTATTAGACCCCTAAAAAGTTGAGCAAACACCAAGATTTTGTAAATAGAAACTCCTTAATTTCCTAAGTAACTGAAGAACAGTGCTGGTCTTTTATGCATATGATTTGCTTCTACTGATGTATAGGAGTGTCTGCAAAGTGACTGGATCCTAAAATTTATCCACAGATCAAATCCTTACCACATTCTTTGCTGTCTTCTCAAGTTCTTGGCCCCATAGGAATGCTTTAATGTGTACAGTAGTAATAAAGAAGAGTGATACATTATTCATACAGGTATTACCAACTCTGGTATATGCCAGGCCTGCCCAACAGGTAGACCATGGGCTACTGGTAGCCCGCAAATGGTTCAAAAGTAGCCCACCGGCCATCAATAAAAAAAGTGAGGGGAGAAGTTCTCCACCCCTCCCTCCCCCATCCCAAGGACTACCACTGCCCCAGCAAAGTTCTGGGTCTGCCAACCTACTCTCTCAGCTGAGCGGGGCAGTTCAAGGGCTATGGCGCATTGAAATCTGTTTCCTCCAGAACAGATTAATTGGTTTTCAATGCATTCCTATGGGAAATGGTTGCTCTACTTAGAAACATTTTTATTTATGAGCATGGGCTCAGAACGGATAAAATTTGTAAGTAGAGGTTTTAGTATAGTAGCCCTCAAGTACTTTGGGCCAGAAAAAGTAGACGAGTTAAGTTACCTATTCTCCCTCACAAGTAGGGTTTTTAAAATTATTATAAAAGAAAAAGATGGAGCCAGCAAATGAGGGGGAGGGAGGGGAAAAGACAGTTTGTCTGCCGGGCATGCCTGCCCAGCGTTGAAGCATGTGGTCATATAAATTGGGTTGAGGTGGGGACTCACGATTAGAGTGGGCCAAGCATGGCCTTCCAGATGTTAGACTGCAACTGCCCAAGTCTTAGCCAGCATAGCTAGAGGGAAGGAAAGTTGAGAGCCGTGATCCATCTGGAGGGTTGCACTTTGCCCATCTCTCCTACAGGTACTTGTGTGAGAGACAAGTCAACTGGAAATGAAAAGGAATTTTCCTATGGATCAGGTTTGCTTTGATTCTAGGAATGCTTTACCTCCTCCTATATGAGAGTGGAATAATTTGTTTTGGCAGGACTTTTGAAGCCATATGAGCCTACACTGGTCCAAGCTGGTCTATTTAGGTCTGTTCTAGCTTTTTCATGCTGTGAAATACCGGTGCACAAAACTGAAGTTCAGGATGAAATGAAATGCCTCAGAGTTCATGGTTTTTACTAGAGTGCTAACTTTATAGTGCAGCCCTTTTCACTCAGGCTAAGTTTATTTCTGATGAAGAAGTCATAGGACCGTTTTACATCTAATTAGGATCAGATGTGTATCAGCTTCTGGTCTGTTTACTTCTGTGCCATAATTACAAATGCATGTTCAGCTTCATATGCCTCCTCGCCTTCCCTGCCATTTTCACCAGCAGATTATCTGTCCAAAACCTAATTGAAATGAGTTAGTCCCATTAGTTTTATTCTCTGACCACAGCCAGCTGCTATGAGTGAATATCAGGTTAGGAGACTCCCCTCCTGCTCTATGAAAGTGTAACTAAATTTAAATTATCTGTCTGGAAATATTGTGGGGCAACATTTTCCTAGGGCAGTGATAGTGAACCTTTTAGAGACCAAATGCCCAAACTGTGATTCAGAACCCACTAATGTTTCGCAAAGTGCCAATACAGCACATTAACCTGAATAAAGATGTCGGGTACCCACAGAAAGGGTTCCGAGTGCCACCTTTGACACCCATGCTATAGGTTCACCAGCACCGGCCTAGTGCCTCTTTGCCACCCCGCACAGCCCCAACCCGGGCATGGTGCTGCTGAGGCACTGAGGGAAAGCCCCTCCTGCCATTGGGAAGACCTGGGAAGTGCACCTTGTCCCCTCACAGGCAGGAGAGGGAGCAATGGCCACCTCCCTCCCCCTCCCCCTATTCTTTGTCCGCTTTCCCTGGGTAGGGTCTCAGGCTCCAACTCCATGGCGGTCAAACTACGGGAACAGAGATTCCATTGGAATATTAGGAAGAACTTCCTGATGGTTAGAGCTGTTCAGCAGTGGAATATGCTGCCACGGAAGGTGGTGGAGTCTCCTTCTTTGGAGGTTTTTAAGCAGAGGCTGGATGGCCATCTGTCGGGGGTACTTTGATGAGGATTCCTGCATGACGGGGTTGGAATGGATGGCCCTTGAGGTCAGTTCCAACTCTATGATTCTATGACTATCCATTATATACTAGAATGACGGAGGGCTACAAATGTGCCAAATTGCAAACTGATATGATAAAAACCTGTCAGAATTATAGCCAGTAAATGTGTTGAAAAATGACACATTGGTTTAAATTTGTTGCTTAATGTACTAAGTTGCACAAGAATTGGCCCACTGAATCATTGGAGATTTGATGAGTCAATGCTTCCATAATTTCTAGTGATTAAATGGGCCTGCTGTAGGTGTGGCTTATTTACACTTGTAGAAAAAAACCTTTTGTTGGTATGGTGCAGTTCAGAGCAGGAGTCCTAAAGTTAAGGTTTTTATGCCTTAATAAATTCTATGGGATGAAGGATTGGTGAAGTTGAGTGGCACACACTCCATATAAGACTATGTTCTTCCCAATACTGTACTCTGTAGGATTCTGTTGAATTGCCAGTGGAATCAATAAAGAATTATGGCATCTTTGAATGGCATTTTCAAGGTTTCTGGCTTGTTATAAGTAGTCTGTGTAGTAGTGGATAGAGCAAAGAAAATCCAGAGCTTGTCCAGGAGGATCACATAAAAGTTAGATCTAATATCCTAGAATCTATTATTGCTTTTATTTCTCTCTGTGTTCCTGCATTCAGCTGCTCAGTTCTTGCTGTCTTTTTCCTGTCCTTCCACTCTTGATAATTTTGGTAATTTTCCAAGATGGGATTCTCCCAGTTAATATGGTGTGGGAGAAGCAGAGAGGAAAACCTAATAACTAAAGCAAGTACAAATTTGTACTTAGCATGACAGCTTTAAGAGGAGATAATAAGGATTCTTCTCTTCTTTTTTCTTTCAGAGTCAGGGTGTGATCACACGGGGAGATAGATTGTAATTTGAGCTCCTCATGGAGTCATCTGGTATATGTTTCCCAAAGATCACATGATGCACGTGGTAATGATCTCAAGCCTAAGTCCTTTTTGTGCCCAAGCTGGCTGGGGCAATTCCCCAGCCAATGGAAAGGTCGCTTAAAAGGACATCACTCCCATTAAAGTGACTCTTTCTTGTATGATCAGGCAGGCACGTTTGCAGCCATCCTACTTCACTCCTATACTAGTGTTTTGTCCTCTTCAAACCAGCATGCCCACTAAAATGGTCACGAGCTAAGCTCAGAAGCTTGATTCCACAGTTAGTTGAGGTCACTAGCTATCTTTTAGATTGGCAGTCCTCACTATGCCACTTGAGCAGGTATCTACAACAGGCCACTTGGATCTCTTTCTCATCTGCTTCATCTGGAACTGGTCCCATGAGACTGGGCTCTGCTGTTCCTTCTAGGATGGAGCTTGGGTTGCTGCATTGTTGATGCTGTGACTCTGCTGGCAATAAGGTGCCACCCTCTAGGAAGTCAAGTTGCATGGTATACACTACTGGAGCCTCTGGGGTTGTTTTTGATACTGCTTCAGATACTGACACTGGAACTAATGCCTTTCTTGGTTCCTTTGGCTGCTGTACAGTATATGCCTGGGTATGGGTTGACGTTTCAGTCCCTTTTTGTTCCCAAAAGTAATCACTACATTATGGGAGCATTTGAAAATCCCTCTGCCTTGACCTCTATTGTTATATGTTGTACTAAAATGTTTGGATTCGGTTCTGCAACTGACCCCAGAGCTTAACCCTCTTAACACTCAAGAACTGAAGAAGCCTCAATAGGGGTTGAGGAAAATGAAATCTGTCTGAAAAATCTGTACTATTATTATTTTTTGTTATTGTTTTCCATGTTTATTCAATGGAAGGAAAGAAGGATGGATGGATGGATGGATGGATGGATGGATGGATGGATGGATGGATGGATGGATGGATGCAAGAAGTGTCACATTCGCACACACAAACATATCCTCTCTCTCCCTCTCTCTACTTCAAATGCCCTTTTCACCCTCCACTGCTGATAATTAAACAGAAGTGGAGCATTCTTGGGGAAATGGAGATATATTATAACATTTGGTTACAGATTCCCCTTGTTCCTACATGTATTTTGTTAAAAAAGGGGGGATAAACACAAGTTTTGAAAAATGAGAAGTCATAGGGGGTCATCTCTGTGTGCATCTCTGTGTCCATCTCTGTCTACAATGACCACCCTTCTCTCCTTATCCTTACAGGTTGGTGGTTTGTAAGCACATCGGAAGAACAAGGCTGGGTCCCTGCCACATACCTAGAGTCCCAAAGTGGAATTAGAGATGATTCTGAAATTAACATGTCCAAAGGAGGGGAAGGTAAGAATGCTGAGAGCAGTTTCCAGGATTACTAGTATCTGGGGGGAAATCATAATCAAAACTAACCTCCACCCTATCGGAAGTGGCACACCTGCATGAAAGATAAGCACAAAAAATAGTGGAGAATCCATTGCTAGCTATTTGTGTAAAAATAATTCAGCCTTAAAGCGCTGATGATGACATTCAGGGTTCCTTGATTAGAAATCAGCTAGTATCAGAAAACACAGCAGTGAGGCACATTATTTTCATATATTTATTGCTGTATACTTCTGAAGTTAGCAGAAGCATTTATTTTGTAGGGAAAAGAGTATATTAAGAATTTTAAGCAACCTGCAATACTGGATCCATGATTTTTATAAAATACCTAAAATACTAGTTTTTTAGTCTTTGAGGGAATAAGAGTAAATTTATATGGTCTGGAAAGCATAGTTTTCATTTTTTAAAATGATTTGGGCTTCATATGTATACATGGATAGTAGATACAAGTACTCCATTGTACTTCTGGATATTATTCATTTTTCCTTTACAACTCTTTCTGTCTAATATTACTCTTAATTTCTCTCATCATATAGCCTGCCTTCCAAAGCTGTTGTCTTTAGCTGCCCAATTTTAGTTAGTGTTAAATCTGTCCTCTTCCATCATAATAGATGTTCTCTTTCAGCTTAACACACTTCATTGATTTATTTCATTATATGTTCTTTATCATTTGAGTCCATATATGATGTTTCATAAAGGATGTCATCCCAAAACATCATGTACAGTGCACTGATTACTGAATCTTACTGAAAAGGAATGGCCTCGTATTCGTTATCACTCTGGTGCAAGATAAAAGGTTAATGTCGTCATATAAGAGTTATAACACTGTTGGGTTGCAATTGGAAATCTATAGCAGTGCCTTTGGGGCCTTGAACCCTTGTGGACGGGTTTTTAAGACACTTAGAAACATGAGGGCTAGTGAACATAAAACCCATAGCATTATTGTATCAGACTTTTTCCAATAGGCCCCAGTGTATCTGTCGTTCCACTCTATATTGATTTACTGTTGTCCATAGAAAACAAAAGGATTGAACCACCAATAGCTGATATGGCCAAACATAACAGCACGTAGGTATGCATTTGATACCATATGCTATCAGGCCCTGTCCAGATCCATTTCCCCTTAGCAGTGCATGTGTCAAGAAGCATAGAAAAGGCTTCTTCTGTAATTCAACACCATTAGTTGTCAAGGAGAGAAGGGGGTGGTGTTAGTCTGTGTCTATCTGAGGATGGGACATGGATGACAAGATAGATTAAGCTGGCTGGCAGAATAGGCAGTAGCCATTTTTGTATCTAAAAGGATTTTAAAGGACAAGTAGTAATAGTTAGAAAGGGACCTGGATAGTTTAAGGGTTTTAGAATGAAGAGGCATAGGTAGATTTCAGACCTATGATTTAGGGTTAAACATTCCTACCCACTCACATTGAGACACATCACGTAGGAGCCCTCTCCCTTCCTGAAGACAAAGGTTATTTCCTTCTCTCACCAGTTACTTCATGACCCCTAGTCTGGCATTAAAAATCAGCTGAATGAATCTGAAATGCAGTATCAGACACAAATGTCACTGACAATGCCCTTTGTCGTAGACAATAAATAAGTTGTCCTCTATACATAGCAATATTGTCACAAATGATCCTTTATTGTTTATAATCTTTTGAATCATTCCTCTGTATCAAGTAGGGCATTAGGATGAAGGTTTGACAAGACATATTGATGTCTTCAAACCCTAAAGTTTGGTGCATATGATATACAGTATATACCATCCCCAGTACAACTCTTGTATTTTGTTGCATTTTGGTCCTTCCCCAAACCACTTACAACCATTCTACTATAATGTCAAATTTAATTACCTTTAGGGAAAGGAGACATTCTTTTCAAATACATGATAGTTCTCCATTTCACACTCCCTGGTACATACAGAAGAATCTCTTCAGCATTGATCTAGAAATAGTGTCCATACTTCATTATAATATTAACAACCATTTTAGAATGAGTCATTTTAATATTTTTAGCATTGATAGCATTAATGATTTAAGCAGTGATTTACTATTTCACAGCATTTTATTACATTGCTTTAGGGAATAATGTTGAGAAAGATAGGCCATTTTTGTCATTTTAATTGTTTTTAAAAATTAAAGTAACACATCACTAACATCACAATTTTATAATATGGAGTAAAACAAACATATCATTATCTTTTTGATTTCTATTGTTTTTAGGAAAATTAATACTTCCAAATTTCTGGAAATCTACTACCATTCATTAGCATGATTGCAGTCCACTAAATGAACTATGGGGAACTCTAGTTATGTGCCTAAGTCTCAAGTAATTATCTATTTATTACATACTAACCTCATTATAATATGCCATTACATTCTGTAGAAGATCAGCCATTGTGCTTTTGTTCATGTTGGGTTTTGTTCTCCACCCATCCATCATCTTTTTTTCTTTCTTTTATGTTTCCATCCCTTTTCCAAACTAGTTTCTAAGAGACGCAAGGCTCACCTGAGACGCTTGGACCGGCGGTGGACATTGGGAGGGATGGTCAACAGGCAGCAGAGTCGAGGTGAATAGTTTTTTTGAGACATGTTCCCTTGAAGGACACACATAATGATTTCTGCTGCTTTTCTTGCTATTAAGCAATACTAAAAATGACTGCAAAGTGTGTCATGTTTAACTGGCTCTTGTTACCCCTGCAACAGAAACAAGGTGGCATACAGCAAAGTTTGGTACTATATGTTGAGCATGTTAAGATGGGAACAAGTAGAAACTATTAGCTCCACAGACAGTGTATGTTATCACAAGCAATTGTTTCATATCTTTTAAGTGCTAGTGGCATTTAATTTAGTCTTCAGTTATCAGCAGCAGGAAAGCAGGAATCAGCCATTTTTATGACTATGTTTAAAATAAATATTTCTTCTTTGTCTTCTTTTATAAATACTGTGCATTTTTAAATCCCCAATTTGGAACCACTTCTTAAACCACTAGAAGTCTGTCTAGATTTTTTTTTAAAAAGGCTGACTACTGTCCCTTTGAAACCCCACTAAAACAAATGAAATGTCTTGCCTCTTTGCGTATGTAGGCTCAAGAGAAACATTTGTTAAACGTTTTCCTAAGTTCTCATATAATTTATCAGTTAGCCTTTTCTAGCAGGGAGAAGGGAAGTTCAGTCAGTGGTTGAAAGTAGTAGAGCAAAGGAATATTGACAAATTCAACTCTTTAAAATAGTGGAGGCATGCTTACCCGAATTCTTAACAATTTAAAGCATCTTCACTGTACTAATATCAGAAGATGCATGCTATGAGTTTCAAATTCAACTTGGTGTCTAGAAACTTTGCCTAGATTCAGTCATGGGGGAAAAAAACTAGATAGCATGAAAAATCTGCCTGTTGTCATCTTAACCATCCCATCAAATTATTGTGTTCATGAAGTTGGAAGAGAAGATTTCAAGGTTTTTAATTTGTGGTCCTAGACTTTGTACTGCAAATATTCAGTGTAATACATAATATTGATATTACAGTTATAACTGACTATTCACAAGATTATTTCTTTCAGGGACTTTGTGAAATTGTCTGTTTGATATTGCATGTTGCATGTTACGAACACATACACCAGTGCAGAAACGCCATGATAAGCCACCACCAATTACTGTTAGTGCATGTGCAATCAAGCACATATGTCCTTTTCATAATGTGTGTACAATGTACATGACATTTCCTACGCTAAAGAGAGATCCACGTAGGAAATCTACTTTTCTTGCCTCTATGTCAGACTTCATAGAAATTGCACGCAGACATAATGAAATTTCTTTGAACCATTTGTTGTCCTGCTCCTGGTTTACTGCTTCACTTGCTGATTCTATTTACTTGCTAGAGTTTGAACAGGCATAGAAAGATGAAAGTGAAAACTAGAAATTATAAGTAAGAAACCAAGCTGGTGGGGGAGAAAATGAAAAAAAATGATTAAGAAAAACACACACTTGAGGTGAAATTTATTGCCTGCTTCTTAGCAGCTGCACAACTCCTTGGAGGTGACCAACACAGATACTACAGTGGACCCTCATATAATAAATGGTTTGTATAACATAAAATTTGTACAACATAAAAAATCCAGAGATAGGGGAAATTTGCTTAACAGAATTGCCTATGGGGCGAATCTGTACAACATAAAAATTTTCGCGATTAGGGATTACTCTGTTTTCAATGCATTCCTATGGGAAATTTGTATAAAGGAAAATTTGCTTAACATAATTTCATTTGGAATGAATTAATTCCTTTATACAAGGTACCACTGTACATTTATTTCAGGCTTACTGCATTATTGCTGCTTGAAAATCAGATTATAATAAGAGCTCATCCTTGTAAGAATACTAGTAAGGGTGAACCAGGTCTAGAGACAAATGATAAACCACCGGACTTGTCTTATGTAGAATGTCTCTTAAAGAAATTAACATTACAAAATTTTGAAGGAGTTTTGGCACTCCCGGACTTTGTTTTGAAAGAGGTTTTTGGAAGAAAAGGCAAAGAAGAAAGAGAGAAGATGGCATGAGACTGCTGACTGAAGGGAAAGTATTTTTAAAGGAATTCTTCTGTGGTTTAGAAAATATAGGATTTGAGCTGTTGCATTCTGCTTAGGAGCCTTGATTGGGTAATTCCCCAAACTAAACGTCTGTCTCAGGTCTTTCAGTACAGAGTCAGTTCACAGAGTGATATTCCATAACTGATGCGCAGGCATAAATTAGACATGTGGATAATAGTTTTGCCTGTCTCAGCCCTTTTCTGCCACAGAAGGCAATGGATGTTGTGTATTTCAGAACTGTGTATTTAAGTTCTGTCTCTGGCTCACTACAGCCCCAAGGAACACAGTGGCATGGTTAATATTTTGGTAATAGGTATTATTTTTTTACACTGACCAGTTTTTGTGTTAAATAACCGCTAAGTCACTTCTCAAGGGGTGTCTGTGCAGATGAGTATACAGTATTTTACATTGTTCCATCTTGTGGATTTGCTAAGTTAGCAAATTTATCTATTTTGTTTATATATATAAAACCATTCTTAAAAATACATTCTTATGTAGCAAACCATGCATGCATATTGACCATATAGACTGGGAGATTGTTTACCGCCTCCATTGTTTCTACAAATTTCAATATTGATAGTGCTTTTGGGAAAACTGCTTAAATTGCCTGCAAGGTAGCAGCCAGAGAGAGGAACTCCAAACCCTGCCACATATGCCTTGTGTTTGGGGTGAACCAGTTTTCAGATAAGTGAAAGGAAGGATGAAAGACCAGTTTCTGTTCAACTCCTAAAATACATTTTCTGGGCCGCCCTGGGCAGCCCTACCTGAAACACAGCATCACATTTCTCCCCAGAACCAACTAATTTCCTCATGCCAGTTGATGACGACATGCATGCTCTGCTCTCTACAAAACATGTATTCTCACTAGCTGCTGCTATATAGTACCTTCTAGATCTAGAAATGGACACTATATGAAAGACAGCTGTCATCGAAAGGGAACTGTGCAGACTGCGGATGGACATTGTTGCTCTCCAAGAGACAAGGCTACCTGATTCTGGATCTGTGAAGGAGAGGAACTTTACGTTCTTCTGGCATGGAAAACCATCAAACGAGACCAGGGAATGTGGGGTTGGTTTTGCTGTTAGAAATACTTTACTAGGTCTCATTATCCCACCTGCTGTAGGAAGTGAGAGAATCCTGTCCATGCAACTACACTCTACAGCAGGGTTGGTTACACTTATCAGTGCATACGCACCAACATTATCATCTCCAGCAGAACTCAAAGACAAATTCTATGATGATCTAGCTGCCACTATCAAGAAAATCCCTGAGAAAAGACCAATAGTTATCCTCGGTGACTTTAATGCCAGGGTTGGAGCTGATTATAACTCCTGGCCCACCTGCCTAGGTCGGTTCGGCATTGGAAAGATGAACGAAAATGGCCAATGCCTGCTGGTGTTTTGCTGCTATTATGGTCTCTGTGTCAGCAACACATTCTTTATAATCTTTAACACAAAGCCCCAGCACAAAGTCTCTTGGAGACATCCAAGATCGAAGCACTGGCATCATCTCTACCTGATTCTCATCAGGCACTCCAGCATTTCTAGCGTTACAATCACACGCAGTTATCAGAGTCCCGAATGTGACACAGACCACTCCCTGGTGTACAGCAAAGTAAAACTGAAAACAAAGAGATTGCACCACCTGAAGAAGGAAAGAAGATCAAAAATTGATACCAGTAAGACCTATAACCAAGGAAAAGTGGAAGAATTCTCCCATGTACTCAAGGAAGCTCTTCCTGGCCCTGCTGAAGATAATGCATCTAAACGTTGGGGACATTTTAAGAATGTTGTTTATAACACTGCTTTATCAGTATTCGGCAGGGAGACTCGAAAGACAGCAGATTGGTTTGAAGCCCTCTCAGAAGAGCTGATGCCAGCTGTTGAGGAAAAGAGGAGAGCCTTGACTGCATATAAAGCTTGTCCCAGTGAGTGCAACCTACAGGCCCTGCGAGCTGTTTGTAATAAAGTCCAGCAGACTGCCAGGAAATGTGCTAACGATTACTGGCTGCAACTGTGTTCTCAGATTCAGATACAGGTAACATCAAGGGGATGTATGATGGACTTAAACAGGCCTTTGGGCCAATACATAAGAAAACTGCACCCTTAAAGACTGTTTCAGGTGAGATCATCCAGGATCGTGAGCAGCAGATGGCACGCTGGGTGCAGCACTACTCTGAACTATATTCCAGAGAAAACACAATAACCGAAGAAGTCTTAAATAATATTGAGTGCTTCTCTGTCTTGGAGGAGCTTGACAATGAACCAACACTAAAAGAACTAAATGTAGCTCTGGATTCACTTGCCTCTGGCAAGGCACCTGGAAAAGATAACATCCCTGCTGAAGTTCTGAAGTGCTGCAAAGAGAACTGTACGAAATCCTCTGCCTTTACTGGAGGGAAGGGGGAGTACCACAGGATATGAAGGACACTAATATTGTTACGGTTTATAAGAACAAGGGTGACAGGAGCGACTTAACAACTATCGCGGTATCTCTCTTCTTAGTGTTGTCGGGAAGCTGTTTGCACGTGTTATACTGAAGAGGCTCCAGATACTTGCAGAGAGAGTCTACCCAGAATCACAGTGTGGCTTTCGAACCAACAGGTCCACTACTGATATGGTATTTTACCTCAGGCAGTTGCAGGAGAATGCAGGGAACAAGGACAGCCATTTTTTGTAGCCTTCATAGATCTTACGAAGGCATTTGATATGGTTAGTAGGGACGGACTCTTTAAAATACTCCTCCGGGTTGGATGCCCACCCAATCTCCTTAACATCATTAGGTCTTTTCATGAGGATATGAAAGGCAATGTAGTTTTTGATGTCCTAGTGTCAGATCCCTTCGACATACGAAGCGGAGTGAAGCAGGGCTGTGTCCTTGCACCAACCTTGTTTGGGATCTTCTTTGCTATCATGCTGAAGTATGCTTTTGGAACTTCAACAGAGGGTATCTATCTCCGGACCAGATCAGATGGAAAACTCTTCAATCTCTCCAGATTGAGAGCAAAGTCTAAGGTATAGGTAAAATGTTTGTGGGATCTCCTCTTCGCTGATGACGCCACCATTACTGCTCACTTTGCCGAAGATCTCCAACAACTCATGGATCATTTTAGTAAAACTTGCAAAGATTTTGGGCTAGAAATCAGCCTGAAAAAATACACAAATAATGGGCCAGAATGTGGACTCTCCTCCTCGCATTACAATTTCTGTAAAAAAACTGGAAGTTGTCCTTGACTTTGTGTATCTTGGCTCAACTATCTAAGATAACTCTCACTAAAGTCTGAGCTGAATAAACGTATAGGTAAAGCAGCTACTATGTTTTCCAGACTAACAAAGAGAGTATGGCTCAGTAAGAAGCTGACAGAACATACAAAGATACAGGTCTATAAAGCTTGTGTACTGAGCACACTTTTGTATTGCAGCGAGTCTTGGACCATCCATGCCCGACAGGAAAGAAAGCTTAATACCTTCCATATGCGCTGTCTTAAGCAAATATTCAACATTACCTGGCACGACAAAGTTCCAAATAGCATAGCCCTGAATCGAGCTGGAATCCCTAGCATGTACACTTTATTGAAACAGCGACGCCTATGCTGGCTTGGACACGTTGTGAGAATGGATGACAGCCGGATCCCAAAAGATTTTCTATACGGAGAACTAGTGCAGGGAAAGCGCCCCAGAGGGAGACAAGAGGTGCGATATAAAGATATCTGTAAGAGGGACCTGAAGGCCTTGGGAATGGACCTCAACAGATGGGAAACCCTGACCTCCGATCGCACTGTCTGGAGGCAAGAGATACAGCATGGTCTACATAAATTTGAAGAGGCATTTGTCCAACAGGCAGAGGAAAAGAGGCAGGCACAGAAAGAATGAAACTCAAGGACCGGGCAAGAAACAGAATACATCTGTCCCCAGTGCAGTAGAGACTGCCATTCCTGAATTGGTCTATTTAGTTCTTAGGATCTCTACTCCAGGCATGATACCATAGTCTTTCGAGACTGAAGGATGCCAATGATGATGAGATCTGCAGTAACACTGGTGGCACCAAGGTTCCCTCTAGGCTGTACACACACACTTGTTTGTTTACTTCCTATTTTGAATGAAACCCTGTTCACTCTCACACACAGAGACTCCTGCACAGAGGCACATAAAATTAGAGGGATCATTGGCTGGCACCATGGCAGGCTCTGTCACTAGGCAGAGTGAAGCAGCCAGTTCAAAACAGCAGTTTTTGGATGTAATGGAAATATAGCAGATGAGAGTTAAGTACTGGTAATGTATATTTATAGCTAAAGATGGGTAAAATGCTTGAGACCAAAATAATTTGATTGGCTTTGAGTATTACAGGTGAAACTCAAAAAATTAGAATATTGTGCAAATGTTCATTTATTTCAGTAAGTCAAAGGGTGGAACTAACTGAAGATATACTCATTACATGCAAAGCGAGATAAGTCAAGCCATACTTTGGTATAATTGTGATCATTCTGGAGTACAGCTTATGAAAATCCCTGTAGTGTTCACCCTTGTACTGTTTATGTGACTGTAAAGGGGGGGATAAAGGGTTAATACTTATGCCCAAATATGGAATGTGAAGGCAGAGCCCTAGTGCTTAAATGGCTCCACCTGAGGTAGTTTGCATCAGATAGGGCTGTGTGTGTGTTGTGTCGTTACAGTCATGACCGACTCTTCGTGACTCCACGTCCATGGAGTTTTCTTGGCAGGAATACTGGAGTGGCTTGCCAGTTCCTACTCCAGGGCTAGGATAGGGAAACTGACAGGCACTGAAGAAGAGACAGGGCAGTTGGGGAACTGTCAAGTTTGAGTGATGGAATTAGAACAGTATTTGAGTGAACTGCTTTGAGAAATTTTAAGTAACTGACACAAGTGATCTATATTTAACTTCTTATTTTATTCCATAAACATTCATTTTATTTTTCCATGTTGCATCTTGTCTGGGACTCATTGATTGAACTGGGGTAGCCTGACTGGTGGTGGCGATACCCAAGACTAAATTGATACAAGTCAATGGTCCGTAAGACAATTGGATGCCTGTGCTAGAGTGAGGTTGTAGTGATGGAAGTGTGGTAACGCAGCCACACTCAAAAGGCTGACCTCCACAACCTCAAACTTGCAATCTCAGAAAATTAGAATAGTGTGAAAAGGGTCAATATTCTAGGCTCAAAGTGTCACATTCTAATCAGAAAATGAATCCATAACACCTACATAGGGTTCCTGAGCCTTTAAATGGTCCCTCAGGCTGGTTCACTAGGAATCACAATCATGGGAAAGACTGCTGACCTGACAGTTGTGCAGAAAACCATCATTGACACCCTCCATAAGGAGGGAAAGCCCCAAAAGGTACAGATTGCAAAAGAAGCTGGATGTTCCCAAAGTGCTGTATCAAAGCACATCAATTAGAAAGTTATGTCCACTGTGCTTCATTAAGTCCAGGGTCAATGCAGCTGTCTACCAGGAGATTTTGGAGCACTTCATGTTTTCTTCTGCAAACAAGCTTTATGGGGATGCTGACTTCATTTTCCAGCAGGACTTGGCACTTGCCCACACTGCCAAAAGTACCAAAACCTGGCTCAATGGCCATGGGATTAATGTGCTTGATTGGCCAGCAAACTCACCTGACCTAAACCCTATAGAGAATCTAAGGGGCCTTGCCAAGAGAAAGATGAGGGACATGAGACCGAACAATGTAGCAGAACTGAAGGATGCTATTGAAGCATCCTTGTCTTCGATAACGCCTCAGCAGTGCCACAGCCTGATAGCATCCATGCCACGTCGCATTTAGGCAGTAATTGATGCAAAAGGGGATGAAACCAAGTACTGAGTACATATGCATGTTTATACTTTTCAGAGGTCTGATATTATTCTATTCCAATCTTTGTGTTATTGATGCTATGTAATATCCTAATTTTCTGAGATTGTGAATTTGGGGTTTTCATAAGTTGTACGCCATAATCATCACTATTATACCAAAGTAAGGCTTGACCAGTCTCGCTTTGCATGTGCTGAGTCTATCTCATATATTAGTTTCACCTATTGAGTTGTCTTACTGAAATAAATGGACATGTGCACAATATTCTAATTTTTGAGTTTCACTTGTAATACTCGAAGCCACTCAAATTATTTTGGCCTCAAGCATTTTTGCCCATCTTTAGCTATAAATATACATTACCAGTAGTTAACTCTCATCTGCTATATTTTCATTACATCCAAAAACTGCTGTTTTGAACTGGCTGCTTCATTCTGCCTAATGAGAGAGCCCGCCATGGTGCCAGCCAGTGATCCCTCTAATTTTATGTGCCTGGTGTCTCTGTGTGTGAGAGTTAGCAGGGTTTCATTCAAATTAGGAAGTAAACAAACTGGCTGCCCGCACATTGTCCCCGTGGAGCTCTGTATGAGCACACATGTGCGTGTACAGCTTAGTGGGAACCTTGGTGCCACCAGTGTTGCTGCGGATCTGGAAAGTACACGATCCCAGCAGCTAGTGAGAATACATGTTTTGTAGAGAGCAGAGTGTGCATGTCATCATCAACTGGCATGAGGAAATCTTGGCAACAGAATGAAAGGGTTGATGAACTTCAACGTGATTAGAAACATAGACGTTGCTCAGAGTTAAGTGTTTGAAGATGCATAAAACTAAATTTTTAAGGATCTCTGTTTAGTTCTTGGTGCCTTGCATGAATCTTAAAAAGGCAGCAAGAGGAGCCAGTGGCACACAATTCCAAGAAAATGTTCATCCTGAACATTGAAGCCTGATGTCTTCTATGGATTAAAACTTGCACTGCCTAAAACAAAAATAGAGGATGCTGCCAGACTGCAGATTTACCATCTTCTATGTTCACTTGGTGATGAATTAAACATATTTCTAGCTTCCAAACAATAAACCTGAAACTTACACCATTACTAGCAAGTAATTAACAAGGGAAGTGCACCTAAGACAATGTATTGTTTACTTTAGAACTTTCTAAAAACTGGCTGCACTGTTTGAGGTGCATCTGACTTTGAGGCCCTTAAAACATTCCTTGGTCAATTGGATGCAACCCTAGGCATTCCTCTGAATGATAATGTGTCATTGCCCTTTCCCATAAATGCCGACTTGCATATATTTGATATTATAATTTTTCCCCTATGGTTAGCCTCAGTCAAAGAGTATCCCAAATTGATTTGGGGTTACAAGCAGACCCATATTCGCAGACTGCCAGTCTGAATTATAAACCTCATTTGTGTGTATGTTTGTGGTCTCCCCTTTTCCACCACTGCAAGAAACTAAATGAGTGCAATTTGGGAAATGTTACAGTATTTTGCTGTCAAAGCACTCTGCAAAGGGAAATTTTAATGACAGCTTCCTGTTGCAGAACAGAAGGCTTAAAAATAGAACAGCTTAACCATTCCATAATTGGGTCTGTGATATCTGTAGGGATTTTGGCTTTTAGAGTTCTGTGCTCTAAAGACGTCCGCTTCAGTTCTCTTTTCCTTCCGTGTCCTTATCTTAAGTGAACAAAGTTAATGTAGACCTTCGTTCCATTTGGGGTGGCTTTCTGCCAAAAGAAATGACTCTTTGGAAAGCAGAGTCAGCATTGGGCAAACTTCAGCTGCTCAAAATTTGCAAATTGGCTTTAAGCCTGAGCCTGATTTGAACTATTGAAATCTTTTGCAAAAAAAAAAAAAAAAACCATTTTGCTTTAGCAGTACCACAGACACATTTTTGACTCATGTTGCTCTCATGTACAAGGAAGGGAGGGATGTTAAACATCACAAACTGGGTAAGAGAGACCCTAAACAAGGCATGTTGAATTGGCAACATTAGTAGCCATAAGCAGCTGACTTCTTCATTCTGGACTATAAGGAAAGGAATGAGGAACAAACTGGGTGTTTTGTTAAATGCAGAGCGTCTACCTCTGGTTTTTGTTTTCTTTTGTCCTAGTAAATAAAAGGATGGACTCGGATAAACTTTGGAAGAGACAGAGTAAGTTATTTGAAAATCTGCTCTCCATTTGAGGGAAAGGTATCATGACCACCATTGCAAACAGGATGACTACATCTCATTGTGTGATTGCAATAAATAAAGCAAAATCTGGCTTCAGGACTCGATAATGTAGTGGTTACCATCTTTTGGTCCCCAGATGTTCTTGGACAGCAATGCCCAGAAGCCTTCACTAGCAATTCTGTGCTGGCCAGGATTTCTGGGGGTTATAGTCCCAGAAGATCTAAGAACCCATGGTTTGAGAACCACTGGTTTAATAACTGTACTATCACCTGTGACAAGGAAATGGGGCTTACTTGATCTATGTCAGGTATTCTGTTGCTGACTGATGAAGCTATTCATACAGGTAGATTACACAAAAACTCTGCTATGAGGTAACTGACAACAGTGGAACAGAGAGAAAGAATTAAGCCCCTGTGTTACAGTGCTGCAGGACTCATGACCCAGGATTCAGGCAGCCAACTCAAAGTTGACTCAGTGTTCCATCCACCCGAGGTTGGTAAAATGAGTACCCAGCTTACTAGGGGGTAATGGGTAGCCTGCATAATGATGTTGTAAACCATAAAGAGAGTACTTAAATTGCTATGGTGTGCATGGCAGCACACTTTGCTTTGTTATGAGAAAGTGAAAAGCATCTTTATTTATACATCCTAAACACCCCTCCCTAAAAACAGCATGCTGGGTCATCCACTATAAAGTGTGGGATTTCTGCTTTGTAAAAATACAGTTTGAAATCAGCTTTTCTGCTGGAAGTTCTTCTCTACGGCTAACATATGACTCCTAGTTGAAAGTTTTCAACTGACACAATGATAGGTTTTCGTATGGATGGATGGATAGATCAGTGGGAGAATGGATGGATGGGTGGGTGGGTGGCCATAAACCGTGTAGTGCAACTCCACATGCAACAAATGATGTGTTCCTTAACTCCTTTCATCAGGAATTTACTTCCAGAAAATATAGAATTAGTGTTAGACATAGTATAATCTCACAGGAGGATTTTGATCCACATTACCTTACAATACATAATGCTGTAATAACTGAAAATGTCCCCTAGAAGCCTCAAATGTTATACAACCTCAAGCAGGGCCGTTTATTTCAAACTACTGTATATTTCACATTGGATGTTAAAGACCTCCTGAAGAGAGTGGAAAGGATGCAGTTTTTACAACGTGACTAGTACAGTCGTTAGGAATGATGGAAGTTCTAATGCAACAGTACCTGAAAGATTATAGTTTCCCCAGCTGAGGTCCAAAAGGTAATAAATTGCTGGATGGAGGCAGGGTAAATGTGAAAATATATAATAGTTTACTGTATCGCCCTGCTTAGTAGTTGAAAATATTTGAGTATTGGGAAGATGTTGCAACCTTCACATGTGGAGTGGGAATGTTTGAAGAGACACAGTGAAGTAGAGGCAGGGAACTTCACTTTGTAATGCCTGAGCACAACATATGTAGAAAAGGGGTCTCTCTTGTAAGCAAGTTAGGTGCATTGTAAAATGGTCAGCTGCTTGGCTATTTGTATTCTAAAAAGTTGTTGTTGTTTTAGCAGCACCATAACTTTCAGAACCCTTCTTTTGGGACTAGGTCAGGACCTGTGGGAGGCCCAGCATATCTGTTTTGCATGCACAAGTTTGGAGGTTCAGTCCTTGAATTCTCCAAGCAGGCCTAGTTAAAAATCATGCTTGAAATTTTGGAGATGCATTGCCAGGCCATATCAAAGGTTCTGTGTTAGATAGTTATTTCCCCAGTTACTACCTGTGCTTTTTGCCATTTTGGCAGGGCATGTTTGCTTATTTTGTATGTCCAGATGTCATGAACTGGAGTACGACCCTAATGAACTACAACTCTACATCTTACTGGTACCCCAATATGACAGGAAAAGAGGGAGCAGAAAGAACTTCTTTTTCAGAACTCCTTTATAATACACGTCTTCAATAACAGATAGATATGTTGGGAACCAGCTGTTTCCCTTTTCTCCCACTAAAGAGGTTTGTCTGAAGTTCTGATGCAAGCATCCCTTTGAATTTCCGCAATGAAATGTAGAAATTTAGGTTTTTTTACATTGCAAGAGTAGGAAGTTAGAGGTATAATATTCTGGTGAAGTAGTTCCCAACCTTAGATTCCCAGATAGGGATCAGGCCTCAGCTCTCATTCTCTGCCAACATGGTTAACAGGGGTTTGTGTTGCAGTCTACAAATATTTGGGTACCATGTTTGAGAAGCGTTGCAAGTTTAACACCATTTTTGATGCTCCCAAGTGTTTTGGAATGCAACTCCCAGCAATGCAATCTAGCATTACCAGTAGCAGGAATCATGGTGGTTGTTGTCTGAAACATTGAGTAAACCCAAGGCTGCCCACATCCGCCATGAAAACTCATAGGAATTTAGTTTGATTTTGATATTGACCATGACTGCCATAAGGCAGATTGAGGCAGTTGCCTCGGGCAGTGGATGTTGGGGGCAGCAGTGAGGTGTTAGGAGGCTGAGTTGTGTGTCATGCAGCTTTCCCTATGCCATTGGTGGGACCTTGCTGCCTGTGGTGGAGTATGAAATCTCAGTGCAGATGTTGCATTATTCTTATTCCCTTCCATGCCTTCCTAACAGCCTGTTTCAGTCATAAGAGAATTGAACAAGAGATATAGAGATGTGTTTCTGGACTACAACAAAAACACAAATCTGGGCACCTCTAGGAACACCTTGAATCAAGGCCACCACATTATTGGAACTGGGGACACAGTTCCAAATATGGAATTTTTACAATGTGGGGGTGTCATGAATTCTGGCAAAATATGTATCTCAGAGTGAGCCCTAGACAGTACCCTTCAATAACCTAGTCAGTTGGGATTAATGTACTCCAGATTGTCAGGCATCTTTTTTCTCTTTCTTTTCTTTTTAAAACTACTTTATTAGGAGGGTTTTTGGGGGTGGGGGAATCATCTCCAACCATCCTCCACAAAGAATGGAAGCAGTGTTGAAAACAGTGCCTTGGGTCATCTCCAACCGGCCCTGATGTCAAACTGACAGGTCAGGGATGTCTCTTAATACGTGGAGAGAAATATCACTGTTAGAAGGATCAGTTTCTTCCACCTAGCCTCAAAAGATTGTTGTGAGGAGAAAAAGAGATGAGGAGAGAGCCTAGGTTTGCTTCCTCATTGTGGGAAGAACACTTTCTGCATGATCAGAAACATATTTTCTCCTCACACCCCCCTCCCTGGAGGCATGGCGTGTGAGTTTGTGCCACAATCGCTATTACCATGTACTCTTTCTAATTTACTGCTAACTTTGCTGTAAGCCTCACTTTCTAATTATCTGCTTCTAACTTTAGCTATCCATGTGTCGCTATAAACTCCATACAACATACATACAGTTAGGAGTAGGTAATTCAGGATGAATACTAAATGAAGCTTAGAAAGTGACGCTGGCTTTTCTTTCATGAAGGCTAGAGAATGTACAATACTGTACAATCTAATAATCATGAACAAACAGTTACTGGCTGCTTTGTGCTCAAAAGCCAGATTGTTTCTAGGGGTGTGAAGAGCAGAGGTCAGTCCATTCCTTCCAGTTGGAGGAACGTTGGTCACACTCCAGCTTTAACATTCAGTAACGCGGTGCTTAGCATAACCATGTGTGTGCTAAATGGAGCCAGCTGGAGCAAGCTCCTTCAGTGATGCTTTTGCTACTCTGGCAGCTAGCTTGGTTTTTGTCATTACCATATGTTAGATTCAGGGGAGCCCCCTCTCCAGAGACCCTGTGTCATTTGTTGGCATGGAAGGTGCAGGGCGGTGGTGAGGAGCTGATACAGGCATGCTTTCAGCATGATAGCTAATAGGTACAGGGCCTCCCATGTGAGACTCCGCCTCTGCAACGCTTCCACACTTTAATGGTTACAAAATCATTTTAAGCCGCAATCAGAGGAGGAACTGCAGGGGCCTCGTTGAGCTCTTAACTAATGTTGCCTTCTCTTTCTTTCCTAGAGGAGAAATATGTCACAATCCAGTCGTACACCAGCCAGGGGAAGGATGAAATCGGGTTCGACAAGGGAGTCACTGTGGAGGTCATTCAAAAGAACTTGGAAGGATGGTGGTACATAAGGTAAAAACTATACAAAATGGGCTATTTAGATTAGGTAGCTTCGAAGCCATATTCTGTGAGCTGTTTATTTCGAAGATAGAGAACCTGAAAGACTTTTTATAATCATGAAAATGGTGATAAAATTGTCCAGAGCTACTTATCACTAGGCTGTGTTTTGTATTGCAAAGTCCATTGTGTGTTAACATTTTGCATGCGGGGGTAGTTATGTGGGGAAAATTAGTGCCCTGCAAATTGGGGAGAAGGAGACCAATTCAGTTAGATCAATGATTGAGGTTGAAGGCGAAGATTTTAGAGAGGGTATATGCAGAAGGGGGTACATGCTGTGTAACAACAATACTCCATTCGCGTATGAGTTGGGCTGAGGGGAGTTTCGAAAGATAGCAAATATAGAAAGCAACTCAAAAACATTATTTTTGAAAGCCTTCAATGGCCAGTTCCAAGTATAAACTGGATATTTTGTGGCGTTTTCTCCAGCTATGTTAAATGCCACGTAAGCAGTGTTCTTTACAGTGCTCAGCCTAAGAAAACCCTGTAACTAATTGATATGAGATCACAGATGCAAACAGTATGTAGACATTTAGTTTTAATGGCAGCAACCCAATTAATGGCCTGATCCCATACATGTGCCTATGGGAACCAGTCCCACTAAGTTTTATGGTCTCCCCCCCCATCAAAGAAATGTATAAAGAACTACAGCCTGGGGCTATCAGAAAGAAGAAATGTAGTGGGAAGAAGAGTTGGCAAAACAGCAGCTTTCCTTTAAAATGCTGCGGAATTCTGTTCCCTGAATGGCTTTAAAGCAGAGCTTGGATCAACAACTGTCAAGGCGAATAAAAACCTATGAATCGCTGAATGCGGTAGGGAGCTCTCCTAAATGACCCTTCTCACCCCAGGATCCTGTGCACAACCCTTCTGCTCTCTTGCTTTGCATGTAGAATAGATATTTTTCATAGATTGACGTTTGTTTTTGTAGTCTGGCCGTGGTATAGCACCAGCGCTACAAATAACGGAACCACACAGAGTTCTGTGTGTTCCATAAACACACTTGCTGTTGCATCTTCCATATTAACTCTCCCATCAATAATAAACCAAAGCCGATAGAGGCGGGTCATAGATTCCCAGCTTGATGAGCCGAGAGTGGCTGACTGCCCTATGTAAACTCTGCATACCTCTTCTTTTGAATCATTCATGGGAGTTTAATCCAAAGGCAAGCGTTCAGGAGCAGAGGGCACAGTGCTTTGCAGGAGAAGAAACGGCACCACAAACTCTCCCTGGTTTTATTACTGGACTCCTTTTTTGTTTCAACATGTTTGTCTTGTCACCAGCAAACTTTCTTTTATCTTAAGCTCTGCAGGGAATTAGAATCCCTTGCAGTCTCTGGTATTTTAATTGAAGATAAATGCCCGAGTTGGGGAGCTTCTAAATTTTAGTGTATCAGATTTCTTGGATCAAGTTCATGTTCTCAGACATAAGAGGAGACAGTAAAACTGGCTACGTTATGTTAAAAAACCAATCCTATTTAGATTAGGTTTTGCCTCTTTTGAATCGCTATAAAAATGGTGAATACACAACATACATGTAAGAGCAAATTAATTTGACAGGGAACTGTGGTTTTTGGACTGGCAACATGTTTATTTGCTGTCTGCCAGAGGTCCATTTATTTTTAACGTGTATGTGGAATAGATTCATTTAGATTGATTTCCCCCATGCAAACACCTCTGTCCACATTGCTTTCTAAGTAGCCCTCCTACTAGCTGACTCACACAGCCATTTGCCCCTGCCACTGTAGGAGATCTAAGCTCAGCTGCCAAGCAGCCCATAGAAGCACCCTGTTGCTCCCTTGCTTGCCCAAATCTTCTTCCAGTCCCAGGGGGAGGAGAAGGAGAAGGAGAAGGCAAAGTCATCCCAAGGTAGTATCTCTTTACTGAGCCAGCAAGCAAACCCCAGAACTGGTGGTTGGAAGGCGAGTGGGCAGGCAGGCATAACCCCACCACTACCCCATCACTCTTCCTGCTTTCCTCCCTTCTGCCAGCCAATCAGCTTCCGCCTGGGTTTCCCCATCATCTCAGCTGTATATGTTTTCACTCTGGCAGTGCATGTCAACCATCTGTCACTGCCATCTATCTCCCGCACCTGTCAGTGTTCACGTGAAGGGTTCTCTAGCAGCAGCTTGCTTGGCTGTTTCCTACTGCACTTTCCTCCCCTGGTTGTGCACACTCAGGGTATACACGCATACACACCCATCTTCCTGCCTCTCTGAACTCCAGCCTTGGGATGGAGGGATGGCACATGCATCTGGTCAGGGTGTCCCTTCAAAAGCAGCAGATTAAACATTTGTTCCAAGGGAGCACAAACTGTGATTCAAACACCACTTGACTGCCATGTTGGAGTCAATTTAACTCACCTTCATTTACACCGATTCTTGTTCCAAAATATTGCTTTAATGCAAATGAGCCTTACATGAGTGTCATATTTATACAGCATCTAGGAGGGATGTACGTAACAATTAAAGTGGCAACGGTTCTGGGGAAGACATTATTTCATAGAATCATAGAATCATAGAGTTGGAAAGAGACCTCAAGGGCCATCTAGTCCAACCCCCTGCCATGCAGGAACCCCATCACAATATTTCCGACAGATGGCCATCCAGCCTCTGCTTAATAACCTCCAAAGAAGGACACTCCACCACCCTTTGTGGCAGCATATTCCACTGCCGAGCAGCTCTAAATGTCATGAAGTTCTTCCAAATGTTCAAATGGAATCTCTTTTCCTGTAGTTTGAAACCATTGCCCCGAGTCCTAGTCTCTGAAGCCATGGAAAACAAACCTGTTCCCTCTTCAATATGACATCCTTTCAAATATTTAAACATAGCTATCATTCAGCCTGCAACACGCATCCTGGCCTGTAAATTCTTCATCTGCCACCCTACATATGCAGAGATAAACTGTTTTTAATGATCCATTTTCTAGGAAACAAAATCCTATGCACCTCTGCTCAGAGTCAATATCAGTGGAACTCCTTGCCACATAAGTGGGTGTGGGATTTCATCCTAATTAAGGGCCAAACTTCATGTTGCAGATAACCCACCATCCCATTAGTATTTAAGAGGCATAACTGAAGGAATCTTTAAATCAGACTTAAAATGAGAATGTGCCCTGGGTTGAAGATTAGTTCCTGCAAAAAAGTAAGCATGGTGGTTTGTTGTTTAGTGCCATCAAGTTGGAATCAACATATAGTAACCATAATAGGCCTTCAAGGTAAGTGAGACATTTAAGGAGTGGTTTTACAAGATCTTCCACTGCCACAATCCCAAATGGGGATTTGAATGCGAGTCACCTGGATCCTAGTCCTTCTCTCTCTCCACTACACCAGATTGAGTATCTGGCAGTAAGAGTAATGGTAGGTTACCAGTAATGCATGCTTCAGCTCCCAGTGATGACTCTGAGTGTTCCCCTTCTTGCAGTCTCTGTGCCCCTTTCCTCTGTGTTTTCACCCGCCAGCCATTACAGAGACATGTGAGGGATTTCCATTGGGATTTTGCAGAGAAAAGCATAATGAGGAGAGGAGGGCACACAAAGTGCCTTGCCTTCCAAAAGAAAGTGAGTTTTAAAACTGATGAAATGAAACTCGTGCTGCCAGAATGTCTGTTGCCAGAAAAATATTTGCCAGAATACATCTTTATTAATCACAGGTTTGTAATACAAGAGAGAAAACACTAATAATTAGATAATAGGTTCCACCTTAAAGTCGCTAACATTCACCTCCTTAAATATAACATTTTCCAAAATTCATGGATCTGTAATGATTCTCACTTCCCTCCCGCTACTCTCCCTTCCTAGTTTCCTTCCCTCTGGAGTAATTCCAGTGTTCTGGAGCTGGAAAACAGATGTTAAAGAGGGAAGAAAATGCTCAGAAAAACGGAGGCAGGATTTGATTCCTTCTTCCCCCCCCCTCACTGTTATGGTGGAATATTAACTTTAGACATTACATAGCATTAAAAATAATTGATTGGTTTTCAAAAAGAAATATAAATAACATCCCCATTCCACCCCCTCACCAAGTTACAGCCTTCTGGTTCCATTCCATTCTCTAGCACAGTAATACCTCGTAAGACGATTGCCCCTTAGGATGAAAACTTCGTAAGACGAATGCAATTTCCAGGGATAGGAAAAAATCGTAAGTTGATTTTTTTTCCCTTTCCATTTGCATTCGTCTTACGAGGTACCATTAATCCTCACCCAGCCTGGTGTATTTGCAAGGGAACAGACCAGGCTGGGTGAGGATCTTGCTGCAGCGGTCATGCGATTTTCAAAGGGCTGGAGCCAGGGCAGCATAGTCCCTCCTCTCTGCTCCACCCACCACACAGTGCCACTTCCCTGTTTGCTGAGCAGGCTGAAAACAGAGAGGGCAGCACAGTCCCTCCTCTCTGCTCCACCCACCACACAGCGCGCCTTCCTGCTGGGCCAGAGGCCACAACAAGCTGAAAAAGGGGAAGCTAAGCTGGGGATGAGTTGGGGCGAGCTAGTGAAGTGGCAGCAAAGGGAATAGCCACAGTGCAAACCCTCCTTTGCCCCTCACCCACTGCCCAGCTGATCGTCACTGAGTGCCATTTCCCTGCCCACCTTACCAGAGGCCACGGCAGGCTGCAAGAGGGACAAGGTAAGAGCTAGGGGAAGCTGAAAGGGGGGCATGGCAAGATTAAAGGGGGACAAGGCTGGGAAAATCTGGGGGATGGGCTGGTGTGACAGCAGCAAAGGAGGGAGCTGCAGCATGATCCCCTATATCTCCCCCACCTGCTGCACAGCTGATTGGTGCTGCATGCCGACCCAGCCCTCCTGCACACCCAGACCTGCCGGGATCCCCATGCACCCCGCTACACTCCACACCCATGGAAGTTGGGAACAGCCTTCTGCTGTCCCTTGATTTGAGCGGGGGGTTAGACAGCCTTCCCACAGGAATGATTTGAAAACCTATTAATGCATTCCTATGGGAAACTGTGCTTCCTAAGACAAATGATTCGTAAGACGAATGACCTCGTTGGATGAATTAAATTCATCTTACTGTATATCAAAGTGTTGTCCATCATCATCATCATTAGTTTGCTGTGTGGGGCCCTATTCCTACATCCATTAAGATGTGCTAGAAAGTGCTCTCATTAGCAGAACATAAAATCTTTCCCCCATGTCCATCACACATTAAGAAAAATAAAATGTGACCATGCCCCCCCCAAAGTGCGACTCAGCGCATTTTACAAGTACCTGGTCTCAGCATGGTACACGCATCCGTGGGGGATAGTTTAATCCACACCTTCCTGCCCACGGCAGTTAATCTGTTTAAGATGTCAAGAAATGGATCGGCTCCGGGGAAGAGGAGTGGAGGCCCAACCAGTGGGATCCGGTGGAGGAGGTGCTGCTGCTGCCTCCGCTGCCACCAAAGCAAAACTTGCCTCCCCAGAAAGAGAGATGGGTGGCACGGCTGAGTTGGGCTAAGAGGGAAAGGGGAGGGAGGGAAGGGGGAGCGCCCTCTCCCCTGAAATACAACCAGGTAAGCTGGGGGAGGGAGTGGGGAGGAGAGAGAGAGCATTTCCTTAACCGATGGGCCATCACCAGAAAAAGCCCTCCTGCCACCTGGCACTAACAGTCCTTCATCTTGTGTGAGTTCCAGCTGGGATGCAACTGTGCGGCAGCATCGCCAGGCAGGCACGTCCCCTTTCCCCCACTCCTTCTCCACGTCAAGGGAGACGAAAAATAGCAAGAGAAAAAACACATTGATGCAGACCCTGTCCGTGTATGGGCCAATATAATGCATCCATAGGGAAACAGGAACCGTGACTTCTACCACGTGACCACAACAAAATAAAATACACATTTTTCATTGTTGTGGTACAAACTTGACGTGGAGAAGAGCCTAGGTTGAGAAGAGTTCATAAGCAGTTGCTGTTCTAGTTGCCATAAAAGTCAGCACTTTTCATAAAGGCTAACCATGGTAGTCAGATGTGAGATGTGATCTTAATAAAATGGCAATACAGGCTCTGATTTAAGTGGTTGGACTAAATATACAGTGTACCCTCGTATAACAAACTGTTTGTATAACATAAAATCTGTACAACATAAAAAATTCCGAAGATAGGGGAAATTTGCTTAACAGAATCACCTATGGGGCGAATCCGTACAACATAGAAATGGTCGCGATTAGGAATTACTCTGTTTTCAATGCATTCTTATGGGAAATTTGTATAAAGGAAAATTTGCTTAACAGAATTTCATTTGGAAGAAATTAATTCCTTTATACAAGGTACCACTGTACCTTTAATGGTCACGTTCAGTATCTTCAATTGAAGAACAGGAAGAGAGCTGCTTCAATAAATGGACTATGTTTCTTTGTCTACCAAATGCCTGAGATGGAGCAGTACATGCCACTCCCCAAAGGCAAGACACGCAGTACCCAAGAGCAGCCAAGCTGCTTTTAGTATCTGAAGGCAGAACATTCCAGGACACCAGGGATTAATAATAATAGAACACACGTTCAACAGTACAATATGAAATGAAATAACTGAGCATTTGGTGCTTTTCCAGGACCTCCAAAATGAGCTACTTAAGGCACTTCTTCATTGTACTCAAATTTAGTGCTGAGGTCAGGGACCCTTCACAATGCTGATACAGAAAGAACCCACTGTTCCTTGTCTCTCTCTTTTTATCAGGCCTTTGGGGGCACAGTTGAAATTACGTCGGGAACTAGTGGTGCTGCTTGTACCACCATATGACAAAAGTTTTTGTGGAGCATCCTGAGATAATGTATGATCTGGACTCCCAGGACCAGTTAATCAGAAGGGAAACTTTGGGCATAGGGAGCAATAGTCCACTCTATACTTGCAGATTAATGAGCATTAGAGCTTGCTATGATCTCATCATGTCTTTTCCAACATGGCCCTGGTGCCAAGGTTGAGGGTCCTGGGCAAGGTGTTCTGTGCCCAAGACTGATCCTGGGAGATTCAGCTTCCCCATGTCTCCTTGCAATCTAACACTCTCCTTCCCAGAAACTTGCCAGGTGGTAAGACAGATCATATCTGTATCTCCACAAAGATATAGCCTGTATAGAGACTAACACATCTCATTTCAGTGGTGGATTATTCAAAGAAAAGAAGTCTATCTGGTAGGGTAGGCAGGGTGGATGGTGTGATCACTGTTCATTTCTATTATATGTCACAGGGTATAGTGTTGCTGATGGGTTGGGAGAGGGCCCCAGACACGGTGGGGGGAGGGATGCTTTGGAGATTTGTCCAAATGGCAGGGTTTGAAAATGAAAGGAAAAGTCCTAATGTTGTCCTTTCGGAGCCCATGAGCCTCAGCATTTCACCAACCATGCTGTTGCAAAATTAAGTCCTATTAATTTTCCAAAATGCATGTAATACAGTGGTTCCCCCGCCCATTCGTGGTTCATATATGGCAGTCCTGCTATATCGCGGGACTACAGTATATGAAAAAAGACCCCCTGGGGTTAGGGGGAAAGGCCTGTTGGAGGCCTCAGAAATGACTTCGGTTCATAGAGAGGCCCTTTTGGGGCCTCCAAAAGACCCAAAAAGGCCCTCTCAGGCCCGCTCGGGGCAGTGCCAGGCTGGGGTACAAGGGCCCCCAGCTAGGCGTCCCAGGCTGCATCCGCTTATTGCGGATTTTCAATTATCACAGGTCAGAATGGGTCCCTAACCCCCGCGATAGGTGGGGGGTCACTGTACTGGGGAGTCCTCAGGACAGTAACAGCATGTTTGACTAGTGCTACTTTTGTGTAGAGAAATGTTTTTGCAAATCGCCCCTTCCATTCCAGAACAAGTTTCACATTCATCATCATTTGGAATATAACTGCATAGTTTCTGGTTTTGGGGTTGAAGATCAATCTTTCTTTTTGATGATAAATTTCATATTATCTCTAATGAACTTCAAAATCCAAGTGAAAAAGAGAAAAGTTGGCAATTGAAGTTATCTGATATTTACTCATTCTGAGTAGTTATAGTTAACAAAACTTACATAACAAGATGGCTTACACTTAACCTCTCAAGAAGCTTTGACCACCCTTATGCTTTCGCAGTCCAAGTGGCTAAAGCCTAGTTAACTCAGGAGTGGTTATCATATAATAATAGTTTCCTGTCATTATAGTATTAACTGTAAACTTTATGAATAAAGAGTGAATAGGTGTTTTTATTCTATTCCTGATCATCTTGGACCACACTGTGTTTTATTTCAGAGATTATATGGAACCAAATGTAACTACCTTTCCTATTTCCAGGTACTTAGGCAAAGAGGGCTGGGCCCCAGCATCGTATCTGAAGAAAGTAAAAGATGATCTTCCATCTAGAAAAAGAACTTAACAGGACCAGTTGAAATTATTGGAAACATCATGGAAATCAGCAACTTGCTAAACAAGAAGTCTTCGAGTGACAAGGAAACACAGTCGGAAATTGAAACCGCAGAATCACACATCACCAAGAAGGAAATAAGCTTGCCCATCTTATGCAATGACTCCAATGGCAATTTCATGACCGCTCAAGACAAGCAGGTTTCCAAACTGGCCCAGGGATCGCCAGCCATAGCACGGATTGCACCACAGAGAGCTGAAATAAGTAAGACCATGAATGCCTCCTGATCCTTTCCCTCTTTTAATTCTTGGTGCTTTTGCTGGAGCAACAGCAAGGCTGGAACAGTAAATCTATTCTGAGTTTTTATATATCCTTTCTCTAACACATGGATTTTTATATGCATTTTTAAAATTTAAACATGGCAACAAAAAGACCCCATTCAGTCCTTTGCTTTTGGAAATGCAAGTTTGTGTTTGGATTTAAATGCAAAGTGATTTTTTTTCTTGTCCGTCCCTGTTGTTTCTATCATTCTCCATTGACTTCCGAATAGTTCCTTAGAGAGTCAAATGGCAACTTAATACTGCTGTGCTTCTGATTACCTTCAGCAATGTTTTGATCCATCATGGTTAAAACAACTTTCAGGACATTGTTTAGCTACAGTTAAAGTTACAGAGATTTTTTTTTGATATATGTAAAAATGAGATGCACATGTCAAGCTGTGGCATGTGATAAAGGCTATTGATCAGCATGTCAGACAGCTTTTCATAAGGCCTTGTGGAATTTGTCCTAAAATACTACTTCCCTCTTTTATATTTTTGTTTTGTATATTAGAAAGGCTGTGTAAACTCAGGAACTGGGAATAAATGTTAAGGCAGTAGGGCCAATCAATGTGTGATGTTGCTACATTAATATGTAGAAAAGCAGTGAAAGAATTAGAGAGGTTGGAAAGACATATAAGAACGTCCTATGAAACCATTTCCAGCAAAGCAGATGGAGAGTACCATATCTGGCATCTGGGCTAGAACTGCCCATCCAGGCTTGGTCATAACCCTATCTGCTCACACTCTACCTGTAAAAGCCCAACAACTCTACAGAGATGTAACTACAGGTGAAACTTGAAAAAAATAAGAATATTGTGCAAAGTCAACACAAAAGATGAAACTAATATATGAGATAGACTCAGCACATGCAAAGAGAGATATGTCAAGCCTTACTTTGGTATAATTGTGATGATTATGGTGTACAGCTTATGAAAACCCCAAATTCACAATCTCAGAAAATTAGAATATTACATGACATCAATAACACAAGGATTATAAATACTGTAGAACAATATTTTACCTCTGAAAAGTATAAGCATGCATATGTACTCAGCACTTGGTTTTGGCCCCTTTTATATCAATTACTGCCTCAATGTGGCATGTCATGGATGCTATCAGCATGTGGCACTGCTGAGGTGTTATGGAAGACCAGGATGCTTCAATAGCATCCTTCAGTTCTGCTGCATTGTTTGGTCTCATTCCCTTACCTTTCTCTTGGCAATGCCCCTTCAATTCTCTATGGGGTTCAGGTTAGGTGAGTTTGCTGGCCAATCAAGCACAATAATCCCAGTAAAACTGTGCCAATCAAGCACAGTAATTGAGCCAGGTTATGGTACTTTTGGCAGCGTGGGCAGGTGCCAGGTCCTGCTGGAAAATGAAGTCAGTATCCCCATAAAGCTTGTCTGTGGAAGGAAGCGTGAAGTGCTCCAAAATCTCTTGGTAGACAGCTGTGTTGACCCTGGACAATGAAGCACAGTGGACCAACACCAGCAGATGACACAGACTGTGGAAACCTCACAGTAGACGTCAAGCATTGTGCATTGTGTGCCTCTCCATTCTTCCTCCAGACTCTGGGTCCTTGGTTCCCAAATGAGATGCAAAAGTTGCTCTCATCAGAAAAGAGGACTTTGGACCACTGAGCAACAATGTTCAGGAGTGGCTTGACCAGAGGAATACAACATTTGAAACCCATGTCCAGGATCCGTCTCTGTGTGGTGGCTCTTGATGTACTACTCCAGCCTCAGTCCACTCCTTGTGAAAGTCCCCAACACTTTTGAATGTCCTTTTCCTGACAATCCTCTCCAGCCTGCGGTCATTGCTGCTGCTTGTGCACCTTTTTCTTCCACACTTTTCCCTTCCACATAACTTTCTATTGATGTGCTTTGATACAGCACTTTGGGAACATCCAACTTCTTTTGCAGTCTGTACCTTTTGGGGCTTTCCCTTCTTATGGAGGGTGTTAATGATGATTTTCTGCATAACTATCAGGTCAGCAGTCTTTCCCATGATTGTGATTCCTAGTGAACCAGCATGAGGGACCATTTAAAGGCTCAGGAACTCTATGCAGGTGTTATGGATTCCTTAGCTGATTAAAGTGGAACACTTTGAGCCTAGAATATTGAATCTTTTCACACAAGAATCTTTTCTTGTTGTTTTCATAAGCTGTACACCAGAATCATCACAATTATTCCAAAGTAAGGCTTGACATATCTCGTTTTGCATGTAATGAGTCTATCTCATATATTGGTTTCACCCTTTGAATTGACTTACTGAAATAAATGCCCAGTGTTTCACCTGTAGATGGCTTTACATGGGTAACGCATATATTTGGAAAAGACCCCCCCAACCCTGTTTTGATCAAACAAGGCCCAGCTTGTAAAAGCAGTGTATTTGAGACCACTTCCCTAGCAAAGTAAATTAGCACAAGAGCTTTTCATATACGGACCAGTGGGATCACAGCAAGCTCCGATGCTCATTAAGTAGGAAGTTAATGAGTATTAGAGACCTTTTTACTGTTCCAATTACTTTGTGGCAAGAATCCTATATATGCTGTTGCTGTTGTTTCAATTTATATACCACCTCATAATGCTGGAGGAGTCTCTGGGCAGTTTGCAACATTATTATGCAAGGAACACTTTGCATATGTGTAAATTTATGGACTTGTAGCTTATGGCCTTCAACTGAATGCATATAGAGTCTAGACTGTGACTGGAGGCAAGGCACTGATCTCATTCACCCCCTAGTGCTCACAAATATGACTGCATGTAAAAGTCTATGAGAACAGCTCTATGAAACAGAGCTGATATCCACTTATTAACTATTGTGGCATTTTAAGAATCCTAGAACAGAGGCAGGCAACCTGGTGCTTACCAAATAATTTGGACTACCAAACCCTAAATCCTATCCAGTGTGCTAATAATCAGGGATTAAGGTTTTCTACCACTACCACAGAATTTTTTTCTGTGTTGTTGGGATTAGATAATTGTTGATTACATTTCAAATCCAGGTCTCATTTGGAACCTGGATTTGATATCAAAATGCTTATCTTGATAGGCGGCCTTTTCCAGGAGAAAGATGAGGGTGTTTAACCCCACATATTCTCTAGAATTTCTCTAGGATTTACCTGCCAATCCTAGAGAATTCAGCCATGTTGTCTTTCTGGGCAGACTGTGATAGATGGTCTTGGGTTGGGAGTGCTTTTGGATTCATCCTCGGAGCCCTGGCATGACACAAAGTGCTTTTCACCAGCTGACGTCACAGCAGCAGTTGCAACTCCTAGACGGAGAGGATCTGGTCACTGTTATTCAAGTTGTAGTAATATCTACATTAAATCTCTGCAATCCATTTTATGTGTAATTGTCTTATGATGCATTCAAAACATCACTTGGAAAACTATTCAAACTTCACTTACAACAACGAACAGCAGTGAAGTTATTATTAAACAGCTTGAAATCAATGAATCTTGAGGGCTGCTTGTTCTTATCTAGAACTTCCGGAGTACTATGATTGTCCTCAGAAGCCTGCCTGTAGATCTGGAAACAGCATCTCTTTTATTTTTATTTATTTATTTATTTATTTACTTACTTACTTACTTACTTACTTACTTACTTACTTACTTACTTACTTACTTACTTACAAGATTTTTTAGCCACCCCACTACCAGGTGGTGACCTATGATACTCTAGTTCTAGAATGCCCTCTTCAGAGAGCTTTAAGTCTGTCCTTTTTATGCTAGCTTTATTGAATCACTGATTTTAGTAATTAACTGTCTTAAATCTTGTTAAAAGCATACAGCGTGCTTTAGAAATCTTTTGGCCAAGGACTGAGTTATCTCAATATTTTAATGTAATTTCTTTTCTAATGCAGATTAATTTTGGTTCTTCTTAATTGCTTTGAAAAGAACTTTTAAATTTGGGGTTGTATGCTCTGTTTAAATTGAGACTATTCTTCCATTCACCATTAGGTTCTCCAAATCTAAGAACCAGGCCTCCTCCAAGAAGGGAGTCTAGTTTGGTAAGTGATGGCTTCTTTTTATACTTGTGATACTGACAAATATTTCAACATTGCATAACATGTGTATAAACACAACACAAAATGCCTGTGTGTTTAGACCCTAAAATGAGGAGAACCCCCAGACTATCTCACAGCATACAACTGAACACAGAAATTTATTTTTAAACTTAATTTGTTACACTCAATTTGTTGCACCGGGTCTGGGTTGCAATGACCTAGTTATCTGTAACTATTTACCTCCAGAATTTGTTATAAAATTTGGCAGATTTTAATATTTTAGCAAATAAATTAACAACATTGTGTTTCTGAAACCCTTTCTGTAGGTGGTTTCTGTTTCTGTGACATGCTCTCCTTTTACGTCAGCACAATGTGTTCATCTGTATCTGCTAGGCCCATAACTTGGTATGGCTAGGCTGCTAGGGTGATTGTGCTATTTCATCAGGGACAACAGACAAAAAATGTACAACTTAGACATATCTCCACTCTTTCCGTTTAAGTCAGGTTCAATATACTTTGGCAGTAGCTCCTTAAGGTCCTTTAACTGGGAAGGCTGGTAACCACATGTATGTAGGCATGCAGTTTGATCGAACAGCAGTCTTTTTCCTTAACGTGTGTGACTTATCTGTGAGCCGCATCTCAGAACCCCAACACACAGGAATAGCCAGATAGTCCAGCTTTATCCTCTGCAATGTGGGAGGCTCTGCAGCACCTGTCTCTATTACCTATGAAATTCAAGGAGCTGAGAATCAGTTATCAATGGTACATGGCAGTAAAGTTGTCAGGAGCTTAGAGAGAACCAAAATGTAATCCTGAGCACTTGATGATCCCAGTTTAGCAAGGATTAGGTAACAGACAGGCCTTGAGGGGTAAACTGGAGATTCGTCAGGAAGCAGATTCTGTGGACTGCAGTGGTTTCATACAAATTGTGCCTGTTCTTCTGCTATTACTCACATGGACAATAAGGCAAAGTAGAGAAGGATCAAAAATGTAGCCAGAGGCTCCTGTTTTCCTTTGCCTTCTTCTGAGGTTCTCCTGCAGACTTCTGCTCCCTTTTGTGTTGTGAATTCTAAAGCCCATCCTATCCGCATTTTGTATAGGACCTCTGGCTTCTTTTGATGTGGTGAATGTAATGTGTACGCTAGGATCGTAGCCCTTCTAATGTTATTTTTTTCCTTTTGCAACCCCTCCCCTTTGTACTAATTTATTGCCATAGTTTGGCATAGTTGTTACAATTTACTTCTATACTAGCAAAAGACACACAGACCCTCTAGTGCCCTGCTGTTTCCAATTGGTTGAATATAATGTAAACCATCTTGAAATCTGAAGATTATTTAGTTATGCTGCATCCCATGGTGGATTAATATTTGCATTCGGAAGAAGTAATGTAAAGCATGTGGCTGAAAATTTAAAGCTATCAGAAAAGCTAAATGGGCTCAGACCTGAAATATGGGCTCCAGAGAGCATATAAAATCAAGTTTGGGGCTGGGGGTGGCCATCTTTGGTCATTTTAAATGCTTTCTACTGACTTTTTAAACATGTAAACTAATATTTCACAACTGTTTGTTAGTAATGTCAAATCCTGTTGAGTAAATTACTCTTGCAGCTGGGTGATGATATCATTGGCAGTGGGAGATTGTTGGTAAATCAGAAGTTCCTGATTCAATCTTGAGGCTTTCCCAATCTTAAGGCATTATTACAAGCAAATTAGGAAACCACACAAAGAAAAATTATTTATTTGTTTATTTATGTAGTCTACGTTTGTGCACCCCGTTAATGCAACTAAAAGCAGAAACTCTTCAATTACCAGCAATCTGTTGTTGCTGTTAACATCCTCCAGAAGGGACAGATTCCTAAAATTATACATCGCTATTTTTAAAGTTTTGATCGCAATGATCACTCAGTCCCCCTACAAAGAGCGTGATTGTGGGTAGGGCAGGGTAGGGTGTCCAGAAATCGAACCAGTGACTCTTTAATTTCCCCCGACCAGTGATATCATCACTAATATGCTTAATGTAATATAATTTGCTTAACAATATTTTAGCCACTAAGTATTAACATAATCAATTAACTTTAGCATTAATAATAAGAATTTGAGGTCTCAAATTACCATTAGTTCATGTTCATGTTATTGAGTTACTGTAAACACAGTATTTCAAAGCACCAGGAATACCCTCTGGTAACACACTACACAAAGGATATATTAAAGCTGGAAAAGCTACAGAAAAAAGAAAACAAACAAAATTAGCATGGGAGGGGGCAACTCCCATGAAGAGAAAGATGATAAATAATTTGGGGTGATGTATTTCCTTTTTGGATCCTTCAGCAAGTGTCAAAACCTTGGAACATAGTAAGATGGGAATTGTAAGCTAAAAAAGCATTGCTCTTATGAGCCTCCTCTGAAATAACCAGCCCTGTCTCCACTGTTGGCTCCTTAGTCACTGAAATGCTGACTGAAATGCTGTTCATGAACATGGTATTGTCTGAAGTTTAACTGTCAGAACCATCAAGATCCTTCTGGTTTTAAATAATTTTATTTAATTTTATTTAATTTTTCTTTTTGTCCCACTTCCTGTAATTTTTACTAACTTATATGTCACTGTTTCTTACCATAGGGCTTTCAGTTACCTAAACCTCCTGAGCCACCATCAGTAGAAGTTGAATACTATACTATTGCAGAGTTCCAGTCTTGTATCTCTGATGGGATAAGTTTTCATGGGGGACAAAGGCAGAGGTAAGCCAGGAAAGGGAAGCAAATCAATGACAGAGTGGTGAATACTTGCCAAACAATGTGCAAAAATTACAGAATAGCCTAGATTTTTAAAGAAAACAATAATTGTAACATTGCTTTGTTCTGTATCAATCTCCTTCTAGGTCATTGACAAGAATTCTGGTGGTTGGTGGTATGTGCAGATTGGTGAAAAAGAAGGCTGGGCTCCAGCATCATACATTGATAAAAGGAAGAAGCCCAATTTAAACAGGAGGACCAGTACTTTAACCAGACCCAAAGTTCCTCCCCCTGCACCTCCCAATAAGCCAAAAGACTCTGAAGAAGTAACAGCTGCAGGAACAGTAACTTCAGGAGAAGCCCAAGACTCCCCTGACAAGCAGAAATATGAAGAACCAGAGTATGATGTGCCTGCCTTTGGTGTTGACTCTGAATCTGAACTGAGCCAGGGAGAAGATGGTAGCTTGGAGAGAAGCCCATTCCATATTCCCAAGCCCTCCCCTGCATCATCCCTCCAAAGGGCAAAATTCAGAGTCGGAGAGTCTTCTGAGGATGTAGCTCATGAAGAAGAAACCATTTATGAAAATGAAGGTTTCAGGCCATACATAGAAGATTCTTTGCAACACAAAGAATCCATTGGAGAGTCAGATTCCCAAAGAAGTCCCTCACTGTCATCAATCCCCAAAAATCCTCCGCGTTCTGTTTCTCCCAAGATCTCCCTTCTGAAGCCCAAATCTGAAAAAAGTGTTCAGCCACAACTTGGAAAACCTCACTACTCTCGGAATGAGGAGACAAAGCCAAGGTCAGCTTCCGATGCTGGCTTAAGTACGCTGCCCAAACCAGGCATAAAGAAAGATCCTGGGGAAACGGTGTCTAGCAGAGCAAAACCTATGGTGCGACCCAAACCTTTCCTGAACAAAGCAGAGTCCCAAAGCCAGGACAAGATGGACATCACCACTTTACGCCACCAGCTGAGGCCAATTGGGCAGCTCAGAGGTGGACTTAAGGGTTCAAGGAGTGAGGAGTCAGAAAGCCCACCTCATACTGCTTCTGGAAACCTAGACGAGTCTGTCCGAAGAAGCTCTGCAGACCTCATTACATCTCCTTCCCATGCTATGTTCTACAGTAGCCAGCCAGCCAAACCAGAGAATGAAAACAATGCGTCAAAATGTCTCTATGTAACTACTGACTCTTACCAGAAAGTTCAAGATTCTGAGATCAGTTTCCAAGCAGGAATTATTGTGGAAGTGCTGGAGAAGCAAATGAGCGGATGGTGGTATTTGAAATACGGAGACACAGAAGGGTGGGCTCCGGCTCACTATCTGATGCCCACAGAGAGCCAGCAACGAGAAAGTACTTCCAGTGAAACAAACATCTCATTGGCCAGGAACAGAAAAAATGAAAACAAATCCAACAGTTTGGAGAAGATTGAGAAGAAAGTCCAGGCACTGAACACGATCAACCAGAGCAAGAGGACGCCTCCCATTCCCAGTAAACCTCCTGGTGGTTTCTCCAAAACCTCGGGGCCGGTCAAATTACGAAATGGAATTAGACAGCTAGCAGTGAGGCCACAATCAGTGTTTGTCTCACCACCACCCAAGGATAATAATCTGCCTTGTTCTCTCCGCAGGAATGAGTCTCTTACAGCCACAGATCACCTGAGGGCAGTGCGCCGCAATTCCTCTTTCAGCACTGCTCAGTCCCAGATTAGCGATTCTAAAGGAAAACATGCAGACCAGCTGGGCTCGGAGGGATCTGACACCCCCACCTATGTGCCTGCTGAACGCAATGGCATCCCCGTCTCCACTGTCCGGCCCAAGCCCATTGAAAAATCCCAGTTCATTCACAATAACCTGAAGGACATCTATGTTGCTATTGCAGATTATGAGGGGGATGAAGAAACGGCGGCATTTCCAGAAGGCGTCTGCATGGAAGTCCTGGAAAGGAACCCCAATGGTTGGTGGTACTGTCAGATCATGGATGGAGGGAAACCTTTTAAAGGCTGGGTGCCCTCAAATTATTTGGAGAAAAAGAATTAGAGCTCCCACAATTTTATACATATTAATTTATACTTTCCTACTGTGTACATATGTGGACAGATGGACAACACCAAGATGTATTTTCTTTTGTTCTGTCCAGATAAATGAGACTGTCAGATGCAGCTGAGCTATGGCCAGCAATTCTGCTATCTTCAGGGGTGTGTTTGAAGGAATTGCCTCATTCAGTAAACGTCAAAAAAAAGGCAGCTGAAACGAAAGCCTTGAGATGTTCTTATTTGGTGGCGCCTTTCACAGTTCAAGCCCAGAAGGCTACATTAGCCCATCGTCCTGGACATAATAATAGGAAACCAAATGTGTGCCTTTCACAATATAGTTTGGACCTATGGTGTCTGCTTGGGAATTATAGGGAGTTGGGTGCCAAACCTGGACGAGTTAAAAGGAAAAACAACCCAGCTTGTTCATTTCTTCCATGTGCAGCGTGTAAAAGCATCTCCAAGCTGTGAATGGTTTTTCTCCCAAGACTTCTTTAAAGTGTGCAGAATGCTTCTCTGAGGAATCAGTCCAACACCAAACCTCAGCTACTTTTTCACAGTGCATTCTTGGCATCAGAGTCTCAGTGCATATTGTTCACTTTTGCCCATGGGATCCACCACACTATCCTCCTGTGATACTTGGTGTGTGTCAAGTGTTTCAAAAAGAGTTGTTTAAAAAAAACTATTCTAATTGGAATTTAAATATAATCAAATTTGATGTGGTTCCTTGGTATTTGCTGAACACTGAAAACCATGTGCTGTGCATGCTTCTTGGCCACACTTTAGTATTAGTTAAATGCCAAAATCCTCTTGTGCAGCTACACAAATGGCATAACTTTTAGAGTTGAATCGCCTTACGAAATCACTGCAGACATTATCAGTTGCATGCAGAGTCCTATAACTCAGTATGTGACTGATAATGTCTGTAGTGATTTCTTATCTTAAGGCAGTTTGCCTCCAAACGTCACTCCACTTGTGCTATGCCAGCGTAACTAGGTAAGTGGATGTGGTCAGTATTTTACATTTAGGGTGTTCTAATAACCAATACTGATTTTGGGGTGTTTTTCATACAACACTAAATCTTAGTATAGGACTACTATATATAGCCCATATTTAAATTGTGAAGTTTCAGATTTTCAGCTGAACACCATGGTTGTGTAGAGCTGATGAGAGGAGGCCACCGATACATTAATTTCTCCCCCATCATTGACTAAATTTTGCTTGGCTCATGTTCCATCATGGATTGGTTCTGCTGAAAGGAACATGTTTATTAAAATACTCTTACTGTTCCCTTCCTTTCTCTCTCTGCCTATTGTCCAGGACATTGTCGCAAGGACCAGCATGCACCAGTGCTTAAATGCTTTTCCTAATGAAATGCTCCCTAATTCTGTTTCAGGTCCCATTGACATGGCAATGTTCAGCAGCAGTGGCTTCTTTAGAGCCACATGTGTGTATCTTGTGTGTTAATTCTTGTGTGTAATTCCAACACAGGAACAACCAGTTAAGGCAATTCATTTTTCTCTTTGCAGGATGGATCTTGACAATCAAGATCCTTTGCACAGAGAAAAACATAAACGGGTGAGCAAGCCTTGACTGTACATAGAATGAATTTAATTTATTTTTGGAAAATGGGTTTGGTGTTGTTTCTTGTGAAGGAAACAAGCATTTCTGCATGATTCCGGGAACTGAATTTCCCAGAGTGTATGCCTGTAGAAGGGAATGGAAGGTGAATAATTTTCAAGGAACATAATGTTTACCTTGAAGCTGCAACACCACAATTGCCCATTCCTCCTCCTTCATGCTCAGTGAGTCTCGATGTGTACAAGGGGGTTTTGCACACACACTATGCATACACAATTCTCACCCATAAAGTTCTTTGAGAAGGGTTCTGCCCCATTGCATATGTCCAAAGTGGAAGAATGCAAGTGCTGAAGGTATGGGTGCACATCAAAGCACCTACAGATTGTGGGATCACTGATAAATAGAATTAGGTTTAAGGTAACAAACTAAATCTTACGTATTCCCATACCACAAACAAATAAAAGTGGGAAGACCCATGTGGTTTTTAAGCATCCCAGATAGAAGAGATGCATCACACTGTTTACAAAGTCAAACGAGAGAGGAAAAAGCCATGGATTTTACTATCTGCACAAGTGTTTTTGTTTGTATAGTGATAGGGTGGTGTTTTTTGTTTGTAAACATCTGTGCTCTAGACATTTTCTCCCTTTTAATTACAAATAGGAGAAAGTCAGTATGTTGCATTCTTTTGAAAGAGTGGGAGAGAGAAGACCTTGTTATCCTCAAGGAGGCATTGAAAGAGGGCACCCTTGGGCCAGGAATATTGTTGAGCAGGAAACACAGGCTCACAGATGTGTTCTCCTACCTCTCTCCTTCCCCCCTCAATCATTTATGATTCCCAGAGTTAAAAATATGACATTTTGTGGAAGAGTGTGAAAATTTCAAAATCCACTGTGAGGGGAGGGATTTTAAAGCCTACGTTTTATGTGGCCTCAAACACCAGCCTATAAATAAATATTGTAATGGTAAAAGAAACCACCAAAAGGCCTTTCCTTACGAACACTGAAGATCGTCTGAGTTTGTTGTCCTTTTGGGGCCCAGCATTTTGTGTCTGAAGAAAAAGAAAAGTTGGGTTTCACTTCAAGCATCAACAGAGAATAATAGATAAATGACCTGTGCATTCTCTACTGGCGTGTCATGTCTTCTACCAGCTGGAAGATCAAAAAAATAAGACGAATTTAATGAGCTTGAAATTTAACATGTTCTTTCAAACCATTCAGACTTTGCAATATTGTGAGATGTTTTGTCTTCCTGGAGCATGACAGAAGTCTCACTTGATGATTGCCTCTTACTATTAAGTTTTTTATTGTATGTTGCAAATATTCAGCTGCAAGAAATGTCAACTGATGGAATCCCACAGTTCATGTGACTTTTTCAGTATGATCTCTTGAGGTGCAATTAAAGTGTGTGATAGACCCCACTCTCCATTTTGATGCCATGGGTAAATTACCATGGAAGAAAGGAGTAGATTGTGGGGAAAAGAGAGGGGACAGAAGAGGCCTCTAAACACCAAAACAGGTCAGTGGGGAGAAGAGAAGTATCTGCACCGCAGTACAATGGAAACCGGTGTGGATTTTGACCTGAACTCTTCTTCCTTGGGCCCAGGATATCTGTGTATCAAATGTTCCCTTTATTTTTAAGACTTCTCCTCTTAGAATTTCAGCAGCCACTTACAGGATCACCACAGCTGCTGTGAGATTATTATAGATGTATTATGTTCTTCTGCTGGACAGTATTAAATAGAGCAAAACCATAAAGTAATCTGCTAGATTGCAGTACTAATAGTAGGTATTTAGTGACTCATATTAATGTTTATGGTTTATTTTTTGACAATAATGATGAAGAAGTGGTTCATTATTTTTGAATTAATGCACTTTAGCCATTTTAAAACCAAAATGCAGAAAAACCAAGTGCATTATTTAAAGATGCAGTATAAGTTGTCATTTTTAAAAAAACGTTCACGTATTTATTAAAATAATTTATGATTATTTAAAATTGTACTATACAGCATTGTTCTAAAGATGTCATCATCTCTTGGGAAAGCTACACATGCATGTCCCAGAATTTTTGCATTTGAGCCATTGGACTCTCAAAATACAGACAGTTCAGTTCGCAAGAGTCAAATTTCTGTCAAGGAAAAAGGGGAGACATTTCTGATTGGAAAGGAGTGGATCGGCTAGTAATATTTCTAAATATATAAGGCTTTGGATCTTTTTCAGTAGAGAACAGATCGAAAAATGAGGTGCCAGAAATCATGAGATTTTTTTCCCCCTGGATTTTTTTTTATTCCAGTCATTCTCAGCACTTCATTGATTATGATTCATTATTCTGCACTTAAGATGTACATAGAAAATCAATACATGTTAAATTCATTAATGATTTTAAAGACACTTCTCTAAACTCCCTCTGAGAAAATGTATTTTTCACTGCATTGTTCACAATTCCTTCAGTGAAGGAACCATCTTTCCTTCATATGTCAAATCTGTTTTATAATTGTTCCCGTAATTCCGTATTTAATATTCATATGGTACAATGTAGCTATGATGTCTGTAAAGACTGGCTTTTTACAGGTATCTTTTTTTATTATGAGACCAGTCACCCATCGACGGTGAATTTAGATTTAGGATATAAAAATGTGCAACACGTAGGCCCTGTGGTAGGCAATTTTGTAATGTACTTTATTTTTTAAAAAAGCAAATAGGGTTACTAGGTGAACTTCTAGTTAACCTCTGAGCTGTGCTCACTTAGCTCTGTATCACCTGACATGCTTGATCTTTCTCCTTGTTGTTACGGAAACACATATTTTTAGCATCCCTCATTTTAGGAGCTTGACGCTCTTTTTATACATAGCACCTGAAAGTAGCATCCAAGTCTAGGGACAGGGGGCAGTTTGAAGGGCACTAACAAGCACCTTTTTAATTTAGTCAGTTCTACTGTTTCCCATGCCTTCTTTATCATTGTATCCCCTGTAGCTCTTTGGTCACATACAAATGAGTTTCCTTTTCTTTTCAGTTGAAGAATTGGAGCATTTTTAAGGAGAGCTATGCTGGATCAGATCACCATTCCCGCTAGTCCAGATTCTGTTGGCCCAGGGGCCAGGCAGATGCCCACAAGCATCACATAAATTCAAATGACAGAAGTCAGATTGCATCTATTTCAATGACCAGTCTTTTAAGATTATCTTGTATAAACATTCACATCCCACTACAAAATATTGCTAGTTTGTTCCCCTTCCAAAATCTGACATCCTAATTTTAAAACCAAGTTGCTTAAAGGTGTGATTTAAGCATTTTTTTAAAAAATCATATTGGATGGTCAGAGTGGTCTTAGTGGATTAAAAAATTATCCGGAGCTGAGCTACTGAATAGAATATTTTGTGCAGTCAAAGAGTGCCCTCTTGTGGGTGGAGGAGTGAGTATTTGAGATGGCATTGGTTGTATCTGTCCTTTCAAATAAAGAGCTAAATGGGAATGATTGAGATAGGAAAAGTCAAAATATAGTTTAAATATTAGATGAAGTCCAAAAATTTGAAAAGTTTATTCTGCTGTATACTGCAACTTTAATAATAATGAACACTTCTGAGTTCGTTATTGCGGTTTTATATAATGCCTGAAAAGAAACTCTTTGCTGTTTGTTTTCCCCCAAAGTTCTAATGAACACGATGTCTAAAACTTATTTCTGTTCAACGTTACCTACATATGCTTTGTTGGCCTTTGTAATTTCTTTGTAACTGAAGCTTAGTTCTCTTACCAAAAGCAGATGCAGTAGAAAAGCTGTTGGTACCTGGTCTCTACCACTTGAGACTGCAAGTGGCAAGGGCATCCTACATGCTGGAATAGTCCAGCACAACTTGCACATACGGTTTGTATAGAAAAAGTTAACACATCAGGTAGAACTTTCCACCATGGCATCTTGTGCTCTGTGCTAAGATTTATCTTTTGGGGCAGGGAGATGTGGATCGTTTTAGAGTTTAGGTCTCCACCTGCAATCTGGAGTGGGGCAAGCTGATACAGTTTCACCAGATATCATCTACTATTTTGTGGCTTTTAACATCGATAAGAGTCCCACCTTGTCTCAAAAAAGGGTCTTGTAGCGGCCCAATAGAATTTGGTGTTTAAACTGACCCAATCTCTTTATGGCCCTTTCACCAATTACTTACGGAAGTGACCTCTCTTTCTGAATCATTTTGAAAGTAAGATTAGGCCAGGAGGAGCAGCGTAAGGTTGTGGGGGGACAAAATAAAATGAAATAGGAAAACTAGGTTGGTGGCTGGGCTCAGGTGGCTTCGCTTCTTTGCTTTTTTAAGTCCTAATCTGGCTTTCTACCATCCAAGGTACTTGCCAAAATTTGCCTTTTTGTAAAATCTTGGCCTACTGGTTATTAACAAATGTACAAGGAATTATGGTAGGTTCCGCAGAGTGTGATAAAACTTACTTTTCCAGCATGGTTTTTGTTTTGTTTTGTTTTGGGGTGGGTTAGCTTTGAATGAGCACAAAATAGTTTGGGTGGTGAGCTTTCTGTATTCTCTTCTTCCTTATGCACATTTCTAAAAGTGACAGGTATGTAATGCCAGATGGTTCTGCACCAGATGCTTAGACAGGTCAAGAAGTGCATGTGGGTTTCAGGTTTACATTGCTGTCACAAGGAACTTCATTTGTCCTTGATGAACAGGTTCCAAAGATTTCCTTCAGTAGCAACACTGAACATTTTGACGAAGGCATTATAGAATTGTGTTGTTCTTTTTACTACTTCCAAATATTCGTATGGCATATTTTTATTGTAAAATTATACTAATTGCTTTTCCCTGTTTATAACTATGTTACTGCTTTGCATCATTTATGAGGAATAGAAGGGAATCTGTGAAGCAGTCATTATTTTGATTATTACTAGCATTTACAGGATAGAACTAGTATTTCAGTTTTAGGTCACATTGTGTACTTTTGATCATTTGCAATTTTTTCCTCTTGTGTTCTTTGTGTTTTTCTTAATGGCTGCCTTTCCCAAAAATATTTCGCAGATTCAAGATAAAATCAAATTGGAGGAAAAGTGCAATACAGGGATTTGGGGAAAGAGAAAGAAAATAAAAACAGGCTCCTCATCCAGGACTTGAAAGTGGAACATGCAGTGTGGGATTTTTTTAAAAAAAAGCACAATCTGTCATTTTCTAATCATGTGCTCTTAAGAAAGAAACTAAAATTGAGGGAAGGATAATTGAACAAAAGTGAGGGGTCGGAAATGAGATGTATGGTGCAAGTGGGTTGTATAGTGTGAGTTTGGTTGTGACTGGATGTGTGTATCATGCTCATAAAGAAGTGTGAATATTGTGACTGATGTAACAGTGGCTGTTCAGCTTCTCCTTTTTCTAACACATTTCATTATTCCAGTAATGACATTTTACTTGCTCAGCTATATACATGCTACATTCCTTCCAACTTAAGCCATAATTTTACCTGCAAAAATATCCAGCTGAGTTCTATGGGTCATTAGGAGATACCTATTGGAAATGTGCTGTGAAGTCCTGTAGCTGGTATGGGAGGAGTGAGCAAAAGGTATTCTCAAGCATACCTGAAACATGACGATTAACTGCACACTTCCGAAGCAATTCCTGTGGCACCTTAGTACTCTGTGCTTTTCAGAACAAGGACACTTTCGAAAAGGGGAGATTTCTGGTGAAGTTTCAGCTTGATCTTTTGCCACTGAAAGCAACTGGACAATATTCATTTCTTTAACAGCCCAGGATTGGAAACTTATTTTTGTCACTGAGGAATTCTGAAAGTTATAATAGAAAAAGTAACTTTTCCAAATTATGCTGAGATTAAGGGCTTTTCTCTATGCTTCAGTTTGAAAACTTCCCAAACATTCTCGTTTCACCAAGTTAACTCAAGAAGGTAATAGATTAAAAATACATTTCCTTTTTATATGCAAATTAAAAAGATTCTATGTTTCACTACAATTTTTTTTCTTGAACCCATGCTTTTGAAAGGTGTGAGCTGCGGTCCTGTATTTTACCTGTGAAGGAATTCCTCTGAACTTGCTTCAAAGTGCACTTGCTCAGGAGTGTGCTTTAAATGATCTTTTTAAAAAACCAACAACCCTAAATTAAAGCCTGAATGAAAAATTGGGCCGCTTTTATATTTCACAAAGTTACTGTAGAACTAGAAAGTCAAATGCCTATGAATTTCATCACATATTCAGTTGATGGATCTCTTCAATTTTAGTTATTATTCTCCTTGTTCTTCAGAATTTTACCTTTAAAAAAATAACCACTTGCCAGTAGGAAAGGAGACTTAGGTTTGCTAATGAGTTATGCCAAATTAGCCATGCCTTCTCTTAATGTCAGAAGGTCCATTGCAGCAATGGCCCTTGCTTGTTTTGTACCTCCATTGATTCCATGAGAGCCATAAACTCTTGCTGGGTTAGGGATTAGAAGATCTTAGTTCATCACCTCAGCTCTTATTGCTGTTGCTCATTTCATGAAATGAAACTCATGAAAATGAGTTTCAAGCAAACTGTTCGTGTTTATGTAGACTAATAGGCCAGGAGGACTTTGCTGCTGACTAAAATACTATGCAGTATTTCAAATATCAACTGGATTTCAGCTGCTATATAGTCAGGATCTCTCTGCCACACTCTCAGCCACCTCCTAGAAAATCCAGAAATAACGTGTGCACAATTAAATCGGGTACTGTACATAATCTTAAGCATTTTACAGGTACGGTTTGGGAGAGCACAGGTTTCTTTGTAAATATATTTTTCTTTACATTTTTAAGGATGTGGGAGGGTGTTTTGTTTTGTTGTTTGCTTTGTTGTTGTTGAGGATTTATAGGAATCACTGGCAAGTTTATGGAAAACTCATCAGGCCTCAAAAGGACTACTTGCCCTTGGCTCCAAGGTTTCTGTCAGTGCCTCAATTCATCTACCATATCTGTTCAGAGTTGTTCTATTTTTATAATCTCTAACTCAAGTACTGTACATATGGCCTTTTCCAACATCCTTGGGAGATCTGCAGTTTTGAGCTTCCTGTGCAGGCCCTTGAATTGATGTGGCTCAGCCTCTATAATTCTCCAGTAGATAAACTGCAGAGTTTTCTGAAAGACTAATTAAAAGATCCCTCATTTTTCAGAGGGGTATGTCTGTAGGGGGCGTGTGTGTGTGTGTGTGTGTGTGAGAGAGAGAGAGAGAGAGAGGATGAGAGAGAGAGAGAGGCGGTAGGGAAAGGGGTTGATAGAGCATATATTTCCTGTAAGGACACGTTTTGTGGGTATGCCTTGAGCATTACTTCCATTTTGAATCAAGGCTCTGCCTTGGGTTTTTTTTTAACCTCCAAACAATCAGGCTCTACATGAACAAGGGGTGAAATTTCAGTCTAGGTTTACAGGGTGGGCTGGTCCCATGCAGCACTATTTGAGTTGACCACACAAGTGCAATTTTCTTCCTTACAACCAAAATCGACAGAAAGCTTCACACTGTCAGTTTCTCATATGTTCCACATGTGAAACAAAACAGCCACTATTGTCCTGTGTTGAGACTCCTGTTTGAAATGAAATCACATTTATGGGGAGGGGGAGGTGCTGTATTTTGGTAATAATCAAAAGGTAACTGGATCATGACTGGGGAGGAAGTCCCTGGATTTCCAGAAAAACAAATATCTTGATCTAGTGCTAAAATTTACACCTTTGTTACTTATCAGCCTGAATCCTATTGGTTACTGAAACCACATACGTAAATGCAGCAACATTAATCCCCACTGTATTGCCACTAGTTAATGGGCCTTCACTTGTGTCTCTTATCATATGTTTTCTGTATAGCTTTGCATATGACTAGGACTACAAGAGGCAACCCGTTAACCAGCAGCAGTTTGCACTGTAGTTTATGCCATTGCCCACTGCTTACACATATGTACATAACCAATAGCATTCCGGGTGTTGTGCATTTTCATGTTACAGTATATCACCACTCTTTGTTACAAAGCTGTGTCTCCCATTATTGCTTAAAGTTCATATCCGTGTGTCATAATATCTGCAGCATCTCCATTGTGAAGTTCATAATCTTAAGAGGCAATGCAATACATTCTACATTTATCAAGCAGTCATTGCATCTGAGACAGGCAAGGTGTGGAAGCTCTTGAAAGAATTGGAAGTAGTTGTCACCACCATCAGTTGTGGTTTAGATTAGATTGGTTCTGCTTTGTTTCAGTGAATTGTTAGTGAGAAGGGAGAGATGGAGTCGGCTGGTAATCTCAGACATTTTCAACATTTAAAAACTTGCCTTTTGAACAATTTTGGCAAAACCTCCGCCTGCAGCAGGTGAGCTTTTGATATGCCACCAGATATAATCAGCACATTTTATTATACAAAAATTTGGTATCCCACTGAAGAGTTTCTAATGATTCTTTTGAGAATAAGGTCATGGAAACCATGATCTCTGTATGAAGGTTTAACAAGAGGGAAGAAAATGGAGGCTTAAATTTAAAACAAATGATGACTTAAATGGTATCTATTCATCTTTTGGGCAAAAAGCAGTAGACGGATGGAGAATTTGCCTTGTGGCACACTATTTGAAAGATTGTTTAAAGTTCTACGCTTCCAACTGGTCTCTGAAATTTGTTGTCTAGCAGGAGAAGGAAACCGTGTGAAGTCTGGTAGAGTATGTGAGTAAAGAAATGGTAAAGAATGTGTGACTGGTCCTTGAGTTGTGTGATAGAAACAGGGAGTGGAATGTCTAGGGTTTTTTTGTTTGACCTGTTTCCTTAGAAAGATGTTTTTCTTCTGGCAGCTGGATTGGTTACTGGTAAAGTGTTATGTTGAAGGTGGAGTTTTTCTTTGGAAGGCTGCTGTTTTCAGAAAGGATCCAGGAGGGAATCAAATATGGTGTGCATTTGGAGAGGGAAAGAAAAAATAAGAGAGACCAAGGATATTTGTTGCGTGCAAGAGAGGGGGAAGTGGTTGGTTAGAGAGTCTTAAGAAAAAGTCAGTGTTTGGCCTTCTGGAAAGTTAATAATTTTCCTGTCCACAATAATAATAATAATTGTGTGTGTGTTTAAAAGCCAACCCCTTATGTGACTATTGCGATTCTAATCAAAAGTTTGTGGTAGATCTTAGTGACTCAGTAACCGAGATAGAATAAATGAAAATAAAAGTAATTGTTGCCTACTTATGCGCCCTTTCAAAGATGGCAGTGATCTTATGGGAAGAATATATGCATGTGTTTGCATAGTAAACTATCTCCTTCAAGACTGTTGGCCAGTTGGCCACACTGATAAATGTTATATTTTAACAGCTATTCTAATGTTTGCTTAAGGCAATATACATTTTAGAAAGGAAAGTAGCTGCAATGAAACTTTGTCAAAAGTTCCACCTAATGGCCTTTCATTGTAACTTACAGTATTGTGTAGGAATTTGTGTGATATTTGTAGTATTTCTTAAGAATATAAGAACAGCCTTGCTGGAATAGGCTACAGCCCATCCAGTCCAGCATTCTGTGTCATGCAATGGCTCACCATTTGTTTCAGGGTATTCCAAAGCAGATGTCTTCACCTGCTTATAATTCCACACAAACAGCATTGAAAGATATCCTGCCTATCTCTCCAACCTGGAGGTTGTCCTTAGGCAGCCATAATAATAGCCATTGATACCCTTGTTCTCAATGAACTTCTCTAATCCTTTCTTAAAGATGCCAAGACTGACAGCTGTCACCACTTCTTCTGGCAGGGAAATCCCTCTGAGATTTCATTTCCAAATATGAAACTTTCTTGTGCTAATAAGTCTCTATGCTAAAGTACATTTATGCCCATTTGAATCAATGGATCATTCAAGCTTTACTCACCAAATCACTGGTTCCATGGATCTAGTGCTTACCTCAACAGGATTTCAGCAACAAAATCTACCCTTATGACTATAGTTATGAGAACAGGATTTTAAAAATTGCCCTTATTTTCCGTATTAATACAAAGAATATGAATTTGAAAAGATCAGCAGTGTATTTAAATATCTCTTGCACACAAGGATGCTTGTGTGGCTTAGTCAATGACCCATTAACCCATAAGAGCCCTGTTGTGATATGTCAGCTGTGCATTTATATCTGTTCTTATATTTCTAGCCAGCATATTTACCCACTGGTTCCCCAATCTTTATTCAGGTTGTCAGTGGGATATTCAACCATTTCTGTTGTCATTTGTTGTCAATAAGGAAGTTTTTCAGTTCTGAGTTTGAGACGTGAGCATTCCCCTGTCTTGTAGATACAGATCCACAGTTCATTGAGCATCAGTGGAATAGATGGAGCAACAGTGCAATAGCTGCCTAGATTGTTACCTAAAACCATAAACCTTTAACATTAAACAGTACCATATTGATTTTTTCCCTTCAGCAACCACAAAGCATTAATCATGCTTGATGAATGATCTTTTTTTTTGTCTATGGCTGTCATTTTTGTACATGTTTTGGCCCCATAATCCTATTTACTTTGTTATTTCTTGAGATGAAATTGACTAAAATCTGTTTTATACCCCAGTGGATGTTGGGGCACTATTTGCAGCCACGTGCAGCTGCGCAGAAAGCGGCACATGAGTTGTGGCCAGCTTTTTTTTTTTTTTTTTTTTTTTTTGCCAGCCTGGGGGGACATTTCTTTGCATGAGGCGTTGAGGAGTCACCCAAGCAATGTTGACATCCTGACAACCAGAATCCATAGGAATCCCCAGTATTTAGTTAGTGCAAAGGTGGTTTGTTCTGTTTTCATGTGGCTGCTATGAGCGTCTAGATGGCTGCCTCTGTTTTATATCCAGGTTTTTCCAATGTGAAGCCGCAAGCCTATGTTCAGTGTCTCAGGCAGAGAGGACTTGATGACTAACAGTACCTCACAGTCATCTCCCAGTTTACTCATTCTTCGGACCAAAGGTGGTGCTAATAATGAACTTTAATTTTTATATTTTTGTTTCTTTTCTTGGGTTTGCATTATGTGTGCGTGTGTGTTTGTTTCTGTTTTTGAATCAAAGATATAGTGGCCTGTTTAACTAAAAAGACCTTGCAGTCTTTGAAAACCAGAAAAAAAATTGGGATGGAGACATAGCTGTATGTTTTACTGACCATGGTTTTCATCTGGAGAAGATGGGGTGAAAGATACTCTTATCTTCAAAATGCTTGCAAATTGTAAAATAAATAAATAAAAGTTCCAATTGTTTACATGGTCTCGTCTATGTCCTATGGAGGAAAAATAAAGCTTGATCTTTTTAATCATGATTGTTGACTAGCTGATTTCTTTCGGGACTTCATACTTGCTATTGAATCATCCTATTTTGATCTTTATTGTTATCACAAGTTCTTAGTATGTCCTATGCAACTCCTAGCAAACAAATCTTAATATCTAATTTTGAGTACCTATGGCTTTACCCCCTAAGCACCAACTTAATGAAGCTGACAGCATATAAGAAGGCTGTTAAAAGATGGGAGGAATAAATCCTTTTTTTAAAAAAAACCTATTATACATTTGAATGAATGTTTTATGTAATGCAGAATCAGCTCTTGCAAAGTAATTTCTAAAAGTATATTTGTTACCTTTACTAGCCCCCATGAAAAAGTAGTTCATTACCATTAACAGCTGTATTTTCAAAAAATTAGGTTTTGCTTTCTTTTTTCTTTTAGTTGATTTTTTAAAAATCCAGTGTAAGAAGGGTGAGATTCTCAATGCAGTAACCTGGGGCACGGTAACAAGCACTCAGCTTCCATTTACTCTGTGGTTGTCTCAGAATGCACAACAGCATAAGGCCTTAGCAGGGGCCACCACTTGAAACAAGGCATATGCCATTCAGTGAAGTTAAAGCTGCATTGTTGGGGAACGGGATTAACTACAGACAGCTGACTGCAAAGCTCAGTGAACAAGAAAGAGCACAGTTGAGAATCAGGAGTTGGATGTGTGATTCCACACAGTGCTGCCCAGGAAGAGGCAGAGCCAGCCTGTGTAGCCTTGAGCAAGTTACTGTCCTATTCCCAGTGCACCACCAAAATGAGAAAATAATAGAACCACATCTGAATACATGACACCAAGAAAATTGAAAAGTGTTGCCATAAGTAATATATCAACTTTATGGCATCTAACTTAATGCTTAGAAGTAGTTACATCCATGTTCTGCTCAAAGCATGGCTCCTTTTGTCTGGTACAGTAGGACACCCCCCAATATCTCTATCAATAGTTTCACTTATCCAGGGCCTGATGTTAAAAGAAAAAAACTAGAAATATGTATTTTCATGATGTATTTACCAGAACTGGACATTAGAGCAAGCCAGAGACCATGCATCCATCAAAAACAATAAGGCATAGCATAAAATACATAGCATGGTCTCTGGCTCACTTGAGTTACCCTTTCTGGTAAATACACCTAAAATATTTTTCTTCTGGGTTTCTTCATTTACCATGTTAAGTAGAGCATTTGTTATTATCTGGGGTTTTCAGCATCTGGGGAGGGGGGAGGCTTGGAACCAATCTCCCCCTGGATATGGGGGTCCTACTGTTAACTATGAAAATTAAAGGAATATAAAGACTAGCAGTAGCTTTTCAGTTTTCTGTCATTCCAAGCTGGAAATGCTAGCATGTGATCTACAGCTTTACCCTTGGGGTGTTTTCCCTTTTACACATGAATTAAAATGGTTAACATAGCCTGCTTCTGTCATATGTGATAGGTGATTGCCTTCAAGGGTCTCTTCAAATTGCAGAGCAGTACCTGCAATATAATAAGGTAGACTTTGCATACTCTAAACTCCTTAGGCTAGCTTCTTATGTATACTTCTCACATAGAATCTGGTGGGCAAAATGATGACTTACTTTTAGAACTGTAAAGCAAAATGCTATTTTCAGTAGCACACATGTATGAAAAGACATGCAACTATGTTAGCAGAAACAAAAGCATTTTGCTAGCTGCACCCACAAACAACCACAAACTTAGTCATACTAAGTACAGCATTGCCCATCTGAACCAACACCATTGAAGATATGCAAGTGGTTTGTCAGTATATTGTTTCTTGGCAATTTATAGCACAGGGAAAGTTAAAACAAATGCCAAAACTCAGTTGATCACTGATCAAACAATTCAACGGACACTGGGGAAACAAAACTTCTTAAGGCATCTTGACAGCTAATAATGTATCAGCTGTCATAGGCATGACATTTTTAAAATATTTATTGGGCTACAAATCCCATAATTCTCCACTCCAGGAGTTCTACCTCTTTAATGTTTAATATCTAGCTTGGAGCTCCCTTTCTAAACAAGAAGCTAGGCTGGAACCAAGCCTATCCTAAGCTAAAAAACAAAGCCTATTCAGTGAGGCATTTTATCCAGATGGGCCACATTAAGTGTTGGGGGAGGGTGTCTATAAGGTGGAACTCCCCTCCAAAAAAAAGAAAGAAAGAAAGAAAGAAAGAAAGAAAGAAAGAAAGAAAGAAAGAAAGAAAGAAAGAAAGAAAGAAAGAAAGAAAGAAAGAAAGAAAAAAGAATTTGTAACCCAATAAATCAAAAAAAAAAAAATCCTATGACTAGTGCTGCACACCAAATGCCATAAGATATTAGTCAATTGCAGCAAAATGATTCTACCCAGATTTAGTTGTGCCTACTGTAGACTAGAAAGGCTTCAGATAGTCAAGACTAACTTGGATGGTGGCTCTAAGTGTTTTCTCACTTAAGAGACAAAACCACTGCTTTGAAAGTTGCTGCTCCTGGGGAAAAAATAAACCTCTCCTATTCTCTCTTAAATAAGAATTCTGTTTATTGGTGTGCATAATATATGTTCTCTCATCTATAGACACTAATGTATGAAACTGTGGTCATTTTAAATCTGCTGCGAACAATGCAGATTCCTTTCAAATTCTATCTCAAGCTGACTGCTTTGTGAACAAAGTAGACTTGGTGCAATATGTGGTAAGGAGTAGAGAACAGCCAAATTGGTAGACGATTCTGCATAGAAAACAGGCCAATGGAAACACAATTCACCATGTCTTTCCCTCTTCCAGACTGTCCCATGGTTGTATTTTTATTTAGCAGCAAATAGCTGGTAATTAATCCCTGCCTGGAAGCCTGGTCATGTTTAAATCAATTCAACAGGTTCCGTTGAGGAATCCAAGTGAGAACTCATTGATTAGCAGCAATTTGTCACTGCTTCTCTTCTCTTGGCATAAATGTGCCATGAGAGTTTAGCGAAAAAATTTAAGTGTCTTGTTAGTATGTGTTGCATAACAAATAAATGGCTCCTTGATCTTTAACAAATGAAGATAGGCACAACCTTTAGTCATGACTTCAATGCATTCATCACTTATCTTAACCACTAGATGGTGATAATGCAGCATCAATATTTCTGCTTGGTCCTTGTTCCCATTTTAATTCATGCTCACCCTTTTCCATCAAGTGTTCTAAGGCAGTGGAGTTTTGATTGTCATGCAGCAGCCTTACTGAAGCCAAGCAGGCCTGTGTTTTTATCAATACCTCTCTGGGAATGCCCTTGAGTGTCCTAGGGCCATTGCTCTGAGTTTCACGAAAGGCCATAACTTATGAAAACTGAAGTGCTGCTCTGTTGGCTTTGCCTCTGCAAGGCCATCTGATGGAGATGCTGTTGACACCAGAGGGAAGTTCAGCTGCTGTAGGCGATTTGGGAAACACATGCGGGAAACACTTTCCCTTTATCCCTAAAGGATGGACTACTGTGCAAGATCAAATGACCACCTAGTTCTCAGCACCTACGCTCTCTATTCCATGGGAGATAACTATGGAAGAGCTGTCATCATGCTTTTTTGCCTAGAGAAAAAAAACAGGGAAGATGTAGCCACTGAAGTTACATTTCTTCCTGTGCCAAATACTGTTCTCTCCAGCAATGTCCTCTGATGCAAAAGTGTGTCTTGTGTACATGGCATAATCAGAAAAAGGATTGCTCAGAAGAGAGACCCATAAAGTTCAGCATTCACTACTATGTAGACAGCAAGTATCGCATACCCACACCTCCATGGGATACCTAAATCAACTTTATTCACAATCACAGTAATCCAATTGTCACACTGGATGGAATTATATATATATATATATATATATATATATATATATATATATATATATATATAAACAACACAAAACTTTTTCTTCTTAAATAAAGCAATTAAAAGATAAAACTCTCATTTCATTGACACCGAATCACAATAATTACTCTGGATCCTACATGTGAACACAGAGGAGATGAAATCAAGTTCCAATTCTGCTAGCGTTGCCACAGAAAAGCTCCTCCCCTATATAAACAGTCCTGAGCTTCTTTGCTTCGGTCAGCCATCTCCATCTTTGGTCCTCTCTTCAATAAATATATACTTACCCTGTCACTAGGTGAAGGGGGAAATTTTTGTTTCCATCTTTTCACTATTCCTATCCCAAGAACGAATCTCTAACCCAGATTTTGTGTGCACAAACAGAAGTTTTCGGGGAGCCAAACAGCCTTTGTTTTCGCATGTGCCAAAAGAGTACTAAAAGAAGAAGAAGAAGAAGAAGAAGAAGAAGAAGAAGAAGAAGAAGAAGAAGAAGAAGAAGAAGAAGAAGAAGAAGAAGAAGAAGAAGAAGAAGAAGAAGAAGAAGAAGAAGAAGAAGCAAAGCTTAGTACTAAGGAGAAGCACCAGTTCCCTCTTCAGGTGATCTTTAGGCAGGGGCCTATACACAACTGAAACCTGAGGGCAACATGAGCATCTCCACACACACCCAGTGCAGCTCTCGTTTAAGAATCTGTGGGTCAAGATCACATTTTCTATTTCCTGGCTTCTTTAGAGTGAATATACTGCCCAGCCTAAAAGGTTTCCTCCTTTCTTGGAGTATGCTAAAGTAGATATAGACCCATCTCAGTCAACAGACCGAAAAGAGCTACAAAAATTTCAAATTGCCTGTTCTTTAGTCCCTAACACATATTCTTAGTATATGCTGCCTGCTTTCTGCCTTTATAACTTCTAGTGTTCCGGGTCTTTCTTTTTGATTTTAACAGACAAGTGCTTTGTGCCTTAAAAAACTCACTCCACCTTCCTGTTGATTCACTCCTACTCAACTTTTCTTATATCTTTTATTGTGCCCCAAAAGCTAATGCATGGCAATGTTTTCAAAACCTTTTCCTCGGATGTTCGCAGGATGCAGCTTCTGAAGCAAAACCTCCTAAAAGCAGGTCGCTTAGCTGATTTTGGTTCCACATATAATATTTATCATCATTGTGTGTTGTTGCCTGAAGGCAGTGTTCCCAGAGTTTGTTACATATAGTCAGAGGTGGTTACCATAGTCACCTTCCAGTCCACTGAGACTGTGCAGCTTTGCCAAAGGTGTAAGCTGAACACGTTTTGGGTGATCTTGGTTTCCCTTTTTCTGGGAGACAACAGTGGGGGTTAAATCCCAGGCAATCGCTCCAGCCCTCTCAGACTTGTCAGCTCTTCATTAGCAGCACCAAATTAGATTAACAATAAGACCCTCAACCTCTGCCAAGCTCAAATTTCTTTTTTAAAAAGATTTTACTAGGAGGAGCCAAAAAATGAACACATGATTTGTGTTAATGCAGGAGATGCAATGTATGACCAGGATTATACTAATGGGAAGAAATCATTTCTGCTTTGACTATCTTTTGATTTGAATTCTTGTACTGAGCAAGAGGTTGTACTCCAAGGCCTATAGGCACCTTCCAACTCAATTATTCTATTATTTGAAAACATTCCATATAATATATTGGCTTTTCTAGAAAAGATAATAATTGATCAAAAAGTGGGTAGGGTGAATCTGCAAGCACTTAGAAATATACAAAACCTTTGCACTTACTTTGATATGTTATGTGAATTCCTCCTTTGTATGAATTGTCAGGCACGTGTTCTGATCCACCAAGTCATCCCACATTTGCCTCAAAGGATACTGTATATCTGGTTCCCCTCTACCTGTTTCCCATGTTGCAAATAAATGTCCAATTGTCCATTTCTCTCAGTGGAGCCAGCTTTGCAGCCAGAATCTCAGCTGACTGTGGGGAGGTAATGTATGACTCCCGCAACACACATTTCTCCCACTCTCTCTTTCCAAATCAGTATTTAGGCTATAAAAGGTGGTTGTGACTTGTTTAACTAGCATGTAAATGCAGTTCACAATTGTACATGTTTACCTCTGGCTTTGGACCCATGTATTCAGGAAATATTTGTCTTGTAGGCTTTATAAGTGGGATTCCACATTATTTCATTCATTTTTTTTAGTAAACAAATGAAAATAAACAAATCTGTTCTTTGATTTTTAACTGTTTAACTTTGAAGGCATTGTTTCACACTGAAGAATTCTAGCTAAAGCTCTCAGGAAAGTTATAGGTTGGGAGAAGAGAAAAGGCTGCGAAACTGATGGTGGAAAACTCCATTTAGTTTAGATGACAACAGAATCACCTAATAAATGGAGAAGGCTGCCCATCCATCTGGTAGCTGGTAGGTCTGATGCTCTGTGAAATGCTGCTAAGTTCCATGTTTTGGTGGAAACATTGCACAGTTACCAGAGTTACCTGAAGAAGGCTGCTTGGTTCTTCCAGTGGAAAATGAATGGATGCAATGCAAACACATAAAACCGAATCCTCTTTGCAAATGCGAAGGAAAATGTCTCCACCTGTGGACCACATTGGCCATCCCTGGCTTGTGCTTACAAAAGCCAGAGACTGCCACATTGATGAAAATGGGTTTCTGCTTGCTTAAGAGATTTGTAGATTTCCTCATGCATGATCAAAGAGGAACTGCATGTGGGAGAGGCCATTCCACACACAGTACTAGCAGGAAGCTGGCTATAGAAAGCAAATCAAAACAGATTTCAAACGGGAAAACAAAAAGGAAGATGAAATCTCTCCACACACCAATATGCACACATAGGTTCTTTGATATTCCTGCAGTGGTTTTTTTTTTTTTTGAAAACCAACTTTGTAGGCAAAGTAAAGATGGATTTTTTTTTGAAGTAATGTAATAAAGGACATTAATAAATGTTTTCTAGCAATCATCATTTCTGGAGGCAGTATTTTCCCCATGCACGTTAGCAGCATCACTTATAGACAGTGCTTTAACTATGAAAATCATAACTCTAAAACAGGCTGAGATTGCTAGTTTCTGTGACATAGATCCCAAGAAGATTAAGTGCTGGGAGGAGGCTCCCATAAATTCCTTCTCTTATTAATATACATTCTAAGAAAAAGCAAATACTGACTGACAAAATTGAGCTCATTAGATTATCCTTTTGGCTACAGCATTAGAACCTTCTCTCCTAGTTCCATATTCTTCATTTAAAAATATTGCATTATACCCACCATGTTCACTTATTAATATGATACAGTCAAATGATATACTGTAAAACACTTATATGAGCCCACAATGATAATCAACTTGGTGCATGGTTTGGCCTCTGACAGCTTTTGTATATCTTGCTTCTTCATGATGTTTACAAACACCAGGATTCAAAAACCCATAAAATTGCTGACACCCATGTGAGGCTCTTATGCCTGCCTTACTGATCAAAGGGAAAATAAAATTTCAGTTCAGAAGCAAAGCAAAAACAAAACAAACATCTGCTTTCTCCAATTACATGACCAAGAAATCTATTCTGGACATAAAAGATCCATATTCCAGGAACAGGTCAAAGGGACCAGTATAAATTTTCAGGCAACACCATCTCTACTTCTTCTCCAGGTGATGCTCCTTTGTCGGTTTTGTGTTCTACATTACCCTAGTTGCTACTTGTTTTGTGCATGGCAGTTTTATTTTGAACTATAGAAAATAGCTCTTATGTACTCTTTGCCAAAATGTGATCCTAGTCATGACTCTAGACTGAGCCTAGTCATGTCAACTGAGAGGTCAACCTGATTTCAGGTTTTATTCCCAAACAAATTGACACAAGATTGCAGCCTAAGGTACAGTACTAATTTTATCATAATCCCATGTGCCCTGATGCATATAAAATACTAATAGGTTAATATCAGGTGTGTGTTTCTCTCTCAGCACACTTATACTGAGAAGCTGTGAGATACCGTATATGGATTTTTTTTAAAAAAAAAAAAAAGATCCTGGCTGACACTGTTAGATCCTAGTTCCAGATATCTTTCAAAACCACAAAAAGCAAGGGCTACTGACCTGGATGGTGTAAAGGTAAAGCCACTTTCATTGCCCAGATTGTCAGAAAAAGACAATTTAGATGCCTCTTCTATTGTTGTCTTCAATCATACATAGGGAGCTTAACAGAAATGATTGCCAGGTGCTTTTAGAACCTCAAGTGCAATTCATCAGCACCAATGAGCAAAACAAAGCAGAGCAGAGTTGGGCTTATTGTTTCTTAAAGGCAAACACAACAGTTAATATCTTCTGACATGCACCTGTTGTGACCACACACTTGCAAACCAAAACATATCTTTCAGATATAGACTTACTTATGGTGTGGCAACAGGGAGCAATCTAAACTGGGGAATATTGGAACGGTTTGGAATTGTTCTGTGTACATGAAAATTGATCCTGCGGCATATTGGGTGGCGCAGCACCATAGTGGGGAAGTTTTGTTTTTGTTTTGAAAAAATATATAGATACGAAAATGCCTTTCTTCATTTCAAGTTAGACTACAGGGTGCAATCCACAGTCATGGCCAGACCACACCCACCTCTACACATCAGCTGTGATGTGTAGGAAGAACACATAACCCAACCCAACCCGATTGCATAGCAAGAAAATTGTTTATATGGACAAATTTGGACAACCTAATCATTTCAGATGAACAGTAGGCTCCAAGCACAAATCAAATTGGGAAACATTATTCCCCATTAGAGATGGGTTGGAACACTGACAAGAATCCTGCGTAAATGTTTTAAGAGCAATCCCAACTGCTCTATCAGGAATCTAAAGAGCAGGATAAATTTCTGTTTAGCTGACCTCTTGGCTAATCTAAAACAGTATCTAAAAACTGCTTTGGTTTTTCCACTAGCATTAGTGCTGCTGCCACGGAAGGGCCATAATTCAATACAGACTTTCATATGTGAAATGCAGCACAACTGGCTGCAGTTTGTGAGAGATTTTGCCTTCTGCAGACCATGTGTTGCATACTCGATGGTCCCACGGCACAATCGACAGTAAACTAGAATGCAAAGCAGTGTGATCTACTATAACTCTGTGCCTGCAAATGGATGTGATTTCCCAACAGGATACCAGCCTAGATGTTAAGATTGAGTCCATTTTGGATTTAACAGAGTCTTTGGTTTCCCTTGCATAACTGTTGGCTATATCTGTCCACCCATTTTCTGGACTCCTGTCCAGACAGTCAAACACCTTTCCCTTCATACAGGTCTACTTGCACTGGTAACTACAGATGAATTTACGACTTCTGCAAATAACTTAAAAGAAGTATTTAAGGTGTCTTTCTGGGCACCTGACTTCCTTTCATGCAGTGGGGGAACCTGACCACATCAACAGGAGCTAAATATCTTTCATTATGAAACACCCTGTATCGAGATTATGGTGTGAAGAGGCTCAAGCACAGGAGCCGCCTTATCATTAGGCAGGGTGAAGTGGGTGCCATAGAAAGCCCATTTCAGATGCTGTGGATGGTGATATAGCTATGTCTGTGCGGTGAGGTCAAAGTCCAGGACACAGTGACCTGGGCTTTCCAAGCCATGCCACCACCAGGGGACAACTAATGAAGCCAGAGAGGTCAGACCTGGTGTCAGCGCCTAAGCTCACCGAGGCTGAACAAAGCCCACTGGGGCTGAGACTGACTGGTGCAACATTGATTATTCCTCTTTCATTTGGTGGGGGGAGGGGGCAACTAGCAAGAGGATGACTAACTGGGTTTGCACCTGATTACTGATGCTCAGCATATTACATTCATCTTTAAAATATATTATCCTTTTAAATTAAAAAAACAAATTTCCACCATCTCTAGTAAATGTGTTTAACATCAGGACAGCAGAAGGACGCCTGTTATGGCAGGCATCATACTGTTAGGATTTAATCAAGCTTGAAATGGGAAACTGCCCACACTCGGGCCATTTCACTACCTGGGCTGAGGAACTGTTTCAGTAAGAGGTTCCTCTGTATCAGGAATGTAGAAGTGATTGTAAAGCATGGTGTGGTTGGCAGGAAAAGACTATTGTTAATTTAGGGGCTTCACAACAAAAATAATCTTCCTCTAAAGGCAGGCAATGCACTCTCTCTCTCTCTCTCTCTCTCTCTCTCTCTCTCTCTCTCTCTCTCTGTGTGTGTGTGTGTGTGTGTGTGTGTGTGTGTGTGTGTGTGTGTGTGTGTGTGTGTGTGTGTGTGTGTCTAAGACCTTTACATAATGTAAAATTATCTAGCTAAACTGTTGGCCTTGAAAGGCTAGCCAATTGTGAGTTAATATGTTTGTTATTCTTGTTTTTTTCCCCTGCCAGGGATAGAAATAGATTCTTGATGCATTTCCCATGTTATATGATCTCTTTGGGTACTGACCACCTTGACTTGGGGCCTCCTCATCACTTGCTGGTCTGATTCAGACAGCAAAATGTCCCGAACCACCTGTGCCAAAGAATCAATTTTGATTGAGAGATTAGCTGTCTTTTGGCATCATAACCAGAGGGCACATCTCCCTTTCCTAGCGTGCATGTTAAATGTCTACTCAGTTTGGCCAAACCTTGTGACTACTGGGACCAGGCCTTCAGTATGAGACTGTGACTTTCTTTCTTTCTTTCTTTCTTTCTTTCTTTCTTTCTTTCTTTCTTTCTTTCTTTCTTTCTTTCTTTCTTTCTTTCTTTCTTTCTTTCTTTCTTTCTTTCTTGGTGGAAGTTTTTAAGCAGAGGCTGGATAGCCATCTGTCGGAAATACTGTGATGGGGGTTCCTACATGGCAGGGGGTTGGACTGGATGACCCTTGACGTCTCTTCCAACTCTATGATTCTTTCTTTCTTTCTTTCTTTCTTTCTTTCTTTCTTTCTTTCTTTCTTTCTTTCTTTCTTTCTTTCTTTCTTTCTTTCTTTCTTTCATGAGAAGCACATTGGGGATATGTCTGTTAAGATTCTCAGTCATCCAGGTGAGTTTATCTGGAAGATGAGTCATGGCAACTGGACTTCTTTTCTTGAGAGATTGAAACGTTTCACTGCTCATCCAAACAGCTTCATCAATCTGAGGGAAGCTAGTTGCAAGTCCTCCATTTTATAGTTCACTTTGACCTCATGTCATCCTGGTCTGTACATGAAATACATGGTGTTCAGACACAGGAACTTGAACATTTGGCAGCTAGGGATAACACTGATATAATAGCCATAACAGAAACCTGGTGAAATGTGGAGAACCAGTGGGATACAGCAATCCCAGGCTATAAACTCTATATAAGGGATAGAGAGGGGCGTATTGGAGGGGGAGTGGCCATCTATGTCAAAGAAGGCATAAAATCCAGCAGAATGGAGATTGACAGAGGGTCTGACTCCACAATAGAATCACTGTGGGTTAAACTACCAGGTCCAAGAAGTGATGTGATAGTTGGGGTATGCTTTCATCCACCAGATCAAAAACTTGAGGGGACCTTGAAATGAGGAGAGAATTCATGGAGGTGGCTAAGAGGGATAGGATAGTAATCATGGGGGACTTCAACTATCCCCACATTGACTGGGCCAATGCGAGCTCCAGGCAAGAAAAAGAAATTGGGTTTCTCGACTTGCTGAATGAATGTGCCTTAGAGCAACTTGTCATGGAGCCCACCCGAGAACAGGCAACTCTGGATCTAATACTGTGTGATACCCAGGACCTGGTCAGGGATGTGAATGTCATTCAGCCTCTGGGGAACAGTGACCATGCTGCAATCTCCTTTGCCATGCATGCTGGAGGAAGAGTGTCAAGCAAATCAGACATAAAAACCCTTGATTTCTGAAGGGCAAACTTCCCTCAGATGAGGAAACTAGTTAAAAAGAAATTGAAGGGGAAGGTTAAAAGAATCCAATATCTTCAGAGTGCATGGAGCCTGTTTAAAACAATGGTAATACAGGCCCAGCACAAGTGCATACCACAAAGAAAGAAGAGCTCCTCTAAGTCCAAGAGGGCATCAGCATGGTTAACAAGTGGAGTTAGGGCACTTTTACATGACCTCTAAAATCCGGCTCCAATTTAAATTCAGACCAGAGATCATGGGGGTTTGTCCCTCTTCCTGTGTTCCCACCCTTCTGACCTCCATTGTTCCTCTCTGCATGAGGGGAGGGAGAAAAAAAGGGAGGAAAAAATGCAGGCTCACCTCCGTCTGGTCGAAGCCACCCCCAAGCCGCCCCGTAGTGATTCCTGTCTCTTAAAGGGGCGGAGGGGACAAACAAACAAACAGAAGGCGAGGGAGCCCAGCATTCACAGTTTTACAATACACATCTGAATAATTTTTACCTCCTGGAGGCCAGGTACTTGAAAAGTGCACTGGGACACACTTAGGTGGGCATGGTCGTACTTAATTTTTTTTAAAGTCCGGAGCTGGTGGGAAAACATTTTTAAGCTCCGGATCTGGGAGCCCTTTGCCTCGGATTTTAGGGGTCGTGTAAAAGCGCCCTTAGAGAGGCTCTAAAGCACAAGGAAAGGTCTTTCTGTAAATGGAAATCCTCCCCAAATGAGGAATATAAAAAGGAACACAAACTCTGGCAAAAGAAATGTAAGAAGATGATAAGAGAGGCAAAGAAAGATTTTGAGGAACACATGGCTAACAATATAAAGGGTAATAAAAGCTTCTTTAAATATGTTAGAAGTAGAAAACCTGCCAGAGAACCAGTTGGCCCTCTGGATGGTGAGGGAGGAAAAGTTGAGGTTAAGGAGGACTTGGAAATTGCAGAGAAATTAAATGAGTTCTTTGCATCTCTCTTCACGACAGAAGACCTTGAGCAGATTCCGCTGCCTGAACGGCCCCTCTTGACTAAAGAATTAAATAAAATACAGGTTAAAAGAGATGATGTTTTAGGACTAATTGATAAATTGAAGATTAACAAGTCACCGGGCCCAGATGGCATCCACCCAAGGGTTATTAGGGAACTGAGAAATGAAATTACAGATCTCTTAACGGTAATATGCAACTTGTGTCTTAAAATGGCCACATGGCCAGAGGACTGGAGAATAGCGGATGTCACACCAATTTTTAAAAAAGGAAGGAGGGGGCCCGGGAAACTACAGGCTGGTTAGCCTCACAGCTGTCCCAGGGAAGATGGTGGAAAGCCTCATCCAGAAGAAAATCTTAAAACACATAGAAGAACAAATCTTGATGAGATAAAATCAGCATGGCTTCTGTAAGGGTAAGTCTTGTCTGACAAATCTTTTAGAATTTTTTGAAAAGGTCATCAGGCATGTGGATTTGGGTGAATCAGTGGATATAGTCTATCTGGATTTTCAGAAGGCTTTTGACACAGTCCCTCGCCAAAGGCTGCTGAGAAAATTGCACAGTCAGGGGATAAGAGGGCAGGTCCTCTTATGGATTGAGAACTGGTTGAGATCCAGGAAACAAAGAGTAGGTGTCAATGGGAAATTTTCACAATGGAGAGAGGTGAAAAGCAGTGTGTCCCAGGGCTCTGTCCTGGGACTGGTGCTTTTCAATCTGTTCATAAATGACCTGGAGACAGAGAAAAACAGTGAGGTGGCCAAGTTTGTAGATGACACAAAACTCTTCTGTGTGGTAAAAACCAGAGAAGATTGTGAAGAGCTCCAGAAGGATCTCTCAAAACTGGGGGAATGGGCTGTGAAATGGCAAATGCGTTTTAATGTAGCCAAATGTAAAGTAATGCATATTGGGGTAAAAAAATCAAAATTTTATCTATCAACTCATGGGCTCTGAGTTATCCGTGACGGATCAGGAAAGAGATCTTTGTGTGTTGGTGGACAGCTCCATGAAGGTGTCTACCCAATGTGTGGCAGCAGTGAAGAAGGGATTATCAAAAAGAGGATTGAAAATAAAACAGCCAACACTATAATGCCATTATACAAAACAATAGTAAGGCCACACCTGGAGTATTGTGTACAATTCTGGTCACCGCATCTCAAGAAAGACATAGTGGAACTGGAAAAGATGCAAAAGAGAGTGACTAAAATGATTACTGGGCTGGGGCACCTCCCTTATGAGGAAAGGCTAAAACATTTGGGGCTCTTTAGTATGGAAAAAAGGCACCTGAGGGGGGATATGATTGAGACGTACAAAATAATGCAGGGCATGAGTAAAGTGGATAGAGGGAAGCTCTTCTCCCTCTCACAAAATACCAGACCTAGGGGTAATACACTCAAATTGAGGGCTGGGAGAGTAAGAAGAGACAAAAGAAAATATTTTTTCACCCAGCACGTTGTTAATCTGTGGAACTCCTTGCCACAGGATGTGGTGATGGCATCTGGCCTGGATGCCTTCAAAAGGGGATTGGACAGATTCCTGGAGGAAAAGTCTATCACTGGTTACAAACCATGAGGGAGATGTGTAATCTCCAGGCTTAAAACAGGGGTACTTCAAGGGCCAGATGCAGGGGAGTGCTATCAGGAGACAGATATCTAGCCTCATGCCCTCCCAAACGCATCTGGTGTGGCCACTGTGGGATACAGGGAGCTGGACTAGATGGGCCGTTGGCCAGATCCAGCATGGCTCTTCTTATGTTCTTATGTTCTTATGTTAGGTCCAGGAGTAGGCATATCTAGTCTGGGTTGAGGCTGCTTCGGGAGGTGAGGGTGCTGTCTTCTCTTAGTCTTCTCTTTACAGTTAGCGCATAGGTGGTGGGAATGCTGGTAAAGAGAGATGTAACATCAAAGGATATCATGGTTTCATCTGTATCCAGCTTCAGCTCCCTCACTTTAGAAACAATCTCCTCTGAATTGTGCACCTGGTGGTCCATGAGTCCAACCAGTGGGGCTAGGATAGTCACCAGGTATTTTGCAATGTTGTAAGTCACTGAATTTATACTACTGACAATGGGTCTGAGAGAGATGCCTTGCTTGTGAATATAACTGGTGTTAAGTTACCCTGTCAAGTGTGTTATCCTTCTCCAAGTCCTTTAAGCATTCTATTACTTTTTTCTTGTAATTGCTAGTGGGGTCTTTTTTTAGTTTTTCATATGTGTGTTGGTCAACTAAAAGTGAAATAACATTTTTGTGACACTGCATCTCTCTTTACCAGCATTCCCACCAGAGATGCCTGAACAATTGTAAAGAGAAGACTAAGAGAAGACAGTACCCTCACATCCAGAAGCAGCCTCAACCCAAACCAGATATGCCTGCTCCTGGATATGTGTCTGAACACCACATTTCGGCACCAGGTAAAAACCCTCCTATTCCAAAAGTTTTTTAACTAATGATTGTGGGCCCTGATGGCAATTTTAGTGGTGTGTTTTTAATGTATCATATTTATTGCATCTACATGTTTTATTGTTCTAATTTTATTGTATTTTGATGTTTTAACTGTTCGTTCTGATTGTGAGCCACCCAGAGACCTTTGGGTAGTGGGCGGCATACAAGCTAAATAAATAAATAAAACAAATAAATAAAATATTTCATGTACAGAGGGGACTTCTACAGACAGAAGCATGGTTGTGTCATGGTTTCCCCAGTGTCACCCATTGTTGCTAACCTATACATAGAAGAAGTGGATAAGAAGGCACTCAGCACCTTCCCAGGGACAACACCATCCCACTGGTTCAGATATGTAGATGATATCTGGGTGAAAATCAGGACTCTGGAAGTATGATCCTTTACAGAACATGTCAATGCGGTAGACACTAATATTAAGTTCACTAGGGAAGACACCTAAGACAACGAGCTGGCTTTCCTGGATTGTGCAGTCATCATCAAAAACCAATCATGGCCTGGGAGTAGAAGTGTACAGGAAACCCACCCTAACAGATCAGTACGTGCTGTTTGACTCCCACCATTCATTACAACACAAATTAGGAGTCATCAGGACCCTAAACCACAGAGCAGAGAGCATCCCCACCTCCACAGAAGCCAAGAAGGAAGACAGGCACCTGAAGACAGCACTTCAGGCCTGTGAATATCCAAAGTGGGCCTTCAACAAAGCAGTGTGCCAACCCAGAAGAACAATGGATCAGCCTGAGACCCAGATCTGATGAAAGAACCTGGTCATTCCCTACATGGCTGGAGTGTCTGAGAAGCTTAAAAGGATTTTTGGCAAGCACCACATCCCTGTTTATTTCATCTCACAAACACACTAAGGCAGAGACTCATCCAAAGGACCTGATACCAAAACACAAAAGGAGCAATGTAATATATGTGGTCCAATGCAGGGAGGAAGGTGCAGACCTCTACATTGGAGAAACTAAACAGCCATTAAACAGAAGGATGGCTCAACATAGGAGGGGCAACAGCTCAGGACCAGAATCAGCAGTACACCTCCACTTGAAAGATAAAGGGCACTCATTCAAAGATGAAGATCTACACATATTAGACAGAGAAAATAGGTGGTTTGTGAGAGGGGTCAGGGAAGCCATTCATGTGAGTATTGAGAACCCTTCTCTCAACAGAGGTGGGCGGCTCAGGCACAGTCTATCTGCTACTTATCAGGCAGTGATTTCAACAATACCCAGACAAATCAAAAATACTTTACACCTCCACCACCAAGGCCATAGCTAACAACCCATACTTTATGGGTTTCAGCACCTTAGGCCATTGTTCACCTGAAGGCCTATTGAGACTATTGTCTACCTAACAAGCCTATTCAAGCCATTGTTCTTCTTATGAGCCTATTTCAGACCAGGGCAACATGAGGTCAAAGTGAACTATAAAATGGAGGACCACAACTAGCTTTCTTTAGACTGATGAAGCTGTTTGGATGAGCAGCGAAACGTTTCAAGCTCTCAAGAAAAGAAGTCCAGTTGCCATGACTCAACTTCCAGAACACATTGGGGAGTAACAGATATCAACCATGAAACACAATTGTGGGCACCTCACTATACTTGAAAGGTCCTGCAGTAGCTGCGACAGTCCGTGAGTTTAGACAGCAAGAAAAGCTCTATCCAGTCATTGCTTAGCTGTTTCTTTTATGGAGACCAGTATTTCTGAAGAAGGGTCCCCCTCGCATATAAGGTCTGAGTGCAAGCAAGAATGTAGAAAATCCAAGGTTCTTGCTCATGTGAAGAGCTTATGTGCCTGCAGGAACTTCTCTTTTTCAGAAACATCACTCTCTATGTGTGGGAATTGACAATGAAAATAGAAGGGCTCTTCTCTAAGCATGTTGCTGAGATCCAAATAAGTAATGACTTAATCAGGTCAAAAGAATAGACAGTCCAGTCCAGTTCCTGAAAGGGAGTGGCTTGTTCTTTCCTCAAAGGTTGAGAGGGCTTTATCATACTGATATGAGTGTCAACACTATGTATGTAGATTGTCCCACATGATGAGGACAAAATTATGGAGGGCAAATGAAAGCCTTAATCTCTATGGCCCACCCTTCCTTTCACAAACTGTCTTAATTCACCCATTTCCTACCTATTTTAATTATATCCATACTAAGGAGCTGAGTTTTTTACAGGACTGTTTCTCCCAACTCATAGTATTCTGTGGGATTTCAGAAAAGGTGATATTATGGCCACAGTTGCCAATATGTTCAAGTTTATCAAATGGAACTGAGAAGAAAGTGGATCACTGATGACTGAGGGCTTGTGGCTGCCCATCATAGTGTAATCAGCTGTAGCAAGACACTGAGGGAAGTGCCAAGTATTCAGCTGCATCAAGCATATTCACAGTGGTAGGAACAGAGACGCCAAGACCATTGTCCTTCACATGTTGGGGGAAAGACTGCTTCTAAAATCCTTCAGTAAATCGAACAAACAAATAAAAAATAAAATGCTTCTAGTCCTGATCTCTGTTTCTTGATAACAAAATAGATCCAGCTCTATGTTGTACATTCAGTTTGATCAAGGATTCTTATATTATTTTCCTTCAAAGCCAAGGTAAATGTCCAAAGACCAGATGGAGAGCTTTCTTCTTTATGGCTTTGATAATGTGCTCCATAGTTTTCTGAAAGCAGCTTTGAAGGCACCCCTTTGGCCCTTGAAAGCAGCTTCCTGGAGTAACTTTTTTTAAATGGTGGTGGGCTTCCAAAAGCAAAGGGGGGATTTCTGATGACACGGGGTGGGGCATCATGCTGTACAAAGAGGGGCAGCTGCTTCCATAGGTGGAGTAGACGGGCTGGAGCAATAAGATGGGAGTCTTTGCAAAAAGTGGAATTTGAAGGCGGTCATTTAAAAGGGGGCCTCCTGTAAATGCACAGAACAGGAAAAAGCACCCAAGGATCAACTTCCTTAGCAGCAGCAAATGCTACGTGCCACAGGGCGGAGGTGGGAATGGATCCAGCTGCCACTGATGTGCCTTTGTGGCTGCTGTCGCGAGACAGTTCTTTCCAGTCCAGTGTACTGGAAACTTGGGAAGAATATTTCTATGCAGGCCTTTTCTGCCCACCAAGGTGCTCAAATGACTTCTTTCTTCTCCACTCATTAGGATGCAAAGTAACTGCTTCCCACGCCCAATAGAAGCTGGCATTTTGCATCTCTACCTCATTCACCATTGGCAGCCTCATGGGGGCAAGCAAGGCATGGAGTTTATAAAATGGAGAGCCAGGGAAATGGGATGTTGTCACATCCCACCTTTCTTGTTGGCTGGATCTATAAGTGCTGGCAGTAACTCTTTGCTAGATGCCAAGGAAGGAAGAAATCTTAGCCCTCGGATTGTGAGGTGTGCCCACAAACAGCAACATTCAGAATTAGCTACACTTAGCTACACATTTAAGGATAGGGAAACTGACAACCAGAATGACCTTTCCTCCTACCCACCCCTGGCTTGGTTCGGTTTCCTCCAGATCAATTCTCCAACCCCCTACCCTTTCTGTCATGCTGCTCTAAGTGCTGCGATAGGTCTTGATGATGTCCTTGATGGCACGTCTGCAGATAGGACAACAGGCATTGGCCATCTTCTTGAGTTTGAGCCCACACATGTAGCACAGGCACATATGTCCACAAGAGTAAATCACAGTGTCCACCATGTTTTCGTAGCAGATGGTGCACTCATCGTTCCAGGATCCTGAGATGGAATGGGATAGGGGGGATTCTGGCATGCTGACTGGAGAGTTTGGAGCTGTGCCTGCAACACAAGAAAGCCAGTCATTCTTTGCTCTGTGAACAGTCAGATTCCTCAGATTACTAGACCAAGGCATGAGATGCTAGCAATTAATTCAGGAGGAGAGAACTCACCGTTATCATGTCCCATATTTAAAAAAGGAGAATAAATGTCTGTCCATCTATCTGTCTCACTGACTGACCTGTGCTAAACTAGAAGGGTGACTGATGGGACTCATTGTTGCTTCATGGGGGCATTGCATACTTTCTTGTAGAAGGCAAGAGGAATATTTTAAGTCCCCAATTGCCTTTGTTTGTGCATTTAGATTTGAATCAACGCCTTCACATGAAACTGAAGAGCTGCACCAGTGCCAAAGCACTACAGAGGCTTCAGAATTCAACATTATTTTGCTGTGATGAGTCTGTCTTTGTCTGCTATATTTAGATTTATCCATTTCAAAGTCATCATGAGTAGCATCAATATTAAAAGCAAAAAAGAAATGGATCAGGCCTCCTGACTTGATAGAAACACTGTTTTTTAAGAGCTGCAGATCTCCAGTGCCAAAGCACAATAAAACATTAAACAGAGGGTTCAGGGCCAGAATTTTGTCTCAGCCAACTCACCCTCACATGCATATGCACAGGCCTTCCCCCTGCTCCCCATGAGTTCTGTTGCAACCAGAAGACTCCATTCTTAGAGATATGGATGTCAGTAATCAGGTTTGCAAACTGTACCTCGAGTTAGGTTCTAATGACAAGTCACACAACAAAGCACACTATATGTGAGATACAGAGCGGAGGGAAATTACATGCGGTGACATATGTCTTTCATCACTGAGGGATCACCTAAATGCACATCATCTTGTTTGACCCTGATACGTTTAGTAGTTTTTAGTATGTATTTTAGTAGTTATAGACATATTTTAGAGTTTACAATCATTAAACTTGGAGTTTACAATCATTAAACTTGGAGGAAGTTTATTTCCTCCAAAATTGTATTAACCCCTTCTTAGGCCAATATTTTTTCCAGAATCACACTAACAGTGTCAGTCTTAGTAGGGATTATTTCTCTTCCAGAGCAAGGCTGCAAAATGAATAAAATTGAAACAAAGCTGCAGAAACCCCCTATTGAGCACAAAAGTGGAAGGGTGTCTTTTCCCATTCTAGGTTCCTTTGCTTCACCAAAGGGCAGGTCATCAAGGTTCAACTTTTTCTTGAAAGCAACATGTGTGCCCCGTGTCCCTACTGCTTCACGGATGTTCCACTGCAGTCTTCTCCTTCCTGCCTTGGGATGATGGAACTCTGAATCCAACAACCTAAGGGCCTCAAGTTGGGGAGGTCAGATCTGCCGTGTTGAAGTTCCATTCTTTAGATTTCCAAATCCATGCTGCCACTTGGGGAATCCGAGTTTTACATAATGGAATGTTCCCTCCCACCCCTACCCTAAGAAAACTAGACTTGATATACCTTTCAAATATTTTATTTAGAAAAGGCATCTAGCTGCTGTTCTTTGCAACAAAAGACAAAATTGTATATAATGATCTACATATTAGGTGATCAAACTGTGGCCTTGGGGCTACAAGTAGCCCACCAAGCAGATTTGGAACTCTCAAACTTCTACCAATTCTCCCTATTTCTGGCAAACAAAAAGGGGGGAGTGGACTTTCGCTTATTAAATAGGTCACAGTCCTCTTTCACAATCTAATGCCTGTACTGCAGGTAAAACTGTGCTCACGACCTGGGTTCAATCCCTGGTAGCAGGCTCAAGGTTCACTCAGCCTTCCATCCTTCCGAGGTCGGTAAAATGAGTACCCAGCTTGCTGGGGGGGGGCAATGTGTAGCCTGCACTCTGTAATTAAAATTGTAAACCGCCCAGAGATTACTTGTAGTGGTATGGGGCGGTATATAAGCAGAACACTTTACTGATAGTGGATACCTTATCCCATAACTCTATCTATCTATCTATCTATCTATCTATCTATCTATCTATCTATCTTCTTTCTTTCTTTCTTTCTTTCTTTCTTTCTTTCTTTCTTTCTTTCTTTCTTTCTTTCTGCATAGCCAAGAGCAGAAAATTGGCCTTCAGAGCCACCAAAATTGCCCACACATCTGATTTTTCCCTAATGAAAGGAAAACATATTTTTAAAAGGGATGGACTCCTACAAGATTCAATCTCCGAACCTGGAAGAGATACAGGTGGATGCTACAAGAAAGGCACTTACCACTGAGGGAGCTGCCAAGTAGACCAGAAACGCTGGTACTCAGAATGGGATCAGACACTCCATTGCAGAGGACAGAGGGTGAGTTTGGAGATGAGGTTGGTGAGCTTGGTGCAGATGGGCCCAGTCGTTCTGTCATGAGAGTAGAACCTGTACAAAGGAAGGACACGATGTCAGTTGAACAGCTATTTCATTGACAGCTACTGTGGCATACTGGTTCAAGTACTATATTATACTTGGAAGACTCAGGTTCAAGTCCTTATTGAGATATAATACCCAATGGTTTACCTTTCATCAGTCACACACTATCTGATGCTAAGGTAGGTCACAGAGTTTTATGAAAATAAATGGAAGCAAAAGTAAACCAGTTCTACACTACTTAGGCTTCCACAGAGAAATAAGAGAATTACAATCTAATAAAATTACTAGAACTCATCCAGCCAATTGCTACTGAACATTGTCTGGAACACAAAAATATCCCAATGAGAAAAGCAATTGATTTCTTTGGACAGTTTTGGCCCCAACTGTTTTCTTGTAGATAGCAAGTGGGTTAAATTCTGGGGTAGGTGTGTTCACAGCTTTTCAGGAGCTAATGCTGTTAGAACATCTAGGTTCTAAATCTAGTTCTATATGTATTCTACAATGAAACATGGGTGTGGATTTCTAAATGCACCATGCTGATGGGTGAGTATTAATGTAGTTACTTATTTGTTACAGTAGAAAGGAACTAAAACTACTTTTCTGTAAATATTTCTGAGGTGTGATAGAAAAACGTAGATACAGAGAAACATTTGTGGAGAGACCACAACTTTCCAAAGAGATAAAGTAAATACTGTAATACTGGGCTGGGTCAGGAAATTGTCTGACCACACATTAGAATCCAAAAGGGATGCAGTTGTGTAATAAAATCTTTTTCTACAAAGAAATCTAAAAGTCATTCTTACATCAGGAAATTTCCAGCTGAGAATAGTGGTGTTAGATTTTGAGAGAGACTGTGGCCCTTTAAGGGGTGAGCAAAATATGGTTTGACAGCTCCAGATAGATACACAGACGCAAATCATCTACCCCCTGATACCCTGTCTCCCTCATTTAATGTGTTTAAAAATACAATTTTGCTCAAGAAGTCATTGTACCCTATAATACCAAGGGTAGTTTCACCATATTTTGGTAGCATCCCTTACCCAGAAAGCATGCACAAGGGAGCTTTTTTATAAGGACTCAGCACAGGTGGCCCTTCAAAATCCATGAGTGGGTGGGTGAATGTCTGAAGTCTCTGGAAATTACCTATGTTGTGTTAGGAGTTGCAAAATAAAAGCAAATTTAAAATTCCCCTTTCTGGATACAGAACTATCAAAGTCTGATGCAGCAAAAACAGCTCTTCTGGCAACTTAATGACTGGCATATTCATGTTGGTACGAGAGTACAAACACATACAGAATGTCCCAATCAGGCAATGTTCTATCTGCTACCTAAAATAAATCACCCAAGATATTCTGAGTGTCCCATAATTTCAGGCACTGACATTATCAGGGCTCAAGCACTCCGTTTATAGATTCCATTCTCGATTGTATGCCTCCACTATTCTATGTTTCCTAATTTCCTAAGGAAACTATAATATACTAACACTATATATTCTGGCAGATAATACCACCCTGACATAGGATGGCCATTCAGGCATAATCAGAGACCAAGGCAGGCATCACCAAAAGGGAAGACATAAATCATAGAATCATAGAATTATAGAGTTGGAAGAGACTTCAAGGACCATCTATTCCAACCCCCCTGCCATGCAGGAACCCCCATCTCAGTGCTCATGACATATGGCCATCCAGCCTCTGCTTAAAAACCTCCAAAGAAGGAGACTCCGCCAACCTCCGTGGCAGCATATTCCACTGCCGAACAGCTCTGTCAGGAAGTTCTTCCTAATATTTGAACTGAATCTCTTTTCCTGTATTTTGAGTCCATTGTCCCTCATCCTAGTCTCTGAAGGCATGGAAAACAAATCCCCTTCTTCAATGTTACATCCTTCCAAATATTTTAACATATCTATCATATCCCCTCTCGGTCTTCTTTTTGTAAGTCTAAACATTCCCAGTTCCCTAAGCCGCTCCTTGTAAGACATTTCTTCCATACCCTCAATCATCTTGGTCACCCTCCTCTGGACCTGTTCAAGATGGTCAACATCCTTTTTAAATTGATGTGTCATGAGTGGTGGTGGAGGAGGTCCAGGCTTTAAAGAGATGGTGGAACATGTAGGAAGCTCATCATCACTTATCATTAGACTTATTTCGCCCCTGCCCCTGGTCCTGTACCACTGCTGCCAGGGCTTGTGTAGCAAGAAGGCTCAAGGACAAGGATGCTATTGCTCCCCCTCCCTGCTTCGAGCAGGGAGCCCACCTGCACACACCACTGACCTTCTCCCTCACCCCTCTCTCTGTTTCTTGACTTTTTGCTGTACAGCTATCGTGCAAACATTGCACACATTTAGAAAAACATCTGTGCAAGCAAAGTACATGTAAAAAGGCATAAAACATCCAGTCAGTAATGGGTAAAAAATGGATCTCAAGGCCTTAAAGCTTCCCCTGCCTCTTATACACAGAGAAGATTCAAGCTCTCTCTTCCAGCTCTGCTCAGGGTGAGATTTGTCTCCCAGCTTGCAAGCCCAACATAAGGATCTCAATTCCCTGAAAGCAGACATCCCTAAATCTAGAAATCATATCAGATTTTGCAGTAACCGCTTCAGCTCTTTGTCCTTGCTGGTTCAGCAATGTGCAATTCCTTCATGTTGATTTTACCATTTTTAAGGGAGGGGAAGGCAATAAAATGAGTAATGCTTCCACATAACACGCCAAATGTCATGATCATTAAGGATGATGTTCTGAGAAAAAGCAGCTGTTTCTAATGGACCATTACTCAATTTCAGATTCTGGCTAATCACAGGAATCCTTGACTATTTTGTTTTGGCAGCCAGTCCAGCTCTGCTTTTGTAGTGTGTGAATTGACTGATTACCATCAGTTTGATCATTGGGGGAAGGGGAGAAAAGGGAAAATAATAGCCTCTGGCTCAACAAAACAAAAGAGGGACAACTATTCCCAACCAATTTCACCAGCGAATTCTGCTCATGTTTGAAAACAACTTTTGATCTATGCTAGATAATGCCATTTCCATGAATTTGCTTTGCCCTGGTTGAAAAGAAACAAAGGAGGGAAGTAAAGCTGCTGTAGTCCATAAAGCATGCCCAAAATGGTATGATGGATTGTGTTTTAATATCAGGAAGAAGAAGCAGACTTCTTTAAAAAAAAAACTAGCAAGTGTTGGCTTCCTACTGTAGACACCATAACTTGAGGGTGCTTCCCATCATATCCCATTAAAAGCATTATAGCTTTATTCCATTTCCCCTTCTTAAGTGAGTTTTTTTGTGTAAAAGGAAAAATGGAGGAGGAAATATAGGAACCTTATAAATGAAACAGGAGACCAATCAGACCCTCTTGCAAAATTCTGACTTTGAAGCACGGTGAGTAAACTATCAAAATAAAAGAACATCACTCAGCAATGTACACAAACAGGATCCCTCCATCAGTCTTCGACATCTTAGTTTACAAACAGGGTATTGGACAGGAGGTTTGCAAAAGCCTTTTCCAATTAGACCCAAGTTCACCACATTTTTCCAGCTGTTCAGTCTGGTCATTCTCTGCATTGCAAGTACTAAAGGAGGAGGAAGAGGAGAAGACCAAGGTAAGAGCAAAGGGTCAACTCCTTCCTTCCCCCATCCTTGCCATGGTTTCAATACAGCGTGGAAGACACTATTCATTAAACAAGAATTTGCTATGTAAGACCAAGCCTCATGGCAAGCAGCATCCCTAATCTGGCCCTGAGACACAACTGATCTACCAAAAGACACAGACAGGCAGTAGCAGGAACCATTATTTCTAAATTATATTCATATACCTCACATTGAAACCCTCAACCCCACCTATCCTCAGAAAGCAAACTCACTGATTAAGCAATGAACCAGTAGATGGCATATAATCACAGCCCTATGGATAGGTCATAGAATGACAAATGGATCTTGTGTATCACATCAGGGTGTTTTTACCCAGGCCTTCCAAGTTGGATCTCATTGTAGATGCCTGAAGTGATCAGGGGAAATTTTGGTAACAGATGGGGGGACAACCTGTTTTGGACAGCCCACCCGTCACAACATGTTTTTCTCAAGTTCTGTGCTGGTTAGCATAATCCATCCATTTTAAGGCCCCCTCCCTTCTCCCAAATAGTTTCATTCTGATGATTTTGAGATGGGGCAGTGCAGACATTCTATGTTTCCTACTTTCCTATTGTAGTTAACTCTGTCAGAGATATTTCCCTTCTGTTTGGGGCCTCCTTCCCTCCTCCTCCCCAAGGGATTAATGTAGTCCTATCAGCAGTCTACTCCTGCTTTACATGTCCAATCTCTGAATGTTCTTGAGGGTGTCCATGCCTTCCCCCTGACACCACATGCACTCCACCTCAAATCCGTTGAGATGTAGATAACTGTACTGCAGATTATAAACAAGCCAGCAGGGAACAAGCTGCATTGCAGTTAATATACACATAACAAAGAGAGAGAGAGATTAAGCAGCAGCCCAAAGTATACAAAACAAAAGCTTTTCTCTCATATGTTTAGTCTAAATGAGACTCCATCAGCAAGGAACAATATGGGTTTTTTCTCTACCAATGGTAAACACCAACTTACCTGGTAGCAATAGCAGTCTCCATTTTAATTGGGGATATGTGCTATTCTCTGAAAATAAGAGAATTTACAAAGTAATCCTAAAGTAATGTCACAAAAGCAAATTCACATGGATGTTTCTGGACTGGGACTTTTTAACAAAATGGGCAAATTCGGGTCTTGGCAGCAGCCTCTGCCAGGATGCTGGGGCTCAGTACCTGCCCAGGAGCACCACATCTCATCACTATAGACCAGAGGTGGCGAACCTTCAGCACTCCAGATGTAATGGACCACAACTCCCAGAATTCCGAGCCTAGATTACCAATGACAAAGGACTGTGGGAGTTTGTGGTCCAAAACATCTGGAGTGCTGAAGGTTCGCCACCACTGCTATAGACCCTCAGAGTATGAAAGAGAAACATACACATTGAGCTGTGCAGTGGACGTAGGCCAAAAACAGAATGTCATATCCCTGCAGGGGAAGATAGCAATGTTACCACCTCACTCTGGCATTTTTTGGGGTGGGAAGCTTCCATGAAAACCGGCACCACCTGCAGACGCTGGGAATGTGACTGCCAGTTTTGTCAGGACCATATGAACAGGTGGTGCTAACAGTTAAACACAACATCATTCAAATATGAGCAAAGGGCATGGTTTTGTGGATCCTCCACTCATAAAATAGACCCTTCAAGTTTTAAGTTCTTGCCAAAGAACAATTGGCTCAGCTTTGATTCATACTATTTCTTGAATACTGTCTTTTTTTGTACACATTATAGGCAGTGTATAGGGAATATATCATTGAATGACCTAACTCCCCATTGCTCAAGGTGTTGTGGCAACATCTTCCAAAGCATTGGCATCAACATTGGCAGCTAAGTGCAGCTGTTACTAATTTTATACTTCCTGGTGGTGCACTAGTATCCACAATGTCTACCTGAGTACAAACTTTGAAAGAGTCAGCAAACCTTTTCTTGAATTTTTATTCTCATACCTTTAAGATACCAGGGAACCAGAAAGGACCACTGCCTTGCCCATGAGTTATTTTACACTAACTTATTTCTGTACACACAGAGACACACACAAACTATGAAGGGGCTACATCCATAGATAAATATGGACATGACAAAGAAACAGATGAAATACAGTCTTATTTTTTCATGCACACATAGCGTGCCACTTGTTTTCCTAAATTAACACCCACACCTCAAACAACTCTCTCACACACTCCTTGGAACTCCTTAGTGGGTGGAGATTTGAATCACAGAACTCTGCTGCTTATTTTCCCAAATTCATCCTATCCATGAAAGCTAAAAAGGGGTGTAATGGCACTGCCTCATCCCATTTTTTTCCTGTTTTCCTGGCACCATTACACCCCCCTTTAGCTTTCACAGATAGGATGAATTTAAGAAAATAAGCAGCAGAATTCTACGATTCAAATCTCCACCTACCAAGTGATGCCAGAAAGGAGTAAGTTTTCCTACACCTACTTGTGAGTAAAGAAAAAAAAAAAAAGAAAGAAAGAATCTGATCTGTAGTAATACTGTATTTAGTATGCTATTGCTCAAACTCTGTTTCTTCTTATGAACTGAACTGTAACGTATCATCCATTACACATTGCTACAGTCCTCGGGGGTGTGCACCCACACTGGTTTGGTGCATGCACATGCACACACCCCAAAATTGCAGCATGATGTGGGCTTTTGTTTAACCGGGGAAGAATAGATGGAAAGTTACTCTTTGAACTATTATTTGGATTATGCTCCAAACAGGAATTCATCCCGTGTATTGTGACCTTTAATAGAAACATTTTGCCTGCCATAATTCAAATGTATGTAATACAAGCAATGGTTTCAAGAGAAGAACCATTCTGTAGAAAAACTGAGAGTAAAAACAAAGGAAACCTAACAGCATTAAATATTATGTGGTGAAATCTACAGCACATACTGCTTGAGGCACAAAGCTGTTTGTCATCAGAAAGTTTAGTCTATTCTGTCATTGTTGATAAGTAGGAAGAAAAGATCTAATCCACTTCTGTCTTTGTGTAAGAAATAGGTAAGTTTTATTTGCCCTCAAAGGCACATCATAATTCAGAGTGAAAGGTAAATTATCCAATTTATTCACAACACACAGAGGCAAAGGTAACATAACTAACATAGATGGCTTATTGTTTTACATCCATTTCATCCAAACTATTTTGTTATTCTGGTGCTGAAGACTATTAATTTGGTCTCTTGCAAAAGCAGAGAACTTAAAGCTTATGAGCAGCATGTCAGGCCCTTGGCAGTGACTTCCTATGTGATCCTGATCCAGTAGTAATGACTATTGGCTTCTCCTCACCAATAACCATGTGAATGGATCCAAAACTGAAGGAAGGAAATGGTTGCCCTAATTTATATTATCCTCCCCACATGGGATGAAGCCTTGGGGCCTCCATAAACTGCTGAAATGCATACCCACATATAACAACTTCTTGTGCTAGACCAGTGCTGTCAGTTTTGACTGGCAGTAGCTTTTGTATGTTATAGGCAGAGAAGTATTTTCCCACCCATCCCCACAACATGATAATCTTTTGCAGTTGGAGATGGGCGGAGTTGAAAGCTGGGGCCTTTGGTGTACAAAGCATGCGATCAAACACTGGGCTGAACTCTACCGGAAAGCTATGGTTCTTCCTTCCGCCATACAACAGGTAATAGCCCTACAGCAGGGGTGTCCAAACATTTTGCAAGGAGGGCCAGATTTGGTGAGGTGCAAATATGTGGGGGCCGACCATTCAGCCACATTTGGCCCCTGGGCCTGACTTTGGACAAGTCTCTGTAACATGCAAGGAGGCGGGAAGGATGCTGCAGCAACGGAGCCAGGGGCGGGTAGGCTAGGCAGGTGGCTGGGGGGATGGACAGAGGGCAGGCAAACCCTAAAACTGCAAGCTGATGTCTCCATCCAGTATGGGGAGGGGCCAGCTGGCAGGGATGGTGACAAGCTGAGCCGGTGGGCAGAAGAGGCCACGGGCCACTTGAAATTTGAAAATGGGCTGCATTTGGCCCCCGGACCTGACTTTGGATATGCCTGCCCTACAGTATTTAGTTGTTAAGGAAGAAGGTAACAAGTGGCTTGCCCTGAACACAGGAGAAGTGCAAGCCACGTGAAGACAAGGAGACTATTGTGCCTAGGTTTAGGTTCATGTGGAGAGGTTACCCAGATACTTCAGCCTCCCCTTTCTTCACATTTGTAAGTTCACTGTGACAATGGTCGAGTGCACACCCTTCAACACAGGTGGCCTCCACATGCATTTTAAAGAACAGAGCAGGTTTCTTCTCTGTGTTTTAAAGCACATGTTACATTAAATACATAGCATGCAGTACATCTTGAAATGCTCTTGTTTACTAGCTGGCTGGCTGGCTCATTGAGTTAAGTATCTGGCTGTGGAGTCTAAAGTTTGAAGCTTCATGTCCCACTGTGCCTCCAACAAGTAGAGCCAGGCCATGTGCTCTTGGGCATGGTGAATAGCCCAGAAGAAGGAATGGCAAACCACCTTTGAACACTCTCTACCTAAAACAAAACTGGAAATGTTTGGTATAAGTCAGAATTGGCTTGATGGGACATCACCAACATAGTTACGGTCTGTGACTTTTGCAGAGGAGGCTTAAAAGAAAATGAAGAGAAAGACTTGTCTGCAGCCTTCAGAGTCCTGAAAGAAAACACCATCTTGAGGAAGAAGAGGTTGCACTGGGCTTAGTCTCATCATCATCATCATCATCATCATCATCATCATCATCATCATCATCATCATCATCATCATCATCATCATCATCATCATCATCCTAGTAAAACCTCTTCTCCCCTCAAGGTGTTTTTTTGTTTCAGAACCCTGAAGGCTACATGCGTTTTCTTTTTTTTCTTGTTCCACTAAGCATCTGGAATAGGGGAATTTCCTGTGGGGCAGCATAGTCTTTCTCCATTTGTACTCACAAGTCACAGACTGGAACTATTCATTAGAAAGGAAAACAGAAAATAGTCACAAACTACAGATACATATTTAACATTACATGTCATTCGTTCTATTCCCTCACATGTAAATAGCTACCCATGCATAGCTGATAAAAAAGGGAGGTGCACTTTCACACCTCCATCTTAGTCTCCAGCGTGAAGCACCTTAGCCCAACTTAACTTTAACAAGCATTCCCATAGAAAGTAGTCAGTTGTTGGATGCAATTTTATGCCTATAACTAACCTACAGCTGTACCAAGATCACTTTCATGAGGTAACAAAGGTCCTCTAAAGGGCACAAACATCATCTGGTGGGAAAGACCAACAAGACACCAAAGCAATAAGATTTAAGAACGTGGAATTGCATAACTAAGAAAGTACCAGTATGTCATATCCAAAACACACCAATGATAAGAACAGGTCTCATCAGTCTGGCTCCATTAATTTATGATTCTTTCCCTTCAGTCATTTTAGCATTACCTACTTAAGACCGTCATGTGCCAAACTTCACTCAGTTTATGAATATAAAGCAACAAAGTATTGTACAATGGACAATCAGATTAAAGGACACTCTGCTTTACTTCTGGTTTTTAACTACTGTATATGCATTCCCAGGTGAAAGGCATTCCTGGTCTAGTGCAAGCAGGCTTCTTCTGAGGGAGAAATAAATACTGAACGGGATGCTCAAGACTGCTTCTTTTCAGATAAATCTTCCTATCTTCACTGTATTATAACGACAGATTCCTCTTCACACTGATTTCACTTTTTAAATGCTAAGAAAGAAAGGCCCATTCAGGGCATTATGGGAAGTCAGCACAGCACACAGTTTGGCAACGGAATATTAAATCCCCTTGGGAACTGCTTACCAATTAACATTATTTATGTATGTCTAATTTTATGAGGATGAAAAAATAAATAAATAAGTATGAGCCTCATGGAAGAAATCACACAGCATGTAATATGCCTAATGCCTTTCCAAAACACACTGAGGGCATTAAAAATATTTAGACACGTACCAGAACCCCAAAAGAAGCTACATCTAAACAGATTTCTACTAAAAGTGTCATCTGCCTTGCAGTTTTCTGAATACGTTAGGCAGGAAAGTGCCTCAGAAGATTCATCTGCTAAATTCCTGTCTTTTTAATGAGTCCATTTTCCATAATGCAAAATTAAAAACGTGACTCATAAAACTCAGGGGCAACCCAGAAAGCAAACACTAGATAAAGGAAGAGACCCATTAGGCACATTTATGAATGGTTGTAGTTTGCCTTGGCCAAGCTTCTATCACTAATGGATTCATTTTCTAACTTCTGATTAATGCTGTTTTTCCAAGACAGCCCAATCTTTGCCAGCAAGGAAAAGATTGTTGGGTTTTTGCTTGCTTGTTTGTTTGCAGAGGAGCACAGCTGTCTCAGTGAGGAGCTTAGCGGTTACCTTCAAAAGGATACATATAGCATGAACAACTACACTCCAGCAGCAATTCCACAGCTGTATCACGAGCGAATGTATTTAGTGCACACGCCCTGAGGCCCAGAGCTTGGAAGGAATCCTATGTACCATTTGGCTTTCATGCTGTTTCAGAATCTCTTGGAGAAATAACACTGAACTGCTTCCTCCTCCATGAGTAGTTATAAGTAGTGGGATATAAGTTATGTTCTGCCATAACTCCCTTTTCATTTTGTTGACTCATTCAAAATTAAATTAATTGAAAGCTATTTGCTTTTCATTTCACAGATCTATGAAATGTAAACTACTGAGACACAATCTGCACAAATGATCAAAGCAGCTTTTGCTTTGGATTGTTATATAATGGATCCTTAGTAATTCCAGGAAATATTCCTTTGAAGGACAAAAAAATCACACTAAAACCTATTAATCTGGGATGAAAAACAATGGTTACATTTTAAAGGCATATAAATTATTATAACACACCATACATAGTTCCCCAAAATGCCAATTTGAACTCATTTTAACTTCCCTGCAGTAAAAGTTACTAGGCTTAACAGGAGCTATAAGATTATAAAGGCCAGATCTCTCAGAGCGAGTAACCACTTACTTGAATTCAATTAATTCAGCTTGTTAACAAGCCATGAGAGTGAATATTTACATAGTATAATCTAAATATAGAATAAATTGCATGGCTGAATACTTTATAAAATCTGTTCTTTATAATAACACAATGGTTGAAATCCAGCAGTAAGTTGTAATCAGAGTTGGCCCACTGAATCAGTGGGGATTTTGTGAATCAACAACTATGTAAGTTCCATTGATTTAATGTGTGTACTACAGTTACTTGCTACTGGATTTCAGCCATTGAGTAGGTAAAATTGCTTACTTCAGTGTATCACACTGACAGGGCTTCTTCAGGTGCTATAGGATACGGTATCTCCATGTTACATATTTAAGATTCTACTGTTATAAAATCATTTATTTTGACTAAAAAGTTCATATAGAAAAAGGGAGCAAAATAATGTCCTTTTGCTCTGTTTTGTAACCCAGAGAATGGGAGAGGGAGGTGGACAAGCATCTCCTTCTTATCCAAAATAAATAACATTAAGCTCTATCGGCTGTTAAAATATGACAGGCAGTCCTTGGCTAGAACTGCCCTTATTAACCAAGCAAAATGCTTCCTCCACTCTCCTTCCTCTCATAAACGTTGAGCAAATGTCAGAACCTATCTCAGAACAAACCTTCCCCTTTGTTTGCTCTCCTCGATACAGTACTATATTCAAATGTTATCACTAACCCAGGAGTTCCAGTTCGTTCATGTAAATAATATGTAGGAAGAGACAAACATACCAAGGACACGGATTTGCATCACTGCTCCATGTAAACCAAAGAACATCCACAGGGGTTGTGAACAATCCACGCACACCTGCATGCCGGCACTTGCCCCATTGTGGCTCAGATGCAGTTCTCCTTCTGAATTCACCATGAATCCCAAAATATCTCCACTCTGGAGAGGCACAAGCACTCTGCAGACTGCCCAGAATTCTTTTCGATCAACTAAAGACTCGGGGTTATAGGGAAGGTCACTGGGCCGCAAGCTGCTAGGATCACAAGTTGTCACTCCATAAGAGAGGGTCCCAGTGCGTGAGGTGTTGGATTTATTGATTTTGACAAATATTGTCTCGTTGATTCTAAGAGGCCTGCTGGTGAAGACCAAAGTTCTCTCTTCCCGAGCATGCTCCAGACGGGCGACAGTCTGCTCATCCAGAATTTTAATATGGGCTCCCCTGAGTTGATGGAAGCGGAGGTCACTTTCAAGCTGGGATGGGAGGAGGTGGGAATGTTGAGAGTTGAGGGAGTTCTGTGGGATAGGACACATGGCAGCCATGACATGAAAGTTCTCCTCCTGGAGGTTGAGGTCGCAAAGGCTCACAGACAGTCGGGTGTCCTCGGTCTCCCTGCGCAAGGAGGGTCGGCGGATGGCTGTAAAGGATCTTGGACGGAGGCAGTCAGGAGGAATAATTTCACTATCTGAAAATCAGAGCAAGAAACGGAAAAGATCACCCAAGGATAAGGAAAGCATTATTGTTTGTTCTAAGAGAAAGTCAAGGCACTGTTGTTGTTACCAATGCAGTCCCTTTTTACTTGATAACAATGGTTCTGCGATGACATCATGTGAAATAATCTCTGGAAACTTTAAAAGCAGTTTTCCAGATAATAGCAAGATCTGGATTTGGGAGGCAATGCTTGGAAAAGGGTAGCAGGTAAATAATCGGGACCCAGGAAGAAACCAATAGTAAGACAGCTGCAGAACCCTGCAAAGTAGCTCCCCATTTTCACCTAGAAGAATGGTTCATGGGTAAAAAGTTGAAAGAGAATAATAACTGAGCAGCTATTGGGACTTGACAAAGATTTTTATAAAAGAATGGAAGAAGTTATCTACCACTCTGTCCAAACATCAAAAAAGGAGACAAATGTTAAATTATGACATATTGGGATAACTGATCTACATGAAATGCTCTTGAAAGTACTTCTACAGGAAGCCAGATTATTCTAATTCTAGTTTGCTGTTTTGACAAAGGCTTAGCTTTATTAATGGATGTCTATGGGACTGAAAATATTTGCTTAAATCAGTGACTGCTATAGAGGTTAAATACTAAATGCACTTTCCTGGGAATAAGCAGTAATTTTAATATTTTACTGCATCTTGTGATAGTTTTATATAATTTGTTGTTTTTAGTACATCACTCAGTGTACAATTCTTGGGGAAAACACACATATTTTTAAAAAATGCTGCTTTGCAAATGAATTCATTTCCAGTAACAAACAGTCCAGCAGAATCATTATGATTTAAGCTCCACTGGTGTTATTCACAGGGAATCATTAATTTCATCAGGGCCTAGAAAGGGTTTGATATTTTCCCTTTATTTCTGAATTCCAGGCTGAGTTCCTATGTATGAGAAATACTGTATCACTTTAAAGAACGTTAAACTGCAAATACAACAGGATCACTCTAAAACAGTTTTTGCCTCAGTAACACAAGAATTCACAAATTCTCTCACACACTCAATTACTACTATCCTGTAGTGAAGTGGTTCCCAACCTGTGGGTCCCCAGATGTTCCTGGACTGCAACTCGCGGAAGTCTTCATCACTAGCTGAGCTGACCATGATTTCTGGGAGTTGCAGTCCATTTGGGGACCCACAGGTTGAGAACCACTGTTGTAGTGGATGCCAAAGCACACACACCAGGCACACATTCAGAGAGGTGTGCCTTTCCTGCTCTTACAATCTTTCTCTCCAGCAATGAAAGATTTTTAGTTATGTGTGACTCCAGAGTAACACATGCAAAGGAAGCCAGTGTTTACATCCTAGAGATAGCTCTGGCGATACTCGAGTATAAGTCGACCCGAGTATAAGTCGAGGCCCCTAATTTAACCCCCCAAAACTGGGGAAACGTATTGACTTGAGTATAAGTCTAGGGTGGGAAATGCAGCAGGGCCTGGCAGCTCCTCCTTTGTGAGCTTGGGGAGCGGTGTGTGATGTTTAAAATGACTTTTAGCCACTGATGCAAGTGCTTGGGTCAGTGGCTAAAAGTCATTTTTAAACATCGTGCACCACTCCCCTGAGATGCAGAGAGGGGTCATGAGAAGCGGCACACAATGTTTAAAATGACTTTTAGCCACTGACCCAAACACTTGCCTCAGTGGCTAAAAGTATTGACCAGCATATAAATCGAGGGCCCCTTTTTTCAGCCCAAAATTAGTGCTGAAAAACTAGGCTTATATTCGAGGATATACAGTACATGATTTTCCTTGTAAGGAGTTTCAAAACTATAACTTCTTTTCCACTTGAAGGAATAGTCCTTCTAGAGAGAAGTGGGTTTGTCTAAATCTGTGCCTTGCACCTTTTTAACTTCGTACTGCCAATTTTTAATTCACTCTTAATACTGCAGTCCTCCTCCTTTTCTGTGTTCTCCTCCACCCCCTTTTCTCTTAAAAAATACATTTGCACCAAAATGCTCCCAGCACAGCAGTGCACAGACAATGTTAATGGAAGCAGCCAGGCAGAATTTTGATCCATTTTCACTTCTGCATCAGCACAGAATGGTATCTTTTGACACAGGGACATCAAATTAGAGAAACAAGAGCCAGACAAAGCACCAGGACACTTAAGAACAAGGAGCTCTCCTTCTAAGAAATAATAATCTTCACATGACCCACTATTCTTCTCCTCTACCTGACAGAAGGGAATGAGATAAGCCTTGCTGCCCATATAGAAGATTACTATGTATTACTATTATGGCAAGAGCAGAAAATTGCATGGATATTTTCCATTCTCCTCCAAATGACATCTCATAAGACACATACTGTACCCAGAAATTCTTCTGTGCAATCTTAAAAATCCAGGAAAAAAGTGTAGCCACACTACGAGAGAGATGCATTGATATCCAACTAGAAATACAATAATATACTCAGAGAAGACTCAAAAATATTATATTGTTGTTGACCTGATGTATAGTTATGCATATTTAGAAGTAAATATCACCGTGGCCAGCCTGACATATTGCCTCAAAAATGTTTGGTGATAGGAAGCACCAAGGAGAGATGGCTGTAGGGTCCAAGGACAGTGATAAATATCCAGAGGTGGTGTTTAGGGTAAAAAGATATGGATAATGGCTGGTCAGGTCCCAAGGAGCAGAAAGATGTAGTTGTGCACCAGGATCCAGGCCAAAAAAATAATAGAGTTGCTTTGAATCGTAGGAATGATTCTGCAAATTGCCTTCTGGATTAAGATCATGCCATGGCCTGTTCCACTGAACTAACTCAGCTCTCAACATACCTACAGCACAGATGTATCCATCTTAGTCTGTTTCAGCTTGAGAAACAAAATCAAAACAAAAACAGAATTACTGTGTCCTTTGAAGACTGTGAACCCATTAGGGGCAATTGGACAAGAGATGTTTCACTTTTTCATCTTGGTTTTAATCTTGATACAGTATATGTATAATTGTTTTGACATAAGTTTCTATATTTTAAAACTGTTGATTATTGCATAGATTTAATTGCCAATTGTGTGTGTAAGCTTTCAGAAAAGCAGCCATGTTAGTCTGTGCAACTGTATCAGATAAAGCAACCAAAAAACAAAAGAAGTCACCAGCACCCTTATTTTCCTTAACATGCTTGGTCTTTCAGGACTGTGCAACTGATTCTGTGCTATTTGTATGGCCAAGAGCTAGGAAAACTGCTCTCACAATTGCCTTATTACACACTACTTTTGTGTCTACCTTGGCACTAAACAGTTGCCATTAGAGATGGGCACGACCAGGAAAAATGACGTTTCGAGTTTTCGATTGTCGGGACGGGTCCGTTTCGGCTCGTTTCCGTTTGTCGAGGAAATTTTCAAAAATTTGTCGTTTCCGTTTGTCGTTTGTTGTTTGTGTTTGTGTTGGGGTTGGGGTAAGTGGGCTCTGGGAGGCACCTCTCAGGGTGCCTCTCTGACGTCTGACCCACTAAGAAGGGAAGCAAGGGAAGCGTATCGCGGAGCCGCCACGTACCATACATTTACATTACATTATGTTAGCGTGGGGTGGCAGAGGCACCTCTCTGGGTGCCTCTGACTCAGTAAGAAGGGAAGCATAGTAGCGTACTGCCGTACAGGTTAGGGAATGGGATAGGGGATAGTGGTCTCTGTGAGGCACCTCTCTGGGGGCCTCACTTTGACTCACTAAGAAGGGGAGCGTACTAGCGTACTGATGTACAGGTTAGGAAATGGGATAGGGGATAGTAGGCTGTGGGAGGCACCTCTCTGGGTGCCTGGGACCCACTAAGAAGGAAAGTGTACTTGCGTACGGATCTGGGTTAGGGTTGGGGTTAGGGTAAGGGCTAGGCTTAGGGTTATGGTTAAGGTTAGGGTGGGTTAGTGGGCTGCACCTCTGGGTGCCTCTGACCCACTAAGAAGGACAGCGTACTGGCGTATGGGTTAGGGTTAGGGTTAGGGTTAGGGTTTGTGGGCTTTTAATGCCCTCTCTGGCACACCCAGAAGTCTCAGTCAAAACCTGGCCATGCGATTGGTGGAATGGGTCCAAACATTTGCATGGTCCCATCCCATGGCCAGCCCATCATTGCGCATGCGCAGGTGTAAAAAAATAAAAATTAAAATAAAATAAAATAAAATCAATGGATACGTTTTATTGCAAGAAAAACCCACTGCTGCTACTATAAAAAATCAGGCATTTAAAATACCTAATTTTCAAATGTTTCTGTGGTGCTTTGGTGGGTTTTTGGACCACGATTTAAAAATAAATATTGCAGTCGCCATTTTGGATCCCCCCCACCGCATGGCAAATGGAGATGACGAGGATGCCCCCCAGCCTGGTACCAGCAGCCCAGGACAGGAGAGGGGGGAAGGCCGGGGACCCCCCCAGAAACCACCCCTCGGTAGGTGCCCTCACTGAGGCAGGCATATTTTCGCCTGCTTTTATGGCCGGGAATCGGGTTTTTTTTTTAACTTTTTTTTTAACTTTTTTTGTAACTTTTTTAACTTTTTTTTGTGCCATGAACGACAACGAAAAATCAGACCCAATTTTTCTTTTTCGGTTCGAGTTCGAGTTGGAGCGGAGTAATTCTCGTTACCGTTACCCGCTACGTAACGATAACGAGAACCAAAAACGGAAACGAGAATTTTGCCTAGTCGTGCCCATGTCTAGTTGCCATTTTGAAGTAACCATAGGTTAATACCCAGTTAGATGTAAGCCCTTCAAAAACACCATTTGAACAAAATTGATATTTGAGCATCTCTTCTTCATTCTGTACTCCACTACCAAAAATGTGCCTTCCTCGGATGCAAAGTTTATAGTTTCTTGTGATGCTGCACTCACATGTAGAATGAGTGAAAAATCCATATAAAGAAAGCTAAAGCAAACTGAAACTAAATCTTCAAGGACCATGGGGAGAGGAGAAATAGCTATTTAGTTTAAAAGTTTCTGCTTCAGATTCGCCAAAGAAATTGATATGTATGGAATTGAATTGATTCAGATACAGTTTATCAGCTGGCTCACTAATCCAGCAAGAATTTACACAAGGCACGCTTAATATGGTTTGGACAAAGCAAACAGCAACTGCTGCTCTTCAGGGGACTCAAGAGCCTTTGTTTTCATTTGAATCACAGCCAGATAGCAACATATGTTTCATTTTAACCACTCTTAGCGCCAGGATTTGGACAGAGCCTAGAACCTTAAATTTTAAAAGAACTTACTGCGTTACCCGTTAGCTCTTGGCAGACACCTTACTGTTATTCCTGCTCTGATCGTGCAAGTAATTTGTTGCATGGTGTGTTAGTAATGTATTATGATGTTGTCAGGTCAGCAGAAGAGAAAAATAAGGAAAGGGCTATCTAGCAGGCAATTCTAACACCACACCTTCTAAATATTAAAAAAATGCAAAGAAAATAATCTCAAAGAACTGCTCCCTTACCATTTAAAATAAGATATTAAAATCTGAGAAATTTCTGGGGAAAAAACTTCTACAAATGCCTTAAAATGCCCTTAATGGTAAGTAACATTGGAAGGAATCATAGTTACACCTACGTAACTTAGTATTTTCCCATTAAACCTAAAAAGTATATTTTTAAAAACATACATATCTTTATTACCAGTAGTGACATTTCTAGGTATAACAATTATTGTAATTATTTGCCTCCAGGCTTTAGATCTGGGAGATCCTTGCACAAATAACTTGTTCTGTCTACTGAACCTGATAATTTCAGTTCATATTTTATAAAATCAAGCAGTCTTCTGATTTAAGAAGGTCAGGGACATCACAATAGTTCAGTTATTATCTAAAAATAGATCTCTAAGCTGGTTGGCTAAGAATAAAATTACCTTTTTGCCTGAAAAATACATTTCAATGCCCTTACCTCAAGTATTTTTATAGAGCCAGATTTGAACTGCTAGATTCCATGGTCAAATATGGGCGTTTTCACCACCTCCCTTATCAGGAGAGAATCTGTATTTGTGGATCCCCTTCTGTTGAAAACATTTCTCATATTCTCTTTGCCAATTATATGCACCCATCAGGCTTGAATATCTATCCCCTTTTTTAGAAAAAACAGTCCATAGGGACCCAATTCACAGATTGTCTTATCTTCTTTCGGGCTCTAATGTGTACATTGTTCGCAAAGTTGCCAAGTTTGTAACTAAAGCTGCAGCTTTAAGAACGCAATACGTTGAACAAATTGGAGTATCCTGCAAAGGAGATCTACATATATGACCACTGAATATTCTGAATCTGTATTGTAGGGTACCCTATTGGATGGTGTTGCATGTACTTCGATGTATTTTATATTCTGTGTTGTTATTGGTTGATATGGTCATAGGACTAATCAATAAATTTATTTGTCTTGTCTTGTCACAATAGTTCAGAATTACAGCAAGACAACAACAAAGAGATGAAAAAGGCTTGTATGCACCAGAACATGTAAAAACACAATTTTTCATAGTAAGATGGGAAGAAGATGGATTTGAGAGATACAGATCTAGTACTATAAATGTTGTACAAATATTGTACAGTATTCAAACTGACTGGGTAAAAAAAATTAAAGAATAAGGAATCTAAGGTTATAATCCTATACAGATTAATTCAGGAGAAAGTATCCCAAAACGGAAAAATATATTTATGAGTAGACGTGCCTATGATTTTGAGCAAAACCTATTTGCTCAGTGATTGAATGTACAGCAATACCTTGGTTTACAGGCCTAATCATGCTTGTAAACCAAACACTCTTATATCAAAGCAAATTTTCTCTTAAGAAATAATGTTAACTCGGATGATTCATTCTGTGCTCCCATAGACCATATACTGTACACACAAAATTCCCAAACTCACAAAAGAAGTTGGGTAGAAGTCCACATCCACACCATGGTTTAGGTACCTGGCTGTGGAATCTGCTCTGCTTGGGACTAACAACTGGATTCTAGTCTGTGTTTTTAATGTGACATTAATAATGTGAAATTTCTAGCCATAGACGCACTTGACTGGCTTCCCCACAACTAGACATTGTTTGAAAAACAAGAAAGGATATTTAAAACAAATTAAAGAAAAATATAAAGAAAAATACAACAAACCCCTAACTTGCACTCTCCATAGAAAAACTTAATAATTAATGCATTACTCTCCCTTTTTTTGCCTGAAACAGAACATTTCAGACAATCACCCACAACCCAGAAGGGTAGAGAGTCAGCCACAACTGGCTCACTTTTGGTCATGTGACCTACTCCAGAGCTTGTACTGCAAGACATTGCTTGTTGATCACGGCAAAATTTAGAATATGTTTGCTTGTCGCGCAAAATGCTCTTAAACAAAGTTACTCAAGTTACTGTAGTTTTTAAACTAGATAATAGAGATGGGCACGACTCAGTGAAATTTTCGTTTTCGTTTTTGTTTTTTCATTTCATTTTGCAACGAAAACAAAAACGAAAAAATTTTCAGAAGCAAAATGACAATGGAAACGAAACGAAAAATTTTGCTGTGTTTTTCGTTTTCGTTACGGCAGACACATTGCATTGAAAAGAATGCTAACGAAACGAAAATTTTTCGTTTTGTTTTTGTTTTTTCATTTCATTTCGTAACAAAAATGAAAACGAAAAATGTGCAAAAACCCCAAAAATGAAAACAAACCGAAATGGACCCCTAAATGAAAAACAAAAAACGAAAAATTATTTTTTTGAGTTGTGCCCATCTCTACTAGATAACTGTGCAGTGACATCTACTTTGTACTACATAAATGAGATGCCACAGTGAGCACTTTTGATTATTTTAATCATATAAAGATGACACCAATGAGATTCCAACAGACACTTCAAAGAAATGAATTTTCATGCCTGTGTTACAACTCAGGAGTCTTATGTTGCAACCAAACCTGAAGGGTATGTTCAGAGGTTTTTGTATTTCCTTCATGGCACTTGGTCAGTTTGGCTGCATTTCAGGAATTTGGGGGGGTGCACATGTGCTTAAATGCGTTCATGCACATCCAATTTGAGACTCTCCAAAAATTCACTGGGTATAAAAAATATGATCAGAGTTTTAACATTTATGGATGTCAGCCAAGTGGCCCAAAACATCTTCCTTCTAAAGTGCAGCAGTTGAAGTGGTTCTGTGATACTGATCATTGCCTGAATAAGTATCCTTTCCACAGTCAAGTATATTGGGGTTATTTAGAAACTGTATTAGGATATTAGGAGCATTCTTTCTTCTCTTTCTCTTTTATATAAAGAATGTTATAGGGAAAAGAAAAAGAAAAAGGCTAAAGGGCCTGCAATGAATCCTTGATTAGTCTTATCTAGTAATGTCAATTTAAATGGCCTTTGCATCAGGAACAGCTGCAAACTACATAGCTGAAACAGCAGCTCTAATTTGGTAACCCTATCTCTAAAAGGCTGGGTGAAATTAGAAGGGAACCAGTGAGAGGCATCTGTAGATATCTGTGCTAGAGGATGTGCCAGAAAAGTTCAACTATTCAGTGAATTCATGTAACATTTTGCATTTGTAATGATGAATGGATTGTCTTTTGCAGAGTTACAGTCTGAGTCCAAAGGCAGTTTCTCTCAAGCACTGCTAGTGAAAATATGGGGAAAATATGCCATGTACTCATCACAGTCAAACAATAGTGTGATGGAGAAGAGTATGAGCTTTACTGCTGCACTGCTATGGTGGCATCCTGTCCATCAAAACATGGAGGGTTCAAGCACAATGAAAGGTACGTTCCCATATTCTGAATGAGAAAAAGGAGCTTTTTGTCTCCCCTGTTTTCATCAGAAGAACATTGCAATTGTATTCACAGTTTTACGTGAACACCAGGTTTCCAGGGCACCAAAGTCAGGTTTCCTGGGTGCCCACAGCATGAGTGTCTACGCTAATAGCTATTGACTGGCTGAGCAGTTTAATGCAGAAGGCAGGTTGCTATGGAGAGTGAACAGGAATCTCGGATGACTCAGTGCACTGGTGCACAAGTTTACCAGGCTACAGCATCTAATAATATCTGCATTTTGCTTCCCTTCACCCTCCATGTTGAAAACAGATGAAAGGCTAATGAGAACACTTGAGAACACCTTCCTCCCATTTTCCTCCAGAAGGTCTAAGACTGGCTACAAAAATATCAAAACTTTTGCAGAGACCTCTAAATCAGTCTTCTCATGTGGAGTTTTTGTGTGCTCCAAAATACCACGTATATTATCTCAAATATTTTCATCTTCAAACAGGTAACTACTATCACTGTCTGCTTCTGTTATGTGGTCCATGGTCCATAGAGGTTGTCAGGATTAAATATATCAAATGACAATTAAATACTGGGCATCAGGTTTGCTCCAGATGTAATGATCATATGTGGTGTTGAACTGGAAGCGGGGGCATCATAAAGCATACAATATCTTACCCCAATGCTTAGATTATCTGAAAATCCTTTATCTTAGTGTGATGGGAACCATCCTTATGACAACATAAGATTTTTATTAAGAATATACTACCCTGTTTCCCCAAAAATAAGACATCCCCTGAAAATAAGACCTACTTACAGTTTTGCCCCACACTGAAATATAAAGCATCCCCTGAAAATAAGCCCCCCAATAATAAGATAACAATAAATGTGTACCATATTTTTCTTCATGGAAAAATAAGACAACCCCTGAAAATAAGACCTAGCGCATCTTTGGGAGCAAAAATTAATATAAGACCCTGTCTTATTTTTGGAAAAACACAGTATTAATCTGTTTTCCTCAATAAAGTGATAGTACCATGTTACAAAGAAATTTGTTCTAGAAATAGTGTCACGTTTCCATTGCACCTGGATATAGCAGGTGCTTATACTATGAATGTGAGGAACAAGAATTGTATCTTCAAAAAATCGGAAAATGTGTTTAAGAATCCTCAACTGGTAGACACTTTATCAGCTACCTAACACTGAATTATTCTGTGAACAACTACTATGCAGAGACTTGCTTTAAAATTAATTGATAAGAAGTAGTAGTTAGAAACTGGGAAATTTATTTATTGATGTTTGTCTTGGGAGAACTGGAATTTAATCCAGTCCATTATCCTTAATTAATTTATGAACTGAATCATTGTATACAGGAACCATGGGCTTGAAAGAGAATGGGATGTTTGCTTGTCACCACTGCCTCTAATAACAGTTTGTTTTGAGTGCTTTTAGAAGTTTTCATTTTATTGTTTTTATCGTGTCTTTCCCACTTCTATCTATTGTCAACTCCATAAGGTATATAGGAATTGTGTATTAATTCCAATCAGAAGGTAATGCCTGAAATACTATTGTTTTAATCACATTAGAATAGGCCCGTTGAATCAGTGGGGATTGGGAAGTTTCAACGATTGATAATAAAATAAATAGCTACTAGAGCAGGCCCATTTCAGTCACTGGAACTTATAATGGAGTTGACTTAACACATCTCCACTGACTCAATGGCATTACTGCAGTGAAACTTGCTAGGCTAATACCTGGATATGTCTTAATTGTACTGGACTGTATAGTGTCCCTCATTACTGTAAGCCACCTTGGGTCCTTTTCCAAGGAGAAAGGTGGGGTAAAATAATCTAAAATAAAATAAAAATAAAAATAAAAATAAAAATAAATGATGCACCACAGTACTGAAATGCAGGAGAAAAGTGGCAACAAAATGATCTGGTGAGCCAAGGGAGACAATTTTAAATTCACAATATTTGGGTTGTCATTGAGCATATACAAACTCTTTTTCTGGTTGGTCAACATCTATAGTTGCCCACTCACTCAGAGTCAAGAGGTCATACAATTTGGGGGCCAATCATCAAATCTAACTACTTAGTTCCAAGCTCAACGGTTGTGGGCAGGGAGTAGATAAAAATTTGGGGGAACTAAACAATTTAACCTCCCTTAATAGCTGGTGTATTATTGTATAATTCAGGAAACACATAAATACTGCTAAGCTTCTTTAGGAAAGAAACAGAACTGCCAACCTCTGGGTGATAGGTCACCATAGTGACTTAAATCCACTTCTTGTGCCTGGGAATTTATTCTTCCCTCTTATTCAGCAATCACTTTCCCCCCATCAGTTTGGATAGTTGCCACTTCTTTATTCTTCCAATCCCTGCACAGCCCATGCAAGAGCCAGGGCATGGATCTTAACCAGATGAAAGACCTTCTTATTGATCAACAATATCTTCCTCACTCCATAGGAAAACTAAGAAAGATTTTTGTATTTTTTAATATGCATCAGGGACAGCAAAGACTTATCTTGGCTCTTATCTCCAAGGTGATTCTGGCATCAGTGGCTATGTGCAGGCAAAGGTGAATGCACCCTGGTTGTATTGGTGAGCTTTGCAAGAGGCATTTTTACCCATAATGTTAGCAGTTTCCTCAGGGAGAAGCATTCACCGAGCCAATAAAATGCCCGAGATACCATTCTTATGTTCTAAATCAGTGCTGGCGAACCTATGGTATGGGTGCCAAAGTGGTACTCAGAGCCCTTTTTGTGGGCACCTGACATTGCCCCTTCACAGACTCCTGTATTCAGGTTAAATTGCTGTATTGGCACGTTGCGAACAATTAGTGGGTTTTGAATCACAGTTTAGGCACTATTTGCAATATTTGCATTACAATATTTGCATTATTCAAGTAAATTATTTACAGTCTCAATGAACATCTGTCTGTAAAATGCATCTGGCAGTTAAGAGAGGAGCTTGCAATCTGCTAATTTGTTTACATTATAAATCAATTTGTAATAAATAAAGTGGCCCTTAATACTCATTCACAAGGAAGTGTTCCATTATTACTCTAGATATTTCTGATGATTCTTAAAGGTGGGAATCAAGTTTCTTAAAACACAGGCTAAGAATGGTTATATGATACCAACCAGGGAAAGTGAATCCAAGTTAGAGGCAGAGAGTTAAGAAAGAATTCCCTCATTACATGGACAGATGCAGGTACTCAACCGGAAGTTGAGTCATGGCAACTGGTCTTTTTTTCTTGTGAGATAGAAATGTTTCAGTACTCATCCAAGTAGCTTCACCAGAACTATAAATTTGAGAGCTTTTACACCAACTTTCATTCAACTGATGAAGCTACTTGGATGTGTACTGAAATGTTTCAATCTCACAAGAAAAGAAGTCCAGTTGCCATGACTCTGTTTCCAGATAACCTCATCCGGATGACTGAGAATCTTTACAGCGAGGAAGGTATTCAAAAAACAAAAACAAAAATTTCCGGCTTCCAGTTTGCTGCAGCAAGATGCTTATTTATTTATATATAAAAGTCCAAACATGGCAAGGGATGTCATTTACCAGGAGAGATTTCTTAAAAGTTCACTTGGCAAGATGGATGCCAGGCTTCTTCTTGAAAGGCCTAGAGCAGTATGGTATGAAGGGGATGGACTTTACAGGCCAATTCAAACAAAAAGCTGCATGGTATGGACATCCTCCTCTTGCTTGCAACCATCACCACTCTATTGGCTCTTCAAAGCAGAGCTCCTGGTCAGCCAGAGATGAGTTAGAAGTAGGAGATTAATGCAAAAACACATGCTCTCCACTAGGGAGTGGGGAAGATTTGGGGGGGGGGGTTTAAAAAATGTCCCACTAGGTAGATCCAATTAAGACCCAAATAAAGGGGAAATGATATCACAGTACCTAGTGTTAATGTCTTAAGTCAAATTTACTGTCTTAGCCCTTTGTATTAGATGAAAACAGATTTATAATATACAGTAAATGTATGCCTATCATATATTGAGCTAGACAAATAGATTTTAAACTGCTTAGTAAAATGAAGAATTAAGATTAAATAGGCTAGTTTAATATTGTACTTTGTTATTTTTACTTTTTGCACTAGGTGAAGATGGAAATAAGTAATGATGAATATAATGATAGAAAAGAAACATGTAAATTTGGAATATTCCAAACACTTTGGCCAATATATTGGGAAAATATTTGTATTTGAACTATGTAACACAGCAACACCCAAGTAATGTGTTTGTTTTAATATGTTATGTTTAGAAAATTCAATAAAATATAAAAAACCTAAACAAAACAAAACAAAAAGCCAGGGTCTCAGACTACTTCAAACCAAGAAAGTTATATTGCTCTACTGATATACAGTACACCCCCCGCCCTTTTGTGGTTCATATATTGCAGTCCCGCTATATCACGGGACCTCAGTATGAAAAAGCCTCCTGAAGCTGGAAAGGCCCATTTCAGACCTCCTGTACTTACCCCAGGCCTCGTGCTGCCCTAAATGGGCCTCTGACAGCCTTCCAGGGGTGTCGGAGGCCCCAAAAGTGCTTCTCGCTAAACCGGAAGTGACTTCCAGATTCCCTAACCCCCACGATAGGCAGGGATTTACTGTACCATATTTTTCTATCTGTAAGATGTCCCCATGTATAAGATGACTCCCACTTTTCCAACCCAAAATTACAATTTCGTAACTGCACGGTTCTCTCCTTGGCTTACTTCCATGTATAAAACAATATGCAATATTTAGTATAACAATTTTAGAAAAATATATAGTCTTATACACGGAAAAATACTGTAAGTAAATCTAATCTCCAAGAGATTCACACAGCCCTAGTTTTGCAAGTTCTTTCCCACTTACCAATAAAAGCCCTGGTTACTTCATACTTCTTTGCTTCATGGCATTATTCCACAGGGCATTGCTGGATGCCATTGCAACTAAAGGCAGAACACTGGGAGACAAATGGGAGCCCACATATGTCGGGATTCTGCCACTTCACTCCCCACTAAATTCTTCTAGTGATGAACACCTTTTCCAAGCAGCTAGAAACAGCTAGAGAGTGCTGCCTTTTATATGGATGACATTCAAAGCCAGTCATCCTTTTGCACTGAAAACAACATTTTCCCTCCACTTGCTAGCTAATAAACACACTGGATTTAAAACAGTAATTTGTGCACTGCACAGGAAACCCCCTCATTCTTGATCTCTGGTCATGAGAGATCAGTGAGCATAAGCACTGGCTCAGCTGGGAAGTACAGATTCTATTAGATTAATATGTGTGGTCATGTGGGGTGGGGAGCCTAAAGCTGCAAGAATTTATAGAGAAAAGAGTGGAGAGGGAGTACCTGAGCTACTGTCAATGAGCATGTAGGACTCTGAAGAGAAAAAAAAAGAGGATTTAAAGAACTTCTTCCAAAGTATCAGGTCCCTGTGGTTGTTTTTAAAAGAACAAAGTCTACGTAATCCATTCTAACACCCTTCAGACCATAATGAGGAACTGGTGTTTGTGTGAGAGGGAGAGAGGGAGTGTGCGTATGTTTTGATTTGGTCTAATTTGATGGCACGTAATGTAATATGTGCATCATAGTGGACTGTCCCTGAGATTAAATATAAGAAGTTAAACATGTCCCATGTCCGTTTAAGTGTCTGAGGTTTTAAGTACAATAATTGAGCAATACTGTATCAGGTGGTAATGAAACAACTGTTTCTGCTCGCTCTTTCTTTTTAAAGAGAATTGCAACTTGTTCCATAAGAGATTAGCCACATTGCTTTTGTGTGAGCCCTGCCAGTACTGGGTGGTCTGCAGAAGCTCTTTACCCCATTCCTGGTTCCATGGAAGAGGGTACAGAAGATGTAACACACAAACAGGTTTTATCCTAACAGAAAAACAGTATCTCAGTTTTTCCAGGCTAGTTTCTTCTACTTTCTGTAAGACTGCCTCAATAACCTTCTGATTTATACCCTTCGGAAGGCTTTTGCTTTAGCCTGTCTTAATGAGATACCCACATTGACTTTATCTACAACACAGATGGTTGGTACGATGAAGTTGAAATGGCCTTTCCAAAAGGGGCATCCACACTGTAGTCACTGTCCTAAACTTCTGTTAGCTGCCTGAATGGAAATTTCAAAATTCTGGAAATACCTGAATAGTTTGATACAACTGGGCTGTACACTGCTCTTTCTGAGAATCTCACCTCCAGGTTCAATATGGTAAAATGACTTAAATCAAAGGACAACTTTTTAGACACGTGGTTCTCTTTTATTGCAGGCCTGCACAACAGATAGACCGCAGGCTACCAGTAGCCCGCGAAAGGTTCAAAAGTAGCCTACCAGCCATCAATAAAAAAGTGAGGAGAGGAGTTCTCCACCCCTCCCTCCCCCATCCCAAGGACCACCACTGCCCTAGCAAAGTTCTGGGTCTACTAACCCACTGTCTCAGCCGAGCAGTTCAAGGGCCATGGCACATTGAAATCTGTTCCCTCCAGAATGGATTAATTGTTTTTCAATGCATTTCTGTGGGAAACTGCTGTTCTACTTACAAAAGTTTTTACTTATGAACATGTGGTCAGAACGGATAAAATTCGTAAGCAGAGGTTTTAGTGTAGTAGCCCTCAGGCACTTTGGGCCGGAAAAAGTAGACCTCGGTCTGTTCAAAGTTGAACAGCCCTGTTTTATTGCATTTAGAGATACTGCACAGCCAAAATGTGTTGCTGCCTCTCTTTTACCCAGCTCACACTTTGGACTATTTCTTTCAATATGTCTGTGGACAATTCCATTCTTTCTCTTCTTAGTTACCCCCCTCTTCCTGCCCCATCCCACTATTTTTAAAGTCTCAAGAAACACAATTGTCACTTTAGGAAGCCTTTACTTGATTGTATTTTGTGGGATTCTTCAAAATAAAAAGCAAGATAACCTTTTTAAAAAATCCTTATTTGCTGCCTTTGTGTGTTGATGTCTTGCTCTCTTATTGGTGATGACCAAGGTGAAAAGACTGGAGCATCCACAAACAATGGCAGTATAGGAGAGAACATTCTCAGGATGCTGAATAAGGGTGTTTATACACGACCCCTAAGCTGCGCTGCAAATGGCTCCCAGCTCCAGAGCTTAGAAATGTTTCCCCACCAGCTCTGGAGTTTAGAGAAAATTAAGTGCGACCACGCCCCCATAAGCGCGACGCAGCGCACCTTTCATGTACTTGCTCTCAGCAGGTGAAAATTCCTTGATGCGGATAAGAGTGCCGGGCTCTCCTCGCTCGTCTGTTGTTGTTTTTGCCTCCCGCCCCTTTAAGAGCCCCTTGAGAAGGAACCAGGAAGTAACAGGGCTCGTGGCAACTTCGACCGGCACCGGCAGGTTAGTAAAGGCTTCTTTTGTCCTTTTTTTCCCTCCCTCCCCTCACGCCGACAGGAGCAGGAAGTGCTGAGGGGTGGGGACGCAGGAACAGAAACGAACCCCCAAGATCTCTGGTCCGAATTTAAGGGACCAGCGGATCTTAGGGGTCGTGTGAAAAGGCCCTAAGAGTTTATTTAAAAGAGCCCAACGCGTTTTGTCCAAAATTGCCTTCTTCAGGGACTTTTCACTGTGCTCAAAGAAACTCTAGAAACAGCTTAATGACTGAGAAGCAAGACATTAAGCTGTTTCTAGAGTTTCTTTGAGCACAGTGAAAAGTCCCTGAAGAAGGCAATTTTGGCCGAAACGCGTTGGGCTCTTTTAAATAAACTCTTATTCAGCATCCTGAGAGTGTTCTCTCCTATACTGCCATTGCTCTCTTATTGACCATCTGGGTTCTAATGAGGACAAATATTTGGACAATATCAAGCTAATTTTATATTCAGAAGCTGAAGAGACAGGTCCTCTCTCAGCTTTCCAAATGTTCAGTATATGCTCAACAGCCCTTCAGAAACAGATGGTTTCTGTAGTAAACAGTGAAAAATCTGTTTCAGATTTTTTTTAATTCAGATTCTGTAGATTAGTGGTGCATACTTTCAATATCAGATTCACTATTATAAACCAACGAAATTGCCCTTTTCCAGTTCCTTGAGTGAGAAGGAGATAATGATTTAATATTCTACATAAGCCTCTCTTTAAGTGGACATCATTCAACATTCATAATCAACATGGACATGAATCAGAGAGAATTAAACATACAGGATTCACAACTGTTTGGAATCCATGTGGGTGAGAGCTTATTCATTTTGAGATATGATAGGGATGCTATCTCCATTTCAAAACAATTGTTTTAACAGCTCCTTGAGTAAATGGAAGTCAGTCAAGTATACGATCAAACAGGAGAATTGTTTTTTGTTTTGTTTTTTCATTACAGTTTGAGAACCTCTTTGAGATCTATTTGATTTTCAAGATCCCTGAAGGAAGGCACTGGCCCATGGGGGTCCTGCAACCATCATCACAGCCGAAGTGGGCTCATGTTGACTAGCTAGGGAAACAGTCTATAGCTGCCATGATGGAAAGCTCAAGTTCTAAATATTAAACCAGTAGAGGCTAGGTTAAACTAATGGGGAAGAGAAATAACACACCTCCCGCCAGATCATGGTTCTAGCTGGACCATCTGGATGTCACTTAATAGACTTTGAAGACTAGGAAGATCAAAGAGTAATCATGTAAAACAGAGCTACTTGGATACAAGACAATTTTTCTGTGACAGTGGAGGCATTCCATCAGTGCAGCACTTATGTATGTGCAATTTATGCCCCATCACATGTACTGAAGAAAATATCATAAATAGCCAAGACAGCACTATTGAAGTAGCCTGCTTCTGGTCAAAAATATTCTAATTATCCTAACATTTTATTATGTCTTTAATTATACCTATATTTCATCCACTGCCCTCCCTACCTCCTGTGGTGGCCAGGGGAGCCAAATGCCTCCAAAGCTGCTTTCTGCCACTGCATATGAAAATACACACCAGCCATTTTCTCCCTTTAATACCTGTGTATGCTTTTGACATTGGTTCTTTCCGCCAGCCCCATACAGAAGTGGCATCATTGCTCATCATTGCTCTTATCCAGAAGTGCAAAGTGGCCCATAGTTACATAAGAACATATAAGAACATAAGGAGAGTCATGCTGGATCAGGCCAAAAGCCTGTCTAGTCCAGCTTCCTGTATCTCACAGTGGCCCCACCAAATGTCTCTGGGAGCACATGAGACTAGATATCTGTCTAGTCTAGATATCTGTCGTTATACCCACCATCCTTCTATTCCATCACAGCTTGTACCCTTCATCACTTTCACACCCAGGGAACTGGCAGAGCAGACCTGAAAGTTGCTCTGTTAAAATGTTGAGGCAAGTGTGAAAATCAGAATCCAGTCATAGCCTCACGACTTGCTATAAAGTCTACGTAATTCTGGAACATGGAAATACTGCCTCCCAAGGCAGTGAATTCAAAAGAGATTCTGCTCCATATTCCAAAGAGAGGCATAATCCAATAGTGAAGAATGCCTCTTGCTAGTTCCTTGGAAGAAACTCCATCCCAAACGTCAGAATGAGATCACTGTTTTAGGAACACAATACATATAAAATACACAACAAAAGATGATGAACCATGTTTGCCAATGGGGACAACTAAAACCATATGATTTGTATCACAAAAGTTAGATTTTGTTCAAATGAAGTATGCTTGAATTAAAGAATGTCAGACGGTTATGGAGGGACAGGAAACTGCTTAGTCTATAGCTTGCCAGCTATTCACACTGAAACAATCAAACGTACCATGGCAACAATCCCCAAGGCAACACATATCTCTTCAGTGTACTTTAGAGCCTATTGCCACAAATGTGAGCCTCCAAGTGAAGTGAACAGATACTCCAAAACAAAAGAACCACAGAGAATACTTATTTCCTTTGCTTTAAGGCCAGAATAATAAAGTTCAGCCTTCTTCCCGGAGAAAGATGGAAATTACTGGCTGGTGGCAGCAATCAAGTTGGCACACGAGCCACACAGCATTAGCAAGAAGCCTAAGACTTACAGCATGCACTTTGCTGCCTGGCTTCGTGAATCTGGAAGAGATGTCGGATGCTGATGGTGGGTCTAAGAGGGGAAAACTGAACTCATCTGCTAGGAAGAGAAGGTTAAGAAGCAGTTGGACACCAGGTGTTCAATGCTTGCTAAATCTGGAGTTTTATCTCTGTTACTCCAACTACCTTTTCTTATGATTGTTGTTTTTTCTGTTCCTCATGTTATCTTTATACTCACCTGCACCTGTTAATGCCAAAGCCTTATTTACTTTGATATATTAAGTCATTGAGAAAGGGATAATTCAAAGTCAGTTGTGTTTGTTTGCTAACATACATTTGCTCAGTTCTGTTAATATCCTAAAAGGAAATGCAGGTTACTTACCTGTAACTTAAGTTCTTCGAGTGGACCTCTGTGAATCCACACAATGGGTCTTCGCGCCTGCGCACCTGAGTTACCAGTCTTTCCAAAGCTCAAGGCATATAAGCCCTTCCCCTCCATGCGCATGCTCACCCTTCTCCCACCTTGCTGACTCAGTTCCCCTCTGGTCTGCTGCTGACCCATATAGGGTCGAAGAGCCATGACGGAGAGAGGGGAGGCGGGTGGGTGGTGTGGATTCACAGAGGTCCACTCGAAGAACTTAAGTTACAGGTAAGTAACCTGCATTTCTTCTTTGTGGACTCTGTGAATCCACACAATGGGTGACTGGCAAGCTGACTTACTGGTGGAGGGTAGTCATGGTAGTACAGTTGTCAAAACTGCCTTGCCAAATGCGGCTGATCTCTGTGTCCTTACGTCTAGCCTGTAGTGTTTCAGGAACGTGGACGGTCGAGACCAGGTTGCCACTTAACATATGTCTTCCAGGGGCACTCCTTTCATGAAGGCAGTGGAAGATGCTACTGCTCTTGTGGAGTGTGCCCGAGGTGTGACAGGTATGGAGACATGCGCATTTTCATATGCCATCTTGATGGTTGTGGTGATCCATCTGGAGATGGATTGGGGACAAACTTGGTGACCTCGAGATGGTTCAGAGGTCCTGATGAAGAGCCTGTGAGTTTTTCGTACAGGGGCTGTCCTGGAGTAGTAGTAGAGGAGCGCTCTTTTAACATCAAGTGAGTGGAGCGTCCTCTCCAGGTGAGTAGTCGGGTTTGGGAAGAAGGTTGGGAGATTAAGTGGCTGAGACAGGTGGAACGAAGACACTATCTTAGGTAAGAAGGTGATGTCTGGACGGAGTTCCACTCTGTCATGATGGAATTTTATGAATGGAGGATCCGCTCTGAGAGCAGCGAGCTCTGATGCTCTTCTGGCGGAAGTAATTGCCACTAGGAATGCTGTTTTTAAAGTAAGCAGGTAGAGAGATGTAGTAGCCATGGGTTCGAATGGCGGTTTGGTTAAAGAGTTAAGCACCAAGGACAGAGACCATTGTGGTGTGAAGGCTCTGTGTTGTGAACGGAGGTTAGCGATGCCTCTTAGAAACCTCTTCAGTTTGGGGTGTGTAAACAGGGCTGCAGCATCTGACTCAGGTGGTTGGTGAGATACAATGGCTGCAGTGTAGACTCTCAAGGTGGATAAGGAGAGTCCCTGGTTGAAGAGTAAGAGGAGGAATTCCAGTAGGACCTGGATATTGATTGGACTCAAGGGTTGAGAGTTGACTCGAGTGAAGTGTAGAAAAGATGCCCACTTGTGTGCATATAGTTTGTTTGTTGACTTCTTTCTGGTGTTTGTGAGCACCTCTGTGTTGGCTAGCTGATGTACCATGGCATCATCTGGAGAGTCAGTACGTCTGGGTGTCTGACCTGACCCCGGTGCTGTGTCAGGAGATCTGGTGTTGATGGCAGCCTGATGGTGTCGGTCGCCATTGTTTGTAGGGCCTGGAACCATGGCTGCCTTGGCCACCACGGTGCGATAAGTATGACGTGGGCTCTGTGATGTCTGATCTTCATCAGGGTTCTCTGAATGAGAGGAACTGGTGGGAAAGCATAGAGGAGACCCTGGGGCCAATTGGTGGCAAAGGCGTCTCCTTGAGAGCGTTCAGCCATCCCTGCTCTGGAGCAGTACATGCTGCACTTGGCGTTGGCTTGTGATGCAAACATGTCTATGATTGGGGTTCCCCATCTGGTGCAGAGAATGTGGAACGCTGGTTTTGAGAGGCTCCACTCGTGGTTGTCATGGGTGAGGCGACTCAGTTTGTCTGCTACCACATTGTTGCATGATGCGATGTGTATAGCTATCGGGTGAATGTCTTTGTTGATGCATCACCTCCAGAGTTTGAGGGTGAGGTGCAATAGAGATTTCGAGTGGGTGCCTCCTTGTTTGTTCAAGTAGTAGAGTGCCGTGGTATTGTCGGTTGTTACTTGAACCATTCTGTGAGCAAGGAGGAGCTCGAAGGCTTTGAGGGTTTTGAAGATAGCTAGGAGCTCCAGGTAGTTGATATGGTGGAGTTTCTCCTTGGGTGTCCACTGATGGTGGATAGAGAGGTGGGTGCATGTGGCCTCCCATCCGGTGGTACTGGCATCCGTCGTTACCTGGATGGATGGGTAGTGTTGCTGAAAGGGTCGTCCCACGTTGAGGTTGCAGGAGGACTTCCACCACCTCAGACTGATGAGAAGGGAGGAGGTGACCCTGAGTCGTTTTGCGGGGTTGTCGCAATGGGGGCGAAATCTGGTCAACAGCCATGCCTGCAGTGGTCTCATGCAGAGTCTGGCATGGGGTAGGATGGCTGTCGTGGAGGCCATCAGACCTAGAAGGTGTTGGGCTTGAAGTGCCCACACCTTGGTGTAGGTTTGAAAAGGCTTCAGTGTCTAATGTGGCCATGCGAAATTTCTTGTTTCAAATAAAGGTGTTTAGCTTTCAAAGGTCTAGAATAGGGCGAATGCCTTCGTCCTTTTTGGGTATCATAAAGTATCGAGAGTAGAAGCCTAATTGATCTCCTGAAGACACTAGCTCTATGGCTTGTTTTTGCATTAGAGCTGCAACTTCCTCCCTTAAGACTTGTGAGGGAGGCGTGGAGATGACTCTCCCCAACGGGGGCCGATGATGGAATTGGATTCAGTATCCCCTTTCGATAATTGACAATACCCATGCATCTGTCATGATGCTTTGCCAGGTCGGTAGGAATGGGTTGAGCCAGATGTCTTGGTGTCGAAGAGCCGGGTCAGGCCGACTGCTTTTGTTTGTGGTCAAACCTCCTGGGTTGTTGTTGTTGCCGGTGTCTCGGCTGTGGTGCCTGGCGTTGATATGGAGACTGTTGATATTGTGGCCTGTACCGTCCCTGGGATCTGTTCTGGGACGGAGTATATTGTGTTCTCCAGGATGACGCTGGAGGTCTGGAGGATGTCTGGGAAGAGTTCCCCTGATAGTTGTAAGAGTTGGTTGCTTTTCTCATTTTTTGGATATTATCCAGTGATGCGTCGGTGGAGGTAGCAAAAAGACCTTCTCCATCGAAAGGAGAGTCCTCTATACGGTTTCTGGCATCATCTGTGATGTTGGCAGTTCTGAGCAAGGCATGACGGTGAAGGTGTATGGCCGTCGTCAACTGTTTAGAGGCTGCATCCGTGATGTGGAGGAAGGTTATCATCAGGTAGTCTATGAGTGATAGAACCGCAGCGTATGAAGCCTGTGCCTTAGCCTTTTGTTCTTCCAGAAGATGCTGAATGAATTCTGGGAAGGTCAGTAGGAGGTGGCGTGTGTAAGCCTCCATGGCACATAAATAGTTTAGCGCTCTCAAAGAGAATGAGGCCAGGGAATAATGACACCTGCCAATGAGATCCAACTTCCGAGCTTCTTTATTGCTCGGGGTAGTATTGGAATGTGACTTCCCCCTGTTTTGTGTAGCATCCACTATCACCGAGTTGGGTAGGGGGTGCTTCATGAGGAAGTCTGTGCCATCACCATGTGTTTTGTAAAGGCTGTCAATCCTCCTTGGCATCAAGGGGTTGGAAGAAGGTTTGGCCCAGGCTTCTTTGGCGTTGTCAAGCATAGAAGGGATGAATCCCATCCTCAACGGAGGCGCCCTAGTTTTGTGTAAGTGGCTGAAGAACTTACACGCGTCGCTGGAAGTTGCACTTGGAGTCCCATGACCTGTGTAATCTTATGTACCATCTGTGTATAGTTTTTAAAATCCTCTATAGATGTGGAAGATGGTTTTTCCTGTATATCGGTCTCAGAGTGTTTTGAATTTGAGACAGTGGACTCATGGGAGGATTGTGATGCTGCTCCCGTGTCGGAATCCTCCATTATTGGATGATCCATGGTGGCTGGTGAATCTGGCAGCTGGGCTTGTGGTACCCGAGGAATCACTGATTGTGGTGTGACGTCGGAAGGTACCTGCGGGTACTGAAAAGCGAAGCCTGCAGCTGGGATGGTATCATTGTTAGGCGCCAGGGGGCACTGAACTTTTGGCTTCGTAGTACGCCTTCTACGCCTTCTACGTTTAGGTGAGGCGGAAGAAGACGTGGTAGAGGAGTCTGTGTCAGATGATGTAGACATCATATGCGCATGACGTCGCTTCTTCTTGGCGTGGCGTTTGCCCTTATGACACCCTGTAGAAGAAGATGAGGCAGATGACTCATGACATCTGTGACGCCTGCCCTGTCGACGTCGTGTGTTATGACGTCTAGGGGAGGGCGAGGAGGAGGAGGTGGCATCATGGGTTTCCGCCCTTGCCCGTTTCCTGCCTCTAGTCGGGGATGCCTGCGGGTGCTGCCCCTTAGGTTGTTGCCCGACATCATGGACCACTTTGTCCTGTAAGGCTGGTCTCATGGTGGGTGAACCCTGCCCGCCCAGGCGTCTGGGTGGTTCCATCCCATGCTCTTCCACGTCCAAGTGCTGAAGAGCAGAAGTGGTGGCTGCAGCTTGCAGATTTTGTAGGTGCGATAACGGGTTATAGCTGAGAGTGGCCATGTCTGGGTCATGGACATGTTGGCCTGGCGGTAAGCCCGATAATATCATAGGGCTATGAGGGGGTTCGTGGGTACCCGTTGCCTGATTTTCGAAGGCATGGGACCATTGTTCATTCCTGACATCAGGAGATTGGGCGCCATCCTGCGCTGAGCTCAGAACCCCCTCTACGCTGCGCGACTTGGATGAAACGAGCACGGATGGTTTCGGTGCCGCCACCGTTATTCGCACATCGGACGCCAAGTCCTTTGATCTTTTCTCCGGAATCGGAACTTGCTGGAGGTGTTTTTCCTTCCTTTTTTCCATTGTCTTCCCTTTGTTTGAAGAATTTGATCTTGAGGAAGTGGAGGGCATTGATGCTTCCGAATGGGTTTCCATCGGTTTGAGGGATTTTTCCCAGAGATATGCCCTTAACCGTTCCAGGCGGTGTTTAAGGGCCGGCTTGGTGAGGTTTTTGCAATGTGGGCAAATGGCCGTTTGGTGAGCCTCACCAAGGCAATATAGGCACAAACTGTGACCGTCGGCCAAAGGAATTCTCTTTGAACAGGCCTCGCACTGTTTAAAAAGTGCTGCCGTGGCCATAAAACGCTGGCGCGCCCGCAACTACAGGGGGTATCCACCCCTCCGCCCTAGGGGCGGGCGCCCGGAAAAAGAAAAAAATTTTAACTAAGAACTTTGGAGGGGGGGGACTTGGGAGGAAAATGAACAAAATAATAAAAATTCAAATTGAATTAAACGGTTTTACTTTCCTTATTTTTGCAAGAGCTCGGAGATATGCGACCTCACTCAGCGGCGGCAAAAAGGAACTGAGTCAGCAAGGCAGGAGAAGGGTGAGCATGCGCATGGAGGGGAGGGGCTTATACGCCTTGAGCTTTGGAAAGACCGGTAACTCAGGCGTGCAGGCGCGAAGACCCATTGTGTGGATTCACAGGGTCCACGAAGAAGAACTAAACATTACAAACGTTCCTGAATCTCAGGCAAAAATCAAAGAAAAACGAAACAAAACAAAACAAAAGACACAAACATGTGGCACCTTAAAGACTAACTTTCATATTTTAATGTGACATTTCATGCACATGTTTTCCTGGATTTAATTAGATCTCCATTTAAAATCAGCACATCTAAATTCACTGTCCCACCGGGAATTAGTGCCAGATAATCTGACTTTTTATTTCTTACCTTAATGAAATTCACTTTATTGTTACTGTACTGTTTTCAATATTTCACTTGTCCCACAAAAAATCATCTGATACTGTTGTTTTAACATTACATAGGATTTATACAATCTGAAGAGAAACCAGTGGCGATGAAATATAATCTTTTTTTCTCACATGTGGTCCTTCCAAAGTTAAATTCAGAAGGGAGAGCAGTGCTTTCAAAGCCATTAGAAATAGAAGAGATTAAAAATGTTATCTTGCAAATGAAAGATGGGAAAATGCTGGGGCCTGATGGTTTTCCTATTGAATGGTACAAAACATATTTAGATACTTTAGCTCCTAGACTCCTCTTGGTATATCAGAAAGCTTTTGAATTAGACAAATTACCATTGTCTATGTACGATGCATATACATCAGTTATACCTAAACCTGGCAAAGAAAAAAATGGAACAAGCCATCTCCAACATCTCCCAAGATGGCGGGCGGCGGCAACTCCCTTTCGTCTCCGCTCCTGCATCCGAGCGTTTTTTCGTTTTTTGAGACTTTGCTGCCTGTATTTTTGGTTTTCGTTTAAATTTTGCTCCGCCGGAGATGTCTGGAGAGGTTAGTCTGGGGGTTTATGGGGTTCTTAGGGGGTTTTAAGGGGGCCCAGAAGTTTCCATCTGGGTAGACGGACCGTTGTTGTCCGGCTTACCTTGCTGGGTGTCCCCCCCCTTCCTTTTTCTTTTTCTTCATTTTCTTCTTTACCCATCCCTCCTCCTTCCCCACTTGTTTATGTGGGGTTTCCTCTCCTTTTGAGGGGGCTGAGGGGGTCTTCCCGTGGCTCGGGGTGGACTCGCCCGGTGGTGCGGGGTGCCCTCCCGACGGTCCTGAGGGCTCGGGAATGACCGCCTCAGCTACCTCCCGTCCGCCCCGGTCCCGGAGTGGGGAGTTTGGCGGACTTCCATCCCGCCTCCCCTGCGTTTGCAGCGGTTTTCCATCTGCCGCCTTGGGTTCGGGCAGCTACTCGGCTGCCGGCGACTGCCTGACGCCGCTTGGCTGGAGCTCGACATGGCGGCGCTCAGTTGTTTTTCCCGGCCGCTTTCTGGACCTGGACAGGGGACTGCTGGCGGCTTCTATCCCGCCTTCCTTTCGCCGCGGCGGGTTCTCCATTGCCCGCCTTGGTCTTGGGTGGTGTTCCGGCTGCCGGTGATTGCCTGGGCGCCGTCTCGCCGGGAGCCGACACGGCGGCGCCTGGCGTTTTCTTCCAGCTGCCACCCGGACCTCGAGAGGAGATCTTTGGCGGCCTTCCACCCCGCCTCCCTTTCGTTTGCGGCGAATTCTGTGCCTGCCTTGGTCTCGGGCAGCAATCCGGCTGCCGGTGATTGCCCGGGTCGTTCCGCTGGGAACCGACATGGCGGCGCTTGGCTTTCCCCTCAACCACCACCCGACCGACCCGGACCTGGACCCGGAGTGGGGAACTCTGGTGGTTTTCCATCTCGCCTTCCACTTGTAGTGGCGGTTTTTTGTCTGCCGCCTTGGTTTCGGGCAGCAATTCGGCTGCCGGCGATTGCCTGGGCGCCGCCTTGCTGGGAGCTGACATGGCGGCGCTCGGTGCCCTCTCCAGCCGTCACCTGGGTGCTCCGGACCTGGTGCGGGGAGCGTCGCCGGTTTTCCATCTCACAGCTGGTCAGTCGCGCTCCGTCTCGGGCGACGGTGTGCCGCCTTTGACCATATTTATGGGCGGCGGGCCGGTCTTGCAATGCTGGCCCCGGACTTATCGGGGGTGGCAGTTTGTTCCTGGGGATCGGCCGCCGGATTCCATCTTGGGCGGCAGGGCGGCCGCAGGCGAGCGGCTGATATATCGCCGACGTCCATCGATAGGCGACGCTTTACCCGTTGGCTCCCCTTATCGATCACCAGCTCCGGGGGTAAGGAAGCACGGCCTGTTAGACTATCTGGGTATGGACTGGTGCAGTGGATCGACCGGGAGCAACCATCGGAGACCATCTGAGATGGCTGGCCGGCTGCCAGCGTACTGCTGCCTTTTTACCTGGGCGGCGGGCCATGCTGCGGGCTGTTGGGTGTCCCTTCCTTCCCCCTTTCCCCTTCCTTTCCCCTTTTTTTCCCTCCTTAGTGTCCTTAGTCTCTCCCTCCTTCCCCCTATCTAGCCTCTCCTTTGACTCCATCTTCCCTCTGGCGGTTATATTTTTTTTATGGTCATTTATTATTTATTGTTTGTTTGCTTACTTATTATTTATGTATTTTGGGTGTTTTTATTGTAGGAGTGTTTAGTTGTTGAGCTTATATTGTAACTTAGTTTTGTGTATTTTTTTTATTTTTTTATTTTTTTTTCTTTCCTTTCCTAAGGGGCCGCCATGACCACAGGGACTCATATACCAACTGTGTTGGGCGGTACGCTGTGTAGCCGTGGGGTTAGTCGGTTGAGAAGAACACGGGTCAGGCAACTTGTGCCTGTCCCTCGTTCTGACCCCCGGCTCCCTGTCACGTGTCCAGGAGTCACTCCCCCAGCGCCCCGGCCTTTCCTGTCTCCTGTTGAATGCCAGGTCAGTCCACAATAAGATCCCCGTCATATATGATGTCATCTCTGATGGGCGGGCTGACCTGGCCTTCATTACCGAGACCTGGGTGGGTGATGATGGGGGGGCTTCGCTCTCCCAGCTTTGCCCGCCTGGGTATCTGGTTCAGGGGTGGGAAGGTCGGGGGACAGAGGGAGGGGGTCGCCATCATCCATCGGGATTCTTTACATGTTAGCAGGACCTCGACATTGGTTAGCCAGGGTTTAGAATGCCTTCACCTGTCAGTGGGGCAGCGGGACAGATTTGGCATTGTGCTGGGCTACCGTGCTCCCCGCAACCCAGCCCAATCCCTACCAGAGCTCGCGGAGTTCATCGCGGCTGCACTTTTGAGGTCCCCGCGCCTTTTGGTGGTGGGTGACTTCAATGTGCATGTTGGCGGTGGACTCTCCGGCGCAGCTCTGGAATTCATGGAAACCATGGCTTCCATGGGTCTGTCCCAGCATGTTGTATGTCCCACCCACAGGTCAGGCCATACCCTGGATCTGGTGTTTTCCTCCATGTCGGGGCCTCAGTCTGGAGGTGGGGGATTTTATCTCCTTACCTGTGTCATGGTCGGACCACCACCTGCTCTCTCTTTTTCCCTGGGATCGCGGCCCCCTCGCGGGGACCAGTGGCCTTCTGTTTTGGCCCGCCCCCGTAGACTGATGGACCCCCAGCGGTTCCAGGAGGTCTTCGGGGAGCTTTCTGGTGGACTGACTGGTGCTCCGGCCGAGGTTATGGCCAACCATTGGTTTGAAACAGCTGCCAATACCATAGACCGGAAGCGCCTTCTCGGTGCCGAGCCCGGTGCTCAACGGGGAGCTCCGGGCAATGAAGCAGGTGAGGAGAAGGTTAGAGCGCAGCTGGAGAAAACCCGGACGGCAAGTAGTAAGGCTGCTGTTGATTCCCAGACTAGTCGCTATTCCAACGCGATCACGGAGGCCAAATCGTTTTCTCCGTGAGAATTGGTGAGGCCTCTAACCGCCAGGCGGAGCTCTTCCGGGTGGTTCGAGACCTCACCAATCCTAGTCTGGCTAGGCCTCCTCCTACTGATTTCAGTAGTGAGAATTTGCAGCCTTTTTAGATCCAAGATTGAGGCCATCCGTGCCGGCTTTGACTCCGGTTGCAGTAGCACTGCCCCGGCATCCCCGGTTGCTGGTTCGCCCGGTTGGAGGAGCTTGGGCCTGTTTTCGAGGCCTCCAGGGCTATGGCGCATTGCCGGCCGGCGTCCATCGACCCTTGCCCCTCCTGGCTCATTAAAGCTGCCAGCGGGACCATGGCTGAATGGGCTTCTGCCATCGCCACCGCCTCTTTCAGCGAGGGTTTCCCTCTCGTCTGAAGGAGACGGTGGTCAAGCCCATCTCTAAGAAGCCGGGCCTTGCGGCGGACGATTTAGGCAACTATCGTCCGATCGCTAATGTCCCGTTTATGGGCAAGGTCATCGAGAGGGTGGCGGCGGTCCGGCTGCAGATGAGGATCGGCAGTGCCTCGATCCATGCCAGTCGGGTTTCTTCGGGGACTGAAACAGCTTTTCGCCCTGCAAGATGACCTGCTCCGGGCGGCCGACAGGGGTTGCTCTACCCTGTTGGTTCTCCTGGATCTGTCAGCGGCCTTTGATACCTGTTATCTTACTGGAATATTCGCAGTTGGCTCCGATCCTTCCTGGAGGGCCGTCCCCAGTATGTTCAGCAAAATCATCTTATACTGCTGTTTAACATCTATGTAAGGCCGTTGGCTGGGGTCATTAGGAGTTTTGGAGTGTGCAGTCATCAGTACGCTGATGACACGCAGCTCTATCTCTCCTTTTCCACCTCTGCAGTGGAAGCTGTGCAGGTCCTCGATGGGTGCCTGGATGCCGTGCTGGCTAGAACAGGCTTAGGCTCAACCCCGGGAAGACGGAGGTCATGTTCTTTTTCTGGGTACGGTGGCCCTTTTCCCTCTCTGGGGGAGTTTCCCTCCGGCCTGTGGAAAGGGCGCGGAATCTGGGAGTGGTCCTGGACCCGGCGCTGACCATGGAGGCCCAGGTGGCGTCGGTTACCAGGGCCGCATATTACCATCTTCGCCAGATCGCCCAAGGTACCTGGACGGTGACTCTCTGAGAACAGTGGTCCAGGCACTGGTGATCTCGAGGCTGGACTACTGCAACGCCCTCTACAAAAATGTTGACTCTTCTCCGGCGCCTGGAAATGCAGAAAGCCAGGCTGGTGGCTGGTGTGCGTCAAGTGCGACCACATCAAATGCGCCCGGATTAGATTCAAGGTCTTGGTTTTAGTTTATAAAACCCTCCATGGCTTGGGACCGGACTACCTGACAGAGCGATCAGCGATTTTTCGGCAGGTGAATGCATGGGTTGCCACTCCTCGAGAAAACCCGAATATTTGGCAGCCCCCTCCCTTTGGAATTCCTTTAGCGAAGTGCGCTCTGCAGAGTCCCTGCTGGCCTTTCGAAAAGCTGTAAAAACCTATTTATTTCGAGAGAAAGAATTCTTTTCTCTTTCTTTCTTTCTTTCTTTTTTTTTTTTTTTAGATCTTTAATGCCCAAGCAACCATGTTAAGTGTCTTACGTTATGTGTGTGCTTGGTTGATAGCTTTTATATTGCCGGGTTTGGATGCACCGGGTTTTAATGGTTTAGTTATTTGTTGTAAATTTATAATTATTGTTTGTGTTTATTGGCGCTTGTTCGCCCGTGTAAGCCGCTTAGAGTTTCGTTTGAAAGATAAGCGGGGTATAAATATAATAATAAATAAATAAATAAATACAAATTGTGGAAATTATAGACCAATCTCTCTAATGAACACAGATGTTAAAATATTATCTGCAGTTTTGGCTAATAGAATTCAGGCCATAATTTCAACTATAATACATACAGATCAAGTGGGATTTATTAAGCATAGACAAGGAGCAAATCATTTGCGATTAGTAACAAATTTGGTAGCTCTTAATAGGAAAAGATCAGATCCAGCTGCATTGCTTTCATTGGATGCAGAAAAAGCATTTGATAAAATATCAAGACAATTTATATTAGTAATTTTAGAAAAGTTCAGATTCCCACAAGAATTCATAAAATGGGTTAAAATTCTATATCTTTGTCCTAAGTCACAAGTTAGGGTAAATAGACTTCTTTCTGACTCCTTTAATTTGCAGAGGGTTACAAGACAAGGCTGTCCTCTGTCCCCATTGCTATTTGATCTATGTTTGGAACCATTGGCATGCGCTATTAGACAAAATAGAATGATACATGGTTTTGTTCATAAACAAGTAGAATTTAAAGTAGCTTTATATGCAGATGATTTATTATTATGTATTAGTAAACCAGAAACATCTATACCAGAATTAATGAGAATAATTAAGCTTTTTGGAACAATTTCAGGATATACGATTAATTGGTCAAAATCTGAACTAATGCCGGTAGGTGATTATAAAGAATTGACATTGTATAATAAATGGCAGTTTTGTCAGTGTCCAGAGGTATTAACTTATTTAGGTATTCTAGTCCCAAGGGATATTTCTTGAACTTAAATTGAACTTAAATAAGTTGATTACCAGTATGTCTAATGACTTAGAAAGATGGGCATTACTTAAATTTAGTGTTTGGGGTAAGGATAACATACTAAAGATGAATATATTGCCACGTATTATATATGTAATATGTGCTATTCCATTGTATATTCCTCAAATTTATTTTTTAAAAATAATAGATTATTTCAAAAGTTTATTTGGGTCAATTCTTCACCTTGTATCTCAATTTAAAAAATGCAATTATCAATATCAGAGGGTGGTTTTAATCTTCCAGATATTAGTGCCTATCATAAAGCATATCTTTTAGCCCAGGTAAATTGTTGGCAAACTCTCATCACACCAAATACTCCAGCTTGGGTTACTCTTGAAATGGCTTATTTAAAACCCCTGTATGGATGGTTTGCTCTAGATTCTAAACACACTTTGAGCAATGGAATTATACCTCCTTCAATTTTAGCTACTAGGGAAACATGGAAAATATTAGCTCACCAATTACAATTTGATCCATATGTCCATGCAAAAACAACTATATGGGGAAACCCAATATTAAGAATTGAGAAAAAGCCCTTTGTGTGGAAAAAGTGGGCAGAATGTGGTATATTAACCTTAGATCAATTAATAGGCATAGATGATGATTTTCTACCATTTGCCATTTTACATTCTAAATATAACCTACCTGCAAATACACAATGGCAATATCTTCAGCTCAAATGAGAAACCTAAACCAATAACTATAATTTATAAATACTTAACAGATTTTTATAAAATAGATACTCAAGAACTTAAAGATGTTTGGAATAGGGAATTAGAAAATGAAATACAAGTTAAACAATGGAAAGTTGTATTGGACTCTATAAAAGATGTTTCCCTGGATTTGAAATTGAGACTAATCCAACAAAAAATAATATTCAGAATATATTGGACCCCTCAACGACTGTTTAGAAAGAAATTGATAAATTCAGACAGATGCTGCTTCCTTAATACATATGCTTTGGAAATGTCCAGTAATATACCTATTGTGGATGGAAGTTCTTGCCTATATTAATAAAGTCTTGGGGAAATCTCTGTTATTTGAGGATATTCATGTTATCTTAAATTATATCCCCACTGTATGGGGTCTAACTAAAGGTCAACGAAACTGGATTTTGACAGCTCTCATCGTGGCAAAAAGACTTATATTAAAGGCCTGGAAGGATAACCATCCTCCACCCTTCACACAATGGTCAGAAGATCTGTGACAACTAGCCTCATTTGAATGAATGTCATATAGAAAGCAACTACGAGAGGATATCTACATAGATATATGGAAGCCCTTTATTGACTCATTGTAAATATATAAGGCAATTTATAATGGATGTATTATATGATCTTATGATGTATTGATCTTTGCTTTTTGTCTGCTTGTTTTTGTTTCTTTAAATGTTTTTCTTTAATGTAGTTTATGTTATAATATTATGTTACATTTTCAAAAAGTCAAAAATAAAAAGTATAAAAAAATTACATAGGATTATGTAATGGTAGAAGAGCCATTTCCATCCTTAGAATTAGAGATGGGCACGAAATGAAATGGGCATGAAACGAAATGGGCAAGAAATGAATTTTTTGTTTCTTTTCATTTTTTGTTTCATTCCCTAACGAAACAAAAAACGAAATGACCCATCAAAGAAAAACAAAATGAAATGAACCAAACTTTTTTCTTTTCATTTTTCAATCCCTCCCTAGCTGAGGCTGGGGACGCCTTTGGCCCCCGCTGCGGCCACTGCTGCTGCTGATCCCCCATGGGGAGGGTGTCTGGAGCAACAGGGATGTGTTGGTTTAAAAAAAAAAGCACCAGTCGGCAGGGCCCCACAAGCCAGCTGGTTGGTGTTTTTATTAAAGTGCCAATCGGCAGGTTCCCGCGAGTCAGCTGGTCAGTGGATTTTTTAAAAAGGACTGGCCAGCAGAGCCTGCAAGCCAGCTGGTCGGCATTGTTGTTGTTTTTTTAAGTGCCGATCGGCAGGGCCCTGCGAACCATCTGGTCAGTGATTTTTTTAAAAGTGCAAATCAACAGGGCCTGCCAGGACCCTGCCTGTCATAGAACCTGAATGTGAAGGGTTAAATGCTGAAGAACAGCAGGAGGAGCCTTGCAGTTCAACTCAGCAGGCAGCTGAGTCTGAGGGTGCAGCTGAGGGCACATCTCCTCCTCCTATAAGGGCTAGGAACAGAATCCTGCAAAGAAGAACTAACAGGAGAGCCAGGGAAAGGATCTTTAATGATAGGCGTAGAATTAGATCTGAAAGCCCTGAGTTCTAGCAGGAGCCTTGTCAGAGATATGGTATGTTCCCTGGTTTAGGATAAAGCTAGCAAGTTTACCCTGAAACCTCTTGGACAGGCTTTCTTGTCACCACGTTCCTGTGTATATCCAGACTCTGTTTCCTGACCTTTGAACTTGACGTTTTTGGCTGAACTTGGCATTTGGCTCTGTAAGGTATTTTGGCTTTGATTCGGACTGTACTTTGTTCATTATCTGGATTACAACTAAAGTTCCTGGCAAAGAACTGAACTTGGCTTGCTGTGTATTCTGTGTGCGGGGCTTGACAGGGCCCATGATCCATCTGGTTGGCAGTAAAAAAAAAAAACTGCCGGCAGGGCCCCAAAACAGTAGTAAAAAAAGAAATAAATGAAAAACAAAACAAAAAAAAAATAAAATGAAATGACACAAAAAATGAAACAAAATGCCATTTTGGTGTTTCTTGCCCTTCTCTACTTAGAATGCTGAGAAACATCACTCAACACCTCATAAGGCTGGCAACACTACAGTTACAAATACTCTGACAATTTTGAAACAGGATGACCCTAAGGCACTTTACCAAGAGCTGCACTTGAAATTTGTTTAATACAGTATAAAAATGACAGCAAAATGGATCCCCTGACAAAAATTCAGTCTTATGTCATATTATAATAATATTATATCAACTAAATTATATCAACAGGAGGGTTAAGTGACATGTTCCTTTACTAAGATATAGATGTTAGGGAGGCCTTGGGCCTTTTTCATCCACAGTTTAAATCCGCAGTTCATTGGATATCACAAGAATAGATGTTTGTGACGTCATAGAGAAAGGGCACTCAAGAGTTATCAGAGGCCCCAAAACTGCTTCCGGACCAATTGATTGTGGAAACAGGCACAAATGAAAGCAAAGTAAATGGACCCAGAATTCACATAAAGTGATACAACAACATGAGGATGGGAACAATTTTTGTGGCTAAGCAGGCAACAAGGCAATTCCAAGACATATATCAGTGGTTAAATGCCTGTACTGCAAGTAAAAAGACCTGGGTTCAACAGCAGGCTAGGTTCACTCAGCCTTCCATCCTTCCTGTAAAATGATATGTAGCCTGCACTCTGTAAACAGACCTTATCTATAGTTCAAGTTCAACAATCAAGATTCAAAAATTCAAAGATTTTATTTATTTATGTGGCCTTAGCCATTACAAACACATTAGAATAGCTTAAAACAAAGCCATTACACATCTGTTCTCAGCCTAATGGCTAAGATCAAGTGTAGTACCTTATAGTATACATGATATGTAGGTCCTTTTTCCAAGACACATGCTGCTGCTGGGCCACGGAGGAGGTATACCTTGAGCCCACGGGATTTTTTTCCATGCCCCACACAACTGCAGCCAAGGTCTGAGCAAAGTGCTCTTGGATTCATCCTTGAGTCTGGATGCCCAGATCATGACTGTGGCCAGGGGCGCATTTGCACAATTAAGGCTAGTACACAAGTTAAACCCATTTCTTGAGAAACCTGCTCTGGCCACAGTGACACATGCCCTAGTGATGTCCCAGTTAAACTACTGTAATGCACTCTATGTGGGACTACTGATGAAAAGTCTCAGGAAACTTCAGTGGGTACAAAATGCAGCAGCCATACTGCTGATGGGTGCAGGGTACAGAGATCACATTACACTCCTATTAAAAGCAGCTCCACTGGCTACCAATCAGCTATCAGGCACAATTCAAACTGCTGACCTTAACCTACAAAGCACTGTATGACCTGGGTCCTAGCTAATTAAAATATTGAATCTCACAGTATGAACCAGCTCAGATGTTAAGGTCATCAGGAGAGGCCTTTCTGTCCATCCTGCGACCCTCACATGTACATCTTGTGGAAACACATGAAAGGGCCTTCTCTGTTGCTGCTCCCAGACTTTGGAACTCCCTCCCACTGGAGGCCAGGACTGCTCCATCTCTGCTGTCTTTCTGGAAACATGCAAAGACCTTCTTCTTCAAGCAAGCTTTCCCTGAATGATGGACTACCTATTATGTGTCTTTTGTGAGTTGGAATGCCCAACTTTAAAGTTATAAAAACACAAATGTTTTACCTTTCTGTCACTGCTTGCCCTTATATTTAATGTACAGTATATCCTGATGTGGGGAACCAGAGAGGTATAGAAGATCTATGAGACTTCAGCCAGTGCCCTGAATGAGGCAACACTACATGAGCCAGTTCTAAGAGGCAAATAGCCATATGATGGTGCTAGCCAGTAGTGGTTTCAAGTCTCTCTCTCTAATGTAGCCATGCAGAAAATATAATGAAGGAGGTTTTTCTGGAAGACAGTTTTTCCCCTGGGGGAAAGAATTCTCACTGAATTCATCATTCACATTGATTTAGCCAGTCTCAACATAACAAGACACTTTGATAAGAAACTGTCAAGCCCCATGAGATCCCTTGCCTTCAGCCAAGAGCATAACAAAGAGCTCTTTGACACCCCCCCTTCCTGGTGTTTGGACAAATTATCTCCATGGCCTTTCTCTTTGGCAATCCAGGCCTTGACATAGCAAGCACAGGACTGGAAGATTTGTGGGGGAAATCATACACAGCCCACTCAGTACTTCAGTATCTTAAAGAAATCAGCAATCACCCTAGATTTAAGCAATCAACTCAATGGGCTTAACAATACTTATAAGATGTGTGCTCAGAATGGACAATTTCATATAAAATTAATAATTTTCTACATCAAAACTCTTTTCTGGTGCCAGGAAGTCCATTGTAGGGATGTGCACGAAATGAGAAAACAGTATCTTGTTCCATTTTGTCCCCCGCATTTTGTTCCGTTCCATTTCATACAAATTTTTGAAAAAAATTGTATGAAATGAAACAATAACAAAATAATTCATTCCTATGGGGGCTTGTACTCACCACCTTCTCCTCCTCATTCTGGGCTCTGGCGGCAGCCACGCGAGCGCTCCTGAGGGTCTTGCTCGCCCTCATTGGTGGTGGCAGGGGGCAGTGGCGGCCTCATTCACCCTCATTGGCTGGGGTCTTTGGGGGCAGCATTGGTGGCAGCACCTGCACAGCCTTCCAGAGGCCTCGCTCACCCTTCCAAGCCTGGGTCATTAGTAGCAGCAGCCACGGTGGCACCTACACAGCTTCCCTAGCCGTGGCAGTGGCGCCAACAGTGCTTCTGAGCCCATCAGGTAAGGGAGGCATTTTACAGATGGAACCAAACAGTTTGTTTTAATGAAAAAAAAAACCCGACTGTTTTGTTTCATCTCTAACGAAGTGCTGATTCCTCATTTCGTTCATTTTGTGTTGTTTCATTACATAACGAAGTGATGAAACAGCATTTCATTTTTCATTTCATGCCCATAACTAGTGCCTTGCTATCCTTGTCAACATGAAGAAGGTATTTTGGTTCCTTTTTCTTGGTCGCTACGATGAGACAAGCAAGACTTTACCTCCCTATAGTACTACAGTATATTTTCTTTCATTTCCTTTCACTTTTAGGATAAGAAATTATAATTCATTACTATCCAAAATAAAATGCATTACCACAACAGTCAAGAAGGATAAGGAAATAGTGGAACAAAATGTCCACTTCCTATTATTTAGCAACATCAGTGTGCTTATCTTCAAAATACTGTACAGTACTGACTTCTCAATATTAGGAAAGCACCCCTATGTAACATGTTGAGCCAATGTTTTTTATTTGATGTTCTGTTTAATTACCCTGATACATTTTTTTAAAAATCCTTTAAGATGTTGGAGAAATATGGGGTGAATTATTTCAAATGTTAATATATGTGGAAGAGAATTTTTATCTGTAGCCTCAGGCTAGATGGGTGGTATGCAAATCAAATACTGTACATGAATAATAAATACATTGGTAGAGCACACATGTTACAAGCAAACAAACAAACAAAATGACTACTTTCAGCTTCAATTCTTTGCTTCCATAGCAATCATAGGGTACAATTTCTAATCCAAAATCCTGGGAATGGACTGCCCTTCAGTGCAGACATACACAGAGCTGGACAGATCAACACTCTAACTTTGTCTAAGAAATGGTCCCACATTCCTATCAGAATTAAACAAGTTCTATCTGTGGGGTCATAGAATGATTAGACAGAATTCCGGAAGAATTTAGTATAATTCTTCAATGTCACTCATCTAGCCTGAAGAAAAAAGGACATATTTTCCCCAGACCCAGTAGCACTGGAGTGGGGGGGGGGGCAGCACTAACTATGATTTATGAATTGACATAAATTCCACAGAAAAACTAGCACAAAAAGAAATGCCCTTCCTCTTTCCACTTTCGTGAGCCTCATGAAAGAAACTGGAATACTTTCCAATGTATAATATTTCCCAATGCAAAATGCATGTTGCAACAGGGGTACAAACATAAGAACCCATTACTTACCTGTAAAGGTGGTTCTTCAAGTGGACCTTCGTGAAGCCACACAGATGGGTTTCCCAGCACGCACGTGTAGAGGTCAGACTTCTCTAGCAATAGGAAAGTTCCTTAATATCCTCCCACTTGTCCCACACATGAGCGAGAGGCTTCCCGCCTAAACGCCTCAGTTCCCTTGCAACCGCCAGTGTGACATGTAAGTACTGGACACGGCATGACAAGCCAAGGGGAGGCAGGTGGGTGCTGTGTGGCTTCACAGAGGTCCACTCAAAGAACCACCTTTATAGGTAAGTAACTGGTTCTTCTTCATTGCCTTTGTGAACCTACACAAATGGGTGATTACAAACAGTATTCACAGAATGGCAAGGAGTCATTCCATCATGAAGAAAAGGATGGCTCTCCCAAAAGACAGTGCTTCACAAAGGTCATAGGAATTGACCACGTAACTGCATTACATATGTCTTCCAAAGGGTTGCCCCTGCTGAGGATGCAACCACTCTGGTAGAGTGAGCCTGAACAGGACATGGCAATGGCCACTAACTCACAAGCTAGTTTGATAGCAGAAACAATCCAGTGTGAAAATCACTGGGGACAAACAACAGACCCTCTAGGATTAAGGTCGTAATATATAAACAACTTTTCCATATTTCTAACAGATGCAGTTCTGGAAGTGTAAAAGGCGAGAGCACAATGAACATCCAAGGAGTGAAGGTCCCTTTCTAGAGGAGAAGACAAATCAGGAAAGAAGGGAGGGAGGGAGATGGATTGTGAAAGATGGAAGGAGGAGACCACCTTATGGAGGAAGGTTACATCAGGATAAGCTACTACTTTGTCCTTATAGAACTGAAGATACGAAGGATCGCAACAGAGTGTGCATAGTTCACCAGGCCTTCTTGCAGAAGTGATGGCTACACTTCCATGATTTTTGAAGGATTCTTCGGCCATGGAAATAAACGATGGCATCATTGATAGATGGATTGGTGCAGTGTCTTCAGACAAAATCTTTCCAAAAATATGGTCCATATGTCGAGGTTAAGGATGATGTGTTGGTAGTTCGATGGATTTAGTCATTCGAGTGACAAAGTCAATGTAATTTCTTATGGCTTCAGAAGATGGCAGAGAGTGCTCCTCCGTGTCAGAATCTGGAATGGTAGCAAGCTGTGATGAATCCTGATCTACCTCCTTGACTTTGGAACTGAGGTGTTTAGGTGGGAAGCCTCTTGCTCATGCACAGGGCAAGGGGGGGGGAGACTAATGAACTTTCCTATTGCTAGGGAAGTCTGACCTCTGCACATGCACACTGGGAAACCCATCTGTGTGGCTTCACAAAGGCCACAAAGGAGAACCATACTTCATACAAGATCCAGAAATACAAGGAAATACAAGGAGAGGCAAACCAGGCGATCCATCATTTTGCCTCATGTCACTTCAGTGGAATGTGGGAAATTGCCTCATTACTCTTTACTGTGCCTTTATGCATTAGATCTTTCTCTCAGATGTACAAAGACAACTTTAAATAACTACCGTATGTGTTTGTGTAGTACTATCAGGGACACTGCTTCCACTAGCCAGAATGGTTTTTAAAAGCTCTTCCCAGCTTACAGAATTACTGTGCTACCAGCACTCCCTCTACATTTTGCTAAACTTTTCCATCCAATGACTTTCATTAAAAGTAGCAAGTCAAGAGAAGCCATTGAGTGTGTACGTGAGGAGGAATAATGTATCAAGGGCCACTAGAGCTTTCAAGATATAATGAAGAGCTAAGACACATAAGAAACAAGATTAAAAGGCTTGAAGACAATTGTCAAGATTAAAGCCTGCCAAAGTCAATTGGAACATGCTATAAATAAATGTCCGAGCATTAAATGTCCATTGCATAAACTCATTCTAAGTGGCACTGGAATCCTGATGGCAGGTGCCTAATTATACCAGTTACAACATATTTAACTAACTGGCAGAGGCAGGATACTTTCAGGATGCATCTGTCATTAATTCTTAAGATATAGAAGAGCAAAAAGTAGAAATAAGTATGGAATTAAAAATAAAGAATGCAGATCAGTTCTTCTTGCACATTTTGAATATAAAAATATAATGGAACCCTGAGCTAGCATCTATTTACAAGGCAGTAGGAATCTCTTTCAAGATTCTCCAAAACTTCCTTCAAGATGGTAACATTCAAAAATGTGATCATAAAGGTCACTTGGGGAAAATGTGTGTCTCGGAAATAATTCACAACTCCATGCCTCTTCACAGTGAGATATAGATTTGTAATAATAAGTTATTTAAAAAGAGAGCTGCAGTCTTTTAAGGAATCAAGACTTACACACTTTAACATGATAAAATTATTCTTTGGGAATTTCCTTTTAGGCATTTAAATGACAGTGTTGGTTTTTGGAATATGGAGCACAACTCTGAAGTGCATTTTACTTCCTTAGTAAAATTAGCGGCATGACAAAATCCCAAATATTCTAAAATATTAACAAGCATCCTCGACCCCCCCTTGGTATAATGCAAATACTTTCCTAAAAGCAATAGTCTGAAAGTCCTTCAGAATACCAGCAATTCACACTGTTATTCTGTACTAAAGATTCTGAATTATAACTTTTTAAGTGCACACACACTTTCTGACATTCTTGTGAACAGCAGTTGCACTATTTTGTTCCACTTTGCGAACATTTTCTGCAATATATTAAGAGATAAGTAATACATCTGTTTTGAATTATACATTAGGACAATCCCTATGCAGAAAATGTCAACTCGTATAACCTTCAAAGTGTAAAAACGATTGGACTGTTAATTGGTTCTGAATTTTAGACAGATTAACCTTACAATTGAACATTCATTACTCTTGAGGCTTTCCTCTCAGGAGTGTTCACAAATATTCAGTTCATTTTCAACTTTCACAAGAGCTGAGGATTTACAACACAATAAAATGTGTTTCACAACTGTGTATTTGCTGTGCAACAAATTAATTTACTAAAAATTATCTTCAGGTCTGGGAAACAAATTCAGTACATGTAACTCAATATTTTTCAAGAATAGAAATTTTACTTATTTGCCAGTAACAGCCAATCAATCCTCTTCTCATGTAAAGCATTTCATATATAAAGCATAAAATATATTTCCCTCTGTCAGATGCAAGAGAGATGCCAATAAAAAGGAACTCTTGAGAGTACATTCCACACTTCAGAATGTACACCAATAGTCTGTCATAACAGAAATTCTCTTATTAACAATGCTTATTTTCATAGTGATTTATTATTTCCAACCCTTTGTTTGCTTAGCCTTCGATATCCTCATGAACAAGTGTTAAAAATGTTAAGATTTAGAAGGATAGCATGAAACATCAGTCTCTTGAACAACAAAGATGGTCTGGAAGAGTGATTTTCCCCCTCAGTCAAATGTGGCTGAAACATCACAGGAATTTTAGCAGTTCGGCTAAGTCAGAGGATTTTTTTAAAGATGGGAGATGCCTTAAATCAGGGATTGCTGACATACAGACTATGGATAGTACCATGTGGCCTAAACACAGAGCAGAAAAGAAGTCAGGAATGTACCTCCATCTTTCTCTGAAAGGTCCTTCATTATATGAACAGTTTGTGACCCTTCTTATAACATGTGCAAGACCAGAAATGCCATGAGGAAATGGCCCATTTCTCTTCTGCTCCACATATAGGAAACAAGATAATAGCTGGAGCCATCCTCCACCATACAAAACAGTTCTAGACTGCAAATGAAGGTAGTCTACTCAACGTTCTGAATGTCAAGTTGTACTGTTTCCAGTAGATTAGCCGTGGAGTTTCTTCCAACAAAACAAATACCGATAAGATTCTTGTAGCACCTTAAATAATACTGAAACAAATTTGTTGTAACTTAGTCAACTTGCATGCAGAGGGTTCCAGGTTCAGATCTGGACTTTTTCAATTATTTGAAAGGATGGAGGGGATGCACATGGCCCCTGAACCTTGAGGAGTCATCATCAGTCAATGCTGACTAGATCTTCTGCTTTTTCATGAGGTATTACAGTCAAATGGCTATGGGGGTAGGGGACCTGCTGTAACAACAATATAAAATAATTATATGATCAAAGTTGTATGTGTGTGTGCTCACCTGCCTAATCATAACAACATGCTATATATCTGATGAGGTGGACTTTGACTCATTGAGGACCATACAGTACAATAAAGTTCTGGTGCTTCAAATGCAACAATACTCTTCATTGTTGTGCTTTGCATATTACTGCTGTATATACAAGTCTTGTTCCTTCTGATTTCCAGCAACAAGAAAGCGGAATATTTATTGCAGCACAAAAAAGACAACATAATCTTTGTCTCTTTGTAGCAGATGTAAGATAGAAATAGATTGCTGGATTGCCATATATGCATGTCACAGAGTTCTTGAAACTGGTTATGATATTTTGGGAAGTGACATCAACAGAAATGGTACGTTCTAATTCCATTATCCAGCCACCAGACTATCCTTGACCCATTCAAATAAGACAAAGAATAAAATAACTTGTGGCAGCAGCAGAACCTGGCCTCCCCCAATAAAGCTACATTTTCTGATATGCACCTACCTAGTAGCTGCACTCCACGTGTGAGTCCGTACACGTCAATCAAAGCCCACAGTGGTTCGGTGGTCCTTACCCCACTGAAGAACAACATGGCAGCAGAGTCATTAACCCGATAAAATACACGTCCCTTTTTGTCCACCCAGAATGCTATGATGTTTCCTTCATTTGCAAATTCTTCTGGGAGCGCCTTGGCCCAGAATCCACTCTGAGAAACCAGGTCTGGACATGCATACTTAGGAAGGGTTTCTGGGTTAATCCTAGAGGGATCCTTGGAGGTAAATCCAAGCCGAAGAGCCCCACTCCAACAACATTGCTTCTTGGTGATCTAAAAGGGAGGAAACAGCAATAGAATCAGGATGATTTCCAGTAACAATCTTTAGAGTATGCTCCAGATGCTGGACAACAAGGATGTGTGATGCATATTAACCTTGTGATAGAAAATGAAGTTCTCTGTGTGTGTGAAATTTGGGACCTTACAGCCAAGAAGTGTGGCTAGATTAGATATGACAGGAATGTGAAAAGGAGAGGAAAAACCACACCAGGAGTATCATGATTGCTTTGTGAATGTGGTGAAGATTTAGGAACCACTACTAAAGAAGAAGGTGATGTGTGCATTTCCTCAGTCAATGCAGTGAAATCTAGTGACAATTATGTGAACATTTAATATAATTTAGAGCTGAAACATACACATTTTGTATGATTGATCCTGAGTATTCCTGAATTGACTATAAGGCAGCTACAGTACACAGCCAGCAAAATTTCTAACAATTGGAATACGACTTATTACTTCCTGGCACAGCTTGGGAACACTATTTCCTTGCAATATAACTACCAGGATTCCAGGGTCATAGTCTAGAAAACTGTATTAGCAAGCTCTGTTTCTTGCTGCCCTGACTGGAACTCAATGCTGGCGATGCAGTACTTTGTTGCTAAAATGCAGCACTGGCCATTTGCACATAAATACAGTAATGACTTGAATTACGAATGCCTTGAGTTATGAAAAACTTGAATTACAAAGGTATAGGAAAATTTTGAATTACGAAAATTTGACTTTTTTTGAGTTATGAAAAGTTTCCAATTGCAATACTGCCATCTAGTGCCCACCCCCACTATAGTATAGCAAGTGTGAAGTAGGAAGCATTTTATAGTCAAATGCTTGTTATGGAGGCATTCTGGAAATATTTGGCACCCTTTGAGGGACTTTTGGGTGGATTTCTCAAGCAGTTGAAGGGTAGGAGCTGGGCTTCTGTCATTTCCATGCCTGTTAATGAGCTTTTTTCATTCTTGGGGGGGTGTGATTTCCAACTTGCAACAAATTAATGTTTCCAACGCATTCCTATGGGAAATCACATTTTGAAATAAGAAATTTTTGAGTTAAGAAAATCCCATTTTGTAATTCAAGGCATTACTGTAGCTCTTTCAAATGTCATGTTCAATGTACAGACATCAGAAGGTTAGACCACCAGGGCATGCATCCTCAGGAGTCGGAGGCAAAGGGTCCACAAGATTACTGTCATTAAATATGGGGCCAGAAGATATGTTTCTATTGCCCCTTTAACATGTAGACTGTATGCATAAGAAGCCCAATGGAACACCCTTATTCTTTGATTCAAGTTCAACTGGATTACTCATTCCAAAGATTAATCAATTCTTTTTTTGAACTGCTGGATAGCTCGGTGAAGCCGGAGTTTGGGAGTTCAGTGATCCGTAGGGTACCTTCCAACTCTACAGTTCCAAGATGATGGTGATGATGTTGATGATGCAAACCAAGTAGTTCTCATTGCATAAATCAAGAAATTAAAACTCATTCTTCAGAGGACAATGTCAAAAGAGCTGACTACAGAATAAGCAAGAGGTGTTTCCATACGAGGAAATGGACAGAGAATAACATGTGCAAGAGAACTAGTATTGTACAATCATTGTAATCTAGGATTCCAGCAGCAATGTTTTAAAGACAGGGAAAAGGTTGCATAGAGACTTTTATCATTTAAGCTCCTCAAGATATAGTGCAATAATAGTAACATGTAATGACAGAAATAAACTTTTACTGTCACTACCATACAGATGTTCATTGGAGGCTAGAAGTAGCAGTGTTTGAAGAGAGAAAGTATTTTAGTTAATTGCATTTTGGAATTATTCTCCCTGGACCACTGAAGCACAGTGCTTCCACAATCAGCTGAAAGTGCTATTATAACTGTACTCATCAGTATGCAATATAGTATTGTATTCTCGCTAACATCTTTTTATGGATCATAGCAGGGGCAAAACTAGCACCATTCAGAAAGTATCTAGGAATAAATATTCGCAAGCAAGCTCCATTCACTGTCATAGAGTCTTCCTGCCTTAAAAAAAAAACTTGTAATATTTGGTTTTCCATCTAAGTTTGCAGAACTAACTTCCTCAGCCTACAATTTCCAAAATACCCGAAGCAATGTTACCAGTGACTTTTGGCTTCTTTGCCAAGTCCATACCTGAAGCATACCCCAAACAACCCTTTGCCAGAATTATTTTGACTTGTCTTTTCAAATAACAACAAGGGAAATATCACAAATGTTGGTGCATAGACCAGATCAGAATTCTTGACCTCACGTGCTCCAGCTGTTCTTAACAATAGTAACTGGAATACCAAGAGACAGAGGTGCCTGTCTCCTAAACAACAACTCCCCAATCTCCCAGCCCCTGGGGAACAGGAGATGTCAACAGCACCAGCAAGGAGACACAGAAGAAACACGAACTAGGCAGAAGGTCAAGCAAAGACCATACAACAGACAAAAGAACAGCAAACTTAATAATCTACACCTAATGTGACTGTGGTGCTGCTTTCTCTTTAAAAACCTGGATTTATTATTGGATGAAAAAAGGTGACAAAAATAATAGGAAAACAGAAAAATTGGCTGTTCCTTTTTTATTGCTGACCATGTCATTTGACTTTCTTGTAAAAAGTGAGCAAACAGACACAGGAGAGCAAATGTTAGCTTGCCACCCTTACATTTACAGGAAATTCAAAGACTGATGCTACAATGAGTTATCCATATGAAGCGGCCAGTACAGCCTGCACAGGTGCTGTTCAGCACAATGCCCAGGCCACTTACAAGTTGTCATATGTCATCAGTGGCCTTCTTTGCAAGTGGCACACCATTCTGGATGGCAGTCTGGACAGCCTGGCCTGGCCTCCACCAGCAGCAGACTACTCTGGCGAGCAGGCAGAAAGACAAAGACCCATCTCTAGTTAAAATGCCTTTTTAGCCCTTGAAGTGAGCAACAAATTAATATGTTACGCAAGACCATGCTTGTCTCTGTTTCACCTGTCAGACAGACAATCACTTCCTTAAAGCTGATCATTTGCTTGCAGAAAAGTGCAATAAACTCTACCGACTACAGTCAATGTATAAATGACGAGTCAGCCTCATTCATGAGCAGTGAAGTCAGCATTTACCCTCTCAGCCCCCTGCTGTGTTGGGGAAGCCAGGATCCCCCCCAATACAGCAGGGGGACCCCGGCTTCCCTGGCACAGCAAGGAGCTGACAAGGCGAGCAGTGAAGTCAGCCACCTTTTTTCCCTTACCGTCCAAAACACGGAACCCCAAACCACTCCAAATTTGGGGGAGCTTCCAGGAAGAGTCCAAGGAAGCTCCCCTGGTTTGGTTTCTGAACTGAAAACAAGCAGTCAGGTTCAGTTCAGGCTGACACAGTGTCCTTTGTTTCATTTCATTTCATAACAAAACAATTAATTACATAATGAAATGATGAAACAGTGTGTTGTTTTTTGTTTTGAGCCCACCTCTAGTCACCATAGCTTGAAATCAACTTGACAACATTATTATTATTAAATACTGTGCTTGGCCCTTGTGGGGGCAAAAATTAGAGATACCATGCAAAGGGAGAGCATGTTCAAGGTATATACTGGATCTGGAAAGTTGGGGAGGATTTCAGTGTTATAAAGCATTGCTCCCCCCAACCCAAGCTTAGAAAAATTAGTTTTCTTGAACTACAACATCTGGATTTCCTCTGCCAGCATATCTGAGAGTTATTTTCCCAAAACAAAAAAAAAAACCCCCAATTTTTCAAAGCTTGCATTAATTACTCTAAAACTAGGGCTCACCATTACAATGCCTCAGAAACAGTCTGTGTAGATGGATAACAAACAGTTCACATCAGATGTTCTAACTACTTTGGGATCTATATTTTTGAAAATCAGTTCCTCAGACACTCATCTCTCACCGGCTGAGACCCCCATGGTCTAAAATGCATTGCTTGATATGTTATGTTAATTTTTACTCCAAAGCAAAAAAATGGAAAAGGGTTTGGCTCACCTTGAGCCTGACTTGCTCGTAGATTACAATCGGTCTGTTGCTGAAAGTGATTGCATTGCAGAAGCTGGCCTGCCGCTTGACTGCCTTCTGTGTGGTGTCCATGATAATCTGTGACCCCTTCGTGTGGGGGTGGAAAAGTAATGGGCTGATAGAGAGGGTTCCACACTGTGGGATGGGCAGACAGTGCTTCTGTTTGTGGTGGCATCGATGAGACGAAGCAGGAAAAGGCCCACCTATAGAGTCTGGGAGAGAAAGAAAAGACATGGGATATAAAAACGACTGGAAGTCATACAATGAAATCTATAAATACTAAGCCAAGATATGGACTTACAACAGATGGAGAAGTAACATAAGAAACTGTCCCAGTCCCCAACCACATAATATTTGAAGTTTTAACTCAAATAGCATACACAATGTAATTCTGCAAACAATTGGGTATATGTAAATAAAGCAAAAATCTATGCATGTGATGTTGAAGAACTGTGTAAAATAATGTAGTGGAACAATGGAAAGAGGTGGAAGAATAGGCAAATATCATACTTTAAAACAAAACTGTAGCTTGCCTTCTAACATTTTGGGAGCCATAACAGTGAAAACCTTAAACCAAATTGCAGTTTCATCTAAGAATCCTTTATATGTGAATGAATGGACTTAACCTTCAAGTATATGAGTATGTGTGGAAGATATGAGTTTGAGCAACAGTATGGTCATTCACTACTGCATTAAATTTCCAGCAGATATTTTTCAGTTAAGAATTGTGGAAAGTGTGCAAGAGACAGCATTCAAAGAGCCGTAAAAATACAATGTGGTCTCTGACATTAAAGTTTGGGAAGGCTAGAGCAGCAGCAATGACATACAGCACAGCACCTTGTTTTTCTTAGATCCCATTGTGTATTTTTTTTTAAATTATGCAAGCATCCTAGCTAATGCTTTGCTTTCAATGTTAGTGCATATGGAGAAAGATCATAGCTTAACTTCAGATGTTTTACACAAAGAGGTTTGCAGGTTCAAGCCCCGACCAATAAAGGCTGAGATGGAAAATACTTTCAACTTTCACGCGAAAATCTAGTTGGCTAGAGAGTGCCTGCTAGTCCATAGAAAGAATACTGAGCTAAATAAAGCAAAGGTCTGATTAAACATTTGTCCCTGACATGAGGACATAAAAACATAAGAACAGCCTTGCCGGAACAGGCCACAACCCCTCCAATCCAGCATTCTGTCTCACACAGTGGCTCGCCATTTGCTTCAGAGTATTCCCAAGCAGATGTCTTCACCTGCTCACGTGAAGGCCATTGTCCAACTTATGAACCTATTTAAACCAGGCAGACGTGATATCAAGGTAAACTATAAATTGGGAGGAACCGCCACTAACTTTCCTCAGACTGATGAAGCTGCTTGGATGAGTAGCGAAACATTTTAGTCTCCCAACAAAAGAAGTCAAGTTGCCATGATTCAACTTCCAGATAACCTCACCTGGATGTCTGAAAATCTTCACAGACATGTTGCTATAAGGTTTATTAATATTATGCCTAATAATGTATTCTTCATTTGAGCATGAGACTGATACCTTATTATAAATGATTAGAAAACCATGTGGTCAAGTCCCTCCTGGCAGTTGCACCACCTACCAAATGAATGCTTGGTGGGAAGTGGCCTTGCTGTTAGATTTTGCATGATAGGAAAGGGCAGAAGATTGTTGGTAAATGTATTTTCATTAAACTTCCCCACCTACCCAACAGAGAAGCACTGTCTCATACACTAAAATAACATGGCTGGCTTGGGGTACTATTCATCTAAATCTGCATGAATGGGGACATTTGGTGGAAATGAACTTGAAGGGATTGATAGTTGTGTCACCTCTAAAAACCAATGTTTCAAAGTCTGGGTGGCGATACCATTTGTTATATCATCTCAGGAAGCAAAATAACTTGAGCTGTCCATATAGATTTGCTGGTTTTAAAAAGCTCTGTGAAAATATACCTGCAAGTCGTCAATTCATTTTTATCTTACAGAGAAGCACCATCAACTCCCTATATCTAGGTTGCAGAAAATGTACTGTACCACTAAGATGTTGAGATCACCAATAATGAGACATGTCAGAAATGTAGAGGAGAGTAGTGAAACTTCCTAAATTCTGAGAGAACCCAAACCCTATCTACTACTCTATCACATGTTTGTTGTTGACTATAAGGAAAAGATCTTACAAAATTCTAGACAAAAAGGACCTTCACATACATGAGTGTAGCTAAAGACACTAAACTCTTAACAAAATACAGAACCTCTGGCATTTAGATGAAAGCAGAGGAACACTACAGTGTGAAGGTTTCCATTCAGGCTTCAGCAAAGAACTCTACATATGTCGGTGGCAGCAAGAACAGCTTTTTGTAGCCATAGGGAGCTAACTGTTCTGACCAGTTAGCAATACATTTTACTGTGATAAGATGGCACTGCTGGGTAAAAGACAAATATGATTTTTTAGAATGCTCACTGTGTGGGGAGGTTATGAGATTATTCTGGATGACTTTTTAAAGGAAAGCTGTCAAGAAAGTTTTGATTTTCAGCAAGCTCTGTAGGATTCCCAAGATATTTGAGATATGTGAGGGGTAGTTTTACTTTGGATATCCCGCATCCACAGTGAGTTTTCATGTCTGAGCAGGGATTTGAGCCTAATTGCTTGGGTTCTAAACAGAGAACTTGGGTCTATCTTAAATCTGCAGAAATCTGCAGGCAGGGCTGGCGCTTCCATTAAGGCGAACTAGGCGGTTGCCTAGGGCGCCAAAATGGAGAGAGGGCGCTGGAAAACCTGCTGCCCCCGCCACCCCCACTGGCCACCGCTGTCCATCCCCCCACCGCCTGCCAGCCTCCCGTCACCAGCCGCCCATCGCTGCCCGCCGCCGCCCACCCGCCGCCCCCGTGCCCATCGCCGCCCACCCCCTGCGCCCATCACCGTCCCCTGCCATCTGCCACTGCCCCACCCCCCACCGCCCCACCATCCCACCACCCGCCCGCCACTGCCCCCCACCCCACCCCCTGCCCCACCCGCCCCACCCCCTGTCCCCCGCTGCCCCACTACCACCTGCCCCACCACCCTGCCACCCACCCCACCCCCCCCCTCACCTAGGGCACAAAAAAACCTAGCACCGGCCCTGTCTTCAGGTATGGGTCTTAATTCTGAAACACTTTTTCCACGTATATAATAAATTATAAATATTAGAGAAAATATGCCTTTTGCTGAGCTATAATTTTTTTCACATGGTTGCCCCCTCCCTCCCCCGGAGCTAAGGAGGTGTTAATATTGTGAACTAGCTCTTTTCTTAAATGGGTTCATGATACAGTATTGGCAAATACAAAGAGAAAGGCTAATTTTGGTTCATTTCTAATGATCACACATGCTGGAAATGGACCAAACCAGGGCAATCCTATTTGGACCAAAAAGGGGCCAGAAAGGTGTGTTCTGGGGACCATTTGCATCACCCTTACAATTATGTCATGCAAAATTGTGCAATGGTCCAAAAAGTGGGTTAAATCCCCATCTGATCACATCCTGAGTCATGTCCAGTGAGAAAAGCATTATCCTTCCAAATGAGGGGCTCATTTCTAAAATTTGGCCTTTTTCAACAGCAACACTGTTTAATCCTCAATTCTGCCTGTCAGTTATCAATTTAGTCACCACAGCTGAGACTCCCATCATGAAACAAGGGGGAACAAAGGCATTTTGCTGCATATAAGTAATCTAAAAGTGTTCAGAAAGGAAAAGACAAAGAATAAAATATAATATTTCCTGAAGCTTTCTCTGCTTAGATAAAGCATGGTCACAGGTCATTGGGAGAGCACTAACTTTGCATAAAGTAGTCCCAGACTCAGTTCCACCCTAGCATCTCCTATTGGAAATGTTAAATAATATAAAAATGTATGCCTGTGACCTTAGATAGCATCCCAATAATGCTGGGTAGAACAACAACAGTATTCCTCCAATATTCCACAAGTAGAATGAACCAACCTTATTTTTAGTCAAATCCATAAGTTTCTTTCTTTCTTTCTTTCTTTCTTTCTTTTTTATTGAAAACATCCTGTGACAGAGGTTGGAAGCCATATGAGTCCTTTCCAAGTTCTGGTATTGTGGGGAAGGGGGAATCTGTTGAAGTTATTAAACTAAGTTGTGTAATTTGCAAAAACTCTTTAATCTTTTCAAATCAATTGCATCGCACTTTTATACTTAGGTGTTTTGTTCAGTGCTGATACACTTGGCACCTAAAAATACAGAAAATTGTTGTGCAACCACTACTGTTTCGTTCAGTCCAATGGGTGGGGAAATCTTAAAAAGGGCTTGTGATTCAAGATTTGAGTTGGGAAAGAGCAAGAGAGCAGCAAGAGCTGCCATTTCCCAGGAAGATGATAAACAATGCATGTTCTGGTACTGATGAAAATAACTCAGCATGTACCGACTATAGCATCTAGTTTGAGCTGTGTTGTATCGTACATGACTGATACATATTATTAAATTTTCTATTCAACATAGTGATTTCCTGACCATTGGAATGAAAAATCCAAAAAATGCCATTAACATTTTCAAAAAGTCATTAATACCTGCTTGTATTTTACCACCAAATATTTTATTTATTTATTTATTTATTTATTTATTTATTTATTTATTTATATAGCTTGTATGCCGCCCACTACCCAAACGTCTCCGGGCGGCTCACAATCAAAACAATTAAAACATCAAAATACAATAAAATTAGAACAATAAAACCAGTAAATGCAATAAATAGAGTACATTAAAAGCACACCAACAATCATTAGTTAAAAACTTTTGGAATAGGAAGGTTTTTACCTCGAAATGATATCTGTCGAGTTCATTTGGGAGAGCATTCCAAAGTCTGGGGGCAGTTGCTGAAAAAGCCCTATTCCTGCAAGCCATCCCCTTCACCTCCTTAAGGGATGGCTCTTTCAGGAGGGCTCTCTGACTAGATCTTAGTTGCTGGGTAGGTTCATATGGAAACTAATTACTGGAAAGCACAGAGGGGCGTGAGTGATCCTGTCTTTGAAAAGCATCAAATTACTAATTGAAGAACAGCTTGTGCTGTGCCATCTTACACTTCTTCCTAGGGATGTTGTCTGCAACATCCTTTTGTTGACCTCTTGGGGGGACTCAGTTTTATGCCTTCAAAACAACTGCTTTGGATTTGTGTCACATTTAATCACCAATGACACATCATCCTTTTCAACAGCAGCCATCCACCAACAGGTTATTTCACAATTTGAATCAACAGTAAAATGACAAAGGCTTATAAATTTCCCAGAACGTCATGCTAAAACCAGTACAGTATTATGATAAACCAAACAACACATTAAAATAATGCACCCTGTTAAATGTAATGAACCCTGTTAAAATCCTTCCTTCATTTGGATTGCAATTGTATGTACATGTGCATGGTGAAAGCATAATCGAGTTTATAGTAATAGTGTGCCATTGAGCCAATTCTGACTTATGCTAACTCTTTCCAAGATTTTCCAGGTAGTGAGTCCTCAGAAGTGGTTTCCTATTCCCTTCTTTTGGGGGGTGCTGTGGGATTGTGCAGCTTGTTCAAGGCCACAGAGGCTACTCCACTGGGATTTACAGTGCAAGGGTGTATCGGGGTGCATTTGCTCCAGATGCAGCAATCTGGGGGCGCCTGGAAGGGGAGCAGCAGGAGGAAACCATGCACTCTCCTGCAAGCAGTCATCCTTTCCCTGGGCTAAGGCTTGGCAAATGGACCCACTCCACTGCCACCGCCACCACACGTCAGGCAAGCGGTGAAGCAAGCAGGCAGGCAGGTGTGTAGGGAGTGCGGCGGCCACAGTGCCCTCCTCCTCCTCCTCTTCCTCCTCGCCTTGCTCTGGGCCCTCCACGGGAGAGGTAAGGCACTCACCTGCCCTTCTGCATGCCCCAAAACTGCAGGATTGCCCCCCTTGCTGGGTGGATGTGATGGGGTTGGGGAGAGCAGGAGGGAAGCAAAAACAACTTTGTCCCCAGGCGCTCCAAACCCTTGCTACACTGCTGGTACAGTGTGCAACAAAACTCAGATTCCGCAGCCAGCTACAACTGTCCATACTCTGAATAAAACTGTAGCACTGGGTTGCATTTATTCATAGAATCATAGAATCATAGAGCTGGAAGAGACCTCAAGGGCCATCTAGTCCAACCCCCTGCCATGCAGGAACCCCCATCACAATATTTCCGACAGATGGCCATCCAGCCTCTGTTTAAAAACCTCCAAAGAAGGAGACTCAACCACCCTCCGCAGCAGCATATTCCACTGCCGAATAGCTCTAACTGTCATGAAGTTATTCCTAATGTTCAAATGGAATCTCTTTTCCTGTAGTTTGAAACCATTGCCCCGAGTCCTAGTCTCTGAAGCCATGGGAAACAAACCTGTTCCCTCTTCAATATGACATCCTTTCAAATATTTAAACATAGCTATCATATCCCCTCTCAGTGTTCTTTTTGAAAGGCTAAACATTCCCAGTTCCCTAAGCCGTTCCTCATAAGACATTTCCTCCAGACCCTCAACCATCCTGGTAGCCCTCCTCTGCATCCACTCGAGGTTGTCAACATCCTTTTTAAATTGAGATGCACAGAACTGGACACAGTACTCCAGGTGGGGTCTGACAAGAGCAGAATAGAGTGGTACTATCACTTCCCTTGATCTAGACACTATGGTTCTGTTCAGTTCATCTAGACACTATGGTTCAAGAATTGCATTGGCTTTCCTGGCTGCCACATCACACTGCTGACTCATGTTCAATTTGTGGTCCACCAAGACTCCCAGATCCCTTTCACAGGTACTATTCTCCAGCCAAGTATCCCCCATCCTATATTTGTGCAATTCATTTTTTTACCTAAATGTAGTACCCTACATTTCCCTCTGTTGAAATCCATTCCGTTAGCTTTGGCCCAGCACTCTAGTCTGTCAAGGTCTTTTTGGATTTTCATCCTATCCTCTAGGGAATTAGCAGCCCCTCCCAATTTGGTATCATCTGCAAATTTAATTAGCATACTCTCTATTCCTTCCTTCAAGTCATTAATAAAGATATTGAACAGCACTGGACCCAGAACAGTATTCCAAAATACTTTGCCTATTTATCAACAAATCCATTCACTTACAGTACGTTATTTATTCACCTACACCTTATATTATTATGCAGAAGAGTTAGTGGAAGGGTAAGATTTCAAATTTTAAACTGAAAGCCATTTAGTTAAGGAGGGATCAGGCCCTGGAGGCCTTAGAGAGCCATACAATCCCTGCCCCTTCCTTATAGCCAAACCTACAGCCAAGGCAACATATTCCAAACACATTTTAAAAACCAAATAACTGCAATCAATGACATATGGATCTGAGATAAAAGCTTGTTATATCATCTTTTGTTCCACATATCTACCCTACAGGTAGCTACAAAAGAAATATAAGAACTGCTAAACAAAGAGGGAGGAATTGTGATTATAATGCTGTAACACAAACCTCTCTAGGGACAATGTGTTATACCGCAGTTCAGCATTACCACAGCAATATTACTACTGTCATTCTGCAACCATTTAAATCAGAAAGCAAAAAAATCATGGCACAAGGGAGCAGGCCCATGCATGTGTTATTTGGAAACATGTATCAGAGTGTTTAAAGGGACTCACTAACTAGTAGTAGTATTAAAATTCAGCCAGTTTTTTAGGGGACTGAGAAAATCAGTTTCCATCTGATCAGCATTTAGCATTTACAATTGAACAGTTCAAACTGTGAATTTTATTTTATTTTTAAATGTTTCTACTATTTCAAAAGTTATTACTTAAATATGGCAGCCCAGCTCAGGGCAATATTTCAGGTACCTGAGTTCATTTTTGTGCCTGGGATGAGAATACAAAATTGCACCTTTTATAATACTCACATAGTAGCTATTTTGTTTTGTTTTTTAAAATTCATTTACAATTCATGATATAGGGAGATCTTGTTCTAACAGTCTAAAGGAATGATAAATTACAAATACATGGTACTAGCTGAACATGTAACAAAACTAGTGGATTTTTATTGTACAAATCTTCTTAATACCGGACAACCAAGCATACTGAGATAAGCTATCTATACTGATGACTTGGATGACCTCAACCGTTTCTATTTCATACTTTATCCAATACCACTAAGAAAGAAACTATTGCTCTCAAAATGGAATGATCAAGTTTGGATGTAAATGATATGGAATCAAAAATACGTAAGACCCAGTCATTCCATATCTGGGGATATTTCTGTGGGAAGTGAGCAGTTAGCCACAACGCTCTCTGGATTCTTGCTTGCTGGTAGAGGCATTATTTTTCATTGGGAACAAGAATGTATTCCCAACAGACCTGTCCCTTTCCATGTATACAAAACAACAGTGGATGGTGATGCATCCAAAGACCACCACTGTTAAGTTCCCCCCTTAATTATGGGAGGGGGAGCAGGTATCTGGGTAAAGAATTATTAAACAGGCTTTTAACTGAAAACATCTTTTGAATAAACAGGGTAATTAAAATTGCGCCCTTTTCTTAGCAGCATGATGTACTTGGAATAATAGACGCATATGTCTTCTGCACCCCTGAGTGTCTCACTTACCTCACTCTTGTTATAGCTCTGATCTGAGGAAGGGGACTTTAATCCATTACAATGTACGCCAAAAAGAATCAATCAATGTGGCAACTTTATGATGCTGCCTCCCAGGCCGACCTATACTATACTAAAGAAAGCTACCCAAACAGTACTATACAGAGAGCACACCATATGTCTGAATGAAGTAGCGAGGCATTTTTTTAAAAAATTGGGGGAAGGGGGCAGCAGAAGTCAATGCCATTGATTTGGGACAGCCCAAGAATTTTTTTTCATCCATAGGATTTCACACAGAAACTGGCTGGACTGCCAGTTGACTTATGACCATGGAACAAGATCTTCTGGCACTTCTGAAGGCAGCAAGCCAGTTGTGGGATTAAAAGGGGGCCACAATTTTATTGATATCCAATTCATTGAAATTAAACTAACTTCTTTAAACAAGGGTGCAAATGGTGCAAGTGGCTCAATTAACACTACCTAATTAATTTTAGGATAGCCCTGCCCACCTACTCAGCACCCTCCCAAATGTTGCGGTCTGAGCAGCCCTCATCTCACACTTTGCCTTGTTTGTAGCTAAACCTATCACTCCTAATTTCCTAACCAATTTTTCTAAGGACTGCCTACCAAATTAAGGATCAATTACACTTAAATCCAACCTCACTTCCATTTACCACTTGTGCTGCCCTCCACAGAAAGGGGGCTACTAAGCATGCTCCCTTTCTGCCAACGAAGCTGAGTAACTTGGCCATAAGCCCCCTTGTAAAACAGCAAGAAAAATTTCCAAGCCTCCATCAGAAAGATGGACATGATCATCTCTGAAAAGTTCAGGGCTGCCCAACCTAATGCCTGCATGATTAACAACTGATCTAAAACCTTATTGAACAAACTTGTCAATTTTCCTATGTAGCCTCTTTCAGGCTCTATCAATTTGCTTTGGGTCCCTTGCCCCCTTCCATACCAGTCAAAATGGATGTTTAAAGTCTTCCACTGTCTTTTTCACAGTTTGTCTCCATTTAATAGAGATATACTAAACTTGCAGCCTTCATTAATATTGTAAGCTTGTTGAATGTAAATAGCAGCTCGTACTTCAGACACCAATTGTGTAAAAGGAGATTCCAACTGCGACTATTTTACAACTGTGTTTTATTTCCATAGTCTACAAATCAATGTGAGAGTTGTTTGGTTTCCTTTAGGGGCCTCTGTTAGAGTACAATTCTTTAGTTTAAAACAAAATTCATGTTCCCAAATATAAACCAGCAGTTAATCTTTTGGAAGAAAGAAAGAAGAAATGCTAGTCATAGTATTTGAGGATCTAGTTCTGGAATAGTTGTAAAGGTGCCAGCATTCTCTTCCAGTTTAAATATGTTTTAATGGAAAGCCTATCCTGGGCACATTTTCCATGCATGCTGCAGTAACTTGGAAGCCATCCTATTAAGTTCCAGCAATTATATGAGACAGAATTAGGTGCAGAGCTGATTAAAACCAAACCTTTCATATGCATAAATGGCTGAGGGACAGGGGAAACAGCCAGAACAAAAAGAATAAATGAAATTTTTAAACCATTCAGTGAAACTGAATTATACAGGACAACAGTCACAGATTTTATGCTCACCCATATGGATTTTTAAACTTCCATTGAGTAAATCCTAGAAGTTCTTATCTCATTGGAATTCCGATATATTAGGGGTTAGCAACAAGATGTGAGGCACCCAGTGTGGTGTAATGGGTTGAAGGATGGACTAGGATCAAGGAGACCCAGTTTGAAATCCTCAGTTGCCATGAAAACTGGCACTGGGGATAACAGTAGCAAAACCTAAATATCTCACTTTCCTTGAAAACCTATTAGATTGCAATAAATCAGATGCAACTTAATAGTACACAACCCATAAAGCAGTAAAGTTGGGCTAATGTTCTTATCATCTAAGCTACGTTCTAACACTCCCTGAGTAAGGCTGATATATTAACAACCTTAGTACATCATTTCTACTTCTCAACATCATGGTTCACTGCAAAACAAGAATAGAACATATTCTGTCCCAGTACATTGCACTGGCTAGCACAAAAAGAAATTTGATGAAAAAAATATGATAAATTAGGACAGGCATTAGCTTTACTTTACTTTTATTTTATTATTTATTGTGATGGGGGAAACTGACAAATGGATGAAACTCAGGAACATTGTTTAGAGCTCTTCAGGTGACAATGTCATGAAATACCTTCTAAGTCTGAGGGAATTCTTCACCCAAATGACTCCAGGAGACAAAAATGGTCTATTCTAATAGATGAGATTAATGATTCCGCTGTGTTTTATGGCTGAGCATCTCATGTAGAAACAAGGGTCTTCTGAAAGCTGAGTTGCATCAGTCCCTTCACACTTTCCATGTAACAGTCTGTAAAGATTCTCAGTCATCCAGGTGAGTTCATCTGGAAGTTGAGTCATGGCAACTGGACTTCTTTTCTTGAGAGATGGAAACATTTTGCTACTCATCCAAGCAGCTTCGTCAGTCTCAGATGAAGCTGCTTGGATGAGTAGTGAAACGTTTTGATCTCTCAAGAAAAGAAGTCCAGTTGCCATGACTCAACTTCCAGATTTCCTTATATCACTACTTCAGGATCAACACCACTTTTTGTAATTCATCAGGAAGTGACCATCTTTTCACAATCGTGTTTTTTTTTTTTTTGAAAGAAGTAGGTTTTGGTTTTCTTATTGTTTTCATGTCGGTATAGTTATACACCACTAAAGCACTCAGACTCGGCAGTGGCAAGGAGCAGTTCATGGCCAAGTCCCTGTTAAGTAACCTCCAAAACAGGACTAAGTTTTAGAATATCCCAGAATTCAGCACACATAATGGACAAGTGGCCATTCTGGCTGAAGGATTCTGGAAGTTGCAGTCCAAAACAATAATTTTTCTGAGCTCTGAGCAGGGAAGAAAATGGAATCTGGAATCCAGTAATTTCAAGTTCAAGTTCAGCTAAAAGGAGACATAGTTTTACTGTGTTGTTTTCTTGCCTTTGAATCCAGCAACAAGAATGAGAAAAGACAGGTAAATAGACATGGGCACGACCAGAAAAAATGACGTTTCGAGTTTTCGTTTGTCGGAACGGGTCCGTTTCGGGTCGTTTCCGTTTGTCGTGAAAATTTTCAAAAATTTGTCATTTCCGTTTGTTGTTTCCACTGCGATTTAGCGCGATTTGACTTCCCAGAGCATAGGGGCGTCCCGCAATCAGGGCCGGCGCTAGGTGTTTTTGCGCCCTAGGCGGCGGGCGGGGCGGGGGGCAGGGGGTGGGGGGAGGTGCAGGTGGGCGGCAGTGGCAGGGGGCCATGGGCGGGCGGCAGCCGCGGGCAGGCGAGTGGGCAGGCGGCGGCGCGGGCCGCAGGCGGATGGCAGCGCGGGCGGACGGGCAAGTGGGCAGTTAGGATATCACTTAGGATAGAGGTTCTGTTCTTGGCTTGCACCCCAAATGTGTGTGTGTGCAAGCAAATTGAAGTTGGGAAAATAGAAAATAAATGGTAGTATATAATATATTTTTAAAATAAATCCACACCTCCCACTCCCAGTCGAACCTCCCCCTTTATCCAATATCAGAAAAAAATCCTCAAACTGCCAGAGAAGAAATAAAGAATAAACTGCTATTCCCTTCAGCAGACAAAGCTGCAGGGAATCAAAGAAATTATTTTCTAAATTCAGTTCCCTCCCTGCCTGCCTAACTTAAATCCTAAAGCCTCCAGCCTCCCTCCTCATTCTCAATCTCGATCGGATCACACCAGCATCAGCAGCCAGCTCTCCTCCCTCAACCACATCCATACACCGACCCGACTGCGATTTCTGGAAGGTGCCTCGGCTTTTTATGCCCTCCGAGACATCCAGAAGTGTCAGTCAAAAACCTGGAGGTGCCATTGGTGGAATGGTTCAAAATATTTGCATGGTCCCATCCCATGCCCAGCCAAAATGGGCAGGTCTAAAAAAATAAAAAAAATAAAATAAAATAAAATAAAATCAATACGACGTTTTATTGCTATAAAAAACCCACTGCTGCTACTATAAAAATCCAGGCATTTAAAATAAATAAATTTCACATGTTTCTGTGGTGATTTGGTGTTTTTTTTTTTTACCACGATTTCAAAAGAAAAATTGTGGTCGCCATTTTGGATCCCCCCCACCGCATGGCATGCAGCGAGAGACAGATGACGAGGATGACCCTCCCCCAGCCTGGTGCAAGCAGCCCAGGACAGGAGAAGAGGGGGGGAAGGCCGGGGACCCCCCAGAAACCACCCCTCTGGTAGGTGGCAAAGCCTCAGGCAGGCATATTTTCACCTGCTTTTTTGGCCGGGAGCCGGGTTTTTTTAAAAAAACTTTTAAAAACTTTTTCTGTGCTTCGCGTCGTGTGATCGCCGCGATGCCACAAACAGAAACGAAAAACCCGAACAAATTTTTCTTTTTTTGGTTCGAGTTCGAGTTCTGATGGCTTAATTATTGTTACCGTTTCCGTTATGTAACGGAAACGATAACCGAAAACGGAAATGACAATCTTGCCGAGTCGTGCCCATGTCTACAGGTAAACCATAGGCCCCATGCTGGCTGGCAGCATACATTTGGAATACATTTGAAATCAGAAAAGCAGTAAAGTAATTGCTTCCCACAGTAAAGCCCTCCATGGCGTGATTATTCAAAGAAGTTTAAAAGGGACATGACCGGAAGACAATGATAATCCCTATCATGAGGATTCCACAGGTCTAATTCGGCACCGGGCCGCTTGGGAGGCCGGGAGGCTCCTCCTTGCTCTCCACAGTAAAGTAATTGCATCCTCCTCCTTCCCTCCACCAGCAGCAGCAGCACAGTAAAGCGCAGCCCCCCTCCATGGCGTGACCCATTTTTTTCTACCTCTTTTTCTTTCTCAAACTGAATTCATATTCATGTTTAAAAGACTTTGATATCCCATGTTATTACATGACCGGATGACAATGACCTCTTATTTCCTTATCCACTATCACCTGAAAACGTAAGCAGAATTTCAGTTCTCCTTTTTACCTTCTATACCATAGCAGTCTTAAGAATTTTCTTCAGAATGTCTCATATACATGTATATGGTATGTACATGTAGCCTTATTTATGTAATGGCCCTCTTTAATTTTAGAAGACTAAAGAGGGAACAAGTTTGGCTACAATTACTATACTTTGTGGTTTTCATTAAGATTTCCCTCTGTATTCTTACAGTTCAAGCATTAAGTCAAAGTAAGACTATACTTAAAGATTCCTGACTTGTTCCAGCTGAATTAGTGATGAAATCTTTCTTAGCAGTAATTATAGGATAATTCAAACACAGCAGGGCTGGTGCAATGCAAAGTGTCCTGCTATGGGGCAATTTCCTTTCCCTGAGATAGACACATAGGAGGCTGCTTCTAATGAGAAAACACCCATTTTTTTGTTTATATTATCTTCAAGAACGTTGATAAAGAGTGGTGTTGGACTATGTTTTTACCAATAGTGAAGGCAAAACCACATCTATGTTATTTCATCAGCCAATCATGATGTTGCATTACTACAATTTTCCTGCTTTACTGTCCATTGAGAAGACGAAAATATTGTATACTGGAAAACCTCTCTACCAGCCCTATGCTCTCCTTTGCCTGGTTTATATTCATTTTTTTATTCTTGCTTAGTTTATGTTCATTTATTTATCCTTGTTGCACTTTCAAGGCTGCCTAGGCATTCAGTTTTGCAACTATGGTGTCAAAGATCAAAAGCAGAGATTAATCAAGGAGGATAAAAGACAAGCAGTGTTAACATCGTCTTCACATCCCAAATAAAAGTTCCCTTGCATGATTAAAGGCAAATCAACTTTAAGCAAAAAGAAACTAGAATCACATGAAGCGTAACTGCAATGTGCATTATGTCTTTCTGCAGTTTAGAAAGCAAAAACAGAGTCATGGGAAGAAAAGGACAATGGTTCCCTCTCATAACTTTATCATAACTGAATCATATGCTTCTCTTTCCTGTCAGAATGCCATCTGATGTCAGTTTGATAGAAGCCAGATGTTCGCTCTCGTAAAATAGAAATATACCTGACCGTTCTCAAGTTGCTATATGCAAATATCTTTCCTGAGGTTCTGTGTACAGAAAACAAGACACACCTCTGATTCCACAGCTTTGGTTGTGGAACATTATCTCTTATGCGCTGGCTGTTGTGTCTTCAGAAGAGCTGGTCCTGACATTAGACAAGATGAGTTGGCTGCCTGAGGCAACAGATTTTGAATGTCACCGAGGGTCAGCAAATTGTTTTCTTATTTGTTGTTGTTCCACTTAGCTAGCTCTGGTTACAATGTGATCAGTAGGAGGGGTCGCCATTTTTGTTCTGCCTCAGATAGCAAAACCTGCCTAAACGAGAGCAAGAAATGAAGTGTAGGGGGACCTGTGCTGCATTTCACAGGTTGGAGGGGGTTTCAGGCATATCTTCCTCAGTGGAACCCACCGCCACTCAAACATGGAAGAGACTGAACAAATACAGAATTTCCTTTGACTCAACACAAGCTGGAAATGGTCGGGTTCTCTCCTGATTTGGTCTTGCCAACCTAGCAAAAACCAATATTGCCATATTTGAAGCTAGCCTACTTCATGTTTGTGCAAGAGGAGTTTTTCAGAAGATATGATGCTTTAACAATTGTTATAGAATAATGTTGAGAACAATAGATTTTAAGTAGCCTTAATTATTAGCTTCCAAATCACATAATTAACAAACAAAAATCCCATTGTCCATCTGCATTCACTGGGTTTATCTGAAATAAGAGCTGCAATCCTATAACTATAAAGCTCCAATAATAGACAATTGTTATTTTTAATTTATCCTGGGGGCTTAAGACAAACAGGGCCACCCTTTGCAGGGACAATGATGGAGTCTTCCCATTGCCCCAAGTGACACTTCTGCGGCTATCATAAGAAAGGACAGCCCTGTTTCCCTTAGGCTAGTGATGGTCAAACTTCAGCCCTCCAGATGTTTTGGACCACAACTCCCACAGTCCTTTGCCATTGGCAATACAGGCATGGAATTCTGGGAGTTGTGGTCTAAAACATCTGGAGGGCCAAAGTTTGGCCACTACTGCAGGCTTAGGCTCTAAGACAAAACAGGCAGTCATCTTTTCCAAGACAATGGCAATTGTTGAGACACAGGTGGCCGCTGCAACCAAGGTAGGGAGTGACAGTGGGTGATTTGGAAGGGGTGAGTCCTTGGGGGGGGTTGTCTTTTTTCTTTTTTAAAGCCACAGGACCTAACTGTGAAAGGCCAAATATTAAATGAATCAGCAATATTTGCTGAATATTGCAATTCATTATTTTTGTTCATCTCTTCTACTGTTGAATTTAAGAAAGCTTGAACTATGGAGGATTTATTTTGTTCATTTACTTGTTTGTTTAGACAGACTATTCCTCTGTTCAGTTCTTCCTTTTTGTTATAATTCTTTAATTTTTAGACTCAGTCTTTTAACCAGACTCTAACCGATGAATCTTGAGTTGTCAGGACAAAAAAAAAGCCAATCTTGCAAGCCTAAAGGCCATCAGGAATTAGTTCTTTTGTGCAAAATATGAACCCATTGCAAAAATTTAAACCTCAACAGATTAGCAATGGAAGCCTATTCTTTTAAGTGACAGAGGTAATTATGAGACTAGAAGGTGTTTTCAGAAGAGACAGACTGTGCTTTGCCTTAATTATAGTTAGAATAAGATGCAAGACACCAGAAAAATCAAGATTAGCAGCAAAGAAATAAAACTACCTAGAATATCACATAGTATACCTACTCAGATACAAACCCCTTCCTAGGTTAGTTAGAACAGATATTGATTAATGTTTTTCTTTCAGGAAGTACTTGATCTAGCCAGCCTGAAGTGGAATGTGTTTGCTACAGAACTGAATGTCGTGACGTGTGAGGCATGGAGCTATACCGGGAATTGTTTACTAAAAACAAAGAGCAACCACAACAAAAACTAAATAATTTATGCAGACATTTGCACATCAAACATCACAGCAATTTGCCACAGGGAAGGGAAGTAGTGAGGGCGTGTGTCTATGTGAGAAACTTCACTCAGTCCTGGCCACCAGATCCACTACTCTGTCCTCCATTAGCCCCTTGAGCTTTTTTTCTGGTGAAAAGTAGGAGGAGGCGGAAGTTGTCCATGGTGCAATGTATATAATCTGAGATTTTTTTTTCTTGTTTTGTGTGATCTGGTTATTATGTTGTTCCAGGAGTGACCACAATTTAGAGGACCATTCAAAACACTTTCCCCCATTTAAACATTATAAAGCTATAAATATAGTTTGTTTATTTTTTTTATTTTTACCCCACCTTTTTCCTTGAAAAGGACCCAAGGCGGCTTACAGTAATGAAGGATAATATACAGTCCAGTACAATTAAGACATATTCGAGTGTTGAGAACTACAACATCATAAGACAACATTACATTAAAGCTACCAGAGAATGGGAGCAGTTAAAAAGAGAGTAAAATTCCATATAAAGCTATGAGTGAGGGAAACTAACACAGAGAACATATGTCAATGCAATCACAAAGTCTACAAACACAAAGTCTATGTGTTCATGTATAACAGATTCATATAAAAATCACATAATATGTAGTCCATCATTCAGGGAAAGCTTGCCTGAAGAGAAAGGTCATTGCCTGTTTCCAGAAAGACATAAGAGATGGGACAGTCCTGGCCTCTAGTGCGATGGAGTCCCAAAGTCTGGGCACAGCAGCTGAGAAGGCCCTTTCATGTGTTCCCACGAGATGTACCTGTGAGGGTGGCAGGATGGAGAAAAGGACCTCTCCTGATGAACATAGCACCTGAGCCAGTTCATACTGTGATATTCGATCTTTGAGGTAGCTAGGACCCAGGTCATAGAGTGCTTTATAGGTCAGGGTCGGCACCTTGAATTGTGCCCAATAGCTGATTGGCAGCCAGTGGAGCTGCTTTAATAGGGGTGTAATGTGATCTCTGTACCCCACACCAGTCAGCAATCTGGCTGCTGCATTTTATACCCATTGGAGTTTCCTGAGACTTTTCATTAGTAGCCCACATAGAGCGCATTACAGGAGTCTAGCCGGGACTACACTAGGCCATGTGTCACCGTGGCCAGAACTGGTTTCTCAAGAAACAAGTGTAACTTGCATACTAGCCTTAATTGTGCAAATGCCCTCCTGACCATAGCCGTGACCTGGGCGTCCAATCTCTAGGAAGAGTCCAAGAGAACCCCCAATCTGCCTACCTTTTTTTTTTTCAATTGAAAGGTGACCCCATCCAGTACAGGTTGCATCCCTATCCCTTGTTTTCCCTCTTGACTGACCAGGAGCACCTCTGTCTTGTCGGGGTTTACTTTCATTTTGTTCATCCTCATCCAGTTCATTACTGTAGCTAAACACTCATGTAAAGTTGAGATAGTAGCTCCCTTAGAATCTGGAGGTGACGAGATGTAGAGCTAGGTATCATTGGCATACTGGTGGCACTTAACCCCCAAAGACCTTATAATCTCTCCCAGTGGTTTCATATAGATGTTAAATAACATAGGAGACAGAATAGAACCCTGAGGGACTCCACAGGAGTTGAACATGAATAATCTAATACCACTTTCTGTGTTTTTTCATGAATCACCTAATACCACTTTCTGTGTTCTTTCCTGCAGGAAGGACTGGAGCCGTTTTAATGCAGGGCCCCCAATTCCCATTTCAGAGATACAAGTCAGGAGGATGCCATGATCTATAGTGTCAAAAGCAGCTAAGAGGTCCAGTAAGACCAAAAGGGAGACCAATCCCCTATCCACTTCCCTGCATAAGTCATCTACCAATACAACCAGGGCCATCTCCATTACATATCCACGTCTGAAGCCAGATTGAAATGGATCCAGGTAGTTTATCTCATTTAGAAATATCTGAAGCTGTGAGGCCACAACCTGCTCTAGGACTTTCCCCAAGAATTGGATATTTGGTACCGATCAATAATTGTTCAGTATCATTGGGTCTAAGGAGGGTTTTTTAAACAGTGGTTTTACTATTGCCTCCTTTAAGCATGCTGGAATCCTGTCCTGTTGTAAGGAGGCATTCGTTACTCTTCCTAACCAGTCTGCCGTACCGTCTCTGCCAGTTTTTGTGATCCATGTGGGGCAAGGATCCAACACATATGGCTGTAGGGGCTGAAAGTCATCTATTAATACAGGACAAGCAGGGTGGGGTGTTTTATTTACAGGCTCTAGGTCAATAGCAGATGAATACTAACCAAGCATCTATTAATACAGGACAAGCAGGGTGGGGTGTTTTATTTACAGGCTCTAGGTCAATAGCAGATGAATACTAACCAAGCAGGACCATCCACTCATCTATTTATTAGAGTAATCACATATAAATAGCACTGAGTGAGTGTTGTCTCATAGGAGAACTAAGAAATTTTCTTTCCTAAGGTAAGGCACAAGATGGCTCACCCTCCGTTACATATTTCTAAACCAAGCAGAGTGTTGTTTCATTGCTGGCAATAGAGCAAGGCCTTCACCAAAGCTGATGGTTGCAGACAAATATAGAGGCTGCAGGATAGGTCAAGAAATGGCAATGCCCAAGGAGACACAGGGGAGGGATGCTACTGCTGCCTCCAATATCGGCTGCCCATGGTGGTCGCCTTACTGGTGGGTCAGCCATACATTGCTTGCACCTTTACGGGAAGTGTTAGAGTGTTATTCAAAGAATGCCAACGTGATTTGAAGAAGATGATTCACCCTTTCCCCCAACTAAAAGGAGTTGCTGGAAGAAAGCCTATTGTAATCCATCTCTGGAACCAGCTATGGTTTTTGGTATGTCCTAGCCTAGGCTGAGAACAGTCAACCAAACTAAAATGGCAAGTCAAGCCTTGCAAAAAAGAAATTATAAAATAAGTCTTGTATTCTCTATCTCAGGCCTGCTCAACACGTCAACCGTGGGCGACTGGTAGCCCGTGCCACCATTTTAAGTAGCCTGAGAGGTCTCCACTGGCCTCCCAATCCGCCGCCAGTGGTGGCATGTTTGGGGGGCAAATTGCACCACCCACCTGCCCACCCAGACATTTGGTCCAAATTTGTTTCCCTACTTGTTGCCGCAACGCCCCATGCCCTTGCTCGGCTCCTCTGTAGGGCTAATCTGGAACACCTGCATCCCTTAAAGTACCCTGCAGAGATCTTTGGGAGCTCCAAGAGTCAACCACAGGAGACATTCGGGAGCTCCAGGTAGAATGTGGGCTGTTCAAATTTGGACACCCTGCTCTATCTTATGTTATGTCCAAGAACCTTAAGCCTCTGAGTGTGATAGCTGGAACAGAGAGAAATTGCAGAACAAGAGCCATGTTGCTGCTGCAAAGCTGAAAGGATTATGAATTTTTTTTGTCAGACACCTGATGAAGAGCAGTAAGTGCTATTATGAATAACTATAGATTTTTGCGTGGTTTGGGCCTGTAATTCTGATCAGCCCTGATTAGCAGAGCCAGAAATAAGGGATTGTACAGTATGCACTGTGACATCATGGAGTCCCAGAGGAACTTGTAGGTTGGGTCAAACTCCTCTATGAGTTGTCAAACAGTCATGTATAGGCTGCTACTGGTACATTGAAATATTTTTGTATCAAAGTTTGGGTCCACCAAGAATTGGCACTTGTCTTGCTTTTCATTCTGGTTTTGGATGCAGTCACGAGATCTGCAGACTCCAGTGCCCTGGACACTCCTTTACACTTATAATGTCATGATTGCATCAGAGAGTAAGACAAATCTTCAGTGCCAAACCCAAGTATGGAGTGACCGTCTAACAAGGTTTTGCCTGTGCCTGAATTTAAAGATGGAATATCTGATGACCAACCCAAATGAATATGGTATGATCCAAATCGATGCTATTGATCTACTGAGAACTGAGAAGTTCAAATATAATGGTTCCATGATCACAGCCAATGGGAGTCTGAGTCACAAGGTGACATCGAGGATCAACAGTACCTGGCTAAAACAGCATACAACATCAAGATTCATGTGTGATAAAAAGATCAGTGATCATTTAAAATCAAAGATCAGTTGCACAATTGTATGACCTGCTTCACTCTATGCTGCAGAATTCTGGGTAGTGATTAAAGAAACTGAATGTCGCCTTGGTGTCATGGAGACAAAGATGCTTCACTGGACCTCCAGCCTCACGTGAAAGGAACATGTGTGTAATTATGACATCAGAGCAAACTACAGCATTGCACCTATCGCTGACAAGATGTGCGAAGCCCGACTGTGTTGGTTTGGACATGTCTTACGTGCTGATGAGGAAGCTCTGGCCAAAAAAGGGTCTTATCCTGGAGGTCAGCAGATCCTGCCCAAGGGGATGTCCAAAACAGCGCTGGACAAACACCCTTGAGAATGACATGAAGTTGTCCCGGGTTCAGCCAGAGCCAGCCCATGACTGTGCCAAGTGGAAGGCCAAAACAAGAATAGCAGACCCTACCATCAATTGCGGCAGCGGCGGCGAAGAAGAAGAAGAAGAAGAAGAAGAAGAAGAAGAAGAAGAAGAAGAAGAAGAAGATGATGATGATGATGATGATGATGATGATGATGATGATGATGACAACGACAACGACAACGACAACGACGACGGTGGTGGTGGTGGTGGTGGTGGTAGTGATGATGATGATGATGATGATTTGTAATCCATAAACTATCCAGACGGCCACAACAGCCTAGTGTGATCCATATTGTGCTAAAGGTGCTCTCTACTTGCCTCCTCTATTTCTATATTTTAAAATAAAGTATATATTATGCTGCTATCCATAGGAAGACTTGTGATAAAATACAGGGAACAACTCTTGAAACTTCTGGGTTAGGACGACCTGCTTGGCCTATAAGCCAACCTTACCACTAACTCCAGTAGATTTCTTTCTCTAAAACAGAGTGAGCATTTCCACTGGATCTTGTTACTGGTTAAGATGCTTTAAAGGTCTCCCTCCATTCATCTTAGTGAAAGAATATGGAAGAACACTGGCAGTTCTCTATATAAATAAATAGATAAACTGAAAATTTCAGCAACCAACTTTAAAAACATGACTGTTTGAATAAAGTCTCATTTTTAACTAATACCACCTTACACACGTGCATAAGTAAGTTGTAAGTCTGAAAACTCCTGCTAAAGCTGATTAAATGATAGCAGATTTTCCAGTAGTCAATGCTGCTCAGCTCAAGATGTTCACCTGGCAAAGCCACGGGATTCTAATTCTAGTAAATGTTAAAATTGCTTCAGCATTCTTCCCTGTATATTGTAACTTCAAGTTGAAACAGCTGTTGAGAAAGACTAATTTACAAACTCAAAGAGATACTATTTTTCAGAATATGCAACATCTATGCTTTACCAACACACTTCAAAAGAACTTTCACATCTGCACCTTACACCTGTACTCAGTGGGGAAAAAATTCTAACAGTGAAAAAGTAGTTCTTTGCAAGTCAAATTATTAGGAAAATGTACCCTCAGAACGGAAAATAGAAACAATTACAAAGCTGGGAACTGAGATGCAAGTAATGGAACAAAAGGAAAGGGAGATCAGTTTTAATCCAGTTAAGCATACAAAATGAATTACAAGAAAAATACAACAAAGTAACAGTGTGTCTATGCTACAGAGTTATAGACCTTTGGCTATACAGTAACTCCCTGTCTTTCATGGTTCATATACTGCAGTCACTCTATGGTGCAGTATCGTGGACTGCAGTATATGAAAAAGGGCCCCTGGGGGGATGGGGGAAAGGCCTGTTTCAGGCCTCCTGTACTTACCCCAGGACTGGCGCTGCCCCGAACAGACCTGTGAGGGCCTTCCTGGGCCTGTCAGAGGCCCCCAAAGGGCTTCCGCGCGAATTTGAAGTGACCTCCAGAGGCTTCAGAAATGCTTGTTGGCAATCCAAAGGTCACTTCCGGATTGTGCGGAATCCCTTTTGGGGGCCTCCAATAGGCCCAGGAAGGCCCTTGCAGGCCTGGGGGTAAGTACAAGAGTCCCCACCACCACCACCAGGCCCGGCCTGACCTGCATCCGCATAGACCCACATCAGCATATTGTGGATTTTCAATTATCGTGGGCCAGGTTGGGTCCCTAACCCCCATGATAGGCGGGGGTTTACTGTATACATTAACTGCCATGGTGCCATCCATTGACATCTTAGAATCTACAGTCTGATGATATTCTTGTATTTTTTTTCCCTGCTGTTCTGGGTGGTACACAGTTCTAAAATACTTTCTAAAACTAAGAACAAAAACAAACCCATAATAAAACCAATAGCTCTGTTATTTAGGCATCTGGCTACAGAGCCAGAGGTCGGGAGTTCGATTCCCCACTGTGCCACTTTGACAGAGACTGGACTTTACAATCCATATGGTCCCTTTCATTTCTGCAGTTCTAAGATTCTTACTAAAATATTGTTATTATCAAAGTATTATACTGGTACTGTATAGTGATATTACAGGGTAGTTTACTCTGTGGTGTTGGCCAAAGACTATGGCATGTTCTTGTTATAATTATTTTGTTTTTCGCAGCCCACCAGGATCCAGAAGATTGCTTTAAAAAGAAAAAAATGTTTTTCTTGTTAGCATCTTCCAGGTCCAGGCATATCTGCAGATGCAGAGATGCAGACAACTCCTGAAAGGAGGTGGTGGTCAACAGGAGCAGATGAGTAAGGCAATGGGGGCAGTGGGAAGGGGAAGGAAGCAGACTGTGGACGTGGTGAGGCAGCTGGGGTTTGTTTGTTTGTTTGTTTGTTTGTTTGTTTGTTTGTTTAGATTGCAACTGTCCTAAGCACATCCGATCTCGCTTGATTTCAGAAGCTAAGCAGGGTCGGCCCTGGTTAGTACTTGGATGAGGGACCACCAGGGAATACCAGCTGCTGTAGGCGCCTGAAGTAGGAACTGGCAAGCCACTCCAGTACTCCTGGCAAGAAAACTCCATGGATATGGAATCACATAGAGTCGGTCACGACTGTAATGACACAACACACACAGAGAAGCTGCCTTTTTAAAAAAATTCTGAACAAACTAACGAACATATTCATGGTTCATTTGGTAAAAAATTCATTCATTCGTGGTCTTCCATGAACCACAAACCAAGATGAATCACCGTTTTGGTGGTTGATGCCCATCTCCAATTTTCCTTTATTGGGGTTTATCCTACCCTCTTCACTTTCATCTCCTAAAATCTATACAGGGTTAGCCATCAGTGTTCACCAGAAAGTTTGTGGAAATGGTCACACTGGTTTGCGGACTCTAAGAGTTTTTAAAACCAAGGTTTTATGCACAATTGCATTTCGTATTAGTAATTGCTAATACAGGTAAGGAAGAAAGTGATCTGTATACAGTAATGTGCATCTACGTCCTGCTGTTAACTGAATGTTTCTAGACAATGAATAAAGCAAATGCTTGGAATAACTCACAGACTTAATGAAATCAAGCCAGCTTTCTAAAACTAATACCTTAATGATGGGCATCATGTTTAAAAGGTGAGGTTCATGATCACTTGATAGTGATATGCCCCCCAAAATTTAATTCACTGTGAACCATGAGCAGCAAGAATACTCCTTGAAGATGTGTGCAAGTTAATTATTCATGTATTTTACTGCAACTTTTTGCCAACTGAAAGGAAGAACAGATTGAGATCTTGTCAGTTTCAGGCAACAAAACATTGAATGTCTGTGTTCAAACCATTTGGACAAAAGACGACTGAAGCTTCAGATGTCCACCCAGGGGGGCATTTCATAAGACAATAAAGATCTTGCAAATGTTGGTTTGGGCAGTTGCCCGCTCATCTGCAATTCACTGTGTATGTTACAGCAACCAATAAGTGGAAAGCGGATTTGTTCTCAAGTCTCTGAGAAAGACTAAAATACAGGTGTGCTGAGGCAAGTGAAAAACTTTAATTTGTCCTTGCAGTAACTCCAAGGAACTGTCTAGAGATGGAATGGAAGCAAAGACAACCATCGTTTTCAGGTTGGCCATTTCAAATGGCTACAATTAGTTCAGAGGCCATGTGAATCTCTACTATAAGAAATCAGGATGACAGTCATTTAATATGTGCCAAATACTATGATCTATAGCACTTGTTAATGGAGTGGTCTTTCTGGCTTAACTCTTGATGATGTTTGACAACTCCAGCACCATCAGGTTCCTATGTACATGTGATAGCTTGTTGAATTGTGTACCCAAACAGTAATGTCCTAACAAAGGTGGTGTTTATTTCAGCAACAATAAAATTTGCCTTTGTGGAGCTGTTTATCGTTCAGCAGTAGCCATCAGAGCCTCTTTCTCAGTAAAAGAAAATCATTTTTACCTTTCAATAAACAAAAACAAAATAAGGACAGCTGGTAACATGGGGCCATATTACAATATAGCTTTTCACAACCCTAAGGGCTCCTTGCGATTCTGGAAGGTTTTACTAGATCAGGCATTCTACTTACAAAGAGGCAAAGGAAAGAATGTACACTAATTACCTCCTTTCCCTGAATCTCCCCCACTATTCCAGAGGGTCATCCTTTCCTCTAGAGTCAGGGTCCAAGAGGCTACTCAACAAGAAGTTGGGAAGGCAAAAGTTACCTTTCTCCAACAATGGGGATTAGCTTGCTTTGGCCATTTACTTACTCACTTATTTAAAATACTGATTGTTTTTCTACCCACCAGGGCTCTCAAATAAAATCATTATTTAAAGCACAAAATCAGATTTAAACACCATGAAACCATACCATCTTGGATGCCTGGTGGAAGCTCAGGAAGCAAGTAGCAAGCTTTACTTCTCTTGGGAGGGACTGAGGAGCTGCTACATACTGTAGGTGCAATTGAGAAATTGCCTTAGGAACATAAGAAACTGCCTTATACTGCTTCAAGCCGTTGGTTCATCCAGCCCTGTATTGCTAAACTCTCACTGACAACAGCTTTCTGAGTCAGGATTCTTAGTCTTACCCAGGTAAAGGTATAAGGTAAAGGTTCCCCCCGCACATGCGTGCTAGTCATGTCTTACTCTAGGGGTGGTGCTCATCTCAGTATTCAAGCCAAAGAGCCAGTGTTGTGCAAGTCCATGGCCACATGGCCAGCATGGCTGCAAGGAAACATTGTTTTACCTTCCCACTTTTTACTGAGGTACCTATTTATCTACTTGCATTTACATGCTTTTGATCTGCTAGGTTGGCAGGAGCTGGGGTTATCAGCGGAAGTTCACTCCGCTGTGTGGCACCCAGGATTTGAACCGTCAAGCTGCCAACTTTGCAGCCAACAGTTTCGGAGCCTTAGTCCGTTGAGCCACCACGCCCAGGGCTAAACAGCTCTGACTTTACTTAGCTACAGACATGTTTGGGGTGATATGATGGTGGCTCTGTGGATGATCTACACCAGGAACTGAAATATGCAGATGGGTGATAGAATCAAATGCAGGCTGACCAGTTTTCTGATAGTTCTCACAACTTACAAACACATTTTTTCCAGTGGTGCTCAGAATCAACTCTTAATTCACAGCCTTTGGTATCCACAGCACCCTAAACTACTCAATAGCTCAATGGTTTAAAGAGAGGTTAGGAGTTCAATTCTACACAGTGCGTCCTTGACAGGTGTGGGATTTGATTATCCATAGGATCCCTTCCAGCTCTGTTCAAAGATGATGATGATGTTGTTGTCTCTATCCAATTTTCAGTATCTACATGAAAGAACTGGGAGTGATTATTCAGAACTTTGGAGTAAGATGGTCCTTAGCTCTATAGCTCCCTGTCACCTAATACAGTACTAAGAAAACATAAATAACCACCTGCTCTCTAAGTTAGTGTGATTTGGCAACCATTTTCAATGTGTTGTTTACATCACATTTAAATGGCTGTATAGATTCCATGTGGGATTTCAGATGAACAGCATTGAGAAGCTACAGGTGGAACAAAATATATCTGCTGTGCAGCTACCAAGATCATATATTCCAACACTGAAAAATCTGGAATGATTATCAGTTGTTTTCTGGGTTCAAATCAACATGTTGATTTTAATCTTTAAACCTTTACATGCCTTTAAAAAAAAACAAAGCATGTTGCTCATATACCACTCCATAATGCTTAAACCACTCTCTGGGAAGTTTACAATTTAATTATGCAGGTTACATATTTCCCAGCAGCAAGTTGGGTACTCAGGGCTTAGCGCCTACCTTGTTCCAAGTTTTTACAATTTGAAGAGCCTTCATTAGGGCTTTTTGCTGGACTCTTCACTGAGGACCCTCTATTTCCCTTTGTTCCACCTGGGGTTTGTGTCGGCTGAGAGGTGTGCCTGGCCGTTGAAGAGCCTTCAGCTTCTGCCCCCTTGGAGGGCTTTTAACAGGCTGGACTCTTCACTGAGGACCCTCTCCCTCCCTTTGTTCCACCTGGGGTTTGTGTCGGCTGAGAGGTGTGCCTGGCCGTTGAAGAGCCTTCAGCTTCTGCCCCCTTGGAGGGCTTTTTAGACCGGCTGGACTCTTCACTGAGGACCCTCTCCCTCCCTTTGTTCCACCTGGGGTTTGTGTCGGCTGAGAGGTGTGCCTGGCCGTTGAAGAGCCTTCAAAGGGCTTTTTTAGACCGGCTGGACTCTTCACTGAGGACCCTCTCCCTCCCTTTGTTCCACCTGGGGTTTGTGTCGGCTGAGAGGTGTGCCTGGCCCTTGAAGAGCCTTCAGCTTCTGCCCCTTGGAGGGCTTTTTAGACCGGCTGGACTCTTCACAGAGGACCCTCTCCCTCCCTTTGTTCCACCTGGGGTTTGTGTCGGCTGAGAGGTGTGCCTGGCCCTTGAAGAGCCTTCAGCTTCTGCCCCCTTGGAGGGCTTTTTAGACCGGCTGGACTCTTCACAGAGGACCCTCTCCCTCCCTTTGTTCCACCTGGGGTTTGTGTCGGCTGAGAGGTGTGCCTGGCCCTTGAAGAGCCTTCAGCTTCTGCCCCCTTGGAGGGCTTTTTAGACCGGCTGGACTCTTCACAGAGGACCCTCTCCCTCCCTTTGTTCCACCTGGGGTTTGTGTCGGCTGAGAGGTGTGCCTGGCCCTTGAAGAGCCTTCAGCTTCTGCCCCCTTGGAGGGCTTTTTAGACCGGCTGGACTCTTCACAGAGGACCCTCTCCCTCCCTTTGTTCCACCTGGGGTTTGTGTCGGCTGAGAGGTGTGCCTGGCCCTTGAAGAGCCTTCAGCTTCTGCCCCCTTGGAGGGCTTTTAGACCGGCTGGACTCTTCACAGAGGACCCTCTCCTCCCTTTGTTCCACCTGGGGTTTGTGTCGGCTGAGAGGTGTGCCTGGCCCTTGAAGAGCCTTCAGCTTCTGCCCCCTTGGAGGGCTTTTAGACCGGCTGGACTCTTCACAGAGGACCCTTTCCCTCCCTTTGTTCCACCTGGGGTTTGTGTCGGCTGAGAGGTGTGCCTGGCCCTTGAAGAGCCTTCAGCTTCTGCCCCCTTGGAGGGCTTTTTAGACCGGCTGGACTCTTCACAGAGGACCCTCTCCCTCCCTTTGTTCCACCTGGGGTTTGTGTCGGCTGAGAGGTGTGCCTGGCCCTTGAAGAGCCTTCAGCTTCTGCCCCCTTGGAGGGCTTTTAGACCGGCTGGACTCTTCACAGAGGACCCTCTCCCTCCCTTTGTTCCACCTGGGGTTTGTGTCGGCTGAGAGGTGTGCCTGGCCCTTGAAGAGCCTTCAGCTTCTGCCCCCTTGGAGGGCTTTTAGACCGGCTGGACTCTTCACAGAGGACCCTCTCCCTCCCTTTGTTCCACCTGGGGTTTGTGTCGGCTGAGAGGTGTGCCTGGCCCTTGAAGAGCCTTCAGGCCCCTTGGAGGGCTTTTTAGACCGGCTGGACTCTTCACAGAGGACCCTCTCCCTCCCTTTGTTCCACCTGGGGTTTGTGTCGGCTGAGAGGTGTGCCTGGCGTTGAAGAGCCTTCAGCTTCTGCCCCCTTGGAGGGCTTTTAGACCGGCTGGACTCTTCACTGAGGACCCTCTCCCTCCCTTTGTTCCACCTGGGGTTTGTGTCGGCTGAGAGGTGTGCCTGGCCGTTGAAGAGCCTTCAGCTTCTGCCCCCTTGGAGGGCTTTTTAGACCGGCTGGACTCTTCACTGAGGACCCTCTCCCTCCCTTTGTTCCACCTGGGGTTTGTGTCGGCTGAGAGGTGTGCCTGGCCGTTGAAGAGCCTTCAGCTTCTGCCCCCTTGGAGGGCTTTTTAGACTGGATGAATTGCAAGATGGCGGGCGGCAGCAACAGCGTTCCATCCTTGCTGCACTTCCAATTCTTAATCGACTCTAAATTTCTTGGCTGAAATCTTCATTTGGTCTGAAGACAGAACCAAGGTTTTTTTTCCCTCCCCGCCTTCGTCACCACTTCCAAATTAGTCTGTTTTGCCATATCTATTTTTAATTCTGCTAGAATTTGCTCCTCCGCATGCCGGGACGCAGGAGGATTTTTATATGTTTTGTTGTTTTAATAGTTCTATGTTGTTTATGCTTTATATCTGATGTATTCTATTGTTGTTGATTTGGTATGTATTGCTTTTGTTAGCCGCTTAGAGTACTACATGTAGTAGATAAGCGGGATATAAATACAAGAATAAATAAATAAATAAATAAATACCTATCTAACAGATCTGCAAAATAGGCTCTTCTGGGAATACTGCTTTTGCTTCCACTTATAAAAATGCTTCCTCCTGTAAAGTGCGATCAGATCGCTACAAAGTTGCATGCCTGATTCCACCAAAAAGAGTAGATTTTATGGGAGTGATCTCCTTTAAAGTGCCCTTCATTCTGATGGAAAATCACTCCAGCCCAGGGTCTAAGCTAGAAGCCCTACACCTGACCAGCTTGGGCATGGATCAAGGTCAGGCTGGAGCACATTTCCCTTTGTGTTGTGTGATTACTGGGAAACAGATTGCACTGTACTGCTCCACTAATGGTGCAAATTGTGATTCATGGTTCGAGTTACATGTCTGCTGCAGATGGGAGTTGGACACCCCCCCAGGCTCTCCCGCACGGAGGATGGGCTCTTGGTGGTTGAGATGGATCTTAACTAGACATGGGCATGACTTGGCGAAATTGTCGTTTCCGTTTTTGGATATCGTTTCCTAACGGAAACTGACAATTAAGCTGTCAGGCGAAAAAAGAAAAATTGGGTCTGATTTGTCGTTGTCGTTTCTGGCATCGCGCGGTGGCGCAATGCACAAAAAAAAAGGGCCAAAAAAGCAGGCGAAAATATGCCTGCCTGAGGGCACCTACCAGAGGGGTGGTTTCTGGGGGGGGGTGGCCCCCAGCCTTCCCCCCCTCCTGTCCTGGGCTTGCCATGTGGTGCGGGGGGATCCAAAATGGCGTCCGCAATATTTTTTTTTTTGAAATCTTGGTCCAAAAAACCACCAAAGCACCACAGAAACATGCGAAAATTAGCTATTTTAAATGCTTGAATTTTTACAGTAGCAGCAGTGGGTTTTTTATAGCAGTAAAAGGTCGCACTGATTTTATTTTATTTTATTTTTTATTTTTTTTATACCTGCGCAATGATGGGCTGGCCATGGGATGGGACCATGCAAATTTTGGACCCATTCTACCAATCGCATGGCCAGGTTTTGACTGACACTTCTGGATGTGCAAGAGGGCATAAAAAGCCGAGGCACTCCCAGAAGAGTTGCAGTCCGGGCTTGGATATGGGTGGGAGAGGGATGTGTGTAGCTGGCTGCTGTGCTAGACTAGTTTCGATTTCGCGGAGCCTTTAGATTTCAGTTAGGCAGGGAGGGAGGGAATTGATTCAATTGAATTTTTTAGGAAATAATAATTCCTTTCATTCTCTGTCTGCTGTGGGGAATAGCAACACAGTTTATTCTTTTTTATTCTCCTGCAGTTTGTTAGGATTTCTTTTCTGATAGTGCTTCAAAGGGGGGGGGAGGTTTGAGTGGGAGGGGAGGTGTGGATTTATTTTAAAATTTTCATTTGCTTGGTGGCAAGCAAGCCAAGGTCCTTTCATACCCTGCCTGCAGCTCTGCTGTGGGTGCACTGCCCACTTTGTTTGCAATAAAAATTGCAATTGCTTTATTCGATGCAGCCTTGTGCAGCAAGTCAGTTTAAAGTGTTTTCCGCCTGCTCTGTGTCATTGCGGGACCCGCGCCTGCCGCCCACGCGCCCGCCGCCTGCGCGCCCACCCCTCCCCCCTGATGCTGCCGCCGCCCACCCATGGCCCCCCTGTCCCCCGCCTCCTGCCTAGGGCGCAAAAACACCTAGCGCCGGCGGGACGGCACTCGCTGGGACGTCAAATCGCGCAAAATCGCGGCGGCGGTAACGACAAACGACATGACGAAATGACAAATTTTTAAAAAATTTCGCAAAAAACGGAAATGACCCGAAACGGACCCGTCCCGAAAAACAACAACTTGAAAAAAAATTTTTCTGGTCATGCCCATCTCTAATCTTAACCTTTGCAGACAAGTTAGCAATACCTGGAATTTTAAGATGATGGGGAAGTACGAGATGTATGCTCAGGAGCTCGTGGACACTCTCCAGCCTAATGTTGTCTCCAATGTAATCAAAGAGTAACTCTTGGTCGCTGCTGTCCAGAGTGGGATGAGTGGGAAGGCATCCTTGGGGTTTCTGAACCCTCCTCCCCACAGTTGAAACCTCCTGGTGGGTCTTCAGTTGTCATCAAAACAGCTTCTTTAAGTGTACACAAATGTGCGCACACACAAAGATTATGAGAGGGATCTGAAACCCGGATTCTCTCCACCCCCCACATCGCAGGCCACTCTTGAAATTCAAAAGTAGGAGGTGAGCCGGGGGGGCTGTTCTTGAAGAAATGAACAGCCAGAGCCCTAGAGGTGCAGAATTAAATTTTGGTTGCAATCTCTTGAGAAGACAGGTGGTTGCATGATTCAGATTTTTCATGTACAGCTGGGCACTAACATGTGGAACATCTTTCTGGTTCTGGGATATCTTTAAGCCCAAGGCTTCCATTTGCCTGGGTTGGCTTTTCACACACGCATGGACGGGATCAATGAGACACAAGGAATGGGGTGGGGGAGTGGGAATTCATCCAGGAGGGTCCTCCCCACATGCCCAGCCACTGCCCAGCAACAGCTGGAGAGAGACAGGGCTGAGCAAAAGGCCATATTCTGTATAATAATTCCCAGAGGTAGTCCACACACACCGCCACCAGCAGCAGCCTGGAGGATACTGGGAGTTGTAGTCCAAAAGGAGCAGCCCTTCCAGATCCTGGTGCCATCTCCAGCCCTGCTGGGACAAAATCTTGTTGGGACAAAAATAGACTACCTATGATGTGACTTTTAGATGGATTGCCATGCATGATTGCATTGACTGATCTCATAAGAGCACCAGTGTTTCCATGCTAGTTTGCATCCCTCATAATGGGTTTTTTTTCTTTTTGCGTGCTCTTTGTAGCTTTAATGTTATCTTTTAATGTTGTAAGACACCTCTTCTAACTCCCTATTCTAATCTGTTATGAATGTTCTGGGCTGTATATTGTCCCTCATTATTGTAAGCCACTTTGGGTCCTTATCCAAGGAGAAAGGTGGTGTAAAAATATTCAAAATAAGTAAATAAATAAGTCTATTTCACTCCCTTAATCTCAAACTGAAGAAGATACTATTTTTTAAATGTGAATGGATCTTGCTTTTTCTGCTTTTAGGAAAAGTATAATATTTCTTTCCATCAGCCTTTCAAATTGTTTTATTCGCAGTGCTGTCTTTGTTGACATTGAATGGTGCTAGTTTTATTTTATTATGTTTTGGTTTTTGATCTGTTATACACTACCTTTGTGGCTCTGGTACAAAGGCAATATAAGTGTCCTACAAGTTAAAAAAAACCTAATGACTTCTGACAGAGAAGAACATGGCTTGTGTTTCAGACCCTGGACACATTTCTGCTTTGAACAACAGCTCCTAGAATATCCCTGCCTGTATGCCTTTTAGGAGTACCTGCAGGCTCAGGGATTGTGGGAGCTGTAGTCCAGAAAAGTAATTTACTAATTTGCATTAGTTCTGATGTGTTGCACGTAATAGATCACATCACCAGGAGCCTTTGGGTTAAATGGTTATCAGATCCTGTTCTTTTTCTTAGCATTTGTCCCACTTGGTGGTGGGGTCTGCTATTCTTTTTTTGCCTTCCACTTGGCGCAGTCATAGGCTAGGTCTGGGTGAGCCTGGGGGTTATTGGATCCTCCCTGTACAAAAATCAACCCAGAACAAGCACAGGACAAGCAGAGCACACTACTTATTGACAGAAAGAAACAACTAACATTTTCAGAAATGTCTTTTTTACTCTCAGGGAGAAATAATCTAGTCTTGTGACTAGAAATACAAAAACCTGGGTGTCTATTCCCTTCTCTTTTGAAAACTGGCTGTCTTTCCCTTTATGTTATTCTCAGTGCCCTTATATTACACTCGATTTATACAGCACATGTTTACTATGGACAGCTGTTATACTGCACAATAACTAGCAACCTGTTACCATAAATGGTATAATAGCTGTGCACTGTGCTTCCCGATGGAAAACAAGCCCTCACCACTCCTTTCTGCCAAATTGTTACTGAGCTGCCAGATCGCATGTGGCAGATTTCATGACCGTAGTCCTTTCTTCCAATCAAGGAAAGAGGACATTCTTAGAAGATTCATGAACATCTTCATTTTTGTTTCCTTCTAGCTGTTGCCCTGTTAGGTGTCATTAACACAGTTACAATTAATTACCTGAGATTCACTTTCCAAGGCCAGCTTCTGCACCTGCCATCCACCACCAGCATCATCAACTGGTTTGAGGATATATGAACATTCCTGCTGGATCAGAGTAATGCCCCCTCTAGTTCAGGATCTTACTTCCCACAGTGGCCAATCAGAAGTCTATAGGGAGCTTAGAAACAGGACACAAAAGCTCCTGTTGCTATTTCCTAGGGTTTCCTTGGAGGAAGCATGCACAAGCCCAAATCCTATTTGTTAAACTTTTAATTAATTTAAATTAATTTTAGCAGCAAAAATGATGGCGTCATCAGCATCCACCACACAAAGTTACATGAACAAAATGTGTTGACCCTAGTCGTTGACCTAATACCTTTACATGGCTATTTCTGTCAGTGGCCATCATCATATCTTATAAAAACAAATCCCATCATTTGTGTGTGTGTGTGTGTGTGTGTGTGTGTGTGTGTGTGTGTGTGTGTGTGTGTGTGTGTGTGTGTGTGTGGTGTCTTTTGTGTGTTTGAAATTTTTGACAATTACATTTCATTGGGTGACCCTGGATTTCAGAACCATAAAGGAAAGAAGGGAAACTGGACCCTATTGATTTTTTTCATAGGTTTAACCATTCCCCCCCCAAAAAATGAGAACTGTTAGAGAGCTCAATTGGTTGGTTGGGAGTTCAGTTCTCCACTGTGCCTCCTTGACAGGTGCTGGGTTCAATTATCCATAGGGTCCCTGCCAGCTCCTCAGTTCTAAAATTATTATTATTAAATGCCTCAAACTTTGTACTAGTTCTCCACAGAAGAGTTGCTCCACCCTCTATGACCATTCTTTTCTGCATATTTTTCATTGATATTCATGTTAAGGTGTGGTGATGAAAAATTTGCACAGCATTTCTTTTTCATTGCTTTTCAAATTATCTGCAACATGGAATTAACCTTTTACTTAACAGCAACACAGTACAGTGGTACCTGGATTTATGAATTTATTGCATTCTCCAGGACACTTTGTATTGCAAAAAATTCTTAATCTGAAATCCAGACTCCAGCATGCACTGGGGTAGTGCTATAAACTTGCAAAACAGATTTGTAAACCGAGGCACTGTTAAAAAAAAATCATAAACCAAGGCATTTTTTCCAATGGATTTTCATTTGTAAACTGAAAATTATGTTAACTGAGGTGTTTTCACTGAAGTATCTGCTGCAACTCCTAAATTCTTTCATGGTCAGTAATATGCAGCTGAGATCACATCACTGTGTAGGTAAAGGCAAGAGATTTTGTTCATCACTTTACAGTCATGCACTGATGTACATTTGGCATTATAATACTTAGCTACAGATGGGTGTTTCATTTCAGAAGGAGTCCGGTTCAGAAAATGAAACACAGCAGCATTCGGAACAGGGATCCAGCCTCTCGAACGAAATCAGCCACTGACTTACCTTCCAATCAGGAAGAAGCCTCTGACACTACTTCTTTCCTTCTCCCTGGTGATGGCCAATCAGACAAGGAGGCAGGATGATGCATGTCCTTGCACAGCTCTTGATTGGCCAGTGCCAGGGAGAAGGAAAGAGGTCTGCATTGGAGGCTTCTTCCTGATTGGAGTTTCGCCCACGCAACCCAAACAAAGGTAAGACAGTGGCTGATTTTGCTCTGGAGGCTGGATCCTGGTTCCAAACGCAGCTGTGCTGCAGTCCATGGAGATTCCCCAGTCAATGTTTAACAATGCAATCCTATACACAGCTACTCATACTTACCTATTATGAGGAAACCCCACCAAACTCAAGAAGATTAACTTCTGAATATCTATGCACAAGTTTGCACAGTGAGCCACTATGTTCACTATGCATGGGATCTGGCACCTTTTGTGCAACATCCTGAAATGAAGTCTTTCAAAAAAGTTATCTTGAAAATTGAACCATATACTGTATAAGTTTGTAATTAATTGAGGGACGTTATTTTGGGAAGCAAATATTATATGAAGAAAAAAGGCATTGTGTCCAAAATATACATGGTGTTGTTGAAATTAGGCTTCAAAGAATTGTATGAGTAAAGAAAATAGGTAGTATTATCCCAAAGTTGCAGATATATATTGGAATATATTTATAATTTATCTACATGTTCTGCTCTGTTAAAAAAACTACATTAAGATAAAGAGATAAGGACCAAAATCCTGTTGGTTAGTGTAGTAAATTGCACTAGAATGGGTCCATTGAATCAGTGGGGTTTTGGTGAGGAGTCAACTCATCCATAAGGTATACTGATTCAATGGGCTTACTCTAGTGTTATTTACTACACCAACCAACAGGATTTGGGGCAATATATCACCCTCAGTAAGTGTTGTAGGTGTCTATTAATTACAAATCCATATAGTGAGTAACAAGAACAATTAAGTAGCTTTGTTTAGTTGGGTTCATAAAAATTACTCATTGTGCACATTTTAGAACACCTCAATTCATTGATAGGAAGAAGAACAAACTAAATTCCTTAACTATTTCTTCCTGAGAGAGTAACCACTGCCACCCATTTCTTTCTGCAAAATTCATTCATTAAAACATATTCCATATGAAGATCACCACTTCAACCTACACCAAACTTAAGTAGTTAAGAGTTGGTCTAAATAGCCCTGTATACATTCCAAACTTAGGCTGCATTCCCAAATTCTGTTAATTCACATCATTTAAGGTACAATCCCTCTCATGAGCAGTCTCCACTATATACAGTGGGAGCTATTTCCAAGTAACCCTGCAGTAATTTGTCCTATTCAGTCCTATCAAACCCAACTCCTTCCAGTATTGTGCACTCTTCTATTACTGTATGTGCTATGGTTAATCTTCTCAAAACATTAGTCATGATGTTCAGGTTCCCCTAATCTGAATTTGGGGATAGGGAAGAGGGTTTATACCAAAACAAAACAACAATAGCAATACTAACAACAAAACAGAAGTATCAGTGAAAGAGCATCTCATCCAAATACAATCCAACAGCATAGACTTGTTTGCAATTCCTAGAACGATGATTATTTTGACAAGTATTTTATCTGTGACTGTCGTGTTACAAATAACTATCACTGATGCATTTGGTTTTTACTACGTGTTTTAATTCTGTACTGGTTTGATTTAAAATGGAGATTATAGAAAGAGATTGGGGAAAAATGCCAACCAGAAATGCTAGCCATGAGTTGATAAATCACCCAAATTTCAGCAGAGTATGAAGGAAAAAACAGATGCACTGCAGAAAGATTCCCACAGAGCAAAGCAATTAATGAAACAAACCTAAACACAGGTATCAAGAGGAGCCAACCCTAAACTCTTTAAACTCAAGTAATACAATATACAAGGAAAGTCTCTTCATATCCCAAAAGAGATGACAACCAGTCTTCCTATTGTTGAGTCTCTAGGCGTTGTGTGTAGGTGTATAGAACTGGAGGGCCGGTACATGTCATGCAACCATCTGACTCAAGCCATTGAGGATTTTACCCTCACCTTCCATCCATCCTCAGTAAATATAGGGGGAAAGATAGGGAAAGCCCTTATATAAAAAATAGAAGAAAATTCACTAAGCAACCATAGCAGAGACACTCCAAGATAAATTTGAAATCAAACTTTCAAAACATATCCAATTTATTATTCAGGCTCAGCAAAATTTCTCAATCCTTCACTGAAGCATTCTCAATACTGTTGCTTTGAGACTCACAGAACAGATGTAAAAGATAGCCTGTGAGTAGAATAGCATGGTCGTTATTAAGAAGACTGAGTGTGTCTCAGAAGGAACTTCTTTCGCTACCCAGACTTCGCAAACTTATTTTGTTTTGTGAGAAGTCCTTGGAACTTGAGCGTGGGATTCTTCTGAAGTCTTATTTTTCAAATACAAACAGAATGCCTGAATCATATCTCTTTAACATTAACAGTAACATGCTTTCAGCTCTACCGATAAGTTATCTATAATGTCCGTTCTAGCGCTTTTAAGTTATAAATTCTCTTTTGATTTCAAGCATGCTTGTTTGCTATGGCCAGTATGAAGCCACTGGTTTTTCAGCTTTTGTTAACATAACAGTACTTTCACTGTACAGTTTTTGAGCTTATGAAATCCAGTTAAGGCTTTCCACTTCCTTTTTCCTAATGTAAGTTTTTTCCCTTCTAAAAATAAAATAAAATAAAAATGTTATGGAACTTGCTATGCAAAAAAGTGGCTGGTTGCCACTGAAGAGTGTTCATTACATTCTGAACTATAGAAATACACTTACACAGACCCTGAAAATATTTATTCATCCAGACCCCACTACCCAACATTCATAAAAGACTAATACTTAAACAGCTAAGGAAAGTCCAGTACTTCTGACGAGATTTCTCAGTGTTATGACAATACACTAACATTATTTTGCAAACAATATGAGACATGTGATGTGGGGTGGGGGGCACAAACTGGTATACAAAATCCAGGAATAAACTTGACAGTAAACTTTTCATTACTATTACTGCAGTGAGAAGTCCGTGTAAAGTGCAAAAAGGTAGATAAATTGCCCTTTGAAAATTGTAAGCAACTACAGGGGAAAAAATTGACTACAAACCTCTCAAATATAAGCATCTGAGATTAGTCTAACCCTAACCCTAATCCTATCACAATTTGTATATGTAGTCACAGATTTTTAATCGGAAGCTACTACGTATTGTTCATTTGAAGAAGATTGGAATATCCCTGTTATGCCATATTATATGATTTCTAAAAACAATATTAATATGTTAAAGGAAAAAATAAACTAAAATTAACTAGATTACTATCAGAAATCATTCAATCAGAATAAAGTGCTATTTATTCACACAAAATTCAACAGAAGGAATTTAACTCCAGTATAGGGTTAACTCATTGAAATCAATGGACTGAAATTTTGGCAGGATTTTCCCCACAGGCAGATCTCTTTAATCAAAGCAGCTTTCAAAAGTATGCAGAGATAACATAATTTTGCACATAATGCTACTGGATTTTTCCCTTCAGTGTCATTCTGTTGCTGCAATACTGCATTCTCTCCTCTTATGCATTCATTTTTATTTTACTACAAAATCCATCTAGCATACTGTACTAAATGGGTTTACATACAATGAAGCAACCTTTTCAAGCCTCCAGCAATGCTACAAGCCAAATACAGCTACACAGAAATATGCAGAGAAAAGAATTTCACTACTGGAGGAACCGTAAAAGACAGAACCCTGATCCATTTATTTACATGACTATGTCCTGGGATGCTTTTGAAAGCAGTTTTGCCCTGCTGTCAACATTAGACAATGTTATTTTCTACATAATGTCCTTTTATCACCCACCCCCAGCTTAATTTTTCAGAGCATCTGTCAGTGCAGGAAGCAGTTCTATAGACAAATATTTGTCCGATGCAATAAAACCAAAAGCAACATATGAAATGAGATTAGATAAAGTGAGCTTGTGCGTGTGCGTGCGTGCGTGCGTGTGCGTGTGCGTACACACACACACACACACACACACACACACACACACACACAAAGGATTCAACTTTAAATAAGATCACCTCTCACAAGAAGCCTTTTTTTTAAAGAGGAAAAGGAAAAGAGCAAGAAGCAAGTACAAGTCTGCAGCTCCGTTGCTGTACTTCACTTACCTTTCTGAGCCATATTGTTCTCTGCTGCAGAAAGGTCAGGCAAAGGGCAAGCAATCTACCCAACATTAAGAATTTGCTGTCTAAACATCAGTGCTGCTGGCCAGCTCCTTACCGTATAGCATGCTTCTGGTTAGCTGTCCCCCCATCGTACTGCGCAAGGTGGCTTGGCTACCTTGCAGTTTCCTCTCTCACTGAGCAGTAATGCAGAACTCTGTGCGGGCAGTCATTGTCAGCATGCACCATACATGCACGCTCCGCCACAGAGAGGTTTAAAATGCCACTTGCTACATGCACACTCACTAACACAGGACAGAAGCTGTGATCAGCCTCCACCCACTTTCCGACCCTCTCTGGCTTAGAGTAAGCAGAGGCATATGTCATGGTTATTTACATAGGGAGGAGACTTGTGACTCTGAAATAGCTAGGGAAGCTCAAAGCATTTTTACCCATGCAACATCCCAGCCTCAAAGTAACCCAAGGGCAACTAAACACCTTCCAGCCACCAGTTATTCTCTTGTACCTGATCTTGGCTTACACCTCAAATAAATCACCAAGAGAGATACTGTGGATTTCTTCACAGCTCAAAAGCAGTGGCTGCATGCCTAGTTTTTAACCCAAAGGTACTCTTGCTTTTAAGCAAAGCAAGATTTTGTTACAAATATAAAACAGATCAGCTTACAGGTTTGGCTTTCATTGAAACATGTTTTTCCACTTCCGCCATTATGCAATTAGAAAGAAAGAAAGAAAGAAAGAAAGAAAGAAAGAAAGAAAGAAAGAAAGAAAGAAAGAAAGAAAGAAAAATTTCCTCTCATGAGGTAACTCCAAATAAGCTATACATCTACAGGGCTAGATGGGAAACTCAAACCTGAATGGTTCTGTTACCACACAACACTGGCCCTTATTCCTCTGCTGGTTAATTGTTAATTATTAAAGAGGGAGAGGGAAGTTTCTGAAATACAGGATGATTCACCTCAGTTTCCAATAGCAAAAACACCCCCACTGCCCCTTCACTTTAGCTTTTGTGCCAGGATCACAGGCTCAGCTCAGACACAATCCAGCCTGTTCTGCAGTCCATTAACTCTCTTGATTAACTGCAGTGAGTGTTATTAAAAGCATCCAGTTGCAGAAGCAGGTTGGTTAGAGAGGTGTATCCTCCTCCACAATATTTTACGTTGTTCTTTTATTCCAATCAGATAGACACCAAGGTTTTCAAATACAAATTTTAGCTTTACCAAAGCATTCAATAAAAATAACTTTATACTGATGATTTCAGGTGCAGAAATCACACCTTGGTTGTTATTTGACTACCATCTTTTATTGATACTCCAGGTTATGGAAACTAAGAAAGGGTTACAAATCAAGCTTCTGCTGAGGTACAAAGCAGTAAGCATAGAGTGGCAGAGAAGAATTGAAAGGTACATGGGACGTAGGAAAAGAGAAACAGAGAGCACCAACCAGGTGTAAAGAGGCAAGTGTAAGTGCTCAGCTGAGGAAGAAAAGTGCCTTAAACATGTGCAAAGGTGATTTTTTTTTTAACCTGAGAACCTGTCAGATTCTATTTGGTGAGCTGGACTTTGCAGATAATGATAATCCAGGTCCTGCTTTTGGTAAGTTCACTAACATGTAAAGCATGGTTTAACACACTTGCCAGTTTGACCGAGTTGCTGGCACCATCTATGTCTGTTGGCCAATGGCCAGGCACTGGGACAGTCAAAGTCAATTAGTAGAATTCATAATCTCTGCTACCCTGACTCCCTCTGATCCACTGACACAAGTGATGAACAAATAGGTCCTCTAGAGAAATGCACAATATTCATATGTTGAACAATTAATTATGTGTAAAGAAGGAAAACTTACATTAGCGCCCTAAATATTGCCTGTGTTGCTTGGTTAACTCACAGCAGAGTAACTACAGAGCAGGACTGGGGTATCTTGGTTTACACAGGTGTTTCAGATTTGAACTTCCAAAAGACCCAGCCAAGATGGCTAATGATAAGAGATTATCATTGAACTTCCAAAAGACCCAGCCAAAATGGCTAATGATAGGGGTTCTGGTTTATAAAACGTATACAGATGTCCATATACTATTTAGAACACAAGCTGAAGATGTAGATCTGTCTCCAACATGGTCAGAACAGGCACTGGAAAATTCATCACTCCACCTAGAACAGTGATGGCAAACCTTTTAGAGACCAGGTGCCCAAAATATGATTCAAAACCCACTAAATTTTCGCAAAGTGCCAATACAGCAATTTAACCTGAATACAGGTGACTGTGAAAGGGGAATATTGAGTGCCCACAAAAAGGGCTCTGAGTGCCACCTTTGGCACCCCTGCCATAGGTTCGCCATCACTGACCTAGAACCTACTGAGCCTAGTGCCCCCTAAGACTAACCGACACTATCCTCTTGTCAAACAAAAAGTGCACACCCACTTGGAACCAAGTCCCATTCAGTTCATCTATGTATGGCATTACAGTGTGAGTAGTTTTCTTAATTTTACAGATATTTCTATGTAACCATGGTTGCCTTTGAGCTCACTTTATGGAAGAATATAATCGAGAAGCATAACACAATCTTCTGTTATAGGCACAAATATGCTACACCAGGGTTTCCCAAATTTGTTATTATGGAGCTCTGATGGTGAATTTTTATACTTGCTTGGTGTACATGGGGCCAGTATGCCTTATGACCTAGAAAACACTTATCTATTGATCTTTATAGTTCAATAGGAACTCCAAATGTTAGGGGGTCAGGTACCTTCTTCCTTGAACCATGATCTCCAGATATTTATCTGACAATCAACTATTTGGAAATCACTGAGATACAAAATTATTTGAATAGGAAAAATCCTGGGTTGATGGTACACATCATCAGTTGCCCTTCAATCATGCAGTTCAATAATATCAGTCATCCTTAACATTATAGAAAAAAGGCTATTCTTGATATAGACACACTTCCTATTTTACATGGTTTTTCTAAGCATGCTTTCCAATACATGTTTGCTTGCTCAACATCCATTGTTATATGACCAAATGTGACTTTATTAGGGCATGTAGAAATGCAGTACAGTATACTTGTTACAGATCACCTACAGAAATAAATACCAGATGTGAATATGTTTTACATATCTAGCAGCCAGTTTCAACATGCATTTTTAAAATTAACTTTCTGGAACATTCTTACCTTACAGCTTTGAGAAGAACATTACAGATGAATCAGTAAATACACCGATGAAAGGAAAATTATGGAGGCAGCAGTGGCAAAAACATGAGGATTACCAGTGGACAAAGATATTGTCAGAAATGCCTGTAAAATATCAGCAAACAAATGTCTCTCTGTGTATGTGTATTCATTCAATTTATATAGTGGAAACACACACACACACATACAGAGAGAGAGAGTATATTCATTTAACCAGTTTCGGAGTTCTATAGGACATGTAGTCGTACTGTTTGAAACACTGTCAGTAGTAATCAAAAAAACACCATTGTATTGTTAAAGGAGTGTAATAATTACACCACATCTAGTAATAAGTAAGTGCCCACAAGATAACTACCCTGAAGACAGAATCAGAATGCTCCTGCTTCATATAGTTTCATCTAATATTCCACTTCAAAATAAAAATATGGATGGAATCCCTTTCTAAACATCCCTAATTAATAATAATTTGTATTGTTGCCAAAAACTTCCAAGAAAAACCAGTCACATTGCCTTAATGGTGAACTCATTTTTATACTCTACTGCTCTTAATGCTTATCTTAAACCTCTTTCTCTGCAGCTAAAGATTATCCTCTTTTTTGCCCCATAATCAGCTGCAAGCCACAGAAATACTCTTCCTCCAACTGAGAAGAACTGCATTCCTGTAGCAGGTAAGGTATATTTCTAAATTCTTACACATCCATTATTCTGGAAAAGGTATCCTATGAATAAAACAAGGCACCAGAGAAGTCACAATAATTCCCTGATTATTTATCTCCTGAGAGATTTTTTCACTCTTCAGGAACCAGGAATATACGTTGTGAAATTCTCTCCCTGCTGCAGTTTGCATTTTTACAGCAGTTTCTTGGCAGTCACAGCTTCTACTTAATCCTGCTGCTGCATTTCTAGCAATGCTGCAGGAACAGTCTGCATTGCTGAACTTGCAAGATCGATAACAAACCTCAGAACAAACATGCGCACAGCAAGACTGGGTCAAAGAGTTTGCATCAGATTGCTTACACAGTTAGATGGTCCTTAAAATAAAGTTAGGTTATGGAATTTAAATATATCAGTCCATATTTGTGAACCTTGGGATTTTGTGGAGATTCCCTTTTGAAAGTGAATAGATGGGCACTGCAACAGTATGGAAGAAAGACGTATTGTAAGCTGGGTATCCTGTAAGCTTATGCTAGCTGTGGCTGATAGTGCTTCATGCACGTATGTACATGGCAAGATTTAGTCCCCCCCCCCAACTGTATGTTTTTAATATGAAATGCAAAAAACAAGAGTGTATGTGCCCTCAAGTAGTCAACAGAGAAGGGCAGAAGTCAAAGTTTATTTTAAAACTCAACTTTATTGCCCAAACTAATGAAATAACTCCCAGCTGCTTCAACCATTCAAGTCCTCCTTCAGCGCACCTCAGTAAATCCAGTTCTGGGCAGCCCCTATAGGGACCACTCACTTCACCTTCTTGTAGCTTGGTTCTGATTTCTTGAGGCTCCTTCCTCTTCCTTGAACAAGGTTATTTCAGATAATCTAGTATATAGCCTGCTAGAGGAAGGTTATGCTAGAGAACGGTTATCAGGCTCCTCTCCTGCCCATTCAGGGGCATCAACCCAGTTCTCTCTCACTGTTCTGCTTGACTTCCCCAAGGACTGTCTCCAGCTCTTCCTTGGGTTCCCCTTTCTACTTTCCTTGGTTGGAGATCCCTGTGGTGGGACCTTCCCCACCTTTATCTTCTTCTTACCCATTCCGGCCTCTTCATCCTCCAATAATCACAGCAGCGTTCAACCTCAGGTAGTGCCTGGGAGAAGGGATCTACCCTATTTATTATTTATTATTTACTATTTATTATTTATTTATTTGTTAATCTTATACCCCGCCCATCTTCCCAGTGGGAACTCTGGGCGGCTTACAATAAAAATAATAATACAAACAAACAGATAACAAGCAAGCACAAAACAAAAGGGAAAGCAGCAAGATGGCAGGCCAAAAAAAAAAAAAAAACCCTAACTAGAAAGGTCACCAAACGCCTCCCTGAAGAGGTGAGTCTTCAGGGCTTTTTTAAAGGCAGGCAGGGACTCAATCAGGCGCAGCTCACTGGGTAGATGGTTCCAGAGCACAGGCCCCACCACAGAGAAGGTGCGGTCACGCGTCCATGATTTCCGCGCCACTCTGGGTGTGGCCACCCTTAGTGAGCGCACCTGCGCCAATCTTGTGTGTCTGGTCCCAGTTGACCTTTGAGAGATACGCTCCGCCATATACTCTGGTCCCAAGCCATGGAGGGCTTTGAAAGTCAAAACCAGGACCTTGAACCTAATCCGGAGGACAATGGGGAGCCAGTGCAAGTGAGCCAGAACTGGGGTGACGTGCTCGAATCTCCGAGCACCCACCAGCAGCCTGGCCACTGCATTCTGCACCCATTGTAAGCTCCGGACCAGGGTCAAGGGCAACCCCACGTAGAGGGCATTGCAGTAGTCGATCCTCGAGATCACCAGGGCCTGCGAACCTATGGCATGTGTGCCCAAGGTGGCAAGCAAAGAGCTTTTGCCTGGCACACAACAAGCTCCCTGCCCCCCACTTCCCCCTCTGCTGGACCAGCCATGGGGAATTTGTGGAGGGGGAGGGGGCAGGGAGCATATTGCATGCCGGACCGAGCCAGCGGGCTCCTGCACTCTCATCTCCCCCCACACACACACACACCTTCCGCCGGGACAGGGAGAAGAAGCGGCGGTGGGAGAGGAGAGGCCCGGGCACTGCCGCCGCCACAGAGGGAGGCGAACGCTGCGGGCCTTTCCTCCAGCCGCCTCCCCAGGTCACCTGATGAGGGGCCTGCGGGCAGCTGACAGATGACGCGGCCCACCCGGGAGAGGCATGATGGACTCCGGGAGTTCCTCCCACCACCACCACCGCTGCAGATGACCCTGACCCTGCCGACCCCGTCATCCTCACGCTCACCCCCACCCCTGCCCTGCCGCAGCTGCCGATCCCAACCCCCCACTGCTGCCATCGCCATCACCATCACCCTTGCCACCTCTGCCGCCACCAACCCCGCCTCCGCCACCATCACCACTGCCATCCCTGCCCCTCCCACTGCCGCTCCCGATTACCCTAACCCCGCCGCCTCCACTGCCTTTGCCCCCCTGACCCCCTCCCGCTGCCACTAATCCTGACCCCCGGCACCGCCACCGTCCCCATCACTGAGTTTGGGCACTCGGTGCCAAAAAGGTTCACCATCCCTGCTATATAACATAGGGTAGATTTTGTGGAGCTCCAATGTGACACAGTGGTAAACTCCCCAGTGGAGTCCCACCCCACCAACTCATGTGATGCTAATTGTCACTGAAACCTTGAGACCCATCAATTCCAAAAGGCACTGAGAACTGGGGAAAAAGAGGTTCCAGCAAGGCTAAATTTCACATTTTGACTATCATTCACAAGGTATTCTTGAGAAGTAGGTCAAAATAACGGAATTGTTAATTAACAGGAAATACTAGACATGATATATGTTCAGCCTATGATGAAGATTCAGCATGTTATATTTCTTTTGCATAAGACTAGTTCACATCAGAACATTCCTAATAGTCTTGAAATGGAATCAATGAACAAGCCCAAGATTTCTTTCTCTAATCTACTAACTCATCATACAACTTTTTTTACTCTATTCACTACTGTATCTATATTTCCCAAGCTCTTGAATAACCAAATTAATTGCCCAATGCATGTAATGCAGTGTTTAGCTTGGAGATTAATTTTTTAACATTCAGACAGAGTAACTAACAGTCTGAATTTGCTGCTGCTCTACTGGATTATATCTATTTCTTTTCTTTCCAACACTGTGCAAGGTAACACTTTGTAAAAGACCTCTTTATCCCCTGTTGCCCTTGAGCTATTATTATCTGATGTCTTGGAGCACTTTTTTTTTTAAAAAAGTTCTCCTCTTTTGAGACCCCACTGGGCTCTCTTAAAGGCCTCTTTCAGGTAAATGCACCAGGGAGCAGCTAGCAATATTTATGGCAGCTTTGAAAGCTTATTAAGAATATATGCCTCTGGGCTCATGGGGTCCAAATGAAATCTTTAAAATATCCGGCTGTACAGTGGTAATGGACCTTTTGTTTTCCTTTCATTGTAAGAGCAAGCACCTATCTATAAAAAACTGAATAAACTCTGAGACCAATACATATACTACAGTGATTTTGAATATCTTATATCACCATTACTCCATATAACCACCTATGATGCATCTCTTTCTTTAAAAGCTTCTTTAAAACTTTTGTAGATCTGCCCATCTGTTTTCAAATCCCAGAGATTTGCAATAGTTATGTCTATAAAACTTAGTACTGCACTTAGTTATTGTGGAACGATAAAAAAAATCCTCAATTTTTTTAAAAAATGAACATATCAGTATCCTGTCATTATCTCGGATATTACAGAGGCACACAGACCATCTCTCACCATGAGAGTCCTTGATTGTATATCACAAATGCACGTGCTCTCTCTTTCTGCATATTTTGTATTTACAAGACCTTCTGCAACACCACTGTTATTTCAGTCTCCTAAGACCCAGAAAATACATCAAAGGGGATCAGAGAAACTGCTGAATTGGGCAGATAATAAAATTCCACTCTGCACAGAGTTCCTCTCAGAGTGATGCAACTAACTAATTTTGGGAGAACGCTCCGTTCCCCTTCAAATGGCCATTCATACTTCTTCTTTTACAGGGAACAGTCCTCTATTTGAGTCAGAAAGCACTCTTCTTTTTAAAAGTGACCTATGTTTGAAGGACTGTCTTAGATCTGATTTAACAATAAAGGAACATCAGAAACCTCAATATTGCCTATCCACAGTTAGAACCTGGACAGCAGAGACAGTAAGGACTGGTCCCAGTCTTCTCCGTTATGATGAGGTGTAATTCTGTAGATCTACACTAACAATGTCCTCTTTTTTATTTATATGGCAGCCAAAACTCTGCTCACAAGTTGGGTTCAATCACAGGTAGCCAGTCAGTCTTCCATCCTTCTGAGATTGGTAAATTGAGTAACTGGCTCACTGGGAGAAGGTGAAATGTGAACCCTATAGAATTAAATTAGGAATTTAAATCAAATTGAATTAAATTATGAAGAATCTTTTCCATTTATAAAAGCATGTTTTGTTTTTAAAACAATTTTAAAAGGAAGTAAAACACAATGTTTTAATATTCTATTGTGTATAGCTGTTGCAGAAAGGTCTAACAGAGAAGTTAAAGATGTCCTGCTCTTACAAGCAGCTGTAATAGGGAAGTTAGAAAAAGTAACACATGACAACTAGGGGACAGCTTTAAAAAAATCTACAGTCCAGAAAAATGCAACAAACTAGCACACCTTTATGCAAGAAGACAAAGACAAACTTAAATATGAGACCTTCATACTTAGAGCCCAACACAATATGAAAAATCTTCTAGAAATGATAACCACATTTTAACAGCAGTGCAAAACCCAGCTATGCACTGAGTAAAATCTTTGGATTTTAAGCCATATTGAAATGCTCTGCCATGAGATTTATTGTTGGCCAAACCCAAAGGCCTCCTTTTCTCCATCTGCCATATGAACTCCAGTTCCTTTCCATATCTTTGTACATCCTAAGACAACAAGATAACATAGAGAGGAGCATATACGTGTCGGATCGAGACAGTGTTGTCCCATTTCAAGCAAAGATAATAACAGGATATCCTGGTTATTAAGAGTCCATTTTGAGCAGAGTAAATATTTGGAAATGTGCAGGCAACGTGAATTATTGCTCATATCATTCCAAACTGTATTTTCCTCAATTAAAGAGATCACAGTTTTGGCTTGGCCATCTTTGTATGCAGACATGAGATACAAATTGAAGGCTCTGCATATGGGCTAAACAGCTGCCTAGCTGACCCGCGATTGGTTCCCAGTACTGGATCTCACTACTCTGCAAGCAGCTTTAGATTACCTCTTTTCAGTCATTCAAGAGCTCCTCTAAATACTTAATAAATGCACATGTGGTGATAAGGGTAGAGCAATATAGTAGCATGGTAAATGGTATATTTACACCACTATTTACACTTTAATTTTGAAAACCTGATCATTTGTGCAAGGCTTTTGCTATGAAGTCTGCCAGGAAACTATATACTGTAACTTGTAAAAAATGACATCAAACTCCTGCTTCTTTCAGAGACATTGAATGATTGCTTGATCTGAGAAATATTCCCGGTTTTTAACATATGACACCTTTGGCTTAAGCATGGAGGGTCTCCCCCCCCCAATGCTGGGGACTCCATTTCCCCCTGTTTTCTTCTCACTACAATTACAGATTGTAAGTGTAAGTAAATATACCTTTTCTACTTTAAGTGCTTCTAGAGTAGTTTTTAATCATACAAAGTGCTGGTTTATGCAGAAAAGAAATAAAGGAGGGAGGGGTGATGCGACTGAGCAAGCAGATACAGTATTCTTCATGTTTCTCTTTGGATTTTTTTTACCCCATGCTCTGCTAACCAAAAAGGAGTAGGCAAAAATCACCAGTACCTTTGAGTAAGGTGTGGCAGGAAAGTGCATATGAAAAAACTGGGAATTAAGTCTTAAGCACAGAATAGTTAGCAGTTAACCCTGTTTTATGGAGAGAGAGAGAAAGACCAAAAAAAAAAACCCCAACCACTAAATGACAGTATTTTTGTGGCATGACAAGCTGTGGAGATAGCTATCTACAGGCAGAGTAGGGCGCACTGAGGATAGAATGTGTTTGCTAGAAATATCTTTGTACTATTTGTACTTGGTGTAAAATAAATCTCATGTTATTTTCATTTCATTCTGTAGTGTAAATGTCCTAGATGTAAGGTTTTGATTGTGCACAGGACAATGGCACCAATTGGTCACATTTATCTTTTAACCCAATCCACTGTACAATCTGGTTGAGGAAAGAGAATGTTGTCTCTAGTTTTTCCTTAGTCTGAGAGCAAAACATTAACAACAACAGCTAGCTGGCAGTACAAGAATCTAATTCCTGGCCTTGTTTGGGTCATAAAACAGTGATGTGGACCTCAGATAGCCTACATTCTACCAACCACAAATTTATTCCAGCAGATCTGTTAACTATTCACACACACTTACAGAATGTAAAGTAACACTTGTGTGGGAATATTGTTCAGGAATTAAAACAGAATCACACAATCATAAAATAATTGAGTTGAAAGGAGCGTATACCACCAAGTCCAAATCAATGTATATCTGACAAATGGTTGCCGAATTTTCTCTTTAGGCAAAAAATCAGAGTATTTGCATCTTGACCCTGAAAAGAAAGATCTTATACAGTATTTCAGAAATCTATTCAGTGAGTTGTTCCTCTCCTAAATGCTGCACCTGAATAAGCATCTGAAAACTAAATTTCTGTAGAATTTGTGCTAAGATTAATGCTTAAATATTTGTTTCAGGGAGAAATATATTATATTCTTCTACTACAGAAACCTTCATTTAATTCTCACCAAGTTTTGATTGGAGAACATTTAGACTAAGAACATCTATTCAAATCCCGCACTCAAAAGAGGACTTCCTGTTCCGGCTACACTGTGGCAGCACAACTTGACAAATGCTCCAGCTTATCAAGTTGAATTCCTCCAGATAAAGGGGCCCCTAAGGGGATAAGATAAAGAGGACGGAAGAGAATGAGATGGTTGGACGGTGTCATCAATGCAACCAATATGGATTTGACCAAACTCCGGGAGGCAGTGGAAGATAGGAAGGCCTGGTGCGCTCTGGTCCATGGGGTCACGAAGAATCAGACATGACTGAACGACTGAACAACAAAGGGGATAAGTTTTCCCTGGAGGGGAAACAAAGAAAAGGCAGTGCCTGCAAACACAAAGGGATCGGCAGTGAACTTTGGTAGAAGCAGGAAAATGCCTTGCCATCCACTGGGGGAAGACCAACACCATTCTGGCGAAGGCACAGCTGTCGGTTCTGGACACTGTAAATAAGCTGTATATATTTGGCATGTCATGAGTAGATCTGCTTTCCCCCCCTCTACTTATCTACACGAAGCCCCTCCTTGGATTTTGATAGCTTTCTTCAGATAAATATCAACCCCCCTCCTCTTCTGCGGCTCTTAGTGAAGAGGTGAATATTTTGAAAAGATAAGTACAGAAGAAGTGGGTTTTTTCACACTACATTATATCCTCGCTGCTTTATTGCTTTTATTTTGAGGAAATTAGTTTATGTTATGCTCTTTGGTATGTGGTGACTCTAAAATGCAACCCTAAAGGAAATTACTTTATGCTTTTTGTACTTTTGATATCTGCTGGACTTAATGACGCAGTTTTGAGAGCAGCATTGGAAAAGCTGTTTTTTAAAGAACTCTTTTTTGACATTGAGAAAATCTCATGTTTTGAAAACAAAGGTGGAAAGATAGCTATTCTTTGCCTCTTGGACTTTAATTCAGTCATCTCCTTCAATACCCCTCCCTTTTGGAAATTAAATGGCAGAAACTATAATTACAAGCATTTTAACTTTTCCAATCCGGATAAAGTAACAGAAATAGAACCGATGTATGACAACAACAGGAACTGTGCAAGGTAGAGCTCAATATGAACTCTTGGATATCATGAAATCTCTGGGGAAAACCAAAATTAGCTCAAATCAAGAGATTATAACAGAACAGAGGGCAGATTTCAACACGAACACAAATATGACAGGAATGGTGCAGGCTAAGCCTTTAGATGTGACAAATCCACAGAATATGATAGCTGCATCTATTTTACTTAATATGGGTGCCAAAATTTGGGAATTTTTCAGTAGCAGAGCAGCCATCAAGATTACTATCAGTATCAAGATAATACAACAATCTATGAATAAAATGGATTTGACAAGGGAAAAACAACTTGTAAAGATAAGGAGCTTGGCAGGGAAAAGGGAAAATTGAAAAAAAAAGATTTTTTTGGCTTAGTGAATTTATATAAAATGTTTTCTGTATTCTGATTGATTATCTAAGGCTACTAGATAATTTGTATGGTATGGGAAACGGAAAATGGAAATGTGAAGACAAACCTGATATATATATTAATGTTAATCTGTTAGATTTTTAAAAGAATAGTTGCAGTTAGGCATAGATAAGAACTTCTATACATAAAGTGAAACATATAGACCAGGAGGTAGGTCTTTTGTAGTAGCCCATAAAGTATTAACTTGAATTAGAGATGACTAGAGATGTTTGCTGAAATTAGGCATTCATTGGAAGAATAGATAATTATACTGTGGATGATATATAAAAGATATATAGGTAGCCAAATATATCCTAACCTAAAAATAGGTAATTATATTGTGGATGATATATAGAAGATATATAGTTAAGTCTTCATTGTGGTAGAAACTCTCATGAACCCGCTTTCTCCATAGCAGAATTCATACCTGGATAGAATTCATACCTGGATGAATATGCTATCCATTGTTAATTTCATGTTCCATCAGCAAATGCAAAAACCTGCTAATCAGCTGTCTGCAGATGTGCTGGACTACCAGTGCCACAATCCCTTGAGAGAAGTTCTGGGCATGATTGCTTTATGAGCCCAACAGATTTGATTGAGCTAGGTGGCTTTAGATGGTCTGACTCTGGAGTCAGTTTTACACACTGTATGTGGTAAACCCATGTCTGCTGTCTAAACTGACACTTCTTGAAGCAGTAGCCAAGCCTGACACCCCACAAAGTGTTTTTGTATAAAATACACTTTACAAACACATTTGTTCATTCATGCACTTAAAAAGATAACATGTGGAGTGACTGCAGAAGTGACAGGTTAAGGACAACATGTCACACCCCACTGTCCTACTTACTTTAATCAAGGAGCAAAGTATAAGCCATCGCCTCATAGTGCTCTCACCAAATGGTGGAAATCTTGCCCTTTACATGGCTTTATTTTATCTATTATTATGCTGCCATCTGCAGAGCTGGTAAAACAGCAAAGTAGTATGAAGTAAACCAGCGCTGAGATAAGCAGTTAAAAGGCTTTCCAGTGCAAGAGAATTGAATAAGCCCCATCTAATTGCACACAAGCTTAGTTCGTCAGATTGCCATAACTGTTAAGGTCTGCACTGAACACATTTTCAGGACCCAAATATTCAAGGTCACCCAACATAGATGTGCAGTTATCAAGACAGGAAATTGACTCAGGGGAAAAAGCAGAAAGGCCTCTTACTCTTAGAACATCATTGTTTTATCACAAGACCAATAAAATCTTTATTGTTGACAAAATGTGTAACAAGTACTTTGTTTAACACTACTGCCCAGGCAACAAAAACATATATCTATTAATAATGCAGCCATTGATTGTCCTATGAGCTTCCTCAAGACAATATATTGCCAAGAGTTTTGAGCTTTCTTGTATTTAAATAATAAAAATAAAGATGAATCAGCTAAAACAACTTCCTCTTTTTTGTCTTGGTTTATAAAACAACAGGCAATAAATTCAATAACTCTTTTATTGTTCATGGATAAACCCAAAGCAAACAAATCTATGATTGCAAAGAAAGGTTCTGTAGGGTTCAAACTACTACCAAAAGAAATAATATCTCAACCAAGGAAGGGATCTAAACCCTTTCAATTAGCAATTAACTACTAAATACAGTCCCAAGTTTTCCACAGTCTGCTTTCATTCTAAATATAAAGCAAAAGCAAAGTGTTCTGTTTATATACCGCCCCATCTCTCTCTCTCTCTCTCTCTCTCTCTCTCTCTCTCTCTCTCTCTCTCTCTCTCTCTCTCTCTCTCTCTCTCTGCTTGCAGGATGGAAGGAAAGGACGGATTATGTTTGCTTGGAAGTCTGAACTGATGGTTCTTAGACAACCTTGAAGTTAGGCCAAGAACTGCATGGAATTAATCTGAAGGCTGCTTGTGGTCTCAGGCATGTGACCCTTGTAGCAGAATGCCTTTTTCTTCTAAATGCTGTGGCAGAATATGGTCTAGATTACTTATGGTTATTGAGGAAATGGGGAGAATGAGATGTGATGATGCCCTTGCTTTGTTGGAAGAAGATGTCTTTGGTCGCATGATTCCTAAATGTTTGTTAGTACCAAATAAGCAAGCAATGACTTTAAAGAATGCTTATTTTCATCTTCAGAACATTATGCCTGGAGGCTTCAATTATATATCGGGTTTTACTAACTTCTATGCAGCTCCGCTCGTCTGGCTTTCGTTAGATGATTCCATATATCACAGGAAACACAGACAAGTTCAACAGACACCAGAAGACCTTGAGTTCTACCAGTTATATTGCATATACTAATTACCTCAAATTACAGTATATGGATGGGCTGTGAATGAAATTAGCAGCAGCAGCAGAATATGTGACTTGTGTGACAAAATCAGTGACTTATGCGGTGCAGAGTAGAAGACATCATCTGGATAAAGCAGAAGGCTAGACAACTATTCTGTATATAAAATGTTGATGAGCCACAGCTTCTACTTTACCGGCCAGTCCCAAGGAATGATGCTGAATGATTCTGTTCCTTGACAAGGAATTTGGCAACTAAACATACATGGCTATGGTAGATCAAATATCAGGATTCTCATTTCAGGTGTGATTTCCTCATTAAAATTCTCAATATATCAGAACTGGGCAAAAAGGGAACTAATTGGTTATCTGGATAACGTGGAATGTGTGAGAAAATAATAATCCATGCCTACTCTGGATTCTCCTACTTGGAGTAAGGAGAAGGTGCATCAGCAGTCTCTATCCCTGTCCCAAATGAGCCACCCATCTTGTCCACAAACCTGCCAGAGGTGTTCCTCAAGACCTCAGATCCAGGGCAGACTGAAGTAGGAGACAACAGATGACCACGAGATGATAAGGAGAGGGAATTGGAAGAATAAAAGACCCAGGAGGTGCTAGGCACTGGCAGGCTGGAGGGTGCAAGTAGGACCAGATGTCTAAATAGGCTTCCATTTTAAATGAATGGGTCTGCCAGCAGCATCTGTAGTTTGAACCCAAGTCTTGTTGGATTGTCTGGGACTACCAGTAATTTTATACAGCATCTTATAAATATTATCTTTCTTAAGGCAGATTATTATGACCACTCTCTGAAATAAGGCATCTTAAATATAAAATACTACACTTTCTAAATAGAGAAAAATAGTTTCTATTCTTGTTGTCCTATGAAATTATCATTTACCACCATGTCATCATGCAGAAGTAATGGAAATTGTTCTTTTGCCATGTTCAGCAGAAGATCAACAACAAATTGACAGCATAGCCCAAGGACAAGCAACTTGTCAGACTCCCTGAGTAGTCACAGTTTTTTGTGTCAGGCCAAGGTCTTATCTCTGTTAGGAGAATACTTGTCCAGAGAACTCAACTAGACACCACACTTCACACCCTTGTATGACCTTACCCACTGCCTGTGCTGGAAGACCAGCATGAAAGATGGTTAGAACAAATATTTTGCTGCTCTTTTTATTATGTGACTTTTAAAATGATTACCCATACATGATTGCATTGACTGATTTCATAAGAACAGTGATTTCCATGTTAGTTTCCACCCTGCATAATGGATTTTTTTTTTTTTTTGTGCTCTTTCTAGCTTTAATGTTACATTTTAATGTTCTAAGATGCCTCTCCTAATTCCTTGTTCTTAATCTCCATATGTCTTAAATATTCTGGGCTGTATATTGTCACTCTTTATTGTAAGACACCTTGGGTCCTTTTTCAAGGAGAAAGGTGGGGTAAAAATATCATAAATAAATAAATAAATAAATAAATAAATAAATAAATAAATAAATAAAATACAGAGCCACATGATACATTTCAGTGAAAAGTTTTATCATGGAATAAAGTACCATTGTAGAAGGTCATGCCCAGAAATGATATGCTTTTCCACCTAATCTGTTACCAGATACCCATCTCAATCTAAGTTGATACTAAGTACTAGAGATAATTCTCACTTTCCTACAAAGTCAAAATGGAAGTCCTTGCTGATGCGATAAAAAGTATTGTTGTGTCACAGAATTGCTAACAAGGAACAGATGAAGTTTTTCACCATGTAATAATCCCATATATGAATGACACACAGATACAGATATACAAATAGATATAGATATACTGTAGATATAGATGCCATCCTCCATTATCTTCAAGTAAGTTACAGAAGTTCAGCAGAACAAGAATCCTTTGTAGGAGGAAGACAAATTTTTAAAAATGCCCACAGATTAGCTTGTGAACATTCAAAGACCACAGAACTCTAGCACCTGTGTGTGTGTGTGTGTGTGTTGCGTTGTTACAGTTGTGACCGACCCTTCATGACTCCATGTCCATAGCACCTTATAAAACTGGGTTGGGTTTTATGAATCCCAAACAAACTTGTGATTAGCCTCAAGGATAACATTTAAAATATGTGATCCCGTCTCAACATTGCAAGAAGAAATACTGGTCCTGAATCCCAGTGTATACCCAGAGTTACAATACTAAGCCTCATCTAAGCAATAATGTATATATAACAAACTCAGTTTTTGTAAATGCCTCATTGCAGTGGATTCCTTGCTACAGACTATACTTTAATGTGATGCATTTTGGCAAATTCCATTTTGAAGCATAAATTTTTATACAATCTCTTCTGGACAGGAACCATGCGAAACAACAACTATACTGTATATCTAAAACTTTTTCTGTCATCAGAAATAGGTCTGAGTAAAAGCAGACTTCAGTGGGACTGAGGGCAGAGATCAGCCTGTGTGTCAACTCAACATAATAAAGCTTACTGGTCAGAAGAAGGAGATATAAGGTGGTTAGTCAAATCTTCAAGAAACAGGTCAGATCAAGTCAGATGAGAATGCTGGAGCTGTGCAGACTTTGCTGTGATGCATACACAGACACTTTATCACTAGAATAGTCCTGCTTTCTGAGACTTGGAAAGGAAAATGGGTCATGTGAACTACAAGGTCCCATGCTGATCCCTGTGTGAAATACCATGTTGGCAACACCATCGAGGTGTAAAACAAAAATAGTACAGTTGCCTCAAACCCAAAACCCAAAGACAATTAGAAGAGCTCTCAGATTTTTGCTTTGTACTGCATGGAACTAATTTGTTAAATTGAAAATGTTAAAAGCTTCCAGTTCCTACTGAGCTGTTGACTTACAGTTCTGACAAAAATACACCAGGTGATACCTTTAGGCTACCAGTAAAATAACAAAAAGTTGCTAATATTTCGAGGGCGACATCCTCTTCCTTAGAGCTGTACCAAAGGTACCACCTGGTCTATTTTTGTATTTAATTTTTGTGATGGCTACAAGGCTCCTGAACTTGTTTTCTACAGTTCTGACATTAATTTTAATGGCTGAGTATTAAATGACTTTTTTTCTTTTCTTTTCTGTGACATCCTCCTCATTGGATACCTTGATGGTTCAGTAAGTCCCCTGCACATAAGAAGTTTTGTCTGCAGTAATGAGCAAATGCTTCATTATTTACTGTCAGTACACTTACAATGTTATCCTACATGCAGCTTCTTGGAAGGGAATCCCATTGTGTTAAGTTAAACTAAACCTGACTTCTAGCTAAGTAGGTACAGGATTGTAGCCTTCAGTAATTTCAAGTACAGTACATTAGGCTATTTAATCTTGTGAGCAGGCAGGCCCTGGCCTGCACCTGGAGTCGACCTCAGCATCTTCCCAGCCACTCAATGGGTCCAGGTGAAGATCAACAGAAGACTATGAATGGCACCCTTCCCATGGTCCTTACTCAGGAGTTGCCTCAGCTGTTGAGTTGAAGGTAACTAGAAAGGGTGTGTGAGTGAAAAGGACAGGAAAATTCCTGCATAAAGAGCTTTCTAACCAGGAAAGACAATAAAGATGGAATTAGTGGGGGGCAGGGGAAGCCCACAAGGAAGATAGAGAGAGAACTAGAGAGTGGAAAGGACTGAAGTAAAGATGGAGAATTCAGTGGAGGCTAAAGAAGAGAGTGGAACTGAGCAACTGGGCTGATACCTTGGAGAGGGCAAACAGAGCTAAGAGTCATCGATGCCTACATTCCCAGAATTATTCTAACTTGTGAGCTTTCCTCATCAGAACCCAGTGCTCCCCAGGGCAGCAAAGATCAGATGCTTTGGCTCTTGTCTGAAGGACACAGACAGGTCATTGATCGATGGGAGGACCTGCCAGTGGTACTCGGTGAGGCCCCAGCAAGAAAGGCCACACTGACCTCAACCGAACTGAGAAGGTGGAGACATCAAAGACAGTTTAAACCACTGTGCCAGATGGACAAGAAGCTGATGGGAAGACCATACCACAAGTTAATCCCCTTTATGTTTGCACTTGAGGCTTGGTATTATTTATGTCTTCTGAATCCTTGTCTATTAGAGATCCACTAAACTAAAGGAAATACATCATCTGATGAGGATAAAATAAAGAAAAGATGGAAATGATATACCAAAGAACTATAAAGAAGAAATATAAGGATGGCAGATACCTTTGAAGAAGAATCCTGTGATGAAATATCTGTGATCTTAAAAGATAAAGTTAAAGCTACTCTCGATGCACTTCAAAGAAATAAATCAACAGGAATAGATGGAATGTCAATAGAACTATCCCATGCAACAAAGACTGTATCTAGGAAAATCATAACAAGAATTTGTTAGCAAATATGGAAAACAAATAACAAACAACAGAATAGAAATATTGCATAGATATTGCAGTCCCCATGAAAAAGATACCAAACAGTCCAGTAACTATAGGGATACTGCATTTATTTCCCATGCAGGCAAAATGATGATCAAAGTCTTGCAAGTAGGGGGTTATCATATAAAGTGTTCTGCTTATATACCCCTCATAGTGCTTAAGCACTCTCTGGGTGGTTTACAATTAAATTATGCAGGCTACACATTGCTCCCCCCCCCCAGCAAGCTGGGTACTCATTTTACCGACCTCAGAAGGATGGAAGGCTGAGTCAACCATGAGCCAGCTATCTGGGATTGAACCCCAGGTCGTGAGCACAGTTTTAGCTGCAGTACAGGCATTTACAGGCATTTAACCACTGCGTTATAAGGAGGAAGAAATTCCCAGTGGTCAAACTGGCTTCAGAAAAGAGAAGAGATACTAGAAGTAATATGGCAAATAAGCTACTCTTATGTACCATAGAATTTCAGAATAAAATCATTCTATGCCTTGTGGCTTAGTGGTTAAACAGCTGTACTGCAGCTACATCTGTGCTCATGACCTTAGGTCCAATCCCAAGTAGCCATCACATGGGTGACTCAGCCTTCTATCCTTCTGAGGTTGGTAAAATGAGTACCCAGCTCATGGGGGAGGAGGACAATGTGTAGCCTGCATAAATAAATTGTGCAGATCCCAAGGGTAGCATGGCTAAAGAGTAAACTACAACTACAAATGAGCTGACAAGCCCCCCCGTTCACCCGGGTTTAGCCGTTCCGGCACCCCTCCCAGGTCAGGGAAGCCAGCAAAAGGGGAGGGGAGTTTTTCCACTGACCCAACCCTGCAAAGAAGGGGAAAGGCTTCCCCCCTTTTCTGTTTGGGGGGGTAAAACTCCTCAATCAACAGCAGCCAAGGCTGCTCCCCACAGCACCTGACAGACAGCTCGGATCTGTCAAAATCAGCTGTCTATTGGGATACCCATTGATTGAGGGGGGTTGGGACAGCCTTTGCATGGGAATGCATTGAAAACCAATGTAATCTGTTCCCTGTTATTTACTTTTCTGACCTCTGGAACCCAAGGTGAGGCCAAACCAGTGCTGAATAGAGGGGGATGAGCACCTGACGGGATTTAGAAATCATACTTCTGTTAATGCAGCCTAGAATAACATTTACCTTTTTTGTGGCCACAAGAAATAAAATGTCTCTTGCTATTAACATTCTTTTGCGAAGGCCAAAACTCTGACCAGATATTACATTTAGGCCAAACTATATCACAGAACTATTCACATCAATTAGCTGCCCAACCCATTACAATACAGTATTATTTTCAGTTCTGTGTATGTTTACTTGGCAGTAAGGCCCACAAATACTTCTGCATTTGAATAATTAAGTGGGAAATATATAAAGAAAACTGAGAATCATGTTCACTCAGTAAATGTAAGCAGATACTTTTGGAGATGTAGAATTGATGGGCATGAGTGCAAACCAGATTTATTATGTTTTCACCTGGTGTCATATCATAGTCTTGGCACTAAGATCTCATCTTCTCAGCCGGCATCCTTTTCCTTTATTTTGAGGTATATCCGCAGCCAGCTGTGTTTCTGCATTTCCTTCCAAAAATGTTGTTCTCAACAAAAGCTGCCCAGGTTGTTGTGGGAACACCTCTAGAATGTCAAGCTGTTAAGTATCAAAGCAGGAAACCTCTTGACTCAAGGGGGAAACATAATACACAGAAGCTACAGGAACGTAATTTGGAGGAAAAATGTTAAAATCCACAAGTTTTCAACAAAGACAGGGAGATTGAATCAATAGTCTGTGTCATCAATGAACTAAGCTGGCCACATGGGGAAAAGGCATAACAATTCTCTTACCCATAAAGACACTGTCAAATCTAGTGCTGCCTTCCTAAAATGTACTGTAGAATCAAAATGTCAGTGGCTTGCCTACCTTGGTTGGGAAACTCAGTTGGTTTAGACTTAAATGTGATCCTGAATATGTTTCTCTTTTCTTTGCCAATGATCCAGAACAAGTTTGTATTTCCATTGCCAAATGGGAACCTTGAATTTCACAAAAAGGCTGCGGAGAGGGAAGAAATGCTGAATACCTCGCAGCCCTTTGTCTGATGAGTTTGGAGAGAGAATCCAACCAATGGCCACCGGGGATGGAATTTGAAACCCACTCTTAGGTTTCAAATTCATAGGTTTGCAGCCTGCATTTTGGAGCTTACTTTTAAGAAACAGATGTGCCACAGACATCTGCCATGTCTTTTGGGACTTTCATTTTTTTGACCCTCCACTACCCACAATATAAAGGTGCACAGCCTGATGCTGACAAATTCTGATTGAAAGCTAGCATTTTTAAAATTATTTTTAGAGGCATGATAAAGATATTATCTGTCCTAGCTTTTGGAATATGTTTCCTATAATCTAATAGGGATCAAGAAGACGCATAAATTATTCGGTGCTACATCATCTTACCTTGTGCTGTTAATGAAATAAAAATATGTGATGCAGTATATTTAGCATTTACTTCAAGTGAGGCATTTCCATCCAAACAGAAGCATCACCATCTAGACATCTATTGACTCAAAATGATACTTCATCTATGGAAGCATTTTATTTATTTCCAAGTCTTTAAGACTGAGGAAACGCCACACACACTAGGTCAGGCTGCAACAAGACACAGAATATGTAAAGCCCCAGCTGGCCAGGCTTTCTTGCATTCCACTCTCTACTAATCCCAATATTCTATTTTTCTTCTAACAGTCAACCAGTAGTCTGTGGTTATTAGATGCAGATTAGCTTTCAGGTGAGCTCATTATTAATATACAGAACTGTACAATGATGTTCTTCAAAGTCTTAACCATGAACTTTCTGCAGCTAGGAAGTAGCTTTCTACCTTTGCAGTTCCTAAAAGAATATCAGAAAGTGCCCCAGTACTCCTGGTACCCCCAACCTCCAACAGCACAAGGTTTAGTCATGCTAAGGTTTTCCATAAAAGCAAATCAGGAAGGGAAGGGAATTTGATTTATCAGTTGTTGCGATATTATCAGAAGCATACACAGACATTCTACTTTTGCAGATGGAGTCCAGGTTGCAAATCAAATGTAATGCCACTGAATAGATGCTATGAGGGACGAGGGAGTGGCCTTCTACATCCAACGCAAAATTCATGTCTCCAGGTTGCCTGTTCTGTTTAAACAGCTTCTGCTCTGGAAACATCTGTTATAGTGTTTGACTCCAAAATTATTTGACAGCCAGGTAACTCAGTGAGAGGGTGAAAGTGAAGCATCAGCTCCTAAAGTAGTATTATTCACTTGCAAAGCTTGGCTTCTTACCTGCCACATCTTCAACTGTACATTTGCAAACTGTAGTCTTAAAAAAATACAAACTGACCTTCCTAGAGGAAGTTATAAAAGTACTTTACACATTAAAGCAGTGGTTCTCAACTGGGGTGTCACGACCCCTTTGAGGGGGTCAAATGATCCTTTCACAGAAAAAGAAAAAAGCAACCTCAAATCAGGCATTTGCAAGCGACTGATGGACGGAGGGATAAAAACGAAAAATGACACTGCCGAAATCCCCACCCTGACCAGATGTGCTGCGCAGGCCACTCCCCGGAGAACTTTCCCCAGCTTGACGAGATATGGTTCAGGACAAACACCACCACTCCCGTGACTGCCACCAGATCCAAGCCCTTTGCCTGAGTGCTGCCCTCCCCCGGTGCTGCACTGCCTCCGCCACTGCTCAGAGGGCAGCACCCACTGGATGCCTGGTGCACCGCCTGGGGGTGGCCTCCTCCTCTCTGCGGCCAGCAGTGCGTTGGGAGGTGCTGTGCTACAGAGGCAAGGTGAGCGAGGACCCCTGGCCACTGCCCGCTGGCTGGCCAAGGCTCCAGTGAGGGATGTGCAGGATGCCTTTCTGATTCTCTGCTGTTCTGCTCCTCCTCGGCTGCCACTCCCGTTTGCATGCTGAGCCTAGCTCCGTGCCACTGGCAGAGCCGTGCACTGCAGCCAGGCAGGCACAATGGGTCCCTCCTTCCACGCTCAGGAGGAGGAGGAGGAGGAGGAGGAGGAGGAGGAGGAGGAGGAGGAGGAGGAGGAGGAGGAGGAGGCAGCTTGGCCCCTGCCAGCCTTTCCCCCACCAGACCCATGGGAGGCACACCTGCTCTGGCTGCCCCGAGTCCCCTCTTGCATGCCTCTGCCAGCTCTGCCCAGAGGCATTAGGGCAGGGGCCACAGCCTCCTTCCATCCTTCCCTCCCTCATCTCAGCATTTCTCTCTCTCTCTCTCTCTCTCTCTCTCTCTCTCTCTCTCTCTCTCTTCTCTCTCTTTCTTTCTCTCTTTCATTCTCCCTGTCTCTTTGCCCCCCCACCCCCACCGAGTCCCTTCAGACTCCCTGTCCCCGCCTGACAAGACTCCCCTTCCCAGCGCAGTCCACAGTGACACCTTCCCATTTCTCTCCAGGACAGCCATCCAGATCAAGACATTAAGAAGTCAGACACGGAGGAAACACAACCCTTCGTATAAAAACACACACGTGTGTGCAAAGCCTCCTCCCATTCTTTTCTTTAAAAAAATCATGCAACATTTCTCATCCCTGCTTGAAGGGGCTCCTTCTGTACACTATAGTGTGTGTGTGTGTGTGTGTGTGTGTGTGTGTGTGTGTGTGTGTGTGTGTGTGTGTGTGTGTGTGTGTGTGTGTGTGTGTGTGTGTGTGTGTGTGTGTGTGTGTGTGTGTGTGTGTGTGTGTGTGTAATGAGAGCCCCTTTTACTGGCAGGCTGACACATCAGGAAATAATGGACAGGGATGCTGAGGGGGGTGTAAGAGGGGGCATTTATAAAGCCAGTGGGAGCTTCTTGGAAGCAATGACTTCCATCAGCAAAACAGAAAAATGACAAGAAAAAGAAAAGAAAAAGTAATATATTGGGTTTTTTAAATAAAAAAAAGGTTACCAAGAATTCAGTCTTCGAAATAAATGCCAAGAATTGGTTATGATTTATTAATTTTTCTTCTGAAACATGAATCATTGAAAAGCTAGAATGGTGTTGTGTGTATCAGATATTTACATTATGATTCATAACAGTAGCAAAATTACTGTTATGAAGTAGCAACAAAAATGATTTTACAGGAGCCTTGTGGCGCAGTGGTTAAATGCCTGTACTGCAGGTAAAACTGTGCTCACGAGTGGGTTCAATCCCTGGTAGCAGGCTCAAGGTTCACTCAGCCTTCCATCCTTCCGAGGTCGGTAAAATGAGTACCCAGCTTGCTGGGGGGCAATGTGTAGCCTGCACACTGTAATTAAAATTGTAAACCGCCCAGAGACTACTTGTAGTGGTATGGGGCGGTATATAAGCAGAACACTTTTTTATGGTTGGGGGTCACCACAACATGAGGAACTGTATTAAAGGGTTGCGTCACTAGGAAGGTTGAGAATCACTGCATTAAAGGCACTAGTCTTAATGGGGAAGACAGAGCACTTTCGGCAGTACTTTTCAGCACAGGTGTTTTGTGCTGTGCACCTGATGCATTATTCAGTGAAAGAGTGACCCCTTAGCTCTTCTGATCTGGCAGACTGATCATGTTTCTTGGGCTCTTCCCAGAGCACCTGTATATATTATTCTTCCCCCACCCACCTGCCCCTCCGCCTCCTGCCTACACATGCTTTTCCACTAGGAATACAAATAGTCCACAAAGCAGATGATAGAAGACAAGCTGCACACCACCTGTCAAAGAGAAGGATATAATACTACTACAGTCAAAGAGGATTTCACTTAGAACATAATTAAGATGGCTTAGAAACCAGCTGGTTGAGAGCGATCTGTGTGCTACCTCTGATCACTCTGCTTCTTTGCAAACTCTTTAACTTTGTTTTTCTAAAATCGTCTCTTTTCACATTACAGTACAAATATCTACAAAGTTACCTCATGCCAACATCGAATTAAAAGCATATATATTCTTTCCCACTTTCACAAACACAGCCTAAAATTGTAAAGAGATGCCTGTTTAATTAGCTTAACAATTTACAAAGTAATTGCAGCATTGGGAGGAGGAGGCATACCTTCTGCACATATGCAACAAAGCACAAAATACTGCTTATAAAATACATCCTGGAATCCCAATAATTTCCCTCTTGCTTTCGATTCAGTTTATAGCCACCATTGCAGAGGGGCAGGGGCAGGCATCAGCATAAGTACAGTATTAGGGCCAGTGAAGAAATCACCTAAGACAGTAAGATAAGATAAACTTTATGGTCATTGTACTTTCATGCAACGAAATTGAATGCCGTCTCCAGTGCACATCATAAAACACATCCCTCACATTCAAATTCTTCACATCCTATTCACCACTGCACAACCCCCCTATTGTCACATTTATATTGCACTACTATACAGACAAATTCAAAATGGTTGCAGCTCTGGGATAAAAGCTATTTTTCAATCTATTTATCCGTGTTTTTATTATTCTACACCAGTGATGGTGAACCTTTTAGAGACCAAGTGCCCAAACTGCGATTCAAAACCCTCCAATTATTCGCAAAGTGCCAATACAGCAATTTAACCTCTGAATACAGGTGGCTGTGAAGGGGCGATGTTAGGTGCACACAGAAAGGGCTCTGAGTGCCACCTTTGGCACCCGTGCCATAGGTTCACCAACACTGTTCTATACCCTCTGCCAAATGGTAATAACTGAAAGAAGGAGTGTCCCAGATGTGATGGATCTTTAAGAATGTTTTGAGATTTCTTAAGGCAGTGGGAGCTGTAAGGTTCTTCCAAAGAGGGAAGAGGGCAACCGATAATCCTCTGGGCAATAGTGGTAACCCTCTGGAGCACTTTCCTATCTATCATTGTGCAGTTGGCAAACCATACACAGGGGTAGTAGGTTAGAATACCCTCTATAGTGCAGCGGCAGAAGGTTGCCAGCAGTTTTTCATTCAGTTGTTGTTTCCTTAGAAGTCTCAGGTAATATAATATTTGCTGGGCCCTCTTAAACAATGCTGCAATATGAGTTCCCCCGATCAGATCATCCCAAATAATAAACCCCAGAAATTTAAAACTAGCCACTTACTCTACTTGGTCTCTAATTGAAAACTAGGGACTGAATGTCTAATCTATTTTTTTCTGTCACCCACTATAAACTCCTTGGTTTTATCGATGTTAAGGGCTAAATTATTGGCTTTGCACCACAAAAGCAGCCAGTTTACCTCATCCCAGTAGGCAGACTCATCCCCCACAGTGGGTTGCTGAGGGTGATGAACACGCCATTCCTCTGTTACCCTAAAAGGACTCATGTTCCTCTGGAGAAATGTTGCTACAGCTGCTCTCTAAAGCCAGCCTTTATTTTATTTTTTCCTCCTGTGCTTTGCACCAGTGGAGAAATAATCAGATTTATGCTTCCAGAGGCAAGAGGACTGGCTGTACATAGTGTTGGCTCTTTATCTTGAACACTGGGCCAAGAAGGTGTTCTGACCCAAGGCACTGCAAGAAAAGCCATCTGTGGGACTCCCTGTGCCAAAACCAGGCCGCCCAAGGAGCCTTCAGAGTCTGGCAATCCAAGTGTTGGCACTGTGGTATTGTTCAATGGAAGCACTGCCAACTCCATTTCTATCACTGCCACCTCCTCCTTCTCCAGTCTTGTGTGTTGGTGTCAGTGCACCTTCTCAAGGCTTCCCACCATGACTTCTCCTCAGTGGTAAGAATGCTGCCCAAGAAAACAGTATGGCGTAGATGTGTGTGTTGGATGTATTTATAGGTTTTTGTTTTGTTTTATTTGTACCCTGGCTTTCTTCCTGAAGGGGGCCTCAAGGCCACTTGCAAATGTTCTCAATTTTAAATATTTAATATTTTAAATATTAAAATAATTAGAAATATAAAAACTGTATTATTCTAAAAGCCCATTAAACATATTGATTATTACAAGGCATTCCCCTCAAAAAGCTGTTAAAATGTTTGAAGGACACATTTTTAAAAAGAACAATTTTGACCTTAAAATTGCTTCCCCAGCAAGAGTTTGCATAATTAAAAGCATATCTTAAAAAAAAGGTATTTGCCTGCCAGTGGAAGGTCAGAAGGGAGGTTGCCAGCCAGGTATCCCATGGAAAAGCATTCTACAACTTGGGAGTGGCCACTGAAAAAGCCCTTTCTCAGATGGGTCTGAGGACAGTGGTGCCAAGGGAAGAAGCTGGAGGGGAACTAGTATGGAGAGATCTAGTCTAGTCCCTCAAATAGTTTGAACCTAAATAATTTAGGTCTCTATACATTCTAAATATTTTGATTCATGCTCAGAAGTTGACCAGAAGTAAGTGCAGCTGTTTAAACACAGTTTTTCTGCTCCTTCTGTAAGCAGCTCCAGTCAAGACTCTAACTGCAGCATCTTTGACTTTCTTACTACCAAAGGCAGCCCCACATGCAGCACATTACAGTAATCCAAATGGGACATCACTAAAGCCAGATGAGACTTGTCAAGGAATGAGCATAACTGGTGCCATCGTTTTAACATGCAGCAGTGGGTGGCCATTACCTGCCTCTCCTGAGGTGAAAGAGCAATTTGTGCTAAACAATTAGTTGTGTGTTCTTACTACATTTGTATCATATTTTGCTTTTAATCAGTGATTAAGTAGTATTCCAAGACATACCAGCAACTGACAAATCAACCATTAACTCCAAAAGCTATATGACTCAACTCCACCGTGATAATTGTGACAATTCTGTGGCCGCTGTGAAATTTATTTTTTTTAAATGTTTTTTTATTAAATTTTAAACTACATACAACGACATAAAAAATGAAAGTAAAAAAAAACTACAACAAACAATATAAGTGCACCCCCATCCCACGGGGCCATCCATACATTCTTATTCGTTGCTCCATCTTCTATTCTTCTAGTAGTCTTCTTAAAGTTCTCTTCTCCAGAATTGTTGTGAGATATTCGTGGACTCTTTCCCTTTTCCTTCGACTAGTACATAATCTAAAAATTTACCCCAGATATCGTAGAAAATGTCTTTTTTCATTTCTCCTCGTTTAACCTTTAAACTGCAGGAGAGTTTATCGTTTATAGCTATATCCCAAAGTTCATTATACCAGTCTTCCATCTTGAATTCTAGTTTTGACTTCCAATTTTTGCTATAATTAATCTAGCAGCTGTCATAAAATTTGCTATTAGTTCCTTTGTTGTAACAACATAATCTTTACTTGTTAACAATGATAATAATGCTATCTCTGGATTACAATCTATATCCATCTTAATCATATTACTTAGCTCTAAAAACACTTTTTCCAGAACCTTTGGACTATTTCACATTCCCACCAAAGATGCAAGTAAGTACCAAGCTCTTTTTCACATTTCCAACATATCTTAGAGTAAGCAGGATTCATTCTATTTAGTCTTACTGGGGTTAAATACCATCTGGAAACCAATTTGAAGTAGTTTTCTTTTATCCTGACTGACAATGATCTCAAAATTCTCATATTCCAAATTTTTTTCCAGTCTTCTTTCTCTATCTGTACATTAAGGTCTTGGTTCCAAACTTCTCTCAAGGTGTTTAACTCCTTCATTTCTGATAATTCCCCTAGTATTTTATATATTTTACGTGTTATTCCTTTCTCTGAATTTTCCTGTTCAGACTCAAGCGATAGTAGGAAATGTTCAAATTTTGTGCATTCTCTGATTTGATTATTTCTCTTTCCCCAGTCCTTTATCCATTTTCCTAGTTGAATATAATTTAACCATGTTAAATCACTGGGTTGCAAAATATTTTTATATCCTGAATTGTTTTAATCTTGAGCATCCAATCCTTTAGTCTAGCTATTTTCTTAATTTTAAATAACTCCAAATAATGCTTCAAGTTGTCTGGAAAGCTTTCCAAGTCAGTAACTAAAGCCAGTGGGGATCCCTTCGGAGACAAGATTTTCCTATATGTTCTCCATGTAGCAATTAAACTATTCAATAGGGGGTTGTCAATCTTTACTTTGTTTTTAACTTCCGTGAATAAAAATGTGTTTATTTCCCCCTTTATATCCAAAGACTCTTGCTCCCACCATATTAACTTCTGTGGTTTAAAAGAATTTCCCCCAAAGAACTAAGTTGATTGGCTATATAATAATTTTTTATATTGGGTATACCTATTCCTCCTTCTTTCTGAGATCTATACCATAGACTTTTATTTATTCTTGATTTTTTTCCCTGCATTACAATACCTATTTATCATGTCTTGGAGAGTTTTAATTTCCTTTTCTAAAAACTGAACGGTAACATTTTAAAAATAAAGTTAATTTTTGGAAGTATTTTCATTTTTATCAATGCAATTCTGCCAAACCACGATAATTTTAGTTTAGAGTAGGATATTAATTTGTTTTTCATCTCCTCTTCTAATTTCGAAATATTTCTTTCTTTAGTTTTAGTAAATTCTTTATGGAGTTCTAATCCTAGATATTTAATGCTTTTTCCCGGTTTAAGTCCAGATTTTTCAATCATCTTTAAGTCATGTTTTCCATAATTGAAGAATAAACTCTCTGATTTTTGCCAGTTTACACATAATCCTGTTATTTCTCCAAATTCTTCTAAATGAGTTTTTACTCTTTGAATATTCTCTATTGGGTTTACAATAGTCAAAAGAGCATCATCCACGAATAAACTAATTTTAGTTGCCCCATCTTTCCCTATACCTTTAATAAATTTGTCGTCCCTTATGGCATTTGCCAGGAGCTCTATAACAATACAAAAAGGACTGGAGAAAGAGGACATCCTTGTCTAGTTCCTCGGCCTAGGGTGATTTGTTCAGTCAATCCATCATTAACTATTATTGAGGAAGTGCCCGTTGAATATAGTTGATTTATTACTCCCAAAAAGGATTTCCCAAATCCCATTTTTTTAACAATATTTTTAATGTGGGCCATTGAACACAATCAAAAGCTTTATAAAGATCTAGAGATAACATCCCAGCTTTAGTAGTACTCTTACTCATTTCATAAAGAACATTCAAATTCCTTCTAATAATATTTGCCATTTGTCTACCTTTGATAAAACCACATTGATCCTCTTTAATATATTTAGCTATAAATTTATTCATTCTTTTAGCCAAAATTGCTGTGAAAATCTTAGCATCTTGATTTAATAAGGATATTGGTCTGTATGACCCAATATCCATTAAATTTTTATTAGGTTTTGGAATTAAAATAGTTAAAGAATGGGTCCAAGATCTCGGAATTTGTTCTCCATTCAAAATTTCATTATATAGCTTCTTTAATTTAGGTATTAATACTGCTTTAAAAAGTTTGTAAAATTCAGGTCCCAGAGCGTCCACTCCGGGCGTTTTATTATTCTTTAATTTGTCTATTACTCGCTTATCTCTTGATCTGTAATAGGCTTTTCCATTTCCAGCATATCTTCCTGTTCCAAGACCCTCTTTAAATTCTTAGTGATATACCTTTCTATATCCTCCTTAGGTTTATTTTTTGTAGTATATAACAACTGATAAAACTCTTGTATAGCTGACAACTTTTCCTTCATTTGTGTGCATGTCTTACCTGAGGAGTCTTTTATAATCCCTATTGTATTCTTGTCTTGTCTTTTCTGTGCTAATCTGGCTAAAAGTTTTGAGTTCTTGTTGCTGTATTCAAAAAAATTTCTTTTTAAGTACAGAAGATTCCTTTGTGTTTGTTGTAAATCTAGATCTTCTAACTCTTTTTCCTTGCTTCAATCAACCTCAATATCTTATTATCCTTAGTAAGAAAAAAATTGGGATTCTAAATCTGCTATTAGTTTTTCTAATTTTCTTTTATTGAGTTCTTCCTGTTTTTAGTTTTAATATTTTCTTTTATGATAAGGCCTCTAGCTACCGCTTTTCAGGGTGTCCCATATGATTGGCGTTTGGCTACCTGCCTTTTCGTTTATATCCCAAGTTTCCAACCAATCTTTTTGACCTTTTCCAGCACTTCTGGATATTGAAATATTTTTAAATTCATTCTCCACCTTTTAGCTTCTCTATAATTTTTATTTGTTGCTAAATCAATCGACATTAAAGCATGATCAGATGTTTTTATGATCTCAATTTCGGTATTATTTATCTTGGGTATTAGGCTTTGTGAAACAAACACAAAATCTATCCTAGAATAGGTTTTGTGCACTGGTGAGTAGAAGGTGTATTTTATTTCATCTCCTTTCAGTTCTCTCCAGACATCCTTCAATCCTGTTGTATTTATAAACTTTGCTAGAGTTGTATGTCTTGTCCTCCACTCTTCCTTTTTACATACCGATTTATCTTTAATTTTATCTAAGACCATATTGAAATCCCCTGCCATTATTAAATACCCCTTTTTAACCAATTCAATCTGATCCCAAAGGAGATTGTAAAAGCGGCCTTGGTTAACGTTTGGTGCATACAGATTAACCAAAGTATAATGATCTTTCCCCATTAGAACTTGCAATATTATATATCTACCTTCTGAATCTTTTACCACATTTTCAACAACACATTCACAATTCCTTGAGATTATAATGGCAACCCCTCTTGCTTTAGATGTGCCAAAGCTTTTTCATAAATATCAACATTTGGAATTTTTAATTCATTAATACCATCTCTTATTTGATGAGTCTCTTGCAAAAAGGCAATATCTATTTTGTGCCTTTTGATCATCGCTTCGGAAAATGACCCCAGACCTTTCACATTCAACGTTGCTAATTTTATAAACTTTCCCATAACCTATTTCTTTTGGTTTCAATATTCTGGAATGGTCCCGTTGTGCATACAAAAGTAAAAACACCATCAATTAATAAAAAATAAACTAAAATAAATCTAATCCTCCACCCTAAAAACTATTCTTTTCTCCCACCCCACCAGCTATCATACTGTTTAGCATGTGCATCAAGGGGATGGGAGGGAGGAAGTTGTCCACAGACATTAGCCAGCCTAGATCTCCTTAACTCTTAAGTAGCGTGTTACTGAAAATTCTATAAGTTGTTCTACCCCCCTCTAAACCACCCTCTCACCGCCACCGCCCCCCTCAAAACAAGCAAACAAACAAACAAAAACAGAAAGGGAAGGGTGGAGAGGAGGGGAAAAGGGAAGAAAAGGGATAATGAAAAGAAAAAGAAAAAGAAACATCCCAAAAACAAAAATTAAAATTGGAAAAAAAAGAAAAAGAAAAAAGGGGGAGGGGAAAAGGGAAATGGAAGGGAAAAGGGGAGAAGAGTAAAAGAAGAAAAACAAAGGGGATGATAGGAGGTGAGAGAGGGGGAAAGAGGGAGGAGTAAGTTAAATGAGTTTCAAATATTCTTCATCTTCATCGAAGATTCCTGGAGTCGGAGTAGAAAGAGAGAAATTCACTGTCCTGATGTTGCCACTGAAGTTCCCGGGGGAGAACAGGCAGAACCTGAGTCATCCTGTATGTTCCATGCTTCAAGAAGATGTTGGCCTTCTTCTAGAGAGTAGATAGTGTGTTGAACAGAGCCTTTCCAAACTTTCAAAAATAGGGGTGACCCCAAGAATAGCGATAGTTGTTCTTCCTTAATATGATTGTAACTGGTCTCATCGATTTACGCCAATCAGCAGTTCCTTTAGAAAAATCTTGAAAAACTTGCACAGTTGCACCTCCTCTCTTCAGAATATTAGGATTGGCTCTAATTGAAGATATAAGACGCTCTTTATTTACATAAGAAGCAAATCTTACTATCACTGGTTTTGGGGCCCCATCTCTTGACTTGCCCAGATAGTGAACTCTCTCTAAATCGTCGTCCTCTAGTTGTTTGGGCAGAAAGGAGTTAAACCAGGTTAAAACTTCCTGTTTTAATGATGCCCCCTTGTTTGGAATAACAAAATTAATCAGTTTGACGTTCTGCCTTCGAGAATAATCTTCAATATAAGTCAGTTTCTTATTTATTTTCAGTAAAGCCTGCTTCTGTGAAATTTATTTTAAAACAACAACAACGTTGCATTGTGTATATTCCAATATAGTAGCCAGTGTCAAGTCTCAGGGCAACTCAAAATCGAGCCCAGATGATAGCAAATCCATCCCATAGTCAAGGATGAAACTACTTAATTCTAATCCCTAGGTAGCAGCAAAATCAAGAACTTCACATGGGAACAGATACAAAAACTGAAATATTTTTCACTCAAGTGGTGAAAATTCCCCTTCCTGCAATATCACTGCCTTCCAGGCAGACTCCCAGAGAAGCACTCATGTCATCATTTAGGAGCTGCTTTTTTAAGGAAACATTTCCTAGGATATCCTGGAATGTTGTCAAAATAAAGCCCTTTTCTTGCCATCAAGAGACTAGGACAGGGATGGCGAACCTTTTTGGGACTGAGTGGCCAAACTCAGTGATGGGGACGGCGGCGGTGGTGGTGGGGTCGGGATTGATGGCAGCAGGGGGTGGGGGGCAAAGACAATGGGGTCGGTGGGGTCAGGGTAATCAGCAGCGGCGGTAGGAGGGGAAGGAATGGCAGCGGTGATGGTGGCGGATGTGGGGTTGGTGACGGTAGGGGTGGCAAGGGTGATGGGGACGGCGGCGGTGGCAGTGGGGGGAGTCAGGATCGGTGACTGCGGGGGGGCAGGGAGGGTGAGGGCAACGGGGTCGGCAAGGTCAGGGTCATCTGTGGTGGCAGCGGTGGCAGGAGGAACTCCCAGAGTCCGTCACGCCTCTCCCGGGTGGGCCGTGTCATCTGCCAGCTGCCCGCAGGCCCCTCGTCAGGTGACCCGGGGAGGCGGCTGGAGGAAAGGCCCGCAGCGTTCGCCTCCCTCTGGGCTGGCTGGTTAGCTGGCCGGCCAGCTGAGTGAAATGCTCTCGGTGGCGGCGGTAGTGCCTGGGCCTCCCCTCTCCCGCCGCCACTTCTTCTCCCCACCCCTCCCGCCCATCTCCTGGCCAGCCACCCTCCCTCCCTCCCTCCCTTTAGTCCGGCTGGATCATCCCGGAGGAAGGTGTGTGTGGGGAGATGAGAGAGGAGGAGCCCGCTGGCTCAGTCTGGCATGCGATATGCTCCCTGTCCCCCTCCCCCTCCACAAATTCCCCATGGCTGGTCCAGCAGAGGGGGAAGTGGTGGGGCAGGGAGCATGTCGCGTGCCAGGTGAAAGCTCTTTACGTGCCACCTTGGGCACGCATGCCATAGGTTCACCAATCCTGGACTAAGATGTAAAAGTTAGTGACAGAACCGTGCTGGTATACATGCTGTAACTTTGCTAAGAATTTTGTTTACATTTATTTATTTAATGAAAACATTGAAATAGAGTCCTATATTCAAACATTGAAGTTTTACAGAACTAAAATCAAGGATGGACAGCATTTAAGAGTATACCATGGGAAGCAAAATCTAGAAACATGATCTGTCAAGTACAACAGAACTGTTGTTGCATGGAACAGATGAGATGGTTTAGTTGTTAGGAATAATTTGCTTTTCTCATATTATTAAATTTAGTTAACTTTGACACTGTATATATCATTTATATTATATTTATTTTTCAAAATGTCTAGAAATCCCATAACTGTTTACAATCCATGTTATTTACTGTTCAGGTGTTTCCCCCCCCCAGTGGTATCTGTGGAACTTTGAAGGTGGAGCTGTCCAGCACGAAGTTATTTTAGAATCAAATAACAATCAACTTTGTATCATCCAATTAATTTGCAAGATAACATGGAAAATTTCCTGAGTTGAGCATTTTGTTCCCTTTTTCAAGTGTTATGTCCCATTAACTTGGAACTGGAGATTTTAACTTGTTCAAAGTAATAAGGTATTCTTGTTTTTTTATTTTTTTATTTGAATCTCAAGCTGAAATCTTGTCCCTCCATTTGTATTTCACACTTGTCATAGAATGTCATTTGGGAAAAGACCAAGCTAAAGCAATAGTTAATCTCTTATGCATTTTCGTTCCCATCTGTTATCATTTTAGCATCCCCATTGCATACCAAAGCCACTATTTCTTTTCTCTGTCTTTTGCTACACAGGTACCGGAAGGATGCAAATTTGTTCTTGCTGTTGTTGCTGCTATTTAGTGTCTCTTGCTAACCTCATTCTCGGCTTTTGCCTTCCTAATACTATCCCTACAATTCTTTGCAACGGCTCTGTAACTAGAAATGGGAGAAACCACCAAAATGGCAGTTCATCGTTCATAAAGGTTGATGAACAACTTTCCACAAATTTCCCCTCCCAGAACCAATGGACCATGAAGCAGTCCATTGGTTCATCACATCTACCTGAGCGATCCCACCCCTCATCTCCTTCCCAACTGCCCGCTACCTTATCTGAGGGGCAGGCACACTCTTTCTGGCTGTTCCCCTAAGGCCTACCAATCAGTTGTTTGGTGGGGCCATCTCCCTGTTTTAAGGCTGCCTGTCAGGGATGGAGTTAAAAGAAAAGGTAATCTCTGTGGCTCCATTCCCTCTTTTTTCTTTCTTTCAAGCCTGCAAGGACAGGCCTAAAATAAAACGAAGCCCACGAAGCCCCTTGTGAATTGCAGGGGCCAGTTTAAAAAAAAGAAAGAAAGAAAAAGCAAGCCCTACAGCCCCATTCCCCCCCCCCCCCACAGGTTCTGGCTTAATGGAAAAAAAAAAAGATAGAGGGGAACCAGTCTAGTGGAGGTGGTGGGGATACCTTTCTGGAGTCCTGCCAAGGCACTTGTCTATCTGATTGGACATCTGACTTGTCTATCTGATTATCTATCCAATACGGATTTTCTTTATTCATGCACTGACCAGCTGGCCTGTGGGCAGGGTGGGCGCATTTTTTAATTTTTGAAAAAAAATGTATTCATGTGCTGACCATCTGGACCACGGGCTGGGTGGGTGCATTTATTATTATTATTATTATTATTATTATTATTATTATTATTATTATTATTATTATTATTATTATTATTATTATTAATTCACACACCGACCAGCTGGCCTATAGGCCGGGATGGTGTGTTTATTTATTTATTTATTTATTTATTTATTCACTTATCTCACCGACAAGCTGGCCCACAGGCTGGGTCAGTGCACTTTTTAAATTTTTATTTATTTTTATTTATTTTTTATCCCCCACTCGATAGTGCCCGATCAGGTGGGGGACAGGGCGGGATTTTTAAACTCCCCCCCCCGCCAAACCCTTGAGCTACAGCTGATCAGTGGTGGCTTCAGCAGAGAAAAAAAGCCTGCTGTTTCCCCCGTTGGGGGAAACTGGGGGGGAACCGTCAGCTTTTTCCCATAGGAATACATTGCTTCAATGCATTTGTATGGGAACACAAAAAACAAAGCAAACAAAATGGAAATTTCCATTCTGTTTCGTTTCATTTTTCCTTGATGGGTATCTTTGTTATTCATTTCATTCTGTAACGAAACAAATTAAAAATTCATTTCATGCCCATCTCTATTGGGAAGTGTTCAACTAGTGATTTGTAATACAAAATCCAGCATAGTTATCTTGTCTAATGTGCAGTGTTGTTGTTGTTGTGGTGGTGGTGGTAGTGGTGGTGGTGGTGGTGGTGGTGGTGGTGGTGGTGGTGATGATGATGATGATGATGATGATGATGATGATGATGATGATGATGATGATGATGATGATGATGATACAGGTGGTCCATTCCACTGTGGTTTCTTGGGTAGCTTTCAAATATTGAGAATGGTAGTGGTGGGTCTACAATGAGCAAGTGCCCTGGAAACCTCCTAAGATGTCAATGGCTGAAACTGATCCAATAAGAGAAGACAATATGATACACTAGACATCTCAACCTGATCTACTGAAATTAGATTAAGATCCCTTTATAACTATTTGTCATCTGTTGATATGGTTCTTTTCCTTTCTTTTTTCCCCTGAGGTCATTGTCTTGGATTTGGTGGGGGTCATTTTTGTATTTCTTGGTGTTGAGTGCAAATTGGGTTGCTTTTTATTGCCATATCATGTTGGAAACCTTGCAGAGTAGCAAAAAGCCACTAGATGGCATGGTGTACATGTTTAATAAATGAATGAATGAATAAATAAATAAATAGTTCTGAATTTATTTAAAATGGCTTTCCTAAAATCTAGCATACACATGCAGCTACAATCCATTTCTGATTTCTTTGAAATTAAGAAATCAAGGAAAATATGGTAATTTCCCTGACTGCCTCTTCTTCCACCAAATCATCTCTATCAGTTAGAATCAAAAGTGGATAGTTCCTCCAATAGTCTCCTTCACCACTTTTGTAGGAGAAAATTATCAGCCACACAAGCCAAAAAGTTACTGGAAGAGACATATTTAGCAGTATTTGCCTCCTAATAGATATCAGAATGATTGATATCTCCTATAACTAATAGATTGTGTCTCTTTGAAATTATTGTAATTTGTTTTTCAAAGGTTTCTTCTGAAACTTCTCCACTATTTGAGAAGTAACATCTTCCTTTTGTTTTTTGTCTCAAGGATATCAATATGGATCTTCTTTATGGGACAGCCCAGCTCACCATTCTGTACTGTGCAGAAATATGTATTTTTGACAAATACTGTGATTCCACCTCCCTTCCTATTCTTTTAGAACAATTTTTGTCCTTCAAGTGCCATATTATAATCATGAAAGTCATCACACCAAGTTTCATTGGTGCTTAAAATGAACATGTCATGTTTACCCTCCCGAAACTAAGACTCTCAATTCTTCTTGTTTGTTTCCCATATCCCTGGCATTTGCACATAGACACAAGAGACTGTGTAATTTGTGGTCTGCTTTCATTTGTTTTTATAAAGATTATTTTTGGGCTCATTAAAATTTCTCCATTTCTTCCTCTTAGTATGCATACCTTTTCACCTATCTTGATTTCTGAACTTGTGTCTCTTTCCTTCCCAATTCAGTTTAAAGCCTTCCTGGTGAAGTTCTTCATGCTGTAGACAAATCTTCTTCCCAGTCCTTGTGTGGTACATTCATTCATTCATACTTCACTTTTCTCTTTTAAAAGATCTAATTCCTAGACATTCTGCACTGTCAGGCAGGATACCAATTGATTACCGCAAAGGTTTTGCTGACAATGTATAGGAAAATTGGCCAGGGAAGTGGAGGAAAGTGTTTAAGGCCACTGGTGTTGACATCACAACTCTGAATCCAGGATAATACAAAATACAGACCTCTTAGTAAGATTTTAAAACTGTGAATTCCCTGTCATTTAGTAATACAAGAATGACAGTTTTAAAAGTGGCTGGAGACTGTGTTTATCTGAATATACACACATCAGCAGGAAACTTTTAAAACAGTATTATGTCTAGATAGTGTGTTCTGAGTCTTCTAAAGAACCTCCTGTAATGCCAGGCAGCAACGCACCCTGTGAGTGGTCTTCAGAGGTCTGTCCATGCCACCAGTGGTTAAAGAGTATTGACTGAAGCATTCAACAGATGTGGATCTCCCTTGAGTGTCCCAACATGTATCAATAGAAGCCTGTCCTATGCTTTCATGATCCTTAAATCTATTGACCAGATAAAATGAACAATAATTCAACTTTAAGTACAGTCTGAATTTGCCAAAGAAAATGCAGACAAGCTTTTCAACAGTGTCATTCAAGCTCGCTTTACTTAAAATGGATTGGACAAGGTAAGCAAGCTGGTGTTATCTATTTTTTTTTCACTACAACTCCCATAATTGCTCTTTGGCTGTACTGGCTCGAAAAGATGAGAACTGTACTCCTAAACATATGGGGGGGCACTAGATTGCATATATCGGTGCTGAAAAGGTGGAACCAGTGCAAAATAAAGCATAGCTAGGAATTATTTGACTGAATAAAACCCACTGAGGTTCAACAAAACATCGCTGAGCATGAAACCTAGACACTGCATCATCAAATATGTCCTGGCTACCATCCTTAAGGCAAAGCTGCTTCTGCGTTATTCCAAATATTGTCAAATGGTACCATGTGTTGGTTGTATGGCTAGTTAGGCAATGTTATGCCCAGAAGGCAAGATTCATTTCTTCTCATTCACCTACTGGACAATATAGAGTACATGCTTGAAGCCTGCCTATTATAAACAAGCTGCCAAAAGTAAAATCTATAAATGCTTCCAGGTGAAGTTATCATCGTTAAATTGTCCTGCCTCATTCATAGATTTATATGGCAAATCCCATATAAAAGCAGGTCCCATCTACCAATATCAGCACATATTACTGAAGGACAGTGCCATTTTGTGACTCCAGCTTCAGGGGTACTGAGAATCCACTCCAAATATTAGTGTGCACTTAACAGGAACTATCCAAGGTGATGAATTCTATATCCCCAACCCACTCAGCAGCTGGATCACTCCTGTAAAGTGATGACGAAAACACAGAATGATTTCTCAGCACTTCTGAAAGTAGAGCTGCCAGGCATGTCAATGTCAGTCCTATATTCCATGTATTGGGTTGGATCAAGACTTAGTGATATCAGAGTCATAACTAACTGAAGTCCCACTTCCAGTTTTATTGAGTAAGGATAGAGTATCACTCTCCAAACTAGGGAGAAAAGGGGCAGATATGCCATCAGAAGAACCATATATATACTATGTCATTGTGTAACTATAGTAACACCTGAAGATGATTGAAGAGCCAACTGTTTAACAGTAAGGAAACTGTATTGTGGGCTTTTGGTTGCTGCCATCCAGGACAACAACACAATGTTCCTATAATAACCTTGAAAAACAAACATCCTAAGACATGAAATACAGTGCAAAGATACACCCTAGCTTTTCCTTGGTATGGGCAGCAGAACTACATCACAAGCAACAGATGGCAGAGGCTACATACGGCTTAACAATGAAATGCCAAAAACAGATTCCTAATCTGCTCCCTCACATGCACAGTGTTCTTCTTTATCAGATTAACTCATCATCACCAGACCACAGGAAGGTTCCAGGGAATCAGAAACAATGGGTAGCAGTCATTTGCTGTTTCAGGTTTCAGCTTCCAGTTCTTTACTCCTCACAGTTCCATCCCTGCAGGAACCTCTCTGTTTTAATTCTGTGCATCAACACATTTGTGAGAAATTCCTTATTATAATTCTCACACACCATGTTACAGCAACCATTTATTACTGTTTTTTAAATGACCTTAGGGGTTGAAAAATTAAAAGTACTTGTATCACAGAACCAGTCATCTAGACATCTAACATGATAGGCTACCTATAAAAGCATTATCTATAACTCTAGCTTCATTTTGCCGTATTGTTTACAGAACAATAAAGCCTCCTGGAAGCTGCAATCTGTTTTTAAAAGAGCCATTGTACAGCACAAACCTTCAAAGGAATTTAGGTTCACAGGCATGCAATTCTGCTCAGCCCTGAGTCACCCCACCCTGCCCTAGTTATGGCCTGTAACAGAAACAAAATATATACACAAATATACACAATTACTATAAGTAAGAAGATGGTCATCTAGGATCTTTCCCAAGACCCTCTTAAAGACTCTAATGAGCAACTGATAGCAAGCAGCCTGTCGTCTAGAATTGGAGCAACTCTGACTAGTCTCAAAATACTAGTTTGCGACTCTCCCAGATTGGACTAGGAACTGCCCCTGTAGGGAACACATGACTGTGGCAAGTTTACATCATCCAATGAAGGCCCTCCCCAGTCACATGTAAGGATGTAAGGCAGGTATATATATGGTTCTTCTGATGGCATATCTGCCCCTTTTCTCCCTAGTTTGGAGAGTGATACTCTATCCTTACTCAATAAAACTGGAAGTGGGACTTCAGTTAGTTATGACTCTGATATCACTAAGTCTTGATCCAACCCAATACATGGAATATAGGACTGACATTGACATGCCTGGCAGCTCTACTTTCAGAAGTGCTGAGAAATCATTCTGTGTTTTCATCATCACTTTACAGGAGTGATCCAGCTGCTGACTGGGTTGGGGGTATAGAATTCATCACCTTGGATAGTTCCTGTTAAGTGCACACTAATATTTGGCCCTCTGGATGTTTTGGACCACATCGCCCACAGTCCTTTGCCATTGGAAATACAGGCTTGGAATTCTGGGAGTTGTGGTCCAAAACATCAGGAGGGCCAAAGTTTCGTCATGCCTGATGTAAGGGATAAATGGTTGCAATACATGGGATTTTGAACCTTTTCTGTGCTTGTCACCTTCATCCCTATAGTCTTCACTTGAGATCCTTTCTTTTCTCAATATCAAATTCCTTCCTTCCTTCCTTCCTTCCTTTGCCAAAACACACAATTTTCCTCACCTACATATCTTGAACATAGCATGCTTTGCTTTGTGATTGGGCAAGCCTGATTTCTAGATCATATTACAGTATCCCTGAGTAAATATTGTGAGAGAGAAGTTTGACCTTAAGAGTGACTTGGTTGAACAAAGCACTGGGGAAAAGAGACTGCAGGAAAGACAACCAGTGAAGAAAACTATAAGTTAGTCAGATCCATACTCCTGGGCAAGACCCACTCATGTTAAAGTTAACCTGCTCCTCCACAGAGGTGCACACCACTTAATTTTATTTTTAATTTCATTTGTGTGGGTATTGATGGTTCATGAGTAATAAGTCCTTGGAGGGAACTGATTATATTTCACAAAAGAATTTCAGTGGAAGCTGGGGAGAATATTTAATTCACCCTTGTCTTGCTTCTGGGTTAGTTTCCATTTTTAAAATACTTTCAGAACAAACACTGACATTTTTGGATGTACGGAAGCATGCAATGCATCCAGTGTGGCGAAGTGAACAGAGGGATGGGTTAGAAGGACACAGGAGACCTGGGTTCATATCCCCACATGACCATGAAAACTCCCTGGGCATGAGGGGGAGGAGGCACTGGTGAACTTACTGCTTAAATATCTCACGTACCTTAAAAACCCTATTAAGGTCATTGTAGGTCAGATGTAACTGGATGGCATATCACACGGGGGGGGGGGAGTGCAGGAGGTTTAGAGGGGGGGGAATTACCAGTCATCTTTCCCCAGCTTTTTAAAATATCAGGAAATTAACTGTGATTTGGCGTACACTGGGGATCCAGAGTGAAGCTGTGCAAAGATGTATCTTGAGGCAGTAAAATCTATAACCTCTTACCACTGGCCATCCTAAGTGAGAATGTTGGGCACTATAGTAGACCAAAACATCTGAACAACTAAAGGGCACCTCAGTGATAAAGTAAGGCTTTTTCTAGGAAATATTACCAGGGGAAGATACCTAAACTTCAACATGATGGAAAATCTGCTTCACAATGATCATGCTAGCAGAACAATGACAATTCATACGAAAGCTCTGGGGGTCAGAATCTGCTCTTTTTTCTTTAAAAAATTATAAAATATGATCACTTAGAAGAATTTTCTTCATCACACTTCTCATACTTATTATACTTCCCTGAAAACGATACAACACCTTCCAAGATCTTGGCTCCCCCTAAGACAAGGTTCACACTGGTTACATTCAAACAATGACTCTTATTCCAAATAAGGGAACTTGTTGAAAACTTCCTTCAGCCAGACTTATTCTTGCTGGGTTATGTTAAGAAGACAAGACTAAACAGACATTCATATTTTCAGTATTAACCACTAAAAGTGAAAAGTTAGTTGTTTGTTTCCAGGATGGAAGGAGGAATGAGGGAAAGTTTTAACACAGTAAGCAGCCATTCCTTTCGGAATATACACTAAAATACTGAGCCATTCAGCCTGTTGGCTTTCTGCTAAAAGTGACTCGGACAGATTCTGTCTGGCATAAACAAAGAATAGGGGGGTTGAGGGGAATGGGCCGATCTGACATTGTTGAGTGTCCAAATTCCCCTCCTTCCCCTTGTTGTTTCCACAAGAGCCAACTCTCATGGACCACCATGAGCACAGACAGCTGTGAGTCTGCAACATGAGACCAGTACAACAAACCATGGGAATAAAATGTGTCATAAACACCAGAGAAAGGGAACCATGTTCATTTAATACAACAGAAAGGGGTCTTTTTATTTTACTGGCAACTGAAAAGAGTAACAGATTTTATTGTTGTGGCATAAGCTTTCACAGACTAATCATTAACTCCATCAGATGCATGCCATACAGGATGTCTATGGAATTGACATAATAATAAATACATTGGCCTTGAAGGTCCACCTAGGGGATTATTTAATTTAAGTGCTGTAAACACAGATTTTTTTGTTGTATTGCTGAAAAACACTTTAGGGCACACAGTGCAGTCAACATACCTCCACATCTGAGCAGTATTTTTTGTTGTGGAATTTTTTGGTTAAATACTGTATATACTCGAGTATAAGTCGACCCAAGTATAAGCCGGGGCCCCTAATTAAAACCCAAAAAACTGGGAAAATTTATTGACTCAAGTATAAGCCTAGGGTGGGAAATGCAGCAGGGCCTGGCAACTCCTACTTTGTGAGCTGGGTGTGTGTGTGATGTTTAAAATGACTTTTAGCCACTGACCCAAACTTGCCTCAGTGGCTAAAAGTATTGACCTGCATATAAGCCGAGGACCCCTTTTTTCAGCCCAAAATTAGGGCTGAAAACTAGGCTTATACTCGAGTATATACAGTATTACTGCACTAGAGTTGTGCCATTTGCAAGTGTATCACTTTCCCTCTCTTGCGGGCTATGCTCATATCAGTGCAGTTTCATCTGAATGCTTATAGAAAGAGAAGTTACAGACTATTCAAGTGTGATTCTATCTTCACTTACCAGGAAGGAAGACCAGGTGAACTCAATAGAATTTAACTCTGCCAAAATATTGATATGTCTCTGCTGTTAAACAATTCATACAAAGGGATGCAAATGAGCAATCCAGTCTGCTGACCATGCAAGTGGCATAATGCGAGTCCACACAAGTGATTGTATGTGAACTGGGCCAAGTTTTTGCCATAATATCTAGAATCACAGAAAAAAACTGAGTTGGAAGGGACCTATAAGGTCATCAAGTCAAACCCCCTGCTCAGTGCAGGAATTCAAATCAAGAAAGATCTGACATACGATCCTCTAATTTTCTCTTAAATGTCTCCAACATTGAAGCACTCACCACCTCCCACAGTCAGTGGTTCTGTTATCGTACTGCTCTAACAGTCAAGGACTTCTTCCTAATATTCTCCTGAAATCTGCCTTCCTGTAACTTGAACCCATTAATACGTATCCTACACTCTGTGATGGTCAAGATTAGATCCTACCTTTGTATGACTACCTTAGAAGTATTTGAAAAGTGCTACCATATCTCTCTTCAGTCTTCTTTTCTCCAGGCTAAAAATGCCCAGTTCTTTCATTCTTTCTTCAGAGGGCTTGGTTTCCCTTCCCCTGAAAATCCTGGCTGCACTACACTGAACTTGTTCCAGTTTATTGGCATCCTTCTTAAAGTGTGGTGTCCAGAACTGGACACAATACTCAAGACAAAGCCTAAACAGTATTGGATAGAGAAGGTCCAATACCTCACATTTGAAATTATGCTTCTGTTAATGCAGCCTAAAAAGTATTTGCCTATTCAGCAGCAACATCACACTGTTGGCTCATATTAAAGTTGTGATCTCAGAGGTCCTTCTGGCTCATAGTATTACTGAGCCAATATCCCCCATCTTGTAAATGTGCAATTCACTTTTCCCCTAGGTGCAAAACTTTGCACTTATCCTTCTTAGATTCCATTCTGTTTTCAGGTCACTTCTCAAGCCAATCAAGATCTTTTTGAATTTTGTGCCTATATTCAAATATATTAGCCTAATTTCACCTCATTTTGTGTCATCCACAAATTTGGTAAGTATTCCCTGCACCCACTCATCCCTCATTACTAAAAATACTGAAGAGCACTGGCCACAGGACTGGGCCTTGGGGTACCTTACATGGTAGCTCTTCCCAGTTTGGGAAGGAACCATTGTTAAATACTCACTGAGTACAATTCTGTAACCAACTGTATATTCTTCTGATAGTTATTGTCTCCAGCCCACATCATTACCTTGCTAATCAGAATATCATGAGGTACTTTGTCAAAGGCCTTGTTGAAGTCAAAGTATATCATGTTTACAGCATTCCCAATCTCTACCAGGGAGGTTACCCAATCAAAAAATGACATAAGATTAGTGTGGCAGGACTTGTTTTTGACAAATATCTTGTTCATATCCAGGCTTTGCATGTTTTTTCCCTTTTGTTCTTAAGAACATAAGAACAGCCTTGCTGGAACAGGCCACAGCCCATCCAGTCCACCATTCTGTCTCACACAGCGGCTCACCATTTGTTTCCAGGTATTCCCAAGCAGATGTCTTCACCTGCTTAAGATTTCCTGTAAATGGCATTGAGAGATATCCTGCCTATCTCTCCAACCCGGAGGTTGTCCTTAGGCATCCATAATGGTAGCCATTGATACACCTGTTCTCCATGAATTTGTCTAATCCTTTCTTAAAGCTGTCAAGGCTGACAGCTGTCACCACTTCTTTTGGCAGGGAGTTCCATTAGACCAGTGATCCTCTGGGTGAAAAAGTACTTTCTCTTATTTTTTAAACCCAAAAGTTTCATGGTGTGCCCCCTAGTTCTAGTATTGTGCAATAGGGAAAATAGTTTTTCCTTATCTAATTTGTCCACACCATGTATGATTTTATAAACTTCAGTTAGGTCACCTTAGATGCCGTTGTTCAAGAGTGAAGAGGCCCTGCTGTTGCAGCCTCAGATGGTAAGGAAGGTGTTCCAGTCCCCTAATCATTCTGGTTGCCCTCCTCTTCATTTTTTCCAGTTTCATAATATCTTTGTTTTGTATGCCATACTTGATAAAGTACATATACCTCCACTATTTTCACATGACACATTAGTTGAGTTTACTCTATGGATGGTAGAAAATCAATCCAGGGACACTCCCCTGTGTTAAACATAAAGGATGGACAGTTTATGTTGTGTTTACACAGTCAGCAGTCACATACTAGGGATGTTAAATAGGGAAAAAATCTGATGAAAGAGATTTTGTTGAATAGTGTTAGGAGCTTGTCAAAGTTCTTTGTAACAAAAGACAATGAATGAAAGAAACAATTGCCACCCAATTTGCTGGACCATCAGCAAAGTGAAGAGAAAGTGAGGGACCTGGAGAATGGTCACAGTGACAAATGTTTTAGGCAGTTGCACCATCCTTATACTGTTTGTACTAGCGTTCATCTATAGCCTGTCACACCAACTTTTCTATGTCTGGATCTATGGATATTCCGAAACGGACTGGTTTTCAAATATGGGAGTGAAGGATGAAAAAATGTCTCATTTCACGAATAATAACAAGCAGAACAGAAAGTACAGGTGTTCTGACCTGTCCCATAAGATATAAAAAACCTTTTCTAGCTCAGCCTGATGACATGTCATCTGCAGCCTTCTCCTCTGCTTTGAATTTGGAGAGAATTAGAGATGGGGACGAATACAAAAATGGATAGTGATATTAAATAAATATTGCTGATTCATTACACAGTTGTTGTCCCTTTTTATCTGTCGGGTCCTCTTGACCCAATGAATACAAAGGGATGAAGATTTACTTGTTTTTATTTGTCCCTTTCTTTAGACAGCCATGGGTATCTAAAAAACAAACAACGGCCTCCCACACATGCATACAAGCTCCTCAACCTCACCTTTTCCTGCTGCTCTGTACCTACCTTGTTATTGCATCTTCTGTGGCAGCAGTGAGAGACCTGCCATTTTCCTGAATCCCACCATGGCGCCCTGTGGTGGTGGCAATGATCCAGCAACAGCCTGGAAGTCCATTGTGCCCTCAGACCAAGTAGGGACTGGGGAGTGGGAAGTGAGCAGGGGTAGGCTGGAGGGGTGGAGGACTCGTTTTTGTCGTTTATCAATTCCTGGGGCCAAAATTCGTGATTCAGCAGTTTATCAATTTTTCTAGAGAAAAATCATTTTGGAGACACCATTTTAAAACCTGGTGGGTTTTTCCTCCTTGATTGCATTTTCCTAGATGATAGCTGCCAAAATAATACAACCACCCTTCAAACAATAATGGTAATAACGTTAAAATTCTAAACCATTAGTTTTCAGAAAAAGCAAAGTACATCTATAATGCTCGCCCGACAATTTGTTGCTGCAGAGCCTGTCTGTTTTATGATGCCCAGTTGCCTTCCTGTTTTTAAATTGCTTGTTTTTATTGTCTGTTGGTATGCTGACTTGTTCAACCCTGTTAGCCGCCCAGAATTCCCCGAGGGAAGATGGGCGGGATATAAATTCAATAAATAAATAAATAAATAAATAAATAAATAAGCACAAGAAGATGGGATTACCCTCATGTGTTCCTTTGGCAATCTCTCACTTTCCATTTTGGAAAGTATTGATTCACACCAACCAGCATGTAAGCTAAATAGGTGGAAGTTTTACTTTCTCCCCTTATATCCTGAACAAAATAAAATGTTATTTTCCTCACCCTTGCAGACCAGACAGGTCTTGTGAATTCCAATGGATTTATTCCTCATTCATACTAAGAACAGAATATGGCTCAACAGAGAGCAGATCATCCACAATCTCTCTACCGGATGCCTCCAGTCAAGATCAACTTCAGTTGCTCTTAAGCAACAACCTAATCACCATAAAATAAATTAAGATTTAATCCCAGTAATGCCAAGCTGATCCAGTCCAATCAAGTATCAAAGTTAGAGGATTACTTAGATTCAACCAAATCCTGATAGACTAGTGTGTATATGTATATACATGTGACATGAAAATAGTATGTCAAGTTAATTTCACACTCTCTCTTTCCATTTGACTAGCTGATGTGAATTTAACGTCCTGTGCTTTCCTGTCTGAAGTACTTGGCATTAAATTTAACTGCAGCTTGATGTAGCTGTTACTGTAGCCCTCGCTCAGAATTTAGCAATATCTTGTTTATGCAAGGAAAGAGAATATGAAAATATTGCTTGCTGTACTAGAAAACATTCAATTTAATTAAAATTCCAGGTTAAATGAAAAGCAGGGAAAGACTTTTTTCCTGTGATACTGTGACACACACAATTTTAAGTTGTGAAACTGAGGGACAAAGTAGCCATGTGGCTGGGGGATTCTAGGCATGTCACCAAAAAAAGCAGCATCTCCAAATTACAAACAGTGCAAAATATCTCACAATGTTTTCTTAAAAGTGGAAAGTGTGGGCAGAACTGAATCTGGAGAAAGATTGCGAGAAAAGAAAAATGGGTTAACGCCACCTTCACAAATCATTTTACAAATCTAAGGCTGAAATCCTCAGCATACTTATCTAGAGTAAGGCCAAATGAGCTCAATGGGCTTTACTTCTAAGTAGACATATACTAGGATTATGCTCTAAATCACCTCATCCCTGAAGTTAAGCCTCATTCCCAGGCACCATGCTGATATTTATTTTGTTTTGTTTTACTAAGCAGACAAATGGCAGCTGAAATGGGGATGATTTAGAGAGAAAAACTGAAAACTCACCCCACTTTAAATAACATGCATCTACTTCAGCTAAGGTTATTGCTGCCTCTCCAGAAGGAGGAATCTGCCACACACCATAAGGCTTCCTGACTTTTTCTTTTAAAGAGAAGTCTCTGCATGCTATTCATTGCTTTTTAAGATGTCTAAAGCATACTTGCCCAGCTCTTCTTGGGAAGAGCTTGACGAGAAAACCATAAATTTAAAATTTATAACTTTGTGGTTATAACGGCACTATTGTAATGTTTAGCACTACGGCTGCAATCACATAGTCCCTGAAATTGTATCCCAGGATGGTGTTTCCTATGAATTTGGAGGCAGAAATCTGAAGCTGGCCAAGGAGATATGGTATTAGATCAGGGGTGTCCAAACTTCGGCCCTCCAGATGTTTTGGACCGCAATTCCAAGCCTGTATTGCCAGTGACAAAGGACTGTGGGATTTGTGGTCTAAAACATATGGAGGGCCAGAGTTTGGACACCCCTGTATAAGATCCTACCTTCAACCTTCCAGAGGTGAAGGGTTGCAGCAGTCAAGTCTGCAAATACAGCATCCAAAATGAAAGTATGCTGCATACCATCAGCATGGGGCTGAGGGTGGCTTGAATGTTTTCCTCCCACTGCAAACAATAGGAATGGGCCATAAAATATCTATACCCAGCCTTCTCCTCAATTCCAAACACATAAAAAGACCATATTAAAATGTGAAGAGAGTTCTTTGGGTTTTTTAAATCCATAGAATACTGAATGACACAGAAAAGATATCCCTTTTAAAAAAGAACATTTTTATCAATATCCAAATTAGAGATGGGCACAAAATGAATTAAAAGTTATCTAACGAAATGAATAACAAACACCAGAGTGAATTTAGAATGAACCAAACCAAACAAAAAAAAATGGTTCGGTTCAGTTTGTTTCATTAATGTTGGCGCTGGAGATGTCTCCTACCTGGTACTGGTCTTCCTGGTCCAGTGTTCCTGGCTGCAGGGAGGGGCGCCCCCCCCCAAAAAAAAGCCAACCGGCCCACGCTACACCTGTAGCGTTGGCCAAGTGGTCAGAAGTAAAAAAATTAAAATACAAATAAAATAAAATAAAATAAAATAAAATAAAATAAAATAAAATAAAGGAGTGCCGACCCAGACCCAGGGGTGGCTGGGTCGGCACCCTAAAATAAAGAAAAAATATTAAAAACAAAATAAGCGCCAACCCAGCCCCAGGGGCTGCTTGGTCAGCACTTGAAAATAAAATATAAAAAAAAAATTGAAAAAAAGGAGCACCGACCCAACTCCAGGGGTGGCCGGTTAGGCGCCCTAAAATGAAAAAATAAAATAAAAATAAAACCAGTGCTGACTGGGCCACAGGGGCCGCATGGTCGGCACTTGGGGGCAAAAGCTGACCGTCCCCCAAAAAATAAAATAAAATAAAATAAAATAAAATAAAATAAAATAAAGGAGAGCCGACCTGGCCCCAGGGGTGGTCCCAAGGGTGGCCAGGGTGGCATCCTAAAATAAAGAAAAAAATATTAAAAATAAAACCAGTGCCAACCCGGCCCCAGGGACTGCGCAGTCTGCACTTTAAAAAATAAAAATAAAAAACCCAATCTGGCGTGCGGGTCCTGTACTGGCCCACGAGCACCAGACCTGGCCTGCAGGCTGCGGAATTGGCTATGGCCGGCAAAAACAAAATAAATCCGATCTGGCCCACGGGCCACAGAACAGGCCTGCAGCCAGCAAAAAAAAAAAAAAAAAAAAAGCTGACCAGCCCTCGCTACAGCTGTAGCACGGGCCACGTGGTTGGATTAAAAAAAAAACAATGAAAATAAAATAAAATAAAATACAGGACTTTGTCCCTGTAGCTACAGGACTTTGTCCCTGTAGCTACAGGACCTTGTCCCTGTAGCCATCGAAACATCTGGAGTCTGGGGAGAATCAGCCTTGAGCCTAGTCCAGGAAATAGGTCGCAGGATAGCCATTACGTCTCAAGATGGCCGAGCACCTATGTTCCTGAGGCAACAGCTCTCAATTGCTGTCCAAAGAGGGAATGCCTGCTGTGTGCTTGGCACTCTAGGCCAGCTGACTAAATAATGGGGTTTTTAGTAAAGTGATTTTAACCAGTATAATAAAATAAACCATATAATTAAAACAAAAGAAAATAAATTTAAAAAGGAGTGCTGACCCGGCCCCAGGGGTGGCCAGGTTACAGCCCTAAAATAAAGAAGAAAATATAAAAAATAAAACCAGTGCCGACCCAGCCCCATGGGTGGCCGGGTCACCCGGTGCTCTAAAATCAAGAAAAAATAAAAAAATAAAAGAAGCACCCACCTGGCCCTGGGGGCCGTGCTGTGGCTGCTTGAAAACAAACAAACAAAAAAGAGATGCTGCCCCCATGCCAGCGCCTCAAAAAGCCCCTGCTGCAGGGGGACTAGGATCAGCCACTGCCACAACCGAGCCGCTGCTGCCGCCGGTAAAAACCCGAACCAGTTCGGATCGGTTCAGGTTCATACAATTTTTTTTCAGATTCGTACAAACCCAAACCCAAATCGAAACAAGGGTGGACCCGAACAAGAAGACAAACCCGAACCATTGGTTTTTTCTGATTCGTGCACACCTCTAATCCTAATGAATTCAGTGTGGGGATACGTAAAGTGGTGCCTCTACTTATGAGCGGCTTTACTTACGATCAATTTGACTTAAGAATCGAAAACTGTTGGTGTTTTAACTGCTGCCTTACAAATTTTAGATGCAGTCTGCTCCATTTATAATTGGTTTTGTTTTTTTCAATTTTTTTAGATACGGTATCCCTACTTAAGAGTTGTTCGACTTAAGAACATGCATTTGGAATGGATTAAATTTGTAAGTAGAGGTACCACTGTATATACACTTCTCGCATTTGAGGAAATCTCACACTTACAACAAATGGGCTTTTGGTTTGTAAGAAGTCTTCCATTCTAAGCTTAAAGGCAGACATTACAATTTATTAAATATGCATGGCCTTCAGTTCTAGCCATGTCTTTTCATAACCACCCCTAACTTTACTCAACCTTCTGAACATACAGTAAATTCACTGACATTCTGAACATACAGTAAATTCACTGACAGACACGTGGTGCCACCAAACCAGCATTCTTGTCCATTGCCACATGCATCAGTATTTTGTTTGGGTAACAACGACATCTTGTGCTCATTTCGTGAATGACAGGTTCAAATGATATGTAGAACTATGGTAAATCTCTGGTTAGATCCAGAGGCTCCCAGAGCCTTGAAGAAATACCTCCTTTTTTTTTTGGATGACGATTCCCAGAATCCCCTAACCATAATGGACAAGAGTCATCCTGGCTAAGGTATCCTGTGAATTCTAGCCCAAAGAAGTAACTCTTCCAAGGTATGACATCAGGAGCTCTGGCACATGTGGGAAATTGGACGTATTATTTGTGTAATTTTCTCCTAGTAAACCTGACTCCTTCCCTCAACTAGTGATTTCAATGGAAGGAACATATTCCAATTCTACCTCCCTGGCCTACAGAGGGGCTTTGTGTCCATGAACTTTTTAAAAAAAAAACAAGTTCCCCTCCTGAATATTTAATTTCTTCTGGCTCCTAAGTGAAACATTTTCATGGATGTTTTTTATTAGCAAAATTGACCCTGAGGGCCTCCACTCCTCTGACATCCCAACCTCCAACAATCACTGGACTTCATGGTTGGTATTATAAAACTTCTCTTTATTCCATCCATTCCATTTTATTTTGTACTGAACAACAGTAGGTCTAGCCAGATACTATCTGTATGTCATTTAGTTTACGTGCTGGAACAGACCCCAGCAGTCCTTTATGGAGTCAATTCACCTCATATTTCATCTTTCTCATTTCTTACTGCTTTCAACATTTCCTCGTTATCATTTCCAATGAGTCTTGTCTTTTTGTGATGTTAAAATATTTGTTTATATCCCTGCTTTCTTCCATTGAGCTCAAGGCAGTGTAGATGGCTCTTCTCACTCCACTATCTTCACAACAACATTGTGAGGGATGTTAGGCAGTTGACATATGCCTAACATCGCACAGTGAGTTTCACAGCTATTTGACACTGTTTCTCCCACATCTCAGCCCAGAGATGAAAAGGTTATTGATTCTATCCCTTTCTAAATAATTCCCTCGACACAACGTACAGAAGAAGCAAGCTTTCCATGTTCTGGACTTTTTCATTCAATAACATGCAGATTTCCAACCCTTTTCCTAATGAACCCCTTGATCACACAGCACCCAGAAAGTACATCATATGCTACAAAGAACAGACAGCAAATAAAAATGATGAGCATGTATAAAAGATACGTTAAAGTTTGCCACTCCTCTCCCCCTCCAGTAAGGGAAAACTGATGTAGCAACTCCTGTTTCCATTTAGCAGCCTGATACACTACACATAAAGGCCAGATACTGCCGCTGGCATTCTTACATAAGAACAATATTCTTAGAACAGTATTTTGAACTTGGGTGATGTCTTTGGAAGTGATTTGGAGAATATTATGCCAAACAGATCAACCAAGGGTTCTGTCAGATTAAAAGCAGTGAAACTAAAAATGTGTTCACCCAAGCAACCTGGAGCAATAACCTGCCTCGGCAAGGCATGAAAATAATGGGATTTGGGGGCCTGACAGCAAGTCTATAAAATGTCAGGAGGCTGAATATAACTGGTCAACATGAATGTTTGAAAAGCAACAATGCACGGCTGCAGCCTGTACTAAAAGCAAATGTCAGCAGCAATTAGCTAGAAGACAAACCAGCTGGCTTCAGATAAACCCCTGAGGAAAACTCAGGCCCTGAAGTTACCCCAGATCCCAATTTCCCCAGATCCCAGTGTGGCCCTTGGCTCTTATTTTTATTCCATGTCTCTCGAAGTACACAAAAGCTTTCAAGAAAAAAAAGTATATTCCCTCCTCTTACAACATTTCTTTTCCAGTGATAGGAACTCCTTTGTTATGTGTATCTCAGCAATCAGACCTTCCAAGGAGATAAAGTCACATTTCAATTATCAATCATATGTCTACTTTTAAAAGGCCTTTAATATTAGATGTCTTTTATTTATTTATTTATTTATTTATTTATTTATTTATTTATTTATTTAGAATATTTTTAATCCACCTTTCTCCTTGGAAAAGGACCCAAGGTGGCTTACAACAATGAGGGACAATATACAGTCCAGAACATTTAAGACATATTCAAGTAAAGAACAGGGAGTTAGAAGAGGCATTTTAGAACATTAAAAGGTAACAGTAGCACTACAAAGAGCACACAAAAAGAAAAGAAAAATCCATTATGAGGGGTGGAAGGTAACATGGACACCACTGATGTTCTTATGAAATCCGTCATTGCAGTCATGTATGGTAATCCATATAAAGTTACATTAGTAGGAAGTCCCTCATTCAGGGAAAGCTCGCCCAAAGAGGAAGGTCTTTGCCTGCTTCTGGAAAGATAGCAGAGACGGTGCAGTCCTGGCCTCCAGTGGGAGTTCCAAAGTCTGGGAAGAGCAACAGAGAAGGCCCTTTCATGTGTTCTTATGAGAAACACCTATGAAGGTGGCGGGGATGGAGAGAAAGGCCTCCCCTGATGACCTAAGCATCAGAGCCGGTTCGTACTGCGAGAATTGATCTTTGAGGTAGCTTTGACCCAGGCCATTATGTGCTTTGTAGGTTAAGGTCAGTACTTTGAATTGTGCCTGATAGCTGATTGGCAGCCAGTTGAGCTGCTTTAGTAGGGGTGTAATGTGATCTCTATAACCTGCCCCTGTCAGCAATCTGGCCACTGCATTTTGGACCCATTGAAGCCCCACATAGAGTGCATTACATTAGTCCAGCCAGGATGTCACTAGGGCATGTGTCACAGTGACCAGAGAAGGTTTCTCAAGAAATGGGCATAACTGGCATACTAGTTTTAATTGTGCAAATGCACTCCTGGCCACAGCTGTGACCTGGGCATCTAGGCTCAAGGATGAATCCAGGAGCACTTATAGAACACTACTTCTTAATACAAGAACAGTGTCCTGTCAGGTTTGATTCTCAACAAGCCCACTGTGCTCCACTCCCAAATGAAGATTGCCTTGCTTTTGCCTATCCTTCACCCACTGGATTCTTTCATTGCTTCTTGCATTTTCTAATAACTTAACTCAAGTAGTAAGTTACAACTAGAGTAGACCTATTAAATCAATGGAACCTACTGAGGAGTTGACTCACCTAATCCCCATTGTTTCAAAAGGCCTACTCCATATCAACATTTGCTTCTATAAGGCAAAATGTGCTGCTTATATACTCCCTTATAGGCAGGCTACACATTGCCTCTCCCCACAGCAAGCTGGATACTTAATTTACTAACCTCAGAAGGACAGAAAACTGAGTGAACCTTGAAGTGGCTACCTGAATCCACCAGAATCAAACTCAGGTTGGGAACAAAGTATTCGCTGCAGTACTGCAGTTTAACCACTATGCCACAAGACTTGAGTCCACAGCTTCAGGATTTCTGATTACAGTACCCTTTCCTCCTGTCTTTCCTGAGCAGCAGGAGTTTGCATTTGACAGGCAAGTATATCCCTTTGTTGTCAAGACAATGATCTACTTTCCTTTTCTTTTTCTAGTATCTGGTGGTCACTTAACAGCAACTGCTGGCCTTAGGTCAGCTGAAAGCAGAACACATCAGTGATGTTTATCCAGAGGTCAGCGTGAATCATAAGCTCTTTCATTCAAAACAATGCTTTTTGTTTTGTTTTTGCTTTACTGAATCACAAAAGAAAGAAGCTAACTCCACTTCCCTGCCTATCCCTAAGACTATTTGTTGCCTAAGGCAAATGACACCCCACCCCACCCATGTACAGAAGCAAAGCAGGCTTGCAGTTGAATTTCACTTTTGGGTCATGGGACAGTATCCTCCATCTAAGGGCATTTTCACATGAACCCTAAGATCCGCTGGCCACTTAAATTCAGACCAGAGATCTTGGGGTTTGTCGCTGTTCCTGTGTTCGCACCCCCTCCACATTCCTGGCTGCTGGCTGCGTGAGGGGAGGGAGAAAAAAAGGAAGAAGAGATGGGGTCTCGCTCTGCTCCCCACAGCAAGTATCTCTTAAAGGGGCGGGGGGCAAAAAAAAAAAAAAACAGAAGCAAGGAGAGCCCGGCACTCACTACATTACATCCGCATCAGGAATTTTTCACCACCGGAGAGCAGGTACTTGAAAAGTGTGCTGGGACGCGCTTAGGTGGGCGTGGTCGCACTTAATTTTTTGTAAACTCTGGAGCTGGTGGGGGAAAATTTTAAGCTCCGGATCTGGGAGCCATTTGCTGCGGATTTTAGGGATCATGTGAAAAGGCCCTAAATCACCCAAGTAAGGGGTTGGCTGATTTACAGGAATCAGACAGTCCAAATGGAGCTTACAGCTCTTTTCTTCAACTTAAAGAGAAAGGCCAAAGGAGTCAGAATAAAAGGTTGAGTGACTGCTATTGCTGCCTAATGGAAGGGCTGGCTCTGTTCTCCATTACCATCTTCAAGTTAAATAGCAGGCAGTGAATATTGAAACCCCATTTATAACAGCAGATAAATGAAAAGTCCAAGTAATTCTGTTGATTCACAAAACAAAACATCTTCCTGCTCTTAATGACTCATGCTGGTGATTCAGTTAGACACCTCCAGATAGTTTCCTTCTGCTGCATTTCCAAACATTTGGAAAAAGCCCTCCTCTTGCATTGAGCTGAAAGCATTATAAGTACAGTACATTGCTAGGATGACAAATGCAAGTGTGGGTTAGAGATGAAGAAATATGGCTTCTAAGGACTCTCTCTCTCTTTCTCTCTCTCTCTCTCTCTCACACACACACACACACACACACACACACACGATGGGAACTTGGGTGTGATGGGGGAGGAACAACCAATCTCCCAATGAGTGGTGGCAAAGTGTGGCTAATGACTGTAAAGCATTATGTCCAAAGCAATGAAAAGCAATAAGAAAACTGCCTTGCTTTCTTATGGTGGTTGGCTCAGTGGACTAAGGCTCCGAAACTGTTGACTGCAATGTCGGCAGCTCGGCTGTTCAAATCCCAGGTGCCACACAGCGGAGCGAGCTCCCGCTGGTAAGCCCAGATCCTGCCAACCTAGCAGTTCGAAAGCATGTAAATGCAAGTAAATAAATAGATACCACCATAAAAAGCGGGAAGGTAAAACAGTGTTTCCTTGCAGCCATGCCGGGCACGTGGCCGTGGAGTTGCACAACACTGGCTCTTTGGCTTGAATACGGAGATGAGCACCCTCCTAGAGTCGAACACAACTAGCATGTGCATGGGGGGACCTTTACTTTACCTTTTACCTTGCTGCTTCACGCATCACCCATCTTGTGACATATGTATTACTTCATTACAATGTTACATTGAATAAAAAGATAGCAGACTTTGAACCTTTCACCAGTGGGTTCCACAAACAATTGCTGTTTAAAAACAGAAGTATCCCATATAATGTCCAGGGAGCTCAGGGACAGCTTGTTTCTTTCACCTCTCATTTTCTCACAGTAACAGCAATGAGGCAGATAAGGCTGAGAAAGGTAAGACTAACTGAATAAGCTTCACAATCTAAAATGCTTATTTGAAGGTAGATAACCCCAAGCAAAAGGCAACCCTATATCTGCTGCAGCCAACCTGGTTCTCATGCTCACATTGGGACGTCAGTTACTAGTTTTCTTTCCCATCAGTCACATTATCCTATCAGAGTCATTTGGGACATAGTATAGAATGATCTGCTATATGGGAGCTTCCCTCAGAGCCACTGGCTATGCTGCCTAAGGTTTTCCAGGACCTGCAGTCCAAATAAATAACTTCAGCAATCCCTCTGTCATCCATTACTCAGACCCAAACCCACCAGAGGTAGCACTTTGAAATGGATGTTACCCAATTGTAATAGCCCCAACCTGATGTTTTGGCACTCTGTACTTGCTTGGATCTATGATGCCAGCTTTATTTTGTTACATATTCTCCAGCTAACCTCTAAAAGAAAGATTCCATGCAGTGCAATTCGGAGCTGAGGAACAGGGAACAGCAGCAGGATTGTCCTTCATCTGGTCCTTTTTTCACATCCTTATTCATTTAATAACTGATTTAATGAACATGGATCTTCCTATATTTGCCAGCAATAGTTTAGTTAACTAAACTTTTGCTTTTGTACAAAATCTCATGCTGCTCTCCATCCTCTCCCTTAGCACACAGTCTACCAGTGTGGGTACTAGAACAAGTGATGGGCTAGCACCCAGGAGATCTGGGTTCAAATCTTCACACTGCCACAGAAATTCACTGGGAGATGGTAATAGCAAAGCCACTCATTTAATATCTCACAAATGGAAAAGCACATTAGGGTTGTGGTAAATGAGATGCAACTTGCCTGTACTTGGTTCATTATCACCCAGTGAGCTGGTAGCCAACTGAGCTAAATAAAATATTTGCTCTCTGATGTAAGTGTTTTGTTCTGTTGCTTTTTCTCTTTTCCCTCCTCCATCACTTTCCTCCCACAAGTGGGCACTTAAACAAAAGCAGAGCTGTTTCTTCACAAAGGTTCTCAGGGCAGCAAGAGAAAAGTAAGGCAGTGTGGTGAATAAAAGGTGTGAAAGGGTATCAGCAGGAAGTGCTTATTTATAGGAAACGTAAGAAAAAGGTTGCCTTTGTTATTTCAATAGTCTGTAGGAGAAGGCAGTCCAGAAAGATTAACCAAAGAAGAGAGAGAGAGAGAGAGAGAAAGTCACATAGAAGAGAGAATGTAGCAACCCAGTTAAATTGGCCCACACATTTCAATTACTGCACTTCAATTACATTGCTCATTGTATTTCATATTGCGGACCAATTTTAAGTGCTGGTTGTGATGCATAAAGCCCTATGTGTCCAGACCACCTAAAATAGTGTATCACTCCCTATGAGCTTTACAGGCCTTTCTCTCAGCCTGGCAATCTCGTGAGAATCTTTCATGGGGCCAAGAGAGAGAGCCCTCCTGGTGGCTTCTTCCATGCTATACAGTTTTCTTCCATAGAAATTTGGCCCCATCTCTGCTTCCTTTCTATTGGAAGGCAAAGGCTTGCTAATTTAGACAGGAGGACTAAGTGCCTATGGCAAAAAGATATTTCAATAATGGGTGTTGTACTTTTGTTCTCACTTGTGTTTTAAATTGTTTAATTCAATGCTTGTTTGTTGGTATGGGAACCTTTACAATTGTGCTGAAATCATTTAAAATATAACTTATGGAGAAGAGCTACATCTGTTTTCATAGAATCATAGAATCATAGAGTTGGAAGAGACCTCAAGGGCCATCTAGTCCAACCCCCTGCCATGTAGGAACCCCCATCAAAGTACCCCAACAGATGGTCATCCAGTCTCTGCTTTAAAACCTCCAAAGAAGGAGACTCCACCACCCTCCATAGCAGCTTATTTCACTGCTGAACAACTCTAACCATTAGTAAGTTCTTCCTAATGTTTAAATTGAATCTCTTCAATTACGTTATGAATTCGATTATGTAATTATGAATTATGTTTTAATTCATATCAGAGCATAGTGGATCAATCGACTTACAGTACTGACTTGACTGATTGATTTCAGTGACCAGAATATTGAGATAGCTAGTGAGCTGATGGATGAGTGGAGCTGTATATATAAGGAGCCAAATGTTGGTCAAAATCTGGAATGGGAAGAAGTGGGGACTGGGATAAACAGCATGAAGAGAAAAGAGGCAGGTGGAATAATCTGCACTGCAGTATGTGATAATGTCCTAGCAGGTAGGCAAAACTCATAACATCTGGGGAAAGTCATGGTGGATGAAGTTGAAGGCCTATGTAATGAAGCATTCCAGCAGCCTTACCCCAGTTTGAAGCAGCCAGACAACATGTGACGATAGCAGTACACTCCCCCACAACTCCAACAAAGGCACTACTGCAGACTGATGGAGACAGTTTGCTATTAGTCCAGGAAATAGCATATTCATAGAATATTCATAGAATCATAGAGTTGGAAGAGACCTCGAGGGCCATCCAGTCCAAAACACTGCCATGTAGGAACCCCCCATCACAGTACTCCCAAGAGATGGCCATCCAGCCTCTGCTTAAAAACCTCCACAGAAAGAAACTCCACCACCCTCCGTGGCAGCATATTCCACTGCTGGACAGCTCTAACCATCAGGAAGTTCTTCCTAGTGTTCAAATGGAATCTCTTTTCCTGAAGTTTGAAACCATTATTTATTTATTTATTTATTTATTGTATTTATATCCCGCTTAATATCAAAAGATCTCTAAGCGGCTTACAAAGCCGAAATGGCAATAACAATTACAATAAAACAGACAAACAGTACACACAATATAGCTAAAAACCCGATAGTGTTCCTGATACTATCAATCTCATAAAACTCTGATAAAAATATCGTTCAGAAGACTTGGCAATGGCAGATTAAAAAAAAAAAAAAAAAAAAAAAAAAGAGCTAAGAATCGCCAAAGGCCTCCCGGAAGAGATGGGTTTTAAGGCCTTCCGGAAGGCCAGCAGGGACTCTGCAGAGCGCACTTCAGGAGGGATGGAATTCCAAAGGCTGGGGGCCGCCACGGAGAAAGCCCGGCCCGAGTACTGGACTTCCGGGCTTCTCGAGGAGTGGCGACCCGCAGCAAGTTCGCGCCTGCCGAACGGGACGGGCCGAGGTGGATCGCTGAGCGATACGCTCTGTCAGGTAGTCCGGTCCCAAGCCATGGAGGGTTTTATAAACTAAAACCAAGACCTTGAATCTAATCCGGGCTGCAACGGGCAGCCAATGCAGGCGGGCCAGAACTGGCGTTATATGATCGTACCTACGCACACCGGCCACCAGCCTGGCCGCCGCATTCTGTACCCGCTGCAGACGCCGGAGAAGAGTCAAGGGCAACCCCATGTAGAGGGCGTTACAGTAGTCCAGCCTCGAGATCACCAGTGCTTGGACCACTGTTCTCAGAGAGTTCGCGTCGAGGACGGGCGGATCTGGGCGATCCGACGGAGATGGAAATAGGCGGACCTGGTCACAGACGCCACCTGGAATTCCATGGAAAGCGCCGGGTCCAGGAACACGCCCAGATTCCGCACCCTCTCCGCGAGCCGGAGGGAAACTCCCCCCAGACAGGGGAGGGGGCCACCGTACCCGACGGCGAGCTCCCAAAGAACATGACCTCCGTCTTCTCGGGGTTGAGCTTAAGCCTGTTCGCCCGGTCCAACGGCCTCCAGGCACCCATCGAGAACTTCAACAGCTTCCACAGCAGAGGTGGAAAAGGAGAGATAGAGCTGCGTGTCATCAGCGTACTGATGACAGCAGACTCCAAAACTCCTGATGACCCCGCCAACGGCCTTACGTAGATGTTAAACAGCATGGGGGACAGAGACGACCCCTGAGGAACCCCACAAGGGAGAACCCAAGGGGCCGATAACTCCCCCATGAACTGCGGCCGGCCCTCCAGGAAGGACCGGAGCCATCTGCGAGCAGAGCCTCCGATCCCAACCTCAGAGAGCCGGGTCCAGCAGGATACCGTGGTCGACGGTATCAAAGGCCGCTGACAGATCCAGGAGGACCAACAGGGTAGAGCAACCCCTGTCGGCCGCCCGGATAAGGTCATCTTGCAGGGCGACCAAAGCTGTTTGGTACCCCCGACGGGGCCTGAACCCGGACTGGCATGGATCGAGGCACTGCCGATCCTCCAGGTATGACTGCAGCCGGACCGCCGCCACCCTCTCGATCACCTTGCCCATAAACGGGACATTGGCGATTGGACGATAGTTTGTTAAATCGTCAACCGCAAGGCCGGGTTTTTTCAAGATGGGCTTAACCACCGTCTCCTTCAGACGAGAGGGAAAAACCCCCTCATTGAAGGAGGCGGTGGCGATGGCGGAAGCCCATTCGGCCATGGTCCCTCTGGCAGCTCTAATTAGCCAGGCAGGGCAAGGGTCGAAAGGGGTGGAGGCAGGCCGGCAATGCGCCATAGCCCTGGAGACCTCGACAGCGGAAACAGGCCCAAGCGCATCCAACCGAGGCGACGAAGGCGGACCAGCAACTGGCGATGGCGGGGCAGGGCCACTGCAACCGGAGTCAAAGCCGGCACGGATGGCCTCTATTTTTGTTCGAAAAAAGGCTGCGAACTGCTCACTACTGAACTCAGTAGGAGGAGGCCTGGCCAGACTAGGATTGCTGAGGTCACGAACCACCCGGAAGAGCTCCGCCTGGCGGTTCGAGGCCTCAGCAATTCTCAGGAGGTGAAAGATGTTCTAGCCTCCCTTATCGCGATGGTATAGCGACTAGACTGGGCATCAACAGCAGCCTTACTCAATGCCGTCCGGGTTTTCCTCCAGCTGCGCTCTAGTCTCCTCCTCTCCTGCTTCATTGCCCTAAGCTCCCCGGTGAACCAAGGGGAAGGCCGGGCTCGGCAACGGAGGAGGCGCTTGGGGGCGATCCGGTCTATGGTGTTGGCAGCAGTATCATGCCAGGTGTTAGCCACAACCTCGGCCGGAGCGCCAGTCAAACCACCAGGCAACCCCCCGAAGATCTCACCGAACCGCTGAGGGTCCATGAGCCTCCGGGGGCGGGCCAAAACAGAGGCCCGAGGGTCCCCGCGGGGAGGGGCCGGAATCGCCAGGGAAAAAGAGAGCAGGTGGTGGTCTGTCCATGACACAGGCAGGGAAACGATGTTCCCCACCTCCAGACACGAATCCCCGACATGGAGGTAAAGACCAGATCCAGGGTGTGACCGGACCTGTGGGTGGGGCATAAAACATGCTGGGACAGACCCATGGAAGCCATGGATTCCATGAACTCCAGAGCAACGCCGGAAAGTCCACCGCCGGCATGCACGTTGAAGTCACCCACCACCAAAAGGCGGGGACTTCAACAGAGCAGCGGCGATGAACTCCGTGAGCTCTGGTAGGGATTGTCCTGGGTTGCGGGGAGCTCGGTAACCCAGCACAATGCCAAATCTGTCCCGCTGACCCACCAACAGGTGAAGTACTTCCAACCCCTGGCTAACCAATGTCGAGGCCCTGCTGATATAAAGAGAATCCCTGTACACGATCGCAGCCCCTCCCCCTTCTGACCCCCAACCTTCCCACTCCCTTACCAAGTACCCGGGCGGACACAGGAGAGCAAGGGAAGCCCCACCCTCCGTGCCCACCCAGGTCTCGGTGATAAACGCCAGGTCGGTGTCGCCATCAGCGATGGAATCATAAATGATGGGGATTTTGTTATGCACCGACCTGGCGTTCAACAGGAGACAGGTAAGATTGGGGGCGCTGGTAGAGTGACTCCCGGATACGTGACAGGGAGCCGAAGGGTCAGAACGAGGGACAGGCAGAAGTTGCCTGACCCGCGTTCTTCTGATCTGACGAACCCAACGGCTGCAAGCGTACCGCCCACGGCCCGACACCGTTGGTATATGAGCCCCTGCAAACATGGCGATGACGAAGATAAAAAAAAAAAAAAAAAAAAAACCCACGAGTAATATACAAACAAACAAGTGATAAAAAATACAATACAAATAAGAAATATACAAAACAGAGCAGATAATAAAATACAATACAAGTAACTCAAAGGAAAATAAGATAAAAAATAACAGGAAAGCCTTGGGCAGGAGGGAGATGGTTAAAATAATTGAAGCAGGCTAACTGCCAAGGTAAGGATAAAATACACCTGGGAATGGGGAGAGGGAGGACCATGGAAGGAGGACTGATTAGTGGCAAGGTCACAAATAAAGGGGCATACATAGATGTAATAGTAATGCTAGCCACCCAACTAATCTAAGAAGTCAAGACCCCAACCGGTCCCAGAATATATTCTCCGTCCCCGAAAACCCCATAAGCGCCCTATAGACCGCCCTCCCACTCCCAAAACCCCAGTTTCGACCCCCGGGAAGCAAACAATGGTGGCCGACCTGCCACCCGAAAATTCCGAGTCCCACAGAAGGAAACGGGAGAACATCAGCCTCTGCTTCTGGTCCGGTGCCCACACTGAGGCTTGCAAATTAAGAGGTACAGACTGCAAGGCTCTGATGTCAATGGGTTGAGCGCCGGAGGCCGACACGCCACCTAAACCCCCAGCGGCTCTGCCAACACCGGCGGCCGAGCTACCGCCCGAGAGAGCCTTCCAGCTCCCAAGATGAAGGCTGGGACGCGAGGGACAAGTCAGCCGCAGCAGCAAGTCGCACACAGGCAGCAGCCTCGAAGCAGGCCCACCTTGATGGAAAACGGTGGACCTCAGGAGGAGGAGGGCGGCAGCAACGATCATCCCGGCTGGGGAGAGACGGGCAGCTCGCAGATGGAAAACGCGGCGGGCTGCTTGCTCTCCGCGGCGGCGGTGGTTTCGGGAGGCCCGCCATGGTGGAAAGCGGCGGACCTCAGGGCGGCAGCAACTGTCATCCCGCCCGGGAAAGGACGGGCGGCAGCCCGCAGATCGGGCTGCTTGCTCTTCGCAACGGTGGTAGTCTCCGGGGCAGGCCCGCCATGGAAGAAAGCGTCGGACCGCCGATGGTCAGAGGCGGCGGACTGCAGCTGGAAGCCAGGACGGCGGGCTGCTTGCTCTCCTTGCCTGCGGTGATCTATCATCCCGGCCGGGAAAATACGGGCGGCAGCCCGCAGATGGAAGAAAGCGGCGGGCTGCCTGCTCTCCGCAGCGGTGGTGGTCTCCGGGACAGGCCCGCCATGGTGAAAAGCAGGCGGCGGGCTGCAGCTGGAAGCCAGGGCGGCGGGCTGCTTGCTCTCCTCGCCAGCGGTGATCTCCAAGGCAGACCCGCCTTGATGGAAAGCGGCGGGCCGCAGCTGGAAAAAGGCGACAGTCTGCAGATGGAGAGCGGGCAGCGGATCGCCGGTGGAGGCAAGCAGCAGGCTGCTTGCTCTCCGCACCGGTAACAACCACATAGTCAACCTCGGCGGCTGCCCGAAGATGGAACCAGGCGATGCCTCCGAGGCAGGTCCGCCATGACCATAGAGGCTGACCGCGGAAACCGCGGAGAGGACCCATACGGCGTCAGCAATCTCCAGCAGCTCACGGGGGGATACCAGGCGGCGAGCCAGGTGGCGAGCCGCAAGCGGCAAATGGCGACAGCCGACCCCCGGAGCAAGCTCACCGCAAGGGCAAGAGGAGGCAGGCAGCTCGCTGCAAACAACGGCAGCAACCGCGGTCGGCATGGCTGGTAAGGCACCGGGCTAAGGGGGGGGAGGGACGCTCAAACCTGAAGACGCGACAGGTCTTAAAGTCTTGAGTCTCTCCAGGAGGTCCTCAGGCGAGCCCCTTCAATTCCCACTCCAAAGCCCTGGCCATCCAAAGTAAAAATTAAACAAAAACAGAAAAACAAGGCAGCATAATCAGGAACACAAGGCGCAGCCGGCGTGAACAGCTGCTGCTGCCGTCCGCCATCTTCCATCTTCTGTTCTCATTGCCCTGAGTACTAGTCTCTGAAGCCATGGAAAACAAACCAATGCCCTCTTCAGCATGACATCCTTTCAAATATTTAAATATTTAAACATGGCTATCATATCCCCTCTAAGACTTCTTTCTTTAAGGCTAAACATTCCGTAAGCCATTCTTCATACGACATGTCTTCCATACAGGTAGTAGTCACTGACAGTCTCTCTTCCATAAATTTATCTCTAAATGCTAAGTGAGAGGTAAGATCCCAGTGTCAAAACATTCTTCAAGTTAAAATGGAACAGCTGCTTTCACGGAGAATAGCTTTGAAGAGTTAGGCTCAGATCTTTGGGATTTAAGGCTTGATGAAGGCACAAGACATGAAAGGCAATGATACTGTGTTTGTTGAGATTCATAGCAATGCACATCCAAAATTCCAACTGGACTGCCAGACTCTCTTACTGTTAGTACATCCCTGTTAACACAGCTTGGATTTCAAAGGATTCTGCCAAATATAACTCCATTGCCCTCACCATACTCCAGACACGCTCATTCCAACATTTAAGGTAGCCGGGCATTCTCTTTCTTACCAGCAAATTTCTTTGATTTATTCAGAACCAATTTTAACCCATCATAAATCTAACTCTATTATTTATTTATTTTTACATATAGGGAATGTTCTCTTACTTTGATGACAACAACTAAGCAACTGCGAAGTGTATCATTACAAGAAGATCCTCCTATGATGCAAAATGAAATTGTATAACTTTAAGAGGTATTCTGTGTGGACGATCTTCAATTGATATGAGGTGTTTCTTCATTTTCATTACCTTTTTGTACTATAAGATGTAGTTGCACATGGCTGAACTCTGTAGCGCTTTGTAGAATGTTTAAACTCTCCCCATATGTCTTCTGGGATTAACATCTCTCTGCAATAGTTATCTAACAGGAGTTCTATACTAGATTTGTAATCAAACAGAAGTGCCACTATAAAAGGCACCCTAAAAAAAAGAACAAAAAGTCTTCTGGCATGTTAGAGACTAACATGGTCTACAACAGGAGAAGCTAAAGATGACCAATCTGTGTTTTATTAACTACAGCAAAGTCTTTGGCTGTATGGATCATAAGAAAGGTGTCAGACAAGTGTGCATGTTATCCCCTTTTCAGTCCAATCTGTACAAAGAACATGTGCTATGAAAAACAAAACAGATTCAGAATAAGGAGAAGTGAAAATTGGTGGGAAAGCATCAATAATTTGAGGAGCGCAGTCCATCTTACTGGCAGAAAGCAGCAATGATGTGAAATGACTTCTACTGAACATAGAAAACAAGTGGCAAAGCAAGGCTGCAGTTGAACATAAATAATTTGGGACTTTGGGACTTCCCCATCCAGTTATGGAGGCCCTCTCCCCAGTCTGGAGGGCGTTTCCCTCCAGCTGGCGGACAGTGTCCGGAATCTGGGCGTAGTCCTGGACCCGGCTCTTACCATGGAGGCCCAGGTGGCCACCGTGTCCAGGACTACTTTTTTCCACCTTTGACAAATTGCCCAGATTCATCCATACCTCGATGGGGATTCCCTGAGAACTATTGTGCAAGCATTGGTGATCTCGAGGATAGATTATTGCAATGCTCTCTACATGGGGTTGCCCTTGACTCTCCTTCAGCGACTGCAGCGGGTGCAAAATGTGGCGGCCAGACTGGTGGCGGGTGTGCATCGGTATGACCACATCACCCCAGTTCTGGCTCGTCTGCGTTGGCTACCCGTTGCGTCCCGAATCAGATTCAAGGTCCTGGTTTTAATTTATAAAACCCTCCATGGCCTGGGACCTGACCACCTGGCAGAGCGGATTCCCCAGCAGTCAACTTCGACCCGACCAACTAGGCTGTCGCGGGCACACTCGCTGCGGGTGACCACGCCCAGGGAGGCTGGAAAAACGTCCACTCAGAGTCGAGCCTTCTCTGTGGCTGGCCCCACCCTATGGAACCACCTCCCTAGCGAAATGCGCCTTGCACAGTCCCTGCCAGCCTTCAGGAAAGAATTAAAGACCATGCTTTTCCGAGAGGCGTTTGGTGACTTTTAATTTTTTTTTCTCCCTGCCATCTGTCTCCTGCCTTTTTTTTGTTATGAGTTAAACTGTTTTAAATTGCTGTTATGTGTTTATATGGTTTGATTTGATTGTCTGCTGTTTTTTTAGTCTGTTGTGAACTGCCCGGAGTTCCTTTGAGAAGACGGGCGGTATATAAGCTTTAAAAATAAATAAATAAATAATAGTACAGTATGTCATCAAGTGAGTTCTGACTTATGGTGACCCGTTTCAAGATTTTATAGGTAGACAGTACTCAGAAGTGGTTTACCATTCCCTTCTTCTGGCAACATTCTAGGACTCATATCCACTGACAGACTTATTCTCTAAAGATCTGTCTTCACCCACCCACCCACAATGTCAAACAAATTATTGGCCATTTCTGTATCTTCTAATAGCAAGTTCTACAGAACAGTAGTAAGTTTCATATACACTATACAAAGGTGTGCTTTATTATCCTGAATTTCCTATCCTTTAGCGTCAGTGAATGATCTTGTTTTAATTTTTTAACTCTGAGAAAACTGAAGTAGAAGAAGCGGATAAGGAGAAGATGCATAGCTTTATTAGTTACTGAGGAAGTACTTTTGTTTCTTTCAGATCTTGTGATAATCTCATGAAAGTTTAGTATGGACACAACTTTCCTCATAATTTTGTTCAATAAGACTAAAGGAATTATACCACTATGTCTCACTATGAGTCATTATTCTGACATCATTAATATATTTGTCAGACCTGAGCAAAACTGTCAGTATTACTGCTTCTATTTCTTCCCTTTTCATGAAAAAAATAGATATTATTTTGTGTTGATGTTATTATTTTGTTTTCTAAAAGTAATATTACATGCACTAATTGGGTATCAGTCAGAGTTGGCTTTTAAAGCCTAGTATGATTTCTCTTTCAAACTAACTTGGTTGGTAAAGCTCTTTTCCCGTCTCTGGCATCTGAGGCAAGCCCATAACCCTTCTACTTTTTTCTTTGCTTTTTTCATAATCTTTGTTATTGATACCCTTATCCCTCTCTGATCTCAAACTAAGCAGCAAACACTGAAGTCTTTCAATGATGGAGATTTCATTTCTCCCTTTAATCCCCCTGACAGTAACTGTAAATAGTAACTGTAAGAGTGTGTGTGTGTGTGTGTGTGTGTGTGTGTGTGTGTGTGTGTGTGTGTGTGTGTGTGTGTGTGTGTGTGTGTGTGTGTGTGTGTGTGTGTGTGTGTGTGTGTGTGTGTAAACCTTAAATGCTTCTAGAGTGATTTTATCATACAAAGTGGTAGTTTGTGTAGAAAATAAACTAAATGGGTGAGTGGGGTGATGAAATTGAGCTGATCTCTCAGGGTTTTCTGCATTGTTGTTTCAATCTCATACTTGGCTAATTAAGAAGAATAACAAACACTCCCCATTTTTTTTGTTCCCAACCTATCTGATGGATACCTGTTGAGGTGTAGTGGATAGAGAGATGGTCTAGCACTCAGGGATGCCTCAATTCAGCCATGGAAGTTTATAGGACATGTTAAACTGATAAAAGCACTCCTTAAATATCTAACTTACCTTGAAAGTCCCATTATTGTTGCTGTAAGTCAGTTCTGATTTGACAACACAGAACAACATCTATCTGATCACCACTTTAATACCAGGAAATGCAGCATGGAAGTGAGTATATCACTCTCCCGTTTGCCATCCCTATGTTACTTCACTATAGCTCATGACACCTTATTCAAACCACACTCTTCTGATTTAAAACCTCAAGAGGTCCAAATGAAATATACAAGTGATTATAATGAATCTAAGTGCTGGAAAAAAAGAATAAATACAAAGCGTAAAGGCAGAAGCAAAAAGACATTCCCTCAAAAGCTCTGAACTTTTTTTTTACAAACAACCCATAGTATAGCCATTTGACACAGCTCAATGAGAGCAACACTGCAGATTTCTTCTAAAGAATACTGATGCTCCTTACATTGACTTGAATTAGGAAGTACTGCGCTGTACTGGAAGCTACTATAATGAATGAAGTCACAAGCAATAAAGAAGCCAATAAGGTGACAGGTGTGCTTTTCTTCCAAGAGATTAATGATGCACTGCATCAAGAGTCTGCTTCTGCTGAACAGTGTAGGAATCAAGACCAGCACACTGAGTTCTTCCTTCTGAATTTAGACTGCTGAGTTCACCTTCCTGTCCAATTATGGCATTATCATTGTCACTCTCTCCGCCAGCTGGAGAGAAATCCGAGAGGGCCACTGTACCTGTTGGGGTAGCCCCCAAAGAACAGAACCTCTGTCTTCTTGGGGTTGAGTTTGAGTCTGTTGGTTCTGGCCCATTCCAAAACAGCATCCAAGCAGCTATCAAGGGTCCTCACAGCCTCCATTGCAGAGGTGGAGAAGGAAAGATAGAGCTGTGTGTCATCAGCATACTGTTGACAGCAGACTCCAAATCTCTGAATGACCTCAGCCAGTGGCCTCATATAGATGTTAAAAAGCATGGGTGAGAGTGCCAACCCATGGTTCTCCACAAGTGAGGGACCAAGGAGACAACAGCTCTCCACCCTGGCTTACTCACTGGGCTCGAACCTGGAGGAAAGAACAGAGCCAGCAGAAAGCTGAACCACCAATCCCCACCTCCAAAAGCCTGCCCAGGAGGATACTGTGGTTGACAGTATCAAAGGCTGCTGACAGGTCAAGGAGGACCTACAGGGTAGAGTAACCCCTGTCAGCTCCCCTCAACAGGTCATCTTGCAACACGACCAGGGCTGATTCAGTCCCATGATGCAGCCTGAACCTGGACTGGAATGGATCCAGGAGATGATCTTCTTCCAGGAACGTCTGGAGCCACACGGCAGCAACCCATTGTACCACCTTCATATCGTCCACAGCCAGGCCAGTTTTTTTAAGGACAGACTTTATCACTGTCCCCTTGAGGTGACCAGGATAAACCCCATCCCTGAAGGAGGCGGAGGCAATAAGCTATGTCCAATCTGGCATACTCCCTCCTGAGATCTTTGTTTTATCTGAGGAATATGTGGTCACAAAAACATCAAGTGTCAAGCCATTCACAAAAAAGGCATTTATTTATCTAACATATTAATATATATATATTTAAAAATCTTATTTTCCCACCTTGCCCTTCACATATAATAACATTTTTTCACTGTTGCAGACTGATACTAGCCAACAAATGTGCTTGCTGTTATGTACTGGGTGAAACAATATGACAAGTTTCATCATACACTAAAGATCAAAGAAGCTCCATGAAAAAAATTGTCACTTAAGTGTAACTTTCCACAAACTGTTTACATTCTTTCATATTATATGAATGAAAAATTGATTCAAGTCATAGAATCAAAGAATTATAGAATATTGGAGCTAGATGGGGCCTATAAACCAATTGGTTCCAACCTCCTATCAATGCAGAAATCCAAATCAGAGTATATCTGACAGACCATCTAGTTTCCTCTTCACTGCCTCCAATACTGGAGCACTTACCATCTCCAGAGGTAATTGGCTCCATTGTCATACTGCCTGACTAGTTAGGGAGTTTTTGCTGATAGTAAACCGAAATCTGATTTCTCAACACAAGTCCATTATTACGTGTGTCCTGCACTTTGGGATGATGAAGAACTGACCCTGCCCTTTCTCTGTATGACAATCTTTTAAGTGTTTGAAGAGTGCTGGCCTATCTTCCCTCAGTCGTCTTTACTCTGGGCTAAACACGTGCAGTTATTTTAGTCTTTCCTCATAAGGCTTAGTTTCCAGTCCCCTGATCATCCTTGTTGCCCTCCTCTGAAGTTATTTCAGTATGAATGAAGTGTGGCAGGAGAGAGACTTTGAGCATCTGTAGAATATTGGGGGGGAAACAAGAAATATATAGTATAATCAAACAAAATGCAGCATGTCTAGCATGGCAGTTGTGTGATTTCCTGCTCATTGCACAGTAGGTGCACTGACAACATAGTACTACCATATTTCACACAAAATTATTGCAACTGATGCTGTAGCTAGGGAAGACAGTATTTCTGCCAGCAGCATTTTCTGTGTTTTGGGCTTTTAAAAAAGCTGTTTTTTGGGTGGAAAGGTCTGAATCACTCAATGTGTAATGATTATTTGTTAGTAGCAAGAAATATATAGATAAATGTCTCACAATCATCTTCAAAGTAGCATAAGGAAGGCAAACAGAAACCCCATGGATTAATGGTTAAACTGCACTACCGCAGCCAAAACGCTGCTCACAACCTAGGTTCAATCCCAGGTAGCCAGCTTGAAGTTCACTCAGCCTTCCAGCCTTCCAAGGTCAGTAAACTGAGTACCCAACTTGGTGGGGGCGGTGGGGTATATAGCCTGCATAATCAAATTGTAAAATATCCAGAGAGTTCCTTAATCTCTATGGGGATGTATATAAGCAACATACTTTTCTTTTCTTTTTCCTGCTTTTTCATACATTACAAAGTTTCCTTGTCTTTTACAACTTGGAGGAGGGTGTTCCTCATTACTTAACCTGTTAAGCTGGGCCACTTCTCCAACCAAAGATAAATGTTCCTAAAATAACTATCAGCACTTTGAAACAGAAGTACTGCAGCTATAATTCCAGAATACCTTGGTCATCTATAAAGGCCTTTCATCCCCTCTAACTTTGGTTTCTTCAATGATTTATTTTCACCAACTGATTTATTTTCACCAACAAAGGCTTAATATCGCTAGAAGAATTAATAGTGTTTATGAGCAATTTGCAAATGCTTAGGTCCAAACTGATATAGAATAAGAAGGTGGGGTTAGAGGCCTATGACCTTCTTCACAGATGCTCACACTGCATGTAACTCAATTACTGTATAGATATATCCAAAGGCAGAGGGTTCCCAGAGCTACTAATACAGAGATATTGTCCAACTATCCTGTCTTTTTCCCTTATCTGATTTGCAGTGATGTAAACAAAGACAGAAACAGTGGTAGGAAAACACAGGAAGGTAGTATATGAGAAACAACAATGCTTCCCCCAATCAAATTCCATTAGCAAAACAGGGTTATTGCACCCAGAAAGCCTCAATCAGGAATAGTACTAAGAGCAGTGACCCAAGAGGATGCAGCAGTGGGGTACAGCAGTTACATAAATTAGTGCTCTCTTGCTCTCAAGTCCTCACCTTAAAGAAGCTTCAAAGCTTGTTATATAAGGCAAGAGCCATTAGAGTGGGAGTTTAAATGCTAGTTCCATAATAAGGTAGAATTTATAATCCATGTGCACTTCTATTAAATGAATTGAAGCATTTTATTTTTTTATCCCATATTCCCCCCCCCTTTGTCCCTTGTAGTAATAGCTCCTGTACAAAGGGCATTTAAATGAACTTCAATCCTGGATGTTGCTTGTGCATTAGTTGATATTATTGCTCCCAACTGGTAAGCCTAAAAGCAATTGGAAACAATTTCATTAGTGTTCCATTAGAGATTAAACAAGTTGGTCTTTTTACATTCAGGAGACGCTAGAGAGCTGCCTCGGGCAATGATATGAGCGTGATGCAGATCATTATCTAAGTTATAAAGTCATATTTGCAAGAAAGGACTCCCAAGCCCCAGAAAGCAGTTTGGTTGTACGATTGCATCACTTTGCACCCCATAATGAAAAGAATAGGGAGAGGACCTAAAAAAAGGATGCACTTGAGTGCAACATTAGCTGAAAAGACAAATGAAGGAGACACTGTCAACTACTGTCTATATGGGGCTACCGATGGAAACTCTCAGGAAACTTCAATGGGTCCAAAATGCAGCAGCCAGATTGTTGACTGGGGTGGGGTACAGAGATCACATTACACCCATACTAAAGCAGCTCCACTAGCTGCCAATCAGGTGTCGGGCACAATTCAAGGTGCTGCTGACCTTAACCTACAAAGCACAAAATAACCTGGGTCCTAGCTACCTCAAAGATCAACTCTCACAGTATGAACTGGCCCGGGTGCTAAGGTCATCAGGGGAGGTCTTTCTCTCCATCCTGCCACCTTCCCAGGTATTTCACATAAGAACACATGAAAGAACCTTCTCTGTTGCTGTTCCCAGACTTTGGAACTCCCTCTCTGCTGTCTTTCCAGAAGCAGGCAAAGACCTTCCTCTTCGGGCGAGCTTTCCCTGTATGAGGGACTTCCTACTATGTGACTTTATATGGATGATCATACATGACTGCAATTACTGATTTCATAAGAACACCAGTGTTTTCCATGTTACTTTCCACCCCTCATAATAGACTTTTCTTTTTGTGTGCTCTTTGTAGCTCTAATGTTACATTTTAATGTTCTAAGATGCCTTTTCTAACTCCCTGTTCTTAACTTGAATATCTCTTAAATGTTCTGGACTATATATTGTCTCTCATTATTGTAAGCCACTTTGGGTCTTTTTCCAAGGAGAAAAGTGGGGTAAAAATACTGTATTCAAAATAAATAAATAAATAAATAAACTACTGCACCTTGAATGCAACTAGGATCTAGCATGCATATATAAATCATTATAAGAGACAGCAGCAAAGAATATAAATGCATTTTATAGTTACAGTTGTGTTCATTTTTGGTTTTATATTTTGAGAAACATTTCCACTGTAAAAGGCACAAAGACTAAAGAGTGTTTGGACACTTTAATATTTAGTTACCTTATGGAGTATGGCAGCCTGCACTAAAAAGTAATAGGAGACCATAAAAGTCAGAACAGTGCTGTGATGAACAAGCAAATAAGAGACACACTACAGAAAGAGACAGATACTGGGTGGGATTTCTGTAGATGAGCAATGTGATAAGATTCTATTAAAGCAGAAGGCATATGAAGTGATTTTTGCATTTTGGCTAGCCTCAATAAACAGCTGGACAAAGTTCCCAAAAATTTATGTTTAAAGGGGCAATTGGTCAGAATATTTAGTTTAATCTCTAATTTCTCTTGTATCATTTCTTACCCTCACAATCTGTGATGCTTCTACAAACCAAAGATAGCAACAGTGGATTATACTCCTATTTGATACAACTAGAATCAGAGAATTGTAGAGTTGGAAGGGGCCTATAAGGCCATCACATCCAACCCCCTGCTCAGTGCAGGAATCCAAATCAAAGTATATCATATCACAGGCCTGCCCAACAGGTAGACCATGGGCTACTGGTAGCCCGCGAAGGGTTCAAAACTAGCCTGCCGGCCATCAATAAAAAAAGTGAGGGGATAAGTTCTCCTCCCTCCCTCCCCCATTCCAAGGACCACCACTGCCCCAGCAAAGTTCTGGGTCTGCCAGCCCACTGTCTCAGCTGTGTGGGGCAGTTCAAGGCCATGGCGCAGTCCCCTGTTCCCCCCCCACTGGCCAGATGATCGGTGTGCCACTGTCTTGTGACCAGCTGAGTCGCTGGTGCGGAATGGAAGGAGGAGAGGGGAGGAGAGGGGGAGAGGTGGGGTTGCAGGTGTGCCCATCTCCTTTGTGCAGTAACATAGCCCTTCTTCTCCCCCCACCCCTGGAGAATTCCCTCCATAACAGATTAATTGTTTTTCAATGCATTCCTATGAGAAACCACTGCTCTACTTACAATTTTTTTACTTATGATGATGTGCTTGGAAGGAATGGATAAAATTTGTAAGAAGAGGTTTTAGTGTAGTAGCCCACAGGCACTTTGGGCTGGAAAAAGTAGATCTTGGCCAGTTCAAAGTTGGGCAGCCCTGTCATATCAAATATGTTAATCATACAACTACATAAACCTATTTGGTGACAGTGGTGGTTGTAGTTGGTTTGTTTACATTCCACGGCACTTTGTAAAGAACAGGTTTGATCAATCTAACCTTGTGAGAGGACAGACAGGAAGGACTACATTTTTCTACTGTGAAGCAATGTGACTTAACAGTAGAGTGAACGTGAAGGGCAAACATAAAATTGTGTGAGAGAAAACCAGGTCTTTGTGCATGGCCAGGAGGATAGATAGTGAGGCTATCACTGAAGAAGGAGTGTGTACATTGTTGTTTGTACAGAGCTAAAATCCCCAAACCCAGGCTTTCCAAGGCCTCTCCTGTATGAAGCAAAAGGAATATGATTCCATCAATTTGCTCTGGAAAGCTGGAGCCCTTGGCATTCTGACCTCTTATGGCAGATCCTTTTTTGAGCTTTCCAAAACATTTTTATTTGAGAATACTAAGCATCAGACATAAATAGCCCTGACATGAGACACAGGTCAGGAGTTACAAGTTAACACAAAGATGGATATATTCCAAAAAAGATTTTTTCCCTGAGATCTCACTGCAAAAAAACCCAAAAAACCTCTTAGTGCTCGATTAGCTGTAAAAGTGTATATCCCAGCAAAAACAAACTATAGTGACTAGACTTACTGTAAATGGAAGGATTTCTTTGCTGCTTTAAAAATGCATGAGTTGAATTTAAAAATGTATCAGATGTTGCCTAAAATTCTAGAAAGGGGAACATTCTTGATTGCATTTTTTTTTCTTTAATGAAATAAGAATATGATTTTGGAGCGGAAGAGAATGAGAAAAGGACAAGCTATTTTATACTATTTTCCTCTGTGTTATCCAGATAGGTTGGATTATACTATAAATCCACTATCCTCAATCCAACATAACCATTGACCATACTGGCAGAGCACAGGAGGAGCTGAAATCTAATACACCACAAGGAAACCAACTGGTTGTATTAGTGCAATTATTTACTAATACTACTTGAATTTGCATAGCTCATCCCAACCTGAAACTCAGGACATCAAACAGTAACTGAAAGCAAACTGTTTGTCTAAGAAACAGTAAACTGAAAGCAGCTTAATAATATATTAACACGTTTCAATCTCCTGCCAGCTTAATATTGGCTGCCAAAAATCAGGCTCAAAAAAATTTTTTTGCAACATTACTATGAGAACCTTCGCAGTTATCAGTATAGCTTGTGAAGGCTAGAAAGAAGTCACAGTTAACTAAATACCCTTGGCAATTAAATGCAAATATCAGTTTTTGAAGAGAAAGAACAGTTTCTAAGAAATAACTATAGTTACAAAGTAGCTTTCCAATTTGTTACTGAGTGCTGGAGTTTAAAAATAGTTATTAAAAATAATACTAAGAATCCATTTCAGTTCAGCAATGACATAAAAGGAAAAAATAGAATAGCCACATTTTAACAAGCTTTGTAGTCTTAGAAACAAAACAACCTCAATGGTGCTTTAAATGGGCAACAAAAATTACACTGTGGGAGTACCAAATGCATCTCTTGAACGAAAACCACTGCACTGTACACAGTTTGAAAACCAGTATGGGGTAGTTGATCAAGTTACATCGTTGGACTGAGGAGGTCTGAGCTCAAATCCCTACTAGACCATGGAAACCCACTGGGGGGTGACACTGGTAAAACCAATGCTTAAATATGCCAGGACCCTGCCTGTCACAGAACCTGACTCTGAGGGGTTAAATGGTGAAGAGCTGCTGGAGGCGCCTTGCAGCTCAAGTCAGCAGGCAGCTGGGTCTGATGACTCAGCTGAAAACATATCTTCTCCAGCTAGAAGGGCAATGAGCAGGATTCTGCAAAGACGTGCTACTAGGAGGGCTAGGGAAAGGGTCTTTGATGCTAGATGGGGAATCAGGTCGGGAAGCCCTGAGTACTAGCAGGAGCCTTTCCAGACGTAAGGGTGTGTTCCCTGTTTTGAGAAAAAGCTGGTAAGCTCACCTTGAGCTCTCTGTGGGAGCAACATGTAATTTGAACTTGCAACCACTTTGCTGTCTGTGACCTTGGCTCTGTTTCCTGATTTCAGACTGGCTTCCTGGAGAAGGGCTTGATCTGTTCCCTTGGGTTTGGCGTCTGGTTTCCGTGAGACATTCTGGTTTTGACTTGGACTGTTAATTGCAGGGAGTTGGATTCTGTTATTTATCTGGCACTTGATTGTTGCAAAGGACTTGAACTTGCCTGGCTTTCCACTAAAGATCTTGGCAAAGAACTGAACCCTGTTTGTGTGTGTGCTCTGTGTGCGGGGCTTGACAGTATACAGCGGACCCTTGTATAACAAGCACTTTGTTTAACAGAAAATCTTCTTAAAGGAAAAAAATTCTGGAGATAGGGGGAAACTGCTTAACAAAATTGCCTATGGGGTGAATCCGTAAAACAGAAAATGGTTGCAGTTAGGGATTAATCCATTTTCAATGCATTCCTATGGGACATTTATACAAACGAAAAATTGCTTAACAAAATTTCATTTGGAATGAATTAATTCCTTTATACAAGGTTGTTGAGATTTCAGCAGGATAATCCCGCTGAGTTCTGCTGGAACCCAAAGAGCCAATGAGGACTCCAACAGGAGAGAGATCCCGGAGAAAATACTGCTTTTATTGAGCCCAATAAAGTAAACAGTAGGCGAACACCCCAACCAGGACAGTGCAGAAATGTTCTGCCCTGAAGACAATGGTGTAACACATTTTTTTCTTCCCCTTTCCCTCCCTCCAAGGTGGCGCCTCCCAGGGGGTGGGCAAGGGGATGGTCTTCCAGAATTTCCAATCAGTGTAGTCCAGGGGCCTGTCCAGGGGAGGTCCAGGGGTGTTTCTGGTGAGCTGGAACCGGATACCTGCCCAGGTGTGACCAAGCCAAATCTGTCCTTTAATTGGGCTTATTAGGGTGTGACATAGGAAAGGAGAAATATGGTATTGTCCTTGGGTCCAGGAAAACTTGGGGAGATTGGAAAGTCAATAGGGGGCGGAGAGAGTCAATATGAAAGTCAATGGGGTGCTGGAAGGTTGATGAGATAAGCCCTGGGCAGCCAGACAGTTCTCGAGGGATGTGTAGATGTGACAATGAGGAGCCCCAGGCTGGGTCTTAATCCGGGCAGCAGCTGCGAAGGAGACATGCTGGGATTCCAGTGAAGAATGGAGTCTGCTCTGGAAGATGTGACTGCCTTGTGGAGCCACCATGATGTTCTTCTTTCTTTGCCATAAACCCCTTGCCCGAGATTATATAGGTATAGGAGCCATAGGACAGAGTAGGAACACGTTTGAAGCACATCCAGGGAAGATGGGTTAGAAGGGAGAGAGAAAAATGAGAGAGAGAGAGAGAGAGAGAGAGAGAGAGAGAGAGAGAGAGATATGGGGGTGCCTGGGGTCAAGGGCTGGGAGACACTTAGGCAGGGGAACCATGGAGGCAGTCCTCTAGGTCTAAGGAAGTCCCTGGTTCTTAGGAATGATTGTTCATGATCATTCCCTTGCAAGCCATGAGCATGGAGGGAATAATCTATCAGTTCAGGAAGAATTTCCTGGGCTGTGTCTCTGGCTGCTCTGGAGGTTCAAATGGGAAGTTCAATCTGGCCAGGAAGGGGTTAACCAAATTTATCAGCGAAGGCCCTTGACCATCCTTCGGTGGAAACCTTTGGATCAAGAGCAATAAGCTTCCGAAGGTTTCCCCTGGCAGGGGGAACTCCGTTTGTGCAGGGTTGGTCTACTTCCATAGAAAAGCATAGCCTGGGAGGGGGTCGGACTACCTGCATAGATAAGTATTACCGGGAGGGAGTCAGATTCTTGTGGAACTAATACTCGGCTGGGAACGGAGACCGACACTGAGTCTCAACTGAAGCCGAGCCTGTGGAGCGGTGGGGTGGGGAGAGGATGGTGGATCCATGCTGCTGGCGCCAACAAACCTTCGCTGCCTCCCTGGAACCCTAGACCGGCTAAAGTTTTGAATTTTCCCAGTCTAGGGATGATGGAAGTAACTCATGGGGCCAGTCTACTCACTAATCTTTCACAATCGGATTCCCCGCGGGCGCCCCCTTCTGTCTTGTAATTAACAAGACATTGATGGATTAGGGGGGCGCTGATTGGTTAAAGCATGCGGGCAGTCTAATCTTTTGCACCCCTGTTGTTTCATAGACTGCCTGCGGAAATAGACTTCCAGGCTTATCTGGCCACAATGTAAACTGACAAATTAGCTGCAAATTGAAGCTTTCCGCCAGCCAAGCTCCCTGCTCCGCTCGCAAGGCCCCTAGCCAGCAAAAGCGGCGGTTTATACATTTTCCCGATATCTCGGGAACGGAATGGAATTTTTGAACAGGGATTGAAGTGTTGTGCTTGTGATGGTGTGGGCCAGGTCTGGGCGGTTCCGAGGAGTTTTGGAACTGCTCCGGTTATTATTTATTGTAATTTTATTTTCCATTACAATTCTTCAAGGTATTAAATCTTACTTGCTTTGTAAATGTGACACATATAACAGTAACAGCAGGGCCAAGTTCACTTGAGTTTATGGATGTAAGCTTGCCCTTTACTTATAAATTGTGGCAGGTCTACATTTCATTCCAAATTATGTATGGGAGCTGGATATAATCTGGCCCTTCATTCCTTGTCTAGGTATATTCAACTCTTTTCTCCCTCAGCCTGGCTCATATCTGCTACTGGAAATGAGAGAAAACAATATAAAGCAGCATTGTCAAACACGGTGCTAAATCACAGTTTGGGCACTCAGTCTCTAAAAGTTTCGCCATCACTGATATAAAGCATTTAAGCACAGGAAGATAAGACAGAGGACAAGCTTGTATTTGCCTGCCTTCCCACCAATTTTGATTTCAAACTGGGGGAGGGGGGATGATATTGCCCTGCTTCTACGAGTGCCACTGCCCAGGGAGGTGGGTGGGGCAGCGGCAAGAAACAGGGCCTTCTCAGTAGTTGCACTGGTATTATGGAATTCCCTTCCCTTTAAGCTAAGAACTGCCTCCTCCCTGGAAACATTTAAGCAAAACCTCAAGACTTTTTTTTTATTTAGGGAAGCCTTCTGAGCCTCCAGCCTTTTACAAATTATTTACTTATAACCTTAATTAGGCTGGGGGACTTTTAAATTCTGCTGCTAGTGCTGTTTTAGTATATTTATAGTGTATTTATTATTCTTTTTAAATATTGTCTTTGGAATTTTAATAGTGTCATGTTGAATTATTGTTGTAAGACACCTTAGGTCCATTCGGGGAGAAAGGCAGCATAAAAATAAAGTTGTAAAATGGGAGTCACAAGAAGTTAGGAATGGAATTTCAGCATACAGATGTGTGGGAGAATTGAAGGAGTCCTGTATATCATCCTAATATTCACCAATCCATGGTTTGTCCATTGCATTTGATCAAATCCAATTAGTTGTGTGTGTGTGTGTGTGTGTGTGTTGCGTCGTTACAGTCGTGACTGACCCTTTGTGACCCCATGTCCATGGAGTTTTCTTGGCAGAAATACTGGAGTGGCTTGCCAGTTCCTACTCCAGGCGCTTACAGCACCTGGTACTCCCATCCAAGTACTAACCAGGGCCGACCCTGCTTAGCTTCCAAAATCAGGCAAGATTGGATGTGCTTAAGGCATCTAGGCAGCTACTCCAATTAGTTGGAAGGAAGGTAAAATGGCAGCCGCCGCCCCGCCCCCCAAACCCAGTTGGCTGGGTGTGATGAGGAACAGAGATTGAAATCCGGAATTCAGCTGAGAAGCTACTCTGCCAGATCTACTCTGCCAGATCTGTTTCTGTTTGTGATCAAATCAACGTTAGAGCAGCACAAGGGTAATAAGATAGCTAACTACATGCTTTTCAGCATCTGCACCTATGTTTCCCAGGGCTTTTGTGACACAGGAAGAAGCCGTGCAATAACAGTTAAATGGGCAAACTATTCAGCAGCTTGGCTACTGCTATTAAGGATTAGGAAAGAGAGATAAATTATGGACAGATTTAACTAAGTCCAGACATGGTTTTAATAATATTACATGACTGATAAATCACACAAAAATGTAGCATTAGAACAGTTTCAATTTGGCACTCAAGAACCAACTTGTTTTCAGATATGTTTCCTGGCTTGTTTTACTAGATAATAACCTCTACAGCTATAAAAAGATCCTATCCATGAGTCTGGCTGTTATTACAATTTGCTTCCATGTTTATGACCATCACTCATCACACAGATAGGAAGTGTTGTCAAGGAGACTATTTTGCATCCCACATGGTGTTGCTAAAGCAACATGACTATATTGGGCACTGAAATTCATGTATTCATTTATTATGTTTGCACTAATAGGAAAATGAAACTGTCAGAGCATTACATTCTATTGGATTTGTCCAGCTGGCCAACTCTTTGAAGATATCCAAATAAAAATGATTGTTGCTTTTTTCCATGTGTGTCTCTTTCTATTAGTTTGCTTTTGTCAGAATAAAAATAGAGACTTACTAATTTGCAAGCTATAATCAAACTTGTTTCTTTAGCTATGCACCTCATGAGCATTTCACTAGATTTTTAATCCACAAAAGCTTGTGTTAATTCTTTGCTTTTTAAAATAGTGTTATATTCTTCTGCATTTCTGTTGTGTAATGACCACATGGCTTCCTCTGGGTGTTTTTCACTAGATTATGCTTCTCCTGAAATAGGTGGTTCATTCAGTTTATAATAATTGAGGAGTAATTGGCTGAATTCATCATTTGTACTGTACTGCCACATCATTTAATGGCTTTGGAATTTAAGTAACTTCTTGCCTATATGGCAATGTTTGATACAATTCCTGATTCCTCCAATATTCATCAATAAGGATGAAAATGAGAACTTCCTCATGAACATACAGGTACCACTAATACTTAGTAAAGATTAATGAATGGCAAGTAATATAATTGTTATAACTGTGAAAGCTGAAGGCTGCACCTATGAGCAACTTCAGTAGCTTCCACAGGTACAAAACATTTTAGTTTCATATTGCATTGCACAGGGGTGTCCAAACTTTTTGCATGGAGGGCCAGATTTGGCAAGATGAAAATGTGTGGGGGCTGACCATTCAGCTGCATTTGGCCCACGGGCCGGACTTTGGACAAGCCTCTAGAACATGCAAGGAGGTGGGGAGGATGCTGCAGTAACAGAGCCGGGGACAGGTAGGCTGGGCAGGTGGCTGGGAGGTCAGACGGAGGCAGGGAGGGCAGGCAAACTGTAAAACTGCAAGCTGACATCTCCATCCTGTATGGGAAGGGGCCAGTTGGCAGGGATGCAAGACAGGCTGAGCCGGCGGGGAGAGGAGGCTGCAGGCCAGTCAAAATTTGAAAACGGGCCACATTTGGTCCCCGGGCCTGACTTTGGACATGCCTGCTCTATAGTCATATTTCCCATCCTTAGTTAAATCAGGTGTTCTTGAACTGCAACTCCTAGAAACCCTGGGATACCTGAAGTAGAATGAGAACTAAAGTGTCTTCTATACTCCAGCAATACAGATCTCCAGAAAAGTAGTCCTATTTTGCCACTAGAAAACATTTGCCACTCTGGTACAACTCTCATCAGTTTCACCTAGCATGACCATTGGTGAGGGATCACAGGAACTGAAATCCAAACTTTCAGGTTAGACGGCTCAGTTACAGAAGATGTCCATTAGGACCCACCTTTCCAAAACCAAAGCCATGTTTTCTTTTATCTGATGTTTAGTCCGGGTCAAGTCATTCTTAACACATTCTAATTTTATTAGACCAACTCATAGGAGGACATTTAATCCTTGGCAACTACCAGTGGAACTACTCAAGCATGAGAACTGCAAACAAAAGCATCCTTCAGATGACTGTCAACACTCTGCAATAGAGTTTTCTATTTATCAAGTTTTTTTTAATTTAATGTGAATTACTGTTTCAGACCCTTGTTGGTAGAAAAATACCTCAGTTCCCTTGTAGACTCAAACTCAGCAGCACCTTTGGAAGCAGCACAGGTATCAGGGCAACTTACAACAGGAAAATGACACAGGAAAGAAAGGGTTTCATCTCAACCCACACAAGTCCATGATCCTGAACCAGAAGTGGGACATGTCTGAGGTTTACAAAAGGATGTATAGACACATTTGAAAGTATTTACATAATGTTTAGTTTGACCTTCAATTTACCATTAGAGGGAAATATCCACTACCTCATTAGTACATATTTCTTTGCTCCAGAAGAGAGCAGGCTGTTAACTGGTGGCCACCACAGAATTCATGGGACTTAAGACTGCAACCTTCCTCTGCCACATCTCTTGTGCCTTCAGTAGCTGGATGATGGGCACTCCCCATCATTCTGTACCTAACAATTTAAGAATTTCAGCAAGGTGACTTTTCTTGTGTAGGTTTCATTGAGATGAAAACAGTTTGCATGCCATCTTTAATTTCAATAGTACTTGCACAAAAGGAACCGTAATAGTCAGACTTGCCTTTATTTTATTGCAAATGATGAGGAGTATGAAAAGAAGGTGAAGTTTTTTTTTAAAGTATATCACCACTCCCTTTCATTTTCCCAAGGGAAACAAGATTAAAGGTGACTATCTTTCCAGAAAAGTCAATGATGTCACCACAACTCCAAAACATCTTTTTAAAGCTCATTAGCTCAATTCTACTTAATCTTCCCTCTTGCTTAGATCTTCATTTTGTTATTACATCTGTAAGCAGGAGGCTTTTATTATCCTCCAAAAATTAAAAATGGGGCTGTACACAACATTCCAACAATTCAGTGCCCAGTTGATTATTTCTGTTCAAGCTCACCTAAAGGTGAGAAAGGAATCTCTGAAAACAATTGCCTTCTCTTTTCTTGCATTTCAATATGTTTCTCACCAACAGAGAAGTTCAGATATAATAAGGAATCATGATTCCTGGTAATGAGAATGTACGGTGGCAGCCTTGGACTCAAGCTTTTTCCATTCATTCATTATAAAAAAGGCAAGGATGTTTGCGTTTCTTTCCTTCCTTCGTTCCTTTTCATATTACAGTACTGTACCTTTTCATATCCTGAGCATATCCTGGAAGACATATGATAGCAGCTAGTTCTCATATCAGAGTTGCCAAACCAGCAGCATTTCACTCCCTATGATTCAGGGCCAGAGATCAGGAAGTCACAAAGGTGGATGTATAAGGGTTAGGAGGAGGCAGAACTACTGAGTAAAACGTGTAACATGGCTATGTAGAGTGTTAGGGGTGGATTTTGGCAGCTAAACAGACAGCAAAATGTGCCCAGCGGCTGTAGCAGCTGCTACCACTCCTTCTGGTAAGGTTCCCTTGCAGCCTTACTTAATTCACATCTAATGTGTGACACATTTTTTCCTAGGAATTATGCTCCTCCTGGGGCTTGTGGAAGCTCCTCCCTCCACCCTCCACTACAGGTGCCACCGCTATTGCTAAGGCTTATGCAACGAGAAAGCTCACGAACCATGACGTCTATCCTCCATTCCATGTCTTGCTCTAAATGGCACAAAGGACCCAAGCTCATGTATTCATCAACTTCCTCCTGAGAGGCCTCTTCTTGCTTAGGATTTGGGGGTTGATGTTTCTTTTTCATAACTACAAGACACATAGAAAAATGTGTGCTGTAAGCCACTGAGCCCTAGTACCAATTATAGATGGGAGATGCCATCTCCCATCCCAAAACCAAACTTTCACTTCTTCCTTTGTCACTCCATCATTTTACTCCTCACCTAGAAACTTGAAGAAGAAAAGAAATTTCCTAAGATTTCTGCTGGCACCCTAAAAACTGTTATGTCTTTATCTCATTTTCAGGGGTTTTTTTGTTTTGTTTTTTTGGATCACCTACTCATTCCAACTTATCTGCTACCATGTGTACACACAGCATAGGGACATGTCTAATTCCAGTGCACTACCAGATCCACCTATTTGACATATGTAGTTGAAAAACACAACTGAAAACATGCAACTGTAATATACATCGATTACATTTGTAATTCATTATTGCATACTAGAACAGCCTTCAAACTTTGACTCACTGCCGATTCAGTTCATAGTTAGAGATACCACTTCTCTATTTCGGGAATTGCTTCTATTTGTATCTGATGATCAAAACATCTCATCACACTACGGTTCCTCTTTGCCTCTGGTATTATTAAACACTCACTGTGCTGCAAGAAAGTGTTGTTGTTGCTAGACTGTGAATTTATACCAGATTTTCCTTCCCTTGAGACAGGACTTTATCTCAAATGTGCGATAAATGTCCCAAGCACTGGAATTATAGCTGAAAACTATCGGTACATTGAACTATTTCTTCCTCATAATCTTCTTGTTATATTCCAGGTTAGAAGATTAGATAACAAGGCTATTTTTAGCCTTCTATGCTGACTGGCTAGGTATCAAGAAACCAAAAAGGCATACAAAATATTCTTTCTGCACCAAGAAATCTCAGCCATTTTCTCCCTTATCTGTGTATTATCAATAATGTATACCCTGGGCCTTCCTCACTGGAGTTATTTTGAAAGCCCTTTTCTTGGTTATCTTTTAGTACCAGTCCCATTTGGCTAACGGTAGGATCTTTGGGGTTATAAAAAACCTGGTCTCTGCTTCATTTTAACATTTTATTTTGGATACACCATGGGTTTGACTGCACTATTTGCAACTTCACAAAGATGCCTGAATCCACTTCTTGAATAAATTCAATGAACTGTGTCTAGTTCAAGAGGTGATTCATACATTACAAAGTTAAGGCATACATTGCATGCATAGAAGTAGCTGATTTCATTTGTAAAAATTTTAGTATCTTTATATATTATAAAAACCCTCCAGAAAATGAGCTTCTTTCCCCTTGGAAACAAAGCAGAACAGACTTATGGAGCTAGTTCCATCATGGTGATATATATTGTGTATACTTAAGAGCATCAAATATATTAATCTGTGATACATGAAGATTGGATTCCAAAGGAGAATTTGTCTTTCCTTTCTATTATCTTGCTTTTGTCAGCATAACAGTTCAATTATATTGTCCATTTGTTTAACAATAGGGATCTACATTGAAAAAGGAATTTCAGAGATCGTAGCTGTGTTAGTCCTTTCAAGAATTGCAGGCAAAAATCAAAGAAAAACAAAACAAAACAAAAGACACAAAACATGTGGCACCTTAAAAGACTAACTTTCATATTTTTAATGTAACGCTTCATGGGCACATCCACTTCTTCAGACATATAGCGGCAGAAAACAAAGAAAGTCAATGGCCGATAAAGAAGGCATTAGTGTAGACACGCCATAGTGCAAAAGTTTATACACAAATCTTTCTTAGGACTTTTAACCAGGGATGAGGAAGCTGAGATATATCCACCAGTTAAAAACAAACATAATTTCCTGTAGTTGTATCCCCTTATGGGCATAGCTCAGCTTCTCTTAAAAGAATGTTTGCTGTTGTGTGTTGTCAAGTTGGAATTTGCTTACAGTGACTTTAATTGTACTTTCAAGTGACAGCTCTATCACACGTCCTTAAAAATCCAGATCAAATTTCAAGATGAACTGTGTCCAAAAATCATGTCCCCACAGCCACCGGGCTTTAAAAAAAGAAAGAAAGAAAACCTGGTAAGGCCCCCCTTTAGCGAGTTTTCCAATACATACCAGAGAAACTGGGATTTTTTTTTTGCCTCTGTTAAAAAAGCTCATTTTTAGAGCCAGACGTTGTGGGAGCACATAGATGATCCGGTTTTCTTTTCTTTTTCTTTTTTCTTTTTCATAGCACTGACAGGCTATTCCTGGGGCTAGTTGGCACTGTTTTTTTTTTAATCCCCCCCCTCCCCGCGCTGCTCAGCTGGTCCTCTGGCTGGTTGGGCACTTTTTTGAAAAATAATTTTTATTTCCCCCAACACCAGCCAGTTGGCTTTCAGCGCTTTTAAAAAATTTCTTTGGATTTTTATTCCCCCACCCCCACCCCAGCGCTGCTCAGCTGGTCCTCTGGCTGGTCGGGCAATTTAAATTTTTTTATTCCCCCCTTCCACCAGCACTGCTCAGCTGGCCTTTTTTTTTTTTTACTTCCTTGTCCATGGGAACGGAGATCCCACATCTTCCATCACGTGACCCAGGAAGATGAAAACCCGGACTTTCAGATTCACCGGATCTTTCCCCAGGTGAAATAGCAGCCTGAGTGAAGTACATAAAAAGTGGGTTCACCAGTTCCATCCACACATCCATCATGGTACAGCATGGTATTCAAACCAAGGTCTCTTTTAACCTAAGCACTGATTTGACCTACTACACCACACTCAATACCTAGTTAAAGGAATAAACCTGCTTGTATAAACACAACTTCGCTTCCTATCACATTGTACCAAACTTAACTAAATGGGATTTGTGGCATACTTAACAGTACAAAATGCTTCCTCCTAACTATCCTTGTTTTGCTTCAGGTGATAACTGATGATGAAGCATTTTAAATGGAAAGAGAGATGTGGGGAAAAGTGCATAAAATATAAAGTGACAGCATGCTGCTAAGATACTTTTATAAGCAAAATGGCTTAACAGAAATACGGTTGAATGCTAAACTGAACAGATATTATTTAAGAAAGAGATTTATCTTCAGATGGGGAAAGTTGGAATCTGGGGAGAAAAGCACATAAGCCCTGCTTCTTTGGTGGCTCAGTTTAGCTGTCAGAAGTCTGTCTCCTAAATTGGTTAGACACTAATACTAATCTCCATGTCAGGAGAAGGGGTGTTGATGATGAGCAGCCAAGCATGAAGCAAAGGTGTATCTTCAGCCAGTTAGTCATTCAAGGGAAAGCAAGCAAAATTTATGCCCATCAGGGGATAAAAGCTGATCAAGAAGGTTCTGAAATCATATGTTGACAGACGGAAAATCAATGTAAATGTAAAAAACATCAAGCATAATATTGTGCCTCCAGCCTTTTTACAAATTGTATAACATCTTAATTTTTTAATCTTATTGGCTGGGGGCCGTTTTAAAACTCTGGTGCTGCTGTTGTTTTTAGTATTGTTTTTTATAGTATTGTATAAGTATTTTATAGTATTGTATCTGTATTGTATCTTATAGTGTTGTTTTTATAGTATTGTATTGATTTACTGTTGGGTCCCTTCGGGGAGAAAGGCGGCATAAAAATAAAGTAGTAGTAGTAGTAGTAGTAGTAGTAGTAGTAGTAGTAGTAGTAGTAGTAGTAGTAGTAGTAGTAGTAGTAGTTATACTTCCTCTCTGCTTTGGAGTCTGAGATTAATGCTGGCAAAGGTATAAAATGTAGAAGGGAAGCTAGAGGGGGAAGTATATAATTTTCAAATTGTGTGGTTCTCTTTCGACTATTGGATCAAGAGAGAAGCAAAGTTGTGAGTTGAATGAACAACATCAATTTAATCATTTTATTGGATGGATAGAATATTATAAAGAAGGCCAGCTTTTGAATTATCCAGAACTCTGCATCAGGCGAATATGGTATAAAATTTGAGGGCAGGAAGGAGGCACCTTTTTACATATTTCCTCATCTACTTTCCGTTTCAGAATACTTTCAGGTTGAAAGAAACACAGACGTCTCTCTCTTATCTTATTAGGTTCCAGTCTAGTTCTTTGTACATTATTTCCTACACACTCCAAGCCAAGAACAGAAATTAATTAGAAGTACAGTGGGACCCCCATATCTGCTGATTCACCATCCACAGATTCAGTTATCCATGGATGCTGATCGGTGGTGCAAGGGCCCGCAAAATCGGGGGCACAGGAGGAGGAGACCGCACAGTTCCAGAGCTCCCACCCACCCAGCCACTTGTAAGATCGGCGGCGGCGGCAGCAGTGAGGAGGTCATGCAGCTCAGGAGTTCCCACCTGCCCGCCCGCTTGCTCACCCACTTGCTGGCTCCTGCCTACTTGCCTGCCTGCAAGCTCAGCTGTGGCAGCAGAGGATGATGATTAGTGGCCACTCATCTACAAGCTCGGCAGTGGTGGTGGCAGAGGATAAGCATCCGTCTGCATGCACGCAAGTTCAGTGGCAGCAGCAGTGGCGAAGAACAAGAGCCCGCTCGCCTGCCTGTCTGGAAGTTTGGCCGCAATGCCGGCAGCGAACAAACACCTGCCTGCTCGCCCACTTGCATGTTTGACAGCGGCGAAGAACAAGTGCCTGCCAGCCTGCCCTCCCACAAATTTGATGGCAGTGGCGGCGGCAAAGGAATATCACCCCTTCGCCTACCTGCAAGCTCAACGGTGGCAATGGAGGAGGAGGAGGAGGCAGCCCAGGGGGCCTTGGAGAACCCGCCTGCCCACAAGATCAGCAGAGGTGGCATAGAGCCATGGCGGGATTCCCCAGGGTGCTGGCAGACTCTCCCTGTGCTTTCACTCCTGGCACCCTCGGGTAAGAGCGTTTGCTCTTATCCTCGGATTTCATTATCCATGGGGGCAGAAACCAATCCCCCACGGATAGAGGGGTCCTACTCTAGTGTCAGATTTAAATGAATTGGCCTTGGGGGGGGTCCCCTCTCAGACAAACATAATGTTTGTGTAAATATACACATTTACCTGAGAACTGATGAGTAACTAATAGGATGCAATTGTGAAATACTAAGGGCTCATTTAAAAAATGCTGTTGTCCCTCATTGTTCTGGGTCATTCTGTAATATTTTTTGTTTCAGACTGAAGACATCATACCAGTTTTTGCATCTACACATACCAGTTTTTGCATCTATACATCATACACTTTTTTCCTGAATACATTGGGATGCACTGGGTTATCTCAGGGGTACTTGGTTATACATGCCTAGAAAGGAGCGGGCCTGACTTACAGGCCCGAAGGTTGTTGCTGGAGCAGGATGACCAAAACAAAAGAGTGATGGCAACCCCCACGTGGGAGGAGGAGGTTGTCCAGGGGTCCAGCATGGGGAAGATGGGGGGGAGACCCCCAGACATGGAAATGGGCACCAGGAGGGAGCAGCCCCATTGGCGAAAGGCACATTCCAGGGGGCTGTCCCAGAGGATTTAAAAAGAGGATCTATCCATCTCTCTTTACAGCATGGGAAAAACCAGTCACATGTCTTCTTAGACCAATCAGGGTTGACTTGCTTCTTAGATGAAATGCATCTTCTGGCTTTGTTTACATTCATTTAAGATTGGAAATCTATAGCAGACTAGGCATTGCACATTAATATTAGCTATGTTTACATATGGCCTTAAAGACAGGCTTCTTCATTCATAATTTACGTTACAATAGGAAAAAGTTATTAGGGTCATGTTGAGTGAGGAATTTTGAGGGTTGTAATCCAGAACTCTACTCCATCTTCAACAATGTCAACACTAACCCAGATACAGATCTAACTCAAACTAAACTCAGAACGGAAGCACTGTTTTACATTATTAATGTTCAGTGTTCAGAATTCTGCAAAGCTGAAATAATGTTATAAGCTTGTGTGTGTATGTCTCTCTCTCTCTCTCTCTCTCTCTCTCTCTCTCTCTCTCTCTCTCTCTCTCTCTCTGTGTGTGTGTGTGTGTGTGTGTGTGTGTGTGTGTGTGTGTGTGTGTGTGTGTGTGTGTGTGTGTGTGTGTGTGAGAGAGAGAGAGAGAGAGAGAGAGAGAGAGAAAAGCTGGCCCAAAAAGCTCTATCTTAAATTCAGGATGTGTATTTTATAGCATATTATACTTTTATTACCAATAACCTTGCATGATTTTTATGGAAGAATAAATTCTCTCTAGCCTTTTCCTTTTGCCATTTAAATATTGACTTACAAAGGCAACCTTTCCTATATCATGTTGGTTTAATAAAAGCATCAATCTCTTGAGTAACCTTTGCCCAAATCAACTGGTACCTGCTGGGAGGTTAGGTGGAAGGCTTTCAAGGAAGAATGAAAAAAGGAGGAACAAAAAGCAAAGTAAATAAAACCAGTGCAATTAGAGAGCTGGGAAAACAGAAGTGGTGCTAGGGAAAGTCTTTAGATTAGGAACAAAGAGTAGAACCACTAGCATCAGGGGGCAAAGACTTCGCTTTTTTGTGATAAGGTCTTGTCAACTGCAGAAGGAGTTTTATGTTTTGATTTGTTATTTTATGGGTAATTATAACATTAAAAGTCAAATGACTATACAGAAAGGAAAGCAACAGCTTGAGGTGTGGAAACTAAAAAGACAGTGTACAGCAGAAAGCTGGTGGATGCTAAAAGAAAACAAATTATATGTCACAGATTTCATTGGCAGTTTTTGTTTACTAAGCCACACATAATGAATAAAAATGTGGGAGCTCTAGTACATTACTAAATCCTGCAGAGGTGACCTCAAGATTTGCAAAGTCTGGCTACTTCAATTAACCATAATTACCAAATTACCAAGAAAGAGACTACAGGAGCAACATAGACACCTAATCTATAAGATTCCACAAATACAGTACAGTAATTGCTCAGGCTGTTGTCATCAATTTGGAATCTCCAGTGGGCAATATTTATGAACACAAATGTAGGTGAGAGAGCTATTTTCAGTACAGCATAGTTTCTCAGTTTGTGTATGGACCCTCACAGAAGTTCTCTGGTATGAGTGAGTACATTAACAAGCAACAAGAATATATTATGTCCTTTATTTCAAGGTCTGTCAAATTTGAGTCTGAATTAAAAATAGCAGGGGGGACCAGGACACAGAAGTTGCTAACTCATTGTTAGCACTGGTACAATAGACATAGTCCTCCCATCTCTTGTAAAATGCACAATTCTGTTTATTTTTTTAAAATCACCTTTTTGTAGATATGAATTGACCTATGTAATTTTATCTGTATGCTAAACAGTTGTCTTTCGTACTCTCATTTTGTGATGCATGTCTACTTTTTTTCACGAAGTGGCCACCTTACCAAAATGTTAAGATCTCTGTTGAGAAATGTTAAGATCTCTGCTGGTAATGCAAAGATGAGATTGTACTAATAGGACAAGATTACAGAACCGGTGGTGGGGATAGAGTTGCTAGAATCTCATTCATTGGCAAATAGCATGAGGGACCTCAAATGAAATAAATCCAGCTCATTGTGATGGAAGCACTGCTACGACTGCCAGACGTTATTGGGGTCAGCACCCTGAGCAGGCAACCTGAGCTCTCCCAACAACCCCTGAAAGGCTTTTTGGATGCAGAGAGTGCCAGACTTCTAGCAGGTGCCAGAAATTGTCAGATCAACCAGGAGGGGGAAATGGCTTCTTGACAGCAGGACTTGCAGGGAGGAGAATGCCAGTGATGCAATGAGAACTGTAAACCCTGCCTCCCTCTCAATAAAGTTGAAGTTCCCTCAACTTTCAAGTCTGGAGCCTAAGGATACCTATACAGTGGAGAGGACAGCCATCACCCCAACTCTTGATGCAGGGAGCAGTGTTCACAGATACAGAGAGCATATAGGACCATTCATTGTTTTCTGAGTGTTCTTCATCAATATATGTTTTGAATAGAACAGGTCAAGTATACCTGTTGATCCACCAAATGATGCATATAGGAACAAAATTTAGCACGATTTTAAAAATTTGGCCCGGAAATATTTTTCTTTAACCTACACGACTCCTAAACACAAGAGGAGCCAGAGATACAAGGATTTTGTGGTACAGAATAAACCCTGAATGGAGTTTAGAAATGAAGCCCCAAAAGCCAAACCTAGCACACGGTGACAATGTGTGCTGGCAAAAGCTTGGTTGGAATACAAGGACATCTTAAACTTTTTAACGACTGCCAGAAAACCTGAAATAATGGTCCAAAGTCCCTAAGATACATCCCCTCCCTTCCTTGTTCCTTGTTTCAAGTCTGTCTCACACATATTAGATGCAATATACCTCTCATTTTAAAATATAGTACATTCTGTTCTGCACTCAAAATACCCCAAATGTATTTAAAGTATAATCATCTAGTTCCTCACAGTTTATCAAGAAGACCTTTGTATTTATTACAAGCAAAGTGCTGAATCTTTCCCAAAGGCAAAACCTCCATAGCTATATGTTCCACAGTGTGGGAAAACTGCTTTCTATCAACAGTTTTTTTGTTTTGCTTTTTAGCGTTCATGATAGAAAACAAGCCTCAGCAGAGGTGTTCACAGTGCTTCCCAACTAATCCTTTTTAATGAGATGTACATGCCAGTGGGATTTTCTGCATACAAACATATGTACAGTGTTCTTCCAGTCAATTATGTCCAACTATATGCAACTACTGCTATTGACTCAGCCCACTCCAGTTGTTTGTTAAAAGGAAGCACCCTTAGTAGGTCTCCTTAAAATGTGTCACAAGGCTCCTGTGAAGCTATAAGGCAGTGATGGCGAACCTTTTAGAGACCGAGTGCCCGAACTGCGATTCAAAACCCACTAATTTTTCGCAAAGTGCCAATACAGCAATTTAACCTGAATACAGGTGGCTCTGAAGGGGCAATGGCGGCTGCCCAGCCCACAGAAAGGGCTCCAAGTGCCACCTTTGGCACCCGTGCCATAGGTTCGCCAACACTGCTATAAGGACTGTGTGCATTTTGTAGAGCTGCATAGAAAATAAAGCAAAATAAATGTTCGACATGCCCTATGCTGGTTAGTCTTGGCAGTGGTGGTATTTGGGGCAAACAATCACAAGCAGCGTCCCCTCTAATTTTCTGCTGGTGCTAGGAAGAGCCCACACATCCCACAACTGGAGCCAGGTGGGCAGCAACACTGACTGTGGTTGCACATAATCAATACAGTGCTGTGTGGCCACTCACCTGCACAGCTTAAAGTCAACATTGATCACAAACACCAAGAATTACAGCCTTGGCCCTATTTTACTTTGCATGTGAATATGGTAGCCCAATATAGTATAGTATAGCCCATGTAAAACCAGGCAGAGTTACCATTCAATGAAAGCTGTAGAATCATTACTGGATGCCTGAAGCCATGATAAAATCAATCACTTAGCAAGCATTGCATCCAATGTACATGGAGAGAGGGAGCAGCAGTTAATAATGAAAGACTCAAAGCATTTACATGAAAATCCACATCTAGTCTTTGACCTACCATATTGTGCCTCCCAGATTAAAATCAAAGAAAAGCTTTTTCAGATCATCTGTGAACCCTGAAGGAACATCACAGAGAAACAGGACGATAAGGTGAAAAGAAAGAACCCCAGGAAAGTCAAGCTCCTATTCAAACAGACAACTGGGTTGCCTGTAGTCACTTAATACGAATGAATACAGAATGAAATTGAAGCAACCAAAGAAAACCCTTAAAAATGGGGGTGGTAGTGGTGTTGATGCACCAATGGAGTCTTTTGCAAGTGTCAGTATACTCTATGCTCTTCAACATGGGAGACTTGGTGTTAGCTTCCCCTAATGTTCTTAATGAGAGAGTTCTGCTATCCTTTGATTGAGGGGGAAGCCACCTCCTCTTCGCCCGTGTCTCTGCACAGAGACTTGGGCGAAGAGGAGGAGTCCCTGCTCTGCACAACAAAGTGTTGGGCAAAGCAGGGAATAATAGATATTCACCCTGCCCGGACACCTTGCAAGGTGCCTGGGCTGGCCGAAGCTCACTCCGTCCCTGCTTTACCCAACAAAGTCTTTGCGATGTGCTGCCACCACTTACCTTGCAAACCTCCCAGAATGCACCAAGATCCATGGGGTCCATGCTCTTCCTATCCAAGCAGTATGGGATGGGCGAAGGTCAGTGAATCCTTGCTGTGCCCACCAAATTGGTGGGCAGAGCAGGATCCCATTGATCATCACTCAGCCTGGGCTGTTCCCTTGCAAACAGCCCAGGCTGAGCAAGGATCAATGGTACCTCATAAGATGAAAGTAAAGGGGAAGGAAACATTCATCTTACGAGTTTTTCTTATCCTGGAAATTAAGGGGCATTCATCTTACGAGGTATTACTGTACTTCTGACATGAAAAAAAAAATAAGGGGGTTAAAAACTGTGCTGTGTATATACTACCGCATAGTGCCCAAAGAACACTCTGGGGCATTAACAAGTTAATTATGCAGGATGCACATTTTCCTGCCACAAGTGAGTTCACTAATCATTTTACTCAGCTCAGAACCCTGGATGGCAGAGTGAACCTTGAGTTGGCTACCTCAGTCTGTACCTCTAGTAACCAGCACAGCTTTGGCTGCAGTGCCGCAGTCTAACCACTGTGCCATGAAACTCATTAGTAGGGGTGGGGGTGGGGGGAGGGAATCCCTGAATTTCCCAGAAGATACTCTCAAAGTCTACTTTGTTGGGCCTATTTTAAGCTACTCCTAAATTTTTAATACACTGCCTGGGAGTATCTTATTCAACTCCTTCCATGATGGGATGAATAGACTTTCCTTTGGATTCTCAAAGTGCAGAGATGTTTGGAAGTTTGCCATTTCGATTAGACTTTGTTTAGCACGTCAAACAAGAGAGTGGCAGAGAGGTATCTGTGTGAGCTTTATTTCTGCTATTTGCATTTCCACCTAAGACATACTGTGGAAGGGGGGCTGTAGATTATACAACTTTAACACTTTCAAGTTTTCATCATTAACCTCTCATGTCGAGAAGAAGCGTAGCTAATCAGGGTGGAAAGATAATAAAAATGGATACCATAGGTCTTTTAATACCATCTCACATACCCCCAAAACAACATTGTCCCTTTTCAATATACTGAGATGAGAAACCCATTCCACATACATATACTGTACATGTAGAAATATATATTCACACACATATAACATATACAGTATGTCAGGACATTGGTCCAGGCACTGGTGATTCCCCACATCAACTACTGCAACATTCTCTATGTGGGGCTTGCCTTGATACTGCTCCAGAGATTGCAGCAGATCCAGAACACGGCAGCCCAAATGGTGGATTGTGTGAGCAAATTTGATACATTACCTCAGTGCTGGTCAGCCTCCACTAGTAGTTACCTATTATGTCTCTGATCAGATTCAAGATTCTGACACTCAGGTATAAAACCCTTCATTGTTTGGGACCACATTATTTATTGGAGTGTCTTTTCCCAATGTCATCTGCTTGAGCCACCAGATTTTCTCAGGACATGTTCATCCATGTAGCCACCCTGAAAGCGTCCTGAAAGTCATCTAGGTCTTCTTGGGAGTGGCATGGGGGTTATGGAATCAACTCCCAATGGAGCTACACCTCACCTCTTCCTTGAACTCATTTAAGAGGAAGTTAAAAGCACTATTTTTCAGGGAGGCTTTTCACATCAACCCCAGCTGAATGTCTTGCCTCCAGTCTTGCTTTACTCAAAAAATGGTTTGTGCCAAATTGTTTGCTCCAAAAAATGGCTAGCACATACCGTATATACTCAAGTATAAGCAGAGTTTTTCAGCCCTTATTTATGGCTGAAAAAAACACCCTTGGCTTATACTCAAGTCATTAAGTTTCCCAGTTTTGGGGGGTAAAATTAGGTACTAGGGTGGCTTGGGGAGACCAGTGGAGGGCAAGTCCAGATTGGGCGAGCTTCCCATATGATTCCAATGAGAAGGTTTAGGGGCACCCCCCGTTGGAGTTTCATAGCTCAGCTCCCATACCCTCAATGTTTCCAAATTTCAGGGGGTTCCCTAAAATTGCTTTCTTAAGGTACCCCTGCTACTTTGGTGCCCCAAAAGTAAGTAATTTTGAGTGCATGTTTATTAAAAATGTGCTCAAAAATTTTAAAAATATGCAATCAAAATTTACCTACCCTGGGACTCCAAAGTATCAGGGGTACCTTCCCAGAGCGATTTTAGGGACCCCCTTTGAATCTGAAAAGATTTTGGGGTAAGGGGACTTAGTTATGAAGCTCTAAAGGGGATGGAGGTAGTATTGGCAACTGTGCAGGGACTGTGGGAGCAATCGGGGAGTTTTCCCTATGGTATTAACGCCCTAATTGCCTCCACACTCCCAGTACACATTGCTAATTACTACCCCCAGCCCCTTTAGAACTCGGCTGGTATACATATATACTCAAATATAACAAAAAATGCCCTTGGCTTTTACTGGAGCCAATCAGCTGACGCGTAGGGCTTCGGGTGCAAAAAAAAAAGTTTAAAAATGCCCCAGTTTCCCCCACCTAAGTGAGCGCGGGGAAAGCGCAGGATTTTTAAACATTTTTTGCCACCCAAAGCCCTGCACGCCAGCTGATTGGTGCTTGGGGCAGCAAAAAAGGGGGGAGACTGGGCTCCACACTCCAGCTGTTTGGCACTAGTAAAAAAAAGCGCCGACCAGCAGAGTCCACGCTGCAGCTGGTCGGTGCAAGTTTTTTAAAAAGTGCCAACCATCTGGCAGGACCCCAACAGTTGTAAAAAAAAAGGTAAATAAATAAAAAACAAAAAATTATACAAAATGAAAACAAAATGAAGACAAAACATTTTTTTAAAAAAATGCCCATTTCTACCTGTGATATAAAAGCATTTTATTTCACTGCTGCTCAAACCCCCACCCCCACCCCCATTGTCTGATCTTCTTCTCCAGGTTCTGTTTAGATACTTTCTTCCACACCATCCCTAATAATCAGTGCCAGTCTTCCAAACCTAAATGGAAGTGTTGTACGTGATGTTTCATTTCTTACTGTCACCCTGTTATCGCCAACTTTAATATTACCCTGTGAAAAAGAGAAGTAGGGATAAAGGACTATACCAAAGAGAACATAATAGATGAGGCTGTTCAAATCTTTCCTGCTTAGATGGGCAGGAAATTCACTGTGCCGTAGTGTTTGATGGTAGTGGTTAGACATGGGCAGGACCAGAAAAAATGACGTTTTGAGTTTTCGTTTGTCGGAACGGGTCCATTTCGGGTCGTTTCCGTTTGTCACGAAATTTTTCAAAAATTTGTCGTTTCGTTTGTCGTTTGTCATTTCCACCACGATTTAGCGTGATTTGACTTCCCAGAGCATAGGGGCGTCCCGCAATCAGGGCCGGCGCTAGGTGTTTTTGCGCCCTAGGTGGCGGGCGGGGCGGGTGGCGGGTGGCGGGGGAGGTGCGGGTGGGCGGCGGTGGCAGGGGGCCATGGGTGGGCGGCGCCCGTGGGTGAGCGAGTGGGCAGGCAGCAGCACGGGCCGCAGGCGGGTGGCGGCGCGGGCAGACGGGCGAGTGGGCAGTTAGGATATCAATTAGGATAGAGGTTCTGTTCTTGGCTTGCACCCCAAATGTGTGCGTGTGCAAGCAAATTGAAGTTGGGAAAATAGAAAATAAATGGTAGTATATAATATATTTTTAAAATAAATCCACACTTCCCACTCCCAGTCGAACCTCCCCCTTTATCCTATATCAGAAAAAAATCCTCACAAACTGCCAGAGAAGAAATAAAGAATAAACTGCTATTCCCTTCAGCAGACAAAGCTGCAGGGAATCAAAGAAATTATTTTCTAAATTCAATTCCCTCCCTGCCTGCCTAACTTAAATCCTAAAGCCTCCAGCCTCCCTCCTCAATCTCGATCGGATCACACCAGCACCAGCAGCCAGCCCTCCTCCCTCAACCACATTCATACACCCGACTGCGATTTCTGGAAGGTGCCTCAGCTTTTTATGCCCTCCGAGACATCCAGAAGTGTCAGTCAAAAACCTGGCGATGCCATTGGTGGAATGGTTCAAAAAATTTGCATGGTCCCATCCCATGCCCAGCCCAAATGGGCAGGTCTAAAAAATAAATAAAAAATAAATAAAATAAAATCAATACAACGTTTTATTGCTATTAAAAAACCCACTGCTGCTACTATTAAAATTCAGGCATTTAAAATAAATAAATTTCACATGTTTCTGTGGTGATTTGGTGTTTTTTTACCACGATTTCAAAAGAAAAATTGTGGTCGCCATTTTGGATTCCCCCCCCCACCGCATGGCATGGCGAGACGACGAGGATGACCCCCCCCAGCCTGGTGCAAGCAGCCCAGGACAGGAGAAGAGGGGGGGAAAGGCCGGGGACCCCCCAGAAACCACCCCTCTGGTAGGTGGCAAAGCCTCAGGCAGGCATATTTTCACCTGCTTTTTTGGCCAGGAGTCAGGGTTTTTAAAAAAAAACTTTTAAAAACTTTTTCTGTGCTTCGCATTGCGCGATTGCCGCGATGCCACAAACGGAAACGAAAAACCCGACCAAATTTTTCTTTTTTCGGTTCGAGTTCGAGTTCTGACGGCTTAATTATCGTTACTGTTTCCGTTACGTAACGGAAATGATAACCGAAAATGGAAACGAGAATTTCGCCGAGTCGTGCCCATGTCTAGTAGTGGTACAAAATTTAACCTCACCACAGCTTTTGAATAATTGGTATATAAAAGGTATATTAAAGTGTTCTAAGGAAATCACATAGAGTACTGTATCTCACTTATCCATAGTCTATTAATTAGTGAATCAGTAGCAGAGAATTCAAAATGCATGAAGACATGATCATTCAAATCTACAAAATGAAGAAAGTGCAAATGCAAATTCTGTAGAATGGTCTTGCACAGAGCAGCCTTACACAACATGGTGCCATTGAAGTGTGTTGGACTACAGCTCCCATAGGTCTGTGAGGTTTCTGATTCAGAGTCCAAAGGAAAAGAGCAGAAGGATGCAGAAAAGTCTATGAAGAGAGGTAGTTGCCATGTGCAGTTAATAGGCAGATTTTAATCTTGCCAAACTGTCGAGATTCTTACAGTACTGTGGAAGCCACTGAAATGTTTTCATCACAACACCGTATCCTCTAACCAAAATCCTGGGATTTATACTCTAATTCTAAACTACGTTAGTCCCAATAAGACAGCATTGCACAAATCTGGGGTACAGGGATAATTTCATGGACTATCCTGCTATACCAGCAGTGGGACTGTTACATTTTTCAAGTGCAGTACTCATCATAGCTATATCATCAAAAATATAAATCAAAAAATGCAATCAGCTTTATAGATGTATATCAAAAATCCAGGTCTAACCATTTTCCCTTCCATTATTGATGATGTTTCCTGCTGCTGCTGCTGCTGTTGGTTTGGCCAATACATCTTTATTGCTCATTCAAGGTCAAAGTACCACATAATGTTTTGGATTGTATCAGAGGTAGTTCCTCATAATACATTATTATTGTGTTGGTGGGGGAGGGGCTGCATCCCCATTGTCACCAGTGACTTAGGGCCTTTTCACACGACCCCTAAGATCCGCTGGCCACTTAAATTCAGACCAGAGATCTTGGGGGTTTGTTGCTCTTCCTACGTCCCCACCCCTCCGCACTTCCTTGCTCCTGTCTGCGTGAGGGGAGGGAGAAAAAAAGAGAGGAAAAAATGCAGGCTCACCTCCGAAGCCGCCCGGAGCCCCGTCGTTGTCCTGATTCCTTCTCTGAAAGGGGCGGGAGGCAAAAACAACAACAAACAGAAGCGAGGAAAGCCCGGCACTCACTCCCTTAAATCTGCATCAGGGATTTTCACCCTCCGAGAGCAGGTACATGAAAAGTGCGCTTAGGTGGGCGTGGTCATACTTAATTTTCTGCAAACTCCGGAGCTAGTGGGGAAACAATTGTAAGCTCCGGAGCTGGCAGCCATTTGCGGCGGAGTTTAGGGGTCATGTACAAAGGCCCTATGAGAACTGCAGCTAAACTCAGAGGAAATAGAATAGCATGAAGCAAGAGAGATGCTATCATAATCTGTGTTTGAATGCCCAGGCCAGGTCTGGGTTCCACTATAACACTAGACAGCATACAATAAAAAGTATTAACATGTCCTTTCCAATGAACTCTAACAGGTTACTGTTAGTTTTGGATATCTATTGAGTTGCATGACCTAATTAAAGTCTTCAGTTAAGGAGATTCATAGTACCCTTCTCAGTTTTTTTTTCAGACCTAGAGGCAAAACAAGTTGAATATATCCAACACAAATCATTTGTTAGATGAATAAGTAAGTGTCATATAAGCATCATTCCCTGGCTGATTTACCTTCCCTTCCTACATGCAGTACTCTTCAACCCCCTCTATTGATCTGCACCAGATATGTGGAAATCAAGAGTTCGTAGTTCTTTGTCATTTTGCTTGTTCTGACTTCCCTATGTGGAAATGACCTGCATTAACAGATTGCTCTCACCTCCATCTTCACTGTGTAAAATGGGGTTTTTCAAATGCCCCAATGTCACAATGAAACTGAAACACCAAGAAAAGGCACAGCTGCAATTCTGAAATTAGGGGAGGGGTCCCCCACAAAAATTTACTGTCTAAAAAGTGGATAATATGTTCACTCGGAGACTGGCTGCTTCAGTGGAGATATTAATCACATTGTAATACTTTACCACTATGAAAATGGTTTTGGTTATGATTTTGTTTACCATGTTGTAGTATAGTATTTGATCCTTTCTACTACTGTATTTGTACATGTACTGTTTTTAGCTTTAAATATTGTTGTTTTGACATGGCAAGTCACCTTGGGTCCTTTTTAAGGAGAAAGGTAGAGTAAAAATATCTTAAACAAACAAACAAATATCTTCAATCTGCTAATACTCAACAAACTTTCTAGAGCTATCAGTACAGTATTGTGCATCTTCCTCACTCCTTCACATGTAATACTGTATTAAGATGATTTCATTAGACGAATACAAACCACTGCATTTAATACAGAACAGACTTGTAGAGAAAGGTGTACCAAGGAAGAACTTTACCCGAAAAAAATAATAATAAACATGTGTTGTCAAGGAAGTTCACACTTATGGCAACACTTTCCATGTTTTCTTGGTAAATGTTTAGCCTTTCCTCATAAGGGAGGTCCCCCAGCCCAGTAATCATTTTAGTCGCTCTCTTTTGCACCTTTTCCTGTTCCTCTATATCTTTTTGGAGATGTGGTGACCAGAATTGTACACAATACTCCCATCCAAGTGCTAACCAAGCCCGACCCTGCTTAGCTTCCGAAATCAGGCAAGATCATGATTAGGCCTTCTATGCCTGCTCTATTCAACCTTCTAGGATGTTATCCTTCTTCAGTTTTATCAGGCATTGGGTAGCTTTATATATACAGGGCTCAAGCTATTTTGTACCCTCAGAATTCACCAGTACCTGAGAAAAGGGTTTTTTTAAGGAAGATGATAGAGCTGACTTCAAATTTCAGTGAATTTGCCTTTAAGTGATCTGAATTTCAATGTCAGTGGCCTGTGTGTGTTGCGTCGTTACAGTCGTGACTGACGCTTTCTGACTCCATGTCCATTGAGTTTTCTTGGCAGGAATACTGGAATGGTTTGCCAGTTCCTACTCCAGGCGCCTACAGCACATGATATTCCCTGGTGGTCTCCCATCCAAGTACTAACCAGGGCCGACCCTGCTTAGCTTCTGAAATTAGGCGAGATCTGATGTGCTTAGGGCATCTTTCTAGGTGTCAGTGGCCTACAAATATACTTAGAAGGTACCAACAGGTGCCCTAGTCAGGGTCAGGTAGGAGCCATTTTAATTTCTCATAATGCTTCAGAGGCAGCTTTTTCTGGGGCATATGGAAAATGTAAGTCACAGACCTGAGGACATGCTGCCCATTCTTGGTGGCCTGTGACTGGCATAATCTCCAAAAGATCTTGGTGAAATACTTGGGACCTTGAAGTTGCTGAGGGGTGCTGATTCCAGATATCAGTCTTACTTGTTCAATTACAAAAACTCCAAGCCTTTAGTTCTTTGTAGAGTATTTGCCTCACAAAAATGTTTCAGTGATATTCTCCTGGGGTTTTCTTTAATCTAAGAAATATAACTCAAATTTGTGGTTATGGTTGATTTGGCCCGGTGTACCCCATTAAATACCTAATTTCTCTATGTTCATCATTATAGGGGCCAGTAGAGATTTTAAAAAAAAACCTGTATCATGAGGAGAAGAAATCAGATATCACATACTAAAGATAGAAATATTGCACTTTATATAAACTTTGTACCTCCAAAAGGAGTGATATAGCCTCAGTTGTGACATCATGCTAAGTGTGGAAGCTTTCTTTGGTGTTTTTGAGGCTCAGTGTAACCAAAGAAATAGGTTTATATACTTGAGAATCCAGGAGCTTCTTCCTGTTTCCCTGAGTTATAGGGGTCCTGGTTGTCAATAACATCCTTACTATTCTTCCAAATTGGACAAAATAGGAGACATTCTCTCTAAGGCTGAGCACAAGGTGGGGAAGGTTCTCCTAGTCGTCTTCTGACTTCAGAAAGATTTTGCCATAATGCCAAGGACAAGCTGGTAACTACATTCCTGACTTTTGCCCATACTGATGTGTTGCTGATACACAGAGGTGTCTTGACCAACTATCTCTGCCAGTAAAGTCATGAAATATAATTTGGAGTGACTCGTGGGCTGCATAAGAATGCCTAATTCCAACATTTAGAGAAGTAACATATCCCCACCACCATAAGATAATGAGTCTCCTATGCCAAGTGAAGACTTCTGGTAGAATAAATTATTAAGGATATCAACTCAAACATCAAACAAAATAGGGAGCATTGCAAAGTAGACTGCTCTAACTCCTACTCAGGAACATTGAGGAAAAGTAGGAGCAATATAAAGCAAGTCTGTTGCATAAAAATCAGATTTTTCGTTTCTGGTAAAGAATCAATAAGGAAGCCTGACCTCTTTATTTTTACGAACATTAGGCAGCACCAGAGACAAATTCAGGCTTACTAATTTTGTTACCTTCACATCCAAACTGCCATTGAGAAAAAAAACCTAATTCACAAGAACCTAAAATACTATATGGTGTGGGTGGTAGGATTTAGATAAGCAAATTCTCAGGAGTATCCGTGCTGCAGAGGGAAAGCAGGTGATGTTCAGAAATATTCCTTAAAGTTGACCAGTCATCAGATTACATTCATGAACAGGTTATCAGAACCTGATGATCTTATGAAGATTTCACTATTAGAAAGCCCAGTAGTGATCTGCCTTGTTTTAAAAAAATTTCAAATGTATGGGAATAGCAAGAAATGAAGAAGATTCACTGGAGGAAAGTGATGTCATATTTCATCACTACACACAGTAGTAGTAGGTTTAAAAGGTCTTATTGGATTGCCTAGATATTCTTGGACTGCAAATCCAGGAATCACTAACCATGGTTGGTGTGGGGTTATAGGTGCTGGTTTCCAACAACATCTGAACATTCAATATCATATTTACCACTCTCTGAAAAAAAAATTTTTTTTTGCAAACATGGAATTTCAGCATTTACAGGGAGAGACAAAAACAAGCAAACAAAACCGCCATATACCGTAACTGTAACCCATACAGTATACTGTATCATGAGATCATCTGCAGGGGGAAGCAAGACATCTGACTATTAAGGCTAAGAGGAACCCAGAAACTGCCAAAGCTATGAACATTTCTGCATGCTTTCCCATTTGTAAGATTGTTACAGAATAAGGCTAAAGTGAGATACATGTTCAATTAAAATATATGTCTCAAAATGTAACAAAACAGTGTGACATTCATAGTTTTGTGCTGTTGTGCCTCCAGAGCATTTTACAGGAACCTGTCAAATGTAATCAAGCTTGTTTATTCTGCATGTAAATGTAAGACCTGAGGCAATCTTGTTTAAAAAAAATGAATAGAAAAAGCACATATTGTCCATGGCAGTTACTTGGCAGGATACCGGTTTTTTTAAACACAACAAAAGGGTAAGCAGTGTTAACCCTTCATTTTAATTATCATAGCATTTAAAACATGCAAGAACCGTTTTGTTTGTTTGTCAGCCAGAGTGACAGCACAGCAGCCAACCCCAGTTAAAATGAGGTAGGGTAATGAATCCAAAAAGCCAGCATGCCATATGAAAACAAGTGAAATCAGGTGACTCTAAACTGAATCATTGGTATTTCAGCTCAGGCAAACAACAAATTATGAAAATATGACTGTTCTGCCTACAGACTGTAAATCTTGCTTAAGTTTGCTCCAGTAAAATTTCCAGTTGACAGGTTTGTTCTTAGGATAAATCCTTCCTGGCAGTTTACAATTGAATACCAACTACCACAGCATCGTCTGTGCTTTCACATTTGTGTTGATAGGGAATGATGGGTCTCTCAGTAGGGTTCAGATGCCCCCCTCCTTACACATCTAATTTTAAACACAGCATTTGTCTGCCCTGAATTTCTGTCTGACTCAGTACACGCTGGGATTTCGTGTCTTCTTGACCATCCTCTGCAGAACTAGACAGAAACTACTCCTAACAATTCTCAGGATGAGCAAGAGCTAACTTAAATAACTAGGGTGAATAGCTTCCATAAGAATATTACCAGATGAAGTATTTCCCAATGACAGGCTGTGAATCTTTGTCTTTCTATAGTGTTTTTCATTAAACAGTGGTGTAGATTTTACAACACAGGAATGAAGCAGCACACAGATTATTTGAAAGAACCCAGTTGTGGCTACTGTGACATTGTTCTTTTTTGTCTTCCTTTAAAGAATGAAGTTGTTTAACAATGAATATAACATTGCTTTATACAGTGAAATATATACTATACATAGGTCCAAAGGGGGGGAGCTTTCTTTAAAAAAAAAACTACCTATTTGAGTCCAGAAGTGGTTAACCATAGATGTTTTGATTTTATTCAATTTAGCAGCATGGGCAACGTCATGGAACAAATACACTCTAATTTAACTGCTTGGTCAGTTTAGAAACATTCTATTTAGAGATGCTCAAGAGTGCAGCAGGCCAAAATGAGCACAGGTGTTTCAATCTTTATCCCTTTATATTATGAAACAAAACTCCTGGGAATAATACATGGGATTAGCCAAGAAAAAAAGATTTTTGTACCTAAGAAGAGAAAATAAAAAGAAGTATAATACTGAAGTAATTGGATCTGAACTACTGCCACTAAGATCAGTATACCACTGATAAACATAAAATGTGTCATTCTTTAAAATGGATCCTCCCACTTCAAAAGCTGACATTTCTGGGGTAACCAAGACAACAACAGCTGCAGCACACTCATTCAGAAGTAAAACACTGGGAGCTACTTACATTGCCTAGCATCTTAAACAGGTCCCACCTCCTTTTCTCTCTCTCTCTTTTATTTTTTTTAAAAGCCTTTATTAATGGCCCTAACACAAGGAGTCCAGAGGCAACCCCATCTATCACCTTGATAATCATCATATTTTCCAAAAAGGAAACCCTAAGGATTTCAGTTCTAATACTTCAAAGCAAGGATGCAATACAATTGCAACTTTTGTTCTATTATTTTATCAGAGGAATTAAAGAACAGGTGCACTCCTCTTGGTGCTGGGGTGTATGCCTTGTATTTCAGGACAGTGGTGCTGTTACCTACATTGTACAAGAGGAGTCTCAATCATGCGCTTAAAATCGGTGAAAGAGCAAGCCTTCATCTCTGGAAGTGGTTTTGTGTGTGTGTGTGTGTGTGTGTGTGTGTGTGTGTGTGTGTGTGTGTGTGTGTGTGTGTGTGTGTGTGTGTGTGTGTGTAAGGGAGAGAGGCTCATTCCAGGTGGCTTCATCTCTATCCAGAAGGCAATTTGAGGGGGATGGACAGGGAAAGGCGTGCAGGTGTGTCGGTGTATGATGGAGGGAGAAGGACTGGAAGCCTCCGAAGAACTTTAAGGGGCGCCAGGGAGGGCATCATCTTGGGTCCCACACCTCCAGACAAGATTCAGGGCTGCCTGTGGCTCTTCTTACCTTTGAGATGCTGATGGTGGACCCTGTGGAACCGGCTCGCGTGGCCTCGGGGCAGCGCCGGGATGCTGGAGAAGCTGTTGCCCATGGCATCCACAGGGCAGCCGCCCGCTGCTGGACGGGGCGGGGGTGGGAACCGCCGGAGGGCTCTCGGGGCGTGTGGGCAGGGAGCGGAGCGGAGCGGGCTCGCACCGTCCCCTTCCCTCGGCTTGGACCGTCCGCCTCTTCCCTCTCGCTCTCACGGGGCTGCCCGGCGCCCCCTTTGTCTCCTCCTCCTCGTCCTCCTCCTCCTCAGAGACGCGGCCGTGCCTTCGCGGGCTTGCTCCACATCGCTCTGGCGCCTGGCGGGGCTGGGGAACGAGCGGGGAGCGCGGAAGCGTTCAGGTGGATCCCGGTGGGGCGACGGAAGGGAGGGGGGGGCAATCCGTGCGCCCTTCCTTTCCCTTCCCGCCCGGCTCTTCGGGATTTCGCCTCCGCTCTTTTGTCTCTCCGCGTTCTGCTGCTGCTGCTGCTCCGCCTCCGCCTCTCCCCGCCGGTCCCTGCGCGGCTCCTCACCTCAGAGCCTTCCCCTCCTCGCCCAGAGGATGGAGGTCCCCGGGATGCTGCTGCGCCCCCGCGGACGGGCGCCCGCCTTCCCTTCCCTCCCCTCCCCTCCCCTCCCCTCCCCACAGCGGCTGCCCACAGGGTCCCCCTGAGCCTCGGAGAAAGCCGCCCTCCCCGCCGCCCGGAGGACCCCCCGCCCGCCGTTCCTTCCCTCTCGGGGGGCTGCGGCGAACCGGGTCTCCCCCTTTTCGGCTCTGGTTGTTATGGTGACAGCTGCCCCCTCAGACACTACTCTCTTAAGGGACTGGGGGAATCACGTGGCAGCCAGATGTTCCACCTTTGGAGCAGGAGGCGGGGCTAATGGACGCTTCGGGTCCTGACCTCCTCCCCCCCCCCCCCCCCCCCACCCACCCGGGTGGCTCCGTTCCCCTCTGCCCCGGGGGCTCCTGGCCCAACAACAGGTAGCTTCAGCCGCAGCAGCAGCAGCGCCGCGGCGTGCGTTCTCCGGGCTCCCGCTGGGGCGGCGTGTGCGCCGGTGCAGGGGAGGCAGCGCGTTCCCTCGAGCGCCTTGGTGCAAAAGCGGGCGCGCGGGCGTCAGCCGCAGTTTCAGGCGGAGGAGAAGGGAGGGGGCGCCGCGCACGGGGACGAGGCCGTGGGGCGTAGAATCCGCGCGGGGAAGCTGCGGCTCTCGGTCGCTGGGACCGGCTCAGTTCTATGAGAGGGGAAGCGGGGGGGGGATCTTAAGGAAAGAAGCGAGGAAGTGTGCGTGTTGCAGGGTCAGGCTGCGGCATTTGAGACCCTCAGGCGGAGCAGCAATTAGCACCTTGTAAGGCGAGTAGTACCCAAAGCCAGCAAATGGGCAACACACAGCAATGTGGCCCTTCCTCTTTTTCATGATATGCCAAATCTACTTTCTGGCAGAGGCATGTCCCTTTGCCTAAAATGGCAGGGCCAACCCTGCTGCTGTGCATATAATTACAGAATCTTGTGTTGCATATATATAGGAACAGGATTACAAAGTACATGTACCCAGCAGAAGACCCACGAATCCCTGAACATTGTTCTAATAGATTTGCTATCCAGTTTGAATCCACAACACTCAGTCAAAGTATATGTGCTCTCTTTGTCATTTCACTCCTCACACACAAATGTTGCTGCTCCCCCAAACTAGTTTTTTCTACAATCAAAAATCAAGAAACAATGTGCCTGTGATATATGTATGTAAGGGTCTCCAGTGGTATACGTGTGCATACTTGAACATAGAAAGGGCACATAAGTACTAAGCAGGGAGTATGATCAAGGGATGGACTGAGAACTGGTTGAGATCCAGGAAACAAAGAGTAGGTGTCAATGGGAAATTTTCACAATGGAGAGAAATGAAAAGCGGTGTGCCTCAGGGATCTGTCCTGGGACCAGTGCTTTTCAATCTGTTCATAAATGACGTGGAGACAGGGATAAACAGTGAGGTGGCTAAGTTTGCAGCTGACACAAAACTTTTCCGTGTGGTAAAAACCAGAGAAGATTGTGAAGAGCTCCAGAAGGATATCTCCAAACTGGGGAAATGGGCTGTGAAATGGCAAATGCGTTTTAATGTAGCCAAATGTAAAGGTCAAATGTAAAGGTCAAATGTAAAGGTCAAAAAATCAAAACTTTATCTATCAACTCATAGGCTCTGAGTTATCCGTGACGGATCAGGAAAGAGATCTTGGTGTGTTGGTGGACAGCTCCATGAAGGTGTCTCCCCAATGTGTGCCAGAGGTGAAGAAGGCCAGTTCCATGCTAGGGATTATCAAAAAGGGGATTGAAAATAAAACAGCCAACATTGTAATGCCATTATACAAAACAATAGTAAGGCCGCACCTGGAGTATTGTGTACAATTCTGGTCACTGCATCTCAAGAAAGACATAGTGGAACTGGAAAAGGAGCAGAAGAGAGCGACTAAAATGATTACTGGGCTGGGGCACCTCCCTTATGAGGAAAGGCTCAAACATTTGGGGCTCTTTAGTCTGGAAAAAAGGTGCCTGAGGGGGGATATGATTGAGACGTACAAAATAATGCAGGGCATGAGTAAAGTGGATAGAGGGAAGCTCTTCTCCCTTTCACAAAATACCAGAACTAGGGGACATACACTCAAACTGAGGGCTGGGAGGGCTGGGAGAGTAAGAACAGAAAAAAGAAAATATTTTTTCACTCAGCGCGTTTCAAGGGCCAGATGCAGGGGAGTGGTATCAGGAGACAGATATCTAGTCTTGTGTGCTCCCAAACACATCTGGTGGGGCCACTGTGAGATACAGGAAGCTGGACTAGATGGGCCTTTGGCCTGATCCAGCATGGCTCTTCTTATGTTCTTATGTTGATGAGCAGTGCTGGCTAGTTCCCATCTGAAATTTATGTAAGGGCTGAAAGTTTGAAAATTTTTTATTTTCAACTTTTAGTGTTGTCTGTTTTTAAGCCTATTGTGTGAACCGCCCAGAGTTCCTTTGGGAAATGGAAGCGGTATACAAATGCAAAAATAAATAAATAAATAAATTATTCTCTACAACTGTACAGTTGTTACAGAGAAAGGCAAGGCAGAGAGAGTAGAAATACATAGGCATCTGCGTGCATCATGTGTTTGATTGAACGTCAATATAAGGAATCAAAGCCCAATTCTTTACAACTGACTTCCACAAAGGACCATTCAAAGCTACTGGGAAATTTCCACTTATCTGAAGAAAATCTGAACTGCCAAATAAATGTATCAAAATGCCAACCTTCTTTTTTTAACATGGGTGCAATTTCATTTTCTTGGATATATTATATCAAAATTGGAAAGTATACAAAACTATTCCTTCCTAGTAGATAAATGTCAAAAGTAAAAGTAAAACGTTCTCTCTGGCAGTTAAGTCCAGTCATTTCCATTTCTGTGGGCTGGTGTTGATCTTAGTTTATAAGACGAAAAGCTGGTGTTTGTTTGTAGACTTATTTCTGTGATCATGTGGGTGGCATGATTGAATGTGCAACCACACTGAATCCTGCTACCTTTCCAGCTAAGTCATACCCATTTATCTGCTTGCATTTTAACATAACTTTTGGCAGGAGCTGGGATGAGCAATGGGAACGGACAAGCCCAGCGGCCCCACAGTGCCACTCACATCCCCCCAAAAATGTCAAGAGCAGCCTTATCTATCTCTTTAAACACACCTTGCAAAATTATCAACATCACACAACAGCCAGTAGCCACTCAAAAATAAATAGCAGTGAGTGCAATTGTGTGTACTGTATATAGCTGCATATCTCCTTACTGGAAAGTATGCTGCAAAGAGATGTAATATTTCAGAAATTCTGGGATGGTAAATCTCTGTTCCAAATACATACATTTGAAGAAAGTCTGTTACACATGTAATTATCTGTTTCTAGCAGTTACAGAAATGATTATTTGGTATCCACTTTTGCACAAGAAATTCGCACAGTTTTCTACATGGTTATCTCAAGCTTGCAGAGCAGCAATCTAAAGCTATGCAGATCATGTCACATTGGACCCTATCACATGGGCGAAAGAGACGGTTAATAATAAAAGCTGTGTTTCTTTCTGAAGTCGTCACGTGACTGAAAATGCGGTTCCCGTGTTCCCATGGACGTGGTTTAAGTAACCGCATTTTATATGTCCCCACGTCATTAACCTGCATCTAGAAGCTCCAAGCAGGACTTCCGGCGGTGAGGAGCTTAGAAGCTCCGGTTCTATGGGAGCTCAAGCCGTGGCAGGGCAGCAACGAGATAAAGATCGGGGCCACAATGTCAGCATGAGGTGGGGGAGCAAGGCTGCTGCCATCAAGAAACAAGGCGGGCGGGCAAGTGTGTGTGTGCGCGTGCGTGCCTGCATGCACGTGCAATGGTGTGTGTAAGAGCAAGAGAAAGAGAGAATAAAGATATGCCAGTCCTGGCATGAGCTGGTGCTAGTTGCCCTGCCCTTCTGCGCCAGTTCTCAACCTGGTACCACCACCGCTGAGTAGAGATGGGCACGACTTAGCGGAATTCCCGTTTCCATTTCCGTTACTCGTTTCCGTTACGCAACAGAAACGGTAATGGGAATTACTCCGCCAGAACTCGAACTCGAACTGACTAAAGAATAATTGGGTCTGATTTGTCGTGGTCGTTCCTGGCATTGCGGCGATCCCGCGATGCCAAGCGGCACAGAAAAAAAGTTTTTAAAAGTTAAAAGAAAACCCGATTCCTGGCCCTAAAAGCAGGCGAAAACTGTCTGAGGGCACCTACCAGGCCAGAAGGGTGTTTTATTTGGGGGGGGTTTCCTCGCCCCCCCTCCTTGGCTAGTGCTACTGCTGCGCTGCTGGTACCAGGCGGGGGGGCATCGTCTTGTCTGCCTTTGCCATGCGGTGTGCAGGCGGGGGGATCCAAAATGGCGACCGCAATATTTTTTTTGAAATCGTGGTCCAAAAACCCACCAAAGCACCACAGAAACATGCAAAAATTAGCTATTTTAAATGCTTGAATTTTTACAGTAGCAGCAGTGGGTTTGTCTTGCCAAAATACGTCTCCGTTTATTTTATTTTATTTTATTTTATTTTTTTACACCTGTGCATTCGCAATGATGGGCTCGCCCATGGGAGTGGACCATGCAAATTTTTGGAGCCATTCCACCAATCACATGGCCAGGTTTTGGAGACTGTACCAGGCTGGGAGGGCGCATCCATTTGCCATGCAGTGCGGGGGGATCTAAAATGGCGACCGCAATATTTTTTTTAAATTGTGGTCCAAAACCCCACCAGAGCACCACAGAAACATGCGAAAATTAGCTATTTTAAATGCTTGAATTTTTACAGTAGCAGCAGTGGGTTTTTCTTGCAAAACAACGTCTCCGTTGATTTTATTTTATTTTATTTTATTTTATTTTATTTTTTTACAACTGCACATTCGCAATGATGGGCTCGCCCATGGGAGTGGACCATGCAAATTTTCCACCAATCGCATGGCCACTTGGCCAGGTTGACCACAGAAACTTCTGGGATGTGCCAATCAGGCATAAACAGCCCACTAACCGTAGCCTGAACCCGAACCCTAAGCCTAAGTCTAACCCATACGCCAGTACACTGTCCTTCTAAGTGGGTCAGAGAGGCACCCAGAGGTGCACCCCAATACTCACCCTAACCTCACCCGTAACTAGCCTAACCCTAGCCCTTGCGCTAACCCGTCTTAACCCTAAGCCAGATCTACCTGCATTGCACTACACGTAAGTACATTTCCCTTGGAGCGGGTGCAAAGAGTCTGCCAGTCCGTCACTTGTGGCTCTGGCTGACTCCTGCAGCAGCATTTGTGTGCCATGCAAACCATGCCTGCAAGTGCTGCCTGACTGTGTCTGTCTCACAGGGAAGGCACCCCAAAGAGGGGTGCCTCTGCCAGTCTGCTGCGTCTGCAATATGCATATCCATAGCATATGGCTATGCATGCCCTTTTGTAGCAGCGCTGGCGGGTGAGGATAGGAGGCACCCACCACAGAGGTGCCTCCAGGAACCCCCAAAACCAGTACTAACGACAAACGAAAAACGAAATGACAAATTTTTGTGAAATTTCGCGAAAAACGGAAACGAGCCGAAACGGGCTGCCTCCAACACACGACAACTCGAAAATGTCATTTTCCCTAGTCGTGCCCATCTCTACCGCTAAGCCTTCCTCAGCCTTGCCTGAGGCAGCCACCAATGAGGGGTTTCCTCATTGGCGGCCCTCGAGGGAAAGTCCACCAATGCCTGGCTTTCCCCACTCCAGGCTGCCTGTCAGTTGCTTGATTGCTGTCTCACCAGCCTCAGGATTCCCTTTCACCCCTTTACCGAGAAGCGAGTTCCCTCTTCTTTCATCACTGCTGGATTCCCCCACCCCACCCCTGTGCGCACACACCCCTCTCCCTCCCCTGTCACAGTGACGGAGTCCCTGGCTGGCGAGAATTTCATCAGGGTGTGTTTGGAAAAGGAGGCCCACCTCAGGAGCAGACCCCCGCCCTTGCTGGGAGGCCCTGGCTGCCGCCAGTTGGTCTCAGAAGAGGCGACTTGTCCTTTTCATCCTTGTCCTGCAAGTAATCCTCCTCCTCCTCCTCCTCGCCCCAGCTTGGCTGGCAGTCTCCTGAGCAAAATATTGGAGAGACAGCAGTTGGGGGAAACATCAAGATAGGATGTTGCTGACCTGCATAACCAGTAAACTGACAACAAAAAGGAAAAAAACTGGATTTTCTGTGCCCCCACTAATATTTGCCTCTTGTAAAAACGTGCATTTTGAACTGGATAAAAAAATACCCCACCCTCCACCTTGGTTCTTGAAAAACTCACTGAAACCTGGTTCAGTGGGTGTTACCAGGTTTTTGGAAGAGCCAGAAAGCTTTCCCAACAGTAGGTGTTCTGGGGCAGGAAAGTCCCACTGCAGCAGGAAAGTCCCACTGTAAAAGCCAGTGGCTTCTTTGCTGAGCCCCCTCCCCTTCACCTGAAGTGGTTGCACTAAAGAACTTCAGGCTCTGTGGATTGATGATGATGATGATGATGATGATGATGATGATGATGATGATGATGATGATGATGATGATGATGATGATGATGATGATGATGATGATGATGATGATGGTGACAAAAATTTAACAAGAGGGCATGGCCTATTCTTCTGGGTATCATGGATAAAGGAGCTGTTTCACCTTCCTCACATACATATCAGCAGAGTCAAAAAAATTATTTATTTATTTATTTATTTATTTATTTATTTATTTACTATTCCCTCTTTTCCCCTGAATTGGGGATCCATGGTTTTTAAAAGCAACAAATTAAAATTTCAGAAAATTTTACAGTAGAATTAAATTTATTATATTATTAAAATACTGTTCACATTAAAACACTTCAAAATATCTTGATTAAAATAATAATGCAAGTTCCACTGAATGTTTATGATTTGAGCCTCTTAATTGTCCAAGGCCTGCCTTGGGGGAAAGTCTGCCAGCAGAAGGGCGGGGGTGGGGGCAGAAATTAAGCCCCTCTTGGCAAAGAGTTCAAGAGTATGTTGATAAATGGAGGTGCATCAGTCCTTGGAAAGGTGTTGCTGTATATTCAAGATAGAGCAGGGTGTACCCTGGCACAGCTCCCAACTGATGCTGTACAGGGGAAGCTCCTCTGGGATCTAGCACTTGATGAGTCAAGGTGGCTTGGAAGGGTTTGCAAAGCACCTTGGTCAAGGACCCCAGGGCTCCTGGCCCATCCAAGTGAAATAAATAATGTCTCTGGCTTACAAATCAGGAACACTAGACATATGTCCAGACAAGTGTTTTGTGTTGTTTACTAGAAACAAACAGCTGAATCTCTAATGATCCGGCTTTTTTTTTTGGAGAACACAACTTCACACAACACACACACACACACACACACACACACACACACACACACACACGTACCTGAATGAAAATACACTTGAGCCTACAGAACACACTTCTGACCAGACCCCCCAGACACTTTCCAAAGATGAAATGACCTAGAAAGAACTGTGCAATGTGAGCCAGCCCTCACTTTTCTCCATGGTCCTTCCACCATCACCACAACCTTCGGGGACTCACATTTCACTCACCAGACTAATGCCTCTGCTCACTTAACAAAGCTATAGTGAATCTTAGCACAGCACTGAATTGCTGTGTCTTGATTTCAGGTGGACAAGCAAGACAAGTTGTAGAAGAAAGAGGAAGGATCCAGCAGCTGGAAAGATGTAGGTAATGTGCAAACATAATTTTCCAAATGTTGCTCAGAATAGTTGCTTTCATTTGCCACTTCTATGATATCACTGTATATGCTACATGAAGTGCTTGCTTCATATAAATGCAAAGTCTATTTTCACTCTTAAAATATGCCAGAATACCTTCACTTGGTTTTTTAAAAAAAAAAATCCTAGAATTTCTCTTTGAAGATGAGTCTGTGCCTTCAGGGAGGGAAATCCTTTAATAAATGCTGCTGTTTTTCTTTTTAACCGGACCTTGCACCTTCATATTACTAAGTATGACAGATCTTTTGATCTTGGGAAAAAGTAGATATAGTGCATGTATCTCTTTAATACCACAAGTCAGGACATTAGTTCAAGCTTTCTAGAAGCAATAGGCAAGCTTTGGTTTTTTGAATGAAGCGTTGGCATGAAAAGTAGCATTTAAAAGAGGCTGTTTCAGAAAGTTATCAGTGTATAAGAAAAGGAGTGAGTGCATTAAAGAATAGAGGTCTCCCCACCTCCTTAAAATAATATCTGTAGCCTTGCTTTTTGTCTGTGTTTGACAGCACCAGCTCCAAGGCTTCTTCTAATCTTGTGACGTGTTAATTCTCCTCTTTCAGAAAGAGCAGATAGTAGAAAAGGAAATCCATAAGTGAAGGAAGAAGGCACATAAAGGTAAAAGAATGTAGAAATTTGTAAAACAAATCCAGAAAACAGCAGGGACGCACAGGATGCCTACAATTGGAAGACAACGACATAAAAGTAGTTTTAAAAAGTAGTTAGTCCCTGTAACACATAAAGTGATTCATTGACAGTACTGGTTATAATGTTTAAAAAGTAACTAATGTTTCCTTGTATTTTTTTCTTTTTTAAAAAATCTGTAGGAGAGGGGGAGAATTAGATAATAATTCCTGTCAAAACGCCCCTAGAAATTTATTTTAAACATAATCTTCAAAAATAATGAGAAAACATTGCTCATTAAACTTTGTTTCCATGTGTTTTGTTACATTTCAAGTATGACTTTGTTTAGCCTTTGTTATTACTACTCTACTCTACGACAACGACTACAGCTGCAACAAAATGCAGCTAACTGTATTGCTTATATGGCACTTTGAGGTATAGTCAGAAGAGTATCTATCCTATTCCATGAATGAGGCAGGGCAATTTAACGCAAGGCGCCCAAGTTATCCTTATCATAAAAAGAACACAGGACCCACCTTTGGTGAAGCTCTCAATATTTTATCTGGTGACAAGTGAAGCAAAGGACATCAGGCAAATTAATAGTACAGCTGTGTCTACAGCTATGAATTTTTCTTCCTGAGGAAGACACAAATGAGATAGGTATGAATTATGACAGAACTGGTACAGTACATAGTATCTAGACTGGAGGGTTTCATTTCTTTCTTTCCTTCCCTCTATGAACATTATATACTGGAAAGCTTGTGGAGTGATTCCTGCGATGAGTTTGACCCTTTGCCACACAATTTCACGGTGACATACTCTTGCAAGAGAATTCCATGATTAGTCAAAGATCATGTTACTTTGCTTCTCTTTTCTTTTTTTCTACAGAGCTGGAAAGATTAAACTGACTGATAAAATGTTCTAGGCAGAAGGCCAGTATAAGATGTGAAAATAAGACCCCATCCTCCCCAAACTGGTGTCCTCAAAATGAGTTAAACTACTACAGTTTGTATCATCTTCGGTGATCATACTGGTTTCCTTTGCCACAGTGATGCCTAGAGATAATGGGCACTGCAGCCCAGCATGTGTCCAACACTAGGCTGGACAATTCAGCCCATAAGGAAGAAAAGAAACTTGAGACATGGATAATCTAAATGACCCCACAGAACTGAGACAGTTGAGTAGGGCAGAAACTCATACTGCAGCAAGTTGAAAAGATCTCATTTTCAAGATAACAACTTTCAAACATGCATTTATGAAAGTTTCATCCACAAAGGCTAAATTGGAAATACATATTATGAACATAAATTACTTAGGCAGCAACTACATGGACAAATACCACAGGGTTTACTGTGAGTATATAATTAATGAATTCCATATTTTAAAAGTAATCACATTACTTAATGAGCAATTTGAATCAATCCAGCCCTTTTTTCCTCCCAACACAGTTTTTTCCTATCATACCGGGGAACTACTTTTTTTTCAAGCCAGCATGTTTCAACAGGACTTCATTCTGCAAAATGAGATCCCTGAGATTTGTCCTATGAGTGTGCCAGAACTTTTTTTTATCCCTTGAATAAATGAGTCATTGCATGGATCCAGATTATTAATATATTAATATTGTTTAGCTAGATGATCTTGGCATAAGAAAAAAATACCACCCAGAGACTCACACTTCTAATGCAGTTTTTCCGTCCCCACAAGTAACCCTTCAACTTTTAAAAAAAGTCAAACCCTTTCACCTTTCCCTTTACTTCCTGTCTTAGGAGAATGAGCTAAGCATGTGCACAAGTGCACACCAGCACTCACCTCTTCTTACAAAACCTCTCTCCCAAGATAATTCTTTTTTAAACATCTTTCTTAGGCAGTGCTTCAGATTATTTTAATTTTTAATAGCTTAATTAGCTATCTTGTAAGCAAGGCAAGAGAGCTGCCTAGATGCCCTAAGCACATCCGATCTCGCCTGATTTCGGAAGCTAAACAGGGTTGTCCTTGGTTAGTACTTGGATGGGAGGCCACCAAGGAATACCAGGTGCCTGGAGTAGGAACTGGAAAACCACTCCAGTATTCCTGCCAAGAAAACTCCATGGATATGGAGTCACGAAGAGTCGGTCATGACTGTAACAACACAACACAGAGAAGCAAGACAAGATGAGGAAATAGTCATTGAGGACTGAAAGCCTTCTTAAGGCAGTTCCTTTGAACTATGCCACATACAGGCACTTCAAATAGAATTGCAATTAGAAGGTTGTTTTTTCCTCTGCCTATACAGTAGTACCTTGTATAACGTAATTAATTTGTTCCAAATTAAATTACGTTATACAAATTTTCCTAGTACGATTCTAGCAATAGCTGATGTTTTTGCTGTTGTTTGCCTTGGTAATGTGGTCAGGACTAGTCCCTACCGTAGAGGCAAATAAGACAAACAGCTGGAACGTTTCAATTACCGATACGTAAATTGAAACAGGCTGAAATTCAGCAGTAGGTTGCAACTACAGTTGGCCTGTTTAATCAGTGGAATTTATAAAGGACTCATCAAATCCCCACTGACTCAGTGGACCAACTCAATTTGGATTTAGCCATGGAAATATAGAGCTGTAAAGGGAAATGTCTAGCATTCTTCTCCCTTTGAGAAGCATCCATAGTTAAGAAACATATTTATTTTTCCTCAGTGGTGTGTTTTAATTTTGTATTTAAGTGTTTCAATGTATACTTTTAAACATCTTTTTAATATTGAGGGTCCTCTTATACACAGAACTAAGCCAAGGGGAGAACCGTGTGGTTGCAAAACTGTAATTTTGGGTTGTAAAAGTGAGGCTCATCCTATACATGGGGCCATCTTACAGATGCAAAAATACAGTACATTTGTCTATGTTAAGTGTATTTTGTTCAACCTTGGTATGCTTCACCTTGACTTGAGTCAAGCTTTTGGAGAAAGCCAACAAATAAATAAACAACTGTAAATCTCTTTCCAGTTGCTAGCATGCTTTTTAAAAATGTTCCTCTCAGATCCCACTCATTGTCACATGCATGAATTAACTAATATAAGCCACACAGAATAATGTGTCAGAAGCATAGGACAAGAATGAGGAAAATACGGCCATTACTTTTTTTCCAGCTAGAAAATTCTGGGACTCCAAAATTCATACAAATGAGCCACACCTTGTGCCATTCTAGAAGGGAAAGGAATGGGCCATTAGCCCTCTGGGGAAATTCCTTCCCAAATGCCAAGTGATCAGTTGGATTCTGTACAACCTGTTTGCTTCCAGACCTTATCACCTGGCCAACTGTGGTTTCTGCACTTTCTTCCTCTGTCTCCCTTTGATCGATCAGAAAGCATTCCTTGTGGAGGAAGAAGACTGTGCCCTGAACTGTTCACTATTAGTTGAGACAAAGGATTAAGACAATTTCCAACAACCTTTCTTGGCTCCTGGTATCCTAATCATAATGATACAGCCAGCAGCAAAACACACAGATTAACTTGTTCTGACCAAGCGGCATTGATAAAATGTGCAGGACAGGTTGGATAGATACAGTATACCTGTATATACTATCCTTCCAGCCATATTCTTTCTCTCTCTCTCTCTCTCTCTCTCTCTCTCTCTCTCTCTCTCTCTCTCTCTCTCTCTCTCTCTCTGTGTGTGTGTGTGTGTGTGTGTGTGTGTGTGTGTGTGTGTGTGTGTGTGTGTGTGGTGTAGACTACAATTCCCAGAATTCTACAGACATCATTACCAGCGGACCGATCGCAAGTATTGTTTGTGTACTCACACAAATTGCTGCAATTTCCAAGTCTGTTCTTCCCACCTCTCCCTGTATCTAATTACCTGCCATTTTTTGTCTAAAATGTCATATAGCCCTTCAGACAGCACCTTGAACCACTGGGATTAGGTGATTCTGTTATCTATCCAAGGAACATAAATGCCTGTTTATCCAAGTGGCTAAATGCCTGTTCTGCAGCTAAAACTGTGCTCAGGACCTGGGGGGTCAATGGTTGACTCATCCTTCCATTCCTTCCAAGGTGAGTAAAATGAGTATCCATCTTGCTGGAGGGGGGGCAATGTGTATCCTGCATAATTAAACTGTAAATCACCCAGAGAGTACTTGAAGTGCTATGGAGAGGCATTTACTTCTTTGGTCTGCAGCTCCCAGAAAGTGTTTCTATTGGTCACACTGACAGGGAGATTATGTTAGGTGTAGTTGAAAAAAGTAGCATTTCCCATCTCTGCTTGTAGAGGTACCAGATCTTGATCAAATTCCTAACATCTCAGGGAAATGAAGGGAGAGTAATCACTCCCCTCAATCAACCGTGAGTTCATTGCCACTGGCACAACTGTTTGGGACCATAAATGATCAGCACTTTATGGTGGGACTCAGAGGCTGGTGTCATGGGAGTGGATCCCATTCTGTAACCCCCCTGCTGGAATGGTTAGGGTCCCTTAAAAAAGTCAGCTGTACAGTGTTCTTGGTAGAGCATGAACACCTGTATCTAATGGGGATTTATCCATCCCAGATTGGTCTAGGGTTGGAATGATTAGGATGGGTCCAAATAAACATAGTTTTTTGCTGTGTCATCTCTCAGGTCGCTCAAGCATGGGATTAGGGTGTGATCATATGTAGAGGTGCATGTGGTCTGACCATGAATATGGATAGCACTCTCTGTCCTATTCTGAAGTGCAAAGGGGCACTTTATTTTATTTTTAATTAGAAGAATACTTTCCCAATATAGTGCTGCATCACTTCAACATGAGGTCATTTAAAAAAAAAAACTATTTTAGAAGGAGAAACATGAGGCTAAAATACTGGCACCTTGTACCCCCACCCCTTGTGTGCATCAAAAACCTTGAATGCCTACCCGAAAGCAAACACCAGCAGGCAGTTTCCCAAGCAGCTGACCACTGTTGCAAAAGAGAAGGCATGAGATAGAGAGCAAGAAAGAGAGGGGACCCTTGCAGCCCAATGGACCAAAACCAGAGTGATCTTCTGCCAACACGTGGTTGTCTAGATCACAACTACAGAGGCTTCGGGAATGATCTCTATGTGAACTGGAGGAGTGATCTAATCAAGCCCCAATGTTCCAAATTGTTCCAAAGCACCACAGACTAGATCACTCCCTGTTGCTAACGTAGCTGTACTGTTAACATTTTCATTGAATCTCAGCAAGATTAGAGGGCTCTCAAAGCTTTTAATATATAAGCAGTGCCTTGTTGTCAGTAAATGCCATCCAGCGTCCTTCAGAAATATAAAGAATAAGACTTGTTCAGGCGGATTTTTCCCCCCTGTGGTTGACTGCACAAGAAAATAAGTTAACAGTTCTGACATTTTTGCTGGAAGACACAGAAGTGCAGACACAGGGTTAACTGGCTTCATGCTGCATGCAGTCAATGTAGCTTAAGGGCCATCCAGGATTTAGCAAGTGTTGAGGCTGAAAACCTTGATCCTCAAACAGCAGGATAAAATGTGCATATCCTAGTGCTTCAGCTCCTACACATACACACCATGCTATAACCAAAAGGTCTGAAGTCATGGCTAACATAGGAGCAAGATGTGGAAAGAAGGGCCTTAGTTTGGTGGTAGCACACATGGTTTGCATTCAGAATGTCCTAGATTCAGTTCCCAGCACCTCCAGCTAGGACTGCAAAAGAATTCAGCCTGTCCCCAGCAGCCTTTAACCCATACGTGTTGTCATGTTTAATAGAGTTTAAGACAAATGAATTAATAAACTGATTTAACATAAATCACTTTGTTATATTCCTGTAGGAGCGACAGAATTTTGAACTACTATGATATCAGTACAGATGGGGTTTTAGCAGTCTGTTCTTGTCAACAGACTAAAGAAGGGAGGATATCAAGGGAGAGAGAAGTTGTGGGGGTGGGGGCAATATTGAGTAAGAATAGCCAGAAAAGAGTGTTGCTTTGTGGGCCTTTTTACACGACCCCTAAGATCCGCTGGCCACTTAAATTCGGACCAGAGATCTTAGGGGTTCGTCGCTCTTCCTCTGTCCCCACCCCCTCCGCACCTCCTGGTTGCTGGCTGCGTGAGGGAGGGAGAAAAAGAGAAAGAAAAGCATGCAGGTTTACCTCCGTTTTGTTCCCGGCAGCATTCAGATCTCTTAAAGGGGCGGGGCGCAAAAAAAGAACAAACAGAAGCCAGGAGAGCCCCGCACTCACTATCCTTACACCGGATCAAATATTTGTCACCTCCAAAAAGCAGGTACCTGAAAGCTGTGCTGGGACGCGCTAAAGTGGGCGGGGTTGCACTAAATTTCCTATTAACTCCGGAGCTGGTGGGTAAACATGTTTAATCTCCGGAGCTGGGAGCCATTTGTCCCGGAGTTTAGGGGTCGTGTATAAACGCCCTAAGGCAAGTACCCTGCTGTGGTATGGGTGGGTGGGAGAGAGGGAGGGAGAGAGAGAGAAACCGGCAGAAACAATCACATCTGGATTTATCAGTTAGAACAAGAAGGGGGAATAGTTGTGAGTGGGCTGAAGTCATGTAGTTTCTCAGCAGGCTGGGCAGTTAGGCCTAGAATCAAATGCAGGAGGATATTTTCCTTCACTCTGCTTCATTTGCTGCACGTCACAGCTAGGCAAGTTACTTCTAAGAACAATGGGCACAATGGCATGCTGAACTGTGGTAGGATGGTGCCCTGGTTCCCACATCTGCAGCATGGCCAAATCCATGTTGGTTGCATCGATAATACCATCCAACCATTTCATTCTCTGCCATCCCTTTTCCTTTTGCCTTCAAACTTTCACAGCATCAGGGACTTTTTCAAGGACTCCTCTCTCCTCATGAGGTAGCCGAAGTACTGGAGCCTCAGCTTCAAAATCTGTCCTTCCAGTGAACATTTGGGGTTGATTTCTTTCAGGATGGATACGTTTGATCTCCTTGCAGTCCAGGGGACTCTCAAGACTCTCCTCCAGCACCACAGCTCAAAAGCATCAATTCTGCGGCGATCAGCCTTCTTTATGATCCAGCTCTCACTTCCATACATCACTACTGGAAAAACCATAGCTGTGACTATCCGGACCTTTGTCAGCAAAGTGATGTCTCTGCTTTTTCAGATGCTACCTAGGTTTGTCATCGCCTTCCTCCCAAGAAGTAAAGGTCTTTTAATTTCTTTGCTACAGGCACCATCTGCTGTGATTAAGGCCAAGGTGACAAATATTTGATCCGGTGTAAGGATAGTGAGCTCTCCTGGCTTCTGTTTGTTCTTTTTTTGCGCCCCGCCCCTCCTCACTTTCTGCTATTAGAGTAATATCATCTGAGTATCTGAGGTTGTTGATATTTCTTCCAAAAATCTTAATTGCGGTTTGTGATTCATCCAGTCCTGCCTTTCTCAAGATGTACTCTGCATATAAGTTAAAAAGGCAAGGTGATAGTATATACCCTTGATGCTACAACAATTATTTGGATTATCCAGGAGACTAACATGCCTATCCCATGATGATGATGATGATGATGATGATGATGATGATGATGATGTGTCGTCAATTCTGACTTATGGTGACAATTTTCAGGATTTTCCACATAAAGACTACTCAGAGTGGTTTACCATTTCCTTCCTTTGGATGGAGGGGATTCCCTGGAACTGTGCAGCTTGCCCAAGGCCACAGAGGCTGGCTCTTCTTTCCCAAGGCACAATGGAAATTCAAATTCCCAACCTCTGACTCCTAGGACAGATACCTAAACTACTGAGCTATCTAACAAGCTCTCCCTTTAAAAATACAGTGGTACCCTGTAAGACAAAAATTAATTCGTTCTACGGATTGCTTTGTTTTATGAAAATTTCATCTTGCAAAGCACGATTTTCCCTAAGAAAATGGTTTTTTTTTTTAATTTCATAGTGGATTTTCATCTTGCAAGGCATTCCATAGGAAATTTTCATCTTGTGTAGCATCCCTATTCCAAGAAAAAATATTTCATCATGCAAGGCATTCATCTTGTGGGGTATTACTTGTACCTAGATGTTATTTGCTGTAAGCATGTCAATGCTTTAGGTCTGCAGTCTTTTCTGGAACAATAGGTAGTAGGAATGGGCACAAACCGAAAAATGGCATTTTGTTTCATTTCGTTTTGTTTAAGTGTGGGGATTCCATACCCCAATAGGCTCTGAACCCCAATAAGTTGGCAAGGACCCAAGGAAGCTGAAGGCCTGGATTCCCAGGACCGAGCAGGAACCCAGTGTGCTGACCTGGAGCTGACCTACTAAGCTCAAGGAGGTGGAAAACAGATGGCAAGGCCAGGGAACAATGACAGGATATCAGGAGACATCTGCTCAGGCCCAAAAGCCCCTTCCTCTGTCCTTATCAATAACTAGCCATATATGTTCCTCCAGATAAGGTGCATTCTTCCCCCTACTGATGGAATGCATACTGACCATCCTTCCTCTGCCTCTTCCCAATTGTGTTACTGTTATCAATAAAGGCCAGACCTCTGGGTCCCAGGCAGCACACCGACACTCACAGAGACACAGACACACCCGCACCCACGCAGACTCCCATGCACAGAGACGCAGCCTGGGACCAGAGATGATTGTACCCCAAAACTCTGTGTATGTGTAATTAATAACGCTACATTTAAGGCTTCAGTTCATTTCGTTTCATTTTTAATGAATGTTTTGGGGGAAAATCATTTCGTTGGTTTGTTAATTCATGATTCGTTACCCATTTTTCCCTGTGCCCACCATGTGGCCCCTGGGGCCCAGTCGGTGCTGGGTTTTGTTTTGTTTTTTATTTTAGGGTGCCGACAAGACCCCCTTGGGGCCCAGTCAGCTCTCCCCCATTTATTTATTTATTTTTATTTTTATTTTATTTTAGTTTTTTTCCTCACTTCTGGGTTCAGGCCCCGCACTACAGCTGTAGCGTGGGACTTTTGTTGTTGTTTTATTTTTCCTTTCAGCGCCGACCGCGCAGCCCCTGAGGCCCAGTCAGTGCTGGTTTTTTTATTATTGCCATCACTGACCTGTTGGGCTTGGAGGTGGAGCTGCAACCTCCGGCTGCCTCGGCTGTCACTGGCTTGGGATGCAAAGGCAGCGGGGCGGGCAGGACAGCTTCAGTGGCAGCGGGGCTCGGAGGTGGTGGGAGTGGTGGCCCCTTGCCGCTGGGTTTGGACTTCCTGTGTGGGGAGGCTGGAGGCGGGCACCATGGCAGCTGTACCACAGGGCTTTTTGGTTTTGTTTTGTTTTTCCTTTCAGCGCCGACCACGCGGCCCCTGGGGCCCAGTCTGCACTGGTTTTATTTTCTTTTTTTATTTTAGGTTGCCGACCAGGCCACCCTTGGGGCTTGGTCAGTGCTCCCCCTTTTTAAAATTTATTTTTATTTTATTTTAGTTCCTCCCCACTTCCGTTTTTTTTTTTTGTTTTTGTTTTTTGTTTTTTGCTTTGCTTTGCTCTGCTTTTTTGTTTTGTTTTTGTTTTCCTTTCAGCACTGACCACGCGGCCCCTGGGGCCTGGTCGGCGCTGGGTTTTGTTTGTTTTGTTTTGTTTTGTTTTGTTTGTTTTATTATTTTTATTTTTATTTTTATTTTTATTTTTATTTTTATTTTTATTTTTATTTTAGTTCCTCCCCACTTCCGGTTTTTGTTTTTGTTTTGTTTTTGCTTTGCTTTGCTCTGCTTTTTGTTTTGTTTTTGCTTTGCTTTGCTCTGCTTTTTGTTTTGTTTTTGCTTTGCTTTGCTCTGCTTTTTGTTTTGTTTTTGCTTTGCTTTGCTCTGCTTTTTGTTTTGTTTTTCTTTCAGCACTGACCACGCGGCCCCTGGGGCCCAGTCAGCTCTCCCCATTTATTTATTTATTTTTATTTTTATTTTAGTTCCTCCCCACTTCCGGTTTTTGTTTTGTTTTTGCTTTGCTTTGCTCTGCTTTTTGTTTTGTTTTTGCTTTGCTTTGCTCTGCTTTTTGTTTTGTTTTGTTTTTCTTTCAGCACTGACCACGCGGCCCCTGGGGCCCGGTCTGCACTGGTTTTATTTTCTTTTTTATTTTAGGTTGCCGACCAGGCCACCCTTGGGGCTTGGTCAGTGCTCCCCCTTTTAAAATTTATTTTTATTTTTATTTTAGTTCCTCCCCACTTCCGGTTTTTGTTTTGTTTTTGCTTTGCTTTGCTCTGCTTTTTTGTTTTGTTTTGTTTTGTTTTTCTTTCAGCACTGACCACGCGGCCCCTGGGGCCCGGTCTGCACTGGTTTTATTTTTATTTTTATTTTAGTTCCTCCCCACTTCCGGTTTTTGTTTTGTTTTTGCTTTGCTTTGCTCTGCTTTTTTGTTTTGTTTTGTTTTTCTTTCAGCACTGACCACGCGGCCCCTGGGGCCCGGTCTGCACTGGTTTTATTTTCTTTTTTATTTTAGGTTGCCGACCAGGCCACCCTTGGGGCTTGGTCAGTGCTCCCCCTTTTAAAATTTATTTTTATTTTTATTTTAGTTCCTCCCCACTTCCGGTTTTTGTTTTGTTTTGTTTTTCTTTCAGCACTGACCACGCGGCCCCTGGGGCCCGGTCTGCACTGGTTTTATTTTCTTTTTTATTTTAGGTTGCCGACCAGGCCACCCTTAGCTTGGTCAGTGCTCCCCCTTTTAAAATTTATTTTTATTTTTATTTTTATTTTTATTTTTATTTTAGTTCCTCCCCACTTCCGGTTTTTGTTTTGTTTTTGCTTTGCTTTGCTCTGCTTTTTTGTTTTGTTTTTGCTTTGCTTTGCTCTGCTTTTTTGTTTTGTTTTGTTTTTCTTTCAGCACTGACCACGCGGCCCCTGGGGCCCGGTCTGCACTGGTTTTATTTTCTTTTTTATTTTAGGTTGCCGACCAGGCCACCCTTGGGGCTTGGTCAGTGCTCCCCCTTTTAAAATTTATTTTTATTTTTATTTTAGTTCCTCCCCACTTCCGGTTTTTGTTTTGTTTTTGCTTTGCTTTGCTCTGCTTTTTTGTTTTGTTTTTGCTTTGCTTTGCTCTGCTTTTTGTTTTGTTTTTGCTTTGCTTTGCTCTGCTTTTTGTTTTGTTTTTGCTTTGCTTTGCTCTGCTTTTTGTTTTGTTTTGTTTTTCTTTCAGCACTGACCACGCGGCCCCTGGGGCCCAGTCAGCTCTCCCCATTTATTTATTTATTTTTATTTTTATTTTAGTTCCTCCCCACTTCCGGTTTTTGTTTTTGTTTTTGTTTTGTTTTGTTTTTGTTTTTGTTTTTGTTTTCCTTTCAGCACTGACCACGCGGCCCCTGGGGCCCGGTCTGCACTGGTTTTATTTTTATTTTTATTTTAGTTCCTCCCCACTTCCGGTTTTTGTTTTGTTTTTGCTTTGCTTTGCTCTGCTTTTTGTTTTGTTTTGTTTTTCTTTCAGCACTGACCACGCGGCCCCTGGGGCCCGGTCTGCACTGGTTTTATTTTCTTTTTTATTTTAGGTTGCCGACCAGGCCACCCTTGGGGCTTGGTCAGTGCTCCCCCTTTTAAAATTTATTTTTATTTTTATTTTAGTTTTTTTCCTCACTTCTGGGTTCAGGCCGCACTACAGCTGTAGCGAGGGACTTTTGTTGTTGTTTTATTTTTCCTTTCAGCGCCGACCACGCGGCCCCCCTGGGGCCCAGTCAGCTCTCCCCATTTATTTATTTATTTTTATTTTTATTTTAGTTCCTCCCCACTTCCGGTTTTTGTTTTGTTTTTGCTTTGCTTTGCTCTGCTTTTTGTTTTGTTTTGTTTTTCTTTCAGCACTGACCACGCGGCCCCTGGGGCCCGGTCTGCACTGGTTTTATTTTCTTTTTTTATTTTAGGTTGCCGACCAGGCCAATTTGGGGTCGGTCAAAAGCCCCCTTTTAAAATTTATTTTTATTTTATTTTAGTTCCTCTCACTTCGGTTTTTTGTTTTTGTTTTTGTTTTTGTTTTTGCTTTGTTTGTTTGCTTTTTTTGTTTTGTTTTGTTTTTCTTTCAGCACTGACCACGCTGCCCCTGTATCTGGTCGGCACTGGGTGTTTTTTTTGTTTTTTTAGGTGCCAACCAGGCCACTCTTGGGGCCTGATCGGTGCTCCTTGCACTGATACTTTTACATATTCCAATGGCATCCAGGCACTTAATAATCCAACTATGCGGTACTGAGTCAAAGGCTTTTTTATAGTCAATCCAAGTCATATATAAATTAGTTTTCCAGGCTTTACAATTGTCTAGGATCAGTTTATCAATGAGTATGTCACTGGGCATGAGTCATCATGGCTAGAGCTGGTTTCTCAAGAAATGTGTAACTGATAGCCTTTTACAAATGTGCTCCTGGCCACAGCCATGACCTGGGCATCCAGGCTCAAGGATGAGTCCAAGAGCAACCTCTACTTCCCCGTTTGTTCCCTTTCTGCTCTACTAGCATGATGTTATTTGCTTCCAAATAATCCTGGACTCTATCAGCTATGATGCCTGTTAGCAGAGTATACATAGTTGGTAAACATGTTATTGGCCTGTTTATTATTATTATTATTATTATTATTATTATTATTATTATTATTATTATTATTATTATTATTATTATTATTATTATTATTATTATTATTGTTGTTGTTGTTGTTGTTGTTGTTGTTAATAATAATAATAATAATAATAATAATAATAATAATAATAATAATAATAATAATAATAATAATAATAATTTGGTTTGTTGGTATTGGTTTTTGTTTTATTGTTTGTTGTAAACCAACTTGATTGGCCTCTATAGCCAGATGGACTATAGATGGGCTTTTCTTCCTGCAGGGCAAAATGCAGTAAGTGGTGTTAGATGATTCATGTTCGGCACCATGGCTGCTGACCTGTGGAGTTCCAAAGGGTTCTGTTCTGTCTCGTATGTTATTTAACATCTATATGAAACCACTGGGGGAGATTATCAGGTCTTTTGGGGGTTAAGTGCCAACAGTATGCTGATGATACCCACATCTACCTCTCGTCATCTCCAGATTCTAAGGAAGCTACTATCTCAACTTTTCATGAGTGTTTAGCTGCAGTAATGAACTGGATGAGGAACAAAAAAGAAAGAAAGTACACCCAGACAAGACAAAACAGTCAAAAGGGAGAACAAGGGATAGGGATGCAATCAGGTCACCCTCCAATTGAAAAAAAGAAATGCACAGCTTGGGGTTGCTCTTGGACTCATCCTTGAGCCTGGATGCCCAGGTCATGGCTGTGGCCAGGAGCACATTTGTACAATTAAGGCTAGTACGCAAGTTATACACATTTCTTGAGAAACCAGCTCTGGCCATGATGACTCATGCCCAGTGACATAAGAACATAAGAAGAGCCATGCTGGATCAGGCCAAAGGCCCATCTAGTCCATCCTCCTGTATCTCACAGTGGCTCCATCAAATGCGTCTGGGAGCGCACAAGACTAGATATCTGTGTCCTGATACCACTCCCCTGCATCTGGTCCTTGAAGTACCCTGGTTTTGAGCCTGGAGATTACACATCTCCATCATGATTTGTAACCAGTGATGGACTTTTCCTCCAGGAATCTGTCCAATCCCCTTTTGAAGGCATCCAGGCCAGATGCCATCACCACATCCTGTGGCAGGGAGTTCCACAGACTAACAACACACTGGGTAAAAAAAAATTCTTTTGTCTGTTCTCACTCTCCCAACCATCAATTTGAGTGGATGTCCCCTAGTTCTGGTATTTTGTGAGAGGGAGAAGAGCGTCCCTCTATTCACTTTACTCATGCCCTGCATTATTTTGTACATCTCAATCATATCCCCCTCAGGCGCCTTTTTCCAGACTAAAGAGCCCCAAATGTTTTTGTTAGCCTTTTCTCATTAGGGAGGTCCCCCAGTTCAATAATCATTTTAGTCCCTCTCTTCTGCACCTCTTCCAGTTCCACTATGTCTTTTTTTGAGATGCATTGACCAGAACTGTACTCAGTGTACGTCAGGTGCGGCCTTACTATTGTTTTGTACAATGGCATTATAATGTTGGCTGTTTTATTTTCAATCCCCTTTTTGATTATCACTAGCATGGAACTGGCCTTCTTCGCAGCTGCCACACACTGGTTAGACATCTTCATTGAGACATCCTGGCTAGACTACTGTAATGCACTCTATGTGGGACTACTGATGAAAAGTCTCAGGAAACTTCAACGGGTCCAAAATGCAGCAGCCATATTCCTGACTGGGGTGGGGTACAGAGATCACATTATACCCCTATTAAAGCAGCTCCCCTGGCTGCCAATCAGCTATCAACACAATTCAAAGTGCTGACTTTCACCTACAAAGCTCTGTATGACCTGGGTCCTACCTATCTCAAAGATCAAATCTCACAGCATGAACCGGCTCAGATGATAAGGTCATCAGGAGAGGACCTTCTCTCCATCCCGCCACCCTCTCACGTGTCGTGGGAACACATGAAAGGGCCTTCTTGGATGCTGTGCCCAGACTCTGGAACTCCCTCCCACTAGAAGCAAGGACTGCCCTATCTCTGATGTCTTTCCAGAAACAGGCAAAGACATTTCTCTTCAGGCAAGCTTCCCCTGAATGATGGACTACCTATTATGTGTCTTTTACATGGATCTACCATACATGATAGCTGCCTAGATGCCCTAAGCACATCCAATCTCACCCGATTTCAAAAGCTAAGCAGGGTTGGCCCTGGTTAGTACTTGGATGGGAGACCACCAGGGAATACCAGGTGCTGTAAGCGCCTGGAGTAGGAACTGGCAAACCACTCCAGTATTCCTGCCAAGAAATGGGAGTCACGAAGAGTCGGTCACGACTGTAACAACACAATACACACACACACACCATACATGATCACATAGACTTTTTGTTTATAACCTTGCATGATTGCATTTACACCAGGCCTGGGGGCCAAATGCGGCCCGTTTTCAAATTTTGAGTGGCCCACAGCCTCTTCTCCCTGCCGGCTCAGCCTGTCATGCATCCCTGCCAGCTGGCTCCTCCCCATACTGGATGGAAATGTCAGCTTGCAGTTTCATGGTTTGCCTGTCCTCCCTGCCTCTGTTCCTTTCCCCCAGCCACCTGCTCAGCCTACCTGCCTCCTGGTTCCATTGCTGCAGCATCCTCCCTGCCTCCTTGCATGTCCTAATGTGGCTGAATGGTTGACCCCCATATATTTTCACCTCACCAAATCTGGCCCTCCTTGCAAAAAGTTTGGACACCCCTGATTTACACTATGTTTTCAAAGTTAGTTTCCATCACTCATAACTTTTACACAGAATGTTTACTCTCTTTTTAACTGCTCGCATTCTCTTGTAGCTTTAATGTAATGTTGTCTTTTCATGCTGTAAGATGTCCCTCAATTCCCTGTTCTCAATACTTGAATATGTCTTAATTGTACTGGACTGTATATTGTCCCTTATTACTGTAAGCCACCTTGGGTCCTTTTCCAAGGAGAAAGGTGGGGTAAAAATACTCTCAAATAAATAAATAAGTTGATGCTTGTTGACATTAAATGGATTAGGAATAACATGGTCTTGATCAGGTTGGAAGAAAGCCTAGGTACATGAGGTTGGGAGAATGGGAAATATTGGTGGTGGTGGTGGTGGTGTCGCATTTTTCCCATTGACCACACGAGACGATAGCAGATTTGAACTAGACCAGAGTTCCATAGCTCCATTCTATAGTTTTTCCTTCCCACCAGAGGCCCTTCTTATTTAAAAAAAACAAACCAATTCCTTCACTTAAAATGTTTGATTGTTTTGAACAAATGAAAAAAATGAAAGATTAATCGAGTGAATACATATGCACACAAAGCAGTGCTCTGTACACACTCATCTTTCTCTACAAAACCTTTTTTCCAAGACACTTCATTTTAATTATTTTTACAGCTTCTCCTTGGGCAAAGCTCTTGGTTTTTTTAATTTATTTGCTTAGCATACCTTAACAAGCTCTATGATAAGCAAGATAATATTAGGAAATGAGTACATTGAGGAAGGAAAGCCTTAAGTCAATTCCTTTGAATTGTGCCACCTACAGGTGCTTCACATAGAACTGCAATTGTGTGTGTATTGTGTCGTTACAGTTGTGACCGACTCTCCATGACTCCATGTCCATGGAGTTTTCTTGGCAGGAATACTGGAGTGGCTTGCCAGTTCCTACTCCAGGTGCCTACAGCACCTGGTATTTCCTGGTGGTGTCCCATCCAAGTACTAACCAGGGCCGACCCTGCTTAGCTTCCGAAATCAGGCGAGATCGGATGTGCTGAGAGCATCTAGGCAGCAGATAGAACTGCAATTAGAAGGCTTTTATTCCTCAGCTTGTGTGGCTACTTAAATAAACAAGAACTGAATCCCTCAGTGCAACTTCACAGTGAGGGAATGCAAGTTTATTTTCATTTCCTTCACTGTATAGTCATGCCCCAAGTTTGGCAGGAACTAGATATGTTTTTGACTCAAACTTTTTTTTTACCACTAGATCTGTTAAATCCCATTTTATTTATTTATTTATTTATTTATTTATTTATTTATTTATTTATTTATTTATTTGATCATTTTTATACCGCCCGTCTTCCAGAAGGAACTCCGGGCGGTGAACAGAAAGGGCAAACTTTTATAAGAATTTATGTTCTTCTCTTCAAAGACATTGCCAGGGGTGGTTTAAAATAAAAAATGAAAATGGATGGTAAGAACACAAAAACACTACAGACTAAATAAAACAGGATATCTCATCAAAAAATAGCAATATCTGAAGATAAAACAATTTAGATGGAAAATAGATTGACAAAATGGAACATTCTATGCTTTGCATGGAGAATAAATTAGCATTGATAAAGCCTTGCATGCCTGTGGGAAACTGGCTTTCCTGGTTCCATAGCCAGTGTGCTGTTACTAGGAAGCCTTCTTTTGCTAACTGCCTATGAGACACCCACAAACAAGGAACAGTTGAGAAGGGCCTCTGATGGAAACAGTGAGCATGAGAGAGAACCCATGGAAGTGTCAGTAACAGAATGCTTAACAAAAAGTATCACATTAGTGAACTTTGTACCAAGGCACGCCCCATAGCAAAATAGAGAAGCGGCCACAGCACTCTGTAGGTAAAAGCTGGGAAATATTATAGTTAAACACATAAAAATCCATGGCTAGGCTATATTAGTAGATGGCAGGTAAAGATACTACAGTACAGTATTTGAAGCTGCTCTAACATCAGCCTGCTTCCTGATACCATCATGTGGTGTTTTTCATCTCACCAAAAGATTCTCAGCGCCTGAATAGACAACACCTACTGTCAAGAATGCATCTCTGGTACAATGCTTTGATAAATATAGAAAGTTGCTATTGAAAGCTTAGCTCATATTTTTTGTTTTAGCAGTGACCAATAAAGGTATCACCTAACTTCCTTTTGAATTTGTTTCTCTGACCACACGGCTCAACTATTTAACTTGTAAAGCCTACAGAAAACATGCTTCAACTGTTGATTGCTAAACACCGCCTCCTTGTGTCTAAATCAGGTATTGATATACTAGTTCTTATCTACTAATACCATATTGATTGTAACATTTAACCTAAAAAATAACAAAGATACTTTCTTGTTCTCTTAAAAAAAATTGAATTAGCAGTCATAAATCTTTACATTAGTTTCTGTTACAGGCTGGATCCAGCTGAACTTGAAACCGAGATGGAAAGTTACTTTTGAAAAGAATAATTATAATAATGGGGTAAATCCAGTTTTAATCATACTAAAATGGAACCCAATGAAATAAATGGAAGTGACAACAAATTGATATGGCATTAATTTCAGTGGGTTTGTTCAAAGTCTGACAAACATTAGACAACATACAAGCAATAATAGGATTATTATTGTATCAATGATTTGCAGCATGTTAACACGTGTTCTTCTTAAAAGTAACTTTGTAGGCTCTAGCTGAAGAATGTCTGTGAAGATTCTCAGTCATTCAGGTGAGTTTATCTGGAAGTTGAGTCATGGCAACTGGACTTCTTTTTCTTGAGAGATAGAAAGAGCTTCATCAGTTAGTTTGGATGAGCAGCAAAATGTTTCGATCCCTCAATAAAAAAGTCCAGTTGCCATGACTCAACTTCAAGATAGCTGAAGAATGTTTTTTTCCTGAAAGCCTTATATTTTGGCACCTTGTTCACAGGAGTTCCTAACACTCATATGTTGAACCTCGGACATATTGAACACTGTTACCAGATCTGAGAAACTGGAGGACTGTAACTTTGATTTCATCTATTTAATAACACACTAATATAAAAGGATATATATGGGTTTGATTATCTGTTATCATTATTCATTAAATTTGTTCTTCAATGAATGTTGTGGACTTTACTGGGCATAACCCATATCAAACAGAGAATGTCATATTGACCTCTTGTGACATTAATTACGATTTGTCTTAACACTGGTGCTTTATAACTTAATAGCTATACTAGCTATGTTGTAAAACAGTGGCTGTAGATATTTTTGGAAAATATTTTAAGGCACTCCTAAATTCCATCCAGATCAAAAGCTATAGTGTATGTTTCCATGTTTCTTTATGAACCAAAAGGGGTGAATAGCAGTGAGGAACAACTATGCCCCATACTACATTCTACATGCCATGCTTCATTCAGCTTGGCTCATGAACAAAACATAAGTAGCAATGCTGTTGAAGACCCCAGGAAGCCAGGATGCATGATAAGAAATCCAGTCTTCTATTTAATATTCCCTGTAACCTCTTCAGGAAGTTTAAAATCCAATGCTTTAAAGCCAGCTTCTCTCTAACAATACGCAATGAGGGTGCAGAGGAGGAGAGTTGTAAGCAAAATACCTGATTTGATTAGCCTAGTTTCTCACACACATCAGTGATGAGTCATCATTGGATTCATCATGGGAAGAGGAGAAAAGAACCTCTGAATATTTCAAAGCAACTCCCATTCTTATAGTGCAAGAGCTACAGTCCCAACATTAGAGGATAAACAATGCATCATACCTGCAGGCTGTAGATGGTTGACATAACAAAAGATTTCATTGATATAGTTTTGTTTTGTTTTTAATGGAATTATTATAGTACTGTACCAGGAAGGCTCTATTCATCTTCTTTTGAAAGTGAGTCAGCCAGGCTCAAGATTTCATCGTGATTCAACAACACATGAATATGATCGAATATGAAACCTGGCCAGAACGAACCATTGGGTCAGTGGAGGTTGAATAAGGAGATTTCTGGACATGAAGCCAAGAAATACACAACAAAGTTAACTTGGGAGTAATCCAGAACAACAAGGCAGGCCATTTGTGCAGAAGTGAGTGCCTTGTTTGACCATTCTGCCGTGTGTGTGTGTGTGTGTGTGTGTGTGTGTGTGTGTGTGTGTGTGTGTGTGTGTGTGTGTGTGAGAGAGAGAGAGAGAGAGAGAGAGAGAGAGAGAGAGAGAGAGAGTTTGACTGGGTTTCCAAGACCACACCAAAACAGTGTTTCCTCTCTCTCTCTCTCAAAGGAGGCCAAACTTTCTTTAGAGAAAAGGACCCGAAGGTGTCATAATGGATCGATTCCGGATGATCTTCCACTACTTCCAGTCTAACTCGGAATCAGTGACAAATGGGATCTGTGCACTTCTCGCATTGGCAAGTGTCAAGATTTACACCTCCTTTGACTTCAGCTGTCCTTGTCTTGCGAAATACAACATGGTGTATGGTTTGGGAATCATGTTCATTCCACCAGTGGCACTTTTCCTCTGTGGGCTCATTGTCAACAGACAGTTTGTGGTGATGCTAGAGGAATGGAAAAGACCTACTGGGGAGAGGAAGAAGAATATGGCCATAATCAGGTGGGAGATTTCAGTCCTATTGTCAGTTACTTTCACCAATGCAGTTTATTTCATCATTGTTCCCTTCTCTGCTCTGGCTGTTTGCAGACTGTTACTTTCCTTAAAGTTATTTGTTTAATATTTTATAGAATTCATGTAAACATATATATTTTAACAGCAGCTGAAATTCTTTGTCTTCCTGGTGATCCCATGCCTCCTGCACAACTTTGAACTGCAAAAGAGTGGCATGCCCAAGAGAAAACAATAATATGTATTCATATAGGGATGCCAGAGGCACACCTATTTTAGGACCAACCTAAGGGTGATGAGAGAGCACACATGGATTTTTTTTAACCTTTAAAAGTACTGTAGTTCAGATGGGTGGAATTTATTTTAAGCCTGCATTTCTAGAGGAGAAAGATTTTAACTATTTCTTCCTGGTTAATCTTCTCAAATAATCCCTCCCCAACTTTATGTGCAAAACATTTAAATGACTGTTCGCCATACAAATATTTGAAAAGTACATTTCAAATACTCACAGTTGAGTTTTATAATGTTTACCTGGGGAAGACTTTATTTTAAATGTGTTGGACAAAATACAGTAAATAGTATTTTATGCCTTCTAAGGTTTTGTGTTCTTTCTTCCTTTCACATATAGATACATATATAATACCTATATATATTCGCTGCATGACAAGTACATGATCCCAGTGGGGAAAATGTGACATAAAGTGGGTTAATCATAATCCTGGGTTCTTTTGAGATGAACTGCTAGTATAATACACAATTACCTGAACTTTTTCTCCTAAATAATTTTGTCTCCTGGTAAGAAAGCAAGATAAAACAGTGAGAAGGCTTATAAATTGAAGATGACAATATCTGGACTTGGATACAACCCGCAACCATTTGAATTTCTGTGAATCAGGCAGGGTTATTGTAAGATAAAAGCCTTGTCTGGAAGCATCAGAACTGAGAAGAAGACCTGAGGAGAATTTTTGAGCTAACCTAGTCACATATCCCCTGCATCATATCTGCGTCATTTAAAGTCTTTGTCTAACTAGATTAAGTTTACGTCCAGCATTATGAGTGAGATATCTGAAATGTCATTATTATATACCGCACATCATATGCTTTTCAAATATCTGGGTTTGACTTCCCAGATGTTAGGCAGAGCTGGTTTGGATCATCTGTGTCTCACTGGTCCTTTTCAGTTCCCTGTGGCACCCTGTTGTAAGTGAGCTGCACAGATGGCTATCTTTATATTTTATCTTTTGCTGAGGCATTGTTTTCCTTGAAATATTAAGCAGATGATCCAATGAATTCCCATTGCTCCTTGGGTAAGAAGGCCTTATTTTATCTCACAGTTCTGAGGGAAAGTCGTTCTTTTCTCCTTCTCAAAACAACTCGGGGAAAGGAAATCCTTGGAAACTTTGTGTGTCATGCAATATGGATGGGATTCAGTGCAGAATCCAGGACTGTCCCTAGTGTTAGGCAGATTGAGAAAATTGTCTCTTTCTCCTGCTGTCTACACTGCAGTGGAGGGTACTGTAATATAATTAGCAGACAACTTGGTCATGTATAAAGGTTGAAGAGGTTTGTCTTGTCCCTCACCTCATACATGGCAGGGCTGTTAAATGTTATTACCTAGAGGGCTACACACACACACAGAGAGAGAAGGGCTCTATGTGCTAGATCAGTGTTGGTGGATCTATGGCACGGGTGCCAAAGGTAGCACTCGGAGCCCGTCCTGTGGGCCCCCCAGCATCGCCCCTTCACAGCCACCAGTATTCAGGTTAAATTGCTATATTGGCACTTTGCGAAAAAATAGTGAGTCTTGAATTGCAGTTTGGGCACTCAGTCTCTAAAAGTTTTGCCATCACTATGCTAGATTATTTCTGTTCAATAGGTGCCTCAGTTCCTTTAAATACTCTTTGTTCTTTGGAAAAGAAAGTATTTTTTTAAATTTGACTCATATAACAAAAATACTGTATTTAATGAAAAGGACTCTCATTCACAAAAGCACATCTTAGTAATTATGATTTGGTGGATTGTACACACTGACATACAAAACTGTGGTGGTTGCGTTGTTATTACTGTACTTATTATGTTTTTAATTGTGCTATATATTTTTAATTTATTGTGAACTACCTTAGGACTCCAATGGGGACAAATGTAGAAAATAAATAACTAAACAGCATTTTAATGTGCTACAACAATATCTGTTGTGCTTGCTACAGCAAACAAATGCAATAGTCTCTCTGGAAACATTGAAATGTGACTGCCTTATATCTCCCTTGCTTTGAGTCATACTAAAAAGTCTTGTTACACAGCAGAAACTTCCAGTCTTAAGAGAGAACAATTCATTTCATGCTTCTTTATCCAACCACAGGTTCATGTGTTCTTCTGTCCTTCAACGGGCCATGATTGCACCCGTCGTTTGGATCATAGTCTCCCTCCTTGATGGAAAATGCTTCGTGTGTGCCTTCAGCAGTTCTATAAACCCTGATAATTTCCCCGATTTTGCTAGTAATGTCACATCTTTTGATGAAGTACAGCGCTTGCTCTCCAAGGTCCCTTGTAAGGATGATGAACTCATGAGGAACAACACTTCCCGCAAGGCAGTGTCCAGGTACCTCAGATGCTGGTCTCAGGTATATAACATACATCTATTCTGGGGCTTGTAGTTGTTTAAAAGTAGCTTTTCCGGAGTAACCCTGTGCCTAAGAGTTTCCATTACTAGGTAGTGCAATAATGTGTCAAATAAAATGCTTTGGCATCTTTTCTTGATCCAAATGACCACTGTATTATTATCAATAATAAGGAACTCTATTTGTTTTCTTCATTCTTCTTGCTTCATCTTCTTTACCCTCCATTTTATGCCTCCAGCCTTCAGTTTCCTTCTCTGCTTTCTGTTCTCACATGTTTTGTCAAGCCCTTTGCCCAGAACAGTTTCCATTTTAGAACCCTCTATGTCTATAAGAAAAAGTCCATATATTAATTGAATGTCAAGACTGGCTCCCAAAGGAATTCAAAATAAAAACATGACACAAAGTTACAATATAAAGAGATGTATAGAGTAGTCAGAGTCCCAGAGGCAGTTCATGTCTGTGTTCAATCATGTTCTGGCAACTCCTGTGATGCAGCTGGAAATAATAGTATCGGCTCTGCCGTTCCATTAGACTATTCCAGCAACATGGATGGGGGTGTTGCTGCTTGGATAACAGTTTTAACCCCCATATTAATCTACCCAGGCCTTGTGCTCTGAAGAGGCCACATTAGCTTTGCATGCAGTGTGGAAACAACACAAGAAGAGGCAGTTACCTGGCCTTGTGGCACAGGGATTAATTGCCTGTATTGCAGCTAAACTGTGCTCATGACCTGGGGTTCAATCCCAGGTAACCAGCTCATGGGTGACTCAACCTTCCCTCCTTCTGATGTCAGTAAAATGAGTACCCAGCTTGCTTGGGGGCGGGGGCAATGTGTAGCCTGCATAATTAAATTGTAAACCACCCAGAGAGTGCTTGAAGCGCTATGGGGTGTGTTCTGCTATAAGCAGAACACTTTGCTTTGCCTTTTTAGCCACACTAGATGTTGCTTTAGGACTTCTATACAGAGCACAATACTATGGTCTCTCAAGACTGAAGGATGCCTATGACGATGTTAGAGTAGTCGAGGGGGGAGGGGCACAGCACTTTTTGACTTCAGACAGACTGGCAGTTGATGACTCATTTTCAGGTCCTTCATGAAGGAGCTGCAGGTGGGCAGTACAGTTGAGCAGTGAAAAAGGCACCAAAATGTGGAAACAAGCCCTTCTGCTGATCCCAGCACCCATTCCTCAACCCCTGACAAAGTGTTCGCCTCCAAATTTCATGCCTGTGACTTTCATTTTATCCACCTAAGGCAGGAATGGTCAAAGTTAGCAAGACATATAGAATACTCTAAGGCTTCTCTTTTTTCTTTTCAGCACCACCATCATCTTTTTCCTTCAGAGTGTCTAGCACTAAATGCATGCTAACCAATAGCACTACTATTATGCCTTCCTGAAGGCTCCTACAGCATTTTGTCTAGAGCAGGCATGACCCTCCAGATATTGTTGGACTGCTTCCTATCCACTTCAGCTGTTGCAGTCAGTGAGGAGAAGCAGTAGGAGCAGCTATCCAACAACATCTGGAGGGGCACACATTATACATCCCTGTCCCAAAGGATTTGAGAGATGCTCCAGAGGTTGGTCATGTTGCATCAGGGGCATGCAGATTTGTGTTTAAAACTACCACAATGCCATTGGTCCCTATTTGACCAGCTAGTTTTGTATTAATCTGTATTCTTATGAATGGGTTTGATCTTGCTTTCGGTAAAATTCACATGTTCTCAATCATATTTCTTTTTGCTTCTAGGCTTTTGGATGGAGTATACTGCTGACTCTCATCATGATAGCCTTCCTTGCCCGTTCTCTCAGGCCTTGCTTTGACCAAACTGCCTTTTTTCAGACTCGGTACTGGAGCAACTACATTGATATTGAACAAAAGATATTTGATGAAACCTGCTGTGAGCATGCTCGGGACTTTGCACACCAATGCATCCTCCATTTCTTTGAAAGCATGCAGGAAGAGATCAAACTGAAACGATTCCATGCCCATACAGAAGAAACGGAGGAGAAGGAAGGGGAAGAAGATCACTTGCGAGGAATCACGAGTCAGGAGCAGATGAACAAACTTCTTCAGTCATGGTGCAGAAGCAAACCTCCATTAGATGTGTGCCAAGCAACACAGCGACAACCTGCGGGCACAGAGAGAATGTCTATGACTTGGGCAGGCCGTACAATCAAGAGGTGGCATCCACAATCAACAGCCTCAGATAGCAGGGAAACAAATGTTTAAGCAGCAAGAGTGAACATCTTCCAGAGTTAGATAGATACCATACCATAGCTAGGGTGATCAGATACCGAAGGCCAAAAGGTCCTTTTAGATGTTTAATTTCAGTAGGAATTTCAGCAGGTGCAATTTGTACAGCATTCCCCATCTCTTTCCTCTTCCACCCAGCTAGGAAAGGTGCAAGAGCTCTGTCCTCATTTGCATCAGATTATTCTTACCATGATCTTCCCCAGTTGTTATCTTCCAAATTATTTGGACTTGATTTCCATTGGCCTCAGCCAGCGTGGCAAATGAACCATTGTTATATTAGTTGTACTCCAAACCATCTGGAGGTTGCTGGGAAAGGCTGCCAGATCTCTTATAAAGATGTCAAGTAGGCAGAGTGTAAAAGCAGGATGATATGCAAATGCAGCAGCTGCCGTTCTTCCTGGCATGGATCAAAGAATTATCACTCATCCAGCCACCCAGTTGAGTTCACCTGTATTTCTTCTTATGCCATAAAACAATTGCAAGATATGAAAGATACAAGAATTAATGACGGAACTGCTGTTGCTTAGTGTGGTAGGTTGTGACTAGAGTTGGTCCATTAGAATCATTGTAACTGGTGAAGGAGTTAACTAACTACACCCCCATGGATTCAGTTGGCCAATGATGGAGCAGCTTGCTACACTAAGCAGCAGGAGTTTTTGTCATTATAACAGGAAAAGGATAGGCATGCCATGCTGAATTTTCACTGAAGGAATCAAGGTGGCAGTCCACCACATTATGTGGTGCTGGGACATCAAATGACCCTTAAAGATAGAAGCTGGCTTGTTGGTTGGTTTTGTTTTTTAAATAATTGGTAATGCCACATAAGAAAGAGACTACTCAGAGTAAGTTGCAACAGACAGATTAAATCAGAAGGACGATATAGCAGATAAGTAATGAGTAATTGTGTGAAATCATGAGGGGTGGGGAAAACAGTTCCACAAAACTGAAGTAGACAGGATAGATGGCCTTTAGCTGAGAGAGCCAGGCATGTAGTCATCTTAACAGAATCCCCTGAAGAATAATGAAAGTACAATAGGAAAACCAGTAATAGAGGTGTCAAGTCTGGCTTTATTTCAGAAGAAAAGTTGGCTTGACCCTGGTTAGTAGTTGGTTGGGAGACCATTAGAAAATACCATGGATCTCCAGGCAAGCCTTGGAAAGAATCCTGCCTGAAACCAAGAAAGCTGCAAGCAGTCAGAGGTGCCAATAGAAGCCCAGATGAACCAGGCTCTGGCTTGGTATAAGGCAGCTTCCTATGATCCTACTTCTTATTATTACTTATAAGTTATAATTGATCATGTCACTGACTTTTTAAAATGTTACATCAACTACAAAACTAATAAAAGTACAACATACTCTTCTGGTTATGTGGGCCTCTGATTTCTCCTTTGCCTTGAGGTTGGAATCTAGTACGTCTTGTTCTACTATAGGCTGTTACATGCATCTAATATCTTATTTATACTTTATAATTTTAATGTAGTATAGACTGTCCAGAGAAATCTATTAATTGCTGTGAAAATTCAGCCATTCTTTCTGTCAAGTCATTTATCAATAAATGATAGAATCATAGCATTGGAAGAGACCTCAAGGGCCATCCAGTACAACCCCCTGCCATGCATACACACAAAGGGGGTAACTGTAACTACAGCAGTGGGAGCAGCAACAACAACAATATCAAAAAAGAGAGGAGAACTGAGGGAGGGAGGGAGGGAGCATTGTTCCCAATAAATACAAAACTGGGCAGGACGATTGTTGCCATTGAGTCTGTCCTTATTTAGTTCAATTTGAGTTCACATACTTCTGAGTAGGTTGGCAAGCTACCCAAATATGGTTATGCACTCAACAGTGTGCCATATGTTCCATCAAAGAAAGTACAGTGAGATAATGGTGGACCATTCAGCAAAATATAATCAATTTGCTCTTTTTGCAACTATCAGGGATATTAATCCTTAGTTAAATATACCTCTAGTACCCACAGTCAAGAAGTCAGATGGATGTATCTCTTTCACATTCTTGGGACAACCGAAGACTTGATCAGTGCAGGGCCATAGAGAAAACATTTGCATGCCACCTGCTTGCTTGAATGCACCCACCAGATAATCTGGCCCATTCATGTTAGTATCAGAGCTTCTGTGGGTAATACAGCAGCAATGCAGGTTGGGGATCAAGTGGATCCCAACTGGTGTTTAGTATATCAGTGACTGACATTTCAGATTAGCATGTCGCTACTACACCAACATTGGGATATAATGAAGCAGAACACATGGGAAATTAGTTAAAATAGGACTCAACATAGACAGATGTGCAAAAGCAACAGGCCTAGGATTAGCGGCATATCCTACAGACTAACGCCATGGTTCCCAACCTCAGGTAATCCAGTTGTTCCTAGACTGAAGTTTCCAGAACCCATTGCCAGCACAGCTGGTGGTGAAGGCTTCTGGGAGCTGTAGTCCAAGAACACCTAGGTTACCTCAAGACGGGGAACCACTGTCCTAAAGAAACCAGACACCATAAGTGGAGACCCAGATGGCTAAATTATTATGAGGGGAAAAGAGGAACGGCCTATAATATTATCACAACTAGAGGTTTTTCTGTTTGGATGTTTTTAATGATGCTGCATTTTGATGTTGAACAATTTTGCTGCTTCCATCCCTTTTTAGCAGAAAATAATCACTCCCCCACCTGTGTATATGTGGGTTTTTTTGGTTTTGTTTTGTTTTGTTTTGGGGGCTGCATTGTTATTGCCAGAAGATGATTCAATTGTCTTGCTGCCTGTCAAATGCAGTTTGCACATTGCTCCAGCTTTGATCAGGCACTAACAAAGTATTTGTGATCAAAGGAACTGAATGCATTGTTAGCAAGTAAAAAAACAAAGAACTTATTTTTCTCTTGATCCTTTTGATGTCTACAGTTCTGCAGCTCTGAATTCATCCATGGGAATGAAGGAGCGAAGATCAGGCACATCCTATTTTCTATCAGCTGTGGATGTCTGCATTATAACTGCAGCTTCATGGTGGAAGCTTATAAAATAAATTTCAGTCTCTACCATATATGAAGGATCAATTCTAAAATAGTTTTTCAGCGATACACTCAAAAAAGCCAGAGTACGGATATTAAGAATTTTATCTTCCATATTTATCCTGTGTGTGCCTTAATCAAATTTCCTAAGTAAGATGCTGATGAATGAACTGGATGCAGATTTAACTTGCATACTGATTTCTACTCAAGGATATTTTTCTGATCTTCCGGACACAGCAAAAAGATTGGAATACAACGTTTGACTGAGGTTATGGGGCTAAACATCCATTTTTGTCATTGTCATTGACATTGCTAAATGTCACATCAAAGGGCTCCTGGTTATACTGTAATGTATTGTTTGAAACATGTCAGTAAAGCTATTTGGGAAAGAATGAAAAGAGCAAACCATTATGTTTTGTATTTTCTCCTATAATATTATCCTAGAGGTCTTAACCTCAACATTGGATGCAGATGAAATGTTTTGCCAGAAACTGCATAGTGTTTTACTAATACTCACTCTTTCTTTCTTTCTTTCTTTCTCTCTCTGTCTTCTCTTCTCAGGACTAGCCCTGCTATTAGAAATGGTTAGGTTGGTTGACTCAGGCATCTTATCTTAGGGGTTGTCCTGAAAGGGAAGCAATGAAAACTAGGAGGCTGATCTGATCTGATCTGATCCCCATCTGATTGAATTCATCCTCAGACTGGAATCAGTTCATTTATTAGCTTCACTTTATGCTGGAAGTGAATTTGGTCATTCTGATCACCCAAAAGCTACGCACTTCTTTTTTAATTGGGAGGTAATCCCCTCCAGTACAGGTTGCATCCCTATCCCTTGATCTGCTATTTGATTGACCTCTGTCTTTTGGGGGTTTAGTTTAAGTTTGTTCTTCCTCATCCAGTTCATTACTGAACATAAGCACTGATCTAAAGTTGAAATAGCTTTCTTGGAATCCAGAGGTGATGAGAGGTAGAATTGAGTGTGATCAGCATACTGGTGACACTTCACCACAAAACTCTGAATAATTTCCCCCAGTGGTTTCATATGAATGTTAAATAACATAGGAGACAGAACAGAACCCTCGGGGACTCCACAGGCCAGTGGCTGTGGTGATGAACATGAGTCCCTTATCACCACTTTTTGCATTATCTCCTACAGGAAAGACTGAAGCCACCATAAGACAGTGCCCCCTAGTCCCATTTTAAAGAGACATGCTGTGGAGCATGCTGAGAGGTCTAGTAAAACCAAAAGGGATATAGATCACCTATCCATTTCCCTGCATAGGTCATCTACCAACGCAACCAGTGCAATCTCAGTCCCATAACCAGACATGAAGCCACACTGAGCTGGATCCAGATAATTTATCTCATCCAGAAACCTCTGGAGCTGCGAGGTCCAACCTGCTTTAGGAGTTTACCCAAGAATGGGATCTTAGATGCCGGTCAGTAGTTGTTCAGTATTATTGGATATAAAGAGGGCTTTTCTAACAGGTAACAGTTTTGAGGACACTGGTGTGCTCAGTCAGCAGTCCTCTAAAGGACATCTTCAGCATGGACTTATAATATGAAGCTTCAGAAATTGTTCCCCTGAAGCTATCTACAAATAAACCATGAAGCTTTTTCTGGGTTTCCCTTTTCATACGGCTTTGATGTGCATTTCCTTTCATGTCACCAGCCCCACAGCTCATTGTTTGACTCCTACTCACATCATCACTCATTTTCCTCTTTCATGTTGCTTGCTCATGTGACTTTTTTTTAATAAGGTGGTCATTTTATTTCTATCACTTTTACTTGCAGAAAGAAAATGACTTGGATAATGAGAACTGGCAAGGAAAAACGCACTCATGAAAAATGGGGTGTTGGAGGAGAACTTCACAAATATTATGAACCACCAGAGGGACAAGTAAATGGATTCTAGGTCTGAGCTCTCACAATAAGCTAAAATGACTGAACAGAGGTTATCACTTCATGAGAAAACAAAACTCACTAGAGAAGAAAATGATGCTGGGAAAAGTGGAAGGCAGCAGGCAGAGACACAACACGAGATAGACTGGATTAATAAAAGTAGCCCCAGCCTTTAATTTGCCAGCCATGAGCGGGACTGTTAAATATATGACATTTGGGGGTCATAAATTCATTGGTTTACCATAATTCAGAAGCACTTAGGTGGCATAAAACAAGTAACAGAATTCTCAAGTATATTGTAATATTTGTTGTTGTTCTTCAAAAGTTTCTGACAACATCTGATACAGAGTGCAACTGTCCACAAAACCTTATGCCAATTAACATTTCTTAGTCTTTTAAGATACCCAAAGACTCTTTGTTGGCTTTGCTGCAACAGACTAACAAAGCTACATGCTGGAACACACTAGAAATACCATTGATACCATTCCAAAGAAAGAATACCTCTTATGGTTTAGACTGGCAAGTAGCACTGAGAGATTTGGACTCTAAAACTACTTTCTTCAGGATAGTGTTAGTAACTGGTGGCTCTCAGTCTCTATTCAATGGCTATAAGAATAGAGTCTAATAGTAAAGTCTCAAGAAGAAGGACCCAAGGCAGTTTACAGTAATGAGGGATAATATACAGTCTAGTACAATTAAGATATGATAATATACAGTCCAATACAATTAAGACATGTTCAAGTATTCAGAACAAGGAATTGAGGGACATCTTACAGCATTAATAGACAACATTACATTCAAGCTACAAGGTTAGAAGTAGTTATAAACATAAATTCTAGGGCATGTGTCACTGTGGCCAGAGCTGGTTTCTCAAGAAAGGGGATAACTTGCATACTAGTTTTAATTGTGCAAATGCACTCCTGGCCACAGCTGTGACCTGGGCATCCAAGCTCAAGGATGAGTCCAAGAGCACCCCCAAGCTGTGTATTTGATTTTTCAATTGGAGCGTGACCCCATCCAGTACAGGTTGCATCCCTATCCCTTGTTCTCCCTTTCAACTGACCAGGAGCACCTATGTCTTGTCTGGGTTTTGTTTCATTTTGTTCATCCTCATCCAGTTCATTACTGCAGCTAAACACTCATGAAAAGTTGAGATAGTAGCTCCCTTAGAGTCCAGAGGTGAGGAGAGGTAGAGCTGGGTGACACTTCACCCCAAAACACCTGATAATCTCCCCCAGTGATTTCATATAGATGTTAAATATCATATGAGACAGAACAGAACCCTGGGGAACTCCACAGGTCAGTGGGCTTGGTGTCGAACATGAATCACCTAACACTGCTTTCTGTGTTCTATCCTGCAGGAAGGACTGGAGCTACTTTAATGCAGTACCTCCAATTCCCATTTCAGAGAGGTGAGTCAGGAGGATGCCATGGTCTATAGCAGTGATGGCAAACCTTTTAGAGACCGAGTGCCCAAACTGCAATTCAACACCCACTAATGTTTCGCAAAGTGCCAATACAGCAATTTAACCTGAATACGGGTGGCTGTGAAAGGGTGATGGGTGCCCACAGAAAGGGCTCCAAGTGCCACCTTTGGCACCCATCCCATCGGTTCACCAACACTGGTCTATAGTGTCAAAAGCAGCTGAGAGTTCTAGCAAAACCAAAAGGGACACAGATCCCTATCCATTTCCCAGCATAAGTCATCTACCAATGCAACCAGTGCCATCTCAGTCCTGTAGCCAGGCCTGAAGCCAGATTGAAATGTATCCAGGTAGTTAATCTCATCCAGAAACCTCTGGAGCTGCAAGGCCACAACCCGCTCTAGGACTTTCCCTAAGAATGGGATATTTGATACCGGTCAGTAATTGTTCAGTATCATTGGGTCTAAGGAGAGCATTTTAAACAGCAGTTTTACTGTTGCCTCCTTTAAGCATGCCAGAATCCTGCCCTGTTGTAAGGAGACATTCACTACTCTTCCTAACCAGTCTGCCATACCTTCTCTGGAAGCTTTTATGATCCATGAGGGGCAAGGATCCAACACACATGTGGTGGCCCTCACCTCCACAAGGGTCTTGACCACATCATCAAGCTGTAGGAGCTGAAAGTCATCCATTAATACAGGACAGGGAGGGCAGGGTGTTTTATTTACAGGCTCTAGATCAATAGCTGCATCCAAGGTAGCCCGGATCTGTTCAATTTTGCCTATAAAGTGTTCTGCAAATTCTTAGCAGTGAGATACAGAGTGGTCTGTGTTATCTGCCCGTGGGTCAGCATGCAGCAGACTTAAATTCTGAAAAGCTGCCCTGGGCGATTTTGTGCCAAATCAGTGGTGGTAGAGAAAAATGCTTTCTTTGCTGCCCCCACTGCTTTGGAGTAAGCCTTCCAAAGGCCTTTCACTGTTTCTTTGTTTCAATCTGGTTCTCTGCCAATGCCTTTCAGCTCTATGGGCCATCTGTTTGAATTTTGCTAACTCCCCAGTAAACCAAGCAGCCAATTTGGGTCTATTTTGAGGAAGGAGACGTTTAGGAGCTACCCAGTCAATGGTTTTGCTCATTTCCCCATTAATGTCCCCCAGCACAATGAGCCGTGGGGACTACAGCATCAGTCCTGTTATTAGTTCATTGAGCTGAGGTAGAGAAGTTGTTGTGTCATGGGAGGGCAATACACCAAGAGAATTCCTATCTTGTCCCTGGCTCCTACTTTAAGTACATAGATTCAAACCCAGGAAATTGGGGAACATGGCATCTAGCAAGAGGGATGGATTTGCGGTAGACTATTGCCACTCCACCACCCCGCCCCCGATAGATTTTCTGTCCATGGAGATTGTCAGTGTGTAATCCATTGCCAGCTTCTTGCATTTGACAATGTATTTTGGTAGTAACTACAGTAGGACCCCCGTATCCACTGATTCATTATCCACTAATTCAGTTATCCACAGTTGGCAGAGGAAAAAATTAAATAATTCAGCAACCACAAAGCAAACTGTAAAGCAAGCTGTTGTCACAAACAGCAGCGTAAAGGAAGCTATTGTCACAAATAGCAGCTGTAAAGCAAGCTACTGTCACAAACAGAGGCCATAAAGCAAGCTACTGTCTCAAAACAGCAGTCATAAAGCTAGCTACTATTAGGAAACAGCAATTTGGGGGTGGGTGGGCAGGTGTTCTCTCTTATCCATGGTTTTCATTATCCACGGGAAGTCCTGGAACCAATCCCCAGCGGATACCGAAGTCCTACTGTATAGTATTTAGGGAATGTGTTGAGTAACTATGAAGGCCACAGGAGGCTGCACTACAGTGAGTGATGTGTGTGTTCCCCAGTGGGAGTGCATGCATGCATTAGTCTGAGAAAGTGAACAAGCTCAAGTTCACAACATCCGGGATTCCATATCAGCAGGGAGTGGCCCTCACCTTTGTGTGGCGTGTTCCCTAGCTTTGCTTTGAGGGTTGGCATTGAACATCTAACAGAAAATGTGCTTTGGGCCTAGATAAAGGAAAAGGAAAGAGTACTGAAACAGAAGTTTAGGCAAAAAGCAAAGATTTCCCATTCCTACCCATGCTGATTTGCATAACATAGCCCAACCCAACACATAGTACAAGGCAGGGATAGATTTCAGAATTAGGAAAACAAAACAAAAAAATAGCGCAAGAAAGATGAGAAAAGCTGGTGAACCACTGGGTTACATTACTGTTACCCATACCCTCTTTGCATAGGTGTTGTCCTCTCTCCTCCCTACCTCCCCCCTCCCCGCAGGTGAAATGACAAAGGTGTGGCAAAGCTTTCCCCTGCTAAGGGCTGAGGGAGGAGCATGTGGCATTTCCAAAGGCATTCTGTGAAACTCTTGTCCCAAATGAAGAGTGCCTGAGAGAGATTTGAAAGAACTCCCAGAAGAATTCATCTCGCCATGAAAAGGTCACCTAAAAGGGGTTTTTGAAAGAGAGCAATGACTCCCCGTGAAGAAAGAAGGGCTAGCTGCACCAAGCTAAGACTTATCTGATCATGGCATGCAGTTCACTTTTCAGAAAAGAAGCACATCACAGCCCAAGCCAAGCTGGCAGGAGCAGAGATTCAGCCATGAGGTAAAGATAGCAGTCATTTGGTTCAGGTGGCAGGAGAGGAAAGAGAGGATATGCCTTCTGAGCAATGGAAAAACGAGTGTAAAAAGAGAAACTAGAAGACAAATGACTTAGACAATGCACACTGAAATTTCTTTTTCATAGGAAGAAAGGCAAGGGAACCATCTGATTTCATCTTAGCAAGAAAGGGATTCTTTTTTTAAAAAAAATGGATAAATTCCGGATGATCTTCCAGTTTCTTCAGTCCAACCAGGAATCATTCATGAACGGCATATGTGGCATTATGGCTCTTGCCAGTGCCCAGATTTATGTAGCTTTTGATTTCACCTGTCCATGTCTACCTGGTTATAATCTAGTTTATGGGATGGGTATCCTGATTGTGCCACCCATTGTCTTGTTCTTACTGGGCTTTGTGATGAATAACAATGTCTCCATGTTGGCTGAAGAATGGAGAAGACCCGTAGGGAAGCGTCAAAAAGACCCCGCTGTTCTGCGTTATATGTTCTGCTCCATGGCTCAGCGAGCTATGATTGCCCCTGCAGTTTGGATTTCAGTCACGCTGTTGCACGGTGAATGTTTTATATGCGCCTTCAGCACCACTGTGCCCATTGAGAAGTTAGGCAACCACAGTTATATACCTCCACCTGAGAAAGAGTTGAGGAGGATTCTAGCCCGGATTCCCTGCAAAGAAATATACAATGGACAAGAACTAATTGCCAAAGAGGTGGCAACTAGGTATCTGCGCTGTATCTCCCAGGTAAGTGATAAGTAGTAGTGATGGAACTGGAGTCAGCTGTTTGGCACAAAAAATGTTGTTGCTGCTATACTTCATCAGAAAATGGAAGTAACCTGAGTTTATAACATATCTTAGCCTTGTTCATATTCACTTACCGTGTAAGTAGAAATCTTCATATGTGCTAGTCCTGCATTCATATAGTAAATATTTATTCACTAATTCATTCATTCATTCAACTTATATCCTGCTCTTAATTACTGCCGAAGCACTACTCCAGATGGCTATATCTACAGAATATAGCATAGCAAAGAACATTTGCTTCCTTACTGTATTCATTTCATTTAGGGCTTTTTTTTTTCAACATGAAGCATGAATTAAAAAAGGTAGCTAAGAGGAAGAGTTAATTCCTGTTTATTAAACCCTTTCTACTTCCAAATGTACTTGCCATACTTCATTTTGAATTTGCAATTCAAATTTGTAATACAAATGCAGTTAAATATATCCAGTGACCTGTAGCCCAAACCATGTAAGTCAAGACAGGCTCTTCCTGTTGCTTGTTGTGTTCTACCTATATTTGTTCCTTGCATCCTGTAAGGGATGCAAATCTTCTTCAGGTCTTCACCTGGGAATGAAATAACAATTTGTTTTGACCATGTGTGTTCCTATCAATAATATACTGCCACCAACCTGTTTCTACTGGCACTGCCTGGCACTTTGGACGTCTCTCCTTCCTATGCTGTGTATTAACTGGGTAATTGTTTCTTTTCTCAGGCAAGGGATATTGAACATTTATTGGCATAAATGTAGATTGCAGCAGATCTTTATCTCAATAGAAATAGCCATTTCATTTTGCTTCTATGCAGTGTTAGTTGTTTGTTCTTATGTTTGGTATGTCAGGCAATGGATCCATTTTAAAAATTAAATTAAAAATAGCTAAATACTTAGGGCAATTGAGATATTTGAAATGCTAACTAGTTATTTAAGTATCCAGATACTTGATTTTGAAAGGCTCTTATTAGCATTACTAATACTAAAACAACACTTCAGTTTCATTATTATATAATGACCTGAATCCCATTGGTCGTCACATAAGTTCATGTAAGGTATCAGCTAATTGTAGCTAATTGGAGTGGTGCCAAGGCCATCTTCCTGATCATGCAAGCTGATTTAACAACTGTGATTCACTCCAACAACTCATCGATTCATTGCAATAAGTTATACAAACACCAAGAGGACGATGGCTAGCACATTATACTTTTTGATCCAATAGTGGCTGAAAAGTGCACTCTCTGTGGTGGGCCCTACAATGTGGGACCAACTTCCCACGCCTTGCAGCGTCCCTGTCTGCCTTTAAAAAAGCCTTGAAAACCCATCTGTTCAAGGAGGCATACGGCGACCTTTTTGTTTAATTTTTCCTTTCCTTTTCCCCCCCTTGTGCCGTCCATGCCATCTGTGCGGAGGGTATTGTACCCTCTCATTATTTTTTATTGATGCCTCTGATTTTATGTCTGTGTGTTGTGGCTTCTTTTTTACTGTACACCGCCCGAGTTCCGCTACGGAAGAGGGGGCGGTATATAAATATAATAAATAAATAAATAAATAAATAAATAAATAAATAAATAAATAAATAAATAAATTTTAAAAAACATAAAAAAGCAAAGAAGAAAAATCATGTATTGAGGATAAGCTGAAAAAAATACTGGATTTGCTGATATGGTGGAGAAAATTCTGTTCAGCCTCAAGCCACAAGTGACTCTAGCACACTCGCAATTACAGTACTGTACTGTGGTTGCTCATGTATTTTATACGGCAGCCTGACTCGGCATTGTGAGAAACATTCAAATCACAGGCCAGCTCAGTTTATTTATTTATTTATTTATTTATTTATTTATTTATTTATTTATTTATTTATTTATTTATTTATTTTGCTGTGCTAAAACATAAGAACTTATTAGCATTGCATTTGAAGGCAAAACAATCAATGTGTATCAGAAATGAGGCTGCAATCACATATCTGTTTGGGAAGGAACCCCATTGCCCGCAGCAGCAAATACTTCTCAGCAGACTAGTTTTTGTTTTCATTGTGAATCTTTCTTTTCTTGGAAACCAGTGTGACTTAAGACAGCAAAATCTAATCCTAGACCTAAAGTAACATGGCCTTAGCACAGAAGAAACACTCTGTTCTCCATCCACCCATACCCCCCCCTTTTTTTTAAAGGCTCATTGACAGAGTTCAGGAGCTTCAGGAGATGGAGCTCAAAGAAGGAATGTGTGTGGCAAGAAGCCTTGATCCCCAAATTTCAGCAGTGGCTAGAAATGTGTTTGCCTAGTAAAAACTAGTACACCAGCTGTTCCCATTTCTGGAGCCTGATCTGGCCATGGTGAAATGTGCCTTACTGAGATACCACTGATACAATGTTCTTGATGTGGGATTGCCTTTGGAAACGGTTTGGAAACATCACTGGGTCCAAGAGACCATGGCCAGATTGCTAACCATAACCAGAGATGGTTATAGTGAGAACAGAAATAACTTGCTACTAAACCTCATTGGCTCCTGTTCCATTTCCAGATATAACTCAAATTTGATCATGACTTTTAGTGTTCTATATGGATTGGGTCCAGCCAATGTGAGCCTGCCCAGGTCTAGAAAAGTCAGTTGTCTTGCCACCATCCTCTGACCTTGCTTTGAATGAGAGACTAGGATGAAGATGTCAGTGTTCATGGTAGGAGAGATTCTTGTCTAACATAATGATCTCAAACCACAAGAAAGGCTCTATAAGGTTATATAGATTGAAATTAGCATGCTAAATTGATATCCAAGTTCATTACTTCAAGGTGATGCAGTGTGATGTACAGTTTGAGGCACATTTCTTTACAGATCCCATCCCTTCCTGGACCCCCTCACCCATATACACATACACATCAGCCTACTATGTCATGACTGATTTGTTATTTCCACCCCATCTAGGCAATGGGCTGGTCCTTCCTGCTGTTGATGACCTTGTTGGCATTCCTTGTTCGATCACTGCGTCCTTGCTTTACTCAAGCTGCTTTCCTCAAGAGCAAGTATTGGTCCCACTACATAGACATTGAGCGCAAGCTCTTTGACGAGACCTGCACAGAGCATGCCAAAAGCTTTGCAAAGCTTTGCATCCAGCAGTTCTTTGAAGGCATGAACAAGGACCTGAGCATGGGCCATGCATACTTTCCTCAGAAGATGCCTTCAGAACCAGAAGAAGAGAAAGAAAAACTATTGGGTATCATGGATCAAAGGGCCATGAACAATGTTTTAAAGAACTGGCACAAATGTAAGCCTCCTTTGTGCCTCCACCAGGAGGTTATCCAAAACGGCTGGGTAGGAGAAATCACGCCCCCTCACCCACCTAGGAAAGAATATGCCACCTACTACAGCAAAGTCTGAGAGGGAGCGTTCAGTACAAGCAGAGAACATGCATCATCACTTTAAGGAAGACTGTTTGGGAGAACTCTTTCATCACCTGGGATCTTCAGGGATTCACAGCTTGTCAAGACAACCTCTAAAACATCTGTCCAAAAGTGTCTTTACCATCTCTTCCATGGGGTAGAAATAAAATGGAATATAAGAACGTTGTAGCCACTGCTCAGTATATGAACTGCCCTGAGAGAAAAAAATGTGAAAAGGTACATATGACAGTGGTGGTGATAGAAACCTTCCTTTTCCAAACCCTAAAAGACTGTTCAACCTTTGGCACATTCCCATAGATTCTTTATTACTTTGAACAGGAGTGTTCTTCCAATCGCAAAGGGTGAAGCATTCATCCCCGTTCATGTGTCTCAGCAACTGTGAAAAAGCAGCCACCGCTGTGAAAAAAAACCCACCAACTAAGACCTAATGAGTATGAAAGATACGAAACATGTTTCACCGATTTATTCCATTTTATCTATTTTTTGTAAAGACAAGACAGTGAGAGCACAGGGTTGATATCTCTTGATGAAGAAAAGAGAACTGGTAGCACAAGAGCATCTCAAGTTGGTTTCCTTTCCTTGCAAGGATGTCGCAAAACTGGCACAGACCCGTTTTTCAGAGACGCTAGAGGGCAGCATGAGTCAGCAAGCAACACATAACTTGACTATAGCAAGCAGAAACTGTTGTACCTTTTTGTTATTGCTGCTGCTTTTTATTTTATAGCTTTGACTTTTATAACTTGCTGTGGCAAAACCTATTATTACTTGTAATAACACAATGTGTTGAAAGATAGGCAGAAGCAGATTCTGTGTGTCTTAAAGCCAGTACAGTATTATGAATCCACCGAGAAGACGAGGGAGCCGTTTCCAAAGATTACATCATTGGCCGAAGTTAGCTGTGTGGTAACTAAATAAATCAGCAGCTGCTCTCTGGAGGGCTTCATTGTGTCTGATCTTTTGATAAACACAGGGCAGCTGCTCAAACTATCTTGGGCAATTCTTTTGAAAACGTGAAGACATCTGTTCATGACGTAACCTAGTTGGGTTCTTGTTCACTTCAATGTCTACAAAAAGAAATGGGTGCTATATTGGCATCGTAACTGGTATGGTAATGAGGAATTGGTATTGTACTGTAATTAGGGTTGGTATTGTAATGAGGAGCATGTGAGGTAAGGCTAACCTACATCTCAGACATCAGGGGACAAATTATACTTGTTTCCTTCCAGCTTTATCAAGTGGAATGGTCTGCTTTCTACATATGTGTTAGAATGACTGTCAGAAGGCAGTCATGTATTTTGAGAATGACCTATATTTGAAAAGATGGGCAATCCCAATCAAGTTTAAAGATAAGGGGTCCCAAGAAGAGAAGGGGGCAGCAAAGGGTTGAAGTTGCCTCTCATTAATTAGCACCTAGATATCAAACTGAACATAGATTAGCTAGTCACAGTTTTCTCTACTGCTGAGAGATTTATTTTCCATTTAAACTGGCACAAGTGCTTGTTATAAAGACTGGAATCATCATTATTGATGGTACTGTACATAATAGGCTCCTTAGCCTGAAGTTATGAGCTGCACAGCCCTTGTCAGGCCAACAGGAACAGGGTGGGTGGGGTGATGCCCAGAGTGTAGGAAAGGATGTTTCATCTATCCATGCTGTTATGGCCGTGTGTACTTCTTTCCCTCAGCCAGATGAGACTAGCATCTAGTTTTCACCAGGATGGCATATCTTTTTTTAATGCACACTTGTAGGCCTATTCACAAAAGCTCATTCCAAATAAAATTTCTTAGGCCCTTTGTACATGACCCCTAAACTCCACCGCAAATGGCTCCTAGCTCTGGAGCTTAAAATTGTTTCCCCACCAGCTCCGGAGTTTACAGATAATTAAGTGCGACCATGCCCACCTATGCGCGTCCCAGCGCACTTTTCAGGTACCTGCTCTCTGGAGGTGAAAATTCCTGATGCGGATATAACGTAGTGACTGCCCGGCTCTCCTTGCTTCTGTTTGTTCTTTTTTTTTGCCCCCCCCCGCCCCTTTAAGAGATCTGAATGCAGTGCCGGACAGCAGAACGGAGGTGAGCGGCATTCTTTTATTCCTTTTTTTCTCCCTCCCCTCACGCAGCCAGCAGCCAGGAGTGCGGAGGGGGTGGGAACGCAGGAACAGTGACAAACCCCTAAGATCTCTGGTCCGAATTTAAGTGACCAGCGGATCTTAGGGGTCGTGTGAAAAGGCCCTTAGTCTTTAAAATGTTTGTGTTTTAAAGATAGCTAAGATAGCTACTGCTTATTTCCAGTCTGTGTTATTTCAGACCACAGGTTCTCCTGCAGCTTGCCTCTAAACAATCTTTAAAGTAACTGAACACAGAAATCCAAATACCAGGGAAACACTGATGACCAAAGAGTTCTGAGGGAAGGAAGCTGCACAGTGGCACGTTACTATAATTCATGCATGAGGTGCGTATTACTGCAACTCGGGGCATGTGTCTGAATACTTTCCTTTTTAAACAATGAGAAAATTTGGGATGCAGAAGTACCTTTGCAGGAAGATGGGATATAATTTATAGATCTGGGTTTGGTTTTTTAAACGTAAATTCTAAAGTCATGGCTTTTTTTAAAATGCAGAATGGTTCATGCTTCTCCAATGGTTTATCTCATTTGGTTCCATGAACTACACCATGTAGATGAAACATTAGAATGGGGTCCAGTGCCTGGTTCTGTCATAAAACCCTCAATTTCAAAGCAGCAGCATGTTCTTTTGTTCATGTACTGTCAGAAGTTGTGTTCATTATAATCATCTGCTTACTCCCTTTGGTACAAGTTCAGCGGGTACTACAGGAATGCACAGAACACAGGAAACATTAAGACAAAGTCATACATGTATTTATTTTGACAAGGGGTGATGATATGCAGGCTTCGGAGTCATATTAGATCCCATAATGTTATTTCCTGCACAAATACTTTGCAACAGAAGCAAGTCACTTATTTTGCTACAAGTCTTGAAATGCTAAGAACACTTAGAGAAGTGGCAGAAAAGAAATTTAAAGGTAAATAAAGATTCATTATTTATATACCTGACCAAGTAGTTACTGCTTATTTTTCATTATAGACTTTCATCATGCATATACTTTTTAAAAATAGTAAAACTTTCTGAAGTTTGAATGTAATTCAATTTTTTTAAAAAAATCTGTGGAATATGGGACATTTTTTCCTCTACCCATTATTGAAAGCACCAAGAAATGGTTTAACATTGTGCCCATGCTGCCAGCAGGAAAAAGGATGCAAGCTTTACATAGCATACAGCAGTCAGAATGTTGACATCAGCATCAATCATACACTCATAGAATCATAGAATCATAGAGTTGGAAGAGACCTCAAGGGCCATACAGTCCAACCCCCTGCCATGCAGGAACCTCCATCAAAGTACTCCTGACATATGGCCATCCAGCCTCTGCTTAAAAACCTCCAAAGAAGGAGACTCCACCACCCTCCATGGTAGCACAGTCCACTGCTGTCATGAAGTTTTTCCTAATCTTTATATTGAACATCTTTCCTGTAGTTTGAACCCATTGCCCTGACATCCTTTCAAATATATAAACATAGCTATCATATCCCCTCTCCACCTTCTTTTTGTAAGGCTAAACATTCCCAGCTCCCTAAGCCGCTCCTCGTACAACATTTCTTCCAGACCCTCAACCATCTTGGTCACCCTCCTCTAGACCCATTCAAGGTTGTCAACATCCTTTTTAAATTGAGGCACACAGAACTGGACACAGTACTCCAGGTGGGGTCTGACCAGAGCAGAATAGAGTGGGACTATGACTTCCCTTGATCTAGATCAGTGGTTCTCAACCTGTGGATCCCCAGATGTTCCTGGACTGCAACTCCCAGAAATCCTGGCTAGCTCAGCTAGTGATGAAGACTTCTGGGAGTTGCAGTCCAGGAACATCTGGGAACCCACAGGTTTGGGTCTGACCAGAGCAGAATAGAGTGGGACTATGACTTCCCTTGATCTAGATCAGTGGTTCTCAACCTGTGGATCCCCAGATGTTCCTGGACTGCAACTCCCAGAAATCCTGGCTAGCTCAGCTAGTGATGAAGACTTCTGGGAGTTGCAGTCCAGGAACATCTGGGAACCCACAGGTTGAGAACCACTAATCTAGACACTATGCTTCTGTTGATGCAACCAAGAATCACATTGGCTTTCTTGGCCGCCACGTCACACTGCTGACTCATGTTCAATTTGTAGTCAAAAGTTAAGATGGTTTACATCATACCCTCTTGTGCTGTCTATAATTCACAAAAAGATTTCAGCAGGGGAAGATCCAAAATTTGATTCCTTTTTTCAACAGAGAATCACTTTTCACCAAAACACAAAACAACTGTCAGGCCATTAATTATAGGACATTTTGGAGGTCTGGCAGTTAAGACATGGCAACTGGACTTCTTTTTCTTGAGAGATAGAAACGTTTCACTGCTCATCCAAACAGCTTCATCTGTTTGGATGCGCAGCAAAATGTTTCAACCTCTTAAGAAAAAGAAGTCCAGTTGCCATGTCTCAACTTCCAAATAAACTCACCTGGATGATTGAGAATCTTCACAAACATTTTGGAGGTCATTAACTCATAAGTCACTACACTCCAGAAATGACAAGAAAATTCTGTAGTTATTTCTAACAAAATTGTATCCTGATTCCCTAAAACACATGGTAAAATGTCTTTTTTTCCAGAGGATTATCACTCCATTACTATCTTTAAAGCAAGCATTTTTAAAACTCTCCTAGCTTCTTTTCATATGGCCTGTGACTTTTAGTTGCCCTCCAGCTATCCAGAAGACCAGTATGTCAACCCCACACAATTGATTCTTTTCAAGTTAAAAAAGGGGAGTTAGGGCCAGCAATTCCCTTTCAAGATAAGGAAGATTTATCTTTTCAATTTATGTGAGATGAGTTTTAAATCTGGGGTAGTTTGGAGTCACCTGTTTCTCAATGGAGAAATGAAACAATTTGACATTTAAAACAATATAGGTTCAAGGGCTTTTTTCCAAACTTCCCAAAATTTGGCACAGTGCAGGAGCAAACTGTCTCCTACAACTGTGTCAAATCTGGTGATAATCCAAAGCTCATCTTAAAAGTTATAATTTTAAGTTTGAGTTGCCCTCATTTTTACAATGGCCTTACCTGCTGCACAACGACAGTGTTGCACTTCTGAGCAGCTATAATGTGTATATTATGGATTTTTCTTATCATGTACAGTAGTTTTTAAAATCCTATCATAACAGTGGGTCTCCGTATATATTGGCTTTTACTTCAACAAAATGAGTCGGGGATAGAAGAGGAACTAGAAAATATTGCAACAATGTTTTCAATGTGCTACTCATTTTATGGTTTATTTTACATCCCCCCCAAGCACTTTGAAAGATATGTTCATTGATTTGCAAGACTTGGAGGGGGGGGGAACCCACTAAAGTGAATTTAATCAACCAGTCATCCTCATTCAATCAACATTCTCTATACCAACATGTCCTCATAAATTATGAACCTATATATAACACAACCAGGCAGCGTATTGTCAGAGTGCGAGTGTGTCCTTCCTGACATGCAAAATGAGCAGTGAGCAGTGAGCTCATTGTGAAGTTTATTCATTGTATTTTGCTCAGGTGCGCAGCCTTTAGTCAAAGATCAAATGTGGAAAACCTGCTCTTCTTGTTTGTGGCTAGAGATGCCTATGGCCTGTGCGGATGGGCTGGTTCTTTGTGCTTCAATGGTGCAGTCATCTTTTTTTATGGGGAGGGGGGTTGAGATAAGTATTGTAATACATTATCTCCCCTTGCCTCTGTTACCCAAACCTCTTGTCTGCCTTGGGTGCTCTGACAATCATGACTTTCTAAGGACAAGCTTGCATGCCAGCTCCAACTTTTCTGTCGCTCCTGCTTGGAGTCTGAATGGCATGTTTTAAAATGTCTGTATATGGCAGTCAGTGCTCCTTCTTGTTTCTCTTCCAAGAAGCACGACAAAGACACTAGAGTTTGATAACACAACCAAATCACAGAGCCTGCTGGATCCTGGGTTTAGAGGGGGCTTTTTCAGATCAGAAAGGACTTCTTTAATTTTCTGTACAAGCACTTTTCCCTCTCTTTCTTCTAAATTAGGGTAAGACCCAGAAAATCACTTTTCAAAATCTGGTTTGAGATTGAAATATATTTGCATAGACAAAGGATGGGTTGAGAATGATAGTAAAGCTTCTGGTGCCGCTGCCTCTGCAGATCGGCCGTGATAACTCTGAGGGGATGAGGAAGGACTACTTTTGTCACTCTTGTCTTGGGTGAACAGGATACTTCAAGTAAAGCCTACGTTAGCCCCACCTCAGGCTTGGACTATGTCTACCCACACACTCCTGCTGTGTGGGTAGATATAGGTGCAGGTCAAGGCTCTGCTTGTGATTCCCTCCTGCTAAAACACTCAACTTCACACTCCCAGAGGAACGGGGGGATAGCTTGGTTCATAAACAGCCTGATTGTCTCTTTCCTGCTGCGAAAAGAGACCTAGACATATGGATTATTCTGTGAGAAAAAAAAGACAGATGATTGGTGGTCTTGGTTACAGGACTCATGCCAAGACAAAAGAGAACATTCCTAGGGTGCCCTGAGTCACAAGTCAGTAAAAAAATATCCAAGTTAACTCTGAGTCACTGGTGCAACTGAAGTCCAGCTTGACAGCAGGTCCTGTGACTTATACTCCCACCCCTGATTTTGGTGATGCTTGTATTTCTTATTTGAGGATGTGTAAGTAGCCACCCTTCCCCCACCATCCCGAGTTAGTTTCCCAGGGTTAAGAGTAGAGGCTTTGATTGGTAAATATAACTAACGACTCTTTTCTCATTTTTAAAATTAAATTATTCAGGGAGTTATTTGGTATGAAAAGACACAAGCTGAACACCAATATAACCATGGACATGGCAGGCAGGATATGGCATGGCATGCCATTTTGGTATGAACCTCAGTTGCGAGGTCACACCCAGGACTGGACAATCTGAAAGCACAGTTCAGACCATTCCTCTGAAATAACTGACCGTTGCTTGGTTGAATATTTCAACAAAACAACACTGACTTCTGTTTATTATCTTTCTCTATATATTTGTAATCAGTAATCTGTGAAAAATACAAAGCACAGGGCATTTCAGGGTTACTAAACATCGTGCTTTTCTGCTTAAGAGTGCTTTCCCCCTCTCTTTAGGTCTGCTAGCAGTGAGCAGTTATGAAATGAAAGTTAACAATATGCAGTCAAAATTGTCCGCAGGAGTCCACCGGAAGCAGACTATTGAGACCTGTTGCTGAAAGCCTGTAAGAAGTTATTTTTGTACAGTATCCTGTCTTTGATCTATTCAACTCTCAGTAAACTGAACTTTTTTTCTTTCTCTTACCAATGTCCCAGAGTGAGCTACTGAGACTGTAAGTGCCAGTTGATGAAACAATAAGGGGTGGTCTCATCTGGGCAGACCAGAAGCTAATTCTGCTCTTTAAGTACCTGCACTTCTTCTACATAGCTATATGTTTTTAACCAAAATTGAGAACTCTGCAATATTATGGATACCTACACTGCAAATTAAACCATCCTGTAAGTTCAATAGGCCTTTATTCTTGGATAAACATTTCTTTTTGGAGCTTGGGAAGCTATTGTCGCTGTTCTTCACTCAAGCAGCTGAAAGCAAAACTATTTTATTCTGCTGAGACATCTTGACATAGTTATGGTGCATTTCATTTTTTTCCACTGCTCATTTTCCCCCTTAAAGGCACAATGTTTTTTCTGGAAACCACAGTACAAAGCTGGCCTTTTCGTTTCCTCCCTCCCTGCTCTTGCTGTCCACGCCTGTACAATCCCCACCCTAACTGAATTTCTTCCTGTCCCTAGTCACATGAAAAAAAACTACCCGTGTACAAGCAAAAGTAAGTGGTAGAAATCAACACACTCGCTCTTTTTAACAATTTTTTTCTGACAGTGGCAATTTCTGCATCTGATCTCATCCCCCGTCCCCGTATGCAAGACCAGCAGATCCACCAGGCGTAAATTCAGAGCCCGACATATGGTGAGTTGAAGACACACAGGAAATTGGTTGTGTATTTTTTAAAAAGAAACTGTGTTTCAATTTGGTTTAAGGAGAATCAAAGTTTTCTAAAAAGAAAAATAATATGCCACAACATAAGCAAAGGAAGATAACCATTTACAGTGCAATACAAAACGTCCTCCCACTCTCTAAACTGGAGAGTTATTATTAGCTTTGTTTTAAGCAGGAAAGAAGTTTGTCGGCGTTCATACATAAGAACTACAGCAAATTAGTATTATCTGCCTGCTTTCCCCACACTGTCAAGTTGCCAAAGCCTTTTTTGTTCGGGAAGTATCAAATGGAAAGCCTAGATGTTGGACATGCAATCCTCTGTATGCTATAATTCTTGGTTCTCTCTATATATGACTAGAGACTGGAACTTTTTCCCATCATCAAATGAATAAGATTTCAATATTATGTGGGCTTTCTCTTTTGATTCCTGCATGGCTTCTGCTTTCTATCAATTGAAATGTATCTGAACAAATCTAAAACTCTCGGGGTGGGGGGTTGCCCTCCTTCCTATTCTTTGGTGGCTTTCAATATTTCAAGCCTTATTCCAAAGGGTGGGGGTGCCAGGTGCCAGGGTGAATTGTGTGTTTTCTCATATTGTTCAAAGTGGCTTTGTGGCATTATGGGTAAACAAACTAATCCATTGGCATTAAAGATTGCTAAATGTTGCATTCATGTACTCCTAAGAGTTACAATGTAAGGGATGTAGGCCAGAGAAGGAATGGGAGACCCAATCGATTTTGTTCTTTACGCTTCCAAGCATCTTTTGCCTAATATAACCAAGGCACCAGACCTGATGCCTGGATGCCCGATTTAGAGAGCTGATAGGGATTAGTCTCCAGAGGATGTGACTCACGCATAAATGTAGAAAAGAACTTGCTCATTCAGTCTCTCTCATTTTTTGTTATTTGAATTGCCACTGGCAAGGCCACTGTACAGGGGCTGCTGATGCACAAGCATTCAGGTTGAAGCAATCTTAAATTAATAGATTGATAAACTAATTCAGTCCACTAATTCTTATGACATTGGTAAGAGCCAATATTTCATCAGTGAGTGATCTGAAGGGGGGAATGTCAGCTGCTGCACAGATCAGAGGAACCTACTGAGTCAGCCACTATTCCTGGTCAGAGAGGGAACCTATGGCTAGTTTGAGGCAGGATCCTAAACTTGCATACCCACTGAATCATTTGGAAATTGTGAGTGGTGAGTCACTGCTTAAATAAACACAACTGATTTTTTTTTATTAAACAGCTGTCCTGCAAGCCTTGGAACAGAATCCTTTAGCCCTTAAGCATCAGGTGGTCCCCAACAGCCAGCTCTATGTTACTGCCTTCCCTCTTGCTCCTGAGTATATTGCATTTCCTAATTGTAGGTGTTGGAAATTTTCTGACTGCTCCACCAGCTGTAGGCCAATAGTCTTTAGTCTGAGGCTATTTTGAACCTGCAACAGTGCTGCTATACTGTAGTGTAGGGTGGCGGGAATATATATTTCAAATGACCTTTTCTTCTGAATGTGACAGAGAGCTTTTTGGCTTTTCCATAAACTACTAGTATTTATTTATTAAATGTATTAGGTGTTGTTTCATAAAACAACAAACAAATAAGGCTCAAAACAAATAGTAATAAAAACACAAAGTAGTTAAAATAAAAAATAGTAAACATATTCTTTGCTATCTACCTCAAATATACGAGTTGGTTGTTTTAATATACTGTACATGTTTATTCACATTGTTTTGATTATATCAGTATCAGATAATCAACTAAATGTGCATATTGAATAGAAAACATGTTTATTTTTATTGTATTGGTTATATCAGATAAGTATCAGATAGTTAATCACCTCAAATAATGACAGAACAATATTAGGAAAAAAACACCCACTATATTTGAATGGAAACCTCTGTTCCAAATTGGCATTAGTGTACCATGACACATAGTAAGTATACAGCAGTGTGCACAGAAAACGTGCATGCACCACACCTTTTATCTTTTGGCAGACTGATTTATTGTTGAGGATGTTCCCATGAGGTTATATAAGATACAAATATTCTCAGGCTGTTTGAGCATATATAATCCTGTCAAATATTTGGAAATGTGAAGAACAGAATACTTTAAAAGCTTCTAACACATTCATAATTAATATTAATTCTCATTGCCCCTTCCCCAAATCAGAGAATTGTTTAAGAGAAGCAGTAGGGTACTGTTTGAAAGGCCATACCTCCTGAGGAAGCTTAAATTAAAACAAAAGAAAAAAAGAGGCCCAAATAAAGTGTATACCACACATCAGAGAAGGCATAAACAAGCCTAAAATGAGGACAGAATTGTTAAAAATAGAAGTGAGAAGACTATAAAAGGCAAGAGAATTTTCGTTTTTAAAATATTTGCTCAGTGATGAAGGAAGGAAAGGCTCAAAGACTGCCAGGCCATATGTAAATGGTCACGGCGGCAATGGGGAGGAGGTGGGGGGATAGAATAACACTCAAAATATAAAAACGGCAGAGTTAAAATTCCTTGCAGTGAAGGACTGGGATTGATAAGTAGCCCTATAGTGGTATGGCTCATGAACAAGTTGAGATAAACGACAGACAGTAAAAAAAAATCTGCCTACATCTCTCTCGCTGTTGCTGCAATTTCAAGCAATTAGCATCTTGATAGTCATCTTACCTTAAGGATGCATTGCCACTTGTCTATTGTGGTTTTGTTTCATTTGGAACAAGGTATCTGGAAATTTTACTGGAACGTTGCAACATACAGTATATGTCTGTTTACAAATTCACAAGCTCAGTACAACTTCAAGACATAAAGCATTCCAACATATCTTCCCAAATTTACTGTTCCTGTTTTTGGTGGTGGGTGGGTGGCTAGGCAACACCTTCTGTTTAATGTTTTTTTCTCACAGACTGACTAAGCCTTTTTTTTCCATAAAGACACCAGGATTATCATATTCTTTAGGGTAAAGGTGGCAAAATGTTACTTAGAATCTACTGGTACACCTCTAGGTGATCTGCAATATAAAATGCCTCCTTTCGTCTTCTCTAAATTGCATTGTTGAAATGTAGAAAGCTTGGGTAGAATCTGGAGTATATTTGGAAAGACTGTGAGCTGCATTCAGTCCTGGTATTCAACACCCTGGGCTTGAAATTTCCCAGGATCCAGTCAGTGAATTACTAGCATAAAAAACCAAGTAGGTCTCACAAAATTAAAAGTCTGTGGAATTATGATGAAAGAAGAAAGACATGTCATCTTCTGGAAAAATTGTTGGCTCTTTTAAAGGCCAAGTAAAATTCTTAACAAAGGAATATTGGATGATCACCAAGGTGACCTCTTGCACTTGTTGAATCAGTTTGTTGTTGTCATATAATGTTTCATTGCTTCCTGTATGTGGCAGCCCTAAACATTTTTGAGGTGTGTTTACCATTGCCATTCTTTCTGAGATGGCTGAGCGGAGATTTGCACTCAACTCCTTCAAGCCGTAGTCTAATGCTGTTCTCACATTGGTACCAGATTGACTGACCTCTGTTTAAGAGTCAAGAATCTCAGGGACCACCACAGGTAATGCTGGACTAGGTATCAGGCTTTCTGTGATGGAGAAGGGAATGGTTATGCACACAACCACTACTTGTCATAGTTCATAATTCCAGTGGTGGTCAGATTACTGTGGAAACAGAGGTAGCAAGCAAACAAGAAGTCCTTCCCTGGGAAGCAGATCTGTTATCTAAGATGATTTCTTCACTTGCTTACGACAAAGTCAAGAACTGAAAGAGAGCTCAGTGGCTTAAGCCTCTGGCTGCAACCAGAGGTTGGGAGTGTGGTTTTCCACTCTGCCTCCTTGACAGGGCCTGGACGTAATGACTCATAGGATCTCTCTCAGCTCTGCAGTTCTAAGATTGTAGTTGTTATTATAAGGTGTGGGCCTGCTAGATGCAGTATATTTAGCTTAACCCAACAAAAAAAGTTAAGTTCCTGAATATTGCTTTCTTTGCAAACTATTTATTTGTATGAAAAACTGCAATGAGATAGGCTTGTATCTTCTTCCCTTGGCCCTTAAAATCTGACATGGTATTTGTAGGCTTGGGACACATTAGAGTGGCCCCTTAAAACAGTTTTTTCCTACTCGACTGAGACATTCTTAATTTGCCACATAGCAGATTACTTGTGTGTATAAGATAATTTTTTAGCAAATGCCCTTTCCATTCTTATTTTCTTCGCTACACAGGTGTCTTTAGTCATGCCGACACTGGACACATGCTGACACTGGACACAGTGACACATTACAGACACCAAAACAGTGCACTGGCTACACTGGTTGTGTCACCCTGAGTGATGAATTCAAGTCATCCTTGTTCTTCCCACTGAGGCAAACTTGCCAGACAATAACTAGTTGCTCCTCCTAATACCATCAAAGCATAAGCCCAACCCATGCAGACTAATATAGTAGTAAACCAATGTTAACATATTCATTTGGGTAGTAATGATATTCCAGTCAGAGAAGAAGAGACATAACAAGTGAATGGCATCAGAACAAAATGAGGATCTGTCTCATGCTCACACAACGTTGGCAACAAAGGAGGACAGAAATGGAACCCAAGTTAAAGAGCACTACTTTCTCCACTCAAGTAACTTCATTTCTTCATCATAACTGCAAAGAAACTCCAGGTAGACTTTAACATTCTTGGCAGAAAGCTGATGGGGAAGGTAAGGCATCTTGATTTCTCTGTTACAAAGTGCCAGAGGCAGGTGAGAAAAAAGAGACTCAAGTGGTGGAAGTCGGAGGAGGCTTGTTCACCACATGCAGGAATGTCTCATATTTCCTCATTTCTAGAATGATAACTGAAACCTCCTAGTATGCAGATAGATATTAGAACAGTGGTTCCCATCCTTACCTCAGGTCCCCAGATGTTTTGCACTAAAATCCTCAGAAGCCTTCACTATTAGCTGTGCTGCCCAGAATTTCTGGGAGTTGTAGTTCAAGAACGTTTGGGGACCAATGTTGAGAACCACTGGATTAGAGGATATAACATAGGTAAAATGGGAGTAATGATGTACTCCAATGGTGGCCAAACTTTGGCTCTCCAGAAGATTTGGACCACGACTCCCACAGTCCTTTGTCACTGGCAATACAAAGGCTTGAAATTCTGGGAACTGTGGTCCAAAACATCTAGAGGGCTGAAGTTTGGCCACTACTGATGAACACCTTTGCAAGGATGTTTGACAGTGTATATTTTTGAAAGTGCATGATTTGTGATAATTAGCTCTATGGAGTACATTATCTATTGAAATTCCATCAGTCTCTGTTTCTATTGTTGCCTATTTCCTTCCTGGAATAAATGCTAAACATTTTTAAGATATTACATTTCAATATATGTAATACTCTGGAGACCCATTGCCCCAATAAGACAAACAGGAATAAAGAGTTAATCAGGAGTTAAGGTGGGAGAGATGGGCTCTTGGCAGGCAGTGGGCATGGGAGCTGGTGCAGCCTTCTGACACACAACGGATTTCTGGAAGACAATCTCAGTTAGGTTCTCACTGGTCCATGCAAGTTCCTTCACCTATTTACAACAACATCAGTGACATTGTCTCTAGTAGGATGCCCTCTCTGTCTCCTTGGGCAGCAAAATAAGCTGGATCCATTTGCCTGTCCTAGATTACTGGGGATCTACCATCTCCAAACCAACTGTGTGCTTGTTGCTAGTTCATCAGGACCCTTGGCTTGGCAAGCCTCCCAGTCAGCTGTTTCTAGTGCCTTTTCCCAATAGCCTGTCCTCTCTTTTTTGTAGATCTCTCTTTTGTTTTCCTCCTTGAGCAGAGAAATAACCTTATGGGCTTCAGCTATTTCCTCAGCATCACCCTACTGGGAAAATGCAGGTGGGGAAGTCTGGGGGAATCACGGCCTGCTCTGGGTAGGTCCATCCTTGAGAATGGAGTCCTTGCTGGTCTCACAAATATTATAGGAAGAATTGCTCTGCCTTTCTCTTGTGATATCCAGACTGCAACTTGTAAAATGGAAGCAGAATAGGAACCAGGCATGGAACAGTGAGAACCAAATAGGATAAAGGGCAAAGTGCGTAGAAGTTTCATAGTATTTACTGAAACAGTATTGTTAGATTGTTACTGTAACTCTTTGCCGGCCATTAATGTGTTTAACTCCTAATTGTTCATAATCATCATAATGATTCTATTGTTGCAGGTCATGAAACGCCAGGCATCCTACTTCTTGTAGATATTTCTTCCACCTCACAACATAAAAAGTGGATACAGAAAAGGAAAATGGCAGCTTTCATTGCTGAAAACTTCCGCTTCCTCTCCCTCTTCTTCAAAAGTAAAGATGTGATGATATTCAATGGCTTGGTGGCCTTGGGCACGGTTGGGAGTCAGGAGCTGTTCTCTGTGGTTGCTTTCCATTGCCCATGCTCCCCAGCCAGGAACTACATCTATGGTCTGGCTGCCATCGGCGTGCCTGCTCTGGCCTTGTTTGTCATTGGTATCATTTGGAACAACCATACTTGGAACCTAGTAGCTGAGTGCCACAAACGAGGAACCAAAAACTTTTCAGCTGCTGCCAACTTTTTGATCTGTGGGTCTGTTATGGGACGGGCAGCAGTGGCTCCTATCACCTGGTCAGTGATATCACTGCTCCGTGGAGAGGCCTATGTCTGTGCATTGAGTGAATTCCTAGATCCTACCTCCCTGAGCAACTTTCCACCCGGCTATGGAGCAGATACCATGGCCAGGTTCCCTTGTCATGATCTGCCAGTCAACGTGACAAGTTTCAAGGATGAAGTTATACGGCGATTGAAATATGAGTCTCAGGTATTTTATTTTACTTACTTGTCCATATGAAATGAAAAAGGAGTGTGACATCTCTTGCCTGGGATGTTAAGAAAGTTGTTTCCATTTCCACATTGTGTTTGGCACATTTCTATATGATACACACCCAAGGAGCTGTTAATTCATGAATTTATTATGATGAAGTTAATTGTATTGCCTCTGTTGACTTAGCTGATTATTATGCATGTCTGCCTCATTGGCCTAGATTGTCATTCCTCTTGGATTCCTATTTTTTTAGTGAAATGGTTTCTTTCACTTCTATTAGCATAGGGGTTATCCTGTTTGAGGCTGGTGGAATTTGTAGCCCAACAATCTGCAGGTCATGAGACTACTGAAGGCTGATTTTTGTTTCTTCAGGAATTTTATAGCACGCTGTGAACCTTTTAGGTTTGTGTAAAACTTTAGTTTTACAGTCTAAAGTTTACCATGTCATAACACACTCCCATTTAATTAGAATGATCTCTGTGTTATGCCCATCTGCATTAGTCATCAACATTTAGCCTCTAGGCTCAGCTTCTTTTGCAGCTGTACCAGTCCAACCAGCCAAAAGCAGGACGGCTGCATTGCAACCCCTTGTTTACTTGAGAAGATCCAGTGAGTTCATTAAAACTTTCCCACTAGCAAGTCTGCAGAGGACCGCAGCCAACAAACAGTATAATAAAACCAATATGGTAGTCAAGCTAAGAAAAATAGATAGGGCTTGAAATTTTTAGTTTCTTGGACTACCAGTACCCAGAATCATACAGCTGGTATTTGAATATATCCATTCTGCTTTGTTGCAATTAATCTCATGTTGCATAAGGACCTAAATCTGTGTAAATAATTTGTTAGTATCTCTGGAGACAATAGTTAGCAGTGGTGATAAATGCATTAATAACAACAGGGTGGCATTAGCACAGAGTGAAAAACCATGAAAGGGGGAAGAGGCTTATGGCATGCCCACTGGCCCCACACTTCAAGGTTTATTTTCCCCCTAATCGATCCAGAAAGCTACCTGCAAGGTTTGATCGTTTTATGCAAAGAATTTAGCAGAGCACCGAAAAATTACTTTTTTGGAGTACACATTTCAGGATCTCCCCCACCCCCACCCTGTCCATGCCCATCTCTGGAAGATTCTGGGAGCTGAAGTGCAAGAACAAAGCAAAACAAACATATTTTCCAGCTTTAGGTTTGCATGTGTAATGGCATCAGACTTCATTGCTGAATAAAGTGGCTTGGGATCTTTACCTTAATTTCTTTTCTTTTGAAGAGATGTTGGGGTTATTTTTAAAAGATGATGGTGCTACATACCATTACATTTGTCTTTTAAATCCTGAGATGGAGAAAGCTGATTGCTCAAAATGTACAATGATTTACTTTGAAATAAAAAGAGAGAGCCATGTGGCCATTACAAAATACAAATGCAAGACGAGGCTATAGGTGATACCTTTATAGGCTACTAGTAAAAAAATTGCAAAAATCATTTAAAAATTGTGGTTATTGCCCACAAAAGCTTGCAATGATTTTTTTATCTTTTTATTTGTGACCTATAAGGATATCATCTATATCCTAGTCAATGATTTACTTAGCCTTCTAGTTTCTTAATCCAACAGACATGAGTTGGGTATAAGTGAAAGCCTTTAGATGCATTTAAAGCATCTTTCGAGATGCTAGTCAAAGTACTCCAAATATAGATTCCTGCCAACTACTGTAACGTTCTGGCAAGCCCACACCCTCTTTAGTATCCTGTCCCTCAATCACAGCATTAGAGGCGGCTTCAGGTTTCATAACAGCATTTTTATTAAATAATGATGAAACGTAAGGTAACCCAACATCTTTGTCTCCCAAGATTTGCTGCCTGAGGGTAGAATGTCCTTTTTCAGTAGTTTCAACTTCCCTTTCAGATGGATATTTATAACCAGAGAACGGTAAACCCCTGTCAACCCCTGAAGATGGGGTCTTATTATACAAGCATCTACTGAGGGATGAGACATCTAGCTTATTGCCAGTTACCAAGCCAGCATGCTTGGGTCCTTGTGACATCTGATTGGGCATTGTTTTGTCCCAGGACTGGTCCCACGTGAAGACAGACTTTTTAGGCTTTGTAATTAGGGTTTTCTCCTCAAAATCTTCCCTATTTCTTCCTGTTCCCTTTCTTCCCTCTCCCTCAGCTCTACATTCTCCTGCCTCACTCCTTTAGCTCCGCCCCTTCCTTTTCCCGCCAAAACACCATCCCTAATTGTCATTCCAATCTAGGGCTTATTTTTGATTCCATATTCAAACCAATTATTTTATATTACTTATATTTATTACTTCCCCCTGGTCTATCAAAATACACAGTCTCTTCAATATTTTCTTTCAGGTTCTTGAAGGTGTACAACCTCTGATCTTCTCTTCACAATTTCCTCAAATATATATATAACAATTTCATTTAGAACGAATTAATTCCTTTATACAAGGTACCATATATATACACTCACACACACACAGTGATGCCTTGTATAAAGGAATTAATTCGTTCCAAATTATGTTAAGCAAATTTTTCTTTATACAAATCCCCATAGGAATGCATTAAAAATGGAGTGATCCCATTTTTATGTTGTACGGATTTTCCCCATAGGCGATTATGTTAAGCAAATTTCCCCTATCTCTGGAATTTTTATGTTGTACAAATTTTATGTTATACAAGCTGTTTGTTATACAAGGGTCCAATGTAATTCATTCCAAATTAAATTATGTTAAGCAAATTTTCCTTTATACAAATTTCCCATAGGATTTGATTGAATATATATACAAACTGTATTTGGAAATGAAAAGTTTGGGGAAAATACAGTTGGGTTGTCTAGGTCATCAGTTATCCTTACAGATAAAAATCAGCAGAATCTTTGCAAAGAATAACATGTCATCCCCTTTCAGTGCATTGCAGAGGTAGGAACAGGTGCTCCCCTCAGAGCTTAAATGCAGCCCCCTGCTCTCCTAGTCTCTAACTGGTTTTAATTTTGGATAGCTGAAAAATCCCTTTGTGCCCTCTAGAGCTTGCAGATAACATGTTTGCTGTGTTTGGAGAACACTTCCCCAAGCACCTTTGTTTCCTTGAATTCCCCCAAATATTTCAAAATACAGTATACATATCCATTATACAATGCTAGGCAAATTTTCAATATGTTTTCCTCCATTTTGCTGGGGGGGAAATGGGGGATCAGGTGTGGCCAACCATTTTTCAGGGATGGGTTGGAGCAGTCCTCGGACTCTAGAATTTGTCCACCTCCCCAAACTGAGTATCCTCTAGACCAGAGATGGACAGGCATTACATGAATCATAGAATAACACATCTGGCAGGCGCCATATTAAGGGCAACTTAAGCTCCAGATCCAAACTGAATCAAGCCCTGCCTTGCTTTTGCTTTGTCTTTCCCTTTCAGCTTTTTGGGTGGATGCTCATCGGTGTGGTTGCAGTTCTTGTGTTCATCACCAAGTGCCTGAAAAACTGCTGCTCACCTCTCAGCTACCGCCAGGAGGCTTACTGGCGCCAGTACCGCACCAATGAAGACAAACTTTTCCAGCGCACAGCTGAGATACACTCCAAGATTGTTGCTGCCAACAATGTCAAGAATTTCTTTGGTTTTGTGTGTTTAGACAAAGAGGAGCAAGAGCTGATGAAAGAGTTTTCTGTGATGAATGTACAGCCCAAGTCCCAGTGGGATGCTGTCACTGGAGTCGATATCTATCGAGAGAATAATGGCTTCCCTCTCTACAGTCGTCTCCACAAATGGGCCAAAAAAATGATGGGAAACAATTTAGGTCCTGACAGCCAAGAAACAGCTTTCCTAGCTGTTTCTTAGATAATAGGGACTGCAGTTTGATATACACTTTATAGGGAATAAGTCCACTTAACATCACAGGACTTATTTCTAAGTAGACGTGCATAACATTGCATGCCAGCAATTATATATCCATATTTTAAGTTATGTCCATTTTATCTATGGGCCCAACTCTTTCGGCTCAAGAACCTGATCTTGCATCATCAAAGATTATATCTTAGATGAAGACCTTGAAGGAGGAAAAAAAGAGCAATGTTCACTGCCAAACTTGGGAGCTACCATCTAATAGGATCACAGAAAGCTGTCAGAAAGAAACAACTATCTCCTTCTGCAACAGAGAGAAAATAATGAATCTAAAGAAAGCAGGAAAAGATGGGGACAAGTCTTGTTGCTCAATATACAGATGAGTTTAACTGGATGCTTAAAGCAAAGCAAAGTGTTCTGCTTATATACCACCCCATAGTGCTTCAAGCACTCTCTGGCCAGTTTACAATTTGATGATGTAGGGTACATATTGCTCATCTCCAGCAAGCTGGGTACTCATTTTACCAACCTCAGAAGGATAGAAGGCTGAGTCAACCATGAGCTTGCTACCTTGGATTGAACCCCAGGTTGTGAGCAGTTTTAGCTGCAGTACAGGCATTTAACCACTGTGCCATGAGGCTCCTTAGTCATACAACCAGAAATGCTGTTATATTTTCCTTCTTTTTTGGGGGGGGGAGATATGTTATAGAGCAGCTTTGCCTTTATCAGATTTGCCACACTTCCTTCACAATGGCACACAACTTCATAAACATCAGATGGCTCAGGAGCAGATATTTTTCTGCCTCTCCAGGGATTCCATGAAGAGGCAGATAAGATGTGCCCACTCTGCTTCTTCACAATGGCAGTTGCTGTCCTCTCCTCTGCTGGACTTGGCTCTTTAAAGAACTATACTTAATTACTGTCTTTAATGGGCAGTTTTGTTCCCTCAGAGACCCATACAAAATACGGGAAAAGCCCTTCCCCCCTTTGTATAGATTTTGCACATTTACCTACTTAGCATACATTGTGAAGAATAAAAACACATTTCAGTCTGTGGTGCTACCAGTATACTGTATAGTGGATCTTATAACAAGCTTCAGTAGTTTGGTGTCAGTTTTTCACAACAAAATAGATGTATGTATTCAGCTGAAAGATGATCTCAAAGAGACTACTATCTGAATAATAGGACTGAAGTTCTCTGATACAGAAGACACACTTTATAACACTAGTACTTTTTATCTTTAAAATGATACAAATCCAAATATTTGGTGCACTAGAGGATTCTGTCAGAAATGAGATACAGTATATCCAATGATAAAGTGCTACGGAGTGAATTATACATGCCTCATACTACCCTCATACTTAAATATAGGTTTTCTCTTAGTGTGTTAGAGGAGCTCATCCTTCCCTTATTGCAACGACAGAATTCACAACAGACATGAATTGGGTGATTCACAAAATGACATTTGTGAAGATTCTCAGTCATCCAGGTGAGTTTATCTGGAAGTTGAGTCATGGCTACTGGACTTCTTTTTGAGAGATAGAAACGTTTCGCTGTTCATCCAAACAGCTTCATCATTCAGACCGATGAAGCTGTTTGGATGAACAGCGAAACGTTTCTATCTCTCAAAAAGAAGTCCAGTAGCCATGATTCAACTTCCAGACATTCTATACATTACGTTGAAATAAGTGCCTTATTGAAACAAATTTGTTTAATTCCATTAAATTATTCCTTTCTACTATTCCCCAATAATGCGTAAGGCTTTGGCATTCCATATGCAATATACAACAACACTTTACTTCTAAAACAGAACAGTTTGATAGAACAATCTGAAACTGGATCCAGCATTTGCAATCATAAATAATTATCTCAAAAAATAATCAGCTCAAGTTCAGTTTTCTATATTCTTTTATGTCACAACCTCAACCTCAACATTTATCCTTCGTCCTAAAGAGAAAGAAAACAAGCAGACCATGTGCTAAAGGATATAAAAATGGAAATCCCCACTTTTATTAAAAGTAGTAGTATTGAAGAAAGAAAATGTTCCCAATACTTGAAAATATCTGCTATGCACCAATACACAATGTGACCAATGCTGTTATAACCGAATGGCTTTTCACAGCAACAGCTAGAACATCTACACAATCCATTAAGAAAATGTGATTTCATAACCATATAATTTTCATATGAAGCTAAACACTAAATGTGCCTGCAGATAAGAGACAAAAAAAATCCTGCTTGGGTTTGTCCCATTAGCACCATTGTAATATCAATATGACAGTCAGATCTTCCTGTTCCTGAATGGGGCACTCCATTAGTATTGTACTCCTGTCATGTATAGTTAAGAGTTTGTTGCTTCTTTCACTTCCTCCTAGAACAATATTCTTTCTAAAAGCTTTAGCAATTTTCCTTGGCCTTCAAGGTCTTCCTTGGTTCTTCTTTTTTTCCAGATACATATCACCCATCTGTTATGTAAAGAAAACTATGGATGCAGCAGCAGAGGGAGCTGGGAGCTCAAAAAGATTGACTATAAGCTCTTGCCTATCAAGGAGAGTGGGAGGGATAATCCACTGCAAGGATATCCTTCCACTCTCCAAGAGAAGTCACATTTCAAATGATTACCAACATTCATGTCAGTCTCCCACTGGCTTTTAAGATAACAGTCAGGCCAATTCATGTGAATAATTATGAAACCACTCCATTTCTTTGTGCAACAAAATATTAGTCACACATGCCTATTATATACTTTTTTTTTTTGCTTTTAGTGATTTCCCTTCAAGCTACTATCCCCCAAGGGTGTCACATATGGAAGCTGAGCTGGCTATTCCGTTACTATTTACATTTTAGAAGTCAGAATTGACTCGACAGCACATCATCATCATCCCGATGTAAAGTAGGAGAGGAGAACCTATGCTTTTCCTGATGTTGTGGACTTCTAATTTGCAGCAAACTAAGCTAGCAAGGTCAACAAGGATGTTGGGAGCTGTAGTTAAAAATCTGGAAATCTGCAGCACTGATATAGTTGCTTTGAAAAGATTCTAGCCCCCCACATGGATCAGATGACCTGATTATATCAATTCTGTGCAATGTGTAGATTGTAGAATATCCTCTTACTAGCGCAAATCTTTTTGCAGTGATTTTAGTAGATGGGAAAGGAAGCAGGGGCAACCTTATTTTAAAAAAGGGATGAGGCCACACAAATGTTTAGAGCAGCCTTTCCCAATGCAGTCAGAACATCAGTTCCCATCAGCCATAGCCAGCACAATGAATGTTGTGAACTCTAGCCCAAAATATCTGTACAGCACTAGGTTGGAGAAATCTGGATTAGAGACTAGAAAATATCTTTGTAAAATCTCAACTTAAAAAAAAAACAGTTATAGAAGCTCATTAATTGGGTCAAGCCGGAATTTATAATACAAATTCCATCAAACTCTTTCCCCACTGGAAAATGAATGCAGCATTTGCTTTTAAGCCATGGGTATGATACAGTGATACAATTAGAAAAATATTCTCACTTGTTACAGCACATAGGCAATAATTTCAGCTATATGCATATGGTTATAAAAGCAGCTCACTTTGTACAAAACATGGAATATTAATGAGTTATTGGAACTCATATATATTGGTTCTTGCTAGTTCAAAATTATTATGAGATGGATATATGTGTGAAAATAAGTTAATCAAATTCATAAATCAAGATACAGTACATGACTAAGTTGTTTCTGCAAAACATGTGCCCTAGTAAAGACATGAGAAATACTCCCTTCATTCTGAGTAAAGTAAAAGAGGCTAATATAATTGCAATCCATTTAATGAGCACAGCTGTCCCTAGAAGAAATTTATTAATTCTTATTTTAAAAATCAAGACTTAGACAAAACTCCAAAGGCACATTTAGAAGTTCAGGAAAAGTACAAAAATATCAATAATTACAGGAATTATGCTCTTATGCAGTTCTTGCATGGTTATTTCATCCAGGCCATTTCACCATATTGCTGAGACTGCTAGAAATGCAGTAAGTAGGAAAGCTCTCTTCCCTGCAGCTGTGTCAGATCCCTCTTCTCAATGTACAAGGATAAGAAGCAAGTCTTTCTGCTCTAGAAGTTAGCTCTCACCAAGACTGGCTTTAGATTCCACATACTGCAATGCTGCCACCTTCACAGCTTGAACTGTTTCTGCTGTGCCATACTTCTTCTCATAGTCCAGGTAACGCTTGAAGAAAAACTTCATCTTCTTTGCTGGTAAGCTGAGGTGTATTACTCGCTCAAAAATATCCCTGCAAAAAAGCCCCCACAACTTTGGTCAACAATTTCCATTTTAAAAGGGTGGTTAGCTAAGTGTGTATATTATATTCTCAACATCATATGCTTCCTTCAGAGGTCTGTATGAGTACTATCAATAGACAACATTAGCCTGGGGGGAAAACAGTCTTAATTTAAAACCATTTAAGTCATATCTTAACAGGGTATTCAGGGTTCGTAAAGAACTTAGACCAGGGATTCAATCTTCCTTATCACAAGTGAAATATAGTGTTCATTCAAACAAAAGCTTCAGGATTCCTAGCCAACTGAAGAACACAGATTTTACTGTGTGTTTGTTTTATACACCACCAAATAGAGTACTTTTCCATTTTTGTCTAAAATTGTGAGGCTAAAAATAGAGTCATCTTATACACGGAAGTGAGCTGAGGAGAGAACTGTGCGATTGTGGAACTGTAATTTTGGGTTGGAAAAGTTGGGGTTGTTTTATACATGGGGTTGTCTTATAGATGGAACAAATATGGTATAACCTAACATGGCTATCCTATTAAGGGGTCCAAGGTATGTGAGATGTTTAAGGAGCAGTTGTTGAACTAGAGCCATTCCACCCCCTTTAAGGTTTCCATCACTAAGTGGGTATTTGCACGCAGGTCTTCGGAGTCTAAGTTCAACACTCTATTCATGACACTATCTTGGCTCATTCACATTACTTCTCTTTCTGTCAGCATAGGACAGCATTCCCATATAATACAAAGCCATGGTCCCAAACATGGTTAGGCCCAGGAACCTGATTTGTCTCCGAGTTGGGCTTCTCAGGGGAGCTTGCATGCACAGGGCTTCTTTTCAGATGAAAACATTTTTCCATTTTTTCTGTTCTTCCTATGCCAGTACTCACCGTACTTCCTTTTGGCTACCATACTTTATCATCATGTCTATGTACACTGACCAGACATCAGTTCGTTTGGGATATGTGCTCAGTGTGTTCTCAAAAATAGCCTTTCCATGCTCTTGGTCACCAAATTGGAATTCCAGTTGTGCCAGCTTTGTAATCAAATCCACATCTACAATAGTAAAAAAGTAAATTTTCATTTATTATTTCTCCTAGTCATTACTGCCTGTGCTTAGAATTTGACAACGCAACACCATTTGGCAATACCTCATTAGTAGGGAATAAGGGCATAAAATTCACTGGGAATGACAATAATTGCTGGGCAAAGTTGAAAGCAGCGGTAGGGAAGGAGGGGGAGACTGAGGAAATTTAAGTTAGACTAATGCAACAAAAAAGCATCTCTGCCTTGATTCTGCAAGAACGTAGCAGAGTAAGGCATTTTAGAAGTCAATGATGCATAGGGACATGAGACATAAGAAGCAACTTGGCAGCACGTAACAATGGGGAATTACAATTCCATTAGGAAATTCTCACAATACACAAACAGAACAAACATATTTACTTTTTGTAAAATGTGCAGTATTTATTGTGATACGGTTTGGATGTGTTTCAATGTGCCAGCAGGGAATGAATGCACTGAGGCAGCCTATTCTCAAGGAGGGGGTCATACGGCTCCCAGAGGTACTCTGGCACATTTGAAGGGGGACACAGACTGGAAACAATTCTTCACATTCCATTGTATATGGTTTGTCATGCTGCTTACACAATCTTGATTCAGCCTATTTTTCATATTGTGATTATGAAGGGTAGTGTCCCCTGCCCCCCCTCCCAAAGATTAAGAATAGCTGTATTAAGGAATAGTTAGCAAGAAAGTACAAGGACAGGTTACTAACAGGATTAGTCTGACCTCTGAAAGCTTTACTCTGCCAAGAAGTGCTTATACATGGGGAAATAAATACACATATTCCAAGAGTTTCAGAAGGTTACCCAATCCTACACTATCAAATCCCTCAATGCCTTTATTCTCCTCAGTTAAAACACAAAACACAACTTCGTGGGTAAGAAGGAAACCACAGAAAAAGACCTTGATAAACAATGGCTATATTATACTAAAATTGATAGAATTTCTTAATATTCTGCTTTTCCTAGATTTGTCTATACTAAGGATTAGCTATTCATTTCAGAAGCTACTGGTTCCGAAATGACCCGCGGGAGCCCAGCTGGTGTTCGGAAGCCTCCGAAATGCAATCAGCCAATCCCTTCCCTTACCTTGTTCTGTGCTGGCGTGAGGCTGAGCTCCAACGAGGAAGAAGCCTCCAATGTCATCGGTCCTTCTCCATGGCAATAGCCAATCAGGAGATGTGCAGGGAAGTGCATCATCCCGCTTCCCTGTCTGACTGGCCAGTGCCAGGGAGAAGGAACAATGATGTTGGAGGTTTCTTCCTCATTGGAGCTCAGCCCTGAGCAGGCACAGAGCAAGGTGAGGGATTGACTGATTGTGTTTCGGAGGCTTCCAGCTGCGCTCCTGCAGGTCGTTTCAGAACCAGTAGCTTCCAAAACGAATAGCCCTTCCCTAGTCTATACTGCCAATGGACCAGTTAAAAATCTAAACCAACGGCAAAGCCTGAAGAAGTTACTTTTTGGACTATTACCCCTGAATTATCACTGGCTAGTACAGTTGGCCAGGCTGACAAGGGAACTGAGATTTAAAAAGAAATCTCCAAGATCTGGCTCGATAGAAAGGACACATCAGTTGGGGAAGAGCAAACTCTTGGGTCCTTACGTTCTTTGTTTGGCAGGCACTTCAGGGCACGAGGAAGGAGTCTGTGAGCGGCCTCCACCTGGCTTCTTTTCAGGAGGAAAGTTGTGTACTTCACCCACACAGATTTCTCCTGTCGAAAGCGCTTTAGCATTGTATTGTAGAGGTCATCCGCTTCCTGGAGGAGGAGGAGAAATTATTACAAACACAGCAAGAAATTTCTAGTGCTTCTATTCAAGGAGCAGCAAATATTTACCATATTGTCCCTTGTATATATTTTTGTGAAAAAAATTATTAGACTAAAAATAGAGGGTCATCTTGAACATGAAAGTAAGCTGAGAAGAGAACTATGTGGTTGTGAAACTGTAATTTGAGGTTTAAAAGGGGGGCATCTTATACATGGAAGCATTATACAGAAAGAAAAATAAAGTGTTGTTCCAACAAACCCACAAAACACATAAAGGAGAATGCAGTGGATATAGACTAAAGCTCAGAAACCCAGTTATGTTTTACATATTCTATGATCTGACTTTTGAAAATATACTGGCTTCACTCTTGGGTCTCATGACATACTTTCTAGCAATGGCAATAATTATTGCCAATGCTCCCTCTAATTTTATTTATTTATTTATTTATTTATTTATTTATTTATTTATTTATTTATTTATTTTTAACTCTTGTATACCGCCCCATTCCCACAATGGGGACTCAGGGCGGTTAACAACATAAAAAGTAAAAAGACATATAAAATCAAATACAGATAATAGACAACAGATTTGCTAAAACAATTAGATCCAAGGTTAAATAGGCGGGAGGGGGAAAAAAAAAAAAAGCAGGGTCCCTAGCCCTCGCTGTAGGCCTCTCGAAAGAGCATGGTCTTAAGGTTCTTCTTAAACGCCGCCAGCGAGGGAGCCTGCCGTAGTTCACCTGGGAGTTTGTTCCAAATTGCCGGTGCCACCATTACCGCGAGTACTGCCGGGCTTCCCTCGGGGACCGTCTGCAGGGAAAGGGCCACCGAAGAACGGGTGGGCCGGGCCCGGTCAGTTGTCGGGAAGACGCTCCGCCAAATAAGTCGGGGCCAAGCCATGGAGGGTTTTGTAAACCAAAACCAACACCTTGAACCTTATTCGGGAGGCAACGGGTAACCAGTGTAGGCGAGCCAGGATGGGGATGGCGCGGTCGTAACGACGCGCACCAACCACCAGCCTGGCCGCCGTATTCTGGACCCGCTGCAATCGCCGAACAAGGTTCAAGGGGGAGCCCCATGTAGAGAGCGTTGCAGTAATCCAACCTCGACACGACCAGCGCCTGTACCACTGTCCTCAAGGAGCCCTCATCGAGGTACGGGCGAATCTGGGCGATAAGCCTTAGGTGGTAAAAGGCCGACCTGACCACGGCTGACACCTGAGAATCCAGGCTCAGATCCGGGTCCAGGACGACGCCCAGGCACTCTTTGCGCCAGCTGGAGGGCGGACCCGCCCAGACTGGGAAGAGGGCCACAGTACCCCTCCGACGAGCCCCGAAGAACATAACCTCGGTCTTGCCTGGGTTGAGCTTGAGTCTGTGGGTCCTGGTCCAATCCAGAACCGCAGCCAGGCAGCGATCAAGGGTACGGACGGCCTCCACTGCACCGGTGGAAAAGGAGAGATAGAGCTGCGTGTCATCAGCGTACTGATGGCAGCAGACTCCATAACTCCGGATGATCTCAGCCAGCGGCTTCATATAGATGTTAAAGAGCATTGGGGAGAGCGAACGACCCTGAGGCACCCCACAAGAGAGTGTCCAGGGCGCCGACAACTCACCACCCAAGCTCACTCGCTGGGTACGGCCCCCAAGGAAGGACCGGAACCAGGCCAAGGCCTGGCCCCCAATCCCAACCTCCGAGAGCCGTTCCAGCAGGATACCGTGGTCGACGGTATCAAAAGCCGCTGACAGGTCGAGAAGGACCAGCAGGGTAGAGCAACCCCTGTCGGCCCTCCTCAACAGATCATCATGCAGCGCGACCAGGGCCGTCTCCGTCCCATGACGCGGCCTGAACCCGGACTGGAAAGGGTCCAGGACATGGTTCTCCTCCAGGAACGACTGGAGAAGGGCGGCGACTCGCTCAATCACCTTGCCCAAAAGGGAACATTGGCTATGGGACGATAGTTGGACAAATCGTCCACAGCCAAGCCGGATCTTTTAATAATGGGCTTCACCACCGTCTCCTTCAGAAGACTGGGAAAAATCCCGTCTCTGAAGGAGGCCGAGGAATCAGTGAAGCCCATTTCGGCATGCTCCCCCTGCGCTCTTAATCAACCAGGAAGGGCAAGGGTCGAACGGAGAGGCCGCAGACCTGCAATGTCCCAGGGCCCTGGAGGCATCCACAGTTGTAACAGGCCCAAACTTAGGGCAACCGGAGTCCAGCTCGGAACGGATGGCCTCTATCTTAGATTTAAAGTAGGCTGCGAATGACTCACTAGTGAAATCACTAGGAGGAGGGTCGGGATTGGTGAGGTCTCGAACCACACGGAATAATTCCGCTTGACGATTCGAGGCCTCACCAATTCTCAGGGCGGCAAAAGATCTCCTGGCCGCCCTTATCGCACGAGAGTAGCGACGGTCGACGCCTTAACCGCAGCCCAATTCTGTGCCGTCCGAGCCTTCCGCCATCTGCTCTCTAACCTTCTCCGCTCTTGCTTCATCGCCCGCAGCTCCTCAGTAAACCAGGGAGACGAGCGGGCTCGGCATCGGATCAGGCGCTTGGGGGCGATCCGATCGACAACCCCCGCCACCTCCTCAAACCACCGTTGGGCAAGGGAGTCGGCCGGATCGTCATCCAACCCGTCTGGTACATCCCCGAGGGCCTCCGAGAACCGCGCAGGGTCAAGGAGCCTCCGGGGACGGGCCCAGATGGAAGGGCCCAGCTCCCGGGCGGGGCGGGTGGCTACCGCAAGAGAGAAAGTCAGCAGATAATGATCTGACCATGACACGGGCGGGTCAACAACCTCCCGACCCCCAGATCCGAACCCCGCGATGTGGAGGTAAAAACCAGGTCCAGGGTGTGTCCACCCTTATGGGTAGGTCCGATGACTAATTGGGACAGGTTCATGGAGGCCATGGACTCCATGAATTCCAGAGCTGCTCCCGACAGTCCAACCTCGGCATGCACGTTGAGGTCCCCTACCACCAATAGGCGGGGACCTCAACAGTGCCGCCGAAATGAACTCGGAGAGCTCTGGAAGGGAGAGTGCAGGGTCGCGGGAGCACGGTACACAAGCACTACCCCAAACCTGTCCCTCTGGCCCACCATAAGGTGGAGACATTCCAAGCCTGGACTCACCAACATCGCAGATCTACTGACATGAAAAGATTCCCTAAAGACCATAGCCACCCCGCCCCCGCCCCTCTGACCTGCCCAGCTGCTGCACACGGTAGCCCTGGGGGCAGAGAAGGGTGAGAGAAGCCCCACCCCCTCACCCACCCAGGTCTCCGTGAGAAAAGCCAGGTGGCACGCTCATCCACGATCAAATCGTGGATGAGAGGGATTTTATTATGTACCGACCTGGCGTTAATCAGCAGACAGGACAGGCCAGAGAGGGAACAGACGGATTGGATCCCTACCATTTGGCGGTGAGCCGACGGGTCAGAACGGGGGACAGGCAATAATTGTCTGTCCCGAGTTCTCCTTATCCGATCGACCCGCCGGACCAGAGCGTACCTCCCACGACCCGACACCACCCTAATGGGGCATCCGGCAGGATCCATAAGATCTCAAAGAATCAGGGACCCACTACAAAGCAAAATAACACAAATAAAATACAATAAATAAAATACACAATCAAAATATACAATCAGAACACAAAATGCAAACTAACAATTTAAGGAACAACAAAATACAAAATAAACAAAACAAAATAAAAAAGACAAGGAAAAGAAAACTAACATATAGAGCTCTCAATTGGCAATTGATGGAAGAAAAGCGGGGGGGGGGGGGCATTTTCATTTTCAATTTTCATCCTGGCTGCACAGGAGCCTTGCCTGTCTGTGTGTGGGGGGCAGGGTTTCCTCTGAAACCCAATAGGCATTGATTGCACTGCCACCACACAGCACCAACTGAGCTCTATTCAAGGGCACACATCAGAAAGAACATTGGTGGCTACTCCTCTAGCTGAAGTACTTACTTCCTGGAAGTTAGCCAAGTTCAGTACTGAACAAATATGTCCCAGTTCCTTGAACAAGTCAGGCACTGGTATGCCTTCCCTGTTCTTTCCAGTTTTGAAAGTGTCATCCCCTGAGATTATTTCCCATTTGTTCTTAATTCCAAGCATGGCTTTAAAACATTACACTTTCCAGAAATTACTACCATTTCCCACTGTAAATTCTAGAACTCTGGAGTATAAAATTCATAGGTCCCACAGCACATCATCCAGCCAAGAACCGTCCTAGAGCAAACCTGGAATTCTATGGAAAGAGATATAAAGAAGTAAATATGTTCATTTGTTACATGTTGTTTTAGTTGCCTAGTTATTTGTTGTTTAGTTTTGATTAGTTATTGGAATTACTGTCATTGTATAATGTAATTTTTGTTCTAACTTGTAAACTGCCCAGAGTGGCCCTGATGCCAGATGGGCAGTATAAAAACCAAACCAAACCAAACCAACCAATCCATAAAGCTTCTGCCACTTGAGGACAGAAGCAACAACCAGAGTTTGGTATCTAGCTGGACCAGTTTGAAGTCTATTCCTTCCAAGAACAGTTAGGTACTGTACCTGCCACCCTCACTGGGCAGAAGCAACTTGTCATGTGACTGTACTGTGCCTCACCTTGTATTTCTCAGAGCCAGTGTAGATGTCTGCCAACTGCTGAAAGACCTTCAGAGGTTCATTGTACTGAACCGCTCTTTCAAAGACTTTCATCAATGCTTCTTCTGTGCCGTACATGTTCTCTAGGTTAAGCAGGGCAACCCACACATTCAGCTTTTCTTGTTCTTCTCTGAAAGCCAAGAAAACAAGTAACATTCTTCTATATGGGACCAAAGTTCAGACCTTGGCCTACCGGCTCACCTTGGAAAAGTAAACCTGTGACCTTCCTGACAAGATCAACACAACCTCACAGATCTTAAATCATACTGTACACAGGTGATGTCATCATTCTTCATCCCCATTTGGTGTATCTGTATTGAATTACTATACCATATGTTATTCCAACCCCATACATTCTAATCCTCAGCACTACCACCTCCTCATCATCAGATGAAAAGAACGACATATTTTCACTTCCTCGTAGGTAGAGAACATAACATTCGAAGATAACATTAAGTGAGGTAAGTGACTGGAACTGTAGCAGCAAGAAGATGCATTTTCCTGAGCAAGAGTTTCCAAATAGGATGTACAGTAGGACCCCGGTATCCACTGGGGATTGGTTCCAGGCATTCCTGTGGATAATGAAAACTGTGGATAAGACGGAATGCCTGCCCACCCACCCCCAAACTGCTGTTTCCTGACAGTAGCTTGATTTATGATGGCTGTTTTGAGTCAGCAGCTTGCTTTATGCCTGCTGTTTGTGACAATAGCTTGTTTTACAGATGTTATTTGTGACAATACCTTGCTTTACAGCTGCTGTTTGTGACAATAGCTTGCTTTGTGGGTGCTGATTTAATTTTTTTCCTCTGCCAACCATGGATAACTGAATCAGTGGATAATGAATCAGTGGATTTGGGGTCCTACTGTATTGCCCATTTCTATCAGCTGCAGCCAGGGACGTGGAAGGTACTTTCCTGAACTCCAAACAAGCACGGGCCTTTCAGACTGCTGAAGTACAATTTAAACTGCTATCTGTGATATTTAGCTCTTTTTCAGTGCTTTACCCTATCTATTTTTTGAAGTGGAAAAAGCTCTGCACTGCACAATAGACTATAAACATCACATGTACTAAGCAGAATAAAGTATACTATTTTCTTTTACAGAGGGGGAGGTTAACTGTTGTCCAGTGCACTGAAACTGTAACACTGATGCATGCAAAAGGTAAACTAGAAGTTCCAAAATGGAACACAAGGAAACAATTAGATTTGCAGGGTCGTGGTCTCTATGACCTCTGTATAATTAGTTCCAGTTCTTGATCGGTATTAGCAATTTCCACAGTGAAGTCATTCACCTGAAGGATATGGTTTTGAGTGCCCTTTCTGCCACAGCTCTGGCTTTGTCTATTTCTGTAGCCTGGAGATGAAAAGCCATGTATTGTAGCCAGAGGATGGAGCTGTTAGGGTTGCCGAGAACCAAGCGATCAAAGTCATCTGCAGTCTCAGGCTGACGGCTGGGGTCCATCAGGGCAGCCTCTAGTTTGGAGAGTTCCTTCTCTGCCTTTTGCTTCTCCAGCACCTTTTTCTTTTTTGATTGCTTCTTGGTCTTTAAAGAGGAAAAACAAGGAGAAAGAAGAAGAGGCATAACAATGGGAGAAAGCACATTGCTACAACATAGAATATGATGAAAAGCTGGATGTCCTCAGTCACATTCAAAGCTATTCTTTAGTACCCTAGTGATGCCAAAAAGCACACACATTTCCAATGTCAACTCTATGCCACATGCTTGCAATACACCAGGCATGTCCAAACTTTGGCCCTCCAGATGTTTTGGACCACAACTCCCACAGTCCTTTGCCATTGGAAATACAGGCTTGGAATTCTGGGAGTTGTGATCCAAAACATCAGGAAGGCAAAAGTTTGGAATTGCCTGCAATACACTGTCCACATTCCTAGATGTCCACTTGGCTTGCTCTTTTTTTCTCAATACATTTTAAAAGCCCGAAGCTGCTTATGAGCTAGTACAAAGATTTATTAGCATGAGACACAGTTAAGCAATTAAATATCCATGCCATCAGAATAGCAGCAAAAGCATCAAACAGGAACCAAATCAGCCAATTAAAAGGTTCTGGTAAACAAAAAAGGTTTTGATCTGGCACCAAAACAACTGGCAGCAAATACCACCACAGGAAAGGCTACATGTAGCCACAGGTCAAGTGGATGAAGGGTCTACCCCAGTGGTGGCGAACCTTGGGCACTCCAGATGTTTTGGACCATAGCCCCCCGAATTCTAAGCCTGTATTACCAATCACAAAGGACTGTGGGAGTTGGGAGTTGTGGTCCAAAACATCTGGAGTGCTGAAGGTTCACCACCACCCCTGATGATCTGGGAGTTTAGTCATGGCTACTGGACTTCTTTTCTTAAGAGATCGAAATGTTTCACTACTCATCCAAGCAGCTTCATCAGTCGGAGGAAAATCAGTGGCGAGTCCTCCCATTTTATAGTTCACCTCCATTTCACATCACCCTGATCTAAACAGGCTCATAAATTGGACAATGGCCTGAATAGGCTCGTTAGTGGAGGACTCGCCACTAACTTTTCTCAGATTGACGAAGCTGCTTGGATGAGTAGCAAAACATTTCGATCTCTCAGGAAAAGAAGTCCCGTTGCCATGACTCAACTTCCAGATGAACTCACCTGGATGACTGAGAATCTTCACAGACATATCCTGATGATCTAATGACGTGGCAGGTTCTTCCTCTTCCTCCATTATCCTTGCTGCCAGTCCCACCCCTGAAGTGCAGGTTGAGCCATACATGTTTGAAGAACGAATAATGTACTTTCTATTAAATAATGTTTGGAGGGAGGGCATAACTGAAAATGTGCCTGCATATGCAACAGCAGCAACTTTCTACACCACCAGGACACAGGACAAGAAATAAAATACTGGTCTGTTTCCAGATGCAAGCCTCAAGAAGAAGGTTTTTGAGCAGCATAATTCCTAACATGAACCTGGAGGCCGGAAAGGGAGAACGGAGATTCAGATTCAGTTACAGTTTCCCTTTGTTGCCAATTATTACATAATCTGTTAATTTTACAAACAAAATGTTATCTATATACTACATCAGCCAACAAAACAGACCTTTTAATAGGGATGGTAGGGGGAAAGTTTAGTTAACACAACCACCGACTGAGTGTAAAAACAACACCCAAGAAATTGTTTGACAATACTGCACCTTGGTCTCTGTTTCATCCTCTTCATCACTATCAGAGCTTTGTTCATCTGGTTTCAAAGCATCTGTATTCAGCACATTTAAGCCTTCTTCCCATATAAAAGTGCTTGAAACCTTTAACCGCGAAACTTCTTTTCCTTGCTGAAATGGGGGGAAAGGTTGCATTAGATGAAAACAAAGAAAGATTGATTATCCTACTACTCAAAAATGAAGGACTAATATCTTCTTTTGCTTCAGTCTTTCACCTTAGATTTCTTTTCACACTTCTCTTCCTCCTCCTCCTCCCGACAGTAGACCTCAACACCACTATCATCATCTTCAGTACCACGAGCTCTCTTTTTTGCTGGCTTTACCTCCTGTAATTGGAAGGTTAAAAAAAATTGGATACAATAATAAAATATGAATAACACAATTTTAAAACAAAATTTGAGTATGTGTCAAAAGAGTTACTCCATGTGAAAAAAAAACTATTTCCCAGTTTTCCATTCTACCGTGACCCAAATGCCATTGAGGATAGCTACCTGCTCACTTTCAGATCTTTTCCTCTTTTGTTTTCCTGACTTTTTGGAGAGTTTCTTCATTTTATTATGCGGCAGAATCTCTGACTCTGGGATAATGCTTGGTTTCCCAGTGTCTTCAGGAAGTACAGACAGCAATACTTGGTTCTTTTTTTTATTTATACTGCAAAGGGATTAGGATACAAGTCAAGGAACAGGCATGATGAGGATGGTAGGAGAAACAAACAACTGCTATTACACAGTGCTTTTAAAATTTGCCAACTGCTTTAAATTGTTCAGTTTCACACTGTATCCTAAGATAAGCATCCCTATGGCCACTTTAGAACAGAAGGAACAGACAGCAGTAAGCAAATATTGCCCCAAAACAACTTTTGTCCATGGTGCCAGCAGTGATTCTTTCTCTTAACTGGAAGTTGGGTCATGACAACTGGACTTCTTTTTTTTGAGAGAGTTTGAAACATTTCGCTGCTCATCCAAACAGCTTTGTCAGTCTGAAGAAAGCTAGTTGTAAGTCCTCCATTTTATAGTTCACTTTGACCTCTTGTCATCCTGGTCTGAAATAGGTTCATAAGATGAACAATGGCCTGAATAGGCTCATTAGGTGGACAAATTCTCTTAAATTTTACTGTTTCCCTTTATCTCAACTACTTTTGATAATGTGATCTTAAACCCAAATTCACTGCTCTATTTGTAAAACTTGACACGTACCTGATGACCTTCGTAGTGAGGAACTGACCTCCATGTATGTGTTTTGCACATAATGCATGATCTGGCACAAATAGAGGGCTGATATACTTGAATGGGATGCGACCCACAACAGAGTCAGACAATCTGTTAGGAACAGACAAATTATTATCCACCTTTATATTAAAAGACAGATCATTTTAGTCCTGACTGAACCACTGTTCTCCTTTGAATCCACACAAAGCTGCACCCAGTTTGCATAAGATAAATGGAACAGCAAAACCCATGTACTTTGGGTTTCAGCTGCATTCACAAAGTTAAGGAATCTTTTATTTATCTAGTCTTTAAATTTATACCCCTCTTTCCTAAAAATGGCGCTCAAAGGACTAACAATAAAATGAAAAGTAACTTTACTGTGCTTTATTTACAATTCATATACCGCCAGCTTGTATAAACAACTCTAGGAGGTTGTTTCTCTAACAAACATATAATAAACAAGATGCAGGCAAAACACATGAAAAACAAATGTAGAACAAACCAGTTAAATGGCAGACAAAGGTGTTACTGTTAGCATTCAGAAAATGTTGGTCCTTAGCATATTTAAGACTGCAATGCACAATGAATGGATGGGAGAGAAGGGCAGGAAACTGCAGAAGATGTTGCAGTCACAACCTGGTTTGATACCAAGTCACTTTAGACCAGGGGTGTCCGAACTTTTTGCAAGGAGGGCCAGATTTGGTGAGGTGAAAATGTGTGGGGGCTGACCATTCAGCTGCATTTGGCCCCTGGGCCAGACTCTGGACAAGCCTATAAAAGCAAAGTGTTCTGCTTATATACCACCCCATACCACTACAAGTAATCTCCATCCAGTATGGGGGGAGGCCAGCGGATGGGGATCCATGGCAGGTTGAGCCAGTGGGGAGAATTTGAAAACAGGCTGCATTTGGGGCCCAGGCCTGACTTTGGACATGCCTGCTTTAGACCCTCTCCCTTGAGAAAGGTATGCATTTCTTTTCATCTATAATACCAAGAAAGAGCGTGAGAGAAGAAGAGTAGTGTCTCCATGACACAGTCTCAGTCTACACCAGCAATTCCTAACGTGGTGCGACACAAGTGTTCATGAACTGTAATTCCCAGAAGCTTTCCCACCAGCTGTGCTGGCCAAGGTTGCTGGGAGCTGTAGTCCAAGAACACCTGGGCCACCCAAGGTTGGGAACCACTGGTCTAGAGGCATGACACACTCACCTCTCCCAGATGCCAGGTGCTCCTAAAATCACCAAGAAGACATAAAACAGAATTCACTTTTATGGGTAGCATGTGAAACTTACCCAAAGAAAATGCCTGATGATGTGATGGATTTCACATAGCCTCTGACATGCTGACCTTTTTGCACATCATCAAGTGTTGAAACTTCAGGATCTTCTACTTTACAATGGTTCTTGGGATTTATCCTACAACAAAGATGGAGAAGCTATCAAACACCCTCCTTCATGGAAAGAAAAGTAAATCTAAATGTTTGAAGAATGGTAAGCAGCAAATTTAAGCAAAGCAGCCAAACATTCCTGTAGCTTAATATCCATAACCTGTTGATCATTGCTGGTAATATCCATTTGTACATTAAAATAATAATGAAGTTGCAGAGTGGTCTTTTCCCAGTTTAAAAAAATGTTTTATGGAGATATTGTATTACTTGTCTCTGTACAACTTGACAAAAGCAAGTAATTTTAGCAAATTCCCACATATTTATTAATTTCTAAATGCAATGGAATTCATTTCTGCCACTATACACAAGATCCAAATTTTAAATTCTCTCATTATCATAATCCAAATACTGGGGAAGATTTGCACATTTGTACAACTGGATGCCAATTATTTTAAGAAACTTTTTTTAGTATAGTATTCTCAGCTTCGAATATTGCTCCTTACCTGGATAGCCGAAGGGAAACTTTTATTGTATTATCTTCATTTGAAAGGATATAGCATCTGTATGTAGGAAATGAAAAAATATAGAACTTTTGAACACTTCTACAGAAATGCCCTGTTTTAAACTATTCCTAACTTTGTTACAACAACCCTGGACAAATACAGTGCATTAGTGTATTACTGAAATTACTGCTGAGCCTGAATTTAGAATACTTGATGATTATCAGGGACCATACGTGACTATGCAACTCCCTTTTTGAAGTAGGGGCACTGGTTTCCCATTTGTTCCCAGGCAGAATGCAGAAGGCTAGTAATTACCTCAAAAGCCCTAGCTGGTTTAGAAACAAGACACTGGAAATGCCACCTTCATCTACATGAGCTTGCTTACTCAGAGATCCTTCTATGTCTTCCAACTTTCCAAGAAATAGAAAACATTTAGTGTAGCACAGAATTGTCTATATAAGTTGTAAAGGCAATTTTCTTCACCTGTATACAAAGCTGATTTTGCAAAAGGCTCTTACCTGACTATTTTTCCAATACTGAAGTTTTCTAATGGCTGCTCTGCGTACGAGTCACTGAGGTGGAAAAAGCCGACACTGCCAGTCCTTCCAAAAGGAAGGGCAACCTTCAGGCCAACGTGAGGAATCACTCTTTCTACACAGCCTAATGTGATGGTTCCTTTCTCCAGACAATGAATACCTACACAGAGATGTGGGGAAGTTTAGAATAAGTCAAGTCACTGCACAATCTCTTATTGTTTAAATGTGCTTGGTTGTTAAATGGGTTAGATGGTGCACATCTTCTACATATAAATTTATTAAGTCCAAGTAGAGCACTATGCACCCTACTGCATCATTGTAGATGGAAGGAATGCTTTAAGTTTCTTAAAGCTAACGTACAAAATGAACCTGTATCTAATTCAAAAGCAATTTCCACTGAATTTAGTGAGTTAAATGGGTACTGGTTATAATCCTAGTCTCCTTACTTTACATGTCACACTTAACCATGATATGGTGAGCTGGGCGCTCCCAGCACCAGGACCATGATGACTATGGCAGTCATTTCATTTTAATTTTAATTTTAATTTCATAGAATCCTGATTTGTTGTCAGGTAAGAACCAGAAGACATAAATTAGGAGAAATCCTAGCTGTATAACCCATAATTTGAAACAAGCAAGCTTTACGATCCGTCTTGTGAATTCAGTATACTTTAAGTAACCAATGTTTCCTAGGGACCATGTATACAATAAGCTTAGATCCCATGAAATCAATCAATATGCAGTACTGTCAGTGTCCTCTTGCGGGCCACACTGGAGGCAGAGGAAAATGCAAGCAAGTGTACATTTCACTGTAGGTCAGTGATTCCCAGCCTTGGGTAACCCAGGTAGTTTTAGACCGGGACTCCCAGGAACCCTGGCCAGCATGGCTGCTGGTGAAGGCCGTGTCCAGGAACAGCTGGGTTACCCAAAGTTGGGAACAACTGCTGTATGCAATTCCACACTGTGCATTTAATACCATGGTAGAACAGTGATATCAGCAATGAGGGGAAAAAAGCAACTACTGTAGCTTTTAAATGTATTACAGCCTCATGCTTTGCCAGTCTAGAGGGGTTGTAAACTCATCCCTTTTCACGGCAAAATTCAGCGACTACAACTGAATTACCAGAGCTTACTTTTACTGAGACTCGGTCTGATCCAGAACTTTGCATAAATACTATATGTAGCTGAAACAAACCTCTAGCATAATTGTCTTTATTTGTTATAATGTCAAACAACCACCCCCACATACAAAAGAGCTGTGTGACAGAAAGAAATACAAATGAACTATGCCTATGGTTTGAAATAGGGAAACTTTCACAGGGTATCATTAGATGAAAATTAAAGAGCAGACATCAAATCAAATTTACAGGTTAAAAATGATGAGGTGGTGGGTCACAGTTACTGATAGTTTCACTTCTTATTGAAGTAGGCTTATTTTTAAACCATACCTGACAATGATAAATGGAGTTTAGTACCAGTGATATCACAGTCTGTTACTGTGGCAGCCAAGGCCTGTCCATTTTTAAAGTACTTCCCTGGATGTTTTATGACCTGACGGGAGAGAAAGAACTGATTATTTCCAGTTACACTGGAGTTAATTCTGCTTGCAGCCAAGAATATTCCCCCAGTATATTATGTAGGTCTACAATAGTTGTGCATTTTCAGCGACATCTGCTGGCAAGTGGGTGCTACAAGTTGCATTCTTCATAATAAAAAAAAACAGTTCTGAGAGATGCAATGCATTAAACAGCATTCCTATTAAACAAATGCTTGAAGAAAAACTTATATGTTTTCCTCATATTTGAAACCAAAATCTGGCAACACAGAAACTTTGTCTATTTTGGTTCCATCTATCTGAAACAATATAGCAAAGCTACTGCTTAGGTAAATATGCTTACTATAAACTTAAGGAATTCCTAGGAGATGACGGCACAACTAAACCAAATAAAAAGGGTCTTATGGTACTTTAATCAGACTAAAAGCTCCTAAAAATTATGCCACAGTAAGAGGTCTAGTGTTGCCTGATTCCTTGCAAGACCTTACCTTGGGGTTCACAGGCAGTAGTAGTTGATGAACTCTGCCTATAACATTAGGGGTGACCTCCACCTCCAGCCATTTCTTTGCAATGTTGTACTAAGAGGAAAAAAGTATAGCATTTGCATACATTCATTGACAGCACACCCAGTAAATTTATCCATGTACTTCATCATTTCCCATTGAAACAGCCTAATATGTGCACACAAGAAAACTGGATGTGGTTATTCTATTTTAAAAGCAAAATCCCCAAAGGTGTGTATTTCCATGTATTCATATTATCTACCATCTATTTTCTGCATAATTTCTTTCTGAATCTAAGGCAGAATCTCCTATAAAAGTTTAGAGTGGGGGGAAGAGAGAAAAATGGCACTACCATCTGAAAAAAAAATTAGGTCTTACCTTCTTAACGAAGCATGTCACCATCTGCCCAGGCTTGAAGGATTTCATCATTTCTTCTGATTTGCCATCTTCAGGGCCCAAAACTGTTTTGCACTCCCCTTTCATCTCACTGATCATAGAAGACAGTGAGGCAGTTATTCTTCTAGACTTCATGCATTAATACTCTAATTCCTTCCTCATTCCCCACTCAAAATATTTTGTTTCTCCTCAGATACGGAAGCAAGGGTCACCATTCATAAATACCTACCAGGCAATAGGGCACGCTTCCAGATAATTCTCAGCCAGCACAAGCAATTGTGGGCATTTATAGAGCTTTGCTGAAATTATAGTAAAACTGCATAGTAGGAAGTTCTGAATGTTCTGTATTCTCCTTTGATCACGCACAAAAGCGGGTCATTTCTAACAATCTCCCCACTGCACTTGTATACCACCTCACATAATTCACAAAGTTCTAATCCCTGAACATATTTGGGTATGTACATGTGTGTGAGGGAGGGGATATAGAGCTGAGAAAATTGGACAACTCTATCCTGCAAGTTATATTTTGGTTACAGAAGGGAAGCTAGGACAGAAGCCACAGTAATTATGTAATATAGTTGTTGTGAGTTTTTTGGGCTGTTTAGCCGTGTCCTGGAAGTTTTTCTTCCTGACATTTCACCAGACAGAGCGTCAGGAATAAAAACTTCCAGGACACGGCCAAACAGCCCCAAAAACGCACAACTACTATCAGATCCCGGCTGTGAAAGCCTTCGAGAATACATTAATTATGTATCAGCTTGCTCTGGTTTAGAATTTAGAACGGCTATACAATATTAAATGCCCAGCACATTTAGAACATCCTCTGTAGACCTAGGCTATGAGGAGCTTAAGACCCAGTTTATGGTCCCTGCCAACATCTTTAGGGCCAAACTTGCCAGGGACACAACATTTATTGGCCACAATATTTCCGGCCACTTCCAGTCACCATTTATGATTATCCTACCAACTATCAAGTAACTTTAGAGTCTACAATATTTATTCAGCAGCAGAAGTCAGCATTGTGCATACAGAGCAAATGATTCTTAGGTTTAATTAATTTGCTCAGTGTTCCCCTCTCTTAACTTCTTAGATACAGAGCAGTATGAACCAAATTTCTCCTTGTTCAAGAAAATCAGAACAATCAGGTGCGTTCAGAAGGGTGAAAAGGTCTGCATTTAACATGTTCTAATACCTCAATTCACTATACAAACCCTGGAATGAAAGGCTTCCTTACCTTGGCCGGATGCTGAGTTCTGGCCATGTATAAGCGAAGTGGGTATGGGTGATGGGCAAATACCTGAAAAGAATGAGCAGAGCAGCATGTTATCCTTGGTGCTGCCAACTTGGCATTTTGAAAGAAGAAAGAGAGCACATTCCCCTACTGCACAAACAAACCTGTAGGTCACGCAGCTTTTGCTTTAGCATTTTTTTTATCAAAACCAATGGCTGCCTTGACAACAAAGGTATTAATTCTGCTTTCCAATAATAAGGAAACCAATTCCCTCCCCCCCCCGGAAGTTTCTTCTCACCCACTTTCATTTCAAGGAATGTGGGGGGGAAATACCACATCATGCAGCAAACAACTTCCTTCCATGCACTTGGAAAATACAGTACCCATTAGAAAGGAAGAAACATTTCACGTTCTATGATGTAAGCCTTATTCCCCAAGATGACCCTGGCCTATGTATAACTCCTACAATCTGAACATTTCATATATCTCTAGGTGACTCTATCAGTTGTGTTTTTTCCTACACTGCGTTTTTAAATATTTCAGGCTCTTTTCAGCCAAAGTATGAAGAAATTTATGAATGTTGGTCAATCCCCAGTAAAAAAAGTTTCTGTGCTGCACAATTTATTATTTGCAAGCATTACCAAAAATACTCAAAAGCCAAATTAAGAAACTAACACATACACACACACACTTGGGCTTCATAGTCGGTCTACAAAATGAAGACCTTATGGGTCTTCAGATGAGGAGGGACTTTTTCTTCCATTATTTGTCATCATTGGTGAAGCTGGGTGAGATCGATGGGAATCGTCTAATAACATTTGGAGAGCTTGAAACCTTAGCCCTGATGTATAACAAGTTGTGATGACTCGGAAGCCCACTGAATAGTTGGCACCTAAGCATTAGCTTCATTTTCATGTTCTCTCTTCATTTGCTCTAGAATACACACTTAGGGCAAAATTATCCTGTGTAGCTTCACAAATGGTGCAACTTTGGGAGGACAATGGTCCCATGGAAACTGGTTTAGACATTATCAGTTGCCTGCTGATATACATAGTTCAGTATGCAACAGGCAACTTCCACTGTAATTTCTTAAGGTAATTCACCTCCTGAATTTAAAGCTTGTGTTTTGTGCCCCTGTAACTAGGACTTCAGCCATCCTGTCTCTGCACAGGCAGGACAGGAATTTAGAAGGAATGTTATCAATATAAAAGGGACAACACTTGCTTAATCTACATCAGCACTGCCTCCAGTGCAAGTGGGAAATGACTAACTCTGGAAATCCTAAATCTCCACTGATAAGATAATACAAGTTGTTTCATTGTGGGTGAAACTAGTAAGTATTCAAGTAAAAGCAAAGGTCAGACTAGATATGCTTCATGTTACTTTGAGTATGACTGAAAACTGCACACAAACAAATGCATGAGTGCATCCAGATTTAGGGCACATGTCAGCTAAAATATTAACTATACTGAAAGAAACAGCAAGCTGCAAATAAGTGCAAGAAAAGAGATACTCTTGGAATACTTCTCCTACCTGTGAGTCTTAATTTCTCTGCCTCCAATGACCCGAGCAGTCACTTTCTGTCCAGCTTTTAGTACCGATGTTGGAAAGGTGCCTATGGACACTTCATCCATGATCTGAGATGCATGAATAGAGCCAGTCAGATTATCGTTAATTGCCACGAGGACATGGGTAGGCTTGACAGATTTCACAGTTCCTTCGATGACATCGCCCACACTCAATGAGTGCTTAATCAGTGCCAAGGCTTCCTCAAATGTCTCAGATTCATTTCTTGACCTGAATATAGATTTTTTCTTCATTGGACTTGGCACGGCAAGCAACATCCCATGGGGCCCTGCCTCTTTATTCTTCAGAACCACCATGACAGACTGGCCAATTTTCAGTTTCTCTGAATCAAACCGGAAGGTGTCATTGGAGTGGGAAGCCAGAGGAATGGCAATCAGCTGGCCTGTTCCTACCAATGAAACGACAGCATGTTCTGCAGCAATGTGTTGCACAAGGGCCTGGTATTGAGAACCTGGGGTTAACTGGAAAGCAGAAAAATGACATTTAGAAATCTAAGGAAAGAAATGTCTGAAACAGGCTCCTGCAGTCACTTTGTCTTAAGGCACAAGTGTAGTATTTAAAGGATTCCTGATAGGCCCTTTAGTCGCATCTGAAAAAGAGCAATGGAGCTTCTACAACATTCCTAGGTGCAGCTGGACAGTATTCCAGCTTTTCAGACTAAATCCCGACATTGTTTAAGATTAGGAAGAAAAACATTCACCCAAGACGGTTCAGCAGTGGTAGCCTTGGAACACTTCCAACTACATGTCTATACAGTTATCCTAAGACAGTGGTGGCAAACCTTCGGCACTCCAGATGTTTTGGACCACAACTCCCAGAATTCCAAGCCTAGAGTGCCAATGACAAAGGACAAAACATCTGGAGTGCCAAAGGTTCATCACCACTGTCCTAAGAGGAAACCCTCTGTCTGAAGGACTGGAGTGGGAAACCCAATCCTCTGCTTTGGATGCAGCTTTACAACAACAGCCCTGCTGCTTCCTGCCTCATCTAGGAGAGACATGCCTAGCAAAAATCATCTTGCCAAGAACTTTTACATCTGAGACTAACCTTGCAGCAAACCCGATCTTGCCATGTTTGGATTTTTGGCACTTGCCTTGAAGAAGTGGAATTTATCCACGGAAGCTTGGAATGTTGTTTTTTTTTTTTTATAAGTAGCCTATAAAGCTATTGCCTATAGCAGTGTTGGCGAGCTTATGGCACGGGTGCCGAAGGTGGCACATGGAGGCCTTTCTGTGGGCACCCGACATCGCCCCCTTACAGTCACAGCACTCCCCCCCCCCGGAGCACGCCATTGTGATCCATGCAGAGAGCTGGCCAAAGGGGAGGCAGTGGCTAGTGGGGCCCTTTGTAGCCCCAGTTTACTTTCCAGCCATGCTGCTTTTGGGATGTGCAGAACGTTCTTACGAACGAGCCCACAAGCTGCCATCACTCTCCCCTGGCTTTCCCAATGGTGTAGCACCCCATCTGCCTCTCTGCCCAGGGTGCTACTCTTCAGGAAAGCGAAGATTGAAAAGGAAGCTTTTGAATTTCCCGTGGCCACAAGAAATTCAAAAGCTTGCTCTTCGATCCTCACTTCCCCAAAGGGTAGCACCCGAAGCATTTGTAACACAAGGTACCACTGTATTCAGGTTAAATTGCCATACTGGCACTTTGCAAAAATGCAGTGGGTTTTGAATCGCAGTTTGGGCGCTTGGTCTTTAAAAGGTTCGCCATCACTGGCCTATAGTGTCTTCTTGTATTTGCATATTCCATAAGCGTGACACCACAATGTATATGTTTTCGTGCACAGGCCATGTACTTCCCTTCTGTGCTCCTGTCATTAACTAGCTAAGCATGTGTTTACCTTAGTTAAGCATAACAGAGAAATGTGGCTTATCATACCTTCTTAGGTTTGGGAGACAGCAACTCCTCTCGAAGAGACACACAGACCTCTGAATGTAGGTAATCAATGCTGAGAATCACAACTCTTGCTTTTTCACCCATTATAATAGTTTTGCCTTAAAAATAAGAAAAAACACCAGAAGATAATTCCTGATATTGCTTAGTAAAAATCAAATATTTAAGAACAGGAAGACTGGAATTCACCTCTCTCTCTTGTACAAAGGGGCAGGCCAGGATCCTGTTCGTCTTTGTGTGATGTTTACAAGAAAAAGGGACCATGAGAAATACACTACCTCCAAGGTGGTTGTGAGTGGCCACTGCAGTCAGCCCAGAAACACAGGAGCCACTAAAAATCGCTGAACCATCTGCTCTGATTTCTTGAACCACCAACTCAAGCTTCTGTCCAGGTTTTAAATCACAGAGGTTCTGGGCCACAGTGGAATCATCTGAGGATCAAGCAAATCAGAACTAAGTTTCATTTATGGCTTGGCTTTTTATTATTAATGTGCAGAAATGTCTGGGACCAATCTCTTTATAAAAACAGAATTAAATATAAATTAACAAGTATAAAAATGGGTTCTTTTATTTAGAAGCAGACCAATTTAAGGACCTACACTTAAAAATCAACTTCTGTATCTAAGACAATGTGAAAAATATGAAAGTGAGAGTTAAATGAGATCTCACTCTTTCCTTTTCTACACTGTCTACGTAGACTAGTCAACATAAAAATAACCTGACAAAAACTTTCTGCAGTTGCAAAGATACACAGAATCCACTGAGCACTTGCACACAAAGATATCCATCAAGTGACTACAGTTTTGGCCTCAATTCACAATTCATCTCAGCTTTTCTTTCACAAATACAGAGGACATGTTTCTAAGCTTTCTGATTTTCACAGAAAGCATTTATGAGCCCCTATGGCACTGACAGGCCCACAATAGGTTGTTGATGGTTTTTTTCATAAGTTCAAATCACATTTGTTTAATTGCAACATCTCCCTTTTCCTCCAGTAAGTTTAAAGCGCCACACCTGGTTTTCCACCCTCCCACCACCCGCTTTATCCTCATAACAACCATTTGAAGAAAGGGAAAGCAGGATTGTTTGAATGGCCCACCTAGGACTGGAATCTAGCTCCTGAGACCTAATCCAAGGCTGGAATGACTATATCACACTGGGTCTTTACCTCTTTTGGCCATGATACTTTTGATCTCCTGCAGTTCCTTAAAGTACCGATGGAGCAAAGAGAAGCTCTCAGAAACAACATCATCAGAGGAGCATTCAGACACCTTCAAGGACAGCAGGATGCGTTGCTTCTCCTCATCAATATTGGTCACCTTGGCTATCACAGTCTGACCTATCACAAAATGATCCTTGGGGTCTGTCACAAACTTGTCACTCATCACCTGTGGTGATTAGAAGACAGAGCTATTTAATGTCACTTGTTACAGTCTGGCAGCCTCAAGATCTCCATGAAGAATTCAATGCACTCCAAAATGCTATTCATAAGGAAACTGACAACTAAGGTTGCTATGCATGTTTTCTTCTGTTTTGCTTTATATAAAACTCATCAATAGGAACCCATATAAAGGAGTTTACTATTTTCCTCTTCCTTTAATATTGACAGTTTATACAGGTCATATAATTCAAGTTCTTTGTCTCTAACTCAAGAATATTGACAACCCTGAATGGTTTTGTCCGCAAATTCACAGGAACGCCTATCCCTTCATAACATACACTAGCAAATAAACAAAAAAATCATATGTGTTACTATGCGCTACCTACACTATAAAGCTTTTCCCAGTGGGAGTTTTTATTCTTTCAGGTGAATACGGAACAAGCAGGAGAGATCATTTTAATTTAACCTTTTAACTTTTGAGTTCTATATTCCAGAATAATTCAGCTTCTAAGATGGGCAGCACAACATGTCTTACCGACTTAGGTGCTAGCCCTGTCAGACCATATGGAAGCTCAACAAAGACACCATAAGGCATGATATTTTTCACAAAGCCACTCAGCTGCATTCCAGGCTGGAGGTCAGAGAAGCTCTTCACCGCCTGCTCCTCTTCTACAGCAGAAATCATGGCTGGCTTCCTGCTCAGGGTCTAAAAACACTCCGTCAAGGAATAAGCTACTTTCAATGAGAGGTTTGGGCATTTCTTGTATTTGGCCACTACAAGGCAGGCATTCCCCTAAAAGCCTATGACAGTGGACAGATGAGCATATCAAGGATACATTATCACAATGTCATAGATTAGGACTTATTTGTGTTGAGATAAACAGTTAAGGGATCAAAGCTTTGTACCTCTGAAGTACCAGAATCCAGAGCAGAATCAAGATATAAACTATAGGTGGATAGGTAAATGGTTCCAGATTAAAATGTAAGGAGCAGGGCAGAAAACTGGGGGAGGGGGGCTCTTTTATATTGGCTACTTCATAAACAAGACATGATGGGATACTAGATGAACACAAATTGATGGGATACGGATGAAAACACAGAACCATTTGTGCAAGTTATGAGAACAACAATATCATTAGCCTAGAGTAGTGGTGGCGAACCTTTGGCACCCCAGATGTTTTGGACCACAACTCCCACAGTCCTTTGTCATTGGCAATACAGGCTTGGAATTCTGGGAGTTGTCCAAAACATCTGGAGTGCCGAAGGGTTGCTACCACTGGCCTAGAGGAAGAAACAACCACAAAAACAAGAATTCCTAGTGAGGTATAGTGGACAGAGTGACAGAAAAGGTCTTGGGAACAGGGTTTAAAACCCTACTATGCCATGGAAACTGACTGAGGGGGTAGAACAGGTAAACTCACTCCTTAAATATCTCACTGACCTTGAAAGTCCTATTAGGGTAACTCTAAGTGGGTTCCAACTTGACAGCACAGAACACACACACACACACACACACACACACACACACACACACACACACACACACACACACACACACACACACACACACACACACACACACACACACACACACACACACACACACACAGGGGAAGAAACACACACAGTACACATCATATTAAAACTACTTTACAACAAACACAAATATATTACCCAAAGGCTTGACACAGATGGGAAAGGATACAATATGTCCTCCCTTGTCATGGAGACACATAACCCTATGCAGAGTATCTTCTTCTCTCAGCCAATGCCACCACAATTTGGCATTGGAGACATGGTCAGAGAGATGCATCATGGGAAGGTAGGCAGAAACGTTTTCAGGCAATATTGCAACTTCGAGGCCATTTTCCTTCTTCTGCATAATTTTCACATCAACAATCTGATTTAAAAACACAAGAGAATGACAGACGTGAGGGAAACACATTACAACCAATATTCCCTGGATCACAGTAAGGTTCCTCAAATTACAATTGTTTCAACAATAGAAGCTAAATTCCAATAATAATCATTCTGATGTGAAGAACAGCCGAGAATAGATTACTTAAATTAAAGTGAACTATGCCATTTATAGTTAGGTGCTCCTTCTTTGGGATCTAATCACATATTTCCTTTCAAGCCACATATAAACTATGACAGATGCTTTACACATTTAAAGATAGGAAGACAGATGACACTGGGCGACTAAAAAGGTGTCCAATGGCAAACCCCACCCCACAGGCAAGAAATATGCAGCACAAAACTCTACCCCACTGTATTTCCAACAGGCACAGTTTCTCAGGGGAGATTTCTAAGTACTGTATTGTCATCTGCAGAGGGAAAAGGACCCCTGAGAGAATGGAAAGGAAAAATTTTCAAAACAAATTACCTGTCCAGCTTCATACGTCACTTCTCCTTTCTTGGAACCCTCTTCTCTACCGTCCCCATCAAGAGCACGGCCTGTCAGCTTGAACGAGAGTAGCAGCTTCTCCTGCTCAGGCTCACATTTCAAGACAAGGACTTTTACCACCTGATTGGCAGAAATAGAGAAACCAATTACAGAAAAATACACATTTGCATTCCAACATAAGTAGGTTGGTACCTTGACAGCATGAAAAGTTTATTCCAATTAATTTTGCTTTTTCTTACCGCTACTCTCTTACTGTTTTAGCTCAACACAGGAATTCGAGCTATGTAACAAGCACATCTGCTAGAAATGAAAAATCTACATTCTGTAAATAACTGCACACATAAAATAAGTTTCAGAAATATGTACAATTATTTTCTGTAGCTATAGATATTGGCCCAAATCCTTGGGTGTAGCTTTGCAAATGGTATCGCTCTTGGAGACAATTTGCCCTAGGTTAAGAAATCAGTAAAGCAAGAGCAAAGTGTGCTGCTTATATACTGCCCCATAGCACTTAAAACACTCTCTTAATGGTTTTCAAGTAATTATGCAAGCTACGCATTCCACCCCCACCCCGTTCCCCCCACCCCACCCCCAAAAAAGCTCAGCTGAAGTTTTACCAACTTCAGAAGGATTGAAGGCTGAGTGAACCTTAAGCTGGCTAGCTGGGACTGAATCCCAGGTCATGAGTAGAGTTTTGGCTATAGTACAGCAGTTTAACCACTCTGCTACGAGGCTCACTACTACCTTACCAGTTGCATAGCAACTCACATCCAACAGATTATGTCTATGGCAATTTTTAACTTAAGGCAATGTACCTCCAAATGTTACACAATTTGTGTTATGCCAGTGTAACTAGGCAAGAGAGTTTGAAACATTACATCAAAGATAGCAAATAGTACTTTTCACTTTTTATCCAATATCTACCTGGCCTTCATAGAAGGCTTCTTCAGGAGCAGTCAATGGTGGCACACCAAGCTCGTTCTTGGGAACCAGCCCTTTGATGTCATTGTAGAATTTTACAATGCAGCCAAATTCCCTCGTACAGACCACAAAACCATGGGTGATCAAGCCTGGGTTTGCATCTTCATAACTGGCAAGGACAGGGAGCTTGGAACTGACAAGTGTTCTCTTCAGTGTCAAAAGAAGTTTCCGTTCTTCAGGATTAGATACAAGCACCTATGGAAGAAAAAAATGGACTAATGTATGTTAACCAGCAGAGCTGTTTTTTTTTTTTAATAAGGATGAAAGAACATCCAACCCTAAAACTGGTGTACAAGATTGTTAATGTCAGTAATCCCAATGCTTAGAGATAGACTTATTCTATGAAAATGTTTTAGGTTTACTTGATAAATTGAAGATCCACAAGTCACCAGGCCCAGATGGCATCCACCCAAGGGTTATTAAGGAACTGAGAAATGAAATTACAGATCTCTTAAAGGTAATATGCAACTTGTCTCTTAAAACGGTCACATGGCCGGAGGACTGGAGGATAGCAGATGTCACACCAATTTTTTAAAAAGGAAGGGGGGGCTGGAAACTACAGGCCGGTTAGCCTTACATCTGTTCCAGGGAATATGGTGGAAAGCCTCATCCAAGAGAAAATCTTTTTAAAAATAGACGAACAAACCTTGCTGAGGGAAAATCAGCATGGCTTCTGTAAGGGAAAGTCTTGCCTGACAAACCTTTTAGAATTCTTTGAAAAAGGCAACAGGCATGTAGATTTGGGTGAACCGGTGGATATTGTCTATCTTGATTTTCAGAAGGCTTTTGACATAGTCCCTCACCCAAGGCTACTGAGAAAATTGCACAGTCAGGGGATAAGAGTGCAGGTCCTCTTATGGATTGAGAACTGGTTGAGATCCAGGAAACAAAGAGTAGGTATCAACAGGCAATTTTCACAATGGAGAGAGGTGAAAGACAGTGTGCCCCAGGGATCTGTCCTGGGACTGATGCTTTTCAATCTGTTCATAAATGACCTGGAGACAGAGATAAGCAGAGGGTGGCCAAGTTTGCGGATGACACAATACTTTTCTGTGTGGTAAAAACCATAGGTTTGTGAAGAGCTCCAGAAAGATCTTTCCAAACTGGAGGAATGGGCTGCGAAATGGCTAATGTGTTTCAATGTAGGAAAATGTAAAGTAATGCATATTGAGGCAAAAAATCCAAACTTTTATCTAGCAACTCATGGGTTCTGAGCTATCTGTGACAGATCAGGAAAGAAATCTTGGTGTGCTGGTGGACAGCTCCAGGAAGGTGTCTCCCCAATGTGTGGCAGCAGTGAAGAAGGCCAATTCCATGCTAGGGATTATGAAAAGGGGGATTGACAATAAAACAGCCAATATTATAATGCCATTGTACAAGACAATAGTAAAATTCTGGTCATCGTATCTCAAAAAATACATAGTGGAACTGAAAAAGGTGCAGAAGAGAGTGACTAAAATGATTACTGGGCTGGAGGACTTTCCTTATGAGGAAAGGCTCAAGCATTTGAGGCTCTTTAGTATGGAAAAAATGTGCCTGATGGGGGATATGATTGAGACATACAAAATAATGCAGGGCATGAGTAAAGTGCATAGGGGACACTCTTCTCCCTCTCACCAAATACCAGAACTAGGGAACGTACGCTCAAATTGAGGGTTGGGAGAGTGAGAACAGACAAAAGAAAATACTTTTTACCCAGTGTGTTGTTAGCCTGTGGAACTCCCTGCCATAGAATATGGTGATGGCATCTGGCCTGGATGCCTTCAATAGGGGATTGGACAGATTCCTGGAGGAAAAGTCCATCACTGGTTACAAACCATGATGGAGATGTGTAATCACCAGGCTTAAAACCAGGTTACTTCAAGGACCAGATGCAGGGGAGTGGTATCAGGAGACAGATACCTAGTCTTGTGTGCTCCCAGATGCATTTGGTGGGGCCACTGTGAGATACAGGAATGTGGACTAGATGGGCCTTTGGCCTGATCCAGCATGGCTGTTCTTATGTTCTTATGTACCACTGTTAACCACCACCCTATTCCCATAACCACAAATATATTACTGTGGAAACAATGGTTTGCCTTTTGCAGAGAGTTTCAAGTTTCAGAACTATCATAATGCTGAATTTGTAAACTTGCTTATCTGGGAAAGAGTGCCACTGAATTAAAAAAAGACTTACGATATATACTCGAGTATAAGTCGACCCGCATATAAACAGAGACCCCTAATTTTACCCCCCCAAACTGGAAAAATGTATTGACCCGAGTATAAGCCGAAGGTGGGAAATGCAGCTGCTACAGTAAATTTCAAAAATGAAAACAGATACCAAGAAAATTACATTAATTGAGGCATCAGTAGGTTAAACATTTTTTAATATTTATTTCAAAGCAAAACAGCAAACTAGCCACTAAGAAACTTGATTTGGGGTGGTGGTGGAATTGGTTCGTTTGAAATGTACTGCTGGAGGGGAGCTTTGTGGGTACCATGGACTGACAGACATATGAACAAGTGAGTCTTAGATCAAGTCTTTCCACATAGTGGAACTACAATAAGGTGCAAAAGAGAGGGACCAAAATGATTACTGGCCTGGGGGACCTCCCTTATGAGGAAAGGCTAAAACATTTGGGGCTCTTTAGTCTGGAAAAAAGGCGCCTGAGGGGGGGATATGACTGAGACGTACAAAATAATGCAGGGCATGAGTAAAGTGGATAGAGGGAAGCTCTTCTCCCTCTCACAAAATACCAGAACTAGGGGACATCCACTCAAACTGAGGGTTGGGAGAGTGAAAACAGATGAAAGAAAATACAGGAAACTTGTTTAAAAGAGATACAGAATCTCTACCTTGCCTTGAGTCCCGATGATTTTAGCTGTGTCAGAAGAGGAGAGGGACGCTGCAGGAGGGCGTGTCATGGTGTTTTGACCACAGCTCCCAGAATCCCAAGCCTGTACTGCCAGTGGCAAAGGACTGTGGGAGTCATAGTCCAAAACTCAGTCTTCCTTCACGTGTTGACTGTGAGCTGGTTCAATAGGCTGCAAGAGCTACCATTCCTGCCTACATAATCTGCATATGGGAGACCTCCCATGATTCCATGAGCACTAGTATTTTGATTCTATGCCGATTTTTTAGCTAATTTAGATAAACTTTATCAAGCAGTATCAGTCAGAAGACTTTTATACACTCGGATCAATTGCTTGAAAGGCAGAGGAAAATTGCTCATCCTAAACTCAATGTACACTAGTGTAGAAGCCTTATCAGGAAATAACTGCTTTTAGCTGTATCTTGGTTAATTTGCTTTTGCCCTTTTCACATGCAAAGCAAGTTGGCAACACTAAGTAATTCAGTCTCTTTATTGCTGTTCAGTATTAGTGCTGCCTCTTCCATCCCCCAATTTTTTATTGGCCCGTGTATAAGCCGAAGGCCCTTTTTTACCCCAAAATTAGGTCTTAAAAACTTGGCTTATATGCGAGTATATACGGTACTTCAGATTACATGCTCATGTAAAACAATTACATGCCTTCACAATGAAATCCACTTATGGAGACCTTTGTAGTGGTACTCTGGGATCATGCAGCTTTCCTAAGACGCCACAAGCGGCCAGGCATATCAGTCATGCACACTTTGGATGATATTAGCTCCCCCATCCCCCAATACCGGGAGGAGGCAAAGGGGAGAGTCAAACATCTTGCCTGGAATGCATTCCAACCCCCTGAGCTGTACAGAATCTAAATATATATTAGGTTGTACTACAGAAGTCGCCACCCAATGTACATGTTTGAATAGGATTCTGTACATCCAGCCCAACAATATTGCAATAGCACCCCACTAGCAAAGCAACATTCTGCTTGGAGAAACACTGTTCAAGATTTTTCCTGCCACAATCGTCCTCAGAATGCAGGGAGACCTCACCCGGCATTTGACAGCAGCTCCCTCGCTGTATTTCTTCTCTGGCTGTTTCAGAAGCACATCAGCCAGATGCAGGCGAGGAACCAAGCCCCTGATGTGCTCAGTCACCTTCACCTGCATGCCAAAGGTCTTCAGAGTCAAAACTGTGCCCTAAAGTGCCAAAGAAAGAGGGTCAGAAAACAATTCTGTGGTCTAGGTTGGTGATTTTTGCCCTTTTGTACATTATACCTTACCAGTCACTCCATTAAAGAACGTGAGTCACACCACGATAGTAACAAAAAACCCACTTTTCCAAAAAACAACATTATTATACTTGCAGGTATTCTGCTACTACCCTGTTTCCCTGAAAATAAGACCTCCCCAAAAAATAAGCCCTAGCAGGATTTCTATGCATTTGTTAAATATAAACCCTACCCTGATAATAAGACCTAGTGATGAGCGTGGCTATGGTTGTGTGCAGGGCTGACATTCAAACATATTATACTTAATAAAATAAGACATCCCCTGAAAATAAGCCCCAGTGTGTCTTCTTGAGAAAAAATAAATATAAGACAGTGTCTTATTTTCGGGGAAACATGGTGTATTGAACATTTATGGTCAAAAGGTCACATATAGATCATTCGTGGCAGACAGGATGTCACACGTGGAAAAGAACACAAGGACCAAGGACAGTAGTTACAAAAATCCTATATCTTATTAGCCTACTTCTGGAAGAGTTAGCTTTGTATACTGCTAGCAGGGAATCACACCTTCTATGGAACCTAAAATCAAAACCTTATTACAGTGTTGGAATGCATAAGACCCAACTGTAGGCGCTTCATTCAGGTGATAGCACAAGCTAAAATAATCCAAATGAATTAACTGCTGAATGGTGGATCAACAGTTACATAAACAGCATTGATGCAATGGATTTGTTCTACTTGGAACTACAAATTGGATGACAAGTCAGACGCAGGATCACATGAAGATAAATAAAATGGATCCACCTAGTGAAAATTAGACTAATCTCTAGCCAGAGTAGGGAATGCAGTGCTGATATTCTTAAACTACAAGTCTCATGAGTCTTAGCCAATACAGGTAATAGTCAAAGGTAATAAAGTCCAACAACATTTGAGGTCTACACATTCCCCCCTTTCTTGTAGCACAACTGCACCTGCTATGCTAGTTGAACTGAAATGGCATCATTTTATTTATATTACACAGTAGGATCTGTGCCAAAATAACTAATGAACACAGACATCAAAGGAACTTCATACTTGTCCAAAATATTATGAAATTAATTCTTTGCTTGTATTGTAACTGAAACACTGAGAATGCAACAAGCATTGGAATGAAGTATTATTTTTGTTCTGTTGTTGAACTTACTTCCAGCACTTGTCCAGGAAGCAGATCATGGTATCTCAAAAATGGAGCATCAATAATACGTCTGTAATTAAAAAGAAAGAAAAAATGGGTGTTAGGTAGAAGAGAAACATAAGATACTACAAAGAAGATGGATCCCATCCTGATTCTTTCTTCTGACTCCATAAGAAGACCAGTAATAACTGAAATCAGTTTCACCTGATGAAACAAAATTTCCAAATTAACAGCATCAGTCATTTGTGATACCTATTTTAGATGCAGGCTTCAGTATACTGAAGCAAAGAAGAAAGTGCATCAGCATTCTTCTGATCCCTAAACTCTGGGGCAAAGTCCAGAGTAAAAATGTTTCCCCACCAGCTCCGGAGTTTAAAAGTGTCTTTTAGCGCGTCCCCAAGTGTCTCTTAATTCCTTCCTTCCCGGAGGTGACAGCCAGCAGCCGGCCCCGGATCAGTTTTTCTTCTCAGCCTCAGATTTTTGACATTCACGGATCACCAAAACAGCTATACTTCATCAACTGAAAACAGCCAGGAAACGTGCTCTAACCAAATTACAGTATTGTCACAGTTCATTACAAAAATAGGATATAAAATAGAACCCACAAAATACTGTAATACAATTTCTTTCTCCTTTGACTCTTCAATCTCTACCACAGCTTTCACAAAGGCACAGGGCTATGTAATTACTGTGACAAGGCTGAATTGCTTGCATGGGAACTTCCTAACCATTTTGCATGAACTTCACTGAGAAATTCTTTATCTTTGTTTAATACACAGCCAGTCTGTTATTAAAAAAAAAAATTCCACACATCCCAGACTTTGCTTTTAATCAAGAGAGACCAAGCTGGGAAAATGTGAGCTAGATGGAAAGAATGCAGGTATCTCCAGCAGATCACAATAGAAAATAAGGAAAATACAGTAATACCTCGTAAGATGAATGCCCCTTAAAACAAAAAACTCATAAGACGAATGCAATTTCTGGGGACAAATTTTTCCTTCCCTTTTACATTCGTCTTATGAGGTACCATGGATCCTTGCTCAGCCTGGGCGGTTTGCAAGGGAACAGCCCAGGCTGGGTGAGGATCGATGGGTCGCTGCTCTGCCCAACAATTTGGTGGGCACAGAAGGGATTCACTGACCTTCGCCCAGCCCATGCTGCTTGGAAGGGAAGCAGCACTGGCAATCTACCACCACTGCTTGCTTTCCAAGCAGCACGGGCTGGGAGAAGATCCACGGGTTTGTGCTCTGCCTGAGCAGAGCACGAACACATGGAACTTCTCCCAGCCCAGGAGGGTTGGAAGGCAAGCGGAATTGGCGATCGTCTAAGCTGCTTGCCTTGCAAGCCTCCTGGGCTGGGAGAAAATGCATCTTCTCCAAGCTTGCCCCACCGCCACTTGCCTTGCAAAGCGCCCGGGCTGGCTGAAAAATCCATTGTTTCCCGCTCTGCCCAATGCTTGGTTAAGCAGAACAGGGACTCCTCCTCTTCAACTGAGTATCTGCGCAGAGACACGGGCGAAGAGGACGCTGCTGCCCCCTCAATCAAGGGACAGCAGAAGGCTGCCCCCCTGCAGCCAAGAGACACATTATTTTGACAGCTCTGAACTGTCAAGATCAGCTATCTATCAGCTGCAGGGGGGGAAACAGCCTTCCACTGTCCCTTGATTGAGGGGGGTTTAGACAGCCTTCCCATAGGAATGCATTGAAAACCTATTGATCCCCTCCGGTTTTAAGTGCATTCCTATGGGAAACCATGACTCATAAGACGAATTTTTCGTAAGACGAATTCACCCATAGAACGAATTAAATTCATCTTATGAGGTAACACCGTAGTGTGATGCAGCAGCAAAAAAACACAAACACTACACTTATCAACCTGGCAAGGTGTCCCATAATCAGGCCTCACCTAAAGTCTTATATCCAGTTCTAGGCATCACTGTTGAAGAATGATATCAAGAAGCAGGAACATGTCCAAGGAAAAGCAATAAGAATTAAGTAGATTTGGAAACCAAGTTCCAGGAAGAAAGGCTGAGATACTCTGGCACTTTTAGCCTGCTGAAGGGAAGGCTGAGAGGTGGTGTGATAGCCATCTTCCAGTATTTAAAGGGCTGTCGTGTGGAAGATTAAGAGTGTTGTTTTTTGTTTTTGTTTGTTTGTTTGTTTTTCAACTAAGACAGGAATTAAAGAAAGTGTTGTTTTTTTCAATGCAGGTTTTGTTTGTTTAAGGATGCTATAGGTATGGGTTTCCTGCATTGGCTGGGCGATTGGTCTCAATGAGTTTTCAGTTAAATAATTCCAGGATTCCATCCATAAACATAATTTATGCAACAAACAGAATGAGAAAGAAACAATAGAAGGGTAAAGAAGAGCTATACCAGAGTACAGTTATGATTCTTCAATTACTTGCCCTACCATTTTGGTAGCTTTCTTTCAACATTCAAGCCAACTGGTGGTGATTAAGGTAAGTAAGCAGCAAGTAAAGTTCCTGGACTAATAAGATAGGATCCATTAGTTAAGTAGAAAAGATCATCTGAACAGCCAAAATGGCAAAAAAATCTAGTATATTTTTCATGCTGAAAGGTCGCATATATATAGCACCAATTTTTAAAATCAGTAGAAACTACGTACTACACAAATGTGTAACATGTACACTTTAGTCTTTCTAGAAGCCATGTGCTTCCCCAGGTATGAATACAAGTCGGTTTATCTGTTTGACAGTGGAAATCCCAGCTACGTAGGAGAATTTCAGAAACACACACATATATAAATTATGGAGATATAAAGTGTTTTTGCCTATGCAAATTTCACTGGAGTTGGGATGGGAATCTTACCGTTTGAGAGACACCATAGCAACATCATCCATTGGGCTATAGTCAATAATTCGGCATTTATGTTTGCTTCCAGGCGTAAACAACTCACGTTTGAAAGATCTGGGAGTATCCGAAAGATGTTTTAGCTATAAAAATAAAGAAAGGATGTTACAAGTATTCCAAATCATTTCCTACCTTATCAATCCTCCTATTTTTCTAAATTGCTTTAAGATTAGATGTTATATTTCTATATAACTTACTATGTGAAATGCATGCAATAACCCAGAAAAGCTTACATACTTAATTGTTGCTATGCATTCACAATATAAACAAACAAACAAACAAAACTGTTCTCGGTTAACTTCTGCCTTGGGTCTCTTTTGGATCCTCTGTATATTAGCATAAATTAAGACATCATAAAAGGCATATTTTGACAGATTCAAAACCACATCCATTTAGTGCTAATTCAGGCTGTTCTCCCTATGACACATGGGATGCTTGGAGGCTTTCCCAGTTTTGAGCTGCAATCAGCATTAAGCAACTTACATGTGCATATGCGAGGCTGCCATCATCCAATAGAAAAATGGCACCTGTTTTTTTGAGAAAGGTCTTCAATGTCGCGTTTGGCACTACTGCACCAATTCGATCACTGGAAAGCTGGCTAAGTTGAGTGCCAGGCTGAAGGAAGACTGGGCGCAGAGAGAGGCGAATTTCCTTGGAGACAGGATTGTTAGAGAGGATACAGGCTTTCACCTGAAAGAAGCAAAGTGAAAAGGAGACAAGTTCTCTCTTTAAAAGTTCTCTACATTGTCAGATAGATACCCAGTGTGGGTACCATGGACAGAGAAATGGAACAGGGTTCAAATCCCCACTTGATCATGAAAACTCAATGGGTGAGCGGCACTGGTAAAACCACTCCATATCTCATTTACCCTGAAAGCCCTATTAGCCTCACTGTAACCCAGTTGTGACCTAATGGTACAGAACAACAAGAAAATTATCAAATACAGAACATGCCAAGAACAGTATCACTTTTTTTGTTAACCTTTCTAGCCCAAATGAATGTAGGAAGCAGTTTGAAAATGCATCCATTCATTTCTTATTCATCCAAGGGGCTGCTGGAAACTGATTACCAGCTAGGGTAGTGCTGAGCTACACATGGACACGGAAATCAGGCTGTGGCAACCGGCCAGTTAGTACTTTTGTCACACAATCGTACCACAACATCACACTAGAAAGATTGGCATTTTAGGATCCAAAGAGTGGATCCCACATGGCGGGAGAAGGAAGCCACCAAGGAGCAGGAGGAAGAAGGAAAACATGATTTCACAGTTCACCCGGATCCTGCACCACCACTTTATAGACCTGTGCATACTGTGTGAAATGACTTACCATCTGACCGGGTAAGAAGTTTCTTGATTTAGGAAAACCCATATGAATGAAGTCCACTATCCCAGTAAAGGAAGAGAGAAAACTTAGAGATATTCCAGAAGAGGTCACCTGAAAAAAAAATAAACAAAACCCCAATAAACCTAGATGAAGCTCAAACTCTTAAAGTGCCTCCAAAACAGTTGTTTATTTTTGAACAGTTTATAGTTCCATGTGTTTTGTTTTTTCTTATTATAAGTTACATCTTATAGTTAATCAGTTACATGACCCACTGAACTTAACAGATTTGTCTTGCACTAAAGTGGCAATGTCCTTTCTGAATTTACAGAAAAAGCCAAAACAGATAAAAGGTGTATATTTGTTAGATACAGATATGCTGTAGGGCAGGAGAAATTACTTCCATGTGCAGTGCTCCTGGATTAGTGTAACAAGCATTATGTCTCTTGCTGCAGTTCCTCATCAAATTAACTGATTCAAAACCTCCTCTAGATCTTGCAGGCATTGCATAGAAAACATTCTCTGTCTTTGGATAAGACTGAAGTGATTGATATAGACGAAATGCCTGCAGGAATCCATCCCAGTTCTAAAGGAACAAGTTTAGAACAACTGAATTATGATTATTTGCACTTCTCATAAGTACGATAGTAAGGTTTACAAAAAGAAAGTGTGTCTCATATACCCTCAAATGCAATCTAGTGGACACAAACATCAGGCTAAGAGGAGGCACCGCCATCCAGCTGGTAGTACTGATTAGTCAGACTGCAGTCTTACCAAAATAGTCTGTGCTTGAACCCAAGCTGAACAATTGAATGTCACTGCACGCCCACCAACACAGCATTTACACCACAAGGTTTACCTCTTTAACTTGAGCTTTTACCACCAGCCCTGGCAGCAAGTTGCTAAGTGACCAGTTTTGTTCTTCTGTAGCAATGGCCGCAGCAATTTCAGACTGGTTGATGGACATGCGGACTATCCTTCCGCCATTCTTTACTTCTTCAATAAGGCAGTTCAAGTACTGCCCAATTTTCAAATCAGCCCCTACAAGCCCAACACATACAATTATTACCTTTCAGTAACAAAGGTTCGGTCTTACTTATATTAATCACATTAAAGGAAAGAAACAGAACACTTTTCTTTCTAGACTGAAATAATACATTTTGACACAGAAAACTCATTTGAAAAAGACCCGGTGCAGGAAAGAGAAGTTGTGCATCACAGCAACTTAGTGGAATACCTACTGCCTAGTAAAATACCTGTTGAAAAGTCACACATACGAACACATGAAAGAATGCCTGGAGGTGAATTCTAAGCTCTAAATCTGAGATTATGTAACATTTTGAACCATTCATCTCTTTCACCTACAAGCATGCATCCCACTCACTTATAACTGTAGTCATACCTTTGCCGGTTGATTGCAAGTAACTCTGGGCTTTCTGACGTGGCAAAAATGCTTTTGCAGCTGGGATGCCTATGTCAATTATGTAGCCATGATCTTCCACGCTAGAAACACATCCAGAAAGCACCTGTTTGGGGCAGAAGTATAAGCTTTAAAAGGATCTGTAATTAACAAAGTAATTATAGTATTTCAAGACTATGGTAGGTAGTCTCAGTATTTTTGACCCCTCTCTAATGATGACTGGTGGGAAGAAGAGCAAACACCAGAAGGTGAAAGTATACTTCTTTAGAGAGGCTTCTGTGGAGTCTCTCTGGGATGGGAAAACCTTCTAAAATGTGAATTTTAGTTTTCAAATAATGCTTTAAAATAGTTGCACATTACAGTATTATTTACAGTAATTGCATTAACTGTTGATTGTAAAATTTTGCTTGTCACTTTGGGCCCCCATCATGGGAAAAGGATACCAACAAAAATCAAATTGAAATAAACAAACACAAATAAATGCAGCAGTTTTTTCCTACTTGAGATTTCGAGATGTTTCGAGTTACAACTTACACCTCACAAGGAACAAGGCATTCAATCTACATTCTAGCTATATAGACCAATGAGCTTTCAGAAACTGTGAAATATTTGTATGTAAACACTTAAAGTGCATTTATATTGTTTTGACTGCTGTTGCTCAAAAAGGTCTTGAATTTTTTTTTTGCTTTTATTTTAGATTTTAGTATCTAATCTGTATTTTTACACAGATTATCTTACCTACTAATGTGTTGTTGATTTTACTTGTACTGTTGTGGCTTACAATCTTTTATTTTGCTTAAGTCTCTGTTGGGCTTTTTCAAAGCCACCTTTACCAATTTAGACAGCATACACATATCTTAAATAAACTAACACAGGGAACTAGTATATTTCATACCATGCCTGATCTCAGAGCCGTTGGGTTCAGTTTCTTGTTGACCTCCTTGGGGTTAATGGTGAGTTGAATACTTGTTTGTCCTGTGGTAGTTTTCTCCAGACAAACAACAGCACATCTGACCAGCATTCCTGGAGAGAACAAGTCTGAGAGAGAGTTCAGGTCCTGCAAAAAATAAATCCATGGGAATAAAGATATAAAAGATACCCAAATATGAGCAGTAATATCCAGTCAGTGAAAAAATTCTACCAAACATTCATCTGCTGTAAGATGGCTGGAATATAAAGACTGTGAAAAGAAAGGACCATATTACCACACATCTTATTTTATTCATTATATGAAAAGTAAGCTAAATATCATTTGATATTACTGATCGATTCCGTTCAGACTTTAGTCACGTGTCACAGTAAAAAATCAAGAACAGTGCAATATTTAACATATTTGTTAAATATTGCATAGTTAAATTTGAGACAAGAGATGAAATTTTGCCTTTATACATTAGGTTATATATTGCCACTAGAATTCAAGTGGCAAAATAATGGAAAACAAAGGAGGAACCCTCAGTAGATGACTGCTTAATAAAATTACAGGAATTCATATTAATAGATAAAATTACAGACTCATTGAAAGGAAAGAGTGGAATGGAACATGAATCTCAATGGGGGGAAAGTGAAGGGTTATCTCAGATTGAAATGGAAACAAGAATCAAAATCCGTAATCTAAAAGGTATAAACCAGAGGAAGAATTGCTCCCAATATTAGTATAGAAAATGAAAGTAAAGCAGATTGTTAATATGCGAAGACAACATAAAAATAAAGGAAGGTACTATTAAGGGTGCAAAGAAAATAAGATGATGGAAGATAATAAAGTAAAACTGTTTAAGATACATTGTTTTGTTTTTCTGTTATATGATTATATTGGGATAATTATTTTCTCTGTTTTGTAAAATATAAAGTTAAAATTTTAAAAAATCAAGAACAGCACAAAAGAAAAACTTGCTTCTACCACATTTGGAATATGTTGATTCTGGTGGACATTTTATGATTGCTCTAACATCAAGTAAAATAAACCTGCTATAATCCAAAAGCATATGTTATGAAACCTTTAACAATATGCATGATGGTGTGTTATGTGTTATATTAACAGAGGGATACAAGCACCATCAGGGTGGTCAAACTGCAGCCTCCATGAGACATTTCAGAATCCTGTCAAGATACCCTGCAGGTCCCCACCAAAAGAATTAAGAAAAAACAACAAGGTGGCAGACCTTTAAAATGCCCTAATAAATACAACAAAAAAGAAAAATGCGCAAAACAAAGTTCCCATCCAAAACATTAAATCAATAATCCACGCAACCCAGCACAATCCCTTCCAGAGATCGCGGAGTTCGTCTTGGCTGCCTTGTTGAGGTCCCCCCGACTTTCGGTGGTTGGGGACTTCAACTTGCATGCCAAGGAGGAACTCTCTGGTGCGGCTCTGGAATTCATGGAATCCAAGACTTCCATGAATCTATCTCAGCATGTTGTGTACCCCACTCATAGAGCTGGCCATACCCTGGACCTGGTGTTTTCCTCCATGTCTTCAGATTCGTGTCTGGGGGTCAGGGGTATTCTGCCCCTGCCCATGTCATGGTCGGACCACCATCTGCTAAAATTTTCCCTGTCGATCGCCCCCCCGCCTTGCGGGGAGCGTCGGCCCTATATTTGGGCCCGCCCCCGTAGGCTTCTGGACCCTGCTAGGTTCATGGAAGCCATTGGGGAGCTTTCTGGCGGTCTGGCAGACGATCTGGTCGATGCCCTGGTGGATAGGTGGTACGAGGGGACCACTGGGGCGGTGGACCGGATCGCCCCCAAGTGCCTCCTGTGTTGTGGAGACCGCTGTTCTCCGTGGTTTACGGATGAATTGCAGTTGATGAAACAAGAACACAGTAGACTAGAGGTCATTTGGAGGGCAAGCCGGATGGAAGAGAATAGGGCTGCTCTTAAGCAGCTGACTGGCCGCTATCTTCACGTGATCAGGGACGCTAGAAGATCTTATGTCTCCCTGAGAATTGGCGAGGCCTCGAACTGCCAGGCGGAGTTGTTCCGGGTGGTTCGAGACCTCTCCAATCCCAGTCAGCTGAGGCCTCCTCCTAGTGATTTCACTAGCAAGCAATTTGCAGCCCATTTTAGATCCAAAATAGAGGCCATCCATTCCGACTTGCCCCCCAGTTGCTCTAGTCCACCCTCTGAGATCCCTGGGGTCTCACCCCTCCATTCCCCCCTCCTGGATGAGTTTGGGCCAGTGTCTCCGGCAGAGGCCTCCAGAGCTATGGCTTGTTGCTGGCCGGTGGCCACTCCCTTTGACCCTTGCCCAGCCTGGCTTATTAAATCTGCCGAAGGGAACATGCCCGAGTGGGTTTCTGCTATTGCCACAGCCTCTTTCGGGAAGGGATGTTTCCCTGCCCGTTTAAAGGAGTCTGTGGTGAAACCCACTCTGAAAAACCCTGGCATGGTGTCGGGACGATCTATCCAGCTATCATCCCGATTGCCATTGTTCCCTTCCTGGGCAAGGTTGTCGAGAGGGTGGCTGCTGTCAGGCTTCAGTAATATCTGGAGGAAAATCGTATCCTGGATCCCTTTCAGTCTGGCGACTGCCCTGGTCGCTCTGCAGGATGACCTCCTCAGGGAGGCTGACAGGGGGTGCTCCTCCCTGTTGGTTCTCCTTGATCTGTCAGCTGCCTTTGATACCGTCGACCACGGTAACCTGCTGGTCTGGCTGGCAGAGCCGGGAATTGTTGGTCAGGCTTTGGCCTGGCTCCGTTCCTTCCTTAGCGGCCGGACTCAGTGGGTTCAGCTGGGTGATGATTTGTCGGCTCCTTGGACTCTCCCTTGTGGGGTGCCCCAGGGGTCGAAAATCTCACCCATGCTGTTCAACGTTTACATGAGGCCGCTGGCGGAGGTCATCAGGAGATTTGGAGTTCGATTTCATCAGTACGCTGATGACACACAACTCTATCTCTCCTTTTCATCTTCTGAAGTGGAGGCAGTTCACTCCCTTGATCTGTGTCTGGAGGCTGTTCTGGAATGGACCAGAGATAACCGGCTCAAGCTGAATCCAGAGAAGACGGAGGTTCTGTTCTTCGGGGCGCTCTCGTCTGGGTACAATGGCCCCCTCCCTAAGCTGGGGGGTGTTTCCCTCCAGCCTACGGACAGGGCCAGGAATCTGGGAGTGGTCCTGGACTCAGCCCTCTCCCTGGAAGCCCAGGTGATGGCTGCTTCCAGGGCCGCTTTTATCCACCTCCGCTGGATCGCCCAGATCCTCCAGTACCTCGATGAGTCCTCCCTGAGGACAGTAGTGCAGGCCCTGGTGATCTTGAGGATCGGCTACTGCAATGCCCTCTACGTGGGGTTGCCCTTGACCCTAGTCCGGAGGTTACAACGGGTGCAGAATGCAGCGGGTAGGCTGGTGGTGGGTGCTCGTAGATACGAGCACATCACCCCAGTTCTGGCTCGCTTGTACTGGCTTCCCGTTGTCCTCTGGATTAGGTTCAAGGTCCTGGTTTTGACTTTCAAAGCCCTCCGCGGCCTGGGACCAGAGTATCTGGTGGAGCGTATCGCTCAAAGATCAACTGGGTCCAGACCCACGAGACTGGTGCAGGCGCGCTCACTGAGGGTGGCCACACCCAGAGATGCGCGGAAATTGTGTACGTGTGACCGCGCCTTCTCTGTGGTGGGCCCCATGCTCTGGAATCATCTACCCAGTGAACTGCGCCTGACAGAGTCCCTGCCCGCCTTTAAAAAGGCCCTGAAGACTCACCTCTTCAGGGAGGTGTTTGGCGACCTTTCTAGTTAGTTTTTTTCCCCCTGCGCTTACTGTGCTTGGGTTTGCCGCCATCTTGTCTCCCATTTCTCTTGTTTAGTGCTTCTTTACTACCTGCTTTTTTATTGTAAGCCACCCAGAGTTTCCTTTTGGGAAGATGGGCGGGGTATAAGATTAACAAATAAATAAATAAATAAAAATAAATAATAAGGAAAAAACTGAAAACTCCATTGTAGCCATGGTCAGCAAGGTTTCTGAGTTTGTCCACACTGATTTAGGTCTTACATTCTTTCAGAAAAACACCCTAGAAAGCAGACAATGAAATGGGCAACAGAATGGTCTGCTAAACCATGGATTTCTTAGTTGGTACATCCGAATCTCATTAAATAGCTCCATCCCATGTCTTACCTCAATATGCTCATCTCTGGCCACCTGCGTATTTAACATGTTGTTGTAGGCATCACATATACGTGTCACTTGTAGAAACCCAGTGAGCCCATTGGGCAGGCCGATCACTAACTCCAGCTGATGTGATTCTTTGACGCATCCTAGCAGAAGCATCCCCTCAGCAAGAGACTATTTATAAAAACAAGCAAAGAGTAATGAGGAACCTTCAGAACCACACTTGTCTTACATTTTAAACATTAAGTTGTCTTTCTAAGAAGAAACAGACATCTAGACCAGTGGCGGGTCACATGTGGCCTGAGGGTTGAAAGCAAATCCTCCAGTCCAGCCTAACTCCCCAGTCATATTGTTATGGCCCAACATCCTAAATCTGACTTCCACAGAAGAAATAAAGTGTATTATCTGTATACATCAAGTGTCCACACAGTGTACCAAATAATCCACAATATTAATTATGCACCCACCTCAGTTGTCAGAAGTTCAAAATTCTTAGCGCTGATTTTTACAATAGCTCCCTCCTCAGACTTGAGTTTTTTGGGCTCTGTGTGATCTTGATGTTTTTTCTTTCTTTTCTGGGTTACCTCATTATGCTGCGTCTAAAAGAGGTAATAAAAACAAAGATGGCATGATGACAATGATAACACGTCAAATACCCAGTGCAGTAGAATGGACAGAGTCATAGACCTAGATTCAAAATGGGTCCATGACTCAGGTTTTATTCCCCATGAAACCAGGGAAACTCTCAGGGTATATGTTGGCAGGCAACACTGATGAAATGACCCCTTAAATATCTCATTTACCATGAAACCTCCAAATTTGACTTGATGGCGCATTACACATACATATGAAAAAATGCAACAAATTATACATCAGAATTGCAAAGCAACCCACTAATGCAAACTAAAGAAAAAGAAGTTGAAGAATTTAAATTCTTCTTCAACTAATATTAAATAAGCAATCTTAATATAAGAACATATAAGAACATAAGAAGAGCCATGCTGGATCTGGCCAAAGGTTCATCTTGTCCAGCTTCCTGTATCTCACAGTGGCCCCACCAAATTTGTCTGGGAGCGCACGAGTCTCCAGATACCACTGCCCTGCAACTGCCTTTGAAGTACCCTGGTTTTAAGACTGGAGGTTACACGTCTCCATCATGGTTTGTAACCTGTGATGGACTTTTCCTCCAGGAATCTGTCCAATCCCCTTTTGAAGGCATCCAGGCAGATGCCATCACCACATCCTGTGGCAGGGAGTTCCACAGACTAACAACACGCTGGGTTAAAAAAATTCTTTTGTCTGTTCTCACTCCCCAACCCTCAATTTGAGTGAATGTCCCCTAGTTCTGGTATTTTGGGAGAGAGAGAAGAGTCTCCCTCTATCCACTTTACTCATGCCCCGCATTATTTTGTACGTCTCAATCATATTGCCCCTCAAGAACCTTTTTTCCAGACTAGGGAGCCCCAATGTTTCAGCCTTTCCTCATAAGGGAGGTTCCCCCAGTCCGGTAATCATTGTAATCGCTCTCTTCTGCACCTTTTCCAGTTCCACTTTGTCTTTTTTTGAGATTCAGTTACCAGAATTGTACACAATACTTGTACACAGTTCTTGACAGGAGAACAGACAGGTGGGAGGCACATCTGCTTGAAAACTTAGAGACTGCTACCAATCAGGAGTACTGGGAGGATCAGACTCCATTAGAAAATTACTTCATGTATTCATGATCAACTTACTTTAAATAAATTATCCTGGTCTACTGTTGGTTGTCTGGCTGCCTTTCCTTCTTGTCCTTTCTTCTGTGTGCCGCCTCGAGGGAAATTTTCTTCTAAGGATGACATGGTTAGATTTCTGCAAGAAGAAAAAAGATCACATATACCCACAAACTTCCAGCAAAATTAATATACACATATATCCATTCACTTAAATCCATGTGTTAGTGGGTAAATTGCAGGTTGTGCTGCTTGAGGATGTAGCCAGGATTCTTCAAGGGATCAAAGCCCCTTGCCCTTATTTCCCCTTCAAAGCAGCTTGAAGAAGGCTGAGTGGAATTGGTGATTGCATTTCTAGAACAGAGCAGTGTTCCCTGGCTACAAAAGAAGGTAATACAGCACTTGTTGATAAACTATATCTGAATCCTAGCATACTAGGAAACTACTGCATAGTCTTTAATTTCATTATTGGGAATGATTTTGGAGTGTGTGGAAGGCTTCTCTGTTCCAGGATTACCCAGATGGGACAGATTTACTAGACCCAATTCAATATTCCTTCTGGCCCGGCTATTGGGTGGAGCCAGTTTTAGTGAACAAACTACACCAGGACAGCAGATTCTGCTAGAACTCTGGAGCTTTCAATATCATCCATCAATGGCTTGGCCACTGATATGCAGGTTCCCTGTGGGTTCAGCTCTGTCACCAGTGCTAGTCAATGTATACAAGAAACAGCTGAGTTTAGCCAGCTCTAGCCATGGTGACACAAGGGCTTTATTTCAGATACATTTCTAAATTGTTTTAAACTCGTTCTCTGTAATTTCTCTGGAGTTCCTCTGTTAGGGGAAAGGGGGGCATTAAATAAATAAATAAATAAATAAATAAATAAATAAATAAATAAATAGTTAAAACATTAAACCACGGGCATACAATGAACTGAAATACTTTTCTCCCATTTAGGAAAAACGAGGAGCTGGTCAAAGGATTAGTTTGGAGCTTCAGTATTACAGTTTCGCGCCTGCTTCACAAAAATTCCACAAATCGTTCAACATCGGGACCCGTGTCTCGTATGAGTGATCCTACACGCATGGGGAGATGCGGTGGTAGTAAGCGTTGCTCCGGCAATCCTATAATACTCCGCTTCCCCCTCCGGATTTAAGAGTACGTTTACCAGCCTCGCCTTATTTTCTCTTCTGAACTCCCACCATAAGCAGCCGCCGCTCTCCTCAAACCGAACCTTCTTTCCTCTTTCTCTCCCTCGGCTTCAAAACACTGGCTGGACTCTTCCCATGCTTACTCCATTCGGCCACACGCCGGAGGAAGAAGCACCGTAACCCGGAAGTGAAAAGGCGATCAAGGCAAGGTAACCGGAAGTGTCTTCCGTTACGCTCCCCCGGTAACCATAGAGTAGCGGGGGGAGGGCGGGACGGTTGTTTGACGGGCACGTCAACTACCCAATCACAAGGCGAAGGCTTCGGAGCCTCTGCCATGGTTCCCCGGCGGTTCGAAGCGGAAATAGCGACTCCATCTTGTAAGGCGAAGGGCACTGAATGGTGTTGACCGGGTGGAAGGGGCGGACGGGAGGGGCAAGCCGCGCTCTGTTCGGGACTGGAGCTTCCACTCGTTGGACGGGTGAGTAGCTTTAATGCAAGGGAAGGGGGGTTGCCTTCGCGTCCGAAGGTGCTGCGGGTTGGAGGGACTGTCATGGGTAGTGGTTACGGTCGCTTCAATGCAACCGGGGGCCTTGATGAAGCCAGTCGCGAAACGTGAACGACGAGTCGGACGTTGCTTTCCACAAAAAAAAAAAAAAACATGTTGCACCTTCAAGGCTAACCTTGGAATCCACCTTAAGATGGAATAGTCTGGAAGGTGCCACTCGCGCTTTTTTTTTTTTTTTTTGGCTTCCTTCCTTTGGGGGATTTTGCCTGGCATGCTTCCCCAGGCGAAGGCGGCGGCTCCCCCTTTCCAAAACTAGGAGAGGCGAGCGGGGCCTGTTGCCCTGCCTGCGGGCTCAAATCTCCGCAGCCCTCGGGGAGCTCGGCGCGAAGGTCACAAGCAACCGCGATCGTGTCTAAGAGACGCTTTCTGTTCGGGCCGGTTTAGATCACTGGGCGCCGAGTAACCTTTTATTCCATTATCCGCGGGTTTAGGTACTCTGTGAAACTTAAAACTCTTAACTGAGGATGTGGGTAAAATTAATGGGGCAGAAAGGCGAAGGAGAAAACACTTAAAGTTGCAGATTCTGAAGAGTTCGCTCTGTTAGTCTGTCTAAATATGATGACAAAAGAAAGGAAACAAGGAGAGAAATGAGGAAAATATAGACTAACAGATTTGTTTGTGTAGACAGACAGCTCATACTTTGCCACCTGAATGTAAGGTATACATATCCCATTGGTGTTGGGGATCATAACCAGGCCAGGATACAGGTAACAGGCAAAGTGACACAGGTCGGGTGGACTTCTGAGAGAGACTAGCACAGCTAGCTTTTTGAAAATTGTGTCTAAAAGAGTTTCACCGATAAATTATAGCCTATAGAAAGGCTATAGATATGTACCATGTGTGATGAGGTAATAATTACAATTTTTCTGTGTTATACAATACAGTGAGTCTGAAACCTCACAGTGCTGTTTGGAACTCACTCAAGTAGTGTTGGCAACTCTAATTTTCCACCCTCCTGTAATCTCTACTTGTTCTTGGCTTGAGATGGGAATGAATGAGAAAAATGGTGATTCGGTTTGATTTGTGATTTCATCAAGGTCAACAAATAACAAAATTATTTTTTCTGAGGAATTGCTTTCTAAATTCATTATGTACTTTAAAAGTGTCTAAAATGGTCTCCAGGGCATTACATACACCCAAAATGCGGGAATCTTCTCGTGACTTACTTCTACCAGTCCTGCATATTTGGTGAAGCTTGAGTTCCAGATGTATGGATTATGCATCCCATAGAGCACACCCACACACAGAGAGAGAAAGTGCCTACAGGCCCCTAGAGATATCAAATTAGTAGAGAAGCCTCCCATGACTCTACAGTCCCATGAAGATTGGCTTCAGACATCTTAGTTATGCACCCTCAAAGTGTTGTGGGTCCCATCTAGAAAAGAGCCTTTTAGCATGTGGCTTGGGGAAACCCTTTCTTCAGCAAACTTGGAGGGATTGTAGAGGAGAGTCAGCGGAATTGTCTACATTGGGTGTCTCTAGGTACCTGGAGAAACTTTCCGGGGGGGGGGGGCTCTTTGAGTGTCCAGAAACCAGAAATCCAACCATCATCAAACTTGGAGGGATTGTAAGAAGAGTCAAGGGAAGATTCTGTACTAATTTGGCATCTCTAGGTTCCTTAGGGGCCATTTTATAGCCCAATGAAATGATGAATAAAAAATCACTAAAAGTTCATTAATTTGTGTTCTTTGGAGGTATAAACTTGTATGAACACAAATTGACAAATTAGCTATTTTTAAATGAATTTTGCAGTTCATTTTTAAATTCATGCCTATCTATTCCTGGTCTAAAAACAATGAACTGTTTGGGTTCAGACTACTAACATGTTTTATTGATTTAGGGGTCTTCTGTCACACCAGTGTCCTCAATTTTTATTCCTTAGCCCTGGAAATTCCAGAATGTGGTCTTGTCAGGCTATTTTTGGTTTTGACGTTTTCCCCAATTATGCAGAAATTAACATTTTTCATTTAAGTGCTCCATTTTGTTTCTAAATTAATAGGCATATGGAAGCTCATTTTCTATCTGACAGTAGTGATAGGTGGAGTCCAGGTATGACTGTTTTTGAGATACAGTGGACCCTCATATAACAAATGGTTTGTATAACATAAAATCTGTACAACATAAATTCTGGAGATAGGGGAAATTTGCCCTATTGGGCGAATCCGTACAACATAAAAATGGTCGTGATTAGGGATTACTCTGTTTTCAATGCATTCCTATGGGAAATTGGTATAAAGGAAAATTTGCTTAACATAATTTCATTTGGAACGAATTAACTCCTTTATACAAGGTACCACTGTATATGTATAGTTTTATGACCATAGTTGATGATGTCATTAGCTTGTACAGTAGTACAGTGGTACCTTGATTTATGACATTAATCTGTTCTGAAGGAATCTTCAGAAGTTACATAAGAACATAAGAAGAGCCATGCTGGATCAGGCCAAAGGCCCATCTAGTCCAGCTTCCTGTATCTCACAGCGGCCCCACCAGATGCGTTTGGGAGCGCATGAGACTAGATATCTGTCTCCTGATACCACTCCCCTGCATCTGGCCCTTGAACTACCCTGGTTTAAAGCCTAGAGATTACATATCTCCATCATGGTTTGTAACCCGTGATGGACTTTTCCTCTAGGAATCTGTCCAATCCCCTTTTGAAGGCATCCAGGCCAGATGCCATCACCACATCCTGTGGCAGGGAGTTCCATAGACTTACAACGCGCTGGGTGAAAAAATATTTTCTTTTGTCAGTTCTTACTCTCCCAGCACTCAATTTGAGTGTATGTCCCCTAGTTCTGGTATTTTGAGAGAGGGAGAAGAGCTTCCCTCTATCCACTTTACTCATACCCTGCATTATTTTGTATGTCTCAATCATATCCCCCTCAAGCGCCTTTTTCCAGACTAAAGAGGCCCAATTGTTTTAGCCTTTCTTCATAAGGGAGGTGCCCCAGCCCAGTAATCATTTTAGTCGCTCTCTTCTGCACCTTTTCCAGTTCTACTATGTCTTTCTTGAGATGCGGTGACCAGAATTGTACACAATACTCCAGGTGGGGCCTTACTATTGTTTTGTATAACGGCATTATAATGTTGGCTGTTTTATTTTCAATCCCCTTTTTGATAATCCCTAGCATGGAATTGGCCTTCTTCACTGCTGCCACACATTGGGGAGACACCTTCATGGAGCTGTCCACCAACACACCAAGATCTCTTTCCTGATCCGTCACGGATAACTCAGAGCCCATGAGTTGATAGATGAAGTTTGGATTTTTGCCCCAATATGCATTACTTTACATTTGGTTACATTAAAACGCATTTGCCATTTCTCAGCCCACTCCCCCAGTTTGGAGAGATCCTTCTGGAGCTCTTCACAATCTTCTCTGGTTTTACCACACGGAAAAGTTTTGTGTCATCTGCAAACTTGGCCACCTCACTGTTTATCCCTGTCTCCAGGTCATTTATGAACAGATTGAAAAGCACCGGACCCAGGACCGAGCCCTGGGGCACACCGCTTTTCACTTCTCTCCATTGTGAAAATTTCCCATTGACACCTACTCTTTGTTTCTGGGATCTCAACCAGTTCTCAATCCATAAGAGGACCTGCCCTCTTATCCCCTGACTATGCAATTTTCTCAGCAGCCTTTGGTGAGGGACTGTGTCAAAAGCCTTTTGAAAATCCAGATAGACTATATCCAACGGTTCACCCAAATCCACGTGCCTGTTGACCTTTTCAAAAAATTCTAAAAGGTTTGTAAGACAAGATTTACCCTTACAGAAGCCATGCTGATTTTCTCTCAGCAAGGTTTGTTCTTTTATATGTTTTAAGATTTTCTCTTGGATGAGGCCTTCCACCATCTTCCCTGCGACAGATGTAAGGCTAACCGGCCTGTAGTTTCCTGGGTCCCCCTCCTTCCTTTTTTAAAAATTGGTGTGACATCTGCCATCCTCCAGTCCTCCGGCACTGTGGCCGTTTTAAGAGACAAGTTGCATATAACCGTTAAGAGATCTGCAATTTCTGTCATAAGTTGAACATCATCCTGACTTTGCCACGTTGCATCCCTGAGGGGAAGTGACCTTCTATTTCCTCTTCACCTTTGCTTTGAGGCAGGGCTAAAAGGCTAAATGAAACTTTTTCCCTGTTAGAAGCAATGTTTTCATAAAATGCTCCAATATCTGCATATTGAACAGTAGCTGCAATAAACAAGCCTCTGAGAAGAGCTGGGCAGTAGTTCTTTGTCCTTTCATCTGCGCAGAGCTTTCCCCAGCTGGCTGGTGGAAAAGCCCCTTTTCTAAGATCAGTTTGCTTGGAACTTACCCACCAAACTCCCGCAGGAGGGAACGGATTAATAGGTTTTCAGTGCATTCCTATGAGAAGGCTATCCCAACCCTCTCCATCAAGGGCAGCTTGCTTTCCACTTTCCTGCCAGACAGCTGACTTTGACAGGTCAGACCTCATAGCCATAACTACACAAGAGGATTTGGACCACTATGTAGTTTATACTGTAACTATGGATGATATGTTTATTCCTTTCTCAGGAACAACTTAGAGGATGAATTTGTTAAAAAACAGAAAAGGTCTCCTAAGTACACAGGTTTTGTCTTTTAAAGGGTGTGCTATGATATAATAAATCAACTTTTATATTCACTTGGTTTGAACCATTCAGAAAGAAGTCTGACTGCAATATAGCACTTTTATTGATGAGTAAATGTTTAGGTCATTACCCTTTTTTGTTTACTACACATGGAACAGCAATTACAGTGGTACCTTGGATAACGAATTTAAATCATTATCTGAAAAAAATCATTATCCAAAATGCAATTTCCCATTGAACCGAATGGGAAACCGATTAATCCGTTCTGGAGGTCTAAAAAAGGCAAAAAAGCTGGGGGGGTTGCCAGACCATTTTGTAAAGTGCACTTTAAGGCATGCACACACCCCAGTGCAATGCAAACATGGAGACATGAAACCACCAAGCCTAATTCGATGTTTTCCCGCCAAAGTGCAAAGGGAAAAAAAATCCAAACAGAGAAGTATAAGCAGCAAAATGCAGCCTGTTTTTGCCTCCAAAGCAATGGAGAATACTTGCAAACACTGAGAAATGAAACCACTAAGCCTAGCTCAACCTTTTTCTGCCCAAAGTGCAAAGGAAAAAAATTCAAATAGACAAACATAAGCATAAAACCAGAAAGCCTAGCCCAGCCTTTTCCCGCCCAAAGTGCAAAGAAAAGCAGTGCAAAGATTAATAAAAGCTAACTCTCTGCCTTTCCAAGTCCAAATCCCTGAGCAAAACATGTTCAAAATGGCTCCAAAACACCATGAAAAATGTTCTAACTCCTTCCTCCCCTCCACAAACGACAGGGGCTGCAGTGCATCCTGGGTACACTTTTTTTGCAAGGCATTTTGAAACATTCGTTATCTGAGGCAGTCCATAGGGAATATTCATTATCCGAGGCAACCCTGTACCCGGAAATTTCAGTTCATTATCCGAAAAATTCGTTATCGGGGCATTCGTTATCTGAGGTATTACCATACACGGTTTTTTGACTGCTGTTGTATGCCTGGTCATGCCAACGAATGGCATGCATGACCAGCTCATACTTCGATTTGTGATGGACCATATGGATGATCAAGTCCATTTCCTGTCAAGGAGGCACAGTGAGGAATCAAATCCCCAAACCTTTGGATTCACAGCCAGATATCTAATTCCTCAGCTATGCAGTAGTCATCATAGGGATAATCATGCAGATATGTCCACCAAACACTCGGAAATCATAATCTTCAACATATCCCTATGTAATATTTTTGTGGCTAAAGTGTTTGTCATCAAATGTATCAGTTTGATTTTAGTGCAAGATAAAGGTATTTACAGTAATTTTGTTTTAAAACACAGAATTAGCAGTGATGGCAGGACATGATGCTTCATCACAACACCAGTTCACTGGAATAAAGAAATACTTCAATTCCTACACCCTAACAGGCAGGAAAAATGTAAGTGGCTTTTAAAATCAAAGGATGGCATGCCTTTGGAGTGCATTTGGTCTGAATCTCTTTTTTTCCTTTCTTTCTTTAGTGTGTTTTAGCCACTTATGGAGCTCTTGCATTGATCATCTTGTACTTTAAACTGAGACCTAAGAAACAAACCCCTGCTGTCAAAGAGGCATAAGGGTGAGTGTCTTATTTATTTATTACTGTCTTTCATTACCTTGTAGTTGAAAGTATTACATACAAGCTAATTTTGGTATCATAAGATGTTCCAGTCTCTAGACAGCAATATGTATCTATTGTTGCACAATTCCAAGCAAATAAAATTTCAGAAGACCTTAAACAGATTACCACTGTGAATTGAATCACTGCTTACCAAGACATTGGTTAAGTACCATATTTTTCGCCCTATAAGACACACCGGGCCATAAGACGCACCTAGTTTTTAGACGAGAAAAACGAAAAAGAATGTTTAGCCTATGGTTTTATGGCAGGAGAAGGGGAGGCTTCCAAACGAGGTAATTGCAGATGTGGAATCCAAGCTGCAAAAAGGGATGCTTGCAAATGAGGTAATGAACTGTGGAATGCAAGCTGCAAAAGGGGATGCTTGCAAACAAGGTAATTGGAGCTGTGGGATCCAAGCTGCAAAAGGGGAGGTTTGCAAGCCAGGTAATTGGAGCTGTGGAATCCAGGCTTCATAAGGGGATGGCAGAGGCTCTGTGGCGACCTCTTTGCCATCAAGGTGATTTTTGACTGGGGAACCTTGGCTGCAGAAGGGGAAGGGTGGGGAGAGGCTCCCAGGAGGAAGCCTCTTTGCAAACTGGGTGATTGGAACTGCGGAATCCCGGCTGCAGGAGATGGGAGAGGCTCCATGAAGGTATCTTATCTCTAAATGAAAATCTGTTATATATGTAGTGGGGACTGCTGTATTCACTGTATAAGACACACAGATATTTCCTCTTTTGAGGGTAGGAAAAGTGAGTCTTATAGGGCAAAAAATATGGTAACTTGTTTCTAGTTTCAATTTTAATGTGGAAACATTGTTCTGCTTTTTTGTCTGATAAAACTGCAAGTGAACTTGAATTATTTATTTATTTATTTATTATACCACCTGTGTTCCAAAGAAACTCCAGACAGTTAACAGCATCAACAGATAAACAATAAAAAAATAAAAAACCCAATAATAAAAAGTAAATTTTTGTCTTAAATTCTTAGACTAAAAATTTAGGGTTGTCTTATACATGAAAGTAAACTGAGAAGAGAACTGTGTAGTTGTGAGACTGTAATTTTTGGGTTGAAAAGTGGGGAGCGTCTTATAGACAGAAAAATGTGGTACAGTAATTTCTTTACTTCAGAATTTGCAACTACTGTACTTCATTTTGAGTCCTATTATTCTTCACCAAGGGACATGGCTGAGGAGTAACTTTCATAGAACTGACATGAGTTGATTGCTTTTATATCACTGTCTTTCATCCATTTGTATGCATACTCATAGTTTTACTCATCAGTCTTCTTTTTTTTAACTTTGTGCTAGAATATCCTTTTGGCAATATATAAAATGTAGTGACTGAATATTTTTTCTTTGCAGGTTGCTGACATGGATATTGAACTTTGCCTGTTAATTGCTGCAGCTTGTAGAGGCTGATGTGTACTTCAATAAATCCTGAACTGTGAAGCTTTTTAATGCATATCACCAGTACACAAATGACATTTCTATCTAAACAACATACAGGCTGAAATCCTGTTACTTAGTTTAGTATGTTGCAATTAGAGTAAGCTCACTGAATGAATGGAACTTAATGAGCAGTTGACACATCTCTTGTGTACCAGCCAAAGAATGTGTAGAGATGAGTCAAAGAGCTCTTTTAGTCTATGCCAGTGATGGTGAACCATTTAGAGACCGATTGCCCAAAATGCAATTAAAAACCCAGTAATTATTTGCAAAGTGCCAATACAGCAATTTAACCCGAATACAGGTAGCTGTGAAGGGGTGATTTTGGGTGCACACAGAAAGGGCTCCAAGTGCCACCTTTGGCACCTGTGGCATAGGTTTGCCAACATTGGTCTATGCTGAAGATATAAACAATAGATTACATCCATACTTAGGCATTGGAGCCATGCCCCTAAAGATGTTACTGCAGATTTTTACAATTTAAAAAGTCATGAGATGCATACCTCTAGGTTCCATATCAAGCTTCCATTGATTCCAGAAAGTGAATCAAAGCTGGGAAGTTCAAAGGCCCAACAAGGGAAGGGGCAAGCAGCATTCCATTGTAGCAACACTGGAGTCAGTGCAGTTTAGCTTTGCTTCAAGCTCTTGTGCCTCCTTGACAGTTTCTTAGTACATAAAGCCCCAATGCAGTGTCAAAACAAGCTAATTTTACCAAGAACTCTTCTTGGTAAAATTAGCTTTTGTTTTGATGCTGCATTGGGGCTTTACATACTGAGAAACGTACAAAAAGGGGCAAGGATTAATTTATATAAACTAGAGGCTTGTATCATATGCACAGGTTCTGACGCTTCCAAATCACTGCCCACAATAGGGTACCAGTACTATTGTAACTGTGGAACTAGCAACTGAAATTAGCACTAATGCAGATGTTGCATATAATGGCTAGTGAAGTAATTAATCATCTGGTTTAGTATTGTGCCCAGATAATGGCACTGACTTCCTATGGTTAATGTCTCATCAGTGGGCATCGGAAATATTTCGGCATACTGAGGTGCTATGTAGAATCACAGCTGACTTAATATGTGGTTAATTTATCTACCTTTTCACACAGTGGGTACTGCTAATCGTAAATCAAATCTACCCAAGGAATGAAACGTCTTTCAGAGTCTGTAAAAGTTTACCCAGACTGCAGCTCCCAGAATCCCCCCGTTAGCATGCATAATGACTGGTAGATTCTATGTGATACAGTAATCCCCCATCTATTGTGTGGGTTAGGGACCCAACCTGAGCTGTGATAATGGAAAATCCGTCATATGTGGATGCTGGGTCGGGACCGGAGGGGGGGGGCTATCTGGGGCCTCCTACACTTACCTGAGGCCTGGCACAGCCCTGAATGGGTCTCCGGTGGGCTTCCTGGGCCTGTTGGAGGACCCAGAAGAGGTTTCCAGCAAACCAGCAGTGACTTACGGATCACCGGAAACCACTTCTGGGGCCTGTGACAGGCCCATTCAGCTGGTCGGAGGCCCGTTCAGGGCAGTGCCAGACCTGAGGTAAGTGCAGAAGGCCTCAAACAGGCCCATCCAGCTTGCCCCAGGAGCACTTGCCTCATGATACACCAGGACCGCAGTATATGAAACATGAAATAGTGGGAGACAACTGTATAATCCAAAATCGGCTTTCCAGTCTGTTTATTTTATATATAGCCATCGTGACTGCTTCCCATCAATTAAATAAATGCAATCTTTGCTTTAAAAGCTTGCCTTAAGTCAGATATTTCATGCAATTTGAACCCACTAATTAGTTCTGGTTCTACCAGCTTGAGCACCCAGAATCAGGTTTGATCCATCTTTCATGTAATCAATAGTCATCCAGATACCGAAGATGGCTATCCTTTCAGCTCTGGGCTGAGTACCTGGGCTCATTCTACGTCAACTACATGAGTTAAATTGGGACCTTTGTGTATTTAGATTGAAAGATAAGTAGTAAGTATGGTTAATTTTTATTATAAAATATCAAAAGTATAAAACTGTACAAAATGCAAAACCGTGGCAGTATATTTTTACATTAGTTTTCATCTAGATTTTCAACAGCACGCAGTTGCAACAAATGTTTTACTGCAATCGAGAGACAGGGGTAATGGTTTTGCTGTTATGGAACAGATTGAAAGGGTATTTGTTTGCTGGATAACACAGGAGGACAAGTTTCAAAATGTCTAGGGCACTATGTAGGCTAATTTTCTACAGTTTCATTTAGATGAACAAATACCCCGAATCATTAAGGAAGTCAGTATCTTTTCAGTTGGAAAATTTCAAATAATAATCATAAAATATCTTTTAAAATGTCACACAATTACATTTCAGCAATCCTCACACTGTTTATATACATTTGTTCAGTTTGTGGTCTTCCCTTTTGAAGGATTTTGGGTTTTTTCCATAAGCTCAGAAACTGTTCAGTCTTCTTAGCACCATACAGCATTTCCACACTTCTAGAATATCTGTAGAAAATCCTGCTGGTAAAATAAGTTCGATGTAGTGGTTAAGTGCTTTTAAAGAACTGCTTGAACATATGATAAGTCTTATTTTTATGCAGCTGGCATAAAAATAGAGCTGTATGACAGGAATTTTATAGTGCCCTGTGCCATTTTAAAAATATCAGTTAATGGTATTCTCACATGACACTTCTAACTTTCTTCACTTAACCTCATTACATCAGAATTTTAATAATTAAACTGGGAGATAAATAGAAGTTACTGAGCATGTTTAGATCATAGATAATCTTTTCTCCATAAGATAGGCTTGCTTTGTTAGTACAGTACTTGCTGTCTCCACTAAGGCCATTTTGAATAAGACTGTCACAGTACTTGCAGAATCAAATGTTAATAGGTTTGTAGTTCACTGAGGACCATATGCCCCAGCAGCAAGAAGCAAATTTCTGCGAGTAAAATGGAGATGTATAACGGGAGTTGATTTTGTCATATATGTGCCCAACAACAAGTCCTGAGAACTTTCAGGTAGATTTATGTGTCCAGTGGCAGTGGTGAAATCATCTGTTTCTAAGTCCTCAAAGGCTTTCACTGCATCCCATAGCTTCACCGTGTTATCCATAGAACCTAGCCAAAAAAAGAAGTAGAAGGGGAAACCCTCTTAGATTAAATTGCATTCACTTATTCAAAATAAAAGGAGAAGCCATCCAAACCACTTCAGGGTTTCAGATAAAAGTAATCAATTCTCTTTTTCAGTGCATAAAACACAACCAACATTATGTTTTCTACCAATTTATATAAGACAATTTTTAAAAAATAGACTATGTATATATGTAAGAACCATACATTAGAAGGAAGATAAATTGTTCAACTTGTTGAATCTTTTTTCAATTATTTTAGTCTCTTAAATAATTAAATTTTCAAGTTATACTATCTTAATAAAACAGAAAAGAAAATAATTCTTTTATTCAGTTAAAACTGTCAAGTGAATTGAATTACAGTGATGCCTTGAATAACAAATGCCCACTGCCAAGCTGTCATCCTGACAGTCAGGTGATTTTGACAGCTCTGCAGCCATGGTGCTTTTGGAGGTGCACTGAAGGAAAAAGCACCGCTTCCCCCACTGCCCCAAGGCAGAAAAAGCCCTTTCCTATTGTTGAGAAAGGGCTTTTGCTGGCTGCCCCAACCCAGCAGGGGGGTTAGCGGGTGAACGGTGGAGTCGCCCGTCAGCCACTAACCCCCCTACTGGGTCGGGGCATTTGAGAGCCAGCAGCCTTGACCCAGCAAGGTTTTTCGAAAGGCCTGTGCCCACACACCATGCAGGGAGGGGGCTGCAGGCGCAGGTCTTTTGAAAAACCTTGCTGGGTCAAGGCTGCTGGCTCTCAAATGCCCCGATCCGGCAGGGGGGTTAGCGGGAGAGTGGGTCGCCTGCTCCGCCCCCTGTTGGGTCGCGGCAGCTGGCAAAAGCTTTTTAGCTTTCCTTTCCCATCTTTGGGAAAGTTCTTTTGCTGGCTCTCCCCCCTGCCACAACCCTAACCCTAACCCCTGCCACAACCCTAACCCTAACCCCCCTGCCACAGCCGAGGCAGTGCTGAGGAGGGGTGTCTTGCTTCAGCCCACTGAAGCGAGACCAATCCTGGCTGCCCTGACCGAGCAGGGGGCTGAGGAGGGGAGGATGAAGTCACCCCTTGCCTGGTCCCCCCTCCACTGGGGTCAGAGCAGCAAGGATCGGCTTTTTAAAAACCTGCACGTGCCATGGCTGTGGAGCTGTCAAAATCACTTGGCTGCTGTCCGTGATTTTGAGAGCTCTGCTACCGGTTGAGGGTTTTCCCCAAACCCAGCAAAGAGGGGAAGCTGTTCCCCTTCTTTGCTGGGTCAGGGCAGGCTTCCCATAGGAATGCACCCAAAACCAATTACAGTGTTCCCCTGCTCTTTTGTGGTTCATAAACAGTGGTCGCAGTATATTGTGGCACTGCAGTATATGGAAGGCAAGGCCCCCTGGGGTAAGCTGGATGGCCATGTTTCAGCCCTCCTGTACTTACCCCAGGTCTGGTACTTCCCCGAACGGGCCTCCGATGGCCTTTGCAGGCCTGTTGGAGGCCCCAAAAGTGCCTTCTGGTGAACTGGAAGTGACTGGAAATGACTTCTGGATCACCGGATAGCACTTCTGGGGCCTCTGACAGGTCCAGGGAGGCAATCGTAGGTCCATTCGGGGCAGTGCCTGACCTCAGGTAAGTGTAGGAGGCCCCAGACAGAGCCCCCAGTCCCAACCCATTGCGGGTCGGATTGGGTCAGGTCCCTAATCCCTGCGATAGGCGGGGGTTACTGTACTCCATTACCTTTAAAAAGTTAGGAGTAGACATGTATATAATTGCACTGCATAACTTCATAATGACGTGGAAATCAAAACAAGTGAGTTTATTGTCCCAGTAGCGCTCTGCTCAATAATGCAAAATTTACATACCTGATGCTAAGATCTCTCCCTCTCTACTGAATCTGAGTGCATAGATGGTGTCTGTATGTCCTTTTAATTCTCCCACCATCAAGCCATGGCCAATATCCCATAAAAGGACTCTTCCATCTGTAGCCCCAGATGCTAAGAATCTTCCATTTGGAGAAAATGATAATGAATGAACTGGTCCCTAGATCAACAAAATTGAGAGGGCAAAAGTAAGAGTCTGTGGGTGCTTATCGTCTTCACAGGTCATTTTCACGTTTCACAATGAAGTTACTTAACAACTAAATGGAATTCTCAGTGCAGTTGATCCTAGCCAGGACAAACCAGAAGGCTTTATTGGCTAGCTTATTCCTCTGGCAGAGTCCTATGAAAATGAGGTGATATTCTTGAGAATTTAATGGCTTAAAGCAGTGCTCCCCAACCTTTTTATCACCGTGGACCGGTAAATGCTTGATAATTTTTCCCTGGCCCGCTTGTTTTGGTTTAATAAGATAAAAAATGTAAATGCCCCCCCCGGCCGCTGACGCACATGCGTGCTAGTCGTTTCCCACTCTAGGGGGCGGTGCTCATCTCCGTACTCAAGCCGAAGAGCCAGTGTTGTGCGATGAGTCCTTGGCATCGCTGCAAGGAAACCCTGTTTTTACTTCCTTGCATTTTTCCCCCATGGGCTTCCTCATTTTCTTTCTTTCTTCCTTCCTCCTCCTCCTTTTGTTCTTCCTCTCTCTCCCTCACTCCTTCTCTCCCTTTCTTTTTCTTTCCCTCCCTCCTTCCTTTACTTACTTTCTTCCTCCCTTCCTCCTTCTCCCTCCTTCTTTTTTTCTTTCTTCCTTCCTTTTCCTCTCCTTCCTCCCTTCCTTCCTTCCTTTCTCCCTGCTTTCTTTTTCTTTCTCTCTCTCTCTCTCCCTCCTTCTCCCCTTTCTTTCTTTCTTTCTTTCTTTCTTTCTTTCTTTCTTTCTTTCTTTCTTTCTTTCATTCTTTCTTTCTCCCTCCCTTCTTTCTTTCTTTCTTTTTCTTCCCCCCTCCCTCCCTCCCTCCCTCCCTCCTTTCTTTCTTTCTTTCTTTCTTTCTTTCTCCCTCCCTCCCTCCCTCCTCTTTCTTTCTTTCTTTCTTTCTTTCTTTCTCCCTCCCTCCCTCCCTTCTTTCTTTCTTTCTTTCTTTCTTTCTTTCTTTCTTTCTTTCTCCCTCCCTCCCTCCTTTCTTTCTTTCTTTCTTTCTTTCTTTCTTTCTTTCTCCCTCCCTCCCTCCCTCCCTCCCTTCTTTCTTTCTTTCTTTCTTTCTTTCTTTCTTTCTCCCTCCCTCCCTCCCTTCTTTCTTTCTTTCTTTCTTTCTTTCTCCCTCCCTCCTTTCTTTCTTTCTTTCTTTCTTTCTCCCTCCCTCCCTTCTTTCTTTCTTTCTTTCTTTCTTTCTTTCTTTCTTTCTTTCTTTCTTTCTTTCTCCCTCCCTCCCTCCCCTTTCTTTCTTTCTTTCTTTCTTTCTTTCTTTCTTTCTTTCTTTCCTTCTTTCTTTCTCCCTCCCTCCCTCCTTTCTGTCTTTCTTTCTTTCTTTCTCCCTCCCTCCCTCCTTTCTTTCTTTCTTTCTTTCTTTCTCCCTCCCTCCCTTCTTTCTTTCTTTCTTTCTTTCTTTCTTTCTTTCTCCCTCCCTCCCTCCCTCCCTCCCTCCTTTCTTTCTTTCTTTCTTTCTTTCTTTCTTTCTTTCTTTCTCCCTCCCTCCCTTCTTTCTTTCTCTTTCTTTCTTTCTTCTTTCTTTCTTTCTTTCTTTCTTTCTTTCTCCCTCCCTCCCTCCCTCCTCTTTCTTTCTTTCTTTCTTTCTCCCTCCCTCCCTCCCTTCTTTCTTTCTTTCTTTCTTTCTTTCTTTCTCCCTCCCTCCTTTCTTTCTTTCTTTCTTTCTTTCTTTCTTTCTTTCTTTCTTTCTCCCTCCCTCCCTCCCTCCCTCCCTTCTTTCTTTCTTTCTTTCTTTCTTTCTTTCTTTCTTTCTTTCTTTCTCCCTCCCTCCCTCCCTTCTTTCTTTCTTTCTTTCTTTCTTTCTTTCTTTCTTTCTTTCTTTCTTTCTCCCTCCCTCCCTCCTTTCTTTCTTTCTTTCTTTCTCCCTCCCTCCTTTCTTTCTTTCTTTCTTTCTCCCTCCCTCCCTTCTTTCTTTCTTTCTTTCTTTCTTTCTTTCTTTCTTTCTTTCTCCCTCCCTCCCTCCCTTCTTTCTTTCTTTCTTTCTTTCTTTCTTTCTTTCTTTCTTTCTTTCTTTCTTTCTTTCTTTCTCCCTCCCTCCTTTCTTTCTTTCTTTCTTTCTTTCTTTCTTTCTTTCTTTCTTTCTTTCTTTCTTTCTTTCTTTCTCCCTCCCTCCCTCCCTTCTTTCTTTCTTTCTTTCTTTCTTTCTTTCTTTCTTTCTTTCCTTCTTTCCTTCTTTCTTTCTTTCTCCCTCCCTCCCTCCTTTCTGTCTTTCTTTCTTTCTTTCTTTCTCTCTCCCTCCCTCCCTCCTTTCTTTCTTTCTTTCTTTCTTTCTTTCTCCCTCCCTCCCTTCTTTCTTTCTTTCTTTCTTTCTTTCTTTCTTTCTTTCTCCCTCCCTCCCTCCCTCCCTCCCCCTCCCTTCTTTCTTTCTTTCTTTCTTTCTTTCTCCCTCCCTCCCTTCCTTCTTTCTTTCTCTTTCTTTCTTTCTTTCTTTCTTTCTTTCTTTCTTTCTTTCTTTCTTTCTTTCTCCCTCCCTCCCTCCCTCCCTCCCTCCCTTCTTTCTTTCTTTCTTTCTTTCTTTCTTTCTTTCTTTCTTTCTTTCTTTCTTTCTCTCTCCCTCCCTCCCTCCCTTCTTTCTTTCTTTCTTTCTGGCGGGGCGGGGGTGATTAACTGCGGACGGGTCGGTTGCGGGGGCGGTGTGGGTCGCGGCGTTGGGACGGGGCGGTTGCGGGGTCTCGGCGCGGCGGCGGTGGGAATTGCGGGGGAAAATCGCGGCTGCGGCGGGCGGGCGGGGCGGTGTGGGGGGTTGTGGTGGCGGCGGCGGACGGGGCGATTTGCGGGCGGTGACGGGCGGCGGGCGGGACGACAGGGGTGCGGGGGGTCGCGGCGGCGGGGGGGCGATGGCGCGGCGGCGGCGCGCGCCGGTGATGGGGTCGCGGGGCGGGCGGCGGCGTGGACGCGGCGGCGGGCGGGACGACAGTGTGGGGATTGCTGCGGCGGGGGATTGCGGGCGGCGGGCGGGGCGCGCGGCGGCGGCGACGGGCGGGGGCGGGGGTGCGGGGGTCGGTGGGGGTGGTCGCGGGGGCGGGCGGGGCGGGGCGGGGGATGGCGGCGGGGGGTCGCAGCGGCAGGGGCTGGGGCGGGGCCGATGGCGGGGGTCGCGGCGGGCGGCGTCGCTTATGGGCGGCGGCGGGGCAATTGTGTGTGGGGGGGGGTGGCGCGGCGGCGGCCCGGTGCCGATTCATCCACGGACCGGCACCGGTCCGCGGCCCGGGGGTTGGGGAACACTGGCTTAAAGGGAGAAGGGTGAGAGAATGTGTGTAGATTTCTGACTGGAAAAGAAAATCATAAGCTAAAGCATCAGGACCACTGTAAAAAAGATTCTATTATTGTTTGCAATAGTATACGTAGCCTAACAACATAAAAAGAGCATGCATCTGAATACCCAAAAGAATTCTGGCAATAACATACCTTATGTCCTGTGAAGATTCTTACACAATTCCCATTCAGGACATCCCATAGCCTCACAGTTCTGTCTGCAGAGCCTGTTGCAACGTAGTTGGAGTTTGGATGAAATCGTGTGCATGTGACATCAGCAAGATGGCCAGCAAAAATCCTCAAAGGCTGATAGTGATCAGTAGCCCATAAGCTTTAAACCAGCATAAACATGAGTTAATAAATGAGGGCAAGCTCTATTGCTTGACTGGTTATATTTTTAAAGCAACTTTCTTTGGAGATAACTCATTCCCTTAGCGGTGTTCCAACTGGTCTCAAAGACAGCCCAAACCATTATCAAATGTTACTTTCTCTATAGCATATGATAGAGATTCTTAGTTTAAGAAAATCTAAGTACCATTGCTGATTAGTAAAGGATATGTTTTAGAAAACAGATGTAAATCATATAGTCACAAAGTCACAAGAGAAAGCTGAGAGCTTACATCATATTCTTACCGAGCCACTCTGTCATGACCACCTGATACAAAGTAATATCCATAGGGGGAGAACTGGGTGTCCCACACAGGGTAGTTATGCCCTTTGTAGCCCACCAAACAAGAAAAAGTTAAGAGACTCCACAATCTGATAGTGCCATCCTCTGAAGAAGACAACAAATAATTCCTGGGCCCAAAAGAAAGAAGATAATCAAATGTTAGTAATATTGAAACCACACATAAATGAGGCTGGCACAGTAGCTTCAAACTTTCATATTTTCCATGTACATATTTAATGATTCCCATCTCATTTTTCCTCATTTACAACTATGAACACATATCTAATTCTGTAGTCAAGGAAGTAAAGTTATTTAGAATTTCAGCTTATAGAGTTCAGGATATTTTCAGGTGTTCAACACAACTGTAAGTCAAATCTATACAACTGGCTCACACTTGGCAATCTCTCTGAAGAGTCAATTGGTATAGTTTCCAAATACAGACTTTCATAATTTTTAATAATCAATTTAAAGAAACCAATATTAAGATACACAAAACTATTATACAGTAGTACCTTGTATAACGTAATTAATTTGTTCCAAATTAAATTATGTTATACAAATTTTCCGTTGTACAAATTGAAATTTCCCATAGGAATGCATTGAAAACAGATTTAATCTGTTCCAATGCATTTCTGAAAGAAAGCCAACAAAGATGGTGTCCCCCCCCACCACCACCTGGTCCTCTCTCTGGAGCTTTATCTGCCATCCTTGCTCAGCCCCTTCTCTCGCCTCCCGGTCACGGGGTTTGCTGGAGGCGTCGGCGTGTTTGTGGCCCCGAGTTTGTGGCCTTGCTGTTTTTTTTCTTTCGCCCGGTGGGCTTGCCTTGGGGGCCGCCGCTGCCCCACGACCTTCCTGCGGCCCGTCGGCAGGCTTGCTTTGGGGGGCCCGTCGCTGCCGCTTGTCCGTGGTTAGCCAGCCCCCGTCGCCGCCGCGGGCCGGTTTGGGGGACCGCCGCCGCCGCTATTCAGGTCTGCGGCCTACCGCCCGTGCCGCCGCTGCTGCTTCTCCACCGGCTCGCCTCTCTCCACCGTTGGCTCGGGGGCCTGCCGCCGCCGCTGCTGTGCCTTGCGGCCCGCCGCAAATGACTGCTGCAGCCCCGCAGCAGACACACCGTGGGGAGCCCGAACAGCGGGCCGCCAAGGAGCAACGACTGCGGCGGCCTCCAGGACAGGCCCGCTGCAACGGTGGAGAGCAGCAGGCCGCGAGGAAGTGGCGGCGGCGGGAGCCACAGGCAGCGGGCCGCAGAGCACAGCGGCAGCGGCGGCAGGCTCCTGAGCCGATGGTGGAGAGCGGCAGGCCGGCGGCAGCGGCGGCGGCACGGCTGCAGAACAGAACAACGACGGCGGCCCCCCGAGTCAACGATGGGGAGCGGCGGGCCGGTGGAGAAGCGGCGGTGGCGGGTTGGGGTGGTGGAGGAGGAGGAGGAGGAGGGAGCGGAAGACGCGCCGCCGTCCCGCCTCTTGCTCGCTTGCGCCCGCTCTCCCTCCTTGCCTCCCTCCCGCAGGAGGGGGGGTTACGTGATGTTTTCGCCGTGATGCCGCCACCGTCGAGGAGGCTGCCTGGCTGTGTGAGGTGAGCGAGCGAGCGAGTGAGGCGGCTGTCCGGGGGGGGGAATGCTTTTGCCGCTGCTGCTCCTGGCGGCCCGCTGCCGAGGGCTGCTGCGGCGGACTCGCCATGGGGGCCGCCAGCACCACCACCTTGTGGCCCCCTCCTCCTCTCCAGCCTGGTTCCCCTCCCCAGCCTGGTTGGGGTTGAAGGTAAGGGGACTGGTGGGGGGGAAACAAGCTGAAAGCCTAGTAGGGAACAGGAAGGGTGGGTATTTGGCAACTGCGGAGGAAGAACAAGTGCCAGCAAGATTGGCGGATGAGGTGGCACTAATTCCCTACCTCCGGAATTTTTTTCGTTGTACAGATTTTCCGTTATACAAACCCCCCGTTATACGAGGTATGACTGTAGTACCTATCAGGGCTGAAGCTGGTGCCATAGACAGGTCCACCGTGACCATACAAAATCTTCATCTCACTTGCTGTTTTCTCATCCATAATTCTTTCTAAAACATCATCTGATTCTTTATCTATGAGACTGAGTTCTGAAAAGAGAAAACAAATCTATTTATTTTATTTGGTTTTGAATATTTTTACCCTGCCTTTCTTCTTGATAGAGGACTCGGGGTGGCTTAAAATAATGGGGATAATATACAGCTCAGAACATTTAAGACATATTCAAGAACAGGGAATTAGAAGAGGCATTTTACAACAATGAAAAGGTATTAGTCATTAACAATACTTATTCCAAAACCTAATATTTAACAGATCCCAGTTCATATAGACCTATTTCTTTAATAAATCAAGATGCAAAGATTTTTACTGCAATATTAGCGAGTAGAATTGTGAGAGGAACTTCTCTGATGCTAAGAGAAGGACCCCTGCACTGAGGTGACGGAGGAGCCAAAGAAACCTGAAAATCTGATGAACCTTTCACCTGTGGAGAGGTTCATGGCCCTGAAGGGGTATTATGATGCCCTTAGAGATAAGGAAAAGGAGGAGGCCCGAAGGGCGGAGGAAAGTAAAAGGAAGGATTTGGCGGGAAAAGGGAGCCAATCCGCTTCTGTGGAGGTGGGGTTTGCAGCTTGTAAAAAGGAGGGAGATTGGGAACAGATGATGATGCCACACAAAGAAGCTAAGAGCCACAGACGACGTGCACACCGCCAGAAGTGTTCCTACTGGGGTGAGAGGGAATATAGGGAATACAACCAGAAGATGAAGGAGATTCGCAAGGACTTAGAGTTGGAGAGATGGCTGGTAAAGATTCAGCAGGAGATTGAGGCCGGGACCTTGGACCCGCGGGAGGACTTGAGCAAGAGGCCAGATTATCCCATGCGTACGCCCAAGCCGAGACAACGTGGTCCCAGATACACTTTGGAAGTTGGGATGCAAGTGGGAACCCCCCAAACCTCCATGAGGGAGAATGGGACGCAGGTGGAAGGGCTGCGGCTTTCGGAGAGGGAGGAAGAGAGCCGTGGTGGAACCGAATACCTACAGGTGGTGGTGGGGAATTTGATCACTTTCTAGAAACCCCAACTCATGGAGGGAAGAACCCGTTTCTATCTGATGTTAAAGAAGTTGACTGTTGTTAGAAGAAAGACTCCTTCTGCTGTTGATGAACAAAATAAAAGTTCTGTTTCCTTGTTACGTGAGATGCCTTCTTTGCAGTTGGAAGGGCGGAACGCCTGGGCAAAGACTGAGCCTTTACAAGAATGAACAGATTTATCACAAACTGATGAACAGTTTTATCACAGTTAACATTAGGTGATATTAAAGAGGATCAAAATGGGTTTTTAAAAGGAGGACAAATGGCTAATTTGCAGATGATTCCTTATTGACAATTAAAAACCCAAATGAGAGTTTGAATAAAATTAAAAATCATTTGAACAAATTTAGACTGATAACTGGTTTACATGTAAACTGGCAAAATCACAGATAATGTTTAATTGCAATAGGTTGGAACAAGAAATGATTATTGAAAAATATGGGTGTAAGATATATCAATTTAGGTATAGATATGGTAAAGAATACACAGAAATTAAAAGAATATAATTATAATAAATTAAAAAGAGAAATTAAGAATAAAATACCAGAATATTCTAATTTGAAATTATCTTTGTTTGGAAAGATTGCATTGATGAAAACAAACATTTTGCCAAAGATTAATTTCTTATTTATTTATTTATTTTTATTTATTTTTATATTTGTATATTGCACCTATTTTCCCAGAGGGAACTCTGTACAGTTTACATAAAACAAAACTTTTAAAAAACCTGCTACTGGTACAGTTAATATTAGATTATATTAATTTTTGGCAAGGTTTGATTAATAGTTATTTTAATGAAAGTAAAAAAATAGAATAAATAAAAATATTGGTATAGAGCTCAAAATACAGGAGATATAGGTTTACCAAATGTTAAAAATTATTATTTGGCAAATCAGTTAAGGCTTATTAGGGAAATTATATATAATCCAAGAAAGTTAATACAGTGGGAATTTGAATCATCTGAGATAAAAGATAATATTGAAAAATATTTATTTGGCACTATTAAAAATCAAAAATAAGATTTCTTACACCTATGCTAAGTGCATGGTATATATTAAAAAGATTGTGTCTCCTAGATTTACCATTAAAATTGGTGACTGAAATAGAGGACCTCATTGAAAATGCAAAAGGTTTTATAAAATTATGTAGGGGAAAACAAGTGGTTAGGTTGAAGGACTGAATGGATAAAATGAGATCGAAGGAACAAATGAAAGAAGTTTTGCAGTGCAGGAATATTTCATGGTTTAATTGTGTACAATTACAAAAATGGACTAATGATTGGGTTAAGAAACATATGAACAGTTCTTCCTTTTTTAACAAAAAAAATCTTCTTACCAGTAGCGGATTTAACCGTACGTAGCTTTTTGGGTGTCACAGTCCATACTCTGACTGTGGAATCGGCAAAGCCTCCAACAATCATACTTGAATCATCTGTAATATCTACTGCAGTAAGGCCCTGTTTAAATAGTGAAGATATTACACTTCAATATATATATTTACACAAACCTATATTCAGATAATTATCCATCTGTTACCAGTTTTGAACACAGAAGCTTTACTAATTACAAATTTACAATTTTGGATATAGAAAATGGTAAATTATGGAACTATCCAAGAGACATATTTTGGGGAAGGGGATAAAGGCAATGCTGCCAAATTTAGAGATACATGACTTTAGTTGTCTTTTTTGTAATCACCTCTGACTCAGTCCTTAATGGTCCTCTGGCAAATGCAGAGAGCTTGGGAGAAGGGATGAACCTATTTTTTCACTTTACAACAGAAGGTGGGGACATGGGAAAACAGTGCCACTCCTTGCTTTCTTGAGTGTTTTAAAATCTCCATGTGAAACAAATGATCTAAGGAATGCGACTGTCTCATTTAACATGCAACATTTTGCCTCTTCAGCTATCTTCAATGATAGGTCAATAAGTAGTTGTTAATTTCATAAAAGTATGGAGCTACTGCTAGCACACCCAATCTCGCCTGATCTCGGAAGCTAAGCAGGGTCGGTCCTAGTTAGTACATGGATGGGAGACCACCAGGAAATACCAGGTGTTGTATGGGCCTGGAGTAGGACCTGGCAAACCATTCCAGTATTCCTGCCAAGAAAAGTCCATGGACACGGGGTCACAAAGAGTCGGTCACAGCTGTAACAATGCAAAAAACATACTGCTAGCTACCAAGCAATCACATCTGTGAATCCCGATAATTTAGGCATCCAAAAAAAGTTATCAAAGGGATTCCTTCCACAACAAACTGATATTACAATATTGTTAATCAGTTGTGCTAAGTGAGTAGTCTGTCTCTACCTTTCAATTTCTAAAGAATGACAATATAATTGTTGAACAAATCCTTTCAAATAAAAGTATCACGCATTACAGTGTTCCAATGCATCTGCAGGCACTACCACAGAGATCAATTCCGACCTCAATTCCTTTGTGATCTCTGGCACTGCCAGCCTGATGTACTAACCTGGTAAGCGTTGAGGAATGTGTAGAAACAAATGGAAGGCAAGCAGTCTGGACCAAGACGTACACGCTTAGAGGCTTCCTTCATATTCATTATTTTGTCCTGCTTATCAGAGTCCTTGAGCTCAGGAAGTGGGATTCTGTGTGGGAAGGAACAAAGTTCAAAAATTAAAACAAATTAATTTTTGAGTCCAAGAAAAGTGCATATGGAGAATGGCTAAAAAGATACCAAGGTCAGTAAAACTGTCGGTAGCAAGACACATCATTGTCACAAGTTAACTATGACTTACCTATGGCCTAGTTTTCACTGAGATTATAAATCCAAGTCTGGACTGCACCATTCAGGTTATAGGAAGTCTTGCATGGCTCAGTGCTTCTACATAAGAAATAATCCCTCAAATGCGCCATACAGAAAGCTAGATGCAACAGAGAAAAATGGGGCAGAAGCCTACTCTGATATCTAGCTTTCTGCTCAGCTAACGTTAACTGCCACTTGTGGCCTGAAATTACATTATTTCTATAATACAAGGCGTATGCAAAACGGTTGTGTGAAAAAGCTGCAATCCTGCACAGTAAGGGTGCATAACCTATGTCCCAAAGCACTGAAGTGCCGGTCTCTAAGGTGCCACCATGACTTGCACAGTTGTGGCTGAATTCTCCCAAACCCTTGCCATTCCAGATAGAAGAATGTTTTTTGTCTACTGGTAGCAGCAAGGAAGAAGGAGTTGCTATCACTATTGCTGGAAGGTGGTAGTGAGGAGGCTCCCCACAGCTTCCCAGTGGGGGTGTATGCATATGTCTATATATCTCAGTCCCATTCCCCCTTCCCCCACTGGGCTACGATCACGTGTGGCTCAAAAGGCTGCGTACCTTTGCCATTTTTCTATGCACAGTGCATTGGGATTAAGTCCTGCTCATTTCTGTGGGACATCTGAGATTTTGCAGCTAATGACACTACCTAGTCTGAGGAGGAGCATTTGGATCTTGCTTTTTGCTTTTCGATCCCACACTGTCTTTCCTTGGCTTCTTTTTCTTTGGCTTGCCCTCCTCGTTCTCACCCTCTTCATCTTCGTCATCCAAAGGCAACTCAATTTCTGGCTCTTTTAGTAACCCAAAAAAGACCTGCAAGCCAAAAGGAAAAGAAATATTTGTACTACAAAATGATGTAGGGAGAACACAAAACTGGGGAAATAATAGGGCTTGTTGAGTCAAATTACTTGAGGGAAAATCTGCTTCTCGTTAGATCCACACATTATAAGCATGTAAGAACAGCCACACTGGACCAAACAAAAACCTACACAGTGGGGCATCTTCTTCATGAAGGGAATAACAAATGTCACCTCTACTATCAATTGACTATTTGAAATCCATCTTTATTCCTATCAAAAAGTGCTCTTTATCCAGAGGCAACGTACATTGAGATACACACTTACTGGTATCTCCAGCTCCTCTACTCCCTATGTCAATTCTAAACAGCTATTGTTTCCAGCTTCATCTAAACTAGGGAACTCTGGTTGCCACTTCAGAACAAGCCAGGACATTAACCAACTCCAAACCATGATGTTTAATATCCTGAAGGTACAAATGGGAATGTGGTTAATGAAAAGGTTGATGGTTCAACTATGTCTTGTGTAAATGGAAGAGAAAGGTGCCATCTAAGCGATCAAAAGGCTCAAGAATATTTCAGTTGAATTAGCCAAAACAACAGTCATCCAAACTGTTACAATAGTAACAAGGCACAGTAATGAGGAATTCTCATGAGATTCAACGTATGTGTCTCTAATAAAAGATATCCACGATTTGTGTAATATCATCCTCATACCTTTGCTTTGTTCGCCTCCCGTTTTGCCTCTCCTGCCAAACTTCCCACCATAGCATCTATCTGTTGTTTGCTGCGAGGCATTCCATCAAAGATATCAATGTAAAGATGTTCTTGAACAATGTTCCAGATTTGATTGTTCTGTTTTTCCTGAAGGTGCCTCTTCAAGAGCTGGTAAGAGTCCCGAGAAATACGCAGCACAAACTTGCTTGTTCTGAAATCCAGCATGGTCTCATTTCCTCTCATGTGCTCTTTTTTGGTTAAACCGGACAGTACACGCAAGTCATCTTGATAATAACACTCCTGATCTCCATGAAACCTAGGAAAAGGTTTAACACAGATGAAAGATGGGTACGAGTATAACTTCTTGAACAATTTCGATTAGGTGAGCCTTACCAAAACACCTTGAAACAACAGTTGATTTAACAAGCTGTTTCACCCTTTTTCATACAGTAGTTGCTTCTACCAGGTGAAAGCAACATTTTAAAGGCACAGAAACACACATTATGCACATGTGCGTCGTAATAGTTGCCCATAATTTTCTCTCTTAAAACTAATGTCTAGATTCAGGGAAAACATTTCAAAAACTCAAGTACCCACAGAATGTTTTTAAGACCTTTGTCCTCCAGGTAGCTAAGATTTTTCTAGCCTTTGGCACAGACAGCTACTGATCCTCTGCCTCCTTCCTGTAAAACCCAATGGGAAGCTAGCATGTATTCACTCTTCCCTTGCTTAAAATAAGAAATAAACAGGATACAATTTATCACTGCTTTGTTGGTCGTGTCAGAAGCAGTCCAATGGAGCTTCCAGAGTAAAGGGGTTAGCTGTTGTTGTCTAGGGAATGGGTGAATTTATACACAATCTTCACATTTTTCAGGGAAGCCCCTTACATCTCCTCCATTTCATCATTGAAACCCTCCTATGACATAGAAAAGGACAATGTAATAATTTAGAAATTAACATTAACAAAATATTACCTGAACTGAAATCTGTTAAAATAATTAAATAGCTTTTTCAGAACAAGAACATTTTTATCAGATAAGTGTTACTAGAGGGGGAAGTTAGTACAGATGTGTGTGTGTGTGAGAGAGAGAGAGACTGAGAGAAAGCACACTGACTGACACTATCAATTAGTAACTGAAATATAATAATTTAAGTGGTTACTAACTGGGAATATGTTATGTGATATTGTAACAATCATTAAAATAGTGCTTGTATTTTGAAGCCCATCCATTCATTAAACACAGCCAATTCTTGCTGAAAAGGCTTCTCTTGCATGCAAAAGACCTGTGCCTAAATTTACAATTTCCCAGTATAACTCATATATACTTTGCTCCTGCCCTCAATTTCTATTTCCAAATAAATACCACTCTCTACTCATAGTTCACCACACTTTACCTTACACATGAATATCTGCAAGTAATTAAAACAGTTTCATCTACCTAATTGTGGAAACATGTAAACCAAGATTAAAGGAACAAAATTGTATTTATTACTTTTCAAAGAAGGATTTTGCTTCGTTTTCATGTCCATTGTAAACCAGTTCCAAGTACATGTGTACAAACAGGGGATAAAAAAGCTGTGACAGCTCAGCTCGGTGGCAGTCGAGAGCACATTCAATAAAGTTTTTCAGTCCACTGTAGTACTCTTCATAAAGTGCTGGGTCTCCCTGCTGATTGTAGGCAGATAATACTGCACTCACATCTGGCTGATCTTCCACAAGGACTCCAACTGCAAAGCATTAATGTTTGGAGGTAAATGGTACAATTTTGATAACTGCCAATTACCAATGACACTCAGTGGAATGACTACAAAAATACTTTGATCACCTGTTCATAGAACAAATGCTTATATAAAGAACAGGTATATCAGTATATCCTATAGCAGGCATGCCCAAACTTCGGCCCTCCTGATGTTTTGGACCACAACTCCCAGAATTCTATGCTTAGATTGCCAATGACAAAGGGCTGTGGGAATTGTGGTCCAAAACATCTGGAGGGCAGAAGTTTGGGCCTGTCCTATAGCAATGAGTTACTCCAATTAGGTGACAAATATCACAATAATAATAGTCACTTAAAACTATTACTATTCAGAGAGGAAATGAAAACCATTTCTGGGAACAAAACTTGATAACACTTCCTGCAATTTCCATATGAATTAGGAATGGCAATATTCTCCAAAATACATTCAGGACAGACACAAGGAAAAATGCAACATGTTTGACATATAGTATTTTGTAATGGCAATGAATCATTTCCCCTAAAAGCACTGCAGATGTGTGTGGAAAGCTGAGCCTCATATGCTGGCCACTGGTTTAAATAAATATTCAAGCAGCACAACAGATGTTATGGGGAAGGGAAGGAATTAATGTATATCTCCATGATTTTCATCCAGATCTCAGTTGCTACTTTGTATAAATGTCTGTGATTAAGATAATAACATGGAGTTCCATGTTTTGTACTACAGTATGAATGTACAGTGGACCCTCGTATAACAAACGGTTTGTATAACATAAAATCTGTGTACAACATAAAAAATTCCAGAGATGGGGGAAATTTGCTTAACAGAATCATCTATGGGGCAAATTCATACAACATAAAAATAGTAGCGATTTGGGATTACTCTGTTTTCAATGCATTCCGATGGGAATTTGTATAAAGGAAAATTTTCTTAACATAATTTCATTTGGAATGAATCAATTCCTTTATACAAGTGTGTGTGTGTTGTGTCCTTACAGTCGTGACTGACTCTACCTGACTCCATGTCCATGGAGTTTTCTTGGCAGGAGTACTGGAGTGGATTGCCAGTTCCTACTCCAGGCGCCTACAGCACCTGATATTCCCTGGTGGTCGCCCTTCCAAGTACTAACCAGGGCCGACCCTGCTTAGCTTCCAAAATCAGGCGAGATCGGATGTGCTGAGGGCATCCAGGCAGCTTTTATACAAGGTACCACTGTATTTATTGGGGTGTGGAACTGGTAACACCACTTTCAAAAATGCCCTGTTTGGGTCGCTAGATGCCAGTGCCAGCTTGATGGGTACATACATATCCAAGCATCCTAGGACAAAAGCCACTCGAGTCAGCAAGCGGCTGGGTGACCGGCGCTGGGGGGCAGGAACCGAGAGACCCGCGGTCACCCTCACCTTTCCCGGGACCCCCCAGAGGTACCGCGGGCGCGGCGGTGACCGCGGCCGGAGCGACGGGAGCGGCGCTCGGTCCGAAGGCCACCGAGCTGAGCAGGACGTCGCCCGCTCCGGGGGCGGCGGCGTTGGCGTTGGCGTTGGCGTTGTTGCCGGTGCTGCCGGCGCTGGCCTCCTGTCCTTCGGCCCCGCCGCCGTGGGTGGCTTGGGCTCCGGGGGCGGAGGCGCTGGGATCGGTGGCCGCCTCGTCGGCAAAGAGCCGGGCCTCCCGGCGGAGAATCTCCTCCGACTCGCGGAGGTTGCTGCGCTTCAGGAACTGCAGCACCGCCAGCAGCGTCTGCCGGTCCGTGGGCAGCGGGGCACTGGAGGCGGCGGCGGAGGCGGCGGCGGCGGAGGCAGGGCTGGCTGCGACCGGCGGCTTCGAGTCCTCCTCCTCCTCCTCCTCCTCCTCCTCCTCCGGCCAACGGCTCCCCTTCCGGGGAAAGGGAGGCGGCCGCGGCAGCAGGAGGAGGAGGAGGAGGAGGCGCAGTCGCCGCCGTGGCCGTGACGGGGGACGGCGGGAGAGGAAGAGGAAGAGGCGGCGGCGGCGGAGGAGGAGGAGGAGGAGGAGGCGGGACCCCTGCATCGGGATCCGGCTTCACCGTCACTCCCTCGCCCGGTTCCTCCGGCACAGCCGCCATCCCTGCACCCGCCCGAGCGCCGCTCAGGTTGCCCGCGGGTTTTGCGACAGGGAGGAAAGGAAGACTGGAACCTCGTCGCACCAACCCCGGCGAGGGAAGAGCCTGGGATGCTTTACGGCACTTCCGGTCCCGTTCTGCTTTACGGCAGGGACGAGGGAGAAAGAGGGCGTGATCCTTGCGGTGCTTCCGATTCGAGCGATGCTTTCTTGTTTTGCAGAACAAACAAACAAACCGATAATTTAATTGGTTACGATTTTTGGCGCTGGCAAGAAACATATAGAAGGTTTAAGTGAAATCAGGGGGGTTTGTCAGTTGTGTGCTATTTGCATGAAAGGAAAACTGATAGATTGCAATGGGACACATTTCCAAGAAGGAAGTATATAAACTCGGGGGAACCAAACCCGTCTTCAACACTTATATCTTCTGTTACATAAAATATGCAAAGCTGTTAACATTGCATTACGCGAGCGTGAATTGCTTCTTTACAGATCTCTTCGACAAACAGAATTCGGAGGTGTCTTGCATATACGGTAAATATATTGGTTGATTGCGTTCTTCTGTGTGCAGTCAGCAGCCCAATCCTAAGCCTTATAACGCAGATATCCCAGATATAAAATAGTACCTCTATTGGGGTCTGAAATTTGTTTTGCCAGTGAAATTTTCTAGTAAACATGCCAAGAGTAGGTAGGGCTAGTCTAATAAAGATATTTTCGTAAGTTTCGTCTATTCAGATGTCTGTAATAGTGCTGTACAACCACTGTCTGCAAGACCACTTAATGATCCATCATAAAAATATGCCATTTTTCAAAAATTGAAGGTTTAGAACACTGATTTTAACTGTTGAAATCAACTGTTTGAAATCAAGCAGTCATTGTTGCAGAACAGCAAAGTTTAGAAATATGTAAGATAAATAAATAAAAACGTTTCATGCACCAAATTGACCTGATTTTTTACTTCTATCAAAGTCACAAATCCAATGCATCAAAGTAAATTATCTAGGTAAGATCAACGTAGGTAGGAAGCGTGATATAGCGGATAGAGTGATGGACTGGGATTCAGGAAGCCTGGTTTTGAATCTCCACCCCATCCCACCACTGGACACTCACTGGGAATGTGGAAAGAATAAACAGCCCTATGAAGGTCGCTATAAATCGGCTCTTATTTGATAGCACATGACAACCTAGTTATAGTTAAGTACTAGGCGTAAGAAGCATTTTAATGTTACTTATAAACTTTTATTAAAAAAACATTGTTTTTGATGCTGGAAAGGGTGAATTTTATTGAAAGCAAGTTGATTTAAATCGTGATTTAATTTTTAAATATCTTTTTTTGGAAGAGTTAAATAAAAACCTATTTGTTTGATTCAAATCGTGATTTGATTTTTTTAAAGGGAGGGAAACCCTTTGTTTTTATCTGCCCCGGCTTGAAACCAAATACAGTGGTACCTTGTATAAAGGAATTAATTCGTTCCAAATGAAATTCTGTTAAGCAAATTTTCCTTTATACAAATTTCCGATAGGATTGCATTGAAAACGGAGTAATCCCTAATTGTGACCATTTTTATGCTGTACAGATTCGCCCCACAGGTGATTCTGTTAAGCAGATTTCCCCTATCTCTGGAATTTTTTTACCTTGTACAGATTTTATGTTATGCAAACCCTTTGTTATACAAGGGTCCACTATACTGTATTCTGTTGCCACTTTATAAGCCGCTGAGTGGTCACCACGCGGACTTCCTCGTCCACACCATTTCCCAGAAGACTTAGGGCGGCGAGAGGTCAACGAGGCAGGTGTCTGCTGAGGAGCGAGGGCGCCAACTGGCTGTGCGCATGCGCCCTGAGCCGGGAGCCACGCTTGGGATGTTTGTTGGGGGTGGGGGTTCGAGGAAGGGGAAACGGGAGGCTCTGAGGCGCGCCGGGGGTGGGAGTCGGGGAGGGGGAGGGGAAGTGGGCGGGCCTATTGGGCAGGCGCTTCCCCCCCCTCTTCGGTGTCCCTTCTGGCCGCCCGCGTTCTTAAAGGGAGGCGGCGGGTGGTGGTGGGTGGTGGTGGTGGTGGGGCGGGGATGGCGGTGAGCCCAGGGTCTCTCCGTGAGGGGGCTTGTGGTGTTGGGCAGGAAGGAGGCGACGACCCGGTGGTGGAAGGAGCAGCAGCAGCAGCAGCAGCAGCAGACGCGGCGCCGGCCGACGGCCCCGGGTGCTCCCGGGCGGGTTCCCGCTTCAGGAGGGGAAGCCGCTCTGAATCCAGCGGCGAGGAGGGAACCCCAGAAATGGAGGAGGAGGAGGAGGAGGAAGGAGGAGGACGAGGACGAAGGAGTCGAGGCAGAGATGGGCGACGACGACGACGAAGAAGAAGAAGACGAAGACGCTCTAGAAATGCCCCCCACGGAGGCTTTCGGGGGCTTTGGGGAGGAAGAGGGCGAAATGGATACGGAGGATGATGAGGATGAGGTAAAACGACGGGGGACGGATGGACGGACGGACGGGGGTGCTTGGTCCCCTCGGAGGCCGAGGGGCGGCGGCACCCTCGCGTGAAACGGCCCCGCCTGGAGAAGCGGCGCCTGCGAGGGAAGCGCCCCGTATTCGGCTGCGATCGCTGCTGCTGTCGTCTCCGGAGGGCCCGCACCTAAGAGGAAAAAATTGGCTGTCACCTCATGCAGGGCTGCCACGAAAGTCCAGGAGATGGAAATTGGCCTCAAGTCAGGGAAACTGGGATTAAAATATATAATTTCTAACTTGGTTGTGAGTGCAGTTTCAAAACTTAAGTTTTGTAGTGTGGCTTCAGAGAAATCATTTTAGGTAGAACACTTATTTAATATTTAACGTTAAATAAAATAAAACGTTAAATAAAAATATTTTTTTTAGTTTAATTTGCGTGGTAGCTCAGCGGGTGCCATGCAGCAGAGTGAACTCCTGCTGTTAACCCCAGCTCCTGCCAGCCTAGCAGTTTGAAAGCATGTAAATACAAGTAGATAAATAGGTACCTGCATAAAAAGCGGGAAGGTAAAACAGTGTTTCCTTGCAGCCATGCCAGCCACGTGGCCACAGACTTGCATAACACTGGCTCTTCGGCTTGAATACGGAGATGAGGACCGACCCTAGAGTCGGACACGGCTAGCATGCATGTGCGGGGGGAACCTTTACCTTTTATTTAAATTTTAGTGTACCTTTAAAACAATAGCAAAAATGCTATGTCATATATTTTATTGATTTTATTTATTTATACAGCTTATGTGTCGCCCACTACAAGAAGGTCTCTGGGCGGCTTACAATTCAAAAATAAAATGAGCAATTAAAACATTAAAATACAATACATTTTTTAGCATTCAGAGTTTGCTTAATTTGAATGCATCTTGATGTAATTTTTGGTGCAGTTGCAAAACAGATGTTGGTGCAATTAATGTTGAATGAAGCTGATATTAAGTCTCTTACTTTGACAAATATTTTTGCAGGTACAACTTGTGTATGTGCAGAGTGGAACATTTAATTAAGCCTTACATTAATGCAACAGGACCTACATGTATTCATTTTTATTACTTGTGAATATATTTGAAGGGTGATCAGGGAAATTGACAAATGTTGGTCAGGGAAAGTCAGGGAAATAAAAAAAATGCTAGTGGTGACCCTGTAATGTTCTTGGTTAGGTTATTAAGAGAGTAGCCTACAGTTATGGATAACTGTTCCTTGGTAGCTTAAAATGCATCACACTTGTCTCTTTTGCAAATGTACACCATTTGCTGCACTTTTTGATGTCTCTGGATACTTCAGTTCAGATTTCCTACTTTGGCAGGGAGCTTTAGAGTCCCTCCCAGTTCTACAGAGCTGTGGTTTTTGAGCATCAGATACAGTATCCCTTTATAATATAATAGTACTGTATTTACTTTAGTATGTTTTTAGATGCCTTTGTTCAGTGAGATGCTTTCCAGTTGTTTTCACAACATAATAAACAAGGCAACAGCATCAGGACAAAACCAGCAGTTCATGTCTTATAGTATGCTTCAGACAGCAAAAAACAACTTGCAGGATAATTGCAGCAGGACCTGTTGTTTGGTGCCACTGTGTAAATGCAGAGTATGTTTGTCAATATGTCTTACAGACAGGTACTTTTCTGTCTTTCTGGACATAGCAGTATTTCATGTCACATTTTCTATGGGGTTAACCTTAGTAAGTTTATTCCTTAAAATGCATACAGGGTATCTCTTCCAAATAATTCTTGTTTCTGAAATGATACCCTCTCTTACCCTGCATACTCATCAGGAGAGCCACATGGAACAGTAGCTTTATCTCTGCTTATATTGTTTCTTTCCAAATTGGATTTGCAGTCTTGTTGGAGAGTTTTAACTGGAAAAGCTTTGAAACATATACAGTATACAGTAATTGCAGCTTTTAACTTTCTTGTAAAAGTTTTCTGGAGTGTCCAATGCAATGTTCTCGTACATGTTTTGTGGTAATATTTAACACAGTTTTTTTTTTGTTTGCAGCGTATGATTAAACTGTCTGAGCTCACACCATATATAATGTGTTCTATCTGCAAGGGATATTTTATAGATGCCACTACCATTACAGAATGCCTCCACACATGTATGTACTGTTACTGATTTCTTGTTCAACCTCAAACCTCCCCCTTAATTTCATATATGGAGAAAGATCAGTCAGAAATGTAGTTTAGTAGTACTGTATAGTCAAAAAAATGTGTGTTATGCCAATTGTTCTGAGGGTTTCTTAAAATAAATCATAATAACCTTAAAACAAACTCCTGGAAATCACAATACAAATGCAGGAGAGGTGGTGCCTTAGACCGGTGGTCCCCAACCCCCGGGCCGCGGACCGGTGCCGGTCCGTGGACTGGTCGGCACCGGGCCGCCTGGGGAGGCCGGGGAGGCTCCTCCCCTTTTCCTCCGCCACGGGTGGAGGAGGAAGCCTGGAGGAGCGCCGGTGGAGGAGGAAGGCTGAGGAGCTACCCCCCCTCCCCACCCGCCGCCCCCAGGGGCCCCTCCGACGGGAAGGTCACGGCGCCTCCGTAGTCCTCCTCCTCGCCCCCCGCCGCCGCCTCCCCCCCCAAGCGGGCCCAGGCCCGTCCCGCTCCCGCGCCGCTCCGAGGCCCCCGCGAGGCCCACCCCGCCTAGCCTGAGAAAGGGGCAAGACGGGGCCGGGCGGCGGTAGCAGCGGGGCCGAGGAGGCATAGCGCTTCCGAATCGCCGCCGTCGGAGACTCGGATACTCCTCCTCCTCCTCCTCCTCCTCCTCCGCCCGACCAGCCACGGACGCCGCTGCCACCTCCGGACGCCGCCGCCAGCGCAGAGACGCCACCCCCCACGGCCTCCCTCCCCTCCCCTCCCTCTCGCCCGCCCGAAGGCCGCAGCCGGAGGCAAGGACAGCGGCGGTCCGGCCCGAGGGCGGCACGGGACTGTGCTGGCGCCGCGCCGGCGGCGGCACAGAGGCACCCCACCGAGGCGGTCGGCAGCGGCAGCCGCAGGGCGGCTGCCTTGGGGTCGCAGCCACTGACAGGAGGAGGAGGCGGGGCCCACCCACCCAGGAGCCCCGGGCTCCCCCTCCCCGCCCGTGCGTGGGGGGGAGCGGCACACACGACGCCCCAGCCGGGCGAGCACCGCCGCCGCTGCCGCTGCCGCCGCTCCCGTGCCCCCCCTCAAGGTAAACATGCCAACCCCGCACCCCCTCCTCCCTCCCCCACCCCCACCCCCTCCCCTGCCCCCCCGCCCGACCCCCGCACCTCCCATCCCCCTCCCCACCCCCAGCCCCGGGGAAAATCATCAAACATTTACCGGTCCGTGGGGACAAAAAGGTTGGGGAGCACTGCCTTAGACCAGTTCGCAGAACTGTAAACTGAAGACAACATCTGATTATGCCCACTTAGGTAGCACTATTAATTTGGCTTCAAACTGGCTTCTCTGACATGGTGGGTACACGGACTCTGACCTTGTGTTGCACATGGAATGGGATGGAGGTGTGCATGAAAGGAAAGATGCAATTTGCTTTCATAGAATCATGAAGTTGGAAGGGGCCTACAAGGCCATCAAGTCCAATGCCCTGCTTGAGACAGGAATACAAATCACAGGCGATCTGCAAGGTGGTTGTCTAAATTGCTTGTGAATGCCTCCAGCATTGGAGCACTCACCATCTCTTAGTTGTTTGATGGAGGGCTGGGTAGAAAATTCCACCCTAATTTACCAGGGGTGATGTTTCTAACCACCTCCCATAGTTTGCAGCTGGAATTTGAACTCATCTTAAGAAGTATAGCTGGTAGATTTCTGGAATGAATTTTTGGCACTTGTAAATACTGTCTGTTTCCTGATACCACTGTATTGTTATCCAAGTTATATTTCTAAAACATTTTTAAATATGTTTGAATGTTTTATATATACACCAAAATAGAAATCCATTTAGGCAAGTGGTATTTTCATGTTTTGTTTTGTATTACAATTACTCTGTGTTTTAGCCATCATTACATTCTCTGCCATAATGTATTTGGAAACTGGATGCTACTGTGTATTAGGTACATAACAATGAATCTTTTTCTTACAGTCTGTAAAAGTTGCATAGTAAGACATTTTTACTACAGCAACAGATGTCCAAAGTGCAATACTGTAGTACATCAGACACAACCCCTCTATAATATCAGGTAATACTCTTAAACATTATTTTATGAATATATTTAGTTGGAATGTGAAAGAACAATGGTTTTATGTTCGGGTTCATATTTCTTATCTAGACTACCTGTTAATTTATTTAGATGAATGGTTAAAACCAGCCATACCTATAGAATAATTTCTTATTACCCTGAAAAGGAAATTTGACAGCCTGCACAAAGGTATTAATGGTTAAGGGAAGAAAAGAATGCTTCATATTCAGAAACCATTTTTCTTCCTTTTAAAACTTTCCAATATGAGTTCTGTTTCTGGAACATCCTACCTGTACTGGAATGCCAACTCAGTGGCCAAAATCCAATTTGTTAGAATTGTTTGTTCTAATTAGAATAGGCTCATAATTGGACTTCCATAAGTATTGACTTAATGAGTGCATGTTGATTCAAAGATACACTTGTACAGTATTGTTGCAGCAGTATAGATAATGGGTTTTTGGTGATAATCTATTCCTCCTTGTGCTGCTGGTGGAAACTGCCCCCATCCAGGATTTTTCTGAGCTAAGCATGAACTCTGATGTCAGGTTTAAGCAACAGACTGGTCTGTATTTTTCTCACAACATTAAGATCAAAAAGAGTCCTAGGGCGTACCCTGTAGGCAACACATGGTGGCCTCAACCGACCAACATGAGAAGTAAACACTGGCTACTGGTTAGTTGGTGGGTTGGTTGGTTTATATACTGCCCAGCTTTCCCAGAGGAACTCAGGAGCAGGAGCAGGACCACTTAAAGAAGTTAGCTCAAAGGAGACCAAAACCACTGTGAATTATGCTACACGCAACATCGGAACACTGACCAGACCCAACGACACCGTATCAACATAGCATGCCACCCATCAATACCACCTTAAGTGAAATCAACTGGATGGCATTTTGTGACTGTTGCCACCACCACCAGGCAAATCATCTGTGTTACAAAATCTGGCTGCTATTGCATTGTCAAGCAGGCATGGCTGTGAACCAAACACGTGCAAGAGAAAGTGGAAGAGAAAAAGAGAGTCTTTATGAAATGGCAAACAAAAAGACATAAAAATCTACCTAATTATATTGCTGCCAAACGAGCAACCAATATGGCCATTGCCAAAGCCAAGATGGAACACTATGAAGATCTATACAATTTCCTGCAAATGCAAGAAGAGGAGACGGAGATTCACCAGTTAGCCAAAGCACTAAAGAAGGCTGCCCAAAACATATGCATAAAGGATAAGGATGGCAAAAGAAACCAAAGTAAACAAGAAATCCTGCAACAATGGCAAGATCATTCAATGAGATCTCCAGCACTGAATTTCCGCACCCACCAATCCCTGAAGGCATGCTGACCTATAGACCAATTCTGCCCATTACCACCACAGAAGTCACCAATCCAGTAGACAATCTGAAGAATCTGAAGGTCCCCAGACTTAATGGTCTACCTGCTGATTTCTGGAAACTACAGGAACTCCAAGACACAGGGATAACTTGGCTGACAGAGTTCTTAAGTGCTATAATGAATACAGTACGGCTGCTGTATCTGCAGGGGATCAGTTCTGGGACACACACGCACACCCCGTGCGGATAGTGAAATCTGAAGATAGGAGCAAATGCTCTTATTTGAGGATAATGGCAGCAGCAGTGATGGTGGGATGCCGGGCTGAAAGCTTTCACTTCCAACACCTCCCAAATGCTCAGCAGCAAGGACGAGGAGTGCTCAGCATCAGTAAGTTTTCTTTTGTTTTCTTCCCTCCTTGTCACTGCCAACCAGCTGTGCTCTTTGCGACGGGCTCGGCAGCCGGCCGGCAGGGGCAGGGGCAGGGGCGGCGAGAAGGGAAGATACCAAAATAAAGCTTACTGATGCGAGCCCGCCCAGCCACCCTCTTTTCTGCCGGGCTCAGCAGGTGGCCTGTGGGGGTGGCAGCTAGGAGTGAAAAAAACAAAAACAAAAGGCATTTGTCCTTGTCCCACACCAATTGATCTGCAGGGCCCTCCATAACCATGAGGTGCCAGAACCACTCATTGACTGGGCCAAAATGCAATACAAGAACACCAGCAGCCACGTGAGATGCTCAGCTGGCCTCTCTGACATTTTTTTTCCAGTGATGGTTGGCATGCACCAAGGCTCTGCACTGACACCCCTCCTGTTTATACTAGTCATTGATACCATCACACAAGACCTACAGCAAAGTGCTCCTTGGACCATTGTGAGGATGCCGGGAGTGTGCCGTCCGCAAACACAATCAATATAAAGTGGGAACAGAAGAAAGAAGAAACAGAAAGGGAGACTGATAAAGACTTGATTGAGTAGATTGATGTGAAAAGGGATGATGATAGGAGTGACAGGAGGAAGGTGCAGATAGTACAAGAGGAACCAATAGTGGACAGTTATTGGATTATGGATGTGCCGGTTGATGAATGGGAAAGGAGGATTAGGGAGAACAAAGTAGTGGAGGAAAAGAAAAGGAGCATTGGCCATCAGACAGAGCCAGGAGGGCGTGAGGTAAAGACCCAGACAGAGGAGATGAAGATTTATCATTATTCAGAGAAGGGATTGCAGACATAAAAGTAGTTGAGACTGAAGGTGGAAGTGGGATTACCGTTGCCCGCACCAGTAACCGTGACAGCCAGTTCCGGTAGAGGAACGAACACGGTGACGGTAGTGAGAGCAGGTGGAGTGATATCCCAATGGATACTGGGTTGGGGCTGGAAGACCCAACTGAATGTGGTCAAACATCACTGTTGCAGGACCGTATGTTATGGACCCATGTTGCCGAGGAGTCCCCCTATCCCCAAGTGAGCAACAACTCCTTTCTGGGTGGCGAAGACATGGATGATCCCTCCATTTTGGGAGAAAGGTTTAAAAGTTCATCTTTTATTAACATTCAAGATGTTGGAAACAATGTTCAAGATAATTTACCTGCCTGTGGCGCAAATAAATGTTTAACATTTTGGGAAAAGCTGATGGAGTCTCAGGGTTGTTCTTCAACGGAACCGTTACCAGTCCTAACCAACCCCTCACATTCATGCTGTACACAGATGTCATGCTTTCTACTATCACTAAGAATGAACTGCAGTGGCAAGTTCAGATGCTGGACTTCACCTAAGTATCAAGAACACTGAGTACCTATTAACATCAGTGGAATACTCCAAATAAATGGAGAAAACCTAAAGAAGCTGGCTGTCTTCCAGTATCTTGGCTCTTATCTCCAAGGTGGCATCCATGGCAACGTGCAGTCAAGGGTGAACGTGTCCTGGCTGTGATGGTGAGAGCTCAATGCTGTGCTTTACAGCAGACTAACACCAATCCATCTCAGATCCAAGATATACAAGACAAGTGCCCGTCCTGTTGCACTGTATAGCATAGAGTGCTGAGCAGCAACAGTGGGCATAGAGAGAAGCTCCCATGCCATGGAAATGCATATGCTCCATTGGATATTGGGTATCTCCCTACTTGACTACACCACAGATGATACTACCTGACAGCAACTAGGTGTGATATCAATGACAGAGAAGATAAGAGAAAGCGAGCTCCACTGGTATGGGCATGTCTTCAGAGTAGCATCTTCCACCTGCATCCATACTTCATACGACTTGGAAATCAATGGACAATGGCCATGCGGGTGACCAAAACAGAGATGGCAGGACACTGTCAATAAGGACATGCAAATCATTGACCTGTGTTTTCCAAAACTTATACGAGAAACAGCAACATCACTTATCTACCAGTTTACAATTAAAGATGAAAACTGATCATGAGTACCTAGTTCCTCCCTTTTGTGGCTCACCTTCAGCAACTACTAAGTCATTTAGTCTGCATTAAATAACTAATTCCGTTAATGCTTATTGGATGGGTTGTGTTGCTTTAATTATAACTCTTCATTTATCAGTATCTTGTCACTAGATGTATTGAATATATTTGTGTATGGATGGTGTGTAGATTTAACAAATAAATAATGACTGAATTCTATTCTAACCCTTTAGGCTGGATCGACAGTTGCAAGATATAGTGTATAAATTAGTTATCAGCTTGGAAGAAAGTAAGTCTTTTATTTTTAGTCTGCTCTTATTGATAAAAATGAAAAAATGTGAAGATTTCAGTGCTGCAGGACATTTATATAAAGTAAAATTCCCAAGACACTTTGTTTCAGGATCTTGAGATTTGGCATATAACTGTTGTCTCTGACTTGCTTACTTTGTTGTGAAGTGCTCACATTCTTTCTCAAGGCTACTTCAGAAGTTCCTTCTCACATAATTATTTGAAATTCATCAGCTTCTAATGAATCTGTTCCAGATACTGCTCTCTTAATTTGTATTCCAGTGTATTTACAGCATTGATGAGCATAGGCAAGCCAGTGGGACTGAACTGGCTGAATTAAGAATGCCAAAGAATGTTCAGCACATAATGCTGCTAAATAGTGGTGTATTGCAAACTGAAAGGGGCAGCACATGAAGGCAAGAGGACAGGTGTGTGTGTGTGTGTGTGTGTGTGTGAGAGAGAGAGAGAGAGAGAGAGAGTATTCCCTGGAAGTTGTATATTGAATAGTTGCACATCACAACAGTTAGCAAGGATCTTGATAAAGCTATCGTTGAGGCTTCCTCTTTGTGTTTTGGGCTTTCTTCAGCATCACTGATGTTATTCTTAATGTAGAAGGGGGAGAGCAGAATAGTAATCATGATTGTTTCTATTAGCATATATTCCCAAACAGCCCATAAATATCTGTACATTATATTAACTATGCTCAGCAACATCAAACATTTTGTATTGAATATTTTCAGGAGAGAAAAAGCAAATGCATGATTTCTACAGGGAGAGGGGTCTAGAAATACCTAAACTTGGTAAGTCTGTAGGTGTTACAAAAGACCAGCAAGATTACTACTTGAAGTATATATATATTATAGCTGCATAATATTTTATTCTGTGGATCACATAACTTTAGTTTTTCACTACTGACAGTTTACATTGCTGTAAAGCTACTGCCAAATAGGTATAGAAACGTGTGTTCGTTGTTCTTGTGGTAGTTAAAGGAAGGAAAGATGTTTGGGGTGGGAGAACTGTAATTACTCAGTGAAGATGATAAAGCTTTACAAAGAAACCTGACAACTGGATAAAATAAGGGCCAAAATATGATTTACCAAAAGGGGGCGGGTCACTAGATCAGGTCTGCACTGAAATTGTGGCCAGTTTTATCTGTGGTTCACCGGAATTCAAAAAACTATTTCCTGTAGTACACAAGGCCTACTCAATCCCATCTAACAGGAAAGTAAGAGGGGACCTGTATACAATGATTTGCACTTCTTTGCATGACTTACTAGGCAGACATTATTGGTGGTGGAAGGAGAATCCTGTCTTCCTATAAAATGTCTCTATATATGCGCCTAAGATTTAAAAACTTGGTTTTAAATCAGTACACTCCTGTTACAAACCCATAAGAAACATCTGCTAACTAGAAGATATGAGTTTTTCATCTTAGGTAGAATGAGGTATCTGGTAACTCTTACCCTTGCATTTGTGGAAGACTACTTATATCATTACATTCCTTTGGATTTAGAGATTATGGGGTCTTTGTGGGTTCTTCTATCATGTAGCCAACTAGTCAGCCATTCTAAATGGCCCATCTGTGTCTAAGACACCTTTGTTGTTACAAGTTTTTGGGAGAGTAGAAAGCCTCAGTGTTGTTCTTACTGAACTCAGAGGAGAAGAGAGAGAAAGGTAATGGGAACAGGAACAGCATATAATTATTAAACAAAGAAAGACTTGGTAATTGATGAGACATCGTACAATGATGAGACATCAAAGGAAGATGAGAAGAAAGCTACAACATTGTTTTTATTGCATAAAGAAGAGGTTACTATAGGGCAGCCATTCTCAACTTTTTTTTTTGGCCACAGCCAACAAAATATGAAATACAAGCCGAATTAGGATTGTATAAATCACATAATGAACTTTTAAAGTAGCATGTGAATAATTATTCCCAGTCTGTGGGCCCCTTCAAATGTTCCAGCACACACACACACTGTCGGACTGTATGCCCTCCCGTTGAAAATAGCTGCTGCAGAGTACAAAAAAGAGAAAGGAGGTAACCAAAAGGATGGCTGCTGATAGTGCCCCCCTCCGGTTCCATCATGACCAAAACAAAAATGGTTGTGACGGGTGTGCAGGAGGTGGAAAGGCCCATGCAGAGAAGTATGTGCACCCACTTGGGCATGCACCTTAAGGAACCTCACTCATCAGTGAAGCACTATGTGGCCCAGACCCTAAGCAAGTGGTCCATGGATTGGGGGTTGAGGACCCCTGGAATAATGACTAAATAAATGAAGCGGAGTAGCTGAGAGATGAGCTTATAGTAGGAAGTTTATAGTGGAGATATAGAGAGAAAGAAGGAGCTGCCGAGATATGGGTAGACAGTGGGGTAGGAGAGAATGTCGTGTGATAGGAAATGAAGGCACAGAGGACTGTTGGACAGGGTTTGAGAAAGATATGGAGCGGTACAGAATGGTAATTGGCACTTTGTGCTTTGCATGAAGAATAAAGCGCTGCTGGCCAGCTGTTCCTAATCGCCCTCCATCCAGCCACCCAGACCGCTTATTGGGCTCGGTTCACTGCTGGGGTCCTTTGGCTGCAGCGGCATACCAATAGACCATGGAGCCTTACTGGTCCTTCTTGTCTCCAAATTCAGCCAACCACTCACCGGCTGTGCAGGGAGACTTCCTCCTGCCTCCTTGCCAGAGTGGTCTTGTGCATGCAGAGGCAAAAAGGGCCAGCTGGGCTCCAGCGTGGATTGGTGCACTCACTGCTACAGTCAAAGGACCCCAGCAGCACACAGAGCCCAATAGGTGATGAGAGCAGCTGAAGGGAAGAGGTGGCAATTAGGCCCAGCAGTGCTTCATGCAAAACACAAAGAGTCTACATCTAGTACAGAAATAGGGGGCAATCAACAATGAGTTGAAAGGAAATGCTGAATTAGAATTGTGGGGAAAATTTACTTCTGCAGTTTATGTAACAGTATGGCCCTCTTGATAAAGGAACAGTAGTTTTAAGGCCAGTTTAAATTGTACAGGGTTTACTGATAGTCTATGCAGCTTGTTTTATGTTGCATCCCACTGCAAATAGAAATATTTGTTAATTTTATTTATTTTGTGTGTATGTTTCTTAGCAGTACCACAGCCAACTGTTGCAGGCAGGGGGAGGCCCCGCAAAATTGTGGGCCCAGCATTCCATGTCCCTCCAGAACTTGATACATCACTGCTCTTGGAGTTCATTGGGTAAGTGAAGACAGGCATTCTGTTCGTTGGTTCTTAGTTTAAATTCAGATATATATTCTTGCAGGTTTTTGTACACACTTGTGGTACTGCATTTTCATTTCAATGGTTGGATCAAGGAAGGATAGAAGAAATTCAGATCTGTCCTTTTGAAAGATTGATATTTAATTGATACTTTGGGATTATAAGCCAAGATTCAACAATGTATTTGAAACAGGATTTCAGTGCTTTCTGGAGCAGGATTTAAAGTGCAGGAGGAAAGGAGTCAGTAATTCAGACAGAAGCAGAGAAATCCAGCAGAAGTACAGTACATCAGTGGACTCAGGCCATAGTTTCTTAATACGAAAAACATGCCAATTAAAATGTGTGACAGCCTCATGCCAGCATGTCTCTTTGCCATCATATGATGGCATGCTGTTTGTACAAGCAGTGGAAAATATTCAGACTATCATCACTCCTGTGATTGCACAGTGAACGTGCTTTATGCGTGGAGGAGAACTTTAACATTTGGAGGACGTCATCAGCTGAAAGAGAGGAGGGTAATTATACATTAGTCTTTGGGTTTCAAAGTGATGTGAAAGGCATGCAGCTTCTGATGTATGAAAACCACAACTCGCTTCTTCTCCCTCCCTCACCACTACAGAAATGTTAAGAATGTAATATAGAGTAATATATCACTGAAAATATTAAAAATGTAGCAAAAGAGAAAACAATAAAAAACAGCATGAAGTTTATTTATTTATTTGACTTTTATACCACCCATCAAGCCCTAGGGCTACTCTAGGCAGTTTACAAAATAAAATCTCAACATAACAATAACGGAGTTAAATAATGAAAATACAAACAACATAATGAAACAAATTATAACCAAATAAATCAACAACAATAAACTAAAATAAAAATAGAAATAACCAAATAATTGTTCAAATAACAACAACAATTAAAGATAAGTGGTAAAAGGATATCGTCTTGCTAGGTCTTTAAGAAGTCAGGGAAGGCCATTCTATAAAACCATGTTTTCAGCAGTTTGAAGTGAGGGTTCTAGGTCAATTTCTGGTGGTAAATGATTCCATAAATGGGGAGTGACCACTGAGAAGGCCCTACTCCTTGCCACAGCTCTCCGGGCCTCTCTCAGAGTTGGGCTCCCAAATGTCCTGCCTGGCTAGCACGAGTGATCCGGGCAGTTCTTCTTGGGAGTGCTGTTCTGTCAGATACTGAGGTCCCAAACCATTTAGGGCCTTGTATGTTATTTATTATTTATTTATTTATTAGATTTATATACCACACCATCTGGCAGCAAAGGCCACTCTGTTAACATCAGTGCAGAGCAGCCAGTATGGGGATAATATGGTGCCGCCTTAGCCCTGTTACTAATCTTGCAGCTGTATTCTGCACTAGCAGCAATCTCCTCATTAACCTCAAGGGCAGCCCCAGGTAGAGAGCACTACAGTACTCTGTTCTTGAGATTGCAAGTGCATGAACCAACACAAATCAATGCCCTGATGTCCAGGAGGGCCAACAGCTGGGCAATCCTCCGCAGCTGATAAGTGGAACAAACCATGGACACCACCTGTTGTTATGAGCTATCTGGTTTCCTCAAACATATGATGACCTTATGAATGGGTGGTCCCCCAAATGTCCTATCCTCAACAGGCCCTTGCAAACCTAAGCCTGTTGTTTCCTTGATGGAGTCAATTCATCTCATATTTAATCATCTTTTCTTGCTGCCTTCAACTTTTCCAAGCATTATTGTCTTTTCTAGTGAATCTTGCCTTCTTATGATGTACCCAAACTAGGACAGCCTGTTTCATCACTTTTACCTCCAGAGATAGTTCAGGCTTAATCTGGTGTAGGACCTACTTGTTTTTCTGGCAGTCCAGTGTATCTGTAAAGTTCTCCTCCAACATAATATTTCAGATGAATTAATTTTCTTCCTATCAACTTTCTTCACACCCATACTCTGTAATTGGAAATACAGTAGTGTGACTGATCTTGGCCTTGGTTTCCAGTGACTTGTGCTGTTTAGTGGTCAAATTATTTTTAGAAAAACTACAAACTGGAGGTATTGGGTCCTTCCCACCATTGTCACAAGGATTTTGAATGAATGTTTAAAAAAAAAAAAATGGGTATGTGAAAGCCCCTTAGTCATTCTGGGGCTTTGCTTTCTTCTTCTTATAGTGTATATAAGCCATCTTATTACTGACACTTGTTTCTGAGTAAGCTAGAGGAATATTTGTAGGAAAGAGAGTTTTTTTAACTTATATCTGATACGCCAGATATGCCCTCACTTCTAGAAGACAAGAGTCTTACCCTAGTGATCCATGCCTTTCTGAATACTTTGAGCAAATACTTCACCTTGCATGGGGTTCTGATGAGTACTGCCACTACAGATCTTTCCCAAGGCCTATGAGTAGCTTCACCAGCTTGCACTTTGCTTCCATGCACCATAAATAATAACACTGTTACTGCCTCAAGAAACAAAGCTTAGGAAAGCTAAGTGTCTTGATTTAGCAGTTTGAACATCCAACCCACAAAGACATATTATGTTAATTCCTCTTTTTTATAGGGCTAATGATCTCTCTAGGAATTTTAAGGTACGGATATTGCTAAAATTTACCTTCCTTTTTTATTTAATGACATACATAATTGAAACTAAATATTGTATAACTTTGTATTACATAGCGTTGTAACAAAAATACGATTTTGTTTTTGAGTACAGTGTTTGTTTACATGTTTATTTGCAAGAGGAATTTTTAAAAGATAGGAGTGCGATAATTCAGTTTCAGGGGCCCGAAGAAGAAAGCATTGTGAGAATTCTTTGGTCAGAGCAACTAGATTTGGGTGGGCACACGATGGTTCACAGGCTGCATAGTCCCCTAGGCTTGTTTCAAATACAGTTCCTTTCCCTTGCAAGTAACTATTTCTGTCCTGATTGCAGTTGCATTAATTTACACTTCCATTTTAGATGACAGACTTGCTGAGCATTTGACTTGGCGTTTTTCACAAATTCAATAACAACACATCTGAGACCTTGGTAGTCTTAGGAAATGTGAGAATGTCAGTTTCAATTTCTGTGAAATGTATCACACTCCTTTTCCCCACCCCCCACCCCATGTCCTGTTTGGCAAGAGTGGTGGGGAAAAAGAAGGCAGAGATCCAAATCCTCATTCAGTTAGAAAGCTCACTAGGTTATCTTGGGCTAATCACTATCAATGAAATGGTGGGATTGGGAGAATCCTTGCTTTCTTCCTTCAGCACAGAGGTGAAGATGTCACCTTCAAATTCCTGTTGGAATGTACCTCCCATGAGCCATAGTCATTAAGGCCAGTGGTGAGGAAGGTCTGGAGTTCCTGTCCAATCACGTTTCTCATATTAAACACTGCTTGGAGGAAAAGTGGGATATAAAATGTGTCCAACAAAGAAAAAATGTACTACACAGATACTTAAATGGAGTCATTGCAAAATTTATCTACAGACTTTAGCTTAGGTATTTATTAAAATGAGAAGTCAGATTATTCAGACTTTTTATTTTCTTTCTCATTGCACTAATGGGATGACCCTCCTTTATGATTTCACTGTTTTCTTGTCTGCTACAGGTACATCACAAGCTGCATCTTTCATCTCTCTCCACTGTCTGGCTCCCTTTTTTCCTCTGTCTTACACCACAATAAATCATGCCTACTATCTTCATTTTCCTAGCTTCAATTATTCTCATCTCTACTTTGCCCTTCTGCCTTGCTTGCCCTATTGCTGCAGCTAAGTCTTACATGTAACACGTAATCTCACATGTTTGCCTAACTGTACACTTTTCAGATACATGTGTTAAATTTGGCATATGTATCAAATTTAAGATTGGGAACTCATCCAGGTGGGGACCTGCACTCTTGAACTCTGTTATGCCTGATATAATTATAGAAACAGCAATAAGGCTGTTGCTATAATTTCACATGTATTTATGAAATCTTAAACAGAAGAACATCTGCATTGTGTATCATAAAGCAATCCATTAAGTATTTAACCTAGTCATAATACTGCTGAAGTCAAGAACAATGGGGAAAAACTGAGCTTGGATGATTGATCTCCTCTTTACATTTTCCTATCATCATAATTATCATCATGGTCTTGGAATAGTACTTGTAAAAGATTCTAACTGGAATTTTACTTAGAAATAAAGTTTACACTTACAATGTATATTTTGTGGTCTCCTTCTTGTAGCCACTAGAAAAGAAATTTGTACGGGTTTCAGGAGATGCAACAATTGGGCATGTGGAGAAATTCCTCCGCAAAAAGATGGATCTTGAACCTGGATGTCAGGTATGCTGTGATAATCTTTGAATTATGTATTGAATTATGATACCTTTGTTGTCCTACAACATGTCATGTTTAAAAATATAGTAACGCTGAAAAGATATTTTATATGCTTTCATGGGGTGTTTTTCAGGAGGCATTATGTGTCTTGGAAAAGCTAATGCTGTTGCAGTTAAGAATTTGTGTAACATGCAAGAACATGGTGGAAACAACTGCAAGAGAAAAAAAGATGGGGAAAGAACATAATTCCTTTCTGTTATACATCTTATTTGTCTGAATTATGGTGACTTACATGAGAAATATCTATCACCAGTAGAGGTCAATCCACAAATGCTTATATCATCTCTCTCTCTCTCTCTCTCTCTCTCTCTCTCTCTCTCTCTCTCTCTCTCTCTCACACACACACACACACACACACACACACACACACACACACACACACAAAATATTATTCTGTCTGATTGTTAAGATATTCTCTCCCTGCCTTCAAATCTTTTATAATTGATGACAGGACTTTTTCTATTGTGGTAGCCTTTACTTAAATATTGCCTCTGCAGTGAAACTTGTACAGTGCCTACTCTTGCATAGTTTCATATCCAGAAGATGAACTTATACTTGACCAAGGCTTTCATACTCCACTCACTTTTATTATTTTGCCTTGAAAGCCTTGCTGTTCTGGATTTATTTTTGTTGCATACTGATGCGGAAAGGGAACAAATTAATATGTCTGTGAAGCTTCTAAGTCATCCAGGTGAGTTTATCTGGAAGTTGACTCATGGCAACTGGACTTATTTTCTTGAGATGGACTCAACTTCCAGAGGAACAAATTAACCACCTTTGGTCATTTAGGGGAGAAAGGCGAGGTAAATATATTTTAAATAACTAATAATACTTCAGAATAATACTTCAGAAAATTCATAAATTGTAAGAACTGAAACAGACAGACTTACCCATCCATATTTATTTATTTGTTTATTTGTTTATTTATATACTGCCGCATCTTCCTATAGGAACTCGGGGCGGTGAACAGTAAAAACGAACAGGGAAGACAAGCAAGCATAAAAATGAGCAGGGAGCAATAAAAGTGGGGTGGAACCATTCCCCCCCACAAGAGATTGCATATATCTAGAAAGCAGAAGTCCCGTTTGGCAGTATCTTATTAAAAGAGAAATGTTCAGAAAGAAGAACAGTCCAAGAGGCAGAGGAAATTGTGTTGGTTCCTTGAGTCATTTGGCCTGATGCTAGATCTCAGAATGCAGCTCAAGTGACACTTTAGTGTAACACAATGCATCCTGTGATTATTTTTATTCTACTTCTGTGATGGGAAAGTCAAGTAAAGTCTGGCTGCAAGTGGCTACATCTTGAATTTAGTTTGAGGAGAGAGGAAGTCCTTTAGTCCTGACTTGAAAAACAGTGATTATAAAGTCATTTCATGTTAGACTGGTGTAGTACTGTATTATCATATGATAGCTAGGTAGAACATTATTTATCAGCTGATGATTCAGTAGCCCATGAGTTGGAAGAGGAGACCTTAGTGATCAGTGGAATAGTATTGCCGAGGTACTAATTTCTTGCTATTATTTTTGTTTAAATAAAAGTACTAGTGTTTTTGTTTTGTTTTATTGGACACCATAGAAGATTTATAACTGGTGATGAGAGAAAGGCTAGTTCTGAGAATATCCAGAGATATACTGTATTTGGTTGTTTCCCTTCTGCTGTTCAGAATAGATGAGTTGCCAGCAATAGAACACCATCTAAGACAGGTTAAAAGTAAAAACCCAGCTGGCTTTGGAGGGATCTTTTGTCAAGGGTTTGGTGCTGAAATCATTGGCAAAAGGACATTTAAAAGGCATTTAGACTTTGCTGCCAGTTATACCCTTCAACTTTAAACATGCAGGGGAGAATGGGATACTTGTAGTAATGGCTGAGCAAAACATTTTTTGTGTTGGCTGATAATATGTCTTGGAATAAACACACACTCACCGAATCCTCTGGAGAACACAAGAGTTTTATTGCTGACAAAATTCCATAGCTGTTCTCTGACACTGGAAAGTCTGAAATGTACTTATCTAGATTATAAACAGGTTGCAGTTATTACAGAAATAGCCATCTGTGGTAAACAATATACTGTAATCACACACTGCCTTCGTTTCAGTTTCATCACTGGAAATGACTTTTTTTTACTAGTGTAATTGACTTAAGCAACATCATGCAATAGTTGCAAGTAACATCTTGCATAATTAGAGAGTCTGGCTGCTTCTTATTTGCTAACCAAGCATTCAGAGTTGACAATAAACTTTTTTTTTGGGGGGGTGTTAATGCCAGGTGGGATGCATATAGTGGGAATACAATATCTCAAAGAACTTGCATCCTACAGTTGATATGTTTAGTTAATCAAAATTATGTTTGTATTGACAGCTACTCATGAAGGTAACAAGTTACCTCCAACTGTTCTGAAGGGTTATTGGTTATTAAAAATTGTATTTTCGTATTATTTCTTTGTATGTACTAGAAAATATCAGATGTCAGGTTTTAAATCAATACATGGTACAGTATTGCAAACATACAAGAACATATTTGTGATCACCAATATCAGATAAAACAGTCATACACATTCATTGACAAGAACCAAGTCTTATGAAGCCTGTGCAAGAGTGAGACAATAATAATAATTTATTCGACTGAGAACTATGTTTGCTCTGTTTATAGCTGGTTGTTACATCACAGCTACTGCAACAATTACTTCATAATGGGACATACATGTCTTTTTTTAAGAACTGAATTGCAAAATCCTATTGTTGCTTTTTCTATTTGGAAATGTCCAAACTTTGGCCACCCTGATGTTTTGGACCACAACTTCCAGAATTCCAAGCCTGTATTTCCAATGGCAAAGGACGGTGGAAGTTGCTGTCCAAAACATCTGGAGGGCTGAAGTTTGGATATGGCTACTTGAAGGAATATTTTTAATTTCCTGGAGAAATTAGAAAATGAAACAGCAATACAACATCATTTGTGTACACTTATGGTTATTAAGGAAACTTATTTCTTTTAATATTGTAAGTGCTTTGGATACTTTTAGCAGAAAGGCAGAGGATGAATAAACGATGGATTGATTGCTTCTCATATTTTATTTCCAGGTAGACATAATATGTGGTGATCACCTGCTAGAGGACTACCAGACTTTAAGGGAAATCCAACAGGCCCTAGGGGAGAGTGCAGTGCAGGTATGCGACTATGAAGCTTACTAGAGAAGGTGAAGCTTTAACAGAAATCCATTTTATTTTAGAAGGCCTCCTACAGTTTGCTGCAGGTCAAAGGTGTGCTCAGCCTTCTTCCTCACAAGGGCCACATGTGGCAGTGAGCAATTGGTTAGGAATCACACAAACTCAAATGCATAACTTTACATTTGGTGGCCTGATCTGGCCAGTAGTTGTAGAATTTTCACCAGTGCAGTTGTACAGTCACACAGTCTTAAGAAGGATAGTTTTTTTTAAATTAAACACTTGGTAAAATCTTTTAGTTAATTAAATTAAGGCTGCAAAGGTACATTGTTAATAGCATCCTGTTACAAGTAAGAACTCCCTCAAAATGGTCCTTTCACACACTGATGTGCAAGAACTAACAATATTTCCCAGCTATGGTGTCATTACGTAGTGCAATTGGATGCAAATTAATATTTACTGTTAGGAGACGTTTTGTTGAAAAGTGTAGCTGTTCTCCAATAATCACAGCTCCAGAATCTAAACACAATTGTGGTATACTCCTTGCCCCACAAAAACCTACAGTTGCTGACTTCCTGGTCAGAACTACCCAGTAGTTTCATTCAGACTCTACCAAAAACTGTGGAGCTACTGAATGATGGCCAGGCTGATTACTTATGGACATAAACCTTTGTGTGAAGATAGTCTACATGAGCCTGTTGTGATTTGAGTAATCACACTAGCTTAATAAAAATTAATGCATGGTGCTATGAATCCTGAAGCTTTTGCATAGTATTATCTCCAATTATTAACTCACCCAATGTTTCTGAAGATTCTCAGTCATCCAGGTGAGTTTATCTGGAAGTTGAGTCATGGCAACTGGACTTCTTTTTCTTGAGTGATTGAAACATTTCACTGCTCATCCAAACAGCTTCATCAGTCTGAAAAAAGCTAGTTGTAAGCCCTCCATTTTATAGTTCACTTTGACCTCTTGTCACCCTGGTCTGAAAGAGGCTCATAAGATGAACAATGGCCTGAATAGGCTTGTTACATAGACAGCAGTCTCAGTAACCTTAAGGTGAACAATGGCCTAAGGTGCTGAAACCCACCAATGCCCTAACAACTGTAAAGAGAAGACTTAAGAGAAGACAGCAGCCTCAACCCAGACCAGATATGCCGGTTCCTGGACCTGTGTTTGAACACCACATATTTCATGTACAGAGGGGACTTCTACAGACAGAAGCATCGTTGTGCCATGGGTTCCCCAGTGTCACCAATTGTTGCCAACCTATACGTGGAAGAAGTGGAGAAGGCGGCACTCAACATCTTCCCAGGGACAACACCATCCCACTGGTTCAGATATGTTGATGATACCTGGTGAAAATCAAAACTCAGGAAGTACAGGCCTTTACAGACCACATCGATGTGGTGGACTCTAATATTAAGTTCACTAGGGAAGACGCCCAAGACAACAGGCTTGGCTTTCCTGGATTGTGCAGTCATAATCAGACCCAACCATGGCCTGGGAGTAGAAGTTTACAGGAAACCCACCCACACAGATCAGTACTTACTGTTTGACTCCCACCATCCATTACAACACAAATTAGGAGTAATCGGGACCCTAAACCACAGAGCAGAGAGCATCCCCACCTCCACAGAAGCCAAGAAGAAGGAAGACAGGTACCTGAAGACAGCACTTCAGGCCTGTGAATATCCAAAGTGGGCCTTCAACAAAGCAGTGTGCCGACCCAGAAGAACAATGGATCAGCCTGAGACCCAGATCTGATGAAAGAACCTGGTCATTCCCTACATGGCTGGAGTGTCTGAGAAGCTTAAAAGGATTTTTGGCAAACACCACATCCCTGTTTATTTCAAACTCACAAACAGACTAAGGCAGAGACCCGTCCACCCAAAGGACCTGATACCAAAACACAAAAGGAGCAATATAGTATATGCGATCCAATTCAGTGAGGAGGGTGCAAACCTCTACATTGGAGAAATTAAGCAGCCATTAAACAGAAGGATGGCCCAACATAGGAGGGGTAACAGCTCAGGACTAGAATCAGCAGTACACCTCCAATTGAAGGACAAAGGGCACTCATTTAAAGATGAGGATGTACACAGATAAAGAAGAGAGGTGATTTGAGAGAGGGCTCAGGAAAGCCATTCATGTGAGCATTGAAAACACCTCCCTCAACAGAGGTGGGGGGCTCAGGCAGAGTCTATCTGCCACTTATCAGGCTATGATTTCAACAATACCAAGACAAATCAAAAATACTTCATGCCTTCACAACAAAAGGACCCATACTTTATGGGCTTCAGCACCTTAGGCCATTGTTCACCTTAAGGCTATTGAGATTGTTGTCTACCTAACGAGTCTATTCAGGCCATTGTTCATCTTATGAGCCTATTTCAGACCAGGGTGACAAGAGGTCAAAGCGAACTATAAAATGGAGGACTCACAACTAGATTTCTTCAGACTGATGAAGCTGTTTGGATGAGCAACGAAAAGTTTCAATCGCTCAAGAAAAAGAACTCCAAATGCCATTACTTAACTTCCAGAGACCCTCACTCTATGTTGCACTGCCAAAAGAATGATAACTATTTCAATTTTTTTTAATTTCACTGGACTCAAGCATTTTGTTTTAGCAAAACTGCCTTTTTAATGATTTGTCTTGTGAGCCGAAGTTGAAACCTATAAAGGAGCAGATGATTCCTTTCCAATTTTGTAACGCTCTCAGTAGATTTCCCTCTTTCCTGCAAAGCTTGTACATACTCCCATTGTACATATAATGGGAGTATGTGTTTATGTCACTGTTACTTGGTATTTATACTTGTTTAAATTGATTTAGGAAGACCTACTGTATCTGCCATTGGCACTTGGCCACCACTAATAAGGGAATGTGCCAAGGAAAAAATAGGTAGGTTTAATAGTTAGGCTCTGCCTGCCTTGCTCCTTTTGTAGCAATGCCCAGTTTGGAGGATCCTGTGTATTATACCTCAAGAACTAAGAACTTGTCATTAGGTGGTATATGAAAATCTAGCTCTGCTAACCCTTTGATTTTCCATTTACTAATTGCACTGAAATGTTTATAACTGTTACTTCCTTTCTCCTTACTAGGATGGCTTACTTGTACTTCATTATGGCTTGATCATCAGCAGAGATTCCACGTTTCCAAGAATTTCTTAAATCTCATCAGTCAAGAGAGTTGCAGCGGAGTAAACTGTCCTGAATCCTGAACAGAACCAGAGAAAGCTGTCTTATTGGAAAGTTTTTGTTTGTTCCAACCTAGTGAGGTAGGATTAAACTTAAATTGATAAACTGGCTGAAATCCTTTTGTGCTGCTAAACAGAAGGCATAATTTTCAGAGGTGGATTGCCTCATGTTGAGAGGACGCTGTAGATGGTACCTGTTGCACATTGAGTTACACATCTCAATATGCAGCAGATAATGGCTTCGGAGATGTCTTAACATGAGATAGCTCACCTCCAAAGGTATGCCTTTTGCATAGTAGTGCAACAGGATTTGATCCACGATGCCAGCGAATACGTCTGTAAATACTTCACTGCAGTTATGTCAGCAGAACCTAGGTAGCTCAGGGAGGAACAAATTGACAATACTGTACCTATTTCAAATGCTGTTTGGGTCATGGCAATTATATAACTTGGCCTTCAGGGTTTGAATTACAGACAAGTATTTATTTGAAAAGAACCGAATTGTATAATTTGTTCTCAGGGATGATTTCCAGTATGCAGTGTCTTACTTGCAAAGTGATGTGCTTTTCTTGAGGACATTTGATTGTATAGTAGTTGGCTTGGTTTAGAAATAGTAGAACAAATCTTTCAGATAGTTCTAAACAGAATGCAGGATAATACTATTTTTAAAAATTGCAAGCATTGTACCTCATGTTTTATACGAGAAAGAGCATTAAATTTTGCAATATCATATCAGATTATTTAAAACAATAAAAAAGCATTTTAATGCAGGTTGTCTATACAACAGATTACTACTGTTCTTCACCCAGTATAAATAATTTATTGCACAGTTCCTGCAGGCTGTTTCTTTGAAAGTCATTAAAATCACATTCTTGCTGTTGTCAGTGTCCAGACTTGGTTCTGGAATATTTCATTAGATGGAAATTGAGATTGGTTTTTACTTAGCTGTTATAACACTTCCTCAGCATCCTATTTTTGATTTCCAAACTCACTTATCTTCCCAGCCTGAAGTTCTTCTCATGTTTGCAACCCCCTGACCCCATATTAGATCCCCTCCACATATATGTTCTACTGTATTTTTTTCTGTCTCTTTGGCTGCCACTTTGGATCCTCAGCAGAAAAGACTTGGCTTGTGCGGCCTTTGATATCTAGATGAACTTCAGAGAATATTTTGTGTTCCTAGCCAGTGGTAACAATATGTGGGGACAGCGTACAACAGAATTTCCTTTAAAAGTTGTCCAAAATCCTGTTTCATACATTAAACTATGTAAGGACAGTGACATCACTGGGGGTGGGAGATTGCTGGTAATTAAAGAGCTCCTGCTTAGGGACTTGCCAGCAATGGGACTGATTGGGAATGAGTTGTATGGCCCCCAACACTGAAGGAGGAATTATTTAATTATTGTACCAGGCGTCTTCACCTGCAGGCAATGTTCCCTCTAATTTTCAGCCCTACTGGGCAGGACTCTCCACCTTGCATGTGCATGCAAACCTCCCCACACAGCTTCCATCACAACTGGAACAAAAATGATAGCTGTGGGTGTGCAGGGAGGAGGAGCCCTTTGTGTAGGGGGCAGAGTCACGCACCTATGGGACTTAGAAGGAGCCTTGCCTGCAGGTTATGTTATCCTCCTTTACTTGGTCATCATTTACATAACATGATTTTGGCCATATCCTATAACACTGCTAAAATAGTGATCATACTGCAGCAAATTCTTGGAGCCTTGATAGAAGAGGCTCTGTTATTGGAGCCTGTAATCTGAGGCTTTCCTGACAAATCATAGGTAGATCTACAATTACTCAGACAATTTCTTTGTGTAGACAGAAGTGCCCTTTCTTTCTTTCTTTCTTTCTTTCTTTCTTTCTTTCTTTCTTTCTTAACCTTAGTTCATTATGATACACTAATATACTTTAAGATTCTTATTCACTGTAGAACTATAATTCTGTGGACAAAGGAACACTAAAAATGTTCATTTCTGATATAAAATGTTTGTTTTAAAAACTTGGTTTGCATGTGAAAATAGTGCTTTTATAAAATACTACAATATATTCCTATATATTTACTTATTTTATATTTAAAACATCCAGATTTTTTCCAGGATTTCTATAAAAGCAAGAAAACAATGATTTTTGTGAATGTTTTTAAGTAGTGTGTTGATATTAAATATTGTAAATGCTTAAGGTTATATTTTAAAAGGATGCCCTCCTAAATGAAGAAATAAATAGTAGTGGCTACTGACTATGCTTCTCTGAGGGAGCAGGTCCGAACAAAGTAATCAACAAATTATACATTAAAAGTGTCACATTGCAAGCTGTATTCAATGATGAATACTTGAAAAACTGAAATGTTACATTGTTAATCTCTTTTGATATATTTTGTCAGGGAATATATCCATCTCCTTATCAGAAGATGTCTTGAATTACCGAATTTTTTCATTCCATAAGACACAGTGGACAATAAGACATATCTAGTTTTAGAGGTATGTATCTGTGGAAAAAAATATTCACACATACATACTGTGGTCCTGGTACATCTCCAGCCCCAGTTTATTCTCCAGACATGCTGCTCTTGGGAGGCCCGGAGTGGCATGACTGGCAAGTAAAATACGAAGACAAGCCACCGCCGCCCCCACCCCCCCCCCTGCCTGGGTCTCCATGCTGGGAAGCCTCCTGCCCTTGCAGAAGACTCCTGACCTGGTGCAGGTCCCAGCCCCAGTGGAGGCTTCCTGACGCAGCTGTTTTAAAATAATCACCTGGCATGATTGATTTGTTCCATAGAATAGAAGACGGAGAATAAACAGCCATACTAGAGACCATAGAGATGAGAAACGGGCTAGAGAGTAACCCCCACCATGATGACCATAGAGCTGCTCTTCAAAACAGGCAGAATGAGAGAGCTCCCTCCCCTGGATTTTGGCATGCTTTAAAAAAGACATCTGTTTGTATAGGCCTGCAGGGGTGAGGGTGGGTGGGAACTCAGCTTCAGCGAACTTGCTAAAATACCATTATTTAATTCAGAATAGTTAAAACACAAAAGAAAAAAATCAGTTTCATATGTCATGTTGGAGGAGAGATTTGCAAGTGCCATGGATCAGTAGATTGACAAATGCATGGGTTCTAGATCAAATGAAGCCTGAACTCTCACTAGAAACTAAAATAATCCCAATGTAGTTAGTTATACTTATAATGAAAAGGAAGAATCACTGGAAAAAAGAGTTTAAAAAGTAGAAATCTGAAAGAAAAGATCTAATATGAGGGGGATTGGATATTGACTCAATAAAGTCTCGTTAATTCAAGACTATACCGTATGTATGTTTTTGATCCATTGGAACTTTTTTTCTAGAAGTGATGACTTTTAGGGCTACCTGGAGTGGTTTTAGTGGTTAAAACCTCTAAGGCCCAAGAATACAACACTGCATTTTTTTTCTCATAGCGAAAATACATTGAAACATTGGCCTCTGCTTCCCTTGATAGTTCAATTGATCCTGCAATGATTTCAAAGCAGCCAGTGAGGTGCTGCAGAGATATAAATCTTTAAACAGATGCAGAATGACTTAATCATCTCATCTTGTAGCCATTTAACATGTTACTTTTCCTTCCCTTTCACATTGACAGGTTGGGTTGCTGGTAATGATACAGACAGGAAATTAAATTGTAGAGAAAAATATATCTTAATACAGATGTGGTTGAATGCTGAAGGTGTTCAAGGGAAAATTGGACAACCATCTGCAAGATCTGCTTTAATTTGGATTCCTGCAGTAAGGAGGAGTTGGACTCAATGGGCTTAAACGGCCCTTCCAACTCAATTATTCTATGAAGACAAAAAGCCACTAGAGTCTGTCTCAAATCAGGAATAATGCTTAAAAACACTTTCATTGCATCAAGATTTCTAGACTGACAATGATGTTTCCAAAGCTGTGTTGGTTTTGCTGCAGTACTTCATTTCCTTGGAAACCATCTGAATTCTTACTTAAATGAAAGCTGCAATCATTTTGCAGTGTGAACCAGCAAGTTTATTAGGTATATTAATCTTTTATGACATTGAAATATGTTGCAGAAATCAAGGCTCACATAACTTTACAATTCAATGCTTATGCATTAGATGCTCACACTTGGGAATATTGAATAGCCTATGTAGCAGGCTAGTTTAAGACTTTTGGATGGCAAAAGGTTGCCTTTTGCCTTCCAGCAGTAGGTTACCTACACCGGAATATTTATCATACTGCCACCAGCTTGACCTCAGGCCAGCTGCTTTCACAGGCAGGAAGATTACAGGGATGCTTTCAGATTGCTTCAGGAAGGCCCAAGCCATTTCACATTGTCAGGCCTCCTCACTGTTTGGGAGTACAGGGGACCTTCATATAACAAACGGTTGGTATAACATAAAATCTGTGCAACATAAAAAATTCCGGAGATAGGGGAAATTTGCTTTACATAATCACCTATGGGGAAAATCTGTACAACATAAAAATGGGATCACTCTGTTTTCAATGCATTCCTATGGGAAATTTGCATAAAGGAAAATTTGCTTAACATAATTTCATTTGGAACGAATTAATTCCTTTATACAAGGTACCACTGTATGTCAAAAACTAGTAAAAAGACACGGAGATTATTAAAGGGACTTAACAAACTAACTAAAAACCCTACAGATAATATGTGAATTTTTACAGATCATATAAATATCTCTTGTATGATCAAGATTTAACATAACTCTAGGCATGTAGTTGAAGCAGAAATTGAATGTTTAGATTTTAAAGGGAAACAAGTGTAAACAATTCAAATGTTTTCTTTTGCCTGGCTTGGCTGGAAAGGGAAAGTGGCTTGATGATCGCATTCCTTTATTTAAAACATAATCAACATGTGAATCTTCCCTCATCTACTATGCTACACACTGTCAAAAACAATATTGCAGCCTCTCTCAATCATAGGCACATTGAACAATACTATATTCGTGAAACACAAAGAGAAACATTTGTTATCAAGGATTCAAAAGTCATTAGAAACAAAGAGAATATTTTGGCAAATGGCATTTTCGCATTGTCTTAACCATAAATGAAATCAATAAATCAACTGATTATCCAACCTGTTACTAGGATCTAAAATCTAAAACATTATGCTGTCACTGAGTCAGTTCTTGACCCTTTTCAGGCTTTTCTAGGTAGAGAATATTTAGAAGTGGTTTATGATTGATTCCCTTTATGGTATGCCCTGGAACCATGCAGCTTGCCCAAGGCTACATAGGCTGGCATTACTTCCAGGAGATAGTGAGGAATCAAAGTCCCAACCTTTGGCTCAACAGCAAACTACTTAAACCAGCCATTCTCAAATGGGAAATTTGGAAGAGCCACAGATTGGAAATAATTCTTCACACACCACCTTATAGTGTTCATTATGTGACTTATACATTCCTGATTCAGCCTACATTTCTTTCATATTGTGTTTATGGCCATGGCAAAAAAAAAAAAAAACATAAGGCTGAGAATGGCTGGCCTAAACTGCTGAGCTGCCCAACCAACAAAATAGGTGAGTTAAAAACACTTGCAGTACAAATCCAGTCCTGTTTTGTCAATTGTAGTTAGGATTCTCACATGCTAGAGAATCCTACAGTACTTCGTAACCATTAAATGTGCAACCCTGACTTCTTAAGCCATAGTCTTGCCCAAGGTGCCCTTTAATTTTCATCCCTGTTGCATGGGTCACTCTTCCATGTGTGCATCTGCAGGCAGTGTGTGCACAAGCAACTCCCCGCCACCACCGCCCACCATGGATGCCATTGCAACCAGAAGAAAAATGGTCATGACAGGTGTGCAGGGGTGGAGGGTGCTAGAGGCAAATGCAGCTGTGCATCCAGATTTTAGAGGAAACTTGGTCTTGCCCCAACAATGTTATTCTTTCATTCCTCACAAGCATTTCTGTCTTCTAGATGGGGACATCAGTGGATAAGAAGTGAGCAAGAATACAGAAAAAATTTTTCTTCCTATTCAGTTGTAGAGTTATTAAAAGGGCAGTCTTCTTTGACTTACAAGTGAAATGCCTAACTGAACTGTATTCTATATCCATTGTCTGTTTTCACTTAGCCTGTTGCAGAATATTCTGGATGTGTTATTCAACTGCAATATTATTGTGCACCCTCCCCTCCCCTCCCAGCCCCCTTCCCTGGGGCACTAACTGGAGCCGACAATAAATCCATGGGTTCAACTCAGAACATATTTTATTAGTGGTACAGCATTGCTTCCCTTGCCCTCCCTTCCACTAATCTTTTAGGGCTGAGCTATAGTCTCCAGTCACCATTGTCTTTGCTTGCCAACACAGGACCCCAACTTCACTGGAGTTCCCCAGAGTTCAGGTTCTGGAAAGCAGGAGGGAGAAGGAGGTTCTTTCCAAGACATGTCCTTTTTAGAGAGGGTTTGTTGAGATGTGTGGAAGACATCAGGCTCTGGACTCTCTTCTTCCTATTTTCTCTCCCTGCTGTGTGCCTCCTCTCCTTTACTTGCTTCTCCGGGGCCACCATGGTGTCCAGACAAATGTTGCTGCATCCAAATGCATGATAAACTCCTGGCCTGAGCAAACAAATGAGATGAGAAGAGGCTGCTTGCTTGTGTTCTCTTCCCTTCTATCTCTGGCATCTTCCCACACATCATCTTCATGAGTAAAGAACACCCCCTGCCTTCATACTCCAGTCCTTTAACAGTATTCTCCTTGACCCCCTCCTCCAGCTGTCTTTCATCAGGGAACTGTCTCTCCTTCAGTTGAGTGGACTACCTCCTGCCAGCCTGATACAGAGGAAAGTTACTCTCCTCCTGGCTGCCTGACATTTGTGTGCTGGGGCCAGATAGCTCTCTAGGGGGGTGCGCCTGCACCTCCTTACAATTAGATGCATAAATCAGTAAATACCATACATTCCATAAAGGACAAACAGACTTGCTAAAGTCATATAATCTTTTATTTATTTGTGCCTTACAGAAGAAGAGGAAAGGACGTGAGCAAACAGTTTCTCATAGTTCAAGGAACTTTTGCAATCTCAATAAGACGTAATGGTTTTGTATTATCAAATCTTTTGGCAAGATGCATCAGTGCAAACACATCACAGAACACACAGTCTTTAGCTTCTGCAGAAAGTAATTTTGCTGGCAATTTTAAGGCATTGAAAGAAAATCCACACAGGAAATTCTATATAGAACTTGGCACATATTCAGATAGTAGAGTGGAGATGTTAGACTCTGATGGAAGAGGGGATTCTACCTTATCTGAACTCTCTTTACAGGAGGTGGGTGGAAGGATAAACAGTTGATGTAATCCTTCCTCCTTGGGATTACTATTTTGTGAGTTCTGTTTGCCAGTGTATTCAGAAAGGTTACAACTCCATTTATCAACCGACAGCACCAGTTTTTTTAAATTATCAAACAAGTTAATTTGTGTGTGTGGATGTGCAGCTACATCACTTTGAGAAGAACCATCATGAATCACTGGTGAGGATATCATGCAGCAATGGATATATTTAAGAAAAATAAATTAAGGAAACCTCCTTTAACCAATCTTTTCTTGATACAACACACTATTGCTTTTTATAATAGAGAAATACACAGTAGGGCATTCATTCTGCAGTCCTTTTCAAAAGGATGGGTAGCGATGCTTCAAAATTATTACTTGTGGCTGTTGTGGAATCACGAAACAACATTAAGATACTGTGCTTCTAGGCAACCCAAGTGTGGGCTTTATTTTTCTTTCAGCCTTGTTTTGATACAAGGCTAAGGCTAAAATCTGGAAACTAGTTACAACACACGTTTCTTTGAATTATTCTTCAATAGCTGGCACTATTGATTCTAAGCAGTTTGTATATGGCATAATAGAAAACAGACCAACAGTGACTCACCAGGTAATTACAGAAATGGTTTAACATGCATCAATCTATAGATGAGTCCTAAGAGTTATTTCACTGTATAGATTTTGTTTAAATGGAAAGAATACATCAGCTTGTTTCAAACAACTATAAACATTTTAAAATAAAGATATATTATGTGCCTTTTCATAATGTGTAAGTCACAGTTGAACACAAAACTTTCTTGTGGACAGGTGCAGCAAGCTTGTCCATACCAACTTATGGTGTGGCGTAGCACTCACCTCCAAACCTCCTAAGTTAGTTTCTACCGATCGTTCCTAGTTGCACTGTGCTTAATTTAGCAATTGTCAGATTTTAATTTTGAAATTGTGTTGAATATCATACAACTAGGCTACTGGCCAACTAGTTTTACTTCAGACGCCCCCTCCCTTCTTTATTTATTCCCCAAATATTAAACATGGTGCTGTTACTGAGTTAAGTCTACAAATGTGAAACATTAAAATGATATGTGTACATGACCTGGTAAGCACCTTATTTCAGATATGGGCAATTTAAAGGTCCAAACGCTGTATTGTTTCCCCCTTAAAGGTTAATTGTATATCAGATCAAGCATTACATTTTTGAGTTCCCTTCTTCCTGGTTTATTCGTTCAGTTTTCTTTGTGGATGTTACATACTCCTCGATCATTTCAGCAAAGGCTTCCCCCGCTGGGCCTGATGAGATTTTTGTGGCCATTTTAGCCTCTTCTTTCTCCTCTTTCTTAAGAGAAAGAGTGGCAGATATTTTAGAGCTGCTAACTACAGAGGAACTGTAGAGCCTGGGCTGGAAGGAATAAACCGGGTTGGAAAGTGGGTTCAGAGATGAGATGCTGAGGCCTGAAGTGCTAAAGCGAGTCTCTTCACCCTCCAAGAGCTTCCTGTAAATACCACAGAAAAACACATTATTTCTATGACAGCTTCTTCCAGCAGGATTCATCACATTTATGGAGGAGCAAATGCCTCAGTGTGCTGGTTGAGATTTTTAAAAAGGTGTTCACACTGCACACATGTTATGAAAACATGTACAATGTATTGACATGTTTTTGGGTGGCATCAAAATGTGGTGCCACAATGATGTCTTTAGAAGTCTGGGACACAATGGGACCAGTGAAAAAGCACTGAGGTACACCCTAGGCAACATGGATCAGGAAGAATAAGTCCTAGCTGAGGGATGGAGCTGGGCAAAGTACCACGGGCATGAACAAATGAGATTTCTCAAAGGCTGGGCAGTCTTTATAATATGCTAATTCATTTACTTTAAATGATTCATCTTTCTCTCTAAACAGAAACTCAGTGCCAAATACACAGGAGCTTTTAGAAGCATTGGCAAGTCTTACATAAGGCACCAACATGGTACTTCCAGCATGGTAGTTGTGTTTCTATGTTGCATAAAGAGTCTTATTGAACCTCAAAGAAGAGCACACACAAACAGCGAGCACAAGCCATAAAAGTATAGATTGGTTTTTAAGAGCAGCAATTTACATTTGATTCATAGATATCAAAAGATATCCACTCTTACTGAACTTTACTATGGGTGTGTATATGTTCCTCAAATGTTAGGGGGATCCCACGGCAACATCCACTTGTGTGACTGACATAACCTTTACAAATATTCTTTGAAAAATTGGGATGAATACTGAAAAGCCTCCTTGAACATTCTATCAGGTATCTGGAAGTTGAGTCATGGCAACTGCACTTTTTTTCTTGAGAGATTTAAATGTTTTGCTGCTCATGTTCTTGAGAGATTGAAAGGTTTTGCTGTTCATCCAAACAGCTGTTTGGATGAACAGCGAAACGTTTCAGTCTCTCAAGAAAAGAAGTCCAGTTGCCACATCCCAGCTTCCAGATAAACTCACCTGGATGACTGAGAATCTTCACAGACACCTTCTATCCGGTATTATTTTTCAATTTTTAAAGCATGTATGGGTCTCCTGATGATAAAATTGCTACTCCTGCATCATAGAGGGCACAAGGGCAATTCATGACCATCACCCCCTCAATTTGTAGAAGGTAAAAGGGCAGTGGGGGACAAGGAATGATGGAGGCTACATTTTGGCCAAGAAATGCATGCAACCCAAAGGCCACATATTGTCACCTCCTGCTCCACAGACTCTGAATGAATTAGGGCAAATTAATTTTCATATAGCATCCAACATTACCTGTATGCTGCTATCTCTATATCCAGTGCCATTTTGACATTGAGTAAATCTTGGTATTCTCTCAAATGTTGAGCCATCTCACTCTTTGTGTCTCTCAGATCAGTTTCTAGCTGACTGATTGTATCCTGTAATTCAAAGAATTGAAGATTAAAGTGACAGTGTAGCTCAATTGTTGCAGTACAAAGCAGCAGCATGGACTGTAGGCCTGGGGCAGCCTCATGATCCAGAAGCATTCATCTTAAGGGATATCTCTTTTCATTATTAAACTGAAGAAGCTACTTCATATTGGACTACCACACAAACAAACTGGAAATGCTGCTAGTGTCCCATCCATCTGGCTGTACTGCAGCCCCCTTTACCTATTTGGTCAAGATATAATATGTGCAAGGAGCACCATCAGAGTCACCTGTATGTACCTTAAGTCTTTGACCAAAATCACAGCCTTCTAAGCACTATGCCATGAGTCTGATTTTAAAGGTGAGGAAATAAAATTATTAAAGTGCATTAAACCCACACTGTTGAGACTAGATTCACTCCATTTCCAACAGTGGTTTTACTACATGAACAAGGCTGAATGAAAATTTACTACCACAGCTAATCAAATTGTTGTCATGATAGCCCATGACTAGATCTGCCTTCAAGTCAACAAATGTTAACTTCATGAAGAAATTATTTTAAGATCGGAAACAAAATTGTCAAGTTTATATGCTGGAATAGAACGTGTGCAAATGCCAGAGAGTTGCTGTTATTCTGCCAGTATTGATTCCCAGTGTGGAGCTATTAATCTGCTAAATCATGTATCTGTATTACATTTAGTGTAGAGAAGGTACAATGAAGAACTCATATGTATAATTGTAAATATCAAAGGCAAATCCATCCAAAACTGCATTTTCACAATAAAATCAGAACACATGGGGAGGGCAATGATTCATAAAGTGGCAGCCTTCTACATTCCTAAGATCACCGCTAATATACTGCCCAAAATAGGTACAAAATTAGCTATAAAATGTAAAGTTTTATACAGGAATTAAGTTAGTCTAGCAGTTCAGATCAAGTTTCTCAAACCTTTCATATTTACTGGCCAAAATATTGTTCTGCAGTTACATCTAAGGAAGAGAAATACAGTAGTGTAACTTGAAGCAGCTAATTGCTTCTTGGAAAGGAATCCTTGCTTGGCTTTCTCAGTACGCCAGTCAAGCAGCTTGCAACACAGTCAGGAATCCAAGCAGAAAGTTGTTAATTAGTAGTACTTAGCTGCTCCAAATTAAACCATTTCCCTTCTGCCAACATAACTATGGAATCACTTTAAAAGTGGATTGGATCAATCATTAAGATGACCTACAGATTACCCGCTTCTGCTCACTACCATTCATATTTGCTGAAAAACAGCCCTGACATTTGTTTGTATTTGGGGGAGAAGTAGTTAAATTTTTTTAAGTAGCTTCTTGTGTGGTGTCACTTTTGAATTGTAGTAAGCACAAGAGGGTATCCTGTAGATCATCTTGACTGCTGCCATCAGTGTTGTCAACATTCAGGCTGGCCTTTGCTATGTAAAACTTAGCATCCTTTTTCCTGCTAGCAATGTAGGCACGATATTGTGCAGCAATAGTGGGCCATTCCCTGGCTTTTTTTAAAATCATTGGTACAGAAGCACAATACCCCATATTCATAAACCAAAGGTTTTTTTAAAAAAAGAACTGTATATAATTCTGCATCATATCCCACACAGAATGTTTATTTAATAGTATCCTTTTTGCATCCTTTGGACTACCTCCATATTAAATTCTCTATTATACCATGGAAATAAATATGGTGTTATATCATATTCATGGAATTAAAACCCAAGAGGTAAAGGGTTATTTTCTAATTCTCAAGCAGAGAGCACACAGGTGATCATATTAGTGTCCTCCCATTCTGCTAGGCCTTCCAGCACATGCCTGATCTCATGCTGGTTGTGAGATCATTCAGACAACTGACTGCAACAGGAAGCCTGCTAAAGCAGAGGGTCTAATTACTCAGGTACCCCATACTTGGACAATAAAATACTGCCCTGTATAGTTATACTGTAAGTCTGTAATTTTATACTTCAGTCATTTGACAATGAGCACAATTTGAATAATACAGCATATTCCATTTTACATCTTCCTAAGGACCCAGAGAGCAGAGGACCCTTTGCAATACAAAATATTCAGCACCATGGAGAGAGGTATATTTTTTTCACTGCAGCTCAAGCTCCATTTATGCCTTCTTTTCTCTGTGAATCTTGATGAAAGGGAAAGTAAGAATGGAGGGAAGATGAATAAAATAGAATATCCTGGAAAACCACATGGCTGACTGGAAAAGATTACTACAAACAAACAAACAACTATTTCAGCCAATTATGGTTCAACGCTGGCACCACCTTTTGGGGGGCCACCAGGCATAGTTGTGATCACAAGGTAGGTAATAGACCAGAATATGGATCACAGAGAGTAGGTGTTTCCAGCAAGACAATGGTGCAAAAGTCATATTTGCAAAAGGCAGAGAAAGAGTGCAAAGCATTTGTGCCTTCAGATCCCTAACAGAACTGGAATCAGTACATGAACAGAAGCCTATGCAGAAACATTTGCAACACAGGCAATAAACATGTAAGCTGGAAGAACTTCTAGCTTTTCTGGAAAGAGATAAATCACAGGTAATAGATACCCATATGCTGATGTGCACATTATCATTATATACAGTATTTTAAAATTACTTATCTGCTATTATGTTTGTCTTCAATACCTAATTTATTAGTCTTTTTAATCATTCATTTTTCTTTTTTTAAAATTTCTAATTCTGTTATAATGGTATGTGGTGCCTTTGGGCATCTCCACATTCACATATCATGGTGGCACAGAGGATCTCATTGCTCCTGTACTCTATACTGTATTGCTTACAAGTAGGACATACTCTGCCAAAGCCACCTTTGGAGTAGGACCTTACCTTGTGCTCCTTTAATCTGTCACAAATGCATTCCGTTTTCTGGACTCACGCCTGACCCAGTGCCTTGTCTCAGACAAAACTGATATCAGGGAGTTCTGCAATTTTGTAGTGCAATTATTAAGCCAAATTTAGCCTTTTCTATAAGAATTACAATATTAATATTTTTGAATATGTTTGTTTAATAACACTGGAAAGCTAATTACCTTAAACTGAGTGGGTAACTGATCCTTCTAACCCAGAGCTGCCCTAATAGTCTTGGGGCAAGATTTATGCTGACAACCATCAGCAGTAGCAGTTGAAAGGAGAGAAAGGAACAGAGAGACACTAGGATTTCTGTCACACCTATGGATAGCATGAGGAATACTAGACCCGGTCATCATCCATGTTTTCTTCTACCAACAACTGCCAGCAGCCCCAAAGAACTGAAACAAACTGATAAGATGACTGCTCTTCATGGACAACTTTCAATGAAGGAATACCTTGGTGTGTTTCAATAAACACTAGGAAAATGATGACAAAGTATCTTGTCAAGAGACTGGAACTGTTAACTTTTGAGGATACAACTTGAATCATGTAGCAATTTTTTAAGGCCAAGGGAATCCTGGAGATTTTAAAAAAACATCCCAAGCTCTGGTCTTGTGCTACCTTTGAAATAAACACTCATGTTAGCATGAGATTTCATGAATTAGCATCCCCTTCTTAAGAGGTAAAACCCTGAGATGTGCAACATAAGGTGTGGCATTGGCCCGTGCCTTCATTCACGTTGGGTTTTTGCTCGCTGACCGCGGTGGGAAGCAAAGGCCACTTCCGGACAAGGGAGGAGGGTGGGAAAGCATCTCAGCCGAGAGGTGAGTGGTGGAGAGCCTGCTGTCCCAGGAATGAATCTTCCTTGGTCAAGAAGCAGGATAAAGGGACTCTGCTCCTTCTGGGAATGTGGGAGCATTTTGTGGTCAGAGGAAGGGGTACTGATCTGTCATTCTCACGAGCTTTCTCCATTCAGAGCAAATGCTGGGGAAATATTTAATTCTTTATCTATCTTAACCCTTTAAAAGGGACCCGTGGGACTTGCCCTTCGCCGCCCCGCCCCCCCGGAGGGCCAGAAAGGACGCCCTCCCCATCGCCGGATGGAGACGTCCCGGGAGGCGATCGGGAGGGTGCAGAAAGGCGCGGGGTCGGAAGGTGGGGTGGGGTGGGGGGTGGGGTGGGCGCCGCTCACCTGCAGGCCGCCGGCCTCGGCGTGATGCCTCTCCTCCATCTGGCGCCGCTGCCGCTCGAGGGACTCGCGGGCGCCGCGCAGGCTCTCCGCCTCGACGGTGCGCGCTTGGAGCTGGCGTCGGTACTCGCCGATCTCCTGGCGGCTGGCGCGGATGGCCTCGTGGCTGCGCGCCGCCTGCTCGCTGAGGTCGGCGAACTTGGCCCGGTACCATTCCTCGGCGGCCTGCAGGTTCTTGGCGGCCAGGCCCTCGTACTGGCCGCGCAGCTCCTTCAGCGCCGCCGTCAGGTCCGCGCGGGGAGGGGACTCGGGCTCGGCGGCGGCGGCGGCGGCCGTGGCGGGGCTGGCCTGATGCTGCGGCTGCTGCAGGGCGGCGCTCAGCTCGGCCACCTCCTCGGCGTGGACGTGGCGCACGAAGGCCAGCTCGTCGAGCAGCCCCTCCACCTTCTTCTGCAGCGCGGCGCGCGCCAGCCCCGCGCCGTCCGCCTCCCGCTGCTGGGCGCGCAGCTCCTGCTCCACCTCGGCGCGCAGCCGGGCCTCGTCCTGGCAGTGCGCCCGCAGGCGCTGCACTTCCTCGGCCAGCCGCTCCCGCTCGAGGGCCGCCTGAGCCCGCGCCGCCTCCGTCGCCTCGAGCTGGCCGCGCAGCTCGCGCAGCTCGCCCTGGAACAGCTCGGCCAGGCGGTTGGGCTCGGCGTGGCGTTGCCGCAGCGCGCCCAGCTCGCCCTCCAGGCGCCGGCGGTGCTGCTCCAGCTGCCGCACCCGCTCGATGTAGCCGGCGAAGCGGTCGTTGAGGCCCTGCAGCTGCTCCTTCTCGCTGGCGCGGCGGCTCAGGCGGAGCTCGTCGCGCAGCGCCGACGCCTGGCTCACGTCCAGGCCGGGCTCGGACGGCGGCGGCACCCGCGACGACCCGCCGTAGCTGCTGCGGGACGCGGAGGCCGAGCGGTAGCTGCTGCTGCTGCTGCTGCTGCCGCTGCCGCCCGCCCTGGAGCTGCCCAGGCGCGAGGAGTAGCGGAGCGGCTCGCTGAAGATCTTGCGGTACGAAGAGGCCACGTCCTGGGCATCCGAGCCGAAATTCATCCTGGAGGACGAGGGCGCCCGCCCGCCCGCCGCCTCTGCTGGAGCGGGAGACCGGGCGCCGACTGAGGCTGCAGGAAGGCGCGCAGGAGGGGGGGGACGTGCTCTTTCAGGGCGCGGCCGAGGAGGAGGAGGAGGAGGAGGAGGAGCAGGAGCCTTGGGTGGGGAGGGAGGTGCGGAGGGACGGCGGGCGGACCCGGGGGCGCTCTGGCCAGCCCCACCCTCAGCCCCAGCCCGCAGGGACCTCAGGGGAACTTGGGATGGACTCGAGGTACAAAACTTGTGAACGCGGGTCAAAGAAAGAAGGGACGGGGGGGGGGGTCAGGAGGGGTAGAGGGATGGTAAAGAGGGGTCGAGATGGAGAGTTTGAAGGACGGTAGGTAGAGATCTGGGGGCGTGGGTGACGAGGAGAAACAGCCCTAAAAGAAAGTGGGAGGGATTATTTATTTATTTATTTGATTTCCATATCACCTACCTAGCAATAAGGCTACTCTGGGCGGTTTACGCAGAATAAGTGCAAATTATGAGGAAGTGCTACCTGAAAAAGCGAGATGAGCCACTGCAGAATAACGCCTATGAGAATGTTGGTACCTGCTGGTGAATATTCATTACTCCAGAATGACAATCAGAGAATTGGTATGATGGTTAAAGTTGCTGTCTGAAGTCGTAGGACTTCAGTCATATGAAAGAATGGGGGGGAATGGGAGGCGCCTAATAGCGTTTATAGCATCCTTATCCTGGGCTAGCCTTGCGAGGCACTTTCTTGTTTGTCTTCAGTTCGGGACCAGGGCTGGAGTAAACGCTGGTGGAGCTGTCCGCTCTGCCGCAGTGCTGATGCAAGCCCTTCCGTCCCTGTTGCCGCTAAAGGTTAGGGACAGAACCAGGGAAGACAAGCTATTTTCCCTTCTAGTTCTGCAGTAATGACAGGCAGAATCAGGTCCAACCTTCTGCTTTCTCTTTTCCTGGAGAAACTCTTAGTTGCTTTTATAAGCACTGCTGTCTCCACCTGAACAGTAAGATCAGATGGGGTCTTAAATCTCAGCAGTAGGTTTGCTTCTTTTCAGTAATTAGGCTCTGTAAAGTAAATAAGTGAATTACCTCTTGCAAAATATCAAGTGTATAAATATCAGAGGAGACCAGACTGGGGTGGGGAACACTTCCTGATCACTGCAGTAGGAAGAAAATAAATGGAGGACAGATCTGGAATTGCTAAGGGAGAAAACAGAGTGGGAGGACTAAACACAACCCACTGTGCAGCTTAGCAGCTTGCAGTTATTTCCTTGCACCCTGCATCGTATTAATATATTTAGGAGTGGAATGGGATGATTTATTAGAATAACTTGATTCACTAGAATAACTTGAAGATAAGAATATGTCATCTACAGGTTGTTGTTTTTATTAAAAAAAAACACTAAATCCAAACAAGACTGCACTGGTTGATCTTAGAGAGAAGTGTCTGCTATAGTTCCTTTGAAACATCAGTACCATAATCTATGGTTTTGTTGAACCCAACATCAATAAATGAATGAAATAAATATTTATTCCTTCCTTTTATTGTTTTTATTTTATTTCTAATTATAGCATTATAATAGGGTACCCATACCAATTTACAATTTCAAAACCTTTCAAAACATAATAAAATAGCAAATAAAGGGCAAGTGAACCAATGAACTTTCAAAAACAAAGCAGAGTCAACACATTTAAAATCCCAAGGAGAGAAATTCACAGCCAGTTGCCACCAAGGAGAAAGCCCTCTCCTGTGTTTGCACTGTCATCATCTGTATTGATGGTAGAAAACCAGACCAGAATCTCTAAAGGTCTATCTGGGTGTGGGTAGATTTATGCAGGAGAAGTAGTCCCTTAGTTGTTGCAAAACCTCTGTCATGTACTAAAATATGTGCCAGAAAGCAATCTCATTACCAACATTTGCATGAGCTACAGTTCTGAACATAGTTCAAGAGCACTCAGGACTGAAACATGTTGTATTCCTCCAAACTAGAGGTGACTTAAAGCAGCAGTTTTTTCCCCTTCAGAAGCAGGTGCAACTAATACATGAAACAAATCTGGAGACAAGCATTCTTGACCACACTGACAGTCTAAAGTGGCAGCTTCCAAACTACCATTAAGTTCTAAAGTTTACTCTTCAGAAGGAAAACAACCCCATCTAGAAGAGGTTGTACCCCAATCCCATATTAGTTATTGACTTATCGACATCACTTCTTTGTCTGCATTAATGCCTGATTTGGTAATCTAGTTTTAATTGATTACCTCCCCTACATGACAGATGCTTGTGATTTGTTTCTTTTGCGGTGTTTTTGTGGGCAGTTTCCCATCCTTCACCCTATAGCTTTTAGGGATACCAGAGAACCTGATTTAGGATGCAGATTCTTTGGTGGGACATCATATCCTTTGCTTGGCAGTTGCTGTCAGCAGCTCCTGTCTACTTTAGACAGATAAGGATAAAGTCATCACTGAGTAGGTCTTTGCAGTCATCCTAGTCCATCTGTATTCTTCCCCAGAACTTTGCCATTGCAACTAAAACAGCAAAAACATAAAATGTTATTCTCTGGTTGGAGTTACCAATTCTTAAACTATGCATTCCTCTTCTCTCTCACTTTTCTTGTGTTTCCATTGTGTGGAGATTGGAATTGTGTGTGTGTGTGTGTGTGTGTGTGTGTGTGTGTGTGTGTGTGTGTGTGTGTGTGTGTGTGTGTGTGTGTGTTCCCAGACACTGTCACTGCAATAGTGTCTGCAAAAAAATGTGCTGCTCGAGGTGGCATCATGCTATCACAGAGAAGCCAGAATACATCTGCCTCCCACACACTGTTACAGATCTCCACATAACTGTTACAGAGGAAAGGGAGTTAAGGAGGAAAGGAGGAAAGAAAGAGAAACAGCTGGCTTGAGCTGTATTCACAGATTGCAATGCATGTCAAATGATTAAATAAGGCCAAATAATTATTTAAATAGTGATGTGCTGCCAAGTCAATTGCAGGGTTCCTAGTTACTGAATCATTTACCAGTTCCTTCTTCTGGAAGGAAGCTCTCTGTATAAATCCTCTTAATTCATTCACAATCGTAGGTGCAACTATAACCATGTAAGTTCTTTTCCTTGATATAACTGTAACTTGAGCATGCTTCCTGAAAATTATTGCTGTTAACAAGGGTGTCTGTGTAATCAGCACTTGGATTGATCATTACTGGCATCAGGAGTGCTAATGGCATTTTGAAAGCCTAATACGGTAAACCCATGGTTTATGAGCATAATTTGTTCTAGAAACATGCTTGTAATTCAAAGCACTTGTACAGTATTTCAAAGCAGATTTCCCTCTAAGAAATAATGGAAACTCAAATGATTGGTTCTATACCCCAAAAATATTCACATAAAATGATTGTTGTTGTATCATTACAGTCATGACCCCACGTCCATGGAGCTTTCTTAGCAGGAATGCTGGAGTGACTTGCTTTTTCCTACTCGAGGTGCCTACAGCACATGGTATTCCCAGGTGGTCACCCATCCAAGTACTAGCCAGGGCCAACCCAGCTTAGCTTCTGAGATCAGGCAAGATCGGATGTGCTTAGGGCATCTAGGCAGCTATAAAATGATTACAATACTATTATATAATATAAAATAAAGAAAATACAAAATATAAAGGAAAACAAATTAAATTACAATATAAATATAAAGTTAGAGATGCATATATTGTGGGGGATTCCTAGTGTCATTGAGGATGGTTTAGAAGGTCCAGTTCAAGGCTTCAGGCATGGTTTTGAATTTGGGCATATATTTAATTAACTCTGTTTCAATGAAAGGTCTGTTGCTGACCAGGGTGTTGGTCACAGCATCCAGTAATTGAACAGATTGAGACTGGTAGCCATATTTGGAAGATCTGAGACCACCACTGCACACAGGTCATCTTTGCGTGAAACTTGGCGAAACCATTGCTACTATTCTGCCTCAGTGTTCTGCCTGACTTTTTCACTGAGAAGAGGAAGCTTGCTCTTAGCACTGTACACCACAAATGGCTTGATGTGCCATTCACATCTTTTTCACCACACTATACTAAACCAAGGCTTTTTAGACACAGGTCTTATCAGCTGACCAAAGAGTGGCACTTCTTCCTGGGGCATGTGTGTATCTATATGATTCATACAGCATATTTGTGAATCTGTATTCCATCTTTGGACCAATCAAGGTCATATACACATAATATAAAACTGAAACACAATAAACACCAATTCATCAAAAGAGTCAATAAGAAACAAGAATAATCTTATATTGAATAAAACAGAGAGTGAACATTAACATTTATTACTGTTAATACTATTAAGCAATAATTATTTCCTTAATAATTAACTAGTTGACTTTTATCCTGCCATCCTCGCAAGACTGAGACTCATTTATTAAAAGGCATAAAGTCATCACTGCCCATAGTAAAGAGAGCATTATAATGTAGTCTCCCTAGGAAAGGGATATTGCACCATGAGTGCTGTTTTAGAAAACCTAAATCTCTAAATGATAGAATATGCAGCTGGCTCTCTGATGATTGTTGTAAGTTACAGGCAGGTTTGTGTGGGAGTAGGTGATCTTTCAGATATCCTACTACCAAGTCATTTAGAGCATTACAAATAACTTGTTACTTTGAATTGGGCTAAAAAGAAAACAAGAAGCAAGTGCAGATGATTTAAAATTATTTAAACATAATGGATGAAATCCTGTGTGTCCAACTAAAAAGAAAAAAGCAAAGTGTTCCGCTTGCAACTACAAAGTGTTGTTCTATCAACTAAATATGTGTAAGACTGATACATCATCATTAGGGGATATATTTCAGAAAGTAAATATTTCCTATGGTTCCCATGTAATACTTGTCATTTCCCAGAAGCCATAGGAGCAGTGGGATGGGAAGAGCAAGTATTTAAGAACATAAGAACATAAGAATAGCCATGCTGGATCAGGCCAAGGGCCCATCTAGTCCAGTTTCCTGTACTCACAGTGGCCCTGCCAAATTCCTCTGGGAGCTCACAAGACTAGATATCTGTCTCCTGATGCCATTGCTGGACTGGTAATGCTGGATAAAAAAAAACCACACCCAAGGTGTACATGAGTCTTTCAGAGGGTATGTGCTGCTTCATTCAGAACAGAATTCCTGGTTAGGCCTGTCTGCTGTCCAGTCTTTCACTGCATGTAAGCTACAGTTCAGGACATCAGGACAGAGTTTGTCTGGTTTCCATTCAAATAGCATTCAAGTGATGAGAAAAGAACTTGGAAATAAGTGAAGAGGACCGGTTGAACATAGATTAGTGTGAAATCTGGCAGAAAATAAGTTATAACTGAGATAGCATAATGGAGATACCCAACTCCAGCAATTGGGATGACAGCTCCCTATTGCTTCACACAGAAGTAAAATAGAAGAGGAGGCAAATTAAAGCACCAAGGAAGCCCATGGACCACACATGGAAAATATCCAGCCAATGTAGCAGGTACAACCAAAAGTGTTTCCTCATTCAGGTTTTTTTATATTTTTAATCACTGAAATGTGGGAATGCACCGCCATCTTAGATTAGTAACTGAAGATGAAAATGCTATCACCTCTGAAGTACTCAGAATGGCCACCCATGACGAGTGTGAGGGATGATGTGGAAGCATGGCCCTTTTATGTCTCATCTGAAGAATGTTTGTGAATGTGCTTATGAATGAGTATATGGTATGGGTGCCTAGATGCAGAGCATTTCAGTGTGAAGAATGATAAATGGCAGGGCTTGGGGCAAGCTAACTGCTGGAATGAATTCCCATGTGACAATCTCAACCTTGTGCCTAAAACAGTTTATTATTTATATCCATTGAGTAATGTCAAAGAGGCAAACATCTGTCCTCCATTACTTTTTCTGGGAGTAATCAACCAGGTGGACTTGAATCCTCTATCAACCAAATTCCAAATAAATATGTCATGGTTGGTGATATGAAGCATTCCTGAGAAATCCAGCAGAAGCATTACAAGGGTATTTATTTACATCTCCAAACCAGGGCTGGAGGTGAGATGTCTTTGCATTATGTAACTAGAAAAGGGACTTTAGGAACTGAACAATAATGATCTTCTTCTGCTTTATCATTTGTCCTGTGTGGTGGCAGAGTCTGCTGTAATAGAACAATAAAGATCTAACGTCCTGAAAATGACTGAAATGTTGAAATGATGCTTTTTCAAATAAATATTAACTTCGAGAATACCAATATTTACAATGTTTACCACAGGTGTCCAGCCCTCTCATGGGGTTTTAATAAGTTGAGAAAGATAAAATTGGAATCAGCAGAGTCATAAGTGCCCCTCCAGGCAACCTGCCTACCTCCTTAAGGTGAAGAAACTGATAACTGAGTATACAGGATTCCAACCTTTTGACCCAAAAATTATACACCCATCCCGAAGGTATAAAATTCCTGAAGGAGGCATTACAGCACACTCTGTACATGTCTGCTTAGAAATAAATTTATCTGAACTCAGTGGAGCTTACTTCCAGATCAGGGGATATAAAATGTCAGCCTTACATTTGGAAAGTTTTGCAGTGGATCATCAATATCTGTTGCATGGAAATAGGCAACGTATAGAAAGAATGTCAAAATACAGTGATTTGTGTGTTGTGTCGTTACAGTCGTGGCTGACTCTTCGTGACCCCCATAACCATGGAGTTTTCTTGACAGGAATACTGGAGTGGTTTGAGATTTACCAAGTTGTTAATTGCTTGGCATCACACCATGTAGTAAAGATCTCTGGGACACTAAATAATGCAGCACTCAATACTGTAATTACAAAGCGTATTAAAATTTCTCTATAAGATAAAACAATGTAGTGACATTAGGTCAAAGTAAGCCTTAGTCATTGGAATCCCCAAAACTGGACAGCAAAGAGTCATAATTTGTGTCAAAACGATGTCAAGGAGATGCATTCAGGGGCCCTGACTGGAAGGCATTCCACAAACAAACATCCCAGCAGACAAGGTGCTGTTACATGCCATTCTGAAAGATGTTTTGGCTGCCAAATGCAAAATTTAAAATATTACTTCTAAAAACTCTTTGTTCCTGTTACTCATCACTTTGACTTGCCATCAGGTCATTGTCATTGACCAGTGCTCACCCTGTTTGCTTGTATACTGCCCATCTAGCTGCAAGGCCACTCTGGGTGGTTCACAACAACAATAATAAAAACAAATGCAAACAAAGTACAGTATATAAATATTTTAAAAGGGATGTCATGTCCCTCCTGCTTCTCGGGTTTGTAAAGTAAAAACAAAGACCCAAGTATCTACAGCTTTCCCATTTTGCTCAAGGCATATATTTCTGAGGCACTAGAGAATATACAAATAACAATTCTATGATGTATCCTCTGTGTTCCTAATTGCCTAGGTTACACAGCTCTAAATTTAGAACCAGGAATTATTTTTAGCCAGCTGGAAACCAGATCATGGGTTCAGACCTTAAAATTTAAGTTGCAGCTATGCTTCTTAGCTGAGTAACTTGGTTATGTGTACAATATGGTAACTTATTTCTACAACAGCAAGTGTCTGTCTCTGATCCAACATAAAATTAGGTCCTTTGGCATGCCCCTTGATTCTATTATAATGCTTGGACAGCCACAAGCCCATAGACCACTTGCCAGTGATTATACAATATTGAGAAATAAGAATTGTTCTATTTAGCAAACAGAACCTGCTCTACTTTGGCAAGTGGTGCCCTTCTGTTCTATGGGATTCCTATAGATTATTTAGTTACACTGTGATCATCCTAGGTCTGTAGAGCATTCATCCTTATCATATTTAATGTCTTACCTTATGGAGTCTTGTGGTAGAGTGGCTAAATTGCTGTACTGCAGCCCAAACTGTGCTCATAACCTGGGGTTCAATCCCCAGTAGCCAGCTTTAGATGAACTCATCCTTCCATCCTTCCAAGATTGGTAAAATGAATACCCAGCTTGCTAGGAGGGCAGGGAGGGCAATGTGTAGCCTGCATCATTACATTGTAAATTTTCCATCAAATGCTTTGAGCACTATTGGGTGGTTCATAAGCAGCACACTTGGTTTTTTCTTTGTTACCCTCAGCCTTACTCCAGGGTAGCTTTCAGGGAATGCCTCACCAAGAAAGGTACAGCCCATACAGGGCCACGGTGCCCACAGCTGTGTCACATACTATTTTATATTGCACATTTAATAAACAAATTACGAGTGATATGATTTGTCCCTTGCTGTATATATTTTGAGATTTCTTGGATAGGTGGCTGCTCATATATTGATTGTCAGGTCAGAACTCTCATATAACAGCTTAAGTGGCTAACTTCTTCATGGCTGTAATACAAGGAAGGGCTGCATTGCTTGGTGATGTCTGATCATTGCATATGTTTCTTGTTCCTTCTTTTTGTATTCACTGTCTTTATTGTACAGCATTTGCAAGGGTCACATGACTTTGATAAATGTTATTATAAATATAAAAATTACTCAAGTATATGAAACATGGTAAATAAAATGCTAAAAGCACATTTAAAAGCAACAGAGCAAAACAATTCATTTAAAAACCCCTCTCAGACCACCAGTCACGAAGGGAAAGTCTGCTGGAAGAGAAAGATCCTTGCATGGTTGCAGAAAGATAGTAAAGATGGTGGGACTTTGCTTCCAATGGGAGGGAAGTTCCAGAGTCTGGGAAGGGCAATAGAAAAGGCCCTTTTCTGTGCCCCCACCAAGTGCACCTGTGAGGGCAGTGGGACTGAGAGATAGGCATCCCATGATGATCTTAATGCCTGCCCAGGCTCACATGGAAAGGCGGTCTTTGAGATAGCATGGCCCAACTCATTTAGGGATTATTCTGTAGGTTAAAACCAGCACTTTGAATTGTGCCCAGAACAGATTGGCAGCTAGCAGAGTTGTTCTAACAGGAGAGTTATATGTTCCTTGCCAGTTAACAGTCTGGCTGCAGCATTTTGGAGCCTCTGAAGTTTCTGAACACTTTCTATAGGCAGCCCCACATAGAGTGTGTTACAGGAGTCCAGCCAGGATGTAAGTAGGGAATGGGTCACCATGGCCAAGTCAGACCTCTCAAGAAAGGGCACAGCTGAGGCACTACTTTTAACTGTGCTAAGGCATTCCTGACTACCCCTGAAACCTGAGCATCTAGGCTCACGGATGACTCCAGGAGCACCTCAGCATTTTGGACCCTCTGAAGTTTCCAAACACTTTCCAAAGGCAGCCCCATGTATAGTGTGTAACAAAGTGTGCAGCTGGCACACTAGTTTTAATTGTACAAAGACACTGAGAGCTGGGCATCCAGGATCAGAGATGAATCCAGCAGCACCGTCATGTTTTCAGAGGTAGTATAACTCCATCCAGTACAACCTTCATCCCTATTCCTTGACCTGCCTTTCAATTGACCAGGAACACCTTTGTCTTGTCTGGATTAAATTGTAGTTTATTCACCCTGCAAGAAGCCTCATGGCACAGGGGCTAAACTGCTGTACTGCAGCCAAAACTCTGCTCATAATTTAGGGTTCAGTCCCAGGGAGCCGGCTCAGGGTTGACTCAGCCTTCCATCCTTCTGAAGTCGGTAAAATGGGTACTCAAGGGGGCGCAATATGTAGCATGCATAATGAAATTGTAAACTGCCCAGAGAGTGCTTTAAGCACTATGGGGCAATATATCAGCTTTTGCCCTCATCTAGTCCATTTTGTTCCACAACATAAGTGTATTACTGCTAACTTTACAGGAGCAGCCATTGGAAAATACATGAAGCAGCTCACTGGTTCCCTCATGTGGCCAATTCTGTTTGTTTAAAATCATATTGCAAATATACAGTATGCTGGTTATTGGAGCACACCAAAGGGTTTCAGAAAAATATTGGTCTAATGTGTTATAGACTACAGCAAAGCCTTCAATAACATTATCATGAGAAACAATGGATTGTTTTGAAATAAATTAGTGTGCCTGAGCATTTGATTGTTGTTTTGTGTAACCTGTACTGTGGACAAGAAATCACTGTTATGACAGAATCTGGCATGGAGAGGGGGAAGGATGGTTTCCCATAGACAAAGATGTTAGAGAAGGATATATTGTATCTCCCTTTGTGGTCAATCTCTATACAGACTCTATCATACAGAAAGCTGGACTAGATTCAGATCAAGGAGAAGTGAAAAATGGTAGATTAATAATTTAAGTCATAAGAACATAAGAACATGCAGATTACCATTTTACTGGCAGAAAGCAGCAATAACTTGAAATGACTTCTGATGAAAATGAAAGAAGAAAGTGCCAAAGCAGGACTACAACTGAATACTTTTCTCTGCTTAACTTCCATGCAATCCTTCTCTTCCATACCTTTCACATTATCAACAACAGGTGGACAATCCTCCTCCACAAAATAGGAAATTAAAGTAATGACTGTTACAAGAAAAAGTAACTTTGTTGCAGAATGTAACTTGTTCCTGAAGTAACTTGTTACAATAGGTTACCTTCTTACTCTGCACTGAATAACTATTTTATAGAAATTCACATATAATGAACTGATATAAAATGTAGGAAAAATATTAATCATAGACCATGATTAATTAGACCATGGTAGGATAGATATGTACAATTTCCTCCTGTAAGAGTCTGCTTTACAGATGTGACAGCAATGTCGCAGTGGGTATACTTAAGATGCATATCTTCCAAGATTGGAGAGCCATTTTCAGTGGCTAATCACTTTAAAGAATCACCTGGTTATGACTTTCAACAATATGACGATGTGTATCAATGTAGAGAACATGCACTTGCACTCCTTGCTTTTGAAGAAGTGGATTTTCATCCAGAAAAAGTCAAACTGAAAAATATATCTTAACGTTTAAAGTGTCACAACATTCTACTTCTCTTTCTTTTCCTTTTCCCCTTTAGTTTTGCCAAAATTTAGTTGTTACATTATATTATTTTTTAAGTATAAGCTGCTATATAAAGTATTGCTTTTGAAATTAGAAACCAAATCCAAAACGGAATATCTTATGGAAAGGCTGATGAACACGGTGCTGATGACTTTGTCCTTGTTCCTTTCCAGGAACTTACAGGTCTTTCACCAGGAGCTCCAAGGGACATCGGTTATCAACAGCTCAGATAAGGGAGATCTGCTCTGTGATAAAGCAACCTCTGGCTGCTGCTTCAAGCCAGGATATGGCCCCCAGAGGCCAAGCAACCTGATTGCTCTAGAACACTGAAGATTTGGAAGACATTTAAAAGCACTTTGCACTTCTCTGTAACCTATATATCTATATATATATATATATATGCCATCATAAACAACAGGGACATCAGCAATAACTGGGTTGAGAAAGACCCACATAGATAAGGTTTCTAATATCCCAAAATTTCCATTTAGTGTATTTAGTGAACATTCTGGTATGTTCTCACTCCACTTATCTGAATAGTTTTTAAATTCCAGGATCTCCTTTTTATCCTGGGTTTGTTTTGGTTTTGATTGAGATCATCTGAAGCTTTCTAACATTAGGTTTTATTTGACCATGGATGTATCAGCTCATGATTCCAAAGGAAAACTAAACCCAGTGCTGTATTCAACATTAGACCACATAACCCCAACCTAGGCACTTTTTTCAGACCTCAAAATGTGGCTTAGTTTTCTCTGTGCCTGTTTCTGAATCTCTCCAACAATTGCAATCTCTCCTCTTTGTTTCCTTATGCAGCCATCTGTGCCCTTCCAAGAGCAGGCTTTCCACTGGCTCCCAGCTCAGTGGTGACGCACATGCAATGGGATGCTTGACATCTCAAGTTCATCCCCCAGCATTTCGATTTAGAAAGGATCTCCGGTTGCACTGTGGGGAAAAGGCTTTTGCATGAGGCTTTTATCAGTCTTTGGATCTTGGCTTCTCAGCAAAAAAACAAAACAAAACAAGAAAACATTCCTTTAGGGTGACACCACGAAAGTTGTGATTTCAATCGCCTGTTTTTTAATATCACGAAAACAGCCACAGTTCAAAGGACCAGGCTCCGAAGAGCCGAGATCTATTGACCATAAGGGCAGCCTCATAGACTGTGGGGCTTTTGCCTGGTGTTTGAGAATTCCATGAATGATCTTCACAAATACGCTGTTCTGTTCATTACATTTTAAGTTACGTGAGTGGCTCTGTGTGTGAGAGAACGAGCGAAAGCGTTGGAAAACACTTCCCACATGCCAACATTCAATAACGTGTTTAAACGAAGGCTCCAGCTGGCCTGAGATTATCTTCTCGCAGACCCGAACTGTCTCCTGTTCTGTCGTAACAGCTGTTGTTGTAAACGCGTGGGAGGTGAAATCATTGTCGAAACTAGGCGCCCTGGAGTCCTTGATAATCAGTCGATCCAAGCCCTGGAATCCTGGCTTAAACAACTTTCTTCATTAACGTTTTCATTTGCTGGACGGTTCTCCTCCCACTTGCGCATGGCTTGTAGCTTCACTTCGTTTAGGGACGGTACACAAATTACTGTGATTTTGCTTCCTTCGTTGCTTTCCGACGAATGAAGGGCACAAGGAAAGAGAGCGCGCAATCACACATTCAGCAGAGGTTACATCCGTTTACTTGCTCTGCTGTGTTTCTGCGGAGGGGTTAAAGCCCGCGGTGGTGGTGGTGGTGGGGAGGAGGCAAAACCGCTTCCAGATGTTAGGCTGCCACTTCTGTCATCCTATACTCAACACAGCCATGAGGTGAGAAATGATGGGAGTTACACCACAGTCGAATAAGCTTCCATCTAATCTCCATCACTGGCTTAAAAGAAACGCTGATATCCTCCTGCATGTGATGTAGAGGAGATAAATAACTGGCTATAATGCAATGCACTTTGATCACAAAATTGTGTGAGTTTATCTGTATATAGTGCCAAAGCAGATTGCTACTGCCAATCATTCATCTCTCATTAGCAGGGGCAGTTATACAGTTGTGCTGCACAAGCAACTGCTGCACAGTGGGACCAAATGGACCTCAAACATCCAAAGGACCTTGTCACGCCTTCTATGCTGAGCTTCTGATTGGTAATTAGAACTCAAAGAGCCCCTAATTTTTTTTTGTTGGTTTTTGGAAAATGTTTTCATCTGTTCTTACCATTTTCAATCTATTTGACATTTGCTTTGAACATTTTTAACCTGTTATTCATTATTTTATTGTTTTGTAAATTAACCTGAGTGATCTTGTAAACATGAAAGTCATGAACAAATGTTTTAAATAATAATAATGCTGTTATTCTGAAAATCAGCTTTTCTTGAGGCTGCTGGGGATCATGCATTTCTAAAAAGGCTGTTAACTGTAAGTGATGTAATACTACTTGACAATATGTTTGCACATTGTCACTTGTGCACTTTGCCATCTTGACACTGCTAACTGCACCATGTTTTCTTCTTACAGTGTTTTTAAAAGTTGCATTTTGTTAGGGAAGTCAGTTGGCCATATATGAGGTTACACACTTTCATTTTATTATTTTTTACTTTACAGATTTACTTTAGACTACCTTTCCATGAAAAAGGTGTACTTATAACTAAAATACTATGCTTAGCACCCAACTGAAGCAGACACAATTTTCTCACTAGTCACACTGATTATATGAATTAAGATAGTTTAAGCTGCAGAAGTTCATAGACTCAGACAATTTTATTTTTTTAAGCAGACTCAGAAAAGGATTCTTTAAACATATCAAGAATATAGAAACAATTGTAAAAAGGAAAGAAGACAAGGTTTGAAATGTTTGCTCTGAGCTTTACAACTGAAGTAAGTAAATACCTGCCACCCAGGTAAGACCATTATGTCCAGGCCTACAGCTATCTTATACCATTGCTACAACTAACTTACCTCACACTATTGTTCTGTGGCTAAAAGATATATGCTTCCTTCTACTTGATATTGAATACTGATATTCAATATTCAATATTCAAATTGATATTGAATAGCAATATTGAATTCAACAGTAATAATTTTAAAACAAAACATATATTTACCTGCATATTATTATCTAAGTTCTAGGCAAAACTTTATGAATGCCATCACTCCTTGAAGGAACTCAGACCAACATTTAATCATCACCTCATAACCCTCTAAGGCGCTGAATGATAGTTGTCCATGGTCACACCCAAGTGTGGGGATCTTAATTTGAGTTTTCCTCATTCCACCTGCCTCTGAAAAAGAGGAGTGTACCAAAGCCCTTTCTGTCAACTGCCATTTGATCCTCCTCCACTCAAAAGCGTCACCATCCCACCAAGCTGTGCTCAGGAGGAGGTGTGACAGCAAGGCCCTTTCCATTGGCTGAGCTCAGTCAGGACCTCCTTTCATTTGGCTTCTCCATTTCCAGAGCAGCCATTTTTCACTCTGCTAGCTGAGGAGGAAAACAAACTGTCAGAGGTCTTCTTTCCATTTAGGATTGTTTCTACTAGTAGTTGTTCTGCCTACATCAGTAGGTTGTGAAAGAGTGTGATTTCATCATCTTGGCTAGGACAAACATTCACTGGGTTCCTTTTCTCCCAGAAATACTCTGAGCCTTGTGATGTGCATCCCAGCTGGCAAGAAAACAGGGTCAGGATAAAACATTGTGGCCTTTATCGTTCTGTAATAGTTTGTCCTCTCCTGTTTTTTGTTTGTTTTGCCAAGAGGCTCTGACAGACTAATACAACTACAGTGAAAAATGTCATTTAAATGTACAGTGTATATTGTGGCCTGTCCGTTACTTTTTAAGCCTTTGCCCCCCCGTGAGAGCATGTCCCTCATGCTGCCAGCCAGTTTGAAAAATGGCCATCAGCTCCAGTGAGGTTGCCCATCTTTACTATTCTTCAAGGGACAATTAATATGCAGTACAGTGGAACCTTGACTTACATACTGCTTGACTTGCATCATATTTGACTTGCAGCAAGAAGGGGCCTGTTTGACTTGAGTCGCAGGCTTTGACTTACATCTCGGAGCCCTGGCGCAAGGCACCGGAATTGGGCGGCAGCCACAACCCAGCATCGCGGCTGCCGCCTCCAAACCGCTCCTGCCTTCTTCCCCTCCTCCGGCAGCGGCGGCTTCGGCGAGCCCAGCTCAGAGCACCTGGAGCTGGTCCTCGGCCTCACCGAAGCCGCCGCTGCCGCCGGAGGAGAAGAAGGGCCGGGAGCTCGGGGCTGGCCTCGCTGGTTAGACAGTCGGCTCAGTCTTGTAAAAAAACTGGCTGCAGAAGTCTGGTCCACAATGGAAGCATTTTAGTTGGGGAGCTGTAAAGTTGTGGGACTCTAATGGTAAGCATAGAGTTGTTCAGAACTTGGAACTTCAGGTTAAAAATCAGTAACTTAAATGTTAGACATTGTTGCTATGAACATTAAAAAGTGGAGGCATGTAACTTGTGGACTATAATTCCACTGCCTCCTCCTCTCTTTGAAGAGACATTTCATTTACATCCCTGGAAGGAATCTCCTATCCCAGTCAAATTTGTGTTAAATTGCTGTTTTCGGGGGTCTTTTTCATCATCTGGAATGGATTAATCCGCTTTCCCATTACTTTCTATGGGAAACGTTCGTTTGACTTAAGTCATGTTTGACTTAAGTCTAGACCACTGGAACGGATTAATGACGTAAGTCAAGGTTCCACTGTACTTTCTGTATTGTAATATTATACAATATAGTTTGCTGCTCAAGGAAGTATCTTCTCTCATCCTGTGTACCAAAGCACACCTGACTAGAAACTGAATTGTACTTTTATTCTATCTGATGAGATAACAGCTTTCATTCATCTCAGGGTGTGGGCAAAATTGAAAGCTTTGTAAAGTAATTAATGTTGTATATACATGAGTCAAGCAGGACTGACCCTGCCAAAAACAGATTGAAGCAGCTGCTTTATATGGTGTGTGCTAGGAATGGGTGGTAGTAGCCCCCCCCCCCAGTCCATTCCTCCGGAGTCCCCAACAGATTCCTGTTGGTATTCACCAATGCCTGAATCAGGACCAAGATGGGCACAGAGCTTTGGAAAGCCAGCCTGGGGGATTCTGGGAAATGCAATCTGAAAAAGATAACCATTCCAAGCTTAAGCCCCATCCGGATGGGTAGTCTGCAAACATGTCAAGACAATACTGTTATGAAAGTATTCAGTGCAAGTGAACAAGAAGGTGACCCAGATGATACACACAGTTCTTGCCATAGTCTGAGAAGCATTTTGCGTGCCTTTGTGTGTTACATGACACACATGGATGCTAATCCATTACTGTTGGGTTGCAGCATTGTTGAATGGATAGAGACCATGCACCAGGTGGAAATTCAGCAGCAGCAGAAAGATGGGGTGGGAGCAGACTTTGTGGTCAGGTGTAACTCTCCAAACTAGCATTCCTGGAGGTTCAGCTGCCTGTGTTGAAAATGCAAGTGCCAGCCTGGTCTGTTTTTATGCACCGATCCTGCCAGGGGTGCGTGGGGTTGGAGGTCTTGTCGGCCTCAAGCAGCAATGATTTTGGGCAGGACATGATTGAGCAGTACTGTTACTACTAGCAACAGAAGCCGGAGTATAGCAAGAATAGAAGATAGGGGTTGTCACAAGGCTCTAGAAGGGTCAGCCACCCACTGAAGAAACATGCGTGACCTCTCCCTCATTACGCCGAGGCGGCGCTCTGCAACGCGTCGGTTTCTTCCCAACGCAACATGCAACGAGGTTAACAAGAAAAAACACGGAGGGTTCAAACCGGAGGCATGTTCCCCGCTGCGTTTTTTTTTCACGCAAGCCAGGCGGATGCACGAGCGGCACAGCTGGGGTGCACGCGCGCGCACTCGTGTGTTCCTCAGGAACTAGCATTCAGAAGAGCGAGCGTCACGAGGGGGCACCTCTTGGTACACCCCCCACCCCACAATCCAAAGGCACGATTGCTCAACTCGTGACAAAAAGGCTCTCCTGGTTAATCCTGTCTTTTTGGGATAAGGACCCAACTTTGCGAAACGGAATCGTTTCCAAATATAAAAACTACTGCAAATCCTCATCCCCGGGGCTGTGCTCTGGCGCCTGGGGGTGGCCGCTGTGGTGTCGGGGCGACGGCGGAGTTAGGGGGGGGACGGGAGAGGGAGAAGCGCCTTAAGACGCCTCTTCTCCCGCCAGGCTCCTTTTGCGGCCTTGCCGTAGTCGAGCAGCACTTTCTATCCAATCCCTAACTAACCGATGGGCGGGCGCGAGGCGGGGGGAAGTAACGTGGTGGTGGAGGAGTCGCCGTTCTTTGGCGCATGCGCGGCGTGTGGTGGGGTCCGGTGCTGCGGCAGTTTAGTGGTGCGGTTTTTTTTTCCTCTTCGGGGCGAGGGCGAAGGCAGGGAGAGGAGCGCGCGCGCGGGAGAGAGAGCGAGAGAGAGAGAGGTGAGTGGGACGGAGGGCGCCGAGGAGCGACGGTCTGTGCCCCCCCTCACCCCCCCCCCGTCGGGGAGAGAACGACGGGCCGCCCGAGGCTGAAGGGAAGCGAAGGGAAAGGAAGGGACGGGAAAGGAGCGGCGGGCGCGGCGCCTCGAAAGTGGGGCTGCGGGCACGACTGGGGCGGGAAGCCCACACTATCCTCCTCCCCCCCCAACACAGACACACACACACAGAGCCTCTCCTCCCCCTTCCAGCCCGAAGGGTCGCGGAGAGGAGGAGGAGGAGGAGGACCGTCCTTGGCCTGAGGATTGTGAGCCCCCCCGCCCCGCCGTGTGAGGAGGGCAGCCCTTTCCTTTTTCCCTCACGGGGAGGAGAAGGAGGACGGGCTCTTTTTCCTGACACTCTCCTTCTCTCCCCCCCCCTTTCTCCTCCTTTTTCTTTCGTTACTGGCGGGTCTTGTGGCGCGGGAGAATTTGTGACAGAAGGGGGGGGGAGAGAGAAAAAATTACCTTCCGGAAGGCAGGCAAGCAAGCCAAGGAGGGCGCCCGCCTGGCGTCGAGTCGAGACGGAGAGCCGCGGGTGGGGGTTTTCCAAACTTCGCTTTCCTTCTTTTTTTTTCTCCGCTCCCAGGCATCTCCTTCTCTTGGGGGAGGAAGTGGGCTGAGTGGACTGGAGTAGAAAGAAAAACCCCAAGTCTCTTTCCCCCCAAAAGGCTAATACGCGAGGCGAGGCTGGGGGTTGAGTCCCCGCCTCCCTCCATAGCTCCCACCAGGAGGAATGAGTCCTCCATTGTCTTACTCTGGCTGAATGATGCCCATAAGGCCAAATCCCTGTTAAATTGCAGGGAATGAGACCAGGTGATCCCTCCCCCCACAAAAAAAAAACCTGCGGTATGATACTCCAGGACAAACTATATCTAGAGCCAAGTTTGCTCTCAGGGATGGGTAGGGTGAATTCTGAATTTTTCCCCTTTCAAGTGAGACAGATACTGATGTGAGAGTCCTTTTGATGTAAGACCAGAAGCGGCATTGATTGATGCTGGACATTTGCGTTTTTGATCTCTGTGTGAAGGGCCGCAATTGGGGGGGGGGTCATTCTACTTGTTTCCAGAATATTGGCCAAGAACATCTTGTTTGTGAAAGTGGATCCTGAATGGCACTCTGCCCCCCTTTAGGACCACCACATTTAAAAAAGCATTGCTGCCTCATTCATGTGCCAAATCTTGCACTTACCTACCCACCCCTATTTCACAGTGCACTCTGAGGCACGTTGTTGAAGGCCTGAACGCATTCCAATTTGTGTTTATCTCCACAGCAACAGTACCTCACTTGCACTTGATGAAACCTACGTTTCTTTTGCATAGTCACTGAAGAGGCTTTTTCTATTTCCTTGAAGACTTGGCGGTTCTCATTAAGATGGGGTAACTGATTTAAAAAATAAAAAAAGAAAGTACTTTTATTTCATTGCTCTTGTAAATTTCCAGTTTTGAAAACATATATTTAAGTCAGTTAAGGATAAGAACTTGATTGACTTGATTCAGTTATTTTTGAGACCAAATTTTTAGGAGTAGAGTTAAATTTCATGTTACTGTAGTTACTTCCTGCTTAAAATCTAGTACCTGTGGCCTCTCTCCTAGGGTTGAGCAGCAGTTTCAATTGGTGACGGATGTTTCCTTCTTCACTTCACTTTATTACACAACTGTTAAATCTGTTGGGGAAAGAGAGGGGTCAGGGTTGTATACACAGTGATGCAGTGGTCTGGCAGTATGTCAGATGTTTGAGGCATACCTTCCACAGAGATGGAACTGATGTTGCTTCTCTCACTTTATTTAAACTTAGGTGGCCTTGGCAAGGTTTTATGTGTCAGGCTATAGTTAATAACTGAAAGCAAAGCGATAGCTGCAGGTTGAAACAAATTGTGCACACATGTTTTTCTTTTCATTCAGGCTTTTAAGATATTCTATTAGGATTCTGTTACAACATGTTGGCCAGCTGACTTAGTATAGCTCATCTCTATTTTGTGCTATCAAGAGCAGTTCTTAGAATAGCACATAATTAAACTCCATTATTTGTAATTTGTATTTTAGAAATAACATCTGGTCATTTTTTATTCACATAGACACAAGTGATGCCTAAATGTTAGTGGTAATCAGCAGTAATAATACATCAAGAATAATTTGAAAAGTGTTTGGCCTGTTTGTAATGATAGATTTATGATCTGTCTAGCATTTCAGTCTTATGCAGTCTTACAATCCACTGATCTTTGTGGGGCAACACTTACATAAATTAAAATTGAATGCATAAGTGCTGGAATAAGGTTATGTTTGGATGAGCAGCGAAACGTTTCTAACTCTCAAAAAAAGTTCAGTAGCCATGACTCAAATTCCAGATAAACTCACCTGGATGACTGAGAATCTTCACAGACATAAGGTTACAGTCTGTTTTTCAAACATCTCTTTAAAAATATACTGCATGTAATATTTCCCCTCCTCCCCTTCTCTCCATCTGCCAATCTCAGTTTATGAATTGAGCAGTTTAACTGTGATATGCTTTAGCAGGGATGTCCAAACTTCGGCCTTCCAGATGCTTTGGACTGCAACTCTCACAGTCCTTTGCCATTGGCAATCTAAGCTTAGAATTCTGGGAGTTGTGGTGCAAAACATCAGGAGGGCCAAAGTTTGGACATCCTTGCTTTAATGTATAGAACGGCAGGAATTATGTTTAGAGCTTTTTAAGGAGAAAGGTAGGGTGGGTGGGTAGGTAGATAGATAGATAGATAGATAGATAGATAGATAGATAGATAGATAGATAGATAGATAGATAGATAGATAGATAAGGAGCAAAATTATAACTATGTCTCTTAGAATTTTCGACCTAGCATGTAAACCAAAATGTAACTTTCCTTTGTCTCTTTCGTGGAACAAAGACAGAGTCCTCCCTGAGTTCTGTCTTAGGCTACCTCTACAAAACTAGGACATCTCAGGATCAATAGCAGGAGTGACAGATTCAAAGTTATGCAGTTGTTTGGGTGAATGATGCAGGCAGATAGGGAGAAGAGTCATTATCTCTTTTCTAAGCTATCATACGTGTCACTCTATATGCTTATGATGGATAGAGTAAGCAGGATATAGTACATAGTTCTGTTCTTGTCCCTCACATTATTAATTAGAAGTATACACTTATACAGTGGTACATTTTAATGATTTGGCCATTTTTTATCAATTTAATTTCCTATACACAGTATTTTCCCATGCATAAGACTATATTTTTGTCTAAAATCGTTAGACTAAAAAATGAGGGTCATCTTATACATGGAGATAAGCCAATATGATAACTGCGTAGTTGTGAAACTGTAATTTAGGGTTGGAAAAGTAGGGGCATTATATACATGGGGACGTCTTATAGCTGGAAAAATACAGGTGTACGCTCTCCATTGTTGGAAGGAGATTTGTTCTTAACTCGTCTAATTCTTGACAATTTCTTTTATTGGAGTTACAGTGTTCCCCTGCCCTTTTGGGGTTCATATACTGCAGTAATGGTATATCAGGGGACCGTAGTGTATGAAAGGCAAGGCCCCCTGGGGCAAGCTGGATAGGCCTGTTTCAGGCCTCCTGTACTTACCCCAGGCCTGGCGCTGCCCTGAACGGGCCTCCGATGGCCCTCCTGGGCATGTTGGAGGCCCCGGAAGTGACTTCCGGATCACTGGACAGCACTTCTGGGGCCTCCGACAGGCCCGGGAAGGCCATTGGAGGCCCATTTGGGGTAGTGCCAGGCCTCAGGTAAGTGTAGGGGGCCCCAGATGGGCCTCCCCGTCCAACCCCTGTGATAAGCGGGGGATTACTGTACCCAATGAAATGTAGAGATATCTCTGGTTAATTAATGTGCATTTGTTTTTCTGGAAAATGGATGACAAAGCTCATGCTGCCTATGCAGTTATAATTATTAATTCATTCTGCTTCTACTCTGGAATGTTCTGTCTCAAGCAGCCTCAAAAACAGAAGGAGGAGAGAGGAAGGGAGGTCTCGCACCAGCCACAAACATTTTCAAAGGGGAGTGCAAGTTAGGGTTCTATTTTTCTTTATATTTATATTTTTATTTAATTTATTTTCAACGTCTTTACTTGTTTTTCAAGCCATTTCTAGTCATGGGGCAGCTAGTCAAGCGTGTATATGGCTACAAATTGCACTTTATTATCATCACATTAAAAACAGAGTAAATTCCAGTTGTTAGTCCCAGGCAGAACAGATTCCACAGCCAGGCACCTAAACCATGGTGTGGACATGAACTTCTAGCCTAGCCAAAATCTTTTGTGAGTTTTGGCATTTTGTAGGTAAAGCATGTGGTCTATGGGGGCCCAGAACGAATAATCTGAGTTTCCATTATTTCTTATGGTGACATTTGCTTTGATATAAGAGTGTTTTGGTTTACAGGTATGTTTCTGGAACAAATTATGCTCGTAAGTCAAGGTACAGTGGCTATAAAAAGTTTATACACCACTTTTAAAATGTCAAGTGTCTGTGACATTTTTAGAATCCAGCTTGAACATGTGACATTTCTTGCTCCATACATGGTAAAATATATTTGTTGCAACACTTTGAGCATCAGTTTGCCTCTATGGGAAATTAAAGCAATGGTCCTATAGTTACTGCATTGCTTGCCATGTTCTTTGCATGTACAGGTAGGACTGCTGTATCTGTGGGGAATCGGTACCGCAACCCACCCCCATAGCAAAATCCATGGATAAGAGCAAACACTCTTATTCAGGTTGACAGAGGTGGTGGGGTGCCAAGGAGAATGTTTCTGCCCTGACCCCCCCCCCAATACTGGGTAGCGCAACGGCAGAGGTGAGGAGGACAGCTGGCTTGCGGTGGCAGTGGTGGCAAGGAGGGAATAAAGTTTTTATTTTGTTTTCTTCTCACCGTCACCACTGGCCAGCCATCCTCCTTACCACCACCACCACTACTACCCAACATTTGGGGGATTTGGGGGGGGGTGAAAGCTTTCACCCTGACACCCCACCACCTCTGTTGCCGCTGTCGATGGTGGTGGTGGTTAGTAGGGTGTCTTCCCTGTGGCGGTGGTGGCAGCAGCAAGGAAGGAATAAAGTTTATATTTCCCCCCCCCCTCCTTGCCACTGCCACTGGCCAGCTGCCCTCCTCGCCACCACATGCCAGCTGCTCCGAGCAATGAGGGCAGCTTGCCGATGCCGGTGATGAGTAGAAAAGAAAGAAAGAAAAACTTTACTGACTCCAGCCAACCACCTTCCTTGCCACCCAGCCAAGACCTGTCCAGCGCCCGCTGATCACCAATCACGGATAACTGAAGCTGCAGTTGGTGAATCAGCAGAGGTGTGGGATGTACTGCATTAGTCAACTGTTAAAGTATCTGTCATGATAAATATTAAGTAAAGAAGGTATTATCTTGCCAACTTGTAATTCTAGGAACTTATTGGGCAAGCATTCAAATTTTAATTTATTTTAAAAATCAGCATTTAAAAATACTGTAAGCATTTTAAAAATAAGCATGCAGGTGGGAATCCTGTTGCTGTAAAGCTGTAGACCTTGATCATCCCTTCATTGCCCAATATCCTATTAGAACTTTATAGTGATACAAGTAAAGTTGCTTAAGTACTTGTGGCTAATTGAAACTAATTAAAAAGTCCCTTGTTGCATGCCAGTCATGTGACTAGACACACAGTTGGCATGTTGCTATTTAACTTTTATTAGTCTGCCGAACTTGGAAGATTTTCCTTGCAGATGTAGCTATTAAGAAGCAAAACAGTCTGGAGTTTTCTGTTAAAATCTACAGTGAGTACTGTGCTTCACTGTTCAAAACATTCTGCATATATAGTCTGAGTAATTCTTAATGCAGTCCTATTTATACTATCTTTTAGCATAGATACATTGATATAGGGCCAGATTCCCAAGTTCTACCACATGTTTCTAATAATTTTTTTCCTTTTGAAAAAATACTCTCTGGCTATGGAATAATATATGATACAGTTTTAATGTCGCTTGGGAACCTGTGATTGAAAAGCAGAAGACTAAAACTTGTTTGGAGCGTAGCACTATTTGACTTTTGGGGGGCTAGACTGTAGACTAGAACAGTGTTTTTCAACCTTTTTTGGGCAAAGGCACACTTGTTTCATGAAAAAAATCACGAGGCACACCACCATTAGAAAATGTTAAAAAAATTAACTCTGTGCCTATATTGACTATATATAAAGTAATTCTCTTGAATAGGAATCAAATAAACACAAAGAAAGTATTTTATAATTACTTTATTATGAAATAGTAAGTAAATAGAAATATGAAAAATTATAAAATACTTTATTCAGTGCGCAACCTGGGCCTGTTTGGCTGAACACAAAGCTGATATTCTTCAGCTTTTCCAACGGCACACCAGGCAACATCTCGCGGCACACTAGTGTGCCGCGGAACAGTGGTTGAAAAACACTGGACTAGAAGATGAATATTAGTACAAGTGGTATCTTGTATAAAGGGATTAATTCGTTCCAAATGAAATTCTGTTAAGCAAATTTTCCTTTATACAAATTTCCCATTGGAATGCATTGAAAACAGAGTAATCCGTTGTTGTACGGATTTGCCCCATAGGTGATTCTGTTAAGCAGATTTCCCCTATCTCTGGAATTTTTTATGTTGTACAGAATTTATGTTAAACAAACCATTTGTTATATGAGGGTCCACGGTATGTAGAATTTTCTTAGGCTCAGCTTTTAAGATGATACTACCAGTAACGTGAATGAATTGTCTGCTATCATGATGGACAAATTTTCTGTATTCTTTCAGTATTCATAGCTTAAGCTATGGTGTTAGAAATGAGGGGAAAGGGAATATCAGTTTGTTGATGGTACAGAACAAGGAGGGGGAGATACAGACTCTTATAGTGCAGGAATTTGAGCCTGCCTTTTGACTACTGCTTTTCTCAAGGTTGTGACCTTGTGGTTAATTGGTCTTACTCATCTTTAATTTCTGTGGGGTAAGAAACTCTGTGAACACTGTATATTTAAACAAACAGTGCTTCCAACTAATGTTGAGTACCATCAACCTTAACACAATTCTTTTCATGTGTCGGTACTCTAGAAAATAGGGCAGCATGCTGCATTGGGAGTGTAACATGATTAAAAGACAAACTGGTTTTATATAAACATAGACATATGCTTTGTAATATCACACATTATTAGCAGAAAACAGCAGTGACAACTCTTGATGAAGGTGAAAGAAGAAAGTGCAAAAGCAGGGCTGCAGTTGAAAATAAAGAAGCTGGAAGATTTTTTTTTTTAGCCATCGTAGACTGCTAGAAAAAAGAATGCATATGTTTAACCAAATCTTCCCTAAAATTCAAAATGATTAAACTGATGCTGTCATAGTTTGGGCACAGCTTGAGAAGACAAGACTTGCTAGAAAAGACAGTAATGCTGAGAAAACTTGAAGGCAACAGGAAAAGAGGAAGATTGAATGATAGAGAGATTGAATCAGTAAAGGGCTTGAATTAGTAAGCTGGCTGACAAGAGCACAATAGGACATTTTGAAGGCCACTCGATAGAGTCACCGTCAATTGATAGCAATGTGGTAGCACATAACAACATATTCATTAAGGTACTATTAATTGCTGCAGCTAGCATGGGTCAGCTCTTGTGTCAGCTTGCTTTCCTGGACAACAAGGAAGAATAAAATCTGAGAAATGGAAGAACCACTATTTCAGTGAGCACTTCCTTAATCGTTGGTAGCTCCCCCCCCCCATTTGACCCCTCTGGCGGAACAAATGGTAGATACTAGACAGAACTATCTTTGTGGATCCTCTGTGGCTTGGAATTTGTTCCTCATGGCATTTTGTCTCTGTCCTCCTATATTAACTGATAATTTTACATCACTTTTAATTTCACTGAGTGTTTGGCTCTTTGTAATTTTTTTTTTTAATGCTAGAGTACCTCCATGTTTTTTCTTGTTTTCCTTTGAATATACTATTGACTTTGTTATGGTGTGTTTTAGGTTGAAAAGCAGGATATACATTCCTTAAATAAAGGAATAATAAAATATATAGCTTTTATTCCATCATCCTAGAGCTTTCTTTGAGAGTAGGTATGATCCAATCTGACTCTCAGTCCCTAACAAAAAGCTGGGGAGTAGAGAAGAATCAGGCAATTCTTTTCCATCCCTGAACTATTTATTCCAAGCAGATGTTGTCATGGCTGGATGAACTCTTCAGAAAAGCAAAATCCTAATCTCATGTCCCTGTTACGGTTGTTGTAAATCTTGATGGGCTTTTTTAAAGCCTCTGTTTGAGTTCAGTGGCTTTCCACCAAATTGCTGTTGTTATGTGGCATCAGGTTGTCTCTGATCCATGGCAACCCTGTGAATGATTAGACATCCAGAACATCCTGTCCTTATCTGCCCCTTTCAGTTCTTACAAAATCAAGGCTATGGAAACAATCCATCTCATATTTGGTCTTCCTCTTTTCCTTCTGCCTATAATTTTTGCAACATCATTGGGCAAAATTCTGGTACATAATTTTGCACCCAGTGTAACTCAAATGGAGCCCTAGAAACCTTTAATTTGTGCACATTAAAAGATTTGCACCCTCGAACGCACCCTCGTTGGCGTCTGAAGACCTGGCTATTTAAGGACGCCTTCGGTAAAAGCACTGAAGACCTGGCTATTCAAGGACGCCTTTGGTAATTGCTAGGGGAGTACCTCCCCCGCCACTTGCCAACATTGTTTTTATCTGTTATAACTGCCATTGTTTTTAATTTTGTGTAAACCGCCCTGAGTTCCCCTTGGGAAATAGGCTGCGGTATACAAGTTTGAAAATAAATAAATAAACAAACAAATAAAAAACAAATAAATAAATAAATTCTCATCCCCATGTTTCAAGTTATAAAGCTTCCTCAGACTCCTTTTTGACCCAGGAAACTCTTTGGATGTCTTGAGATAGAGGGGAAGAACTATTAAAAGTAAAAAATAGCTGACGTATGGCAGTTGTCACAATTCTGGCAGCAGTGATTTTTGACTTTTAAAAACTCCTTCCCACCCAAAGGCACCCAAAGCATTCCCCAGGTCAAAAATACCTTTAGGAAGCCTTGAAACGTAAAACAGAAGATTAAAAAGTTTTTAATTAGTGCAAGTTAAACATTGCCGGATCTGGATCATGCTGCATGCAAAGTTACACAACGGGATTTTGCCCATTGTCCCTTCTAGCAGTTTTTGTCTTCTCATCATGTGTCCAAAGTGCAACAGCCTCAGATTAATCATTTTTGTTTCTAGAGAAAGCTGAAGCTTTTTAAAAAATCTAGGACCAAGTTGTTTGTCTTCCTAATGGCCCAGGGTATCTGCAAAATTCTTCTCCAGCATCATATTTCAAATTCAAATACAATTCCATGCTAGGGATTATCAAAAAGGGGATTGAAAATAAAACAGCCAACATTATAATGCCATTATACAAAACAATAGTAAGGCCGCACCTGGAGTATTGTGTACAGTTCTGGTCACCGCATCTCAAGAAAGACATAGTGGAACTGGAAAAGGTGCAGAAGAGAGCGACTAAAATGATTACTGGGCTGGGGCACCTCCCTTATGAGGAAAGGCTAAAACATTTGGGGCTCTTTAGTCTGGAAAAAAGGCGCCTGAGGGGGGATATGATTGAGACGTACAAAATAATGCAGGGCATGAGTAAAGTGGATAGAGGGAAGCTCTTCTCCCTCTCACAAAATACCAGAACTAGGGGACATACCCTCAAATTGAGGGCTGGGAGAGTAAGAACAGACAAAAGAAAATATTTTTTCACCCACCGCATTGTTAGTCTATGGAACTCCCTGCCACAGGATGTGGTGATGGCATCTGGCCTGGATGCCTTCAAAAGGGGATTGGACAGATTCCTGGAGGAAAAGTCCATTACAGGTTACAAACCATGATGGAGATGTGTAATCTCCAGGCTTAAAACCAGGGTACTTCAAGGGCCAGATGCAGGGGAGTGGTATCAGGAGACAGATATCCCAAACACATCTGGTGGGGCCACTGTGAGATACAGGAAGCTGGACTAGATGGGCTTTTGGCCTGATTCAGCATGGCTCTTCTTATGTTCTTATGTTATGTTCTTATGTTATGTTCTTAAGTGAAAGATAAAAATGCAGGAAATTTTATTTTTCCTCTACTCATATTTTAATAGAAATATAGTACAGTAGATGTTTGTTGGGAAAGTGATAACTTGTGTTTTGCAAAGTTCTTCACAGATATCTTGTTACTAGTTGTCACAGACATAAGATCTTAAGGACCTCAGTATTTAATGTGTTGTACAAAGAACCCTTTTCATCAGATAGTATTCTGATGATGATTTGCTACATTGATTATTTAGCATTTTCTCTAACAAGGCTTCCTGCAGCTATTTTTACCCCTGCAATACTTGGACCTTCTACTCTCCTCCTGCAGCAGTGTCCTACTGTTTAATAGAAGCAGCCTGTGGTCTGAGCAGGGTTGGGAGTGGGGAGACTTCCTGCCTGCTTGGACCATGAGCTGTCCTTCAGCATCATTTATAGAAATATTATTGCTTTTGTTTCTTAGGATACCATCTATTTCCCACTTCTCATGGTGAAGTACAGGCTGCCCCTCCCTATGAACATGGAACTCTATTCCAGTAGCAAGAATGTGTTCTGTCTCAGTGATAAGGAGTATGTGGCCTCCAGATATTGCTGAGTTGTACCTCCCATGAGGCTTAGTTGTCATGGTCAAGTAAGATGATGGAAACTGTGGTCCAACATCTGGAAGGCTATTTGTTCCTTATTCCTCTTCTAATTAAACACCAGTTGTCTTGTCCATGTCACAGAATATGAAAGACACATCTGGCATGCTTTGACTTATCACTTGGGTACATGATTGTAACCATGTATGTTCCCTAAAAAATCACCTTTTTGTAAAAAAGCAAAACTAATTAATATAACAACAACAACAACAACAACAACAACAACAACAACAACAACAACAACAACAATAATAATAATAATAATAATAAATAATAATAATAATAATAATAATAATAATAATAATAATAATAATAATAAAAGGAGATGGTAGAGTCACTGAGAAACAACTTGAAAAAATTACCCGATATCAGGATCTCAAAATTGAACTTCAGAGACTCTGGCATAAACCAGTACAGGTGGTCCCAGTGGTAATTGGCACACTGGGTGCGGTGCCCAAAGACCTAAGCAGGTATCTAGAAGAAATTGGAGTGGACAAAGTCACCATTAGTCAGATGCAGAAAGCCACCTTACTGGGATCTGCTCGCATAATTCGCCGATACATCACTGAGTCCTAAATGCTTGGGAAGCGTTCAACTAGTGATTGGTAATATAAAATCCAGCGTAGATAGCTGTGTGGTTAAATAATAATAATAATAATAATATGAAGGCACACCCATAAATGTAGAATGTTTATAATTTTTTATATTCCAGAACTGAACAATTTTTCTATTATAATTTTATTTCAATTGGCAGTTAATTATAGAATAACAATTCACTTCTTGGAATAACATCTGGGAATCAATATTTTCTGCTCTGTTTCAGTTTCTTTATATAAATGACAAAGTATTCAGGCTAGTATCCTGTTGCCATGTTTCAGGCTGAGGAATAGTGTATGCACAGTTCTGCCCTGGCTGTCACTCATTCAAGGGGAAATCCAGCAACCTGTTAAAGCAATGGGGTGCAGACTGGCTTGTGTAATTTTGAAGTTACAGATCAGCAGGACAACACCTGCAAGAATACTATGCTCCATAAAAAGCAGCAGGATACCAGCCTTCATATTTGAGATTGTGAGCTAAACAAGGAAACATTTTGTGTCCTCTGTGGGTATGATATTTAAATGACATTTGTATGATAATCTTCAGAATTTATGCAAAAGTAGATAGAGAACACCTGTTTGGTATTGATACAGAACACCTGTTTAGTGGCTAAATGCTTTTGAACCAACTGATATACTAGCTGCTCATTTCACAGAACAATTCATTCAATGAGTCTACTCTAGTTGAGGTCACCAATAGAATTTACTCTGTTGTAGTCACTAGAATGTTACTGTTTTGCAGCTGTGGATATGTTAGGAACTCTCAACAATGTATTTTGTGCTTCTCTGTGTATTAAAACCTTTTTGTTCTCCATGCTCACTGTGAAGTAACTAGAAAAAGCAGGATCATCATTAATCTTTTGTTTCTGCCACCTACTTCTATGAGCTGATCAGGTCATGGTGCTGAGATAATGACAGCTAAAAGGAGCATGTGTTCAAAACTACAGTCACTTGTAACAAGTAACAAAAAGATCCCAGCTATCAGATTTCTGGAGAAAGCTGCTTGTTTTGTCATCAGAAGGAATCTTTTGTTTAAATACAGATTAAAAATTAAAAACTAAAAAAAAATAAAAAGCTATGTTTTGCTTAAAAAGTTAGCAAAAACAGAGAACATCTGTGTGTGTTATGTCCCATTTTAAAAATTCTGTATGCATACAAACAGATGTACTGTCATACATACAGTACTCTTAATATGTTACATTATCGCTCATCAAGTTGGTACCAACGTATCATGCCCTAATAATAGTTTTATGGTGTACTCAAAATAATCTTGAATTAAATACATGCAAAACTGTTGAAATGGTGGTGGATTTTAGGAAGACTCGTTCTATACAGCCACCTCTTATGATATCAAATAACTTAGTGTCACTAGTGGAGTCCTTTAAATTTTTAGGTACTATTATATCTCAAGATTTAAAATGGTCATCTAATATTGAAAGTATTATTAAGAAAGCACAACAAAGAATGTTTTTTCTGCATCAACTTAGGAAGTTTAGACTGCCAAAAGAACTGTTGATTCAATTCTATAGAGGTGTTATTGAATCTATTATCTGTTCCTCTATAACTGTCTGGTTTAGCTCTTCGACTAAGCATGACAGATATAGACTTCAAAGGATAATTGGAACTGCAGAAAAAATTATTGCTACTAATTTGTCATCTATTGTGGAATTGTATACCACACGAGCTAAAAAGAGGGCGATGAAAATATATACAGATTCCACACATCCTGGACATAATAATCTAGGGCATTGTTTCAGATTAGAGTTAGTTTCCCAAGTGCTATCAAACTGTTGAATAATTAATTTTTACATTTCTTCTTCCTTTTTAAATAATAGGTTATATTGTAGTATTGTACTGTGTTTTTATTGTTGACTATATGATTCTTATATTTCCTTTTATATAGAGAGAGCATTTTTACCAAAACAAATTCTGGGTGTGTCTAACCACACTTGGCCAATAAAAGTATTCTATTCTATTCTATTCTATTCTATTCTATTCTATTCTATTCTATTCTATTCTATTCTATTCTATTCTAATAGTCTTTCAAGAGAAATGAGATATTTAAGGATTAATTTTACCTGTTACGCATCCCATTGAGCTCCCAAGACTAAGATGGGATTTGAATCCAAGTTCTAGTAAGTCACTCTGCTTTATCACATTGGATATCTCAATGTTGCTGCCTAGATGCCCTAAGCACATCCAATCTTGCTTGATTTCAGAACTAAGCAGGGTTGGCCCTGGTTAGTACAGTACTTGGATGGAAGATCATCAGGGAATACCAGGTGCTGTAGGTGCCTGGAGTAGGCAAACCACTCCAGTACTCATGCCAAGAAAACTCCATGGACATAGAGTTATGAAGAGTCGGTCATGACCGTACCGACACAACACACACATCCCAATGTTAATATAAGCAAAACTTTAGTCACAAGTCTACATGGTAAAAATAGTTGAAATTACCTTTTAATTGGAGCAGCTAATTGCTTAATTTTAACAGTGTTAGAAGCATTTAATAAAATATATTGCAGAATGTAGTTTCTAAAGAATTTAGCATGTTTACAGGTTTCTGTTTTCATATAAAGCTATTTACAGATGCTTGGGTCTTTAAAATAGGTTTTGTAACTTAAGAAAGGTGCTATAGACTTCTGTTGCTCATAGTTCAGAATTTTAGCTGGCTGCCTGCCTATACTGTTACATACTTATCCTACTGACTTATGAAGGTATGCCAGGGTTCAGAACAATTTATTTTTATCTTGTATCCTTGGCATCATTTGAAAAGAAGCATGTGTGTATTTAAAGCAAACAGCATCATGAAAAGAACTAGGAAGTTGATGCAGTCTTGAGTTCTACAATGCTCTTGGTTCCTTTTCTTTGATTCACCACATGAGCTTGGATTCTGTGTATTGAGACAAGTATTTCAGTATGGATGAAAGTGAAAATCACAAGATGCGCTACAGTGGAATTACAGAAAAAATATCTTAAGTCCACTTTATTTACAGAACTGAGTGTTTTAGTATAATGATGCTGAAGTTTGGGTAGAAAATATAATCCTCTTTAGTCACTGGAGTAATATTTCTCTAAGTAATGGTACAGAAAAGAGAGTTACTATGTTTAAGGTATTACCTTAGATCAGGGGTGCCCAAACTTTTTGTAAGGAGGGCCAGATTTGGTGGCTGAGAATGTGTCAGGGGCCGGTTGCTCCCCGACCCTGCCATCCCACTGCAAGCCCCACCCACTGACCCATAAGCCCCACCCACTGACCCCTTGCAACCCCACCTGCAGGAAGGAAGGCGGGGACCAAGGGAGGGAGGTGGAAACCAAGAGAGGAAGGAAGGAAGGTGGGGAACAAGGAAGGGAGGAAGAGAGGAAGGTGGGGACCAAGGGAGGGAGGAAAGAAGGAAGGTGGGGACCAAAGGAAGCACAGGAGCCGTGGCCACAGGTCGCCCCTTGGAAGAGGTGATCTGTGCGACCTTGCAACCCCCCAAGCTCCCCAGGGGTGACAACAGCTCGCCCGCCAGCCCACCCCAAAGCTCCTTGGTGGTGGCAGAGGCCAGCTGGCCTGCCCACCCCACACTTTCCCCTGTGGTGCTGGTGGCGGCAGACCGCCCAGCAGCCCAAGCTTCCCAGTGGTGTCAGTGTTGGCAGAAGATTTTTTTTTAAAAAATCATGGGGCAAAGGAGGGGGAGGGAGGGGCGGGCCAGCCAGCCGCAGGTCACTCAGAATGGCCTGACGGGCCAGATTTGGCCCCCGGGCTGGACTTTGGGCAGGCCTGCCTTAGATATTTGGCAGATTTTGTGTTAATTTATGCAGTTATATATGCATTGCTGTTATACAGGTAATTACATGAAACAATGATATATCTGTAATAAAGCACAGTTCAAACCAATGGGTTGGAAGATCATCTTCCTGTAACTGAAGGAACAAATATGTTATGTAAATCTTTTAATTCAGAAGAAAACAGAGTGAGTGAGTAGTTCATTCAGCCCTGCTTGTATGGCTGTTCTTTATATGGAGTTGAGATATCATGCATTAAGTCAGGTTTGGTGAATCTTTGTCCCTCCAGATGTGTTGGACCAGAATTCCCACAGTCCTTTATCACTGGCAATATAGACTCAGAATAATGAGCATTGCAGTCCAAAACATCTGGAAGCCTGAAGTCTCCCCCACCCTTACATTAAGTAATGTGTTGGAGCGGGGGTTGTCCAGCTGCTGTATTAGTAGAAAGAGGATCTTGGGCAAAAGAAGCATAATTCCCTTTGACAACTGTGCTTTTAAGTAGTTAGAGCTTCTTGTGAGGGAAGTATGGAACTGATACAGACTTCTAACTGCTTCTCTTATCCCTTCTCATATGTATATTCTTCACATTCTTCTGATAAATGTTACAAATACTGCTTCCAGTCCTAATCTGCTTTGATTCTTGTTTGAGGTAGCTGACAGAAAATAGCATGCAATTAATATGTACAGTCAGGATGGCTTTAAATAACAAACTAGAAAGAGGTACTGTATTTTTCTATGTATACAATTGTATTATTTTCTAAAATCATTGCACGAAAAATTAAAGGGTGCCGTATACATGGAAGTAAGTCTTTCCGGGGTGGGGGGGGTAGGGTAGGGGAGAAGCCAAAATGACCTTGCTGCATCCTTTCCATGTTCTGAAGACTCATCTTGTCTTTGTTTTTGCTTCAGATGGCACAGCCCATTAAGAAGTTCATTTTAGGGGCGAGGGAAGAGGGGTCCGATCCTACAAGAACAAAGCAGAGAGGAGGGCAATCAAGCGCTTCTGAAACAAAACAAAACAAAACAAAATAAAACAGCAGTGGGTGGGAAACAGCAGGGGGTGGTTCTCTTGTTTCAATTCTGTCCCCCCCGCGCTGTTTTTTTATTTCTATTTCTTTTTATCTAGTAATTTTGTATTTTATTTTGTACTGTGGACTTTGTGGAGCCATGACATTTTCTTATTTTCTTAACTAATGTATTTGTTTGCTGTAGATATTATGTAAAGTTAAATTTCCGCTTTAATGCTCATTAAGACTGCTTACTTTAAAGAAACCTGGCTTGGCATTGGACAATTTGTCCAACTATTGTCCGATTGCCCATGTTCCTTTCTTGGGCAAGGTTATCGAGATGGTTGCCACTGTCCGCCTCAAGACATTCTTGGAGGAGGATCGTGTCCTGGATCCATTCCAGTCCAGATTCAGGCCGCGTTGGGGGACTGAGACTACCCTGGTCGCACTGCAAGATGACCTCCTCAGGGGGGCTGACAGGGGTTGCTTTACCTTGTTGGTCATCATGGATTTGTCAGTGGCCTTTGATACTGTCAACCACGGTATCTTGCTGGGTTGGCTTTCCGAGGTGGGAATTGGAGGCACAGCTTTCAGCTGGCTACAGTCCTTCCTTGGTGACCGCCTCCAGTGTGTTAAGCTGGGGGGAGAGTTCTTGGCTCCTCCAACGCTCCCTTGTGGGGTGCCCCAGGGGTCAGCAATCTCCCCAATACTGTTCAACATCTATATGAGGCCGCTGGTTGAGGTCATTAGGGGATTTAGAGTCTGCTGTCATCAGTATGCTGATGACATGCAGCTCTATCCTTTACTGGATGCGGTCATGGAATGGACCAGGGCTAACAGGCTCAGACTTAACCCAGAGAACACCAAGGTTCTGTTCTTCGGGGTGTCCTCTCTGGGTACAGTGGCCCTCTTCTCAAGTCTGGAAGGTATTACCCTTCAGCTGGTGAATAGAGTGAAGGGGCATGATCTTGGGTAATGGCTGTCTCCAAGGCCGCCCTTTTCCATCTTCGGCGGATCAACCACATCCGCCAGTACTTGGACGAGGCCTCCCTGACAGCAGTTGTGCAGGCACGTGATCTTGGGGATAGATTATTGCAACGCTCTCTATTTGGGGTTGCCCTTCAACCTTATTCGGAGACTACAGCGGGTACAAAATGCAGCGGCCAGACTGGTGGTTGGTGTGGGTAGGTGTGACCACATCACCCCAGTTCTGGCTCGCTTACATTGGCTCCCTGCTGTGTCCCAAATAAGGCTCAAGATACTGGTTTTGCTTTACAAAACCCTCCATGACTTGGGACCTGAATACCTGGCAGAGCGGATCTCCCAGAGGTCAACTGAGGCTTGACCTTCCAGAATGTCACAGTTCAGGTGGCCTCCCCCAGGGAGGCTAGGTAATCGGTAACCTGAAACCATGCCTTCTCTGTGGCTGGCTCTTCACTTTGGAACCATCTGCCAAGTGAGCTGCACCTAGCACAGTCCCTGCTGGCCTTCAAAAAAGCTCTTAAGTCCTTGCTTTTAAGAGAAACATTTGGTGACCGTTAGTGTTTTTTTAATAAAACATTAGCCACCATCTTTATTATTTTATTTTTTTGTGAAACATTAGCTGCCATCTTTGCTGATTATTTTATTTTATTATTTTATTATTTTGACTTTTATTATTACATTTTATTAATAATGATTGCTTTAAACCGCCCAGAGTTCCTTCGGAAGATGGGTGGTAAATAAATAAATAAATAAATAAATAAATAAATAAAATACAGTACTTCAGGTTCTGCTGGCTTTTTTGAAACAGGAAATTGTAATACAATACCCTTGTTAAGTAGATCTTTGTATTTTTTCTTATATAGAAATAAGCGACAATTGCAGAAAAATTTATAATAATGACAACCTCATGGAGCGATCGACTGCAGAATGCAGCAGATCTTCCTGCAAATATGGATGGGTATGCCATGAAGAAATATCGTCGGGAAGCATATCACCGGTAAGCTCTTATGTAATTACCAGGATTCGATGAGGTACTATAAAAAAGTTAAAATTAAACTTCTCAAGTCTTAAAGACCGCATATAAATATCTTCATGCGGCAGTGAACCATTTTCCATTGTTTTTCCTTCCATAATCCTCTCATCTGCTTTCTTTCTTCATCTTTTTACCACATATCCCTAGTTAGTATAATTACATCAGTCTAATCACCTTTCATTTCTTGATGTTCTAAAGGTTGTAGCTCTACTCAGACATTAAGTAAAAGGATTCATCTGAACTTGCAAAGAAGGGAAGAGCCTAGCTTTGTGTAGCTTCATCCTAGTTTTTAAATATGAAGAGCTGTATCTCAGCAAGAGAGTAGTCTCTACCTGAAAAATCAGGCTTCCCAATTACATGGAGGTATTCTGTACATAATTTAGATAGAGCCAGGATGGAGTGGGTGAAAGTAGCTTGCTATGCCTGCTTGAATTTAAGAGTAACTGCTCTACTGAACATCTGAATAAGGCTTATGTTGCACCTCCATTTTTCCATTTCATTTTCAGCACTGGGATGGAAGAAACTAGGATGGACCTCTCTACATATTTCTCATTTGATTTTACTATTGTAATTTGAAGGTATTGGGCTAAATCCATTTATTAATCTCAGTTGAAAGTTATCCATCATATCAGTGGGACTTGCGCGATTTAAATACAAAATTCTATTCATTTGATGAGTCTACGCTACTTATATGTGACAGCTAGATTTAGCCTGTTATGACCTGAGCTTTTAATAATTATTTTACCTATATTGGATATAAAATTGATAACTGACATTTGAGTTAAGCTACTTTCTTGCCTGATAATCAGAATGATTCTCAGTTCAGAAGTTATTTTCTGTACCAGTCTTCATTTATTGTGAAAGCTTTTGAGTGTCTTGAGATTTTTGAGAGGTGGGTGGGATGGAAAAACAGATTAGCAGAGTTGAAACCAAGGTTATATGCAAGCTACTTTATTGGCAGAGCTTCAGTTTGCAATTATTCCTGGGTATACTGTGGAAATTTGCTGACTTTAGAAAAAATACTTTGGGGAATAGCTTCCTGCCCCATCTTTATTTTTGAGCCTTTCTGCTCTCCACAGATTCTGCAGGCAGCTCGTTTGCTGTACTGATCTTCTCTCTGGACTACTTTTCCCTCCCCTTCATACTCATTTGCTGTTTTCTGCGCATGAAAGATGTCCGGCATAAGCTTTTTTCTTTCTTTTTTTAAAAAGTGCTGATACCATACGACAGTATTAATTATAAAACAATGCTGTATTTTAGAGGCTACAGGTAAAACTTATTTTTAGCTCTATTTTGAAGGCAGTGTTTGAACAATCTTTTTCTTTTTTTTCTGGAATGTACTGTAGTTAATAGGAAGATAGTACAGTATAATGGACAATAGAGATGGGCACGACTTAGCGGTATTCCCGTTTCCGTTTCCGTTACTCGTATCCGTTACTCTACGGAAACGGTAACGGGAATTACTCCGCCAGAATTCGAGGCGAATGAACAATTTGGTCTGATTTGTTGTGCTCAGCCTTCGCGCAATGCCAAGCGGCACAGAAAAAAAGTTTTTAAAAGTTTTAAAAAAAACCGATTCCTGGCCCTAAAAGTAGGTGAAAACTGTCTGAGGGCACCTACCAGGCCAGAAGGGTGTTTTATTTGGGGGGGGGTTCCCCGCCCCCCTCTCCTTGGCTATTGCTACTGCTGCGCTGCTGGTACCAGGCTGGGAGGGCGCATCCATTTGCCATGCAGTGCGGGGGATCCAAAATGGCGACCGCAATATTTTTTTGAAATCGTTGCCCAAAACCCCACCAAAGCACCACAGAAACATGCGAAAATTAGCTATTTTAAATGCTTGAATTTTTACAGTAGCAGCAGTGGGTTTTTCTTGCAAAAAAAGTCTCTGTTGATTTTATTTTATTTTATTTTATTTTTTTACACCTGCGCATTCGCAATGATGGGCTCGCCCATGGGAGTGGACCATGCAAAGTTTTGGAGCCATTCCACCAATCGCATGGCCAGGTTTTGCTGACTGTACCAGGCTGGGAATCCATTTGCCATGCAGTGCGGGGGATCCAAAATACCGCAATATTTTTTTTGAAATCGTTGCCCAAAACCCCACCAAAGCACCACAGACGCATGCGAAAATTAGCTATTTTAAATGCTTGAATTTTTACAGTAGCAGCAGTGGGTTTTTCTTGCAAAAAAAAAAGTCTCCGTTGATTTTATTTTATTTTATTTTATTTTATTTTATTTTATTTTTTTACACCTGCACATTTGCAATGATTCGCCCATGGGAGTGGACCATGCAAATTTTCCACCAATCGCATGGCCACTTGGCCAGGTTGACCACAGAGACTTCTGGGATATGCCAATCGGGCATAAACAGCCCACTAATCGTAGCCCAAACCCGAACCCTAAGCCTAAGACTAACCCATACGCCAGTACACTGTCCTTCTAAGTGGGTCAGAGAGGCACCCAGAGGTGCACCCCAATACTCACCCTAACCTCACCCGTAACTAGCCTAACCCTAGCCCTTTTGTCTTAACCCTAAGCCAGATCTACTTGCATTGCACTACATTTGAGACACAGCGGGTGCAAAGAGTCTGCCAGTCCGTCACTTGTGGCTCTGGCTGACTCCTGCAGCTCCCTCCAGGATACCCCCAAACCAGGAAGCGAGCGAACGGACTGCCTCCGACACACAACAACTCGAAAATGTCATTTTCCCTAGTCGTGCCCATCTCTAATGGACAATTTCAAGGGTTGCCAAAATTAGTTGTGGCAAGTTACACAAGCCTTATAAAAATACCAGAAAAATGTGGCCCATTGATGTTCATTAAATACTGATATTGAGGTATGTAGTTATGAAAATAGAAATTAGTTTTCACTTTATGAGGATACATTTTGCACTCCACTACTATTTGTATTATGCACAGTGGACAGAGAAAAAGAATTCTGACGCTTGCAAAACAAATAGAATAACCATGAAGGAAATAAAACATTTAATAGTTACCTTTTCCAGCTGGCAAGATGACCAGATGATCTGGTTGGAATCATGTGGGAAATTAGCTTTTAATTAATGCAGCTTTTGTTACACCATTTTCTATACACCTTTTTTATTGGTTTGTTTGACATTGCCCAATATTAGAATCTTTAAAACTGAACACTAAATTACTGAGGTGTCGGTGTTGAAGTTATACCTATATAATCCTAATGGTTGTTTACTCAACAACCATTTCTGTCTACAGGATTGCTGCTGTCTTTTGGAAGAGACAACACAAGTCAGTACCTTTTTAAAAACTGTTTTAATTTATTGTTTCTTCAAATTTATAAAACAATGACTGAAATCCTGTTGATTTGTTACAAATGTGGAAGGGAAATGGCTTAATATTGTTGCTTTTAGCTGACAATTAAAGTCTCTTCTAGGATTTTGGGGGCCACATATGCTTGGTACTGCTCAAGAATCCCAACATTGACTCATTAATTGCAAGTTAGAAGTAACTGTTACATTGTTTGACTTTTGGTTTTTTAAAGTGTTTAATTATCTTAATAAATTGAAATTCTGAATACTGAAACAAATACAGCTGCAATCCTCTGCTGTTTGTAAGTCTTATTGAACTCAGTGAGGTGGACCCCCAGGTTTACTGGATTGCTTAAAAAATTAAGTTGAGGGATGAAATACTGCCTAGCTGAGAATTCATCTCTGTTAAAGGTGGGAGTCCTGATGTGAAGTTTGAATTTAACATTAGCTTACTGGATGGTGAAAGGGAAGTCATTATCAGGGAGTTAAGTGTCCAGAATTATTTACTGTATTTATTTATTTATTTACAAAAAAAAGTTTGTCACCCCACTACCAAGAGGTCTCTGGGCAGCATGCAACAATGTATTAAAAACTATAAAACAATAAAATTATTAAAACTATAAAATACTTAAAACAACATGCAATACAAATTATAAAACCCTGCTGCTCATGTGTCCAGTGCCCCCCAATCTAATTAAAATGCTGGCCGAATAGGAAGGTCTTTGCCTGGTGCCAGAAAACCAAAAGTATTGACGCCAGGTGGAACTCTGTAGGGAGGCATTCCAGAGTTGGGGGGCAACTGCCGAGAAGACCCTGTTTTGACATGCCACCCCCTTACCTCTTTGAGGGATGGCACCTTCAGCATGGCCTCCTGGCCTGATCTTAGCGTACGGGCAGGCTCATGTGGAAGAAGGCGGTCCTTTAGGTAACCAGGTCCTAAGCTGTTTAGGGCTTTATATGTAAGCATTAGCTGTCTGTCTGTCTGTCCATCCGTCTGTCCGTTTTTGGTGCTCCTCACAATGTTTGGGAACAGAGCTGACTTTCAGACCAGTCAAAGTTGTCAATTCAAGTGTAAAAATGTTCAGGAAGTTTAGGACAGAGACAAAATTCAAACTGGGATTGTTTATTTATTTATTTATTCATTCATTTATTCATTTATTCATTTATTCAACTTATATGCTGCCCACTACCCAAAGGTCTCTGGGCGGCTTACAATCATAAGAATTAAAACAGTTTAAAATAGTTAAAAACAGAATATCCATAAATAATCAAAGTAGTAATAAAAACTTTACATTAAAATCATTACACTAAAATTGTCATCAGAGTCTATATTGTATTAATTAAAAAACTTCTGGAACAGGAAGGTTTTTACCTGGCGTCGAAATGTAATCAATGTTGGCACCTGGCAGATCTCACTTGGGAGGGCATTCCATAGCTTAGGGGCAGCTGCCGAGAAGGCCCTATGTCTACAAGCCATCCCTCTCACCTCCTTGAGGGATGGCTCTTCCAAAAGGGCCCTCTGGCTCTATCTTAATTGCCGGGTAGGTTCGTATGGAAGGAGGTGGTCCTTCAGGTGTTTAGGGCTTTATATGTCAAAACAAGCACTTTGAATTGGGCTCGGGCAGCAACTGGTAACCAATGCAGGTTATGCAGAATCGGCATGATGTGATTGTTGTGGGTTGTGACTCATTCTCTCAGCCATTGTGCAATATGAACTCTTTATTTAAATCTCATAAAACACCTTTTTAAATGGAGAAGTGCTTTATACTATTAATAAAACACTTGGCTGTCTTAGACTGGCTTTCTTCACACATTCCTCATTGCTTAATCCATAGATTAGATTCAGTTTTGTATGGATTGTGCAGTTGGATAAAGTTGAGATTGGGAATGGTCCAGATAAATATTTCTTCAAGTGATTTTTCATGCTTGCTTCTTGACGTAGCCAACATTCTGTGCTTAACTAGAAAGACTGAAAGATTATTCATTTTTCTTTTGTTTTCTCTCCTTGCTTATTTGATGTTAATATTGACTGTTTGATACCACTTTACATGTATCTTTTAGCTGCATATAAGTAACTACCATACTGCTCTCTCTCTCTCTCTCTCTCTCTCTCTCTCTCCTGCATTTTGGCTGTTGCTTCTCTTATCCACTTCAGTTGTTGGGCTGCTACATTGTACTTCTTGATGCTTATAGAATGGAATAAAGTAAGCAACTATGGCTTGCTAAGTGTTTTTGCACTGTTGTAGCCATCATCCTAGTTAGCAGGTCATACCTGCCTACCGAGTGCTAGAGGGCACACACACGAGCCACATCTATTTTGTCACCTGCCTTAAATAAATAAAAGTATGTATTTTATTTATGACAGCTTCACTGGAGGCGTGTTTCTGTTATTGAATCACCTCACTGAAGTAGAAAATCTGAGTGAAAAACAAGTGCATTGTGCTAGGAAGTTTCTTACTTTCTGAGATCAAAATATTATTCTAAAATAATGAAGAAGGTTGCAAAAAGACTTTAGGTGGCTCATTTTCTATTTGAAACATTTATTTTTGTTTTGCTTTAATTTCTTGGAAAGCTTGGGTGTTGCAGTTGCAATCCATACCATTCACCAAGTCAAAGAATTTGATGATAGACAGTTCAGTAAATGAGGAGGAATTTATGTTGAGTGTAGAACATATTTTCCTCCTGGCAATAAACAGAATTGATTAAAGATAAATTAGCATTTATAGAAATCCATTGTTGCAAGAAAGAAGTGTTTTTACTTTCCTCTGTCCCATGTATGTTCCAATATATTTGATATATCTAGGTATATTTTATGTGGCTGATGGTATAGTTCTTTGTTGAATTCATGCATAGATTTAGAATTTCTGTCCACTTTATTATGCTATGTTACAATTTTTATGCTCTAATTAGAAAAGTAGACTACAACTTTTCTGGCATCAATTGAAAGTCCAGTCAAGATACCGGTACTTGCTTCTTTAAACAGGACATTATTGTATGATTCTCATTTGTCTACTGGCTTTACATATTCAGCTACAGTGGTACCTTGTATAAAGGAATTGATTCGTTCCAAATGAAATAATGTAAACAAATATTCCTTTATACAAATTCCCATAGGAATGCATTGAAAATGGAGTAATGTGATTTTTATGTTGTATGGATTTTCCCCATAGGCGATTATGTTAAGCAAATTTCCCCTATCTCCGGAATTTTTTATGTTGTACAAATTTTATGTTATACAAGCTGTTTGTTATACAAGGGTCCACTGTATTTCTCTATCTAGGCTTGTGCCATGTTGATATGGTAAGTTGTATATGATATGTCACATGCTTACTGCTTTAGTGACTTATATTTAATGGCTGAAAAATGAATTTATTAAACAGTTGGAGGGGAGGTGTGTTGTTGGCTTTTGAGAAACATTGTGGAGAGGTTTGTATACTGATAAATATTTAACATCTGGGGAGACAGGGTTGGGAATCTCTGATATAAATACAGCAAAACCTTAGTTTACATGTGCCTTGGTCTATGAGTGTTTTGTAAGACGAGCAAACATTTCTTCTAAATTATGCCTTGAACAACGAGCAACGTCTTGCAATACAAGCACTGGGTCAGGTCACGTGATCACATGTGATCCATTGGTGGTTCTCTCTCTCTCTCTCTCTCTCTCTCTCTTTTCCTCTCTCCCTCCCTCCAGCCTCTTTCTCTCTCTCTTTCTCTCTCTCTCTCTCTCTCTCTCTCTCTCTCCCTCCCTCCCTCAGAAGCAGAGGGATCTCCCTCTCCCTCCCTCTCCCTCCCTCTCTCAGAAGCAGAGGGAGAAAAAGAGAGTAAGGGAAGGCAATGAGGCTGTTTGTCATTCCCTCCAGGAAGGAAGGAAGGAAGGACGTCCGGTTGGTGGCTGCTGGCAGGCAACGCCTCCTCCTCTTGTCTCCCTCACACCAGCCACAAAAGTTTTCAGGTTAGGGTTTTGTTTTATTTTTCTTTTTTTATATTTTTCTTTATTTTTTTTATTTTTCTATTTTGTATTATTTTATTATTTTATATTCTATTACAGTATTGTAATCATTTTTATATGAATGTTTTTGGGGCTGTAGAATCAATCATTTGAGTGTCTATTATTTCTTATGGAGAAATTTGCTTTACACCATGGACATGGGGTCACGAAGAGTTGGTCACGACTGTAACAAAGCAACACACACACATACAAGTGCTGTGGATTGCAAATATGTTTCTGGAGCTAATTATGCATGTAAACCAAGGTTTTGCAAAGAAATATGTAAAGAAAATGTTCACCAGCTCTTTTAGTCTGAGATTAGTTCAGTATACGCATACTTTTGAAATGCAGGAACAGTGAAAAAAGGCCCCTGGGGTAAGGTGGGAAGGCCTGTTTCAGGCCTCCAGTAATTACCCCAGGCTTGGCGCTGCCGTGAATGGGCCTGCGAGGGCCTTGTCGGGCCCGCCAGAGGCTTCAAAAGGGCTTCCCTGCGAACCAGTAGTGACTTCCAGAAAACAGAAAGTGAGCTCTGGATCACTTGAAAGCACTTTGGGGTCCTCCGAGGGCCTTTCTGGGCATGTTGGAGGACTCAGAAATGCTTTTCTGCAAACCAGAAGGCCCTCGGAGGCCCCAAAGTGCTTTCAAGCTATCCAGAGGTCACTTCCTGTTTTCTGGAAGTCACTTCTGGTTCATGGGGAAGCCCTTTTGGAGCCTTGAGGGGCCCGAGAAGACCCTTGCAGGCCCGTTCAGGGCAGCACAAGGCCTGGGGTAAGTACAAGAGGCCGCAGACAGCCCCCCCCCCAAGCCCAACCTGACCCTGCATCCGCGTATCACATATTTTCAATTATCGGGGGTCAAGTCGGGTCCCTAACCCCCGCAATAGGCGGGGGGTTTCTGTATGACCTTTTTGGGGAGGGGGAATCATTGTGTGCCTACTGTGCCTGCCTGCCCATCACTCTAACCTCTGTGATTTCATGCCAGAAGTTTCAGGCAGAACATATGCAGAGAGAAAAAGAATCAAATGCTTCAAGAACAGACGAAAAACACCAACCCAAACTCTTTTTCGTCCTTTTTAAGATACCTATGTACTTGTGGTTATGTCACCATGACAGCTAGAACTTGGAAGAGTAATTCTGTTGATAATAGATCTATTGTACTATATCATATCAGGTGGGTGTTGTTTATAGCATGTTGAAGGCCATTGCCCTTTCAGATTTGTTTAACTTGTGTGGTGAATACTGATTTTGTTTTGGATCTATTGTCATAGGCTCTAACTGCATAGGCAAGTCACTTGTGTCATTCTATATTATTTGAAAAGTGTTCAGCTAATAGTTCCAAGCTATAAAAACAATTATATTATTGCAGTGGGTGATACATAGTTCCTTACTAAATTTTAGTTAAAGTATGCCTTTGAGGAAAAACAGCCTTTGCTACTTGTTTTGTAAATTACTAATTAGAATGGCAGACTGACTCTTAATTCAAAAAAGATAAAGGAATTAGACTAACTCAAAATAACCACAACTTACATTTGGGTTTTAGTAATACATATAAGAACACTCTCACCAGCCACAGTCGTTGTAGAATGTGTTAGCATGCTTTAGTTTAATAGATGATGTCAACTGCATGCCTTATTATATCTTGTTGTAGTTTATTTGTAGAAAATGCCTACGATATAAATAAAAATAGAGGATGAATTACAATTACCTTCTTACTTAAATATTTAGTAATAGGATGCTGCCTTTCTATAAGTTGATCTTTATAACAGAAATCAATAAAATCATTGTTAGAAAATTCTTCATTGTGTGTAGGCAGAATGCTACCTCCTCGTTATGACTTATCTGCTTAGGGATAATTGTGGGGCTGGTCCTTCTGTAGGAGTACAGTCATGTACTGTGATTGTAGTTAGACAGGAAGGAGGTTGAGTATGAGACACCAAATTGCCGTGATGTCTATTTTTTAACTCTGAGAGAATACTTGTAGTCACTCTTTGGATTATTACACTTAGTTCTTTTGGTTGCTTACAGCTTTTTCTAATAAAGCTTAAACAATGGAAAAAGTTGAGTTTCCATTCTCTGTTGTGACTGGCAGCTGCCAAGAAATAGAACCCAGGTATTTGCATTTACTTGATTTTTATATTCTTAATTCATGAGTTATAGCACATTACGCTAATAGAATTATACTGATTTATTGCTTACAAATGTATGACTTTTGTGGGTGTGTCAATGTTCAAATAATATAAAATCCAGGCTATGATGAACTTTAGTTTTTTCTCTGTCAGAGGCACCCTTACAAAGACAGGGTAAAGTTCTGTACATTAGGTCTCTGTTTATGGATTCTTATCTGTCTGTACACTTCTTCTGGCTTTGCTTTAGACATCTTTATTTGTATCATAGATTTCAGCGAATTGATTTGAGATGGTAAAGTGATGTCTGAGGTGTCACAAAATGGACTCTGTCACATGTTCATAGTTATGCTTTAAATTTGAAAATAGAGAGATCAAATTAATGTTTTTGGAATAGCATTAAGAAGAATTCAGGACCAACTATTTCCATTGCTATTAGTGGATCTAGACTTTTGCTTAGATCTAACAAAATATAGTTATCAGAATTTCAAATTTGGAAATTATGATATTGTTTCATAACTTGTTTGACAAAACACAGCTCTAGAATACCTTTCAGAGTAATTGCATCTGATTGTAGTTATGTAGTGACAATTCACATCACTTAATTACCAGTTTTATAAAGACCTCAATGTTTGTTTTGTGTGTTTACCCCAATGTAAAAAAGGTATGATGACCCTTGCAATTTCCCCATATTTAGAAACTCAAATATATAATTTGCATGCTTATATGTTGAAAAACAAATAAAATTATTAAACAAACAAACAAACCCCTGACATAGCTGAACAGTATCATTTCATTGTACCTCTGCATAAATTTACTTGGAAGACCTAAAAATACTTTATAGTGCAATAAGTATTTACTAGTAAAATTTAAGGTACTAAAATTATGTACTCTGTATTAGAGATGGGCACGACCAGGAAAAATGACATTTCGAGTTGTCGTTTGTTGGGACGGGTCCGTTTCGGGTCGTTTCCGTTTGTCGAGGAAATTTTCAAAAATTTGTCGTTTCCGTTTGTCGTTTGTGTTGGGGTTGGGGTTGGGGTTGGGGTAAATGGGCTCTTGGAGGCACTTCTCTGGGTGCCTCTGACGTCTGACCCACTAAGAAGGGAAGGAAGGGAAGTGTTTCGCGTTGCTGCCGCGTACCATACATTATGTTAGGGTTGGGGGGTAAGTGGCAGAGGCACCTCTCTGGGTGCCTCTGACTCATTAAGAAGGGAAGCGTACTTGCGTACGGATCTGGGTTATGGTTGGGGTTAGGGTAAGGGCTAGGCTTAGGGTTACGGTTAAGGTTAGGGTGGGTTAGTGGGCTGTACCTCTGGGTGCCTCTGACCCACTAAGAAGGACAGTGTACTGGCGTATGGGTTAGGGTTAGAGTTAGGGTTAGGGTCAGGGTTAGGGTTAGTGGGCTTTTTATGCCCTCTGGCACATCCAGAAGTCTCAGTCAAAACCTGGCCATGCGATTGGTGGAATGGGTCCAAAAAATTGCATGGTCCCATCCCATGGCCAGCCCATCATTGCGCAGGTGTAAAAAAATAAAAATAAAAATAAAATAAAATAAAATAAAATCAATGGAGACGTTTTATTGCAAGAAAAACCCACTGCTGCTACTATAAAAAAATCAGGCATTTAAAATACATAATTTTCAAATGTTTCTGTGGTGCTTTGGTGGGATTTTGGACCACGATTTAAAAATAAATATTGTGGTCGCCATTTTGGATCCCCCCCACCGCATGGCAAATGGAGATGACGAGGATGGCCCCCCCAGTGTGGTACCAGCAGCCCAGGACAGGAGAGGGGGGGAAGCCCCCCCCCCAGAAACCACCCCTCTCTGGTAGGTGCCCTCACTGAGGCAGGCATATTTTCGCCTGCTTTTTTGGCCGGGAATCGGGGTTTTTTTTTTATTTTTAAAACTTTTTTTCTGTGCTTCTTGGCATTGCGCAATCGCCGCGATGCCATGAATGACAACGAAAAATCAGACCCAGTTTTTCTTTTTCGGTTCGGATTCGAGCTGGGGCGGAGTAATTCTTGTTACCGTTACCCGTCACGTAATGATAACGATAACCGAAAACGGAAATGAGAATTTCGCCGCTCCATGCCCATGTCTACTCTGTATTAATAGTAGTCACCAGCCAATATGTTAATTTATTTCACTGGGTTTTACTAACATGCTATGGTCCATTTGCTAATTACAGAATAGTTAATGCTCTAAAATAAAAATTTTTCTTAGCTATTGCATATTTATTAATAGAATTTTGCCCTAGTCAATGAAAGTAAAAGTAAAGCATGCAGTATTTATGAACGATATATGGTTGAGCCTAAGAGTAGCTGTTGGAATTACTCAGTTTGCTGGGATAAATCTAAAACAGCAGTTCTTATTTACAACATAAATTTTAAAAAACCATGTTTATTCAAGGCAGTAGAATAAGAATGAAATCTTACTGTTTATCAGTTGATAACCACCCATGTGAGAATAACAACTTTGTATTTATAGACTTGAAAAGACATCTGCATAAATTGAGGGACCACTCTACTTATACACTAATTGTTATAATTCTTTACCAGTATATTATTAAATTCTTCATTTATTTGTATGCTCCATGCATACTTTATGGTCTAAAACCATTGTAAATGTTGAAACATTTCAGTGAACAAATGGGTCTATGTTTAAATGTTGCAATTTCTTCAAAACATGTATAGTTTGAGTATTAATTTCTGTGATATAATTCAACGGTTCTGCAAAAAGTCCTGCATCATTTCATAATTATCAGTTGTATTTGTTGCAAAAGCAAAAGTGTTGTCTGTTTAAATGTAATAAAACCAGTGATTTGGAAAACTAGGTTGGCAGTACCATCTGCACACATTATACCATGTTGCCCTTATTTGGTGATGTTTTGCTTAGCTGCAGTTTTATACTTGCAGATTAAATGAGAAATTACTGGTGCTGGATTAAGATCATGTTGTGGAATTGTACAGTTTAATTTGACAAAAAGCAGATTAAATGGTGCTCTTGTTTGATATGCCTTGGGTTAGGGTTAGGCAAGCAGAATGTTTCCTTGTACTTCCCATCACTGTGTTAGCAATGTTCCTGCTCTCTTTTTCCAGAGGCTTCAAATAAATTCAAATCCAGGTCGCTATCTGGTTAGTTCCAAGTAAGATATTTGTGCAAATTTTGTTTAAATTTTAAAACAACTAACGGCTCTGTACAGTTACCTCATTCACATTCTCATCTAACAGAAACAAAAAAATACGTAATGACGACTGATTTTGGTTTTGTCTTTTTTCTGCAACCAAAGTGCAACATTATATCTGGTCTGCCCCTCCCTCCTTTTGGGGAGAGTAGTTACAAAACAGTCTGTATCAAACTGCAGTCAAAATAGAAAAGTCATATTTTGGAAAACAATGGTACCAAAATAATGGACCATATCATCCTGTACACACTCATCTGCAATTGAATCTAATGAATTTAAAGAGTCTCCTTTTTGATATGATTGGGCTATAAAACAAGATTGGGAACATTTGTCCCAACTACACCTAATGTGTTGGACTGAAGCCTTTCAAGTTCCTTGCCATTGGCTATGCTCAGTGGAGCTGATGGGAGCTGGCAGGCTAAAAGGGCAAAGGTTTTCCATGCTTGTTCTACAAACATTAAGTGTTAGCTATCCTCAGGTTATTGGATCTTAAGTCATTCTGCCAGGATATACACATCTTTAGACATTTGCATGTGATTACTTTGACCTTCCTTCTGCATATGAAATCAAATTAGGAAAAAATAGTTTACCATTGCTTCTTGTTATATTCCCTATCAGGAAACTTTGGTTAAACGTCTATGAGCAGTAATTTATTTATTTGTTTTATTTTAAATAGATGTCAACTTTCTTTTGAAGGAAATATAAAGATAGATCTATTACTGCATCAGGGGGTTGTTTGGTGCAATTTACAACCCATTTAAGCCTGAGCATATTTACCAACCCAAGTTTTAAAGGCCAATGTGGTGAATTAACATTTAATTCTGACAACTGGTTCAGCTTAATCTCTTATATCCTCATCACATAAGCTTTTTGGGATCTGATAGCTAATTTTATAAGCATATGCCATTGCTACTATCTTTAACAATATCTAACAAAGGAAAGCTATGTATGATGATGATGTTGTTGATAATAACAACAACAACAACAACAACAATAATAGTTTTAACGTTATCCAGTGGTGAAGGAATTAAATTAAAATTGGAGAAGCCACTGTTAAGAGGATTGTTTCGATATTAGTAGCTACTGGATATGAATCTTGAGGCCCAGAAGCAATTGAGAGCTTTGAAAATGTATGGTGCGTAGCCTCAACAACATCCTGGCAAGCATTTTGATAAACTCCGGTTTAAAGGTGACAGGTACCTGTTGTGCCGTGGTGCCTCAGCGGACTAGAGCACTGAACGGTCAGCTGCAAAGTTGGCAGCTTGTGATTTGTATCCCAAGTGCCACACACTGGAGTGAGCTCCCTCTGTTAACCCCAGCTCCTGCCAACCTAGCAGTTTTAAAGCATGTAAATGCAAATAGATAAATGCGTACTGCTGTAAAAAGTGGGAAGGTAAACAGTGTTCCATGCAGCCATGCTGACCACATGGCCACAGAGTTGAACAACACTGGGTCTTTGGCTTGAAAACGGAGATGAGCACCGACCCTAGAGTCGGTCATGACTAGCACACGTGTGGAGGGAACCTTTACATTTACCTTTTACCTGTTGTTGAAATAATAAGGTGATTATGAAAAATATAGAAGAAATTATGACCTGATGTTTCCTACAATTTGCTATTAAACCTTGTAGCATTTAGGAAACAGGAGGCAAAAAAGGGAAGTCTGACAGTTGTTTGTCAGTGCCTCACTCTTTCACTGCAACATAATCTTGAGGCAACTAGCATCACCTGCTTTTTCTACCTGTTGTGATGATGGATCATTATATCATTAAATCCAATTATAATAAATTATTTTTATTTGTTTTCTTGTGCATTCTGTGTTGTGAACTGGCCAGAGTTCCTTCAGAAAGTTGGGAGGTCTATAAATACAAACAAACAAACAAACAAACAAATAAATAAATTCAAGGCTTATTCATTTAATTTCATTTTAGGCTGCCTTTCTCCCAGATAAAAGAATTAAAATAACTCACAAGTTATTAAAATTGAGTAAAATATGATATATTATTAAAATATTTAATTTGTTTTAGAATATTTTTTACCTCGTGTTTCTCCTTGGAAAAGGACCCAAGGTGGCCTGCAATAATGAGGGATAATATACAGTCCAGTACACTTAAGGCATATTCATGTATTTAGAACAGGGAATTGAGGGACATCTTACAGCAGGCATGTCCAAACTTCGGCCCTCCTGATGTTTTGGAGCACAACTCCCAGAATTCCAAGCCTGTATTTCCAATGGCAAAGGACTGTGGGAGTTGTGGTCCAAAACATCTGGAGGGCCGAAGTTTGGACATGCCTGTCTTACAGCATTAATAGACAACATTACATTAAAGCTACAAGAAAATGTGTACAGTTAAAAAGAGTAAAATTCCATGTAAAAGTTATGAGTGATGGAAACTAACATCGAAAACATAGTGTCAGTTTAAACACAGAAGGTTATAAGTTATAAACACAAAGTCTATGTGATCCTATCAATTCATATAAAAGACACATAATAGGTAGTCCATAATTCAGGGAAAGCTTATCTGAAGAGAAAGGTCTTTGCCTGTTTCTGGAAAGACAACAGATATGAGGCACTCCTGGCCTCTAGTGGGAGGGAGTTCCAGAGTCTGGGCACAGCAGCCGAGAAGGCCCTTTCATGGGTTCCCATGAGATGTATCTGTGAGGGTGGTGATATGGAGAGAAGGGCCTCTCCTGATTACCTTAACACCTGAGTTGGTTCAAATAGATAAACCTTAAAAGAATATTAGAATATACAAAGAATAAAAATAATGTCCAGTATCCAAGATAAAAACTTCACTGTCTAATTAGTTGTTAGAAGCCTGTCTGTGAAGGATATGTATGGCAAGGGGGGAGGGGCAACCAAACTTCCTGCGGGAAGATATTCCACAACCTGGGAACAGCCACAGGGAAGGCCCTTTACTGCCTTCCTACCGCTTGTGCCTTTGAAGGAAGTGGGCTTAAGAGCAAGACCCCCCCCCCATGAAGATCTTAGGAGCCAAGAAGGCTCATATGAGAAGATTTCATGATGTTTTTTTCACTGATAAATAATTCAGAAATTACTTCTGTGCAATTGAGTAAGGCTGTAATTATTCCTATCTGCTGACTGGGGCGGGGTACAGAGATCACGTTACACCTCTATTAAAACAGCTCCACTGGCTGCAATCAGCTATTGAGCACAATTCAAGGTGATGACCTTGACCTACAAAGCACTATACGACCTGGGTCCTAGCTACCTTAAAGATCAAATCTCGCAGTAGGAACCGGCTTGGGTGCGAAGGTCATCAGGAGAGGCCTTTATCTCCATCCCGCCACCTTCTCAGGTGCATCTCATAAGAAAACATGAAAGGGCCTTCTCTGCTGCTGCTCCCAGACTTTGGAAGTCCCTTCCACTGGAGGCCAGGACTGCCCCATCTCTGCTGTCATTTAGGAAGCAGGCAAACACCTTCCTTTCCAGGCAAGCATTCCCTGAATGATGGACTACCATGTGTATTTTATATTAATCTATAGGTTCACATAGACTTTGTGTTTATAACTACTTATAACCTTGTTGCTTTAATGCAGGCCTGCACAACAGGTGGACCGCGAGCTACTGGTAGCCCACGAAGGGTTCAAAAGTAGCCTGCTGGCCACCAAAAAAAAGTGAGGGGATAAGTTCTCCACACCTCCCTCCACCATCCCAAGGACCACCACAGTCCCAGCAAAGTTCTGGGTCTTCCAGCGCACTCTCAGCCGAGCGGGGCAGTTCAAGGGCCATTGGTGTGGTCCCCCGCTCTCCCCACTGGCCAGATGATTGAGTGGATGCAAGGGAAGTGTGTTCATGTTCAGCCTTCCCATAGGAATGCATTGAAAATCAATTAATCCATTCTGGAGGGAACAGATTTCAATACATTCCCATGTACAGATTTTTTTACTTATGAGCATGTGCTTGGAATGAATAAAATCCATAAGTAGAGGTATTAGTGTAGTAGCCCTCAGGCACTTTGGGCTAGAAAAGGTAGGCTTTGGCCTGTTCAAAGTTGGACAGGCCTGGTATATAGAATTGTAGGATGCCTATTTATATTTTGGATTATTAAGGGACGATCTATATGCTGCCTATCTAGCTGCTGAGCCACTATGACTATTGTATTGGATTGGCAAAAGGAATTTTAAAAAGAAACTACAGTACAGTAACCCCCCGCCTATTGCGGGGGTTAGGGACCCACCCGACCCGTGATGACTGAAAATCTGCAGTATGTGGATGTAGGTCAGGCCCAGGCTGCTGGAAGACTTTTTAAAAAGACCCTGAAGGGGGAGTGGGAAGTGACACACCCCTTTTAAAATCCCTTCCAGTCAAGGAGGCAGACTTACCTCCATGACTGGAAAGGATTTTAAAAGGGGTGCACAGCTTCTCCGGATTGGTGCTGGCTGGGGGAGGAATGGGGCCTGCAGCCATCGCTAATCCGCTGGAGCCCCAGCATGTACTGCGGTCCCGCGATATAATGGGACTTCAGTACATGAACCGCGAAATGGCAGGAGGTTACTGTACTTATGAAATGGAGTTCTAAAACCTCTTGCAAATTTATATTGAAAGTGATTTTAAAGAAGAATGGGATTTTTTAGTTTACAGAGGTGCTTAGATAACCAGTATCAATTTTATAAATGTATTATAGCATTTATGTTGTTAATCTCATTTTAATTGCAATTGACACTAGGAGTTTGAGAGAAAAAATGAAAAATCTAGTCTTTTGGTTACCTGAGGTGCTTTTAAGATGAATAAAAGAAGTCTATAGGACTGGATAAATATTTTCATATTTTTATATGCCGAAAGTACTTTTCTTCTAATGTTCCAGACACAGGAAATTATTCCCAAGCTTCAAGACTGTTGTGTGAGATTTTTGATCATCTATGATTTTAAAAAGAACCACAAGCTTATAGTAAACGTAAAAATGATAAAATATAATAAACCAAAAATCGTACCTACTTCTATTACCATTTTTTTGGAAATTTATTTTAATGAAATACAGTACATCTTTACAATGTACATTATCTCATTACATTTTAGAGCACTGAAGAAACATTTGAAATAGTACTAAATGTTTTACTGTTGATAGGTCAAATAACTTTTCATGCTTCTCAGCTAATTTGTATTTATGGCCTTCTTCATTTTAACATTAGTTCTTATAAGCTTTTCTCCCAAACAAAGCTTGGGTGGGACTCTGCCAAGAAACTTTTTATAATAATAGTCCAGACTGCAGATTTTACTACTGACTATTGTCTTTTAAAATGTGAGAAACTTTATGTTGGTCAAAATTCTTCTATAGGAAGATAAATTTAAATTCAGTGTTTAAAGCTAATGTGAATATTGTCTGAAATAGCTCTGTTTGCCAAGCTGATAAATAGTTAGGAATATGGCTTCTGTGAATGTTGCATAATTAGTTTAGTGGAGAAACTGGGTGAACAATTAGTATCAAAGGATATGATAAAACATACATTCCCCAACATTAGTTTCACTCGGTTTGAGAGAGTTTAGGTGGAAATGCTTCCCTTGCAATCATTCTGCTCTTGAAGTTTTGGCCCCACTGCAAAATAAAAACAGTCACTGTGGTTGTGTGGAGGAAAAGCCCTGTGTGGAGGGGGCAGAGTTAGAGGGAAACTAGCTTTCTGTTTTAATCATTCTCTCTCTTCCCTTGTGAATGTTTATAGTATCCAACATGGACTGGGGAGGTAGTGGAATAGTGATACAGAATTCAAACCAATCTTTATTGTCACTGGGAAGTAGCAGGGGCATTGGCATTTAATATGGGAATTGTTGTGGGATTGGGAAGGTAAGATTTGTATTAATTTTCCATTGACTTCATGACATACAACTCAGTTTAAAATCAGTGTAGAGTTTTCCACCAATCTGAATTTGTTTTCCTCCACTGCAGGGTCTTCTGCCTCTCCCCCACCCCACTCCACCCCACCGCCGTGAATACACCTGCGTCAGTCCACACAATGTGATCACTTGTGCCAGTGCAGCAAACCAAGTATAGGGGTGCTAGTGATTGTTAGGATGCAAAAGGGGCACAGTCATTATTTTCCCTCAGATATCTTAAGAGCCACCAAGGAGGTTTTGAATCTTTGCTAATAATGCTTTACTTTTTTTCAAAAAGGCTTGTTCCTGGCTCTGCAACAAAGGTGCAGTAGACAAAAAGAGGTGGGTGAGGGAGATATGAGAAATTGCTAATCATCGCGTCAGGTCTGCTGTAGCAGCTTCTCCTGTAGATCTAGATTGCTACAGCAGAACTTGCCTTAAGAATTGCAAACAAGGTCTAAGTACCAATTTCCTTATCTGTCCTTCTCTTTGTTCAATCCAAGTTCAATTAATTTTGAGTACAAAATTCAAAACCATCAAGGAGACAGATGTAAATGACGTTGAAAACACCTGGAGTCAAATTAAAGCTGCTGTGAATGAGATGTGCCAAGATAAATTAAAGATGGTAGAGAGAAAGAAGATCAAACCTTGGATGACATATGAAATTCTAGACCTCATAAATCATAGAAGAGAGATGGAAAATAAAGATCCTGCAATATAAACAACTGCAGAAAGAAATACAGCAGAAAATATGAATGTTGAAGGAAGAAAACTTTAAAAGGAATGTAGTGAAATTGAAGAATTGGATGCTAAGCATGATTCTTTTAACTTGTACAAGAAATAAGGCAAGCAGCAGGTTTGCATAACAGTAGAGGAAGTGAATCTCTTATTGGCAAGAACGGTAATACTTTGATAAGCACTGAGGAGTAACTACAGGAGTAGAAGGAATATAGAAATCATCTCTTTAAAGATAACAGAAGTATTGACCATGGTGTCAAGTTAGATGATGGTGTAAATATAATGAGGGAAGAGGTAGAACATGCCATTAAACTATCGAAGTGTGGCAAAGCCCCAGACCCTGATGAAATATATATGGAAGTTCTGAAATTGCTTAAGGAAGAACAATCACTTTCCCTTCTGGTTGATTTATACAACAGCATCTATAGAAGTGGAACTATCCCACAGGACTGGCTCAAATCCACTTTTATACCACTTCCAAAGAAATCTAGTGCAAAAAGTTGTAATGAATATCAGACAATCAGTGTGATGAATAATATCCTGAAGTTATTTTTAAAAGTCCTGCATTTAAGAATATATCAGAAGTGTGAAGAGAGCATTGGAGGTACCCAATTTGGATTCAGGAATGGATTTGGAACTTAGGAGTCTTTATTTAGTCTTCAGATACTAGTTCAGAAAGAATTTTCCAGGATGCTCTCGTAGGAAAGAACCAAGGTGTGAAAGTGAATGGAAGTTCTTGTTAATAACATAAGGTACGCTGACACTGTCTTGTTTCCAACAGGTCTGGTAGATTTGCAAGGATTATTGGATTCTGTTGCTGCAGAAAGCAGTGTCATGGGATTGTGACTTAATGAGAAGAAGGCAAAATGGATGGTTATCAGTAAAAAACAAAATGGTTCACAGAATCTTCTCAGGATCGGCAGTGATGTAATTGAGAGAGTATCATCTTATAAATACTTGGGATGCTTTGTCAATGATAACTGCGATCTGTCATGTCAAATTTGTTATAGAATTGAACAAGCTAGAAATTCCTTCCAGAAAATGAGGAAAGTCTTGACAAACCAGAAATATATATCAGACTTCATTCTCAAATACTTTGATCCTTCGTATTCAGCATACTTCTCCATGGTGTTGAAACTTGGATTCTTACAGAAACATTATGCAGGAAGCTGGAAGCATTCGAAATGTGGATGTACAGACAAATTCTGAAGATACCTTGGACAGCCAGAGTCACTAATGTGGCTGTATTACAGCACATGAATAAAACGTTAGAAACCCTCAATACTGTAAAGAGAAGAAAATTGCAGTATTTCAGACACGTAATGTGCAATAAGAAGTAGCATCTACTGCAGGTTATCCTTCAAGGAAAAATAAATGGGAAACATGAGCCAGGGCATAGAAGAACATTCTGGCTTAAGCACTTAAGCCAATGGTCCACAGTGAGCACAACTGCTCTGTTTAGAATAGCCTTAGATAGAAACCAGTTCAGGCCACTGATTGCCAACATTCTATGAGGACATGGCACCTGAAGAAGTCATCTCTCTCTTTCCGCTGTGTAATCATCTAAAGCAAATTTACCTGGGACAAGCTGACCTCCTGAGTGTAAACTAATAATGGATCAATTTGTACCTTTGTATTTTTCCTCCCATGTAGTCACTCCCTCAGATAAACTGTTGGGGGCTCAATCAGGCAGGTTTCCCCCTACATCCTCCCCTGTTGCTTTCTTCCAAACCGCAGTGTCACTTACAACATCCTGTGCTTCCTGAAAAGCAAAGAAAATGTTGAATGTTTCTTCTTAATTTAAAAAATACATATACTTTTTTCTAAATTCCCAGAAGAGTTTTCAGAGTATACAGCAACTATTCAGATGGCCTTGTTTTTTTAACTAGCTTATGGACATTGGGCTACCAAATATGGTATTAGAAAAAAATTGAAATAAACAGGGAACCCCTAAAATTTATTTATTTATTTATTTATTTATTTATTTATTTATTTCACTTTTATACTGTCCATCTGGCCTGAAGGCCACACTGGACAGTGTACAGCAAAGAACAAAAACACAATGATCATGAAACACCAAAATAATAAATTGATACATGCTGTGGCATATATCTATCTGGCCATGTAGTATGATATTTGATGTTGTGGAATGAGATGGGTTTCAAGAATGATGAAAGCAAAACAGATGCAACCCCCCCCCATATCTTTATTGTATGTGGTGCTAAATGCCTGAGCTGTGTCACTTGCACAGTTGAATGGAAGGACATTTCTACAAAATATTTTTTTAAAAAAGCAGTCTTCTTTGTCTTGTGGAATCTCCCTGTCTGATACAAAAGGGAAGTCTTGCAGCTGTGTCCTCTTACCTGGAGATTTGTATCAATTTTCTTTTTTTCTTTTTTACAAACAAATGTATGTGCTCGTATAAGGAAATTTCCTAAATATGCACAAACCACTATTTTATTTGCATGACCCAGTTTTGCTACCAAACTGCACCACACAAATTTGTGTGAGACGAGTTAATGTTGGCTTGTTTACTATAAGTAGAGATGGTGTCTATGTGTTTATTTCTTCTCTCTTCTAGAATTTACCTTCACTGTGTTATGAAATATTTGTCTGAATGCTCCTTCTGCCTGATCTTCTTCTAATATGTTATGCTGGCTGTTATGTAACTGTTAAAGATTGTCATCTTTAATTTCCCTTCTGTTTCTCCCTGCTCCTCTCCCAGTACTCTTCACGCTCCAGCGCTGAAGTAGGCAGTTTGCCAGGAAACTGTAACTCTTAGAGCAGCATGGAAAGTTAAGGGTAAAATGTGCTAGTTTACGTAGAGAGAGTGTAGAACAGCACTATCCAGTGGCTTGTTAAATTAGCTATAGATGTATGTGCTGTAGCGGTGCCTAAAGAATAATGCAGCATCTTCAGTTTTGTTTCAGGCATAACATAGTACAGTACAGGTACTAAATTCAAAGACTGAAGCAAAACTGTATGTATGAGAATAGGCAGCATTCAAGATATTAGGTAATGCAGTTAGGCAAGTCACTGAATTGGACGGCTGCACATTTTGCAAGAGGAGCATCTGAGGGAGATGAGGTAAGCACGGAGGTTCTGGAATATGATAGTTTGACCTTGGATGTTAACGGTTAGCTGTTCATATGTTCGTATTTATGAATTGCTGTATAGTGACACAAGCAGCCTACTCAGATATAAGCTCTATAGCACTGGTTTTAGGAGGGAAAAGTATCTGAGAAGAGGAGCAGTTGTCACCCTTTTTGTATTTGATTGCTTGTTTTATATTATGTGTCTCTTCTTACACTTGTAAAAATGAAATGTTTGGTTGATCATCCATATCTTATTAGTAGTCTGAATGGGCTATTGAAGGAAACCCTGAACATGTAAAATGTCGGCTAATGGATGTGTATTGTACAATTTTCTGATTAGTACTGAAGCCTTTAATCAAGATGGCCAAAGGCTTTTTCAATGCATGAGATTTTGAAATGATTGTAGTTTAGTTCTGAATAGTAAAGTTTGCCTTACAAAGGGATGTTAATTGCTGCAGCTGATGGCGGTGTTGACAGCATCTGTGTAAAGACTGCAAATCAGATCATATCTGAAGAATATTTCAACAGGTGATTTCCATGTGTGTTATTACTTCACGCAAATTATTTCTGAACACTTGAGGCTTTTTAAAAATAAAGACTTTCCTGCGTGCTTACATTTTTGAGCAAAATAAAAAATGTCAAAACTGCTGCACCAAGTCATCTGTTGCATTAGATCTAGGCTAGACCAGAGAACAGGCAAGAGGGGGTAAGCTGCTTACTCATTAGAAAACTCATACCTTAAAGATTCAGACTAGTGTACTGCTTGACCTGGATGGGATTTGGAGGAACTGTTGCTTAAACACAGCACAGAACAGAGTGGTAATTCAACTGGTAACTCTGTGGGCTAGACTTAGTTATGGTTTTCTTTTTTATTATTGTTAATAATAAACTTGACCTCTAAAAAGTAGTTGATACAGTGGTCCCCTGCCCATTCGTGGTTCATATACCTCGGTCCTGCTATATTGCAGGACTGCAGTATATGAAAAAAGGCCCCCTGGGGTAAAGGGGTGGGAAGGCCTGTTTCAGGCCTCCCTTACTTACCCCAGGAACGGCGCTGCCCCAAACTGCCTTGCGAGGGCCTTCCCGCGCCTTCTGGAGGCCCTCAGAGGTCCAGGAAGGCCCTCACAGGCCCATTTGGGGCAGCACCAGGCTGGGGGTAAGTACAAGAGCCCCCAGCTAGGCACCCCAGGCCCGACCTGACCTGTATCCGCATATCGCGGATTTTCAATTATCGCGGGTCGGGTCGGGTCCCTAACCACCATAATAGGCAGGGGGTCACTGTATAACTACTGTATATTTGGTATCCTGTACAAACTAAATGTGCCCATTTCTTTTAAATAAATATGCTGTGGGATATTACTTGAGTTGAGCATCAGCCTGGATGTGCTGCACATAGTATGAGTGTATTTATTTATTTTGAATTTCATTTAGAATAACATTTACTCAGAGATAGAAAACTTAGATGGTGATGAGTTGCTGCCAAAGTGTTTAACAGTTCTTTAGTTTAGTAAAATCAAAGGACAAGGAGACAGATTTGGCATGATTTGGTATGTGAAAACATTTGGTTTATCAGCACAAGACAAGATTGCGGCATAAAGTGCTTATTGCATAGAAGACTAGAAGAGGAAATGGTTGATAGTTCATCATGTTGAGAGCTCCCCAGTTTTGATTTGGCCAAGTGGGAGAAGCTCTAGTTTTAGATCTAAAAAGACTTTGGTTTGATTTAAGAAACTGATGAATTTTCTCTGTTTTGCATTAGACTGTGTTATGCATACAAACTTGTAGTGTTCACCTTTAATTGAAATACTGATTTGACTATCAAGTAGGAGTGGGAGAGAAATGTGATGTGTAACCTTTCCTGGGTTACAATTAAACTTTCAAGAGGATTTATACCACACATTTTAATAAAGTATTAATCATATTAATTTGTTTTTTGTGGTTCATTTTAATACTGAACAAATGCACAGTAAGATGTTATCAGGCAGATTATCTGTTAAGATCCAGTTATTGTAATACCTATCTTCTGCTTCCATTTCTTTCTTTCAGCTGGGATGACTTAAATAATAGTGAACCTTTTTCCTTCATTAGTGATCGACTTCTGGTCAGATGACTTCACTGTGGCTAAAATGTTCTTCTCATAGTGGTACATACAGCGTTAATAAAAAATCTTGGCTTTGTTAGTAAACTGGATGGTACAACCACAGACATTCATTAATGTTTTATGTTTTTGTGATAAGGAGATTAATAGCTCATTTTGCTCAGAGGCAAATCTGGGTGCAATAACATTTTCCTTTGGTAAAATAGTGATTTTTGTTGCACATTCTTAACAGTACTGACCTCTGATTTCATATTACAATGCTTACAAGTGTGTTTCTTTCTTTCTGCAGGGTTTTTGTGAACAGAAGTCTAGCCATGGAAAAAATAAAGTGCTTTGGATTTGATATGGATTATACATTAGCTGGTGAGTATGTGTGAAAATCAATACTTCTCATAATTAAGCCTATGTGATAAAACAAAAGATAGAATAGTCTTATACTTATTGAAGTAGTTGGCATTTTTCATAACACTTTTCTTGGATAGTAGGGCAACTGAGTACTGTATTTTCCCATCTCTAAGCTGTACCCCCCACACACGGTTCTCTGCTTGGCTTGGTTCCGTATATAAGACAACCCTCAATTTGTAGTCTAACAATTTTAGACAAAAATGTAGTCTTATACACGGAAAAATACTATAGATGAAAATGTGTAGGCTACTGCTGTGAAAATACTTGCTTAATATTTGTATCTTTACTGAAGCTGTTTTTGCTTTAATTGATCTACTTACTGTATACTGGTGCAGTTGATACCAGTTCCATAAAAATAATCTTAATGCATTTCCCCCTAATTTTTCCTTAGTATTATTTAGGTGTGGTTGTGGATTTTCTTTCCTCCTATGTATAACTTTTGTCTCTTATTTTCTCTTTTCTATTTAACATATCCAATATCTATCTTTGTTCAGTCGATGATGCCACCAAAATATTAGTCATTTTTTGTATTGCATGGGTTTGAGTATAGCAGTATTGTAATGACTGCTTTCACCATTTCTTTTCTGGCCACTTATTTCTTTGTTCAGTACCAACATCCGCTTCATTTTTTCCATTTGTCACTCACCTAATTTCAATCATCTAATTCTTAAGCATTGTTCCATCTGCTGATCATACATCTTCACCTTAATGGTTAGGGATCTTGTTACCTGACAGAGTGTCTTTCCCTAGGATTGTCTACCTGAGCCGCCCAAACCAGCCAGATCTTGTGCTTGCAGGTTGCCACCCCAAGAGAGGCTAGGAAGACCACCACCAGGAACCGGGCCTTCTTGGTGGTGGCTGCGGCCCTATGGAATGTGCTACCTGCAGATATACGACAGGGCCCCTCCTCCTTGTCCTTCCAAAAACAGGTCAAAACTGTACTGTTTCAAAAGGCCTTTGGAAACATCTTGCGTCTGTAACATCTTTGTGGACCTTTCATTTGTTTAGTTGATTTGTTGAGTTGATTTTGATTTCAATTTGCCACCCATCTTTCCTTTATTTTTGGGATATCCTGTGTTTGGGCCTTAGTTCCCTGATTAGGTTTTGTGGATGACATGGGACTGTGGTATATTAATTATTGTTATCCACCAAGAGTAGTGCTTCAGCTCTAGATGGGCAGAATATATAGATGTGATTAATTAGGGTATTCCATGTCAAATCAACCAATGAAAAATACATTTTGGAACCTAATGCCATGGATTTGGTTCATTTTTGGTGCATTTGTACCTTACCATGAGATATTTAAAAACCTTTTTTTTTTTCAGATTTTATGGTCCACCAGTTTCTGAGATATTGCATTTTCAAAATTGCAAAAAATTGACAAAATTCACTACCCACCATAATTTCAAATGTCATTTAATATATATCTGTGATAGCTAAAGATGTGGGACAGATGTCATTTTAAAGCATATGAATAGGGCTTTCATTTGATATACAACATGATGCAATTGTACATTTTCAAAAAAAAATACACATGTAAATAAATATAAAATTTGAATTTTTGGAAAAATGGAATTTTTTTAAAATTTTCAAAAAATTCACACAAAGACACATATCTTGTAGCCAATCACTCCAAATTTCAGGATGTTATTTCAATGGTTTTGTTTTGTTTGTAACGAAATGCTGCTTCCTCATTTTGTTTTGTTTAATTACCTAACAAAAAGACGAAACAGCATTTCTTTTTTCATTTAGTGCCCATCTCTATTAACTATTTATACTCAATGGTTTCTTTATGGTTTTTATGTTGCTATGCCATGTGCCTTATTAACCCTTGAAGATTTCAGCTTTCAGCAGGAGGGTGGTCAAGTTAGATAAAGTGGATATAAAAAGTTTACACACCCCTGTTAAAATGTCAAGTGCCTGTGAGGTAAATAAATAAATAAAGATAAAACATTTCAGAACTTTTTCCACCTTTAATGAAACCTATGAACTGTACAACTCAGTTGAATCACAAACTGAAATCTTTTTGGTGGAGGAAAGAAAAATAAAAAAACCTGAAATAATATGGTGGCATATATGTACACACCCTTAAACTAATACTTTGTTGAAGTACCTTTTGATTTTATTACAGCACTCAGCCTTTTGGGGTATGAATCTATCAGTATGGCACATCTTGACTTGGCAATATTTGCCCATTCTTCTTTGCAAAATGCTCCAAATCTATCAGATTGCAAGGGTGTCTCCCGTGTACAGCCCTCTTCAGATATTCGCCCCACAGATATTCATTCGGATACAGGTCTGGGCTCTGGCTGGGCCATTCCAAAATGTTAATCTTCTCCTGAAGCCATTCCTTTGTTGATTTGGATGTATGCTTGGGGTCGTTGTCATGCTGAAAGATGAAGTTCCTCCTCAGAGTTTCTAGCAGAAGCCTGAAGGTTTTGTGCTAATATTGACTGGTATTTGGAACTGTTCATAATTCCCTCTACCTTGACTAAGGTCCCTGTCCCAGCTGAAGAAAAACGGCCCCAAAGCATGATGCTGCCACCGCCATGCTTCACTGTGGGTATGGTGTTCTTTTGGTGATGTGTAGTGCTGGTTTTGCACCAAACATGTCTTTTGGAATTATGGCTGAAAAGTTCAACCTTGGTTTCATCAGACCATAACACTTTTCCCCACAAGCTTTTGGGGGACTTCATCAATTTTCCAGGGACATTGACTTCTTGGTAATGTCATTGTTGTGCCATATTTTCTCCACTTGATGATGACTGTCTTCACTGTGTTCCATGGTATATCTAATGCCCTAGAAATTCTTCTTTACCCTTCTCCTGACTGATGCCTTTTAACAAGGAGATCCCTCGGATGCTTTGGAAGCTCTCTGCGTACCATGGGTGGTAGGATGTGACTCAGAAAATGTTAGGAAAGACCTGCTAGCATGGCTGATCTTTATTTGGGATTCCTCAGAGGCACTTTAAATGATGGCAGGTGTGTATTGATTCCTATTTAACATGAGTTTGAATGCGATTTTTTACTGCTGAGCACAGCTACATCCCCAGTTATAAGAGGGTATGCACACATATGCTACCATATTATTTCAGTTTTTTATTTTTTCTTCCTCCACCTAAAAGATTTCAGCTTGTGGTTCAACTGAGTTGTACAGTTCATGGGTCTCATTAAAGGTGGAAAAAGTTCTGAAATAATTTATCTTTGTCTCATTTATTTACATCACAGACACTTGACATTTTAACAGGGGTGTGTCAACTTTTATATCCACTGTAAGGTAAGAAGTAGCATGCAGTTCCAACCTACAGGTACATTTATTGTTTTGTTTTTGCTTTTTTTACAAGTTGTAGCTATAATCAACAGAAAAAGATATATGGATGTTAGGGGTGGAAGGGATTACAATATTTTATTTATTTTTTATTTTAGATTATTTTTACCTTGCCTTCCCTTGGTTTTTCCCTCTTTTGGTTTGCTCTCTCCCAAATTCAAGCAGGAAAAATGGGTGTGAGTGAGGTTTCAAGCTATGTTTTTAATCAGCCAGCTGAGATTGCAGACACTCACCTGATTTTCAACATAATCAAAGCTCCCACTAGTTATGAACAAGTCTTTCAATTTCACTTCCCCCCACATTCAAATTTGTGTGTTGGATACATTTTGAATAGTTCTGTAACATACTTCTGTGTTCAGAAGTCCTGCTGAAAGTATGATTGTGTGCTTATACTTAAATAGTTTCACTTTTGAAGGTGTCTCTGCATGTAGAATGCTATCTTTCTTCTATTGGAACCTCATGGTGGAGTGGTTGAAGCTGCTATACTGCAGCCAAACTAAGCTCATGACCTGGGGTTCAATTCCAGGTTGACTCAGCCTTCCATCCTTTTGATGTTGGCAAAATGAGTACCCATCTGGGGGTGGGGCGGCAATGTGTAGCTTGCATAATTAACTTGTAAACCACCCACAGAGTGCTTTAAGTACTGGGGGGGGGGCAGAGGTATATAAGCAGCATGCTTTACTTTTGCTATATTTCTCTTTATTGGATGGCAACTTTTGCAGAAAGATAATTCAGTGGGACGCTATAGCAGCACATCATTGGTATATGAATGTTACTTTTTCTGGGTACATGTGAGTTAATATATAATTGTTACATTTTCTATCACCAGATTTCAAATGTTGACAGAAAGATGTTTGCTACAGAACCCATTTTGGGTTCAGGAGTTGACATATATTACTTATTATTATTATTATTTAGAGTATTTTTACCCTGCCTCTCTCCTTGGAAAAGGACCCAAGGCGGCTTACAGTAATGAGGGTACAATATACAGTCCAGTACAATTAAGACATATTCAAGTTTGAAAGCAGTGAATTGAGGGACATCTTGCAGCATTAAAAGACAACATTAAAGCCAAGAGAATGTGAGCACTTAAAGAGAGAGTAAAAATTCCATGTAAAAATTCCATGTACTTCTCAAATGCATTGAAATACAATAGAAAAGGCAGCATGCCAAAGTTTATACATTACAGTATTTTTATTTGATTACTCTGTACATACCAAGAAACCATTAGTAAAGCAAAGCAAAGCAAAGTTCTAGTAAACTCACTGGAACTTATTTTTAATAAAACTGCATAGAATTGTGCTGTCAAGTTACAGCTAACTTATGGTGGTCCCAATACAGTTTTTAAGGTAAATGAAATAAGGACCAGATTCACCATTCTCTCTCTCTCTCTCTCTCTCTCTCTCTCTCTCTCTCTCTCACACACACACACACACACACACACACACACACACACACACACACACACACACACACACACACACACACACACACACACACACAAACTCACTCAAACACACGCAGAGACAGACACAGTCTCTCTGTCTCTGTCTCTGTCTCTGTCTCTGTCTCTGTCTCTCTCTCTCTCTCTCTCTCTCTCTCTCTCTCTTTCTTTCTTTCTATCTCTCACACACAGAGAACATAAGAACATAAGAAGAGCCATGGCAAGGTCCATCTAGTCCAGCTTTCAGTATCTCACCATGGCCCCATCAATTGCGCCTGTGGAGATTACACATCTCCATAATGGTTTGTAACCTGTGATAGACTTTTCCTCCAGGAATCTGTCCAGTCCCCCTTTGAAGGCATCCAGGCCAGATGCAATACCACTTCCTGTGGCAGGGAGTTCCACAGACTAACAACACGCTAGGTAAAAAAAATTCTTTTGTCTGTTCTTACTCTCCCAACCTCAGTTTGAGTGGATGTCCCCTAGTTCTGGTACAGGTACCTCAACTTACCAAATTTAATCCGTTCTGAATGCATTCTCTTAAGTCGAACTACTCTTAAGTCAGGGTACCTATCTAAAAATTGACAAAATAAGTTAAATAATAAAAAAATTGTAAGTCGAGCAGACCGTATCTAAAATTTGTAAGGCAGCAGTTAAAACGCCAACAGTTTTCCACTCTTAACTCGAATTGCTCTTAAGTTGAGTTGCTCTTAAGTCGGGGTACCACTGTGTATTTTGTGAGAGGGAGAAAAGAGCCCCTCTATCCACTTTACTGATGCCTTGCACAATTTTGTACATCTCAATCATATCCTCCCTCAGGGAGCTTTTTTCCAGACTAAAGAGCCCCAAATGCTGTAGCCTTTCCTCATAAGGGAAGTCCCTCGGCCCAGTAATCATTTTAATTGCTCTCATCTGCACCTTTTCCAGTTCCACTATGTCTTTTTTGAGGTGCATTGACCAGAACTGTATGCAATACTCTAGGTGTGGCCTCATTATCGTTTTATACAATGGCATTAGAATGTTGGCTGTTTTATTTTCAATCCCCCTTTTGATTATCCCTAGCATGGAAATGTCCTTCTTCACTGCTGCCACACACTGGGTAGACACTTTCATTGAGCTGTCCACCAGCACACCAAGATGTTTCCTGATCCATCACGGATAGTTCAGACCCCATGGGTTGATAGATAAAGTTTGGATTTTTTTGCCCCAATGTGCATTACTTTACATTTTCCTACATTGAAACGCATTTGCCATTTTGCAGCCCATTCTTCTGGTTTGGAGAGATCCTTCTGGAGCTCTTCACAATCTTCTCTGGTTTTTACCACCCAGAAAAGTTTTGTGTCATCTGCAAACTTGGCCACCTCACTGTGCAGAGATTCCCAGATTAAGTGGGAATTCGAATCTAGGTCTTCAGAGTACTAGTCCATCACTTGATCCACTACAGCATACTCAGTTCTTGAATTGTCTGTAGCCCATTAAAGTAGGGATGTAGTACGGTTCGTTCTTCTTGACTCACACCTTGGATAGTTTTGGTCAGGCATCATCTCAAATTTCTGATTAAATGTAAGTCTCAGCAGATTTGTTGTACTCTTATGTGTGCTATCCTGAACAGCACTGATTAAAAAAGAGAGAGAGAGTGGTCTAGTGAATAGAGTACAGTACTGGACTGGGAGTTGGGACTTCAGATTCTCTTCCCTGGTGAGACATGAAATTCACTGTGTGATGTCATTCTGCTCACTTTCTCTAACCTTGACTTGATATCTAGAGTATTGTGAGGATGAGTAGTTATTGGGTCCTTCCCAAGGAAAAAGGCAGGGTAAAACATTTTAAATAAATAAGTAAAGTAAGTAAAATGAAGTAAGGAAAAAGAACTGTCTGTGTTACCTTGAGCTCACTGAAGAAAAATATAGTTGGAATGAATAAATAAGTGTTTGACTGATAAATGCATTCGTTTCCCATGAACTTTGACCAATTTCATAGTCTTTTTGGAAAACCACTAGAATAGTGGCATAGTGACACAGGAGTGGCTATATATTCTTTGGGAAAATATTGCCACCAACAACATTGGCACTCAGGAGGTTATTTATTTGGAATTACTTTACTTTCTTCTTATTTTTTCTGTTTGCCAATTATAATAAATGCATGTGTAAGCTTTCACAAAGGCTTTTCAGGATAGGGAAATACATAGAAGTTAAGGACTGTTTCCACATTAATTCCAAGTACTACATGTACATGGGTACATGCACTCTTAAACCTCAAATCAAACCTATGGGAAAAGGCACAGGACTGTTAAATATGCTCACCTCAAAAATATATTCATGTAGAATGTAGGAGTATTTGTAGGCATTAGTCTCCTTGGAAATACAGAACCAAGTTACAGCACCACTATTCAATGTGGTTTCACATTTTAGTGAAGATCATAGCTTGGATCCAAAATTTAACTTAAATTTATGGAAGTAAAGCTTTCTGTTCCCCTCTGCAACAACAGTCCCAATATGCCATTCTACTTTGTTGAAAATGGCTCTTGAGTTGTTATAGAGTTATTTCAGAAAGTGCAGATGGCTGCAGTGGGGAGGATAAAATAGGAAACATGCCTTCTATGAAGATACAGTACTAAAGTTTGTTTATCTTAAGATCTAAGCCAAGATGTATTTTCTGAGAATATCTGTCCTGATGGAAAAGGTTTGTTGTGCATTGTGAATGGTTTAGAGAGCTACAGTAAGGAAAAGTATTGGTAATAGACCAAGCATTCACAATTTGTTTGTTCTTCAGCAACAAAATAAATTGAGAAATAATGAGTTTGATTTTCTATTTGAGTTTCTTTTGCTGCTTCCATGCTTCCAATGTTTGTAGCCATGAAGTATATTCTAACAAACAAAGCACAGGGGAGGTGAAATGTTGTTGGTTCAAAATTTCATGGAGGGCTGCATAGAATCATAGGAAAAGACAGGTGTATACTAAGGAGGAAAATAGCATACAGTTAATAAGAACATTTTGCATTTTGTGGATCTTGCCAAAAAGTAAAAGAGTTTTTTAAGTTACATTTTTTTATGTTGGAAACTAGAACTGATGGCATGAAGGGTTCTGTTCCCTCTGTTTTTCCTTTTAGTTTTGTTGTACATTGCATCTTGTGGTATGTGTCATTGAATATGTAGAAACATGTAATCATAAGATAGCATGTAAAAACCTGTGGTGAAACAATGATATGCTCAAAGAAGTAGGACTGTGTAAATATCCAAGTACCCTAATATTAACTAGTTATACAAAGTGGACAGTGAAGATGGATTCAGAGACTAAAAAGCCAAAAAAACTAAACAGTAGTCCCCGGTTTATTGTAGGGGTTAGGTTTCGGACCCACACGTGATAAAGGAAAATCTGTGATATGCGGATGCCTTTAGCTGCAGGTCACACCAAGACTCCCAAGCCTGTGTGGGGCTTCCTGAACTCACTTCAGGCCTGGTGCTACCCAGAACGGGTCTCTGGTGGGCTTCCCTGGCCTGTACAGGGACCAGAAGTGGCTTCAAGTGAACTGGAAGTGACTTCCAGGGCCTCTTCTGGACCTCTGGAGCCTGTGGAGGTAACAAAAGTGGCTTCTGGTGAACTGGAAGTGACTTCTGAAAAACTGGAAGTTAATTCTGGTGGACTGGAAGCAACTTCCAGGCCACACAGTGGGCATGCCCTGGGACCAGCGCTGCTGCCCTGCCACCTGCCTGCACCTGCAGTCTCGGTAAATCCTCTATATACCAGGACTGCTGTATATGAATCACGATATGGCAGGAGACTACTGTAACCCAAAAGGTTAGAAAAATAAGATGATATTATATGTGGGAAGGCATAATAATTATTAGGAAAATTTGAAATGAAAGTCTGCCGTAGAAGAACAGTGAAAAATGCATTGTGACATTATGAACTGGTTAAAATAAACTGCCTAAACCCAGAGGCGCTAGTACAGGATATACAACACTAAATATAGATATGTCAGGGGAAAGAGTATGTCATGTTGATTCAGTGTCAAATGTATTAAGCAAAATGTTTTTGTAGTCTATCAAGTTTAGAAATATTGTATGCTGCTATCAAATATACTGGAAAAATTGAGTGATACATTATTTTAAAAATGCTGATAATGCTGAAGATATTGATTGGGTATTGAGTGTTAGTGCTTAATGAAAAGTGATTTCCACTTAGTTTGGGTTAAAAGGAGCATAAGTTCCATTATACATTTTCTTTCCTTTTGGTCACCAGTATTAACTGTGTTTTATGCTAATCATTGCTGCTATTGACCTAGAATCTGAAAGTAAAGTAACAAGTAATAATTGCCACATTTTCATTAAACAAGAGTGCTGGTTAGGTTTCATTGTGGTTAAGCAAAGTGCAGTACATATTTGCTTGACAGATGATGGAAGAGGGGAAATGGTGGGAATAGGGAGTCTATGCTGGCTTCTACTTTCTCAGCCAGATTTAAAAGAGTGTCATAAACGTTTCTTCATCACTCTTGTTGGAGTTCAGGATAGCAAAAAAGAAATTGGATTCTTTAACTTTTAATGTCTGTCTTTTGATATGTAGACAGGTAGCAGTGAATTGAGAACTTTTTTGGAATTGAGAATATTTTTGCTATAGTATGTAGAAATCAAACCTGAACTATAGATTTCTAGATAGAGTTAAGCACATGGTGTTGTTTCTGAATAAACAAACCATTAACTATATTTGAGGTATTGCTGCTGTCTTCCTTGCAAACACATAGCCCAGAACCAAGAGCCAGCTAATGCTGGATCTTGGACGGACAGGGAACCTGAATGCTGGACCTGGGAGGGGGTGGGCCGCTGCTCTGGTGAGCCTTGTAAAGGAGGGAGGACAGACAGGAGACTTCAATGCAGGTGGGAGCTATAAGAGAGGCCCTGGAGGAAGTTGGGGAAAGGTTGATGAGGGGAGGGGACAGAGGAAGCTGGGACACAGTGGTGACTCTTCAAACCTGGAATTGGGGGAGGTTGGGGGTGCCCAGGAGAAGGTATTCAATGCTGAGAAGGTACCAGAGTCCAAGGGCAACTGGGACTATGTTTACCACGTGAAAACCAGGAGCAGAGTCCTGGTGGAGCTTCATGTGCTCTGGGAGCATCCAAGGGACTAATGATACACATAATATGTTATCCACAAGATTATGTTGTTTGTGCTGCAACTAACAAGGCTACCATTCTGAAAAAGCCCTCCTAGACCTAATGCTCATCTTTCTAGAATATGTTATGCTTCACATGGTTACAGCATTAGTGCAAATATTCAAAATTTCTCAGTGCACTTTGCTATATTAGATATTCATCGAATATATGCTGAATGTATTCAGAGTTAGTTTCAAATGTTGTAGTAAATATGTAGTATTTTTCTCCCAGGAGCCTTTCATGGTTATTTCTTACAGTGTTATTCCAACCAGTGTCTACTAAATGGTTTTCCTGGAAATGGGGATTGTCCAAACATTCCAGTTAAATTACAGGATATAGGCTATATTTAATTTTTTTGTTGATAATAAATTTTTAATTTGTTGGTGTAGCAGTAAGTTTTCAAGGATCTAAATTTGTGTTGGAGGTCTACTTCTTGGCACACCTAATTGCTTTCCACTCTTGAATACCGATGTCAAAACCACTGTCTGCTGTCACGTCTCTTGCAAAGTTTCCATTTAAAAATATTTCAATATTTTAAATCATTTTATGGATTTGAAGATGGAAGTTACGGTAATCCGTAGTTGGACAACTACAAACCTCAACTGATTGACCTTTTTTAAAATTATTATTTTTCTGAAGCCAGTAGCTCCAGCAAATGAATACACACCATTGTTAGCAGACCGCCAGTGTTGCAGTTTTAAAGTCAGTTTGATTCTTTCTTTTTGACAGGGGTGTCCAGTGTAACTCCTTCAAGACTGGAGTGACACTCTGCATCTGCACCTGCCTCATGTGAGTTAAAATCGTGGCAGCAATATTTTGCATTAGCTGGAGCGGCTGCAGATTTTTATTTTTCAGAATGGTTAATCAAATTGCTACTGTACCCGTTTGGTCAGCAAAGGTAACACTAGTGTGCATGGGTATGTTATACCTTACCGTGTAGCTTCCTCTTCACGTTGACTTATCTTGTGACATGTGTACTTCATAAGGAAACCCACCTTTTTTGGAAGAGTTGTAATTTGGAAGTAATTTTGAATGCAGTATTTTTATTCTTTTTGCAGCTGGTAAACTGGTTTGTCTCTTCAAAGCTTTGCCCTGTTTGCAAAATCACTACTCCACCCACATGAAGAAATTTATTTCTTCTACTCTCTTGATATATGCATGGAGGTGTAAATTCACCAATCTGCCTCACTGCAGAACAGATTATGCATGGCAACATCCCACTGCCTCTTGAATACAGAAGTGTATGTTGTAGTAGTATATTCTAATTACTGTAAACATGAATTTGCAGCTATTCCTCTTACTTATCTTCCCAAGAACCAAAGTATTTAAGAAAATTCATGAACACTAAACCACTGACAAATGTTCTGGATGCGTCTTCTATTGTGCTGCTTCTTTTTCAGCACCCAAATACTGTTCACACTAGCAGCTTTGACTAGATAGATAACTTGTTTAGAGAGCTCATATTACCTAAATGAGAACTTGTGCAGCTTGTAAGAAAATGTCAGGAGCTTGTAGCTCATCCTGATTTATATAAAGTACGATGTGGTGTGGAGTGTTGTCAAAAAGAGACGTGAGCTCTGTGAATTCCAATTCCATTCCCAGTTGTCTAATTAAAGGAAAACATATCTTGGACTATGTCACTATAACTCTAGGACAACCTTTAGAATCTATTTCCATCATCATAGCCCAGTCACCACTGTCTGTATATAATACATTCATGTTATCTGCACCAATAAATGTTCATTTAAATGGTATGTTATTACAGAGCCCATAGTATTTACTAAGAAGAGGCCATACCAATGCCTTTATTTTCTTTCTACTTTAGGGATGGAATGGCTCAGTATATGCTGTCCAGTACATTCTCCTATATAGTGTTTAAGCTTTGATTTTGTTTTGGGGTCCTTTTTCCTGTGAAGGACCTCTCTGATTTTGTTCAAAATTTGGTGTAATATGCCCTTAGAATCCTACTGTAATGTAGAAATGGAGTACTATATATTGCAATTACAACCTTTACTGAACTTACGCAGTAAATTGTGATTTTTGTAAATGTCTAACAGTTTTGATCCCGAGTTCATAGCATCAAAACCCCTTGAAATTTCATTTCTACAGCAGTTGGTTAAGGAGTCAATAATGGTTGGCTTTTATAGGCAGAGAGTGACACATTGGAAGTATTAAGTTTTCCAAAAGAAGGTCCATGGGCTTTGTTTTTGTTCATTTTATTTTTCATCTACATCCCGAGTTCCTTCCATTGAGGCTGGAGATGTAGTAGATACCTTTCCTCTCACCAGTGAGCTCAAGATGAGGTACATAACTTTCCTCAGATGCATTGTGTCCTTACAACAAGTTGGTGGTAGTGACTAGCACATGGACTGGCCAATGGTCTCAAGTGAGTTTCATGGCTCATTGCTTAGGTTCCTAAATCCCAGTCCAACATTAACTGCTCTACTACACAGTTTCTCTGTTTGTCTGCTTCCTCACCTATTTGCTGCAAAACACCTGCATTTGGAATGTCATTCAGGCCTGTTGTCTTGAATAGTAAACATTTCCCAGAACACACCCTATATACTATAGTACAGTGTATTGATGTTGCTGTAGATTGAAAGAGAAGATTAATAGTGATGTGTGATCATCATTGAGAAATACTGTATTTGAGAAAATCGAACACAACTACACAGTTGTTGAGAACAAAGAATGAAAACCAGTTTCTTGTTTTATTTTAGTGTGGAAGAAATTCCGGATTAAATTTTCACTGCTATTTTCAGGAGGAATTTGTTGTGTGTTCACAGTTGTAGGTGTAGCCTTCCTTTCTCTGTTGTTTTTGTTTATCTAGTGTTTAATTATAATCAGTACAACAATAGATTCTGTTCTGACACCTTTGGTCGTTTTCTGTTGCTGTTTAATGAGTGCTAAGCAAAATTGCATGTTTCTTGCTGTGGAACAAACTTCCATCAGAAATTATACAGGCCACCTCCCTACAGACCTTTAGAAGATTGCAAAAACAGAACTGTTTAAGAAGGCCTTTGGCAACATATTGGGCTGATCTGTGAGACTTGTATTTATATTGTGGCTTTTGATTATTTTTATTATACTCATGTGTATGTTATGTTATCTTTTATGTAATTTCATTTAATTTAAATTATCAGGTTTCAATCTTAGGCCACCTTTTCATTTTAGTTTCTGGTGTTATACTTTCTAGTTTATTTTTATTATTCTAGTTGGCTGCATGCTTTCCCTAATTATATAAACTGCGCCAAATAGTATTTCTATTAAATTGGTCAGTCTATAAGTTAAACAAAAAATAAACATTGTTTGCACTCATAAAGGCCTCACAATTTATTCTTTTTTACTTTGACATATAAGATGACATTGCTTGTTGGACTTTTCTTTCAATGTTTGGAATTATTCTGGATTGTATTGCAGGTTTGCAAATCCATTGGAAATTTCACATTTTTCAATTTTTAAGAACAACAATATCCTAAATTAAGTGGGTTATACATGTGAAACAAACCAGTGTCATTACCAATATGTCATGTTGTCTCCTGAAGGATCCAAGCAGCTGGTGAATGATCTTTTGAATAGTCAGGGCTTCTGCAACTTTTCTGATTGAGCTAGATGGAAAAATACCATTATATTTTCATATAATGAATGCAGTATTGGTTGCTATGTCTTATAAGGACTGACAGTGACAGCCAGTACCTATGTATGCATATGAAATATTTGTACTGCCTTTCTCCTAAAAAGGACTTATTAAAAAGTGACAATAACATAAAAACATTAAATCATTGGAGTATTATAAATAATTAAACAAATATAATATGACAACTAATAGGTAAAAACAGTTCAAAACACATTAAGACAAGAAAACAAATCAGTCCTGTTTTAAGAACCTCCTTTAAGCAGCTATTCACTAAGAGAAAGCCTGCCTGGGGAGAAAGGTTCTTTGTTTGTGAAAAAATGAACTCGTTCCAAGTAACCTGCTTGTGGAAGGACAACAAAGATGGGGCAGGGCCTAGCCTCCTGTGGGAATTCTAGCAGCGACAGAAGATTCCATTAAACACAACTGTGTAATATTAAGCATCATCAGCACTGTATTGCTGTGACTTAGTGTTCAGTATATTCAGGTGAAAATCCTTAATTGTTTTGAGGTGACACATAGGTGCCTTGTCGTATAAAAACTCCTTACCTTATTAACATCCTTAATGTGCATAGTATATATTAGGAACCCATATGTACTGTGGTGTCATCACCAGGAGTGTGTAATTAGCAACCAAACTCTATACTGAATCAGGCCAGCTTAAACATTATACTCCTTACAAGTTGTCCCCACTTAAATAAAACTTTTCATATTTTAGTGCTTTGAAAATAGTTGAATGCAAGTAATCTGTTGACCCTCTTAATTATACATATATGCTGTTACTGAAGATACAGCTGAGGCCTTCCACAACATGTGTATTTTATTAACTCTTATAACATTCAGGTATTAAGGGAAAGTAACTGGGTTTCTTATCTGAAAATATAACCATTCAGTTTATTTTGTGTGATGAGCAGTGAAAGAGGGAACCCTGTTGCTTAAATCTCTAGAATCTTGATCTGGTACTTGACATCCACTCACATCATGTAACATGTCTTTATATTTGAAAAGGTGACCTCATATTGTGAAGTAGCCTAAAATGTTTAGGGTCTGCTAATTAACAGCTCAATAGTGAATTATTGTCACTTTGTTATCTGTATCCTCAATTGGACATGATTCTTACCACCATGGGGATGAATAGCTATCAGGGACGTGTATATGCACTCCTTGTAACTAAAAAAAGTAAATTTTTGTCCATAAAATCTCACAGTAAAATAAACCTGCTAGTCTTTTTCTCTGTGTCTTTTTGGCAACTCAAGTAATATAGTAATTTTACTACATAGCTGTAGTTAAGACACAAGTGATTATGTACAAAATTAAGCGTAATTGGATAGACATGTGTTAAAAGGAACAAGGAATAATGAAGGATTACATGTGGAAAGGTTACTGTGGTAATCAGAAGAGTAAAGCAATTGTGTTGCTAACAAAACATTGTATATAGAAGATGAAGGGAATAAGCAGATTGCTTTGTTTAGCAATTCATTTTCAGTTTAGGTTAAAATGGTTGGCATTCACCATAGATTTATTTTCTGTTTTTAGTTTTATTTTTACTTTGCACAGGAAGCTTATGCAAAATCACAACCACACATAAACAGTACAACTTTTAGAAATGACTTGTCATAGTTTAAAAAACCTTTATAGACATTATCTGCTACATGGATAGTTGTGCACCTTGACATACAACAGATAGTACCTCTAGAGATTTCTTAAATTATGACAACTCACATTTAAAGGTTGTTTTGATTGTGTAACTGTGCAGCAGGATTTCAGCCAATATATTCACCTTGCTCAACATGAGATTTATCTGAAAAAATATTTTGATATATGATGATAATCTCATGAAGTTTTATTAATACACCACAGAGCAGTTTTGACAGGTGGTGTCTAGTAAAAGGCTGCTTAATCTGTTGCCCTTCTAAACACATCCTGACTAGATGCTTGATCTAAGATTAGGCTTCAGAATTTTCTTCCATTCTTCAACAGAAGTGAGAAATATCATATTCTCTCTTAGTACATGTATGTAGAGGTGAAATGGGGTGAGGGTGATAATGTTGTTTGGAAAATAGTTCCCTTGAGGCACTAGCTAGTATTTCATTTAATACATTCTGTTGCTGGAATGGGAACTGGACTGATGAAACTCTATGATCATTATAGTCTGATACGTCATTCACTGCTGTCTGCTCTATAAAAACAAAGGAGAATGGCAAAATTGTTGTGTATTTTGTGCCATGCTTAATTACAGTATATGTGTTTGCCTTTCATTTCTAATCAGAATCTTCTCATCTTATCACAGTGTATAAGTCCCCAGAGTATGAATCCCTTGGGTTTGACCTAACAGTTGAACGATTAGTTTCCATTGGATATCCTCAAGAACTACTTAATTTTGCCTATGATCCCGCATTCCCTACCAGGTAAATGACTGTAACCCACCAAATAATGTGTATTCTAGTATACTTTTTGAAGAAATTGTGTTTTTTGTGTGGTTTTTCAGCTTGCTTTTGTTGAGTAATGTGGAAGAATGCTGAATTGTACAAGGCACTTGCACATTTAGGTTGATGTGACTTAAAACATGAAACATAAAATAGAAACATAAAACAAATGGAAAGAAAACCTAAATGTGCACTCATATGTTTTTATCAAATGTGTATGTTATATATATATAGCTGAAATAAGTTCAGGGCTACTAAAAATGGTACATGTATTGTTTGAAGGAAAATATTTGTAGATAAGGACAAAATTCCTTACATGCATTTTTGCTTGTACTGAAAGATGGATTTATGATGGTTTTCTCTCTGAGAAAGAAGGACACTGTTTGTGTTAATAATATCAGTTGACTTTTCCTGAGACTTTCCTAAGTTTTGGGAGGAACTTGTTGATAAAGCCAGAATGTTGGTTCCAGCCTTAGTCATAGTTGAAATAAGACCGTTAAGTTTGTAATAGTTAACCTAAATTCCCCTTATTTCAGTGAATCTTCTCTTAGTATTACTAAATCTGAATCCAGAGGAGAGGTTGTCCCTGCAGACAGAATTTATTGGAAACCCGAGTGCATATATCTCTGAATTTTTCATGGATGCAAATGAAAGTTTGCAGCAGAAGCATTGTTGAGATATGATACATTTAACAGAAACACAATTGGAAGCTGGTCATAGAATTGTTTAGGAAAACAGATTCCAATTCACGTGTGTAAGTTTGAAGGTCCGTTTGTGGCGACCTCTTGTAGAACTTCTGAAATATTACTGCAATGCAGGAAATGCCCTGGTGTGAAAATTAGGTAATGAAGTCACCTCAGTGCATTTTATAACACGTGAAAAGAATTATTTGAGCCATGCCTTTGTCACAGGTAGAGAAGAGAAGAAATAGCAAGCCTACTTGTTGCTTTAAGCATAAAATTATATTTTCATCAGCTTTTCCAAGTCCTATTGCAAAGAACTCTGATAACAATGGCACACCACAATGTGGGCAATAATTTAAAGGCTTTTTATCTGTGTTCTTTGTAAAGCCCTTTAACACTGCTGCTTCATTCACCACTGGGACATCGTAGGCCCACATGCACAGGCTGAAGGCCCTGTATGTCTGCCCTTGGTTTGAAGTCTTAATTTAGACAAGTAGTATCTGCTTAGCCTTTTAAAAACTTCTCAAATTCCCCTGGATTCCTTCTTGTATATCAGAGCATTTGATGAATATAGAACAACAGTCTTAGTAGCTGGGGTTATTTGATGTGGTTTTGGCCTCCTTACTCTCTCTCCTATTTGGTGAACAGACTGTACATTACAGCGGACATGGGTGACTGCCTAAACTGTCTTCCTCAATTATGCTCTCACCTCTTTCCCATTAACATATAGTTTCACTTAACTGAAAATGAAAGTTCTCATGCCGTCTCACTCCTGCTTTGGCAGTAGCAATTCATGACATAGAGTGAGGGCTATGGAAATGTACCTCGAGTTGATGTCACATCATGGATGAGTGTAAAGTGTTGCACACTGATGAGAGAGGGGGATAATATGGTCTGGAAATATCTTTCCAAGGAGCCATTTACTGAGAGTCTTAGACTGGCAGCTTTCCCACAGAATAAAGAGATGTGACTGGAAATCTTAATTGCCAGTTACTAGCAAAATTATTTTGAAGAGTCAAATATAAGCAATGAGTTGGGGGGGGAGTGTTCTGTACTTGTCATTTCAGTGCACTTTTACTTGTTTAAATCAGACACACATACTTCCCATATGATGAGTGCAGTGGTGTATTTAAACAGAACTATCTAAATTAGTTTGCTATAAGCAAGGCATTTCTGATAAACCATTGTCAGCTATGCCTTGATCAGGTTTTGCCTACAGTGTTTCAGCATTTATAAAATACAGTAGTGTGTTCAAAGCTACAGTGAGAATTGGCTTCATGTGCTCTTTCCTCCTTCCAGTTAGCGGTGAAAAAAAACTTTAGCATATCAAATTGCTTAACATTTTACTGTGGTTAGTTTCAGACATGCTAATATTGCAAAGTCTGGCATGTTATGTCTGCATGACAAAGCAAACTGTAGTGTTGTAAAAGTCAAAGCAAATGCTCCTTAAAATGCCCTTCTGTCTGCAGCAGTCTTTCTGTTTAAGATAAATGAACTAATGATAAGAGAATCAATCAACTGTACATTTAAACCAGGCAATGCAGACTATTTTTTCCTCTGCAGCTAAACAAAAGTTCATTGGGACTCTGTCAGCAAAGTGTCCTCCTTAGGGTCAGATTCTAGTTTGGACAGAACGTGATAGAACTGGCTCAGGTATGCCATTCCAATAGACTATCTTTCAAAGTCTTGCTGTTCAACGTTGCTTGGTAAACATTGCTTATATCAGTCTTTGCATTTCTCTGTTAATTAGAGGCCTGGTATTTGATTCTCTTTATGGAAATCTGCTGAAAGTCGATGCCTATGGAAACATCCTAGTATGTGCACATGGCTTTAACTTCAAGAGGGGGTAAGTGGAAAGTGTACAGAAGAGATCAGTTAGACTGCATTCATTGTGCACAACTATTCTGTTGGTTTTGGTGAAACTTAAGAAGGAAAAAAACCAGGGTTGAGATACTAGCTACTACGAAGTGTCACTTTAGCCTAATATTTTCAAATCCTTGTGTCCAGCTTTTCCTGTTGCTTTGGGGTAAGTCAAAGTAATATTTCATTTGTATCTTTGAAATCTGATTGGAAAAACAACCAAGGATATCATCTCTGGTTAAGTTATAAATACCTTAATTTAGAAGATCATTGTGGTCAGTATCCACACACTGTCTTCACACCTACTTTTAAACAATGAATAACTTTATTTGATAAATCATGCTTTCCCAAGAAGGGGAGGAAGAAGGTTCCTCTCTAGGGGTAAACAATTTTGAACTACCACCATAAAATCCTAATTGGAGCTAACACTGGAATTTAGAGAAATGATTACGATCCTGACATTGTTTATTCCCTTATCCATTTCATTTTTTCAGGCCAGAGATCCGAGAGCAATATCCCAATAAATTCATCCAGAGGGATGACACAGACAGGTTTTACATTTTAAACACACTGTTCAATCTACCAGGTGAGACCCTCAACTGAAAGTGCTGGGAGGGGGGGATGTGCAGTGAAGATCAGTAGGTATATTAGAGTTAATTTCAAATTGACAATATTAGGATTGTCATCCTGGTTTGAATTAAATACATGAGCTTTGGTCTACTTGCGCTTTTATTCATTAATCTTTCTTTCTTTCTTTCTTTCTTTCTTTCTTTCTTTCTTTCTTTCTTTCTTTCTTTCTTTCTTTCTTTCTTTGTTAATTTGTTTACTTTTTTATTTATGCATTTGTTTATTTTGCAGAGACCTACCTCTTGGCCTGTCTGGTTGATTTTTTTACCAACTGTCCCAGGTATTCAAGGTGAGTGCAAGTGTCTGAGTTATATGAAAATCTAGGGAGCCTTCCTGTAGTTCTCTGATTTCTCAATACAGATATCAGCAGCCTGATTAAAATGAAAGCATGTAAGGCACTGATTATGTCCTTAAAGGTTGTAATGTAACCCCTATGGGGTTCACAGTGTTTTGTTCACAGATGATAATTTAGCACAATGATGGGGAAACCTTTTGTTCTCGGAGGTGGCTTGCTACCTATGGACTAATCAAGCAGATTGACTGCTTTCAAGGAATAGGGCTCCAGTACACTCCCAAGCCTCTCACAGGCAAGAGAGACAGTTGAGTCTTCCAAGTTCTGCCCAGTTTCTTTTGGGTGCTGTTCCAGTTCAGCGAGGTGTGGGTTCCTTTCGCTGCTAGAATCTGAAGAATGGGGCTTCACGTGGAAGGCAGTACTTGCCTGGGACATTCTGTGAACAACTGGATAGGGAATAGACCACACATTCCCCATCACCTGTTTCGCTGTTGAATATCAGACAATAACCAAAGAAAAGCATGTGAGCAAAAATCAATTTGTTCTCCTTTGTGGCCTTCGTGAAGCCACACAGATGAGTTTCCCAGCACGCACGCATGGAGGTTGGACTTCCCTAGCAATAGAAAAGTTTGTTAGTCTCCTCCCCTTTGCCCCGTGCATGAGCCAGAGGCTTCTCGCCCAAACGCCCCAGTTCCGTCTTACCACCACGATAAGAGGTTGCATTTCGTAGTATCCCGCTACTTTTTCATTCTCTCTTTCATTTTTATTTGTGTTCTATTTTTGGAGTGTTTACTGGATTTCTGCCACCGTTTAACAAGTATGTTTCATGTGGGGCCAAAATCTGCAACACTAACGGCCACCTCCGGTGTCTCTACTGCTTCGGGGAATCTCATTGTCCCGAGGACTGTTCGATCTCTAAGGGTTTTAGCAACCAGGCCCTCAAAAACTGGAGGAAAGGTCCCTAGCTCCTCAATCCATGGAGAAATCAAGGTCTCCTTATTTGGCTGCATCCAGCCCATCAGTTCCTAAGACGGCACCAACCCATAAGTTACCAGTGCTGGAGAGCCCATCGGTTTCTAAGGTGACACCGACCCGTAAGTTACGGAGCTGGAGAAGGCGTTGAAGTCAATACCATCTTCCAAAATATCTTCTTCTTTGACTTCAAAGACCCCTGAGGTTATCCTTGTCGAAGCGGACAAGTCTACTCCATCAGGTTTGACACCTGCCTTCGCACACCGACCAGAATTCTACCCTCTTTTTCCTTCCGACTAGGGTTCGTCGTCCGATAATGAAGAGTCAGTCTCAGAGCAACCACCCAAGATCAGCGTGACCAAGGACCTCATTGTTCCGGTCTCGGGATCATCAACGTCTCCATCCGGTCTTCAGCTGCGAGTGATGATGGCTTTGAATCTGACACTTCAACTTTCTCCTTCAGATTCGATAAGAGCACAGCCTGCCCTTTTGTTGACTGCTTCTTCGATTTCGAGATCTGGTCATTCGCCGGCCCCTTCAGTGCATGCTCGAGACGCTTCTCTGTCTCAAAAGCCGAATCTGGTAGCCTCTGCCCGGAAGACAAAGAAGCACCATAAAGATAAAAAGCACCACAAACATGTTTGTGTGGTCGAAGATCCTCCATGGTCCACGATCCCATCGGACCCTTCGATTCCGATCATCGTATCGAAACCTACTACACCTGTGAAGACTTTTGTTGGGTTCAATTGTAACTTCACTCCCAGCTAAGGCATCGGTTTCAACTTCCACTGATCTCAACCAGGCTCTTCGATCCTGAGAAAGAGGCGAAGATCTTCAATGTCTATGCCTTCAGGTTCAACCTCTTCTTTATCAGTACTGATGCCTCCGATTCCGGCATTTTCTCTTGTTTTGACAGGAAACGACGGTCAGTTCAGCCAACTGACTCTTTTGCTTCGGATCTTCCATCCCATCCTTCAACTTTGAACACACCCTTAGATTCGGGTTCGAATTCTCCATCTGAAGTTGAGGATTCTGATCAGGAATCACCAGAGCCTGTAACAACACCAGATTCCATAATGGAGGAGTGTTCTCCACTTTCATCTTTGGAAGCCATGTGCAATTACACTGATTTTGTTCTGCAAATGGCAAGATCCATTGATCTGCCTACACACCATCCTAGGCCATGACACATGGATCATATTTTCGGCAAAATCTCTTCTGAGGAGGCCATGCTGGTAAACCTCTCCATGATTCCATCCTTCCTCTCATTGGCTGAGGAATCTTTCAAAAAGATTGGGACAATGTTGATCTCAAGGAAGATTGAATCCCTGTACAAGGTGCATGACGAAAAAGCACCATTCCTAAGTAAACACCCACAGCCGAATTCTGTGGTGGTCACTTCATCACAAGTTCAATCTCGAACCAAACAGGTTCCAATCCCCCCCCCCCCCAAGGAGGGTAGAAAATTGGACTCAGTGGGACTCGAAACATACAACTTTGCTGCCTTCCTGTTTAAAATCTCTAATTACCAAGGGGCCATGGGGGCTTATCAAACACAGCTGCTATCCCATCTACAGCCTTTCTTAAACCTCATTCCCAAATCCAAGCCTCCATCATCTTCGAAGAGGCTATGGCCCTTGCTGCGCAGCACATGTGTTCCTCCAAGCATGCTTTCGACTGCACTTTAAAAGTTTTGGGTGCCGCCATAGGCCTACGTCGGCATGCTTGGCTGCATTCTAGGGACCTCTGTGATGATCACAAGATGCAGATTGAACATCTCCCCTTTGAAGGCAATGGCCCCTTCCATCCTACCATAGATGACTTAATGGAAGACCGACATGAGAAGCAGAACACTGCTAAGAAGCTCAACATCATACAGCAATGTCTTCAACAGTCCTTTCGCGTTCAGTCTAAGAGACCAGCCTTCACATCTGGATTTCATTTATCCTATGGAAAACAACAACCTCGACACCAATCTTCAAGAACCTCCGCGTACTCTTTCTACTCTAAATCCAAGGGGAGAAAGTTCAAGTCTCTTACTTCCCATGTCTCTAAATCCAGAGATAGAAGGCAAAGGGATGAATTTTGATTCCTCTCATCTTATCCGCCTTGCGCCCTTTCTATCAGCATGGCAGACAATAACCACGGACCAAAGGGTCCTTTCACTCATTTCCCGAGGTTACCTGCTGGAGTTCCTTTCCTTTCTACCACTGAGAAATAGCCTTCACACCAACTCTTCTCCCTGTCTACTGGAGGAAGTAGCATCACTTCTACAGACGAAAGTTATCCAGCCAGTTCAACCAGCACAAGACCTTCCAGGGTCACTAGTCGAGATACTTTACCATCCCCAGAGGTCTCCTCCCCATCTTGGACTTCGGTCTCCTCCCCATCTTGGACTTCCGAGTTCTCAACACTTTTCTCATGGCATCGAACTTCAGGATGGTGACCTTATAGAAGATCATCCCACTTCTTTGCAGGGGAGACTGGTTTGGAGTTGTGGACTTAAAAGATGCCTACTTCCACATCTCTATTCATCCAACCTACCGGCACTTTCTGAGATTCGTCCTGCTGTTTTCTTTGGCCACAGCCCCAAGGGTTTCACCAAGTGCATGGCACCTGTGGCGGCTTATCTCAGAACCCAGGGCATCACGGTATTCCCATTCTTAGATGATTGGCTCATCGTGTTGGAGTCTCACGTACAGGCAGAAGAGGACATTGCCTTTGTTCTTTGAAGCCTTTCAAACCTTGGGTTGCAGATCAATTTAAAGAAGTCAAAGCTGACTCCAGCCCCAGTAGTTTACTTCACTGGGGCAACACTCAATGCCAATCAAGCAATGGCTTATCCACCATGGGACTGTCTCCAGGAAATCTTCTCCCCTCTTCCCTTGTTCCAGCCCTACGCTCAAGTTCAGGTGCTTCAAGTTCAAAAGCTCCTAGGCTACATGGCATCCATAACATTGGTGCTACTCTGTGCCAGACTAAAGATGTTACACCTTCAGGTGTGGTATCTTGCTCATTTCAAACCCATGCTTAACCATTCCACCAAACTCTTGACCGTTCCACCGTACTTACCTCCTCAATTCACCTGGGGGTCTGGCGCAGACAACCTCATGGTCGGCTGTCCGTTTCGTTCACCGTTCCTTACAATACAGGTGACAACGTGTGCAAGCAACACCGGTTGGGGAGCATTATGCTTAAACTTCAAATTACATGATACCTGGTCTCCTCAGGAATATCTTCTTCATATCAACCAGTTGGAGCTGCTCACAGTCTTCAAGGCCTTCCGCGTGTTTGTCCAACTCCTCTTCAGCAATGTTGTACTGGTGGTCACCGACAACACAACCACCATGTACTACATCAACAAACAGGGCGGCACTCATTCCAAAGTCCTTCTGTCCTTGATGATAGACTTCTGGGAGTGGTCCCTATCTCAGGATATCTACCCTGTAGCTATGCATCTTGTCGGATCAGAGAACATTGATGCTGACAACCTGAACAGAAGACAAAGCACATCTCACGAGTGAGAGTTGCACTATGTTCAACCATCTGTGCCGCATTTGGGGCATCCCGGTACTGGATCTATTTGCCACCCAGAAGAATACCAAGTGACCCCCGTTTTGCTCCAGTGCCGGCCAGGGCCACGGTTTGAGGGGAGATGCTCTAATATTTCCATTGGGATCCAACCCTCTTTATGCCTTTCCCCCAATCCCACTCCTGCACAGAGTAGTTTCCAATACACTACAGGAGAGACCAAACATCATCCTCATAGCACTGTGGTGGCCAAGACAGCCATGGTTCACCCACCTGCTCAACATGGCTCAGGAGTTCCAACACCTCCCTGCAATCCAGACCTTCTGTCTCACCAACGAGGACAAAGTTCTAGAGGTTCTCCTGTTTCTCCCCAGCGATTTTCATGCTGAATTGTTTCCACAATCCAAACGGCTTATGAACTTGCCAAGAAATCCTTACCTTATTCTGTCCAAGCTCACTCTACCAGAGCAGTTGCTTCTTCCGCAGTCTTCATTCAAGGCATCCCTTTGGAAGACATCTGTAATGCTGCCACATGGTCATCTCCAACTACCTTCGTGAAGCACTACTGGATGGATGCCCGGATGAGGCCAACCACTTCCTTTGGGAGAGCCGTCCTTTCCTTCGTGACGACGTGACTCCCCACCTTCCTATGAGTACTGCTTGCAATCTGTGTGGCTTCACAAAGGCCACGAAGGAGAAGAACCAGATACTTACCTGTAAAGGTGGTTCTTCGAGTGGACCTCCATGAAACCACACAGAACCCACCCACCTCCCCTCGACTTGTCATGCCATGTTTGGTACTTACCTGTCACGCTGGTGGTTGTGAGGGCACTGAGGCGTTTGGGTGGGAAGGAGACTAACAAACTTTCCTATTGCTAGGGAAGTCCAACCTCCATGCGTGTGCACCAGGAAACCCATCTCTGTGGCTTCACAAAGGTCCACTCAAAGAACCACCTTTACAGGTAAGTAGCTTGTTCTTTTCAGAGGAATATGCTTTAACTTTTGGAATCTGCATATCAGCATAGTGTTCCCAACTCTACATATATAGGTGTTCTTTGCTCTGTGCATCTTCCTTTATGGCTATTGAAGTGTAAAGGTTCTGTGTTTTATTCCCTTTCTCTTACAGCTGTGAAACAGGATTTAAAGATGGAGATCTCTTCATGTCCTTCAGGAGTATGTTCCAGGATGTGAGAGATGCTGTGGATTGGGTTCATTACAAGGTAATTGGCACTTGGGATTTTTTTGAATAATTTGTTAATTCAAAAGCTATTTCTGATGTTTCTTTTAAGATGAACAATGGCCTGAATAGGCTTGTTAGGTATACAATAATATCCATAGCCTTAAGGTGAACAATGGCCTAAGGTGCTGAAACCTATAAAGTATGAGTCATTAGCTATGGCCTTGGTGGTGAAGACTTTTTGATTTGTCTAGGTGTTGTTGAAAGCACACCCTCATAAGTAGCAGATTAGACTATGTCTGAGACCACCACCTAGGGGGTTTCAATGCTCACATGAATGGCTTCCCTGACTCCTCTCTCAAACCATCCATCTTCTCTGTCTAATATTTGTACATCCTCATCTTTGAATGAGTGCCCTTTGTTCTTCAAATGGAGGTGTACTCCACAGAGGTGGTGGCCTGAGTCTTAACAAACCTATTCAGGCCATTGTTCATCTTAAGAGTCTATCTCAGACCAGGGTGACAAGAGGTCAAAGCTGACTATAACATGGAGGACTCACACTAGCTATATTCAGACTGATGAAGCTGTTTGGATGAGCAGCAAAACGTTTCTGTCTCTTAAGAAAAAGAAGTCCAGTAGCTATGACTCAACTTCCAGACAAATGAATGAACATTGAATGTTAGGAACGTGGCATGAAGATTGAGGGTGGATTGGTGAATGAGATTTCAGATCACTTCTCATCCTTCAGTTTTACTCTAGCATGTTGAGACAGGTGGTAGCAGTTAAGAGTCATAGAAGCAACTGTCATCACTCTTTCTCCGCACTCTAAAGAGCAATTAATGATTTCTGGCTCATCTGCCATGTAAGCATCACTTCTTAGGTTTACCAAATGAACTGTATTACATGTCTTTAGATTATTTTTCTTTCCTTTGGCTAAATTTATCCCAGAAAATGTTAAGTTTCACTTGTTAAATTGCATTTTGTCCCTTATTTGTTTATCAAATGATGAATGTGCCACAGGGTTATATATATATATCTGTTAAGCTTACCCAGAGTCAATCACTTGACATATGAAACACTGCAAAGAGGTTTCTGTATCTAGTGTCATTGGAACATCTTTTAACAACATAGTGACAGCGTGGAAGGTGATACTAATATGAAATCTGAGTAAAATGCCTTCAGATCGTTGCTTCTGCTGGCTCAGAAGATTTCCCCTGTTTGTTTGTTTTTCAGGGATCTCTCAAGGAGAAGACAGTTGAGAAACTGGAAAAGTATGTAGTGAAAGATGTAAGTGCAAAACCTTCTTATGCAACTATGTATATTTATGTGTCTTGATATTCAGAGAGATAACACTGTACCAGATATGATGAATGTTTCAAGGCACTTCTACTGTTTCAGTATTATGAAGATGACATAGCAAAAATTGTTTCTTGCTTCTCTTTTGAAGGAGTTCCTTTGAACTCTGATTACACAGCAATAAACATAAAACAATGCTGGAATATCCCATGCTAAGTAAAAATCTCACTATTGTATTCTATAATGAACTAGTAAAGAGCCCTTACTGCATTTTTCATTTTAAAATTATAATGATTACATCTTATAAAAAGGCTTTTGAAATTTCATTATGAAATAAATCTCTTGTAATAGGGACCTGGTCAAACACCATAATTTACAAGAGATCTTTCTGAAGGTTTGTTGCCATTCACTCTGAATATTGCTTGTTGCATACCTAGTCCCCTCCTGTCTGAACGTAACAGACTAGAAACATCCATGCTCCAAAGACAGCTGTTGTTGATGCTGTTAACTTGAATTAGCTTTGTGGTGTGTCCAGAATCATGATAATCTGTAGTCCATAGTGGAGTCAGGCAAGATTGTAGAAGGCATTTTGATTAGACTGAGATACGCAAACAAGAAAGATTCAGAATGGAATTTCCTGCTATGAAAATTTAATGGCCCCTGGAGGTACGGGTTTCAAAGAGAGCTCAGAAGAAACTAGATACAAGCAACAGAAATACTTATGGGTGATGAGTACGGTAGCTCCAACATTCCTTTTGAGGTTTAAAATACCCATAAAGCACACTTGATAGCATTGTTTATCAAGAATGAATAAATAATATAGGAAGCTAGAAGTGTCAGAGCTGCCTAGATGCCCTAAGTACATCCGATCTCGCCTGATTTCAGAAGCTAAGCAGGGTCGGCCCTGATTAGTACTTGGATGGGAGACCACCAGGGAATACCAGGCACAGTAGGCGCCTGGAGTAGAAACTGGCAAACCACTCCAGTATTCCTGCCAAGAAAACTCCATGGACGTGGAGTCACGAAGGGTCGATCACGACTGTAACGACACAATACACACAACACAACAGAAGTGTCAGACTCCAAATTTTGGTTTGAATTCAGATAGCTGGATGAGAATGAGATCTTATGTAAATACTTCTTATTTTAGGGGAAGCTGCCTTTGCTCTTGAGTCGTATGAATGAGGTGGGAAAGGTGTTTCTTGCCACAAACAGTGATTATAAATACACAGATGTAAGTACTTTTAGAATATAGAAATCAGATGGTTCCTTCATCATAATTTCTTATTGATAATGTTTTTCATGTGTGCTTGTCCTATACAGCAATACCTTGTAAGATGAATGCCCCTTAAGATGAAAAACTCATAAGATGAATGTAATTTCCGGGGATAGGAAAAACTCGTGTAAGAGACTTTACATTTGTCTTATGAGGTACCATTGATCCTTGCTCAGCCTGGGCTGTTTGCAAGGGAACAGCCCAGGCTGGGTGAGGATTAATGGGTCCCTGCTCTGCCCACCAATTTGGTGGGTACAGCAGGGATTCATTGACCTTTGTCCATCCCATCCTGCTTGGAAGGGAAGAGCATGGACCCCATGGATCTTTGTGCAGCCTGGGAGGTTTGCAAGGCAAGCGGCGGCAGCACATCGCCAGTGCTGCTTGCCTTGCAAACCTCCCAGGCTGGGAGAAAATGCATTTTAAAATGTCCCGCCATGAGCGCTTTGGGTGGGGCTGGAGCACTTGTGGTGGGACATTTTAAAATGGATCTTCTCCCAGCACAGGAGGCTTGCAGGGCAAGCAGCGGCGACAGATCACCACTGCTGCTTGCCTTGCAAGGTACCTGGGCTGGGTGAAGATCCATTGTTCCCCGCTCTGCCCAACACTTTGTTGGGCAGAGCAGGGACTTCTCCTCTTCACCCAGGTCTCTGTGCAGAGACACAGGCGAAGAGGAGGTTGCTGCCCCCTCAGTCAAGAGACAGTAGAAGGCTGTTCCCCCTGCAGCTGAGAGACACCAAAATCTGTCGGCTGCAGGGAGGGGAACAGCCTTCTGCTGTCTCTTGATTGAGGAGGGTTTAGACAGCCTTCCCATAGGAATGCATTGAAAACCTATTAATCCCTTCCCTCTGGAACAGATTAATTGGTTTTTAATGTCTTCTCCTCTGAGGTTGGTCCTTGGTCTAGCAGTTCAGAGAGGGATTTCTGCTTCTTCCTATACAGCCTGATATACCATATTTTTGCCCTTTAGGACGCACTTTTCCCACCCTCAAAAGTAAGGGGAAATGTCTGTGCCTTATAGAGTGAATACTGTAGTCCCCGCTACATATAAATCACAGATTTTCATTTAGAGATAAGATTCCTTCATGGAGCCTCTCCCATCTCCTGCTGCATCCGGGATTCCGCAGTTCCAATCACCTGATTTGCAAAGAGGCTTCCTCCAGGGAGCTTCTCCCCACCCATCCCTTTCTGAAGCCAAGATTCCCCAGTCAAAAATCACATTGTTTGCAAAGTGGTATCCATGGAGCCTTGAAGCCTGGATTCAACAGCTCCAATTACCTGGTTTGCAAACCTCCCCTTTTGTAACATGGATTCCACAGCCCCAATTACCTGGTTTGCAAACCTCCCCTTTTGCAGCTTGGATTCCACAGCCCCAATTATCTGGTTTGCAAACCTTCCCTTTTGCAGTTTGGATCCCACAGCTCCAATTACCTGGTTTGCAAACCTCCCTTTTTGCAGCTTGGATTCTATAGCTCCAGTTACCTTGTTTGCAAGCCTCCCCTTCCCCCGCCATAAAACCTTATGCCAGTGATGGCGAATCTTTTAGAGACCGAATGCCCAAACTGCAATTCAAAACCCACTAATTTTTTTGCAAAGTGCCAATACAGTAATTTAACCTCTATACAAGTGGCTATAAAGGGGTGATGTTGGGTGCCCACAGAAAGGGTTCCGAGTGCCACCTTTGGCACCCGTGCCATAGGTTTGCCATCACTCCCTTAGGCTAAACATTTTTCTTGTTTTTCTCCTCTAAGAATTATGTGTGTCTTATGGCCCAGTATGTCTTATAGGGCAAAAAACATGGTAAATGTTTCTTGGATTGTGTGCTTACTCTTTTGTTGTTGTTGAGTTTTAAATGCATATTTCTAAAATTACCTATTTTGTGAGTGGAAATACTTGATTAAGAATATCTTGGTAACCAGGTTAGTTTCTGCTAGCACATCAGGCAAAAACAAAACAAAATAAACAATAAAAAGACAAAAATGATGTGGCATCTTAAAGACTAACTGCTATATTTAGTGTGAGCTTTGGTGGACAAGTCCTCATCTTCAGGCTTCTAAATAAGTGGACTTTTCCTTGAACGCTTGGCCCATTATTTAAAAGGCTCCTTTATTGATTTGTATAATTCAAGTCAAACATGCTTTTAGCCGAAATACTGGTTCAATAGAGATCCTATAAATGACATAATTATATTTAAGGTACATTCTGAATACACTTTTACAGCTATTAAGTCTGTTAAAGAGTTTAATATTTGAAATTTACTATAAATGGTTTAGCTTGATTGATGTAGAGATATATCTTCAGATAAATTCTAAATATTTTTGTTCTGTTCTTAATCTGTATTTCAGAAAATTATGACATACTTGTTTGATTTTCCACATGGGCCAAAGGTGGGTTATGCTTTAGTGCTACATGTTATATTTTATCCCTTCTAGAAAAAGTGGAAAATTGGAATCAGTTGTAGATCATGGGACTGAAAAAGCTAAGTATTATACTTAAATTTGGCATTGAGAATTTCACAAGTATCAAGTTCCCATTATATCAACTGCATTAGTTACTGTTTTTGCAGAACAGGTGGAAATGATTAAAATATTCTCCATATTGCAATTCAAGAAGTCAGTAGTGATAAGAAATGGAAACCACTATCTAATTGTAATCTAATCAGAGGTATTCATTGCCTTTAATAATAAACTGTTTGCCATCTTGCACTTATGTAACATGAGCAACTCAAATGGACTTTTGAGCTTAGATAAGCGGAATTGCATTTATCTACATTACTGTGTATGTAGTCAACAGTACTGCCATAGTATTTTTGCATCGCTTTAGATGAATGGATGAGGGAAATTTAGCTGTTGTTTTATGCACCTGACAAACTATTTGAAAATTAGAAAAAATAGTCTTTGAAGTAAAAGGAATCTGAGCTGCACATGTAAGTTATGAAAAGTCCCATGCCTAGTTTAATGATTAGCAAATGCCTGGGTAGAGAAACCATTTCTTGCCTTTGAAAGTGTCCAACTGCAACATGCCAGATATAGATTTGATTGTTGATACTTGTATCTCCTGAAGCAAAGGTTCATTGACAAATTGCTATCCTAAATATAATAAACATAATTATCCAGATGATGTCTTCCTATATTAATTGACAGGTTTGTAATTTGACATCCTCCTTTCCTGTACTAGCTATGCTATCAGGTTACATATAGAGTCTAGTCGCAAGTTTCTACTGCATCTAAATTTTACCAGTATCAATATGGATAATGTTTATTGATCTTTAAAAGAGGTATCCTTTTATTTTACTTCTTTTATTTTTGAAGCCTAGCAGCTCTCATCGGCCATGGCAATCATACTTTGATCTCATCCTTGTGGATGCACGCAAACCTCTTTTCTTTGGAGAAGGCACAGTGTTGAGACAGGTGGATACGGTGAGTCATGTAAAGAATGTATGTTTAGATTTTCCTGAAGGAGAACATGGCACATTCTGTTTCCGTCGTTAGAAAATGATATCCTTATAGTAAATTCTGTCCTTTGTAAATTAATTGACTACATAGTCTTAAATGTGGTTTGTAGCAATTCAGTGTGACCCAATTGACACAGAAGGAAAATAAAAGAAGGAATTGCGACTTTCTAATGAAATTACAGCATATTTTCCAAGTATGATACTTCAAGAGGTATCTATCATTTACTCATTGACAGTAAACTAAATACAGCATCCATATTTCAGTTATAGGGAGCCTAGAAAAGCTGCAATTAATTCAGATCAGATTTGCAATGCTGCAGCTAAATTTGCCATGCTGCAGTGAGCCTATTTTAAGAAGTGTGTCACATGCACCCATAAGATCCCACTCACTTATATCCACCACTATGCCTAGTTTTTACCCCGTACTGGATGGTATTACTCGCTAACCTTCTTTGATTATTTGGAGATGCAGAGTGAGAAGCACTGAAGCTGTCTCTGGGGTCTACAAATGTATTCTCCAGCACTGAACTACTGGTCTGAGAAACTGGCATCAAAAATCATCAGAATAAAGGGACAGATACTCCATGTCAAGATCATTAGAGCAAATGCAGTTGGCAGTGAGATCACTGGCATAGAGACAAAGGGATCTGCCATCAAAGTTACAAATTGAGCAAGGACAAAGACACTCAACCAGAAGTGTACTTTTATTTGAAGGACATAGGGCACTCATTCAAATATGAGGTTGTACACAAATTAGACAGAGAAGATAGGTGGTTCAAGAGAGGGGTCGGGGAAGCCATTCATGTTGCCATTGAAAACCTCTCTCTCAACAGAGGTGGGGGACTCAGGCACAGTCTGTCCGCCACTTATCATGCTGCCCTTTCATAAATCTCCCCCGAAATCAGAAGCACTTCACACCTGCACCAGGAAGGCCACAGCTAATAACCCATACTTAATGGGTGTTGGGAAGGGTTGCATGGGTGTGACTTTATCACCCACCCCAGGCCGTTGTACATCTAATGAGCCTATCCAGGCCATTGTCCACCTAATGAGCCTGTTCAGACCAGGGTGATGTGAAGTCAAGATGAACTATAAATAGGAGGTCTCAGATTGATGAAGCTCCTTGGATGAGTAACCAAACATTAACATTTTGATCTCTCAAGAAAAGAAGTCCAGTTGCCATGACTCAACTTCCAGATACATAAACAGAATACACTCTATTTCTCTTTTGTACCTGATGATCCAGTTTGGGGAATGGATTTGTTTGTATTGTATCTTTCTGATGACCATCCATGTAGCATGACAGATATCTGAATAGCCAACAGTCTAAGCAGACAATTATCTCAAGACCACAAGTGGGAAGTAGCCTCAAGTATGTTCAGCAAATTTTGCAAGAGTGTTAGAAATACTGCTTCTGGGTGGGATAGGAAGAGGACTCACTAAGAGATGCTTTCATGGTCTGTTAGTTATAGATACTCCTGCATCTCTTCCCACTCTACTACACAGAGTAATAGTGAAACTTCATTATAAGAAATTATGTGCAGTCTTAATAGCTGCATTGTGGTTATGAAAGAAATGTAGACCATATCAGGATCATGTAAGTTGCATAATGAACCTTATAAGATGGGATGTGAATAATAGTTTCTAGTCAGTTGCCCCCTTCAAATGTGTTAGGGCCCCCTGTGATAAGGTTTTGGTCTGATGCCCTGCATTAGTGCATTCTTTCCCCCACATATGAAGAGGCCTCAGATTTAACAAAAACACCTTTATTTAATGATATTTAATGATGGGGGTGGGGGTTCTTCCATCACCACCTCAAAAGGGTCTGCATATTATGCCAAAGGGCCACACTTATTTGCAATGTCAATGTTTGAGGTGGCTGAAACATCTTGCTCATATGCATGGCCCCACCAAATCTCTCCTGGTCATAACAAGGGTGAATGTGGGGATGCTTGCAGGTGCAGAGACTTCTACAATATGGATGGCGAACCCACTCAGCTTCCATCACTCGTTGCTTTGGGTTGATTCCCCATATCTCCTTCCCTGGACTCATTGTTTACTTTCTGGGTTCTGTCTCTTTCCATTTCTCTCAGGTCCTCTCCTTTATTTTTCTCTCTCTAACTTTTTCTGTTCTCTCTTTTCTTTCTCTCACCAATATGATGGCTTGGAAGGAGTTTTTCTATTTCACATTCTGCCTTCAATTTTCTTCAAGTTGACCTATTCTTTCAAATATGTGTCTTCTAACTTGACTTGTTAATACTTGTGTCCTTCTCTTTCTCCAGTTCTCCTTTCCTGTTTATTTCCTCGTTTTACATCTTCCTTCTTTCCCACTGTTTCTGTTACTTCACACATTTCTCTTTCTCAGGTTTTTTCTAATTCCTTCTCCTTCCCTCCTATTGGCTTTCCCTTTTCTGTAACATTTTTTCGTTTATTTACTGATTCCCTAATAAGGTTCCTCTTTCTAGTCTTTCGTCTCCTTCTGGGCTTGTGATGAACCAGGGCTTTCACACTCTGGCCACACTTTAAAATGTGTTGTAACCTTGTGTATCTTTGCTGCCACCATCTACTAATACCTTAAGTTCTTATTCTTATGAATAAACAGGAACTGACACATGTGTTAACTTTTCAAAGTAACATTGTGGTTTATTTTCTTTACAAAATACATGAATCATTAGTGTGCATTATTGAATTGAGGTTTGCATTGTTCTATAACAGTTATACATTCATGTTCTTATGTAGTTGTTACTTAAACAGTTCCCTAACCATACCTTATCCAGTCCCTAACTACCCCTCTCTGTCTGACAGTTTAACAGTCATCTCCTTATATATGGCACAACCCCGCCCACAAACTCAGAGATTGGCCACACATCCTGAATATTCATGACCTCATTTTTAAGGTTCCATCACAGGGCTTAGGGTCTGAGGTGGAGAGTCTACTTCCCAGTCATACATCTCCATATCAATTGTCAAGCTCACCATTTTGCATCCTTTAGTGATGAGGGAAGAGGAGGCTGTGTCACCTGAGGGAAAGCTTTCAGTCTTGCCACCTTTTTCATGCAGCCCAGGGTGCCAGATTGCCCCTGTTGAGAATGACTGATCTACAGCCTTTCTCAAAGGAATCCTATTAGGAGACATTTTTAAAGCAGCAACTTGGTTTCAATCCTCAACGTTCATCAAACACTACAATATAGGTTGGATACCAGGAGACAACTTGATGCTGAATTTGGAAGAGCAGTTCTTTCATTAATGTTGGTGTGATGTCCCACCAGCTGGAAAGTGAACTTTTCAGTCACCCACATGCATGATTCACAGATACCATGAAGTAGTTATTAACTTTTAACTGTGGTTCTTTGAGTAGTTACCTGTATATTTATACTTCCCAAACATCCTTCCCTCAGTATGCCATGCAGTTTTTTTTTAACCAGCGGTAGACGGGGGAACTGAGGGATATCCATTAGGTACAGGACCATGCATATTTCAGGGGTCTAGTCCAATGGGTTTTCCTTGGGTTCTGAAATGTTCTGAGACTTGCGAAGGCACTGAAACAACCCTCATGTGTGAATTCACAGATGGCTACTTGAAAAATCTCCACTTTTACCATTAATAACTTAGTTATGTGCCATTAAGTCAGAACCAAATTTCAGGGTAAGTGAGATAACATTTCCACTCCCACAGTGAGTTTCCATGGCCAAGTGCTAATTCCAGCCCTGGTTTCCAGAGTTGTAATTTGTCACTTGATCTCACTATACCACACTGGTTATTACCTATACTGTAGCATTTAGAAAACCAAATTTCCATGCATAACATCTACTAAAGGTTACATAAAGAGGTTCTAGGGAACATACATGCATAAATAGTTTAAATGCAGTTATATGGCACAGAACAGGGACAGCAGTAGGCTGTCTATGATACAAAGATGTACCATACAGGCAAAATATGTACCTTTATACTGATGCTAGGGTGTCATTTGATGCTCTAGGCATCTATGTCATCCTGCCTGTAAACAGTTTGGATCATTAAAGAGGGGTATTAAACAAAATAAGGTGAGCAAAGCCTTGTTTTGGGTGGAGTTAAACAGCAGTCATGTAACAAGCTGTTTTTCTATTGGTTTTTCATCTCTTGAATAAAAATAGTGATACAAATTGAAGATATAACCAGAAGATTCTTACTGATTAATAAAAGTGAATTTTGTTTTTTCTTTCAGGTAACTGGTAAACTGAAGATTGGCACCTACACTGGCCCTTTGCAGCATGGCATTGTCTATTCTGGAGGTAAAGTAGGATAGCTGATTCTTTTATGAGGTGGAACTGACATTTTAGCTTTTCATAAGCTTTCCTCCAATCATCTGTCACTTCACTCATTTCCCAGATTTCAAGAAAACAATGGACAGCGGCTCTGAGAGGTTTTCAGCCAGACAAAAAAATCTCATATGATCACTGGTCTGTGGAGCTCCCTGCCAGAAGAAGTGGTGACAGCTGTCAATCTTGACAGCTTTATGAAAGGATTAGACAAGTTCATGGAGAACAAGGGTATCAATGGCTATCATTATGGATGTCTAAGGACAACCTCCAGGTTGGGGAGATAGGCAGGATATCTCTCAATGCCATTTGCAGGGAATCTTAAGCAGGTGAAGACATCTGCTTGGGAATACCCTGAAGCAAATGGTGAGCTGCTGTGTGAGAGAGAATGCTGGACTGGATGGGCTGTGGCCTGTTCCAGCAAGGTCTTTCTTATGTTCTTATGAGTGCAAAGTTCACATGCCATACATAGGCTTCAGACACAGAAGCCCGGAAAATTATCTGCAGCAGGGCTTGAGCAATAAACTGCTGGGAGTGAGGATTACCCACAAGCCATATTCTTTCACCTTGAAATAAGAGCATAATATAAGTGCAGTTTTGCAGCTTCTGTATCGCAGTAGTTTCTGTTGAGAAACACATTTTCTGCTTCACAGTTATTGGCTTTTCTTCTCTTAGGTTCCTCTGATACTATCTGTGATCTTCTGGGAGCCAAGGGTAAAGACATCTTATACATAGGTGACCACATCTTTGGAGACATCTTGAAGTCTAAGAAACGTCAGGGTTGGAGAACCTTCTTAGTGATTCCAGAGCTGGCACAAGAGTTGCATGTTTGGACAGATAAAAGTTGTAAGTAATAAGCTATCCAGTTTGAAACCATGCCACTCTTAACTGATGTGGTTTAGTTTAATGTAAGTAGTTAGGAAGGTGCTTCCATTTTTTTACCAGCACTTATTTGCATTGTTTCTGTGTGTCAGAGGGAAGGGAGAAAAAGTACATTTCCAGAATGTTGTGTGATATAATGCCCATGTCATCTGATATTTATTCTCCTTTGGACTGGTAAGATTTGCTTATTTTGGCAGTTATATCACTAGTATTGCAGACATTTATCTTTTGTTTATTTTTAAAAAATACATTATATTTAAATTTCTGTTAAAATTCATCAGATTTATTTATTTAGTTATCAATTTGATTTGATTTGTATGCCACCCATCTGGCTATGAAGGGCACTGTGGGAAGTTAAGAACAAAACATATAAACAATCAGCAACATTAAGATAAAATGCACATCAAAATATCAAAACAAAAATGTACTATTATAAATTAAAGGCATTATAATTTTAAAAATGCAACATAGTAACAGTAACAACAACTAGTAGAATAAAAAAGTACCATAAAGGCAGTTGGGCTATTAATTTTAAGGACTGCAGAAACATAATCATAGTACCAAGTTAGCAATTGGAGTTCCCAACCAGGAGGCTCAGTGTACCACTGAAACATTTATAAAAGGCTGTTTTTGATTCTGGGACAGAAGATTTTGGGTTTTAAGACATTTGAGCACTCCCAGCATTCCAAACTAGAAATAACAGGCTTTCACTCCAATTTCTGTTCACTTGAGTTTTAAATTTTTCTGTGACTAAGTATGTATACTGAGGACTACAGAACCATGTTGTAAATTAAGAGAAGTTAAAATTGCCATCCCAGGGCTTTCTTGCTAAATTGGTGAGAAAGAGGCAATCTTCTAGATAGCATTTATTTAGCTAATTAATTTCACCTTGATGATATTCTTTGTTTCTTCTGGTATTTAGGTCTTTTTGAAGAACTTCAAAGTCTAGACATATTCTTGGCTGAGCTGTACAAGTAAGTAACCCACAAGATATTCACCTAATAAGGAATGCCACTTACAAGTTGTTCATGGCTAGTGGCTACAATTAACAATGGAACTCTGACATAAAAATAAGATAACATGTGCCCACATTACTGTTATTCTACACACCCAGCCTTTCCAAATTGATATTTATTCTACTAAGCCTACCACTTTAGTGTCTTCTGCTAAAAATAGTTTTAATCCTTCAACAGACATTTGGACAGCAGCAGCAATGAGCGTCCTGACATCAGTTCCATCCAACGGCGTATTAAGGTAATAATGAATGGCATGCATATTTGCTATGAAATGTCTTTGATTTGATTTTTAGCTGCTTACTGTGGGTCCCTTTCCAGTTCTTCAGGCTTTGGCAAGAAGCACTGAATAACTTCCTTGGAGGGAACTCCTGTTGCATAAGAAAACTAATAGAAATGCACTGAAAAAGAAATGGAAAGAGATAATAAATAGAGAAAAGGAAGAGGCATTGAGATAGGGTGTTATCTCTGTAGAAGATGTATGCTGATTTGGTGGCAGATGTCTGGACGAAATGTTCTGGAGGGACAGGAGTGTGGCACAAGGAATCATAGAATCATGGAGTTGGAAAAGACCTCAAGGGCCATCCAGTCCAATCCTCTGCCATGCAGGAACCCCCATCACAGTATTTCCGACAGATGGCCATCCAGCCTCTGCTTAAAAACCTCCAAAGAAGGAGATTCCACCACCCTCCGTGGCAACATATTCCACTGCCGAACAGCTCTAACCATCATGAAGTTCTTTCTAATGTTCAAATGGAATTTCTTTTCCTGTAGTTTGAAACCATTGCCCCGAGTCCTAGTCTTGGAAGCCATGGAAAACAAACCTATCCCCTCTTCAATATGACATCCTTTCAAATATTAAATATGGCTACCATACCCCTCTCCACCTTCTTTTTGTAAGGCTAAACATTCCTATCTCCTTAAGCCACTCCTTTTAAGACATTTCTTCCAGACCTTAAACCATCCTGGTTGACCTCCTCTGGACCTGTTTGAAGTTGTCAACATCATTTTTAAATTGAGGCACACAGAAGTGGACACTGTACTCCAGGTAGGGTCTGACCAGGGCAGAATAGAATAGTACTGTCTCTTCCCTTGATCCACATACTATGCTTCTGTTGATGCAACCAGGAATCACATTGGCTTTCTTGGCTGCCATGTCACACTGCTGACATATGTTCAATTTGTGGTCCACCCAGACTCCCACATGTCTTTCACTGTTCTCCAGCAAGGTGTCTCCCATCCTGTATCTGTGTGATTCATTTTTTGTGCCTAGGAGTAGGACTCTACATTTCTCTCTGTTGAAACTCCTTCTGTTAGCTTTGGCCTGGCACTTTAATATGTCAAGGTCGTTTTGGATTTTTATCCTATCATCTAGGACAGTGTTGGCGAACCTTTTAGAGACCAAGTGCCCAATCTGTGATTCAAAACCACTTTTTTTTTTTTTTACAAAATGCCAATACAACGATTGAAGGGGCGATGTTGGGTGCCCACAGAAAGGGCTCCAAGTGCCACCTTTGGCATCTGTGATACTCTAGAGCCAACACTGCTCTAGAGCAGTGTTCCCCAACCCCCGGGCCGCGGACCGGGGCCGGTCCGTGGATCAATCGGCACCGGGCCGCCCGAGGAAACCAGGGGAAGCCTCGCCGCCGCGGGGAAAGTGACCCCGCTCCCGCCAAGGGAGGGAGGGAAGGAGGGGGTGGGGCTTCCAAAGCCGGAAAGGGAACCTCTTTGCGCCGTTAAGGTTTCCTCGGGGAAGAAGGAACGCCCGGAAGCTGGCCGGGTTTCCGTTTCCGGCCTCAAGCTTCCCCCAAAGGTCCCCCCAAAGGAGGGTCGTGGAGGATCTCCCGTGTGGGTGAGCGCCATTTCCACTGTGTGTGTTTTCTCCCCCTCACACACACACACACCCTGAGCGCGCGTTTGGTTTCTCTGAGGTGTTTTTGTCCCCCCACCACTCTCCGGCCTCATGTCAAGGAAGGGCGAAGGGTCCCAAGACCTCACGGCGGCTCGGTAGCTTTAAAAAAAGGTCAGGCGACAGCGTGGATGGGGAGCTCCCCCCCGCCAAGAGCGGCTCCTGTCTTCCAAAGTGGTTGCGAATAAACTCTGGAATTGGAATGATCTTGCGTTTATATGCATCCAAACCTAGCCATTCGAAAGCATGTGAAATGCAAGTCAAATAAAGAGACGCCCCCGGGGAAAAAATGCGAGGAAGTAAAAACAGTGTTTCCTTGCAGCGATGCCAAGGACTCGCACAACACTGGCTCTTTGGCTTGAGTACGGAGATGAGCACTGCCCCCTAGAGTGGGAAACGACTAGCACGCATGTGCGTCAGCGGCCGGGGGGCATTTTAATTAAATTAAAATTATTAAATCAAAACAAGCGGGCCAGGGAAAAATTATCAAACATTTACCGGTCCACGGTGATAAAAAGGTGGGGAGCACTGATCTAGAGTATTAGCCACCCCTCCCAATTTGGTATCATCTGCAGATTTAATCAGGCTACTCTCTATTCCTTCATCCAAGTCATTAATAAATATATTGAATAGCACCAGACCCAGAACAAAACCCTGGGGCACCCCACTAGTCACCTCTCTCCATGCTGAAGAGAGGCCATTTATGATCACCCTTTGGGTGCGATCAGTGAACCAATTACAAATCCACCTAACAGTAGCAATATTTGTCCCACATTCTACTAACTTCTTTGTAAGTATATCATGGGAAACCTTATCAAAGGCCTTACTGAGGAGGGAGGCTGATGGAATCTTCTTAAGTCAAGAAAATAAAAAGCATAGGAAACACATTGAAATCTGGTAACACTGAGTGGGAAATCTGTGGGGGATGGGTTGTCATATTTTCTGTTCAAGAACTTCTCCCACATAATTGAACTTTATCCCTCCAGTTAATTCAGGCGAGGGCATGCTTTTACTCTCAGCACGATTTAAAAATCTCACTGCTGAGGGATCAGTCCAGATCCATAGCATTAAGGAAGGAGACTGAGAAAAAAGAGAATCAGATAAAAATTAGCTTTATGAAATACCAGCATGTGGTTGTTCTGAAGGGAATGTAGCAATTACCGGGGGGAGAGGGGGAGATTATCTACCAGACTTCAATCTTTAGCCTCTGAAGCTTCTTTTTGTTTCTAAAAAAAAAATTTATTTATTTATTTATTTATTTATTTATTTATTTATTTATTTATTTATTTATACAATTTATATGCCGCCCACTACTCAAAGGTCTCTGGGCGGCTTACAATAGAAATGAACAACTACAACAAAGCATTTAAATGTCAATTAAAACAATAAAAATATTTAAATACAAAACACTAAAATTGCCATCAGGACCCACGATTTATGTTATGTCAGTTAAAAAACTTATGAAACAGAAAGATTTTTACCTGGCGCCGAAACATCATCAGCATTTGCGCCAGGCGGATCTCAGACGGGAGGGCGTTCCATAGCCTGAGGGCAGCTGCTGAAAAGACCCTATTCCTACAAGCCATCCCTTTCACCTTCTTAAGGGATGGCTCTTTCAGAAGGTCCCCCTGGCTAGATCTTAATTGCTGTGTAGGTTCATATGGAAGGAGGCTGTCCTTCAGGTATCTAGGTCCTAAGCCATGTGTCAAAACAAGCACTTTGAATTGTGTTTGGTCAGCAACTGGTAACCAATGTAGGTCATATGGAATCGGTGTGATATGGTCCCTGGCGGCCCCTCCACTAACCAGCCGCGCCGCATGATTCTGAACCAGTTGCAGTCGCCGGACCATCTTCAAAGGCTGCCCCACGTAAAGCGCGTTACAGTAATCAATACGGGATCTTACCAGTAACTGTCACGAGGCTCCGCTTGTCCGAGTAGGGGCGTAGCTGATATATTTTCCGCTGCTGAATAAAGGCACCCCTGGCCACTGAGTCCACCTGGGCTTCCAGAGTTAGACCGGGATTCGGGAGCACCCCTCAAGCTGAGGACCCTGTCTCTTAGGGGGAGTGCAACCCCGTCCAGAACAAGGAAATGGCGCTCTAGCCTGTCTGGCAGAGCACCCACTAACAGCACTTCCGTCTTGTCTGGATTGAGCTTGAATTTATTAACCCTCATCCAGTCCATTATCTGGCCCAGACACTAGTTCAGCACAGAAACCGCCTCACGTAGATTGGTGGAGAACGAGAGGTAGAGCTGAGCATCATCAGCATATTGCTGACTTCTCAGCCCATGACCTCTCCCAGTGGTTCCATGTAGATGTTAAACAGCATGGGGGACAGTATTGAGCTCTGCGGAACCGCATGACGTAAATGCCATGGGGCAGAGCCACTGTCCCCCAGCACCACCACCTGGACACGGTCAGCCAGGAAGGAGAGGAACCACCGCAAATTGGTGCATCCAACTCCCAACCTGGAAGGACACAATGGTCTATGGGTGAAAGTAGCATGTGTCTTTCTGTCACATGAAGTTGGATGCAGATACTTTTTGTAAAAAGATTAAGCGGATACATAGATTTGAAAAAGAAGAGAGCTCATAACATCAGCACATAGGCTTTAGATTAGAGAGTAGACTGGCTGTCAGCTGATGGCACAAAAAATGGAGAGTCAAGGGTAGTTTGTAATGTGGCACTGGACCCACCAGAGATGTCCATCGGGGGGGGGATCTATTATATTTAACTTTTCCCTCCTTGCAGCTCTAGGATGGTATAAACTATAACTGGTAAAATACCCAGATGTGTAGTTTGCATCTGGAAGTCCCAAGGTAGCAGAGAGCTCAAAGTAGTCTAGAGAGCTGAAATCCTGACATTGATTTAAACTAGTCAGACACGATAGTAGGAGAGGAAACTCTGGCTTCCATGACTGGGGAATAGCAAAGCAGGGTAGCAGTAGTGGTGCGGAAATTTGCTTCATCTTCCATTTTTGGAGAAGCACATATGTCTCTTGGATACAGTGATGAATATCCTGTGCCTTGCTTTGTCTTCTTTCAGGACCACACCACATAAGCAGAGATACTATGAGTCCAAAATCTCTACCAGCATTTTATTACATATTTCAGGCATCAGTAGACTCTAAAACTTATAACTTTATGTGCTTAATTTTATTTGAAAACTTTGCTGAAGAGCATAAAGAAAGAGTGTTGTTTGCGTCCACTTGTAATGATTTCCTTCTAAGCATGTAGAATTGCCCCTTTACTGAAAGGAATGACGGATCCTAGACAAATCTCTGTTGCCTAGTTGTTTATTGCCAGTAAGTCATCCCCTGCCATTTCGCGATTCATATACTGTGGTCCCAGTATACTGTGGGGCCGCAGTATATGAAGGCAAGCCCCCCTGGGACAAACTATGTGGGGCTGTATGGGACCTCCTGCACATACTCCAGGCCTGGCGCTGCCCTGAAAGGGCCTCGGACAGGCTTTGCAGGCCTGTTGGAGGCCCCCAAAGTGGTTTCTGGCGAACCGGTAGTCACTTCCGAAAAAATGCAAGTGCTTTCCTGATCGCTCAAAACCACTTCTGGAGCCCCCAACAGTCTTCCCGGGCCTGTTGGAAGCCCCTGAAATGATTTCCAGAGAACTTCAAGTGACTTCCAAAAACCAGAAGTGCCTTCCAGATCTCCCAAAATCACTTCTGGAGCCTCAGACAGGCTTCCGGGGCCTGTTGGAGGACCCGGAAATAGTTTCCAGAGAACCAGAAGTGCCTCCTGGATCTCCCAAAAATCACTTCTGGAGCCTCCGACAGTTTTCCCAGGCCTGTTGGAGGTCCCAGAAATGGTGTCCAGAGAACCAGAAGTGACTTCCAAAAACTAAAAGTGCCTTCCGGATTACCCAAAACAATTTCTGGGGCCTCCGACAGGCCCAGGAAGCCCGTCAGAGGCCTGTTCAGGGCAGCACTAGTACTAAGTGAAGTGTAGGAGGCCCCAGACAGGGCCCCCCAGTCCAGATCCGACCCAGCATCTGCATATCGCGGATTTTCCTTTATTGCAAGTCGGGTCGGGTCCCTAACCCATGTGACAAATGGGGGATTACTGTATAACAAAGAATTATTGTTCATATTGATTGCTTCTAACTTGCTGTCTGATTTTAGAAAGTGACTCATGACATGGATATGTGCTATGGGATGATGGGAAGCCTGTTCCGAAGTGGCTCCCGACAAACTCTCTTTGCCAGTCAAGTGATGCGTTATGCAGACCTCTACGCAGCATCATTCATCAACCTCCTGTATTATCCCTTCAGTTACCTTTTCAGAGCTGCCCATGTACTGGTGAGTTGAAATTAGTCAAACTATATTCTTAATAAACATTTATGCGTGCCCTTTCGGAATCTCCAGGGAGCAGAGTAAAGAGCTCCTCAGTCAGAAGAGGTATATATTTGAATGTGATGGGTAGATGCACAAGCAGGCTATCTTGTGAATTTGAAAATAAGAATCAACAAGTGCCTGCAAAAGAGCTGTTGACTAGTGAAACAAGAAGCCCTCTTTCCTGATGTGGTCTCCCTTTCTCAATACCGACAGATGAGGGTGGCTTGGGTTAGTTCCAAATATTCATTTCAGGATCTTCTAATTCTTAATGTAGAAAATACTGGGCCTTTTTTGTAATGGAATCCGGTGCTCCACAGTTTGTCTTGTTAATTTTTAATTGATACTGTCTTTTGTCAAGCCTCAGCTGTACTCATATTCACTTATTTGAGCTGACTCTGATGCAGTTTCAGGGTGGATTTAATTTCAATCACCATTTCAATCATGTTTTAAATTTTTAAATTAAATTATGCTTCAAATGGTGATGGAAATCAATGGGATTTTTTAAAAAAATCATTTATTTAAATCCACTTTTTGCCTTTCTGCCTTCTGAGCATTGAGTTTGCCAAAGCACACAAGATAGTGCAGTCCATGCCCTTAGGAGGGTCCACCGCTGCCCTCTGATTGGCCTGTAGCATTTGGCAGCTGCAAACCTGAGAGGAGAGATGTGTTTCTTCAAGGGTTTTAAGGTTACTGGAATGATCCCAGCGCTATTGTTGTAACACATGTACCTTGAGGTGTCACAAGTAACTTGTGTCAGAGTTTGATGGAGGAGAGAAAATGTGGTTTCCAGGAACCTTAGCTGCTTCAAAACACTGCCTCTGCTATTCCCCACCCCCAGCCCCGTTTCTGTATTCTCTCTTTTTCTTGGTGCATGTTTTTCTATAAGCAGTTACATTGCAGTCCTGCACACGTCTGTTTCAAAATAAGCTCCACAAAGTTTAGTGGGACTACTGCAGACTTAAATGTTGTCAATGGACAGCCTGTTCTGCCCTTTCCATAGAATAAGCCTCTTTTGAAAACTGGCAGGGCTCAGGGACTGAAAATGCCAGTGACTTTATTTATTTATTTATTTATTTATTTATTTATTTATTTATTTAATACCCCACCCATCTTCCCAAAAGGGAACTCTGGGCGGCTTACAATAAAAAAGACAGGTAATAAACAAGCACTGAACAAGAGAAAAAATGAGATGTTTGCAAATCTCAAAATTTACTGAAACATCCTCTGGCCAGAATCCTATGGGTGTCTGCCTAAGGTTTGCTTAACATTTCAGTTAATTGTAGCTGATTGACAGGATGATGGGACACATCTTGGTCATGTGCCCGAGCTGTATTCTGGCACCTTGTCAATTAGGTTTCAAGAAGTTACATAAACTTTACATGAACACCAGTAGGTTGATTTAATAGCATGGATATTTTTTTTCTATCAGACAGTTTTATTTTTATTTTCCATCCTATTAACTGTTCTTTCCACCTTTATACTAAAAATAGCACTTTTAAGGAAGCTAACAGCTTCACTAAAAATGAAGCAATAAAGCTGTTAAAATTGATTAAAATCTGTTTAAATGGCCATTTGAAGAGATGTGTCTTCACACTTTTTTCTAAAAGAAGCAAATGGGAACAATATTATTTCAATACCCTGCACCACTTAGCAGCGTAGTTGCTGCATTTTGTTCCAGCTGAAACTCCATAGAAACAACATTGTAGTAATCAAAACACAATGTAAAAAGTGTTTAGAGCTACCAGCTGCCTCCTTGGTGTTAGATAACAAGGAGTGTAGAGCTGGGTATCTTCAGCAAATTTTGAACACCTCATTCCAAAACTTCAGATAAGCTCTCTTAGCTGCTTCATATGTTAAGGAGTATGAAGACATATTAGAAACCAGTGGGCCCGCCATACACCATAAACTGTTGAACAGTGATCCACACAGCACCAAGCTCTTGTAATAAGCTGACAGAAAATACATTACAGTGCCCCACATGCTCAGCCCAGCCTGCAAGTCCAGAGGGATGACATTAATAATATTGGAAGCCTGATGAAAATGGGGCCTTCTTTTTCTATCATGGGTGTTCAAAGGGGACCAGAAAATCAGTGTCATTCAGGTGTATCTGAAGTTGCGGTACGATCACCCTAGAAATGCCATTGCCCTGTTATCCAACAAATGTTTCCAGATACAGCTTTTTTAAGCACCATTGCTTGCTTCATTTGCTGATTTTCATGGTGACTGTATGTGTTATTGTCCTGTAGTCATAAGCTCCCCTTACCATCTTCCATCTGGTTTCTTACTGTGGAAGATCTTTATGGAGAGAAGATGGATTAGCTGTGCAGTGCCATCTGAATGTACAAGGCATCCTCTTTCTGAATTATTCCTGCCAAGTTTTTCTTAAATGTTGCCCATTGGCTTTATTTTGCCTCTTTTACTTTAGGTTGTTTCAGTGGTTTCTAGTTTGTCTTCCTAGTTCACAAGCCATCTTTGGGCCCTTTTTAGACATGAAAAGCAGCATATATATATATTTTTAAAAAGTAATATACCACATAATAAAAAGGCAGGCACTTATTTGTTAGCAGCTGAGGGCACTGCAGACAAAGTCAAAAGCACCTTCCCCAGATCTCTAATGATAAGGGCATTTTACTTTGTCTCCATGCAGATGCCACATGAGTCAACAGTGGAGCACACCCACGTGGATATCAATGAGACTGAGTCACCCATGGCCACCCGCAATCGCACTTCTGGGGACTTCAAAGATTCTGACAAACGACACCAGCTGACCCGATCTGTTAGTGAGATTAAACCACCCAACCTCTTCCCTCAAACTCCCCAAGAGATCACACATTGCCATGATGAGGATGATGATGAAGAGGAGGAGGAGGAGGAAGAAGAGGAGGAGGAATAGAAATAATAGAAATGTGAATGCCTCCTTCCATAAGTGTGGCTGTAGCAGCAATTGGCAGGAAGAGATATGCATCTCAGAGTCCTAGTTGGTGACACTCTAGTGGGTGGGGGGATAACAAAATTAACACTAATCAGAAGTATTTTGTTCTTAGCAAGCTTATTCTTTGCAGACTTATTCCAAATCTAAAGGATTTTGCACTGGATGAGGTAAGACCAGAAACAGATGCCTAACTCTATTGCTCCACCTGTGCCCCCCTCCCAGGAGGAAAGGGCACCTTTGTGCTATTTGTTCCTCTTACTGGTGCATTTCATCAAACCTGCCTCCCAAGGATGGTTTGGAATTGGTGCAGTGAGACTGTCATAGGTCTAGCAGTAATCACAGTAGTCCAATACCACTTCATTACAGCTAATACTTTTTGACCCCTTTGAGAGCAAAGATGTATCCTTATATCCTAGTACTTAATACTGTATGCATGGAAATAATCATTACTGCCAATGCTGAGCGTACCCTGTCAAGCACAAGTTTGCTTTCTCAAATGGTTTAATTCTCAGATCTAATTCTAGTGCAGTTTGGCTTGTGCTCTTTCTGTATTTGATGATTTAAGAGAGGTTATCATACCATCTGGTCTTGGGTTACGATAACTCATTCCAAAGCTTTTATCAACTCTGTTCTTGGCATGTGGTGCATGTGTTTTAGGACCTTCTAAAGCAGTTCCTTATGCCGTGTGCTTGCTTGTTGCCACAAACTTATCTTCACTAACAAGAGATTCCTTGAGAGATTGTTTTACATTTTATTTCATGAAGAAAGGAAGTAAGGTGGGTTTTTTTGTTTTTTGTGGGGATCTTTTTTTGTTTGTACGGCCTTGGGGGATGAAAACTACAAATTATGTAAGGGTTTTTTTTTGGGGGGGGCACCCTTTCTAGCCTTATTATTGGTAACGGGTTGTATTCTGAAGGAGCAACCTTGAAAAAAATTGGTTCAACTAACAATCTCTCAAGCCTGTAATTCCAAGTTATACTTGATGGGAGTACATGGTCCTGGAGCCATGACAAGAGAGGAGCAGTAGCTTTTAGAGGGTGTGCTTAATGGGGCCATTCTATTTTACATCCATTCCAAGAATGAAAATAATTGACGGTCTGCTCCATAATGAGATCTGTAAAATGGCTCTGTGGGCCTGGCACATCACCCTGTTCATGCTGTAAAGTTACAGCACATTTTCCTCTAAATTACTCTGTAATGTAGGGCAGACTGATTTTCCTGTCATGCAGAGCTACCATATATACTGTTTTCTAGACTATAGCACATATTTTATCCTACTGTGCCATATGAGTATAGAGGGCAGAACAGAAGTCCTATTTTAAAAGTATTAGAATTTTATTTTTAATCACAATGGTAATTAATCGTATTCCATTATTAAAATAGTTTGAACTGCAAATCAGCAGGACAAGCCAGTACTGCTCTGATGGATCTGCAAATAAATCAATCACCGTGTTTCATAATAAAGTAGCTCTGATGTGTACATAAAGAGGGGGTGAGGAGAATTGGATTCATTAGTGTCATTACTGTTTGGCTAATTACAAGATTTATGAGCAAAGTGAAAGGCTGTACTGTGAATAAAGCATTATGTCAAAAATCTATTCCAAGAACAACAGTTAGGGATAGGTATATTCATAACATTACAGGGTAGACTAGTTTGCAATTCTGTTGAAATGTTGCTGCTACAATGGAAGATCGCTAGTTGATGACTTGGATCTTGTCCAGAGGGACAGTTGTGACAAGGCTGTGGAATTCAGCTGGAAAGCAAAAAAAAAAAGCTATATAGTGCTACTAGAAGAATCAGTATTGTCCAGGTAAGAGGTTTTCAGCCTCATCAAATCACTTTGGTCCTTTTTGTTTTGTTTGTTTGTTTGTTTTTGTTTTACATATTTTTCTTGGCTTTGAAACACAGACCTTATTGTCAGTGATCTGTTGGTAAACATATGAAGTTAAGTTGTCACTTGTACCCCTGAAAGAAAAATTAATATGAGAGTAACCAGTTTCATAATAATGAAAATACTATATTTTAACACAAGCTGATTTTTGCAGCTTGACTGACTAAGAAGGAAAGCAAGAGAAGAAAACAGTATTTCCCAAGAGGGTGATGCATTTAGTAATGCTTCCTCACTAACAGATCACTATCTGCCCATGGGAAAGAGTTTATATTTTCCCCGCAGTCTTCATGCCTCTCTAGTCTGAATTAAAAAAGGTTGGGACCTTCAAACAGGAAAAGGAAAATGAAGGGTCTTCTTGTGCACTGAGAATTCTGATATTGTAATAGTGAAGGTAGCTCACAGTTGGGTTCAGAGCAACTCAAGCTTAGTCCTTTTGAAATAATAATGAACCTAACCTGTCTGTTTGGTTCCAGTGGGTCCACTCTCATCATCCCAGAGTTTATTTTGAATCAGCTATTTCGGCTGGCAAGAGCAAGGGCACTCAAATTGCTCTAGGAAGAATCAGATCCCTTCACGGAAGTAGTTAAAATAGCAGAACTTCCCTTCTTTATTATCCTACTAGTGTTTGTAGAAAATGAGTAACAAATGGCACAAATACTAGCAATGCTGGGGAGAAGAAATCTGGAAGTTGAGTCATGGCAACTGGACTTTTTTTCTTGAGAGATCAAAACATTTCGCTGTTCATCAAAGAAGCGAAATTTAGTGACAAGGCCTCCAATTTATAGTTTATTATCTTGATTTCACATCACCCTGGTCTGAATAGGCCCCTAAGTTGACCAATAGCCTGAATGAGCTATGAATGTTGGGAAGGGTTGAATAGGGTGGCCATTGTACATCTAACGAGTCCATTCAGGCCATTGTCCACCTAAGTAGCCTATTCAGACCAGGGTGATGTGAAATCAAGGTGAAATATAAATTGGAGGGCTTGCCACTAACTTCCCTCAGACTGAGGAAGCTGTTTGGATGAGAAGCAAAATGTTTTGATCTCTCAGGAAAATAAGTCCAGTTGCCATGACGATGATTCAACTTCCAGATAACCTCATCTGGAAGAATGAGAATCTTCACTGGAGAGAAGAAAAGAGCTAAAAGCGAGTTAGGAAAAGGAAGCTGTTTTGCAGATGTATAATAGAGCTGTCTCTTAGTATCATTGTCTGTCCTATTTGTATCTTCTTTTTCCTTCAAAAAGCACATTGTAGTATTTTAACATACAGGGGTTAAGTTTTTAGCATTACTAAGGCAGGGACACGGTTTCAATATCCACCCCCCTCCCTATACAGAGTAGTTAACCAGAGATTCTGGGGCTTATGCCTACAAACATTGCCTGCAGGTACCCTTGGAATCCTGAGCTTAGAACTCAACTGGTATAAACAGCAACCAAAAGTGTGAACTCAGTGGGCTGAAAGTTCCCTGTCCACGACATAATGACTGCAAAGTAGGAAGGTATCTGTGAAGCTCACTGGTAACCTCAAGGCAATCATGGCCTGTTATGCCTCCATTACCTCAAAAAGTGATGGTGAGGATAACAAGGAAATACACCCCTCATTGTGACATCAGACTTTACAAGGCAGGCTATAAGAGTGTAATTTACTCCCGAGTTTCCTATAGAGCTGCTACAGAAGGAGTTCCACTCTGCCATTAGTGTAATTAAAGCGGGTTTCAACTCAGATGGCACAAAAGGAGCACTTAGATATTACTAGGACCAACTGTTTCCATACTTGTAAAAATCCTTTACCGTGGGTGCCTTCATTGACCATTCTTTGCTTTTCCCTCCTAAGAAATATGAAATCTGCTTACAGCAGTTTCTAACCACTCTTTGTGGCTTTCTCTCAGCTTACAAAACAATTGATTTAGGACACTAACTCCAATCCCAATGTTTTCTGACTTCAGTCATCCTCAAATAAATGCCTTCCTTCTCTGCAGAGAACCGACAGAAGAAAAGCAGCTGGGACTTCCTCCAGGCTAAAGTGAAATGACAATTCATAGAGGCTTCCACAGCAAAGCTAGACTTCAGTATTGTGGAAAATGAGAGACAAGATTCTCAGACCATCATATAGAGAACTACTTTATAGTGCAGATTAGTCACTAATTATCAGTTCATTTTAAAGAGAATCTTCTTGAGTTTTTTTCTTCTACTTGTGGTATTCAATTAGAAGTGGACTATGTAACAAGCTTACCATGTATCATGGAAGAATTTCATTTGCAAACATTGCCTATGCTTTCCTGTAATCATGAATAAACAGCTCTGACACTGTATAGGTGAACTCCATAGACAATTTGACCTGCTGGAAGTTTATAACAACAGTAATGTCTCTGGAAGATAATTCAGACTTTCAAAGCACTTCCCAGCCCTATTCCTTTCGCCAGATAAAGAAAAGTTAGAACCACAAAGGACAGCAAAGACTAACTACAGAATCTAGAAGACACTCCAATCACAGATGTTATGTACATGTTAAGATCTTGCTAGCTAGCCTTCATTTGGCCTCTCTCTTGCAAAACTTGATTTGAGAGAGCAGCCATTTCTAAGTGGCTACCTTAGATCTAAGGAGGAGTAACAAGAGCTTGACTGTCCCATGAGAGGATTTCTAAAATATACATTTAGATAGACTGTACTGTCTATTCTTTCACAAAAATGTAGACTAAAGATAAGCCATGTAAGCAATAGTTGCAAGAGGAAGAAAATACTTGCACTGATCACCTAAGAAAAACTTGATAGATAGCCATCAGTTAGCAAACAACAAAGTGAAAAGCATTTTCATATGAAAACAACATTCATATTAATAGGAAGGAAGTACCACAAGCAGCAAAGAAGAGGGTAAGAACTGTAATACAGACATTGATATTAAGAAGTAAGTGCTCAGCAGGTCAGAAGTTGATTTGCTTCCTGAGAATACTTACTGAAGCAAACAGAATTCTAGAGTTTCCCTCCCACCTAAGAAGAAATGTAAACAATGTATTTTTTCTGACTCTGTGACTCTATGCCCTGTTCTTTTTCTCGGGGCATGCATAAAAAACGCTTAGTTACCAATGAGCAGGACATTTGAATTCTGGTCAAACACAGTCCAAAACAACAAATGTGTTAGAACAGAGGGTGGGTCAAGTACAGCCTGTTGGCTGCCCAAGTGCCTCAATATATTTGCTTTTGGTTGGCATCAATGGGGTGGCACAACTTGCCGGCTACTTTCCACCATGGCAATTTGGTGTTGTTTATTTTAATTAAATGTTTTTGTTTAAAATCACAGTTCTGTGTCTTAGTTGTATAAAAAGGTCTCCTACTGCTATACTTGCTGAAAAATGACTGTCTTCTATGTTAATTGGAGACTTTGCAGATTCTTTTTTTGTAGTCTCTGTGTATTACACATATGGATTTTGTCTCCGGTGAACATGGAGCACAAAGACATAATCCAAGAAGAAAATGTGGAGATTGTACTCTTACTGATACAGCGGAGAAGAGTAAGGTCCAACAAAGGTACAAAACTGCAATTTTAATCAAACCCAGAACAAAACAAAAATGCCCCACAAGTGGTGAACAATTTATTAATTACTAAATAAATTATGAAAAATTGTTTATGAACAATACTCTTTAAGGCTGGCTTTTAAAACTAAAACTAGACTAGTAGTGATAAAATTAAAGCATCTGTTAAAGCATTATATTGCACTAATTCTATTACATTAAAGTTAATACTGTTATCATAATCACTATTTTTCTAAGTAAACGTAATGAACAAAAACCTAATTGGCCATTTTTGTCATGCCCTTCCCACTTGGGCCATATCCCCTTAAGGATTTAGTCCCTGAAAGGCCAGTTAATCTGAACATTGGCCCACAGCCCCAATGACGTTTAAGAACATAAGAACATAAGAAGAGCCATGCTGGATCAGGCCAAAGGCCCATCTAGTCCAGCTTCCTGTATCTCACAGCGGCCCCACCAGATGCGTTTGGGAGCGCATGAGACTAGATATCTGTCTCCTGATACCACTCCCCTGCATCTGGCCCTTGAAGTACCCTGGTTTAAAGCCTAGAGATTACACATCTCCATCATGGTTTGTAACCCGTGATGGACTTTTCCTCTAGGAATCTGTCCAATCCCCTTTTGAAGGCATCCAGGCCAGATGCCATCACCACATCCTGTGGCAGGGAGTTCCATAGACTTACAACGCGCTGGGTGAAAAAATATTTTCTTTTGTCAGTTCTTACTCTCCCAGCACTCAATTTGAGTGTATGTCCCCTAGTTCTGGTATTTTGAGAGAGGGAGAAGAGCTTCCCTCTATCCACTTTACTCATACCCTGCATTATTTTGTATGTCTCAATCATATCCCCCTCAAGCGCCTTTTTCCAGACTGAAGAGGCCCAATTGTTTTAGCCTTTCTTCATAAGGAGGTGCCCCAGCCCAGTAATCATTTTAGTCGCTCTCTTCTGCACCTTTTCCAGTTCCACTATGTCTTTCTTGAGATGCGGTGACCAGAATTGTACACAATACTCCAGGTTGGGCCTTACTATTGTTTTGTATAACGGCATTATAATGTTGGCTGTTTTATTTTCAATCCCCTTTTGATAATCCCTAGCATGGAATTGGCCTTCTTCACTGCTGCCACACATTGGGAGACACCTTCATGGAGCTGTCCACCAACACACCAAGATCTCTTTCCTGATCTGTCACGGATAACTCAGAGCCCATGAGTTGATAGATGAAGTTTGGATTTTTTGCCCCAATATGCATTACTTTACATTTGGTTACATTAAAACGCATTTGCCATTTCTCAGCCCACTCCCCAGTTTGGAGAGATCCTTCTGGAGCTCTTCACAATCTTCTCTGGTTTTTACCACATGGAAAAGTTTTGTGTCATCTGCAAACTTGGCCACCACACTGTTTATCCCTGTCTCCAGGTCATTTATGAACAGATTGAAAAGCACCGGTCCCAGGACCGAGCCCTGGGGCACACCGCTTTTCACTTCTCTCCATTGTGAAAATTTCCCATTGACACCTACTCTTTGTTTCGGGATCTCAACCAGTTCTCAATCCATAAGAGGACCTGCCCTCTTATCCCCTGACTATGCAATTTTCTCAGCAGCCTTTGGTGAGGGACTGTGTCAAAAGCCTTTTGAAAATCCAGATAGACTATATCCACGGTTCACCCAAATCCACGTGCCTGTTGACCTTTTCAAAAATTCTAAAAGGTTTGTAAGACAAGATTTACCCTTACAGAAGCCATGCTGATTTTCTCTCAGCAAGGTTTGTTCTTTTATGTGTTTTAAGATTTTCTCTTGGATGAGGCCTTCCACCATCTTCCCTGGGACAGATGTAAGGCTAACTGCCTGTAGTTTCCTGGGTCCCCCTCCTTCCTTTTTTAAAAATTGGTGTGACATCCGCTATCCTCCAGTCCTCCGGCACTGTGGCCGTTTGAAGAGACAAGTTGCATATTACCGTTAAGAGATCTGCAATTTCATTTCTCAGTTCCCTAATAACCCTTGGGTGGATGCCATCTGGGCCCGGTGACTTGTTAATCCTCAATTTATCAATTAGTCCCAAAACCTCCTCTCTTTTAACCTGTATTTGATTTAATTCTTTAGTCAAGAGGGCGGCTCAGGCAGCGGAATCCGCTCAAGGTCCTCTGTCGTGAAGACAGACGCAAAGAACTTCGTTCAATTTCTCTGCAATGTCCAAGTCCTCCTTAACCTCCCCTTTTCCTCTCTCACCATCCAGAGGCCCAATTGGTTCTCTGGCAGGTTTTCTACTTCTAACATATTTAAAGAAGCTTTTATTATTACCCTTTATATTGCTAGCCATGCGTTCCTCAAAGTCTTTCTTTGCCTCCCTTATCATCTTTTACATTTCTTTTGCCAGAGTTTGTGTTCCTTTTTATTTTCCTCATTTGGGAGGATTTCCATTTACAGAAGGACCTCTCCTTGTGCTTTAGAGCCTCTCTAACTCCACTCGTTAACCATGCCGGTGTCCTCTTGGACTTAAATGAGCTCTTCTTTCTTTGTGGTATGCACTTGTGCTGGGCCTGTATTATTGTTGTTTTAAACAGGTTCCATGCACTCTGAAGAGATTGGATTCTTCTAACCCTCCCCTTCAGTTTCTCTCTAACTAGTTTCCTCATCTGAGGGAAGTTTGCCCTTCGGAAATCAAGGGTTTTTATGTCTGATTTGGTTGACACTCTTCCTCCGACATGCATGGCAAAGGTAATTGCAGCATGGTCACTGTTCCCCAGAGGCTCAGTGACATTCACATCCCTAACGAGGTCCTGAGTATCACACAATATTAGATCTAGAGTTGCCTGTTCTCGGGTGGGCTCCATGACAAGTTGCTCTAAGGCACAGTCATTCAGCAAGTCGAGAAACCCAGTTTCTCTTTCTTGCCCGGAGCTCGCATTGGCCCAGTCAATGTGGGGATAATTAAAGTCCCCATGATTACTATCCTATCCCTCTTAGCCACCTCCATGATTTCTCTCCTCATTTCAAGGTCCCCCTCAAGTTTTTGATCTGGTGGACGATAGAATACTCCAACTATCATATCACTCTTTGGACCTGGTAGTTTAACCCACAGTGATTCTATGGCGGAGTCAGACCCTCTGTCAATCTCCATTCTGCTGGATTTTATGCCTTCTTTGACATAGATGGCCACTCCTCCTCCAACCCGCCCCTCTCTATCCCTTCTATAGAGTTTATAGCCTGGGATTGCTGTGTCCCACTGGTTCTCCACATTCCACCAGGTTTCTGTTATGGCTATTATATCAATGTTATCCCTAGCTGCCAGATGTTCAAGTTCTCCCATCTTTGCTCGGAGGCTTCGAGCATTGGCGTAGAAGCACTTGTACAGTGGGTCCCGCAACAGCTGCTGCCTTGTTCTTCTCCCCCCACAGCTTTTATTTTCAGTAGACGAACTGTCACATTCCGCTATTCTGCCAGTGTTAATACTTGCTATGTCATCTCTATGTGATTCTCTACCCTCTCCAACCTCATTCCCGAGGATGAGGTGTTCCAACCGGATGCCACACAGCTCCTGTCGGCTTTCCCCCAGTTATCAGTTTAAAAGCTGCTCTGCTGCCTTTTTGAGGTTGAGTGCCAGCAATCTGGTCCCATCATGATTCAAGTGCAACCCATCCCTCCTGAAGAGGTTTGGCTTGTCCCAAAATGTTCTCCAGTTCCTGACAAATCTAAAGCCCTCCTCTCGACACCATCGCCTCATCCACGCATTGAGGCTTCTGAGTTCTGCCTGCCTGGCGGGACCTGCACGAGGAACAGGTAGCACTTCTGAAAATGCTACCTTGGAAGCCCGGGACTTCAATCTTCTACCTAGCAACCTGAATTTGGCATTTCCAAGACTGACCGCTTGGCCTTCCCGACATCATTGGTACCGACGTGTACCATGACCACTGGCTCCTTCCCAGTTCTCTCTAACAAGCTATCTATATTTCTGGTGATGTCTGCAACCTTTGCACCCGGCAGGCAAGTGACCATCCGGTTATCATGCTCCTCACAAATCCATCCCTCCGTATTTCTAATGATAGAATCCCCTAGCACAATGAGCTTCTCTCCTGCAGCCTGCTCATCAACATGTACCTGATCTTGTATCTCATCAATAGTGATGAGGAGAGATCCTCGGTGGAACCACTTCTTCCTCTATATGTGCCTCATGAGGTGTGCTGAGGGAAAGAGCTTCAAATTGATTGTGCAAGATGAGACTCTCTGAGCGATGCCTTGGCCTTCTACTCCTTTGAGTCACATTCCTCCACCCATCCACCTCCTGAGTTGGGGGAGTGACTTCCTCCTCTGAAGTGTGCCCTGTCTCTTCTTGGACCTGGATAGTCTCTTCCGCTCTGTCCAGGAACTGCTCAAGCTCCTTAATATGTTGCTGGTCCACTATGCGAGCCTCTAGCTGCTGGACCTTCTCTTCCAATAGCGCTACCAGCTTGCACTTGCAGCAGATGTAGTTCTGCACACGCTCTGTCAAGATAACAAACATGGCACAAGTACTGCAGGTAACTACAGCTGCTCCCTGCAACTCCATTTTAACTATTACAATAAAATGTATTGAAGGTCTCAAAAATGTAAACTTGCACTTTTTTTTTTTAATCTAGTAAGACTCTTTACTTCTTTTATTGTTTAGTCAAAATCTAACAGTGTAGGGGCCGCTAAAGCACCTCTACTCCAACTACAAGCACGTCAGGAAGTGTAGGACCTCCTGAGGAGTTGCTTGGCTTGGGAACTCAATTAAACCCATTTTTTTTTTTTTTTTAGTTTGCTGGTAGCAGCTATTTAAAGCTAAAACTCCGCCCCTTGCTCCTGCAAAAAGAAGAAGTTAGGTCTGGCCTTTTGTTCTGTGCTCCTCTGACCAGCTCCTTCCTCTCTGCTGCTCTGCCAGAAGAGGACTGAGAGGCTGCTGGTAGCAGCTATTTAAAGCTAAAACTCCGCCCCTTGCTCCTGCAAAAAGAAGAAGTTAGGTCTGGCCTTTTGTTCTGTGCTCCTCTGACCAGCTCCTTCCTCTCTGCTGCTCTGCCAGAAGAGGACGTTTCTGACCCTGCTTCATAATAAGCTCCTTCACATTCCCCAAAACTGGTAATGAAAACGTAGCTCGCCCTCTTTTGGATAAAATGAAGCATTGTCTGGGGGAAAAGGCCACTTAAACACAGATATTCAACAAGGGAAAAACCATTTATCTAACAGAAATCTGCTTTTCAATAAAATCTCAAAAATATACAAATAAATCAGGTTCAAAATAAATAAAACTGGAAATCTGCAGTACCACAGAGCAATCAATTAGAGTTTCTTATCAGTTCACGGAACAAATACATGTCATTTGTGCTTGCTCAGAAGTTATACAGAAAACAAAGTCAATGTGGAATACTGTCAGCAGGATGTTATAACTTTTGAAGAGGTGAAATAAAATACAACATACAATTTAGCAAAGAACTCGTGAAAGAGGAAAGAAAATATGCTTTGGAGGACAACAGTGGAATTTAATTGCTGAGTCATACAAGACCATTATGCGGTACAGGATGGATAAAGCAAATGTGTGAAGCCTGAGGGTTCCTGGGGAAAAAAAGATAAACTGCAAAGGAAGAACTTGACTGGAGATTGCACTACTTGGCCATGAAAGTGGGTCTGTAATAGTTTAAAGAACTCAGGATATTTTCATAGATGACACACTCTCTTGTTCCAAGAAAAAAAATACTCGGAGGAATTAAAAGCTTTAGGTCTGGAGTCGCAATAATGTTTTCTCCCTTATTATATCTTATACTATTGTTGATTTATTTAATTTAAAATATGTATACCCTGCCTTCATTCTGAAATGACCCAAGGCAGTTAGAAGTCTTTCTCCTATTTACTATATAGTCCTTGCAGAAACAGAGCTGCAATGCTTCTCTCCCTAATCAATAAGCTACAAGTAGGACAGGTTGCTTAGACAGAAATACCGCCACCTTTGACAGACTTGTCTCTGTGAATGATGTGGGGAATGTAAATACAGCCATAAGGGTAGCTTGTTTACAATGTTAGGTGGATTATAAACTGGTAGCCACAAACATAGATCATGTTTTACTTAACAATGTAAGCAAAAACAAAGACTGGACAACTTGTGTATACCAGATAAACAGAACTCAGTGGGAGTTCTTGCAGAATAGTTATTTGCTCAGCATTAATCTATCCTTCAAGATGGGATGTATCCAACAAGGAGAGAAGGGTTTACATTTTGTGTCCTACTACCCACAGCAGCAGCTGTTGCAGAAGCCAATATCTGGTACTACAGATGCCTGGCACAAAGGTTTATTAGAAATTTTTCTTATCCAGTGATCAAACTGGGAGTATGTACATAGATGCAAGACTTTATGCTTTCACTAAAACACACTGTCTAAAAGATAGTGACAAAGTTTAAAACAAGTGGTGGAAAAAAGGTGAGTAAATGTTGTACCCCAACTAGTCTGCTTAGAAGGGGGACGACTTTTTGTCAGAGCAGTTGAGAGCTGAAAATTCTGATCAGAGTAAAAGTCTTCCATTCTCACATTTCCCATCATAGGCAATGTCTATTTTACAAAAAGAAAAATGATAACACATATGCACCTGCACACAGCATCTAGTTTGATCTCTGTGCTGGGCTTTACAGCTGACTTATTTTTCAACCATTCCCCTCAGATACTAACAAATCCATGCACTAACATGTGCTTAGTGCTCATATACATGTGTCTGCATGCACAGGAGAGAAGAATCAAGAGAAAGAAAGCAACACTCAAAAGGAACCAGCACTTCCCAGTTCCTCCCACAGTTACAATTAATGTCTATGGAATTCTCCATTCTCTCCATCACCTTGAGCCTTAAAGACATGAGGCCATCATTGTTAGGCCAATTCTGTTAAAACCCATGCTAGAATCTCTCACAAGGTTGCCTTTCTTTAAGTATATGGCTCAAACTCTTTGATGTCAGTACCAATGCAGCACTTCATCTGAAATAATCCCTGGGATAAACTAAAACAGGAAAACACTTGAGTCAGAAGTGGGACAAGTTAGAAGTAGGAGATGTAGAATGGGTAAGAGGCCCATTTCTTCCTAGGGCAAAATCGGATTGGGGAACTCTGGTGGAATCTTCAAAGTATGTTCCAGATGATGGAATGAAGGAGACAAGGGGCAACAATTAACTATTCTCGAAGGCTTTCACATCCAGGAACTGATACCTGTTGTGAGTTTTTCAGGCTGTTTGGACATGTTCTGGAAACACAGCGAAACAGCCTGAAAAACTCACCACAGCAATTAACTTTTACTAATTCTTTCCCAGTTTTCAAGTTCCAGAAAGATGCCATATTTTAAGGATCACAGCTGAGGTTCTGTATTATTTCACAGCATCCTATTGATTAGTTATGATTTATAAAGTGGATAGCATCACTACTATAAGGGACTTTTTCCCTTTCAAATTAAGCATTCAGTGTATTCCATTCAGCTGGTCAAGGTGATTCAAGCCCCCCCCCAGATATTTTAGTATTCCGCACCACAAACAGGTTTACAAAATCTGAAATCCAAACCCATAATTTTCAGAGGCCAAGTCACAGATCATCCAGACACTAATTTCACATAGTGCTGTAAGCATCTCATCAACGAGACCCCAGTGTTATCAAAGCATGTGTGTGTGAATGTCAACATTTATAATAGTTACTCCCCTATGCTAACCAGTTCAAGTATACCTTGATAATAGAGGTCTGCTTACACAGAACAAAACAAAAAGTGTGCCACAATTTTTTGTGAATGTAAGATGAGACTGGGAGCATGCCACTAGCCCTAATAAGCCAATTGCCTGTGTCTCATTAGCAGTCGCTGATGCAACTTGAATCTGAAAGTTCCACATTGATGCACAAATGTGCATGTCCCTTTCTTCAAGTCAGGAACCCTGGGTTAATCAGGATTCTCAATTGCAATGAATGCAGGTGCAGCCTTTCCAGACTAGTCACCAGAGGGGCATGACAAGCACACATGAAGAGCATTTCTTCTATCAGACCAACTTCTATCAGACTATCTTTGCTGTAAACTACTCATGTACTAAACACTACACTTCTGCTTACTTCATACAATAAGTACCACAAGGGAGTTTGAAAATACATGCCTGTTGTTCCATGTAGCTGTTGCTATAATATAATTTGATACAAGCAGCTACAAACCATTGCCATTGGCAGTAGGCGATTGCAAACAAGACTTCTCTGTATTACTTTTAAAATGCATCCATCCACCAATGGACTGAGTGGGTATGCTCTACTTCTACATGGCCTCAGCATTGTAATCAGAGGAGGGTATGCTGGTATACTTATCAGAAAGATCAATTCTTGACTATGGAGGAGACCACAAGAAGCCTCCTCTCATTCTCTCAGTTCTCATTTATTTGTAAATAATTGGCAACTTACTTTTGTAAATGCTATGCTTACTCTGTCCTTATGCTTGGCTAAATCAGAACTGGGAACACAGCATGGTGAAGTTGCTAACTTTGAGCATGTGATCATTACCTGCCCTGGACTGTGCTAAGAGTTAACCAATTTAGGGCATACATTTTTCCCATAGTTAAGAACAGACATTTGCAGTATCACAACATAACAATTGTCTGCCATCACAGGCCACTGCAAAGCTGCTCAACCTTCTGCCAGAGCTTTTAAAAAGATGTGGTTGATAGGACAAAATGGCATTTCAGAATGCAAAAAGCGGACCCCGCAACTGTGGGAAAACAGTAGGAAGAAGAAGAAGAAGAAGAGAGAATTCTGTCCAAGGTTGGAGTGAATCTGAAACCTTGTGTGTAATTAGTGTTGCTCAAAAATATGCAAAGGAGAACAAATGTACAACAGTTATGTGTATGATTTTTCACCAGTTGGATGTAGAAGGGCAAAAGGGAGTTTTATATATTTAGGATAAACTACTTGTCCTGTGTTACCACTGACTCCACTGTATTTACTCGACAGTGTTAGCAATTACTTCTGGAATGTGTTCTTTTGGGAAAGCCATACAAAACTCTTTGAGAAATGAATGGCATATGTGTACAGAATTCGCTGTTTTTCAGACATAATTTGCTTAGCCTTAGTTAATGTTTACACATCCTAATGGTCCACCCATACTTTGTGGCTTAATACTTAGTAAGATTATTTGCAACCAACCTCTGTGCCTACATTAAGTGACAAGCCTTTAGAAGGAAAAGGAAGATATTCTTCCTCTTCAATAGCAGGTTTTTATGTTTTCTGGGCACTAAAATCATCCCCTTAAATTGAGGCTTAAATCACATTTAAGAACTAAGTATACTCTTCAAAGGCTTGGCAATACAATGTATGAAAAGAATACAAAGTCTTGGGTTGTTTAAAGACATTTGCACCAACAAGTTAAATCATAGTTTAACATTTAAAATATTGTCAGAAACGCTTCAACAAACACCACAAAATACCAGTGTCCAGTTCCACAAGATATAAAAAAAGGCTGAGTGACCTTTTATTGCTATCAAATTGTTTACTGTACAGTACTTACCAACCAACCAAGAGGAGTGAAAGCAATGGGAGGAATGGGTGATGATGGTATTTCTAGCAAGTCAAAAGTCCTGTAAAAAACAAACTGCAGTTCTGATTCCCAAAGCTGCCAATAATTCTATACCACACATCACATACGATGGTGATTTGGTGGGAAGTACTCTAATAGCTCCTTCTAAGGGCACTTTTTCAAATTGAACACACTTTCTCTGAGATGTTTTGATTTTTTTAAAAGGTCGGGGAAATGGGTGAACTGTCTAGTATAGATTAGGAGAATAACTTTTAAATAAATTGAACAATATTTCTAGAGATACAGCTGGGTTCAAATAATCTGATATTGTATGCTTTTTATATTACATTTTAATGTATGTGTATTCAGATCTAAAGCACTATGAAGCAGGAAGACCGATCACAGAAAACAAGGAAGAATTGCTAATGCAGTTGTTGGCACCAAGCAGAAAAATTCAAAAATACTGTATATGAATTGACAGTATCTTTTTAAGGTTTCTTCAAAGCCTAATATATGATGTTGAAATAAGGGCTCAAACTTTAAAGAAAACTGCAACTAGTTGTGACAGATCGGGATAATTATTTGAGGCACTAGCACACGTTATAAAATTCAACACATTTTATGGGGGGGAAATTTGATGCATTAGTGGAACAGAATCTTTTTTAAAAAAAAACTTATTGCTCAAGAATGTGTCACTTTCCTTTTGTTTTTTTTTTTTTTGCATTGGACCAGTTAATAATACACACATTAGCCAAAAAGCCTGTTGGCAAAACCATGTACCCAAGGGCACCTACAAAAGCACCCTGTTTACATGATTCCCACATTACAGTTCCTTGAAGATTCTGGCTTGTTTACATTCCAAAAGTCAAGCCTGTTATACATCTCCAGCAAAAAGGGCAAATCATTTTAGCCTTTTAAGTTTCTTAAAGATTATCTACACTTACTTAAACACTTCCTGACAGTACAGAAATGATATCAAGCAGAGTGAATGTTTTATAAAATATGTATAAAATAAATTCTTTTTATGTCCACCTTAAAAATAGGCTAGTAAATGAAAAGGTTCATATTTTCCAAACACGTTAACTATCCCAGCTGGAAGTGCTTCCCTTGCCTTTTCAATGGTATTTTTCTTAAAGTACTGATATAACACAAAGAAACTGGGGGGGGGGGGATCCCAATTCCTTATCTTCATGGCACCCATGATATACATTTGTTTCTCTATCGCAGATTAAACTATTGAGTGAAAAACCTCTCTAAAAGTTGGAACTAATTTCATGAAACCGAGAAAGTATTTGCACAGGAAGCACATCTGCATCTTACACTAATCCATGTAGAAGTACTGAGATATTCCTACCAGAGAGTCAGGCAAGGTAAAGGGGGGGGGGAGCAATACAGAACAATAGCAATGAGGATGCAAGTCAAAATCACAAGCAGTAGCTAAGTATCTGGAAGTCAGTACATAGACCATTGGGGGAAAACAATAGACAGATTCCAGCCTTCACAGTCTTCTTTCTTGCAAGCAATGAGAATGGGCTCAAGAACCATAATCTCATCAAGCAAAGTTGTTCAAATGAGTAATTGAGACAGTTCATGAAACACTTGCCCATTAAATTTAGCCTGCTGAGGTACCTGAAAGGAACTGGGAGTACCCTGAAGACATTTTAACTCCATTTTTCAAACTCTAAAAGGGGCTGGATGTATACCATCCATAGTAATGTGTTCCCTATAGGAGCAGCACACCAAGGATGATTTACTTTGGCTATCAGCGTAGCAGCATCTTTAAATAAAAGGTTTTCAGTGTTTGGTGGACTGACAATTCTTAAATTCTGTTCTACTTAAATTCTGGAATCTTTGCTTAACCTGGAGGGCAAATTGATTTCGATGGCACATCAGAACAAATTTTTTTAAAAGAGAGTATCACCCACCATTAGTCCCTCCAGAATAAATAAAACTAGAAGTAGTATCTTTGAAAATCAAGCACTTGCCTTCTTGTGTCACACACCACATTTTCTGACATTGTTGAACTTTAGAAATATGATTGTTGAAATGAATTTTTGAATGCACAAACCCAAAGTATATCTTCTCTTAAAGGATAGACAGACGGGAAACCGTTTTTCTCCCAACAGAGATGCCAGAGGGCCCTGAAGTTTGATTCAATCTTTTTTTACAAAACAAATACATTCCAGTACTAGTTTGCCATTTCAATAAGGGGGAAGAACAAAAAGTTAAAAAGACAAACAGCAAATGGGGGTAAATTCACAACAGTACAGCAGAGTTTCACTGGAAAGTTCCTGGAAACATGATCTTTCTTGAAAAAAATAAACCAAATTGTTGGTTTAAACTTTTCTGCACATTTGTAGGATCATCAATACAGTTGGAAAAATAAATGGACTTCTGCACCAATAAATGTTGCTATTTATTCCAGAAAGGTGGCTCATCCCCTCAACGTTTTGCATGTTTGTTGTTGGTTTTAAACTTCTATGTCCTTCTGATTCTCCGAGCTCTCATTTTTTCCTGGCTTTTTTCCTGTTTCCAGAATGGATATAAGGTCTTTGGTCTCAGAACACTAGATGTGCACAGCTTAATAAGCATATACTAATGGGTATTCAGAGCCAGGTAGAAGGGAGGGAAAAGATGAAGACTGGTCCTGCTGAACAGATGACGGGGGGGGGAGGGGGGAGTTAAAGGAAGAGTGAGATGCTTTGTGTCAGCTCCTAGATGGCGCCTTCACTGTGCATACTGTGGTTCGACTTGTTGTGAGTTACACAGTTCTGTTCGTTCAATAGATTTGCCATCTCATCTGGCAAACCATCATGTAGTTCTGTAAGAGTCAGTTCTATTTTAGTGGTTTCACTGTCTGAGGACTGAGGTGTCTTATCCATCCGAGAAGCCATTAGGGCGTTTTGGTATTGCTGTCTTGAGATCTATGTGAAGAACATGAAAGGGAAGAGAGAGATAAGTTAGTGTTTCTTTTGTGCTGGTGGCTTTATAAGGACATAACCATTATTTGATAAATCTCAAGCCAACCTAGTTTGTCCTTTGTTGCCTAAAAGCCAAGTCCTGCAAACTTGCAATATTCTGGCAGAAGAGTGGAAGATAATATTTACTGCATTCAAAAACATGTTTCATGCAAGTCCATCATAGAGTGTCAAGGTGCTTAAGATACTTTCAAAATATTTCCAGAAAGGCTGATAAACCTCTATTCCTTCTAGCTGAGATTTCTAAGTCTTTTTTTTTCTTTAATGCATACCTGTTTACCCATTTTCATTAAGAGGTGGTTGAAAAGTAATATAGATATGTTTAAATGCAAATAATAAATCATATGCATTTAAAAATAATAAAATTTTGCCTCAATCTGAAGGTTTTATTTAACCTTCAATCTACACTGCAGACTACTACCTGAAACAGGACACTATATAAATTGTGAAGATGTAATCACATTCTGAACAATGTACGGTGGTACCTCTACTTACGAGTATAACCCATTCCAAATGCATGCTCATAAGTCGAACAACTCGTAAGTAGAGCAGCTGTATCTAAATAAATAAATAAATTAACACCCCCCCAATTGCAAGTAGAGTAGACTGCATCTAAAATTTGTAAGGCAGTAGTTAAAACGCCAGTGGTTTTCCGTTCTTAAGTCAAATTGCTCGTAAGTAGAGCCACTCGTAAGTAGAGGTACCACTGTATTGAATTTAGATGCTGAAGCAAGAGGAAAGAGGTAGGACAACAATAAAAAATCACTGCTGGGTTATTTTTTCAGTATAACAAATTATACACTTCACCCCAAACATATTTTAATTGTTTAAAACTGGTGAATATTGTTGATTTAGTACCTAGTGTGAGAAACAGCAGTTGCAAAAAACAAACAAAACTCCACAAATAATAATCATAATAGAAACATGAAATGCTTTGCATGTTATAGTTATGCAATTATTAAGTAGCTACTTTTTTGACTGAATTCAATTTTTAGTCTTCAGTTGAAAGCAATACACTAAATCAGTGAGACTTGCATATATGTGGTACTTGTGAATCAATGGGTCTATGGGTCTACTTTTCTTGGTGGCCCACAACCTGACTTGGTTCATGTCCTTTTGAGCAGGTAAGTTCTTACGGTGGGTTCCAACACAACGTTTATAAGAAATCTAACTATGCTGTTTTCAAAACAAACATAATTCCCTAAATTACATATTCCAACCACCCAGCATATGTGAAAAAAATCTGAATATTAAGCATTTATGTGAATTCAAATGTTTCATTTAATATGAGGAAGAGAAGCAATGTAATTTGGGTGGCTACTTCCCATCAGTTGTGAATGGGCATTTGCTCCATTACTATGGAGAAGTAAGAAATGATTTTGCCATCGTAATAGTAAGAACCCCTTATCCATGGCATCAGTATCCACTGATTTACTTATCTATGATCTGAAAATATTAAAAGAAAAGTCCTAGAAACATATATTTCTATAGATGCATTCACCAGAATGGGCCACTAGAAGGGGCTAAAAGCAACACAATGTATAGCCTTCACTAGAGAAACCTATTTCTGCAATATCGTTGCCAGAACTAGCTATTAGAGGGAGCTGGCAATCATGATACGTATAGCATTTTCTATAATATATATTTTCCAGCAGGGGGCTTGGGGCTTGGAACTGATCTCCCATGGATATGGGGTTCCTACTGAACTTCTACCAACATCAATATCTGTCAATATTTCTACAATGTGAAAAGGATTGGGAACATCTTCACTCTGAAAGCTGTGTAATGTAACAGCAATGGGGTAAACAAAAGCAAAATAAAGGGAAGGGAGTCACCACAACTCCTTTTTCTTAGAAACATTATGTGTAAACATACATGCAATACATTGATTCATCCGTTTAGTCGCACATGCCAGTTTCTGCAGACAAGCACTTGAGCCATACAGAACTGGTTTCCACAGCCTCATGTAGCAATTGAGACGGGTTAAGCAGAATTTCTTGCCCTTTGCTACCCCTCAACCAGATGATTGCTGTACTGGTGCTGTGGGTATCAGGGTCAGCAACGTCTGATGAAAGTCTTGCAGGCTTCATTAGGCCTCTGGGCCAGAGATTTCATACAGTATCTATCTGTGCCGTTCAACTTGGAAGTGCATTTGGCAGCAGTTAAGACGGTGGCGAGCAAAACATATAGAATAAGATGATCAATTTGTGTAAGAATTGAAGTGCATATCTTGGCAAATCCCATTAACAATACACCACAATGTATGAAAGCCAGCTGTGAAGCACTGAAACAAACTCAGCAATTTTGGAATATGGAAAGATATAAAACATCCAAGTTCCCAATCTGTGATTGTCACACAACGGTATTTTGGGGGACAGAAGAGACGAGGAAGGTGCAGCTGAGGAGCAACTAAAAGATGTGAAGGCCGGGGGGGGGGACCAGAAAATGTGGGGGAAGTGTTTTTCCTTTTTTCCCCTGAAGCCTTTTTGGTTTTCTCCAAAAAAATGGAAAAATTAAAAATAAAAATAAAAGATGATTGTGGAATGCTTTAGTTTAACATGATGACTAAGATACTTTAAGACAGGGTGTTCAAATATTTTCCAAATTATTTCTAAAAAATATCATTGAAACTTAGTCCCACTCCCTTCTATACATTTCCCCCGTCTTCAATTCTTTTTATGAGAATAAGGTTTTTATTTTATTTTTATTTAATACTGTGGAGAGGAAATATGAATAATTGTTAATTCTGGATTTTTAAACATTTTTTCATAGAGGGTTTTTTTGTTCCACATAAATTAGTAAATAGTTCAGGAGATTGTTACTCCATTTGTCACTTACAATTACAAATAACTATTATTTAAAAGTAAAATCTGTAATAATTGTTTGGATACACTATATTTTAATATACTAGTTGTGATAATTTTATGTTAAGTCAAATTGTTCATAGCCATATTTTATGTTTATAAAGTAACAGAATGACTTTCAAACTGTAAAAAAGGGGGGAGTTTTAATGTAGCTTTTTAAAATTTTTCCAAAAAATTCTGCTTTTTTCGGGGGGTGGGTGGGGAAAAAAATCCCCCCCCCAGCTTCAAAATTTCCAGAAATTTTACATCTCTAGGAGCGACATGAAGAGTCAGCAATTCCTTCTGTTTGCTAATTCTCTCATATCATCCCCAAATTTCACTACTTCCTGAGCAGAACAGCTTTAAAATTATCTGTATTGGAAAGCAAGATGTAGTTCCTTCCTGGAAGAAAAAGAAAAAGCTATCTCCTCCCAATTAAAGAAAATGAACAGTTCAAGCAACCCATAACAGCTCCTTTAAAGTTTGCAGGCATTACAGTCATGACTGATTGGCGACTGACATTTATGGTCAGCGCATCTTCCTAGACTGGATCCTGTGAATAGAAAACCCCTTTACCCCATTCCTACCTTGACATACTGAATGTCTGAGATTGCTCTCACTGAGTAGTCGGGAACATACGCTTGAATGAATGAGGAGTTCAACTGGTTGTTGCTATTCCCTATTGCTGGTGTCACAGCATCAATGCGATCCCCTCTGTTAAGGGAGTCCGAATGATTCAAGCCACAGGAGCGAGGAGGTGATTTGTTTTCAGCTGAGAAAAAAGGAGACAAAAGTGTTCTTAGGAAAAAGGAAAAACTTTGAAGCATGGTTTGAATCCTTGAGATTTGAACCATTGTGCAGGATAGCCCAGCAGGCAATTTTATTACCTACTGTAATTAGCACATGGTTCGAGCCTCTCTTGATGAAATCCTTTGTTGAAAGGGGGGAACTCTGCAAGGAGTGACTTCAAATGTACGGATGAAGATAAGAAGCATGAGAGTTGGAATTTAAATAATTACATCTGTTTTTGCAACTTGTTGTGGGCAACTTCATCGATACTCTAATGTTTGAGAGTGTCCAAATTAAAAAGAATATTCAACTAACTAGGTCCACTAGCAAAAGCACAGCTTGACCTGATATTATAAGCATTTTCAAACCACAAGCATGTTACCAAAAGCACACAAAGCACTCAATATCATTTTTTTCAATTATTTATGTTTGATATTCAAATTAGGTCACATTTTATATCACAATTTGGATCAGTGGTTTTCAAAAAGTGTTGAGAGGTGGCTAGAAGGACTTAATTCTGCTCTTCTGTGATATGAGATAGACAGATTGAAGTCTGGCAACATTCCAAGACGTGTGCTGTTAAGCAACTCAAATATTTGTATATTTCCCTTTTAAAACAGAACCCAACTGTAGCTTTTAACATGATTTCCCCCATGGGATTAAGACAGTAACACAAAACACATGATAAAAATCTTCGTTCACATAAATATTTTCTAAAGCTACCATTGTGAAGGCATCTGGATATTTCACAACTGGGAGCAGAGAACAAAACAAGGTGAACAAGAGGTGGGGGAAGGAGGCAGGAGGAGGATTCTGCACTTGCTGAATATTCTACACAGGAGAATTCTGGACAATATTTCAGTGTCCCTTCTCTGCATACCTTTTGTGACGAAAGTCAAAACTGGCTAGCAATTATACATGTCTCATTCCCCCCTGCCCCTACAGTGAGTGTCTCGTGTAAAATCAGTTATTTCTCCTATTGTGTCCCAGAGTGGGTAAATGTTTGTTGAGAAGTCTGAGCTGGAAGACAACATAGGCATAACAGATATTTCAGAATATTTCCTTTGGAGGCAAACGAGAACACTTCAGGTTTAAGAACCTTGATAGAAGAAGCAGAGTTAGAAAGGCTTCAATTACACTGATCAATCAGCTATGCTGTTATGTCTACGAAAGAGGGACATGAGCCAATTATGACTGTCTCTGTTATTTACTAAAGCAGCTTTCAGATATGGTGCCACGGAAGCTGACCCCACAAAAAATCAAAGTGGTATGCCTCGTGGTATGTCAAAGACGTTTTGTGGCATGAATCTGTTCTGTTAGTTGCATTTCATGGCTTTACAAAGCTTAAACATTCACAAGATAGACACAATTCCCTTCATAACCACAGTAACAAATAACTAACAGAGACAAGACCCTGAACCTCACAGGTGAAGTCAGACTACATAACAGGGACCAGGCATTGCAGCAATTTGAGATACATCTTCTGTCCCTATATTTATCCAGGCAATACTGACTATTAACACAACCAACAGCAGTCATACTGTGAGTGGCATCTGAAAGCCCGAGTATAAAAGAATGTCAAAAAAGATTCTAGCAGAGTCACTAAATTAGAATGTAATAGGAAAATTGATTCTGTTTGTTTAGGTCCTCAATAGAAACAATGGGTTTCAGTTCTTTTTGCATAAAGCTAGAAACATTTTGTCACTTTTATTATTGCTCTTGGATGTGATCTTTGTGCTTGATCTTATTGCATTCAAGCTTTACATAAATGTGCCACACACTCTTTAGGGAGTATATGATGCTACCTATTTGAAAGAGAGAAAATGTACATGGACATTACCTCACTAATTAAACAGCTGGAAAAAGCTAACTAGTCTTCTGCAATGTTAGCGTCTCAGTTATTGCAGAGACTATGCAGAACAACTTATTCCTACTGAATTAAAGTAAGATCGTACAACTGTGCATTTCAACATCAATCAGAATTATCAGGCTTATCTACTTCGTGTGAAGATATGAAAAAGCCAAGGGAAAGAACAAGAAGGCAGTAAATAAGGCAAGGAGAAATGAAATAAGCCAGTACATCCAGGTTCTAGGACAAATCAGCCATTGACCCTACAAACAATTATAGACCTCTAAAAATGTGTAATCTCCAGGCTTAAAAACAGGGTATGTCAAGGGTGAGATGCAGAGGAGTGGTATCAGGAGACAGATATCTAGTCTCGTGCATTCCCATATGCATTTGGCGGGGCCACTGTGAGATACAGGAAGCTGGACTAGATGGGCCTTTCTTTGGCCTGATCCAGCATGGTTCTTATGTTCATTTCCTCACAAGAACCAACAGCTTTGATACAAATAAATAAATACAAATAAATAAAATGTCATTATTGCCATGCTATTTATTTATTTATTTATATTTATTGTTTACTTTATATATTTATTTATTGCATTCCCATACTGCCCACCTGGCAGCAAGGGCACTCTGAGGCAACTGCGGAAGTCAACGAGCAAGACAGAGGGTGACTTTTTAAAAATATTTTCTGAACTAGACAACAAAGGAAACTGACTAGGTTTGTCCTAGTAGATTTCCCACCCACCAGGACGAATCAGCGCTCCTGGACTGTCCATGCTCCACACCCTGGTTTGACAAACTTCAATTCACAGAAGAACTGTATCATCTCAGTTATACAGCTAGCAATATCTTATAGGTATACCTTTTACACGTGCTTATGCTTGTTACAGCAAGCTCTCCTCTTACAACAATCATTATTAGTCAGGCAAATACTTGTACAGCAGATAGAAACAACTCAAGTTAATCATATGGGTATTCAAGAAACACAATGGGTTCTCTGTATCAGTCATTAACTTTTTTTTAGGCCATGACCAATGTTCTGTATAAGGTGCACACATTCACAAGCAAGTAGAGCAACTGAGGTCAATGACTATTTACTTCCAGGCTTTGGCTGAAACCCCACCCCCATATATGGATTATCAAGGCTCTCACACAGCTGAGAAATAGAGGAAAAGTTGGGCATGACACTTCTTAGAATCATAGAATCATAGACTCATAGAGTTGGAAGAGACCTCAAGGGCCATCTAGTCCCCTACCATGCAGGAACCCCATCACAATATTTCTGACAGATGGCCATCCAGCCTCTGCTTAAAAACCTCCAAAGAAGAAGACTCAACCACCCTCCGCGGCAGCATATTCCACTGCCGAACAACTCTAACTGTTATGAAGTTCTTTCTAGCAGCTGTTCTTGGGTTCTAGGGCCTCCAGTCAATATGACACAGATGGATAAAAAACTAGAATACATTTTTTCTAGTCTGTGGCCCTGTTCAAATTTGCCAGTCTCTCCCCAGACATTGGGGCCATATGGCCCCTTGCTGAGAATGGCTGCTGTAAACCCTCTGGGCAGTCCACCCACACACTGTAAAGATTTTCTTGGAAAAGAAATGGTAGATCTGAAAATCTGAGTTTTGCTGGTAATTTAGGAAAATACCAACTCTTTGAACATTATGAGACCAATAGAAGCTGGTAAAGAGCAACTTGATCAGTGCCAGGATCTGCACTAATTCTTGTGCCGATGCCTGTCCTCATTCACACATTCTCCATGAAAGTAGCTTCCTAGCCAGAATTTCAGGAAGCAACTACACTATCTGTGTAATTCACAGAGACCTTGAAGAACATGCAGCCTAAATTAAGATAGAATGCTTATGTTAAAACAGGAAAGACTTGCAAAAAGGTTAATGAATTCTATTGACTAAGAATATGGGCATTTCTGTCTGCATAACAATTCTGATCACCCCTAAGATCTCAGTAGTTGTCTAAGACTTTCTATCTACAGTATTCCTATGGCTAAAAAAGATCCATGAAAAGCTTCAATTGTCTCTTATATTGGCTGTTGCTGAGGATCAGTGTGTTATACAGGCTGAAGTACAGTAGTCCCCGTTTATTGCAGTGGTTAGGCCTCTTTAACAACCGCGAAATAGGAAAATCTGCGATGTGGGGACACCTTGGTGGGTGGGGTTCCTGCTCATTCTGGAAACTGACCTGCAGGGTTGCACTCTCCTCGCACCTCAAGAAAGAGTCCTGCCGGGACGTGCCGCTGGCACACCTCTTTCTGCCTCCCCCCCCCCAGGACCTCCAGGAACTGATGGGCCAGGTCCGACTGCTTCCACATGCCTTCCTGCATGGGGGTTGCAAGGAGTAGAGGAAGCCAAGTCAGGAGGGGTGTGTGTGCGTGGTGCGTGTGCGCACACGCGAACGGATGCATGTACGTGTAAGCTACAGCTGAGAACTGAAAGCAAGTTCTCCCTCTCCATTCCAGGTTTCTTGCTTGTTTTAACTTCCTGGAAGAGGAAGAGTTAAAACAAGAAACCTCAATGGAACACCAGGGAGAACTGCTTTCATTCCTGAGCTGCAGCACACACACACACTCTCTCACTCTCTTCCTGTCCCTTCCATCAGGAGGTGTCTTATGTTTTAATTCTGGAAGGGACTGAGAGAGAGAGAGAGAGAGAGAGAGAGAGAGAGAGAGAGAGAGAGCATACCTATAGGCTGCAGCTGAGGACAAAGCACAGGTTTCTTGCTTGTTTTAAACTCTGGAAGGGACAGGGAGGGAGAGAGCGTGCGTGTGTGTGCAGGCGCGTATAGGCTGCAGCTCGGAGGCTTCTTCTTGTTTTGACTCTTCCTCTGCCAGGAAGCTAAAACAAGCAAATGGAGAGGGAGAACTTGCTTTCAGTTCTCGGCTGCAGCCTACACGTGCATGCACATGCACACACACGCATGCACACACACCCCTCCTGACTTGGCTTTCCCTGCTCCTTGCACACACACACACACCATGCAGGAAGGCATGTGGAAGCAGTCAGACCTGGCAAGTCAGTTCCTGGAGGTCCTGGGGGGTGGGGTTGCAGAAAGAGGTGTGCCAGTGGCACGTCCCGGCAGGACTCTTTCTTGAGGTGTGAAGAGGGTGCAGAAAGGCCTGCCTGAGCAGCATGAGCCAGCTGGGAGTTTTGGGAGATAAGGGAGGGTGTTTTGGGAGATAAGGGGGGGCGAGAGCACGGCACAACCCGGCAGGTCAGTTCTCCAGGTGAGGGGGAAGGCATGTGCATGTGCACATGTGTCCAGTATTCCGTGATGTACCGGAACAGCATTGATTGAACCGCGATGTGATGGGGGGTCTACTGTAATACATTTCAGTTAGAAGGACCACTTTCAAATGCCTGTTCAGGCATTTCCAGTTCTACCAGTCCACTTTCATTACAATGCCTAATAAGCCACATGCTCCCAAATGTAAGAGTGGAATATAGATGACTTCAAAGTTGATTGAGTCTAAACCTGATGAAGTAGCAAGAGATGTTTCAGGAGACCTAGAAACACTCTTTAAGGAAATAGCTGGAGGAAAAGAATACAATTGAAACATCCAAGTAGACCCCTGGGATAGAAGTGTTTGCATTATATCTCTTCAAGTCACTTCTGATCTATGGTGATTCTAGCAGGGTTCTCAAGGTATGAGAGATATTTAAGGAGTGGCTTTACTAATGCTTGACACCGAATCACGAAGAGTGCCCTCATCACGCACAAAGGAACTTTTGAATTCCTCAGAATGCCTTTTGGACTATGTAACACCGGTGCTACATATCAAAGGCTCATGGATATTGTTTTCCAAGGACTACCATTTGCTCATGCTTATCTTGACAACATGGTGATTTTTTTCAGATACCTTTTTTTAGATCACTTGGAACATGTCCAAATGATGCTACAGCATTTACAAGATATAGAGTTAACTGTCAAAGCTTCAAAATGTCAATGGTTGAGAGGAAAGGTTGTGTATTTGGGCCATTGGGTTGGTAGTGGAGTGACTGAACCTTTGCAAGCAAAAATTTAAACTGTTAAAAAATGGTCAGTCCCTGAAAACAAAAGGCAAGTTCATTCATTCCTTGGTTTAAACAGGTATTATAGAAAGTTCATTCCTCATTTCAGTCATATGGCTACTCCGTTGACTGAACTGACACGAAAGAAAACGCTTGTTGAAGTAAAGTGTACACCTGAATGTCAAATTGCTTTTGATGCTTTAAAAATTGTCTTATTCAATATCCTACACTAATTGCTCCTGACTTTGACAAAACTTTTGTAGTGCAGATGGACGCCTCGGAATATGGATTATGATGGTGTCCTGATGCAAGAAAAAGAAGGATTACTACTAGAGATGGGCACAACCAGGAAAAATTACGTTTCGAGTTGTCGTGTGTCGGAGCCATCCAGTTTCGGCTTGTTTCCGTTTTTCACGAAATTTTCCAAAAAAATTTCGTTTCATTTGTCAGTTTTTCGTCTGTTGTTAGTACTGGTTTTGGGGAGGGCGGGCTCCTGGAGGCACCTCTGGGTGGGTGCCTCCTCTGGCCCGCCATGAAGGGAAAGCGGGCTCCTGGAGGCACCTCGTGGGTGCCTCCTCTCCTCACCTGCTCAGTTCTCCAGGTGAGGGGGAAGGCATGTGCATGTGCACATGTGTCCAGTATTCTGTGATGTACCAGAACAGCATTGATTGAACCGCGATGTGATGGGGGGTCTACTGTAATACATTTCAGTTAGAAGGACCACTTTCAAATGCCTGTTCAGGCATTTCCAGTTCTACAAGTCCACTTTCATTACAATGCCTAATAAGCCACATGCTCCCAAATGTAAGAGTGGAAGAGTGGACCACCTTAAAGCAATCAATCAATGACTTCTTAGATGGGAGTTTGTCATTACAATATTTTGTGTTTGATGTTCAATATATTTCAGGTTCTCAGAATGTTGTTGCCAATAGTATTTCTAGAATGTATTTTGGGATAGAAAATTCACCTGAAGAAGATACTCTTGTGCCTGATTGAAGCTTACTGCTTTCTTTTATGTTGTTTTCAGTTATCCATATAACAACTGCATTTCTTATTGCTGAGTATTTATAAGATGTGCCAAATTTTCTCTATACAGTATTTGTTTTCCAGAGGTTTACAACACTGCAAGCATACAAGTTATTCAAGGCCGTTATCCATACTTTGGTTGCATATTGCTATATGTACATTTCGTTGCATATGGTCAATCAGTAGCTCTACCTCTTATAATTGCTTTCTAATGCACTGTTGTACTCCTTATGGCACTTTGATGCTTATATATCTTTATTATTATTATTATTATTATTATTATTATTATTATTATTATTATTATTATTATTATTATTATTATTATTATTACATAATATTGACATTTATTCTCATTGTAGTTTATAGTTTTAAAGATGCTAGATTGTAATCTAGGATTTTTAATTGTTAAAGGAGGGCATGTAAGGGAATTAGAATTAGACTGGTGTGACTTGAGCTAGGCCATAATGTAAACATTAATATTAAAGGACAGTTTTGTTTTATAGCTCTACTCTTATCTATTGTCTATGTCAACAAAAGCTCAGTGAAGATCCAAGAGAGAAATTCTATTGGACAAAAGGTTACATGTGACTGTTTCCCATGACAATGGAGGCTGAGCCGACCTGAGAAACAACAAGAAATTTGGGGTTTTTCAGGATGCTTTTCTTCGCTGAGGAACCAACTACACAGCAGTGGCAATATGTAGCTTTAAAAGTATTTTAGGGGCCTTTAGCCTTAGTCTTCTTTGAAGTAGTATAGTAGTAAATATGAGCTTTGTTATTTTTGAGATAGCAGCAAATATCTTTTGTAATCTTCAATAAGATTTAATAAATGCACTTAATTACAGAAGGTGCTTGGATTCTGTGTGGGTAAGTCTTCTAAGAGATCACAGCATTAACAGACTTGAAGTCATTATAAATGAACCCATAGAGTTAGCAGCCTCCAGACTCCTGCAATAGGATCCTTAGGGAGATTTATGGCAGAAGCAGGTCTGGGGAGAGGTTGCAAAATAAACAATTCCAGATAAAGGTCTCCGGAATTTCATTGTAGCAAAATTATTTTTTTACTGAGTATCTGAATAGGTTTTAAATTGTATCTACAAAAACATGTTTCCCCTTGATGGATTCTGGATGTTTTGCTCTTTGTCCTTTTGAGACAGATTTGAAAACTCACAAAAAAAGAGAACAGCTCTCAGAACTCATTACAGAAATCTCCTTCCTGCAATCAGGAGGAAACTGACTGGAGTCACTGCATGCTATCTCTCAATGAGAAAATAACTGTAGTGGATATAAAGGAGGAGATGGGTACACTGTTATTCCTCATCTTCTCACTCTCAGTTCATTCTTGATCCTTAGTGTCTTGAAAATCACATTTCCATATGAAGACTACATGGAAACCAGCATTGGCAGGACAGATTCTGCATAAGTGAAAACAAAATTGGGCATACATATTTTTCAAGAATTTAGTGTTAGTAATCAAGGAAGATTGTTCTATAATCAAGAATGTTACAAATGTTTGTTTTCATTTTTCTGTTAACTGATCATAAACAAAAATGCAGGACACCTACCTGTGAGGCTTAAGACTCTCTTCATCTCATCAACATCAAACAATGTTAAAAGGTAAATTTAAGTTGTTCTTGATTATATCTAATACGTGCAGTTACAAGAAGGGTAAATAAGAAGCATGCACGTTTACCTGGTGTACCTGCTGCTAATAATTCTGTTCTGCTGACAACAAAGGTTCGAGACAGGGACAAGGGAACTGGAAGAGGGAGGGGGAAAAAGATGAGGTCAGGACCGAGAGGATGCTAATACTGAATGATGACAAGGGAGAGGATTAAATGTGGACACAGTGAAGGAATCAAAAATTCAAAATCAAACCAAAGGAAACTACAGAAGCATAAAATAATAATGAACAATGGTCAAAAATGAATAAAAATAACTTGTAATAAATCACAAGTCATCAAACTATACATAATGAGAAACCAACTCTACACTGATTAAATGGCCTACTCTAGTTGTGACTTACCATACTAAGCAACAGGATTTCAGTTATTGTCTTTAAGGCCTTGTTTTCTGTATTAAGAGAAAACTGTGTTGGTCTCTTTCTCCCTATGAAGCTACAAACCTAGTTCTAAGCCAGAACTGAAAACAAATCAGTACCAAGGCAGCCTAACTGCCATACCTCTAATGGAAGAATTACGGTGATAGGCAGACCAACTCATCTCCAGGAACTTTTTAAAAAGTTTTGGTTTAACAGCAGATTTTTAGCAAGCAAGCAGATGTAGATACCATACTGCGGCCTTTCCCAATACAGAGACTTCTAGATCTTTCAAGGTGTTTATGTTAACATTGGTGTTGGCCTATATTGCTGTCACCAGATTTCAACAAATCCTGGACTAGTTTCCCTAGCAATGTTAACTTCAGCAGAACAGGATATTTGTTCTAGAATATCTCTGACAGAAGCTAAACAATTACCTGGAGATGCTGTGAGAGCCATCACCCCATAATAAGAGAAAGCACCAGCTTCAAACTTCATTCCCTCTTTTCCTGCCTCCACTTCTACTTTCCCCTGCAGAGAAAAAAAGTGGTAACATACATAGTGTTTTCAAAAGCATTTCAGGTAACACATCAGTCACATAGTCACAAGAAACAAAACTCATAGTTATAGCAGCAATGAACAATCCATTTCAGAAAAGAGTAAATACAGTGAACACTGGCCCAGATTCTTCACCAGAACATCAAGGCTCTGCAAATTTGTTAGGTAAATCAGAAATTTAACACTTGGGGAAAATAAAGCTTGGGAGATGAATTCCAATGACACAGACTTTCTAGGTATCCTAAGATAGAAGCTCAGTTAAGCAATGAAGATTTAGTAATTGAACACCTTTATAAGTTCCATTGATTCAAACTGCCCTAATCTAGTTGCAACTTACTACTCTAAAATAAGTCACATCTAGAATAGGTCTATTTCAATCAATTGAACCTACAGAGATTCACCAAATCCATACCAATTCATTTAGCCTATTCTAGTGTAACACTACGCTAAGCAGCAGGACCTTTGTCGTGCAACCCTTTTCATTGTAAGGTAGCTGTTGGAGCTGCAGAAATAGGGGAGGTCTTTGATTTAAAAAAAGCCTTTGGCAGTTAGGTCAATCCAAGTAGTAGAAAATTTTGGAAATTATGGACATTCGCCTATCCTGTGATACCTAATACTTAACCCACAATGAAAGGGATTCCACAGAAGACTCAATATGCCCCCCCCAAAGGAGGATATGAAATTGTCTTCAGCTGATGATGTCATCAGCATTATATAGCACACAATGAAATGAATCATTCTATCAGTCCATTACTTTAGTTAAAGTAAGCTTGCTTTTTTGACTCTTAAAAGAACACCTGTCCTTTGACTGTTTCTGTAAGCTTCTATTGTCCTCCAAACATCTCCCTTACTGGCCATGAACCTACAACAATATATCTACTGTACTTTGGAATAGTCTGGGGGTAAGCCTACTCTATACATGCTCAGTCTTATAGTAAAATAGTTGTTTTGATCTTTTAAGGACATAAGGACATAAGAAGAGCCATGCTGGGTCAGGCCAAAGGCCCATCTAGTCCAGCTTTTTGTATCTCACAGTGGCCCCACCAGATGCGTCTGGGAGTGCACAAGACTAGATATCTGTCTCCTGATACCACTCCCCTGCATCTGGTAATTGAAGTACCCCAGTTTTAAGCCTGGAGATTACACATCTCCATCATGATTTGTAACCTGTGATGGACTTTTCCTCTAGGAATCTGTCCAATCCCCTTTTGAAGGCATCCAGGCCAGATGCCATCACCACATCCTGTGGCAGGGAGTTCCACAGACTAACAATGCGCTGGGTGAAAAAATATTTTCTTTTGTCTGTTCTTACTCTCCCAGCCGTCAATTTGAGTGTATGTCCCCTAGTTCTGGTATTTTGTGAGAGGGAGAAGAGCTTCCCTCTATCCACTTGACTCATGCCCTGCATTATTTTGTACGTCTCAATCATATCCCCCCTCAGGCACCTTTTTTTCCAGACTAAAGACCCCCCGAAATGTTTTAACCTTTCCTCATAAGGCAGGTGCCCCAGCCCAGTAATCATTTTAGTCGCTCTCTTCTGCACCTTTTCCCGTTCCACTATGTGTTTCTTGAGATGCGGTGACTAGAATTGTACACAATACTCCAGGTGCAGCCTTACTATCATTTTGTATAATGGCATTATAATGTTAACTGTTTTATTTTCAATCCCCTTTTTGATAATCCCTACCATGGAATTGGCCTTCTTCACTGCTGCCACACATTGAGTAGAAAGATATTTTTAGTATCAATTTTACAGGCCCTGCAGCCTGGATTCCTTCCAAATATAACACAAATACTCTGAATATGGCTTACAAAACTGTATGCAAATTCCCAGAAAATACCTGGCAAAATGTCATTTTCTAGAGCACTGTCACTCCACTGCTTTCTTTAATGCATGCCTGCCTTTTTAACTCTTCCAAGAAAACCAATCAAACAGAGTTTATGTGGCCTTTCCTTCAAATGCAGTATTTCAGGCATCTTGGAATCTTTCCAAATTAAAAAAGCAACCTGGATTCTTTCCCAATTAGGAAAAAAAAAACAGGTGGGCCCCACCATTATTTCTTTCAAGATAAGCTAGATTGGTCTTTTAAATTTATTTGACCTCTTTGGAGATGTTTAAGGTCATTTGTTTCTGCACAAGGGGGAGGAAAGAGTTTTGCTTTAAAAAAATCTTAAGGTCTTTTGTTTCTGCACGAGGGGGAGGAAAGAGTTTTGCTTTAAAAAAAATCTTAACTCAAAAACTGTTTGCCCAGACTTCCCCAAATTCCAGATAAGACTGTATGCTACATCTGATCCCAATTTGATTCTGATCCAAAGCCCATTTTCAAAGTTAAAGCTTTTCATTTGGGGCACCATCATTTTTAGAATTGCCTTATAGAGTGTTGATTTGCTGTGCTACACAATAACATCACTGCACTCTCATAATATGTGATAATATAGAATCTCATTGAAAAGCCCATTCAAAGAAATCAGCATTGCTATCAATCCTGAACGGGCAACAATAGTGAAAATACCCCACTTTCATTGATTTTAGAGAATTCTTTAATGCATCATATGCAATAGATTTGCTGTATCTGACAGAACCTTAAAATGTCTATTACTTATAATTTTATTTCATTAAATTTGAAAAATTGAGGCTTTGGATTCAGGAGGTCCTTCTGACAAAATGTCTTCTAAGCCTCTATTTTAGCTGAATATCTGTGGACTGCGGGCCTAGTTTTAAACTGCATTAGTGCAAATGGATATTGTTGAAAATATATTCTAGTTCAACACTGTCTAATTGTTCAAAACCCCAACAAATACACATGTTGCAACATTAAAGTCATGCATTTTACTCTCCTTATTGGAGAATAGTGAACTATGAAAGGAAAAAAATCCCTGAAGAAAAACAAATATAGCAATTTATTCCTACGTGATTACAATGGGCTCTCCAAAAAGTGCAGAATAATGCATTCTCAACTTTAATTTTGGTGACTGTGCTCTTAGGAAGCTTGAGGAAAAATAATAAGACAATACATACATCACTGACTTCTATTAAGCATAGTGACCGCAAGTTCATTCAATAAATATATTCTATTAAAAAAAGTAAAGGTTCCCCCCGCACATGTGTGTTAGTCATGTCCGACTCTAGGGAATATCTCCATATTCAAGCCAAAGAGCCAGTGTTATACAAATCTGTGGCCCTGTGGCCGGCATGGCTGCAAGGAAACACTGTTTTACCTTTCCGTTTTTTACAGCGGTACCTATTTATCTACTTGCATTTACATGCTTTCATAACTGCTAGGTTGGCAGAAGCTGGGGTTAACAGCGGGAGCTCACTCCGCTGTGTGGCACCTGGGATTTGAACTGGTGAGCTGCTGACTTTGTAGCCGACAGTTTTCAGTGCTCTAGCTCGCTGAGCCACCATGCCCCTCTATATACAGTAAGTATATGGTCATTGTATTCCATATATTCCATGTGTGTTCACAACATTGGTAATCTATGGATTTTAAAAGATGTGCATTGTAATCTGATATGAGTGTAACAGTCCTATGGTAGATTTTAGGAAGTAAACAGAAAACAGAGCCACTGCTACTGAGCACCACACTTGGATTTTTTAGTAAGGGCCAGTAAAATCTTCAAAAGACTCAGCTGAACTAAGTGGACAAAAGAACTAAGAATGGACTGTGCACAGAAAAACAGATTGGACATTATGGTAAGAAAAGGCTAGAAGAGAAAGTTGGTGTTTCAAAGGAGGAACACTATTAGACGGCATGTTCTTGCTAGTCTCTATGACCAAAATTCAGTGCAATGTTGGACAAATGAAAAATGACATTGAACCAGTTATATGAGATCTGGGTGGAAAGGAAAAGAGGAGGCATCGGACAAGTGTAGTGTGCAGTGCTGGCATCTGGCAGCAGCTTTTGGTGAGGGACAGATCTAGGACTCATAAATCAGACTCCCAGCCTTTGCATGAAAATGGAAACCATATGCACAAAGAAGTATAACATTTACAACTCATAGCACTATATCACTACAGAATCCAGGCCCAAGTGTGTATGGTGGCTTCCACTAGAAGACTGTTTGAATCTCAACACGATGGAACTCAGCTCGCCATGTCAAGCTACAGCTGGAGCTCAGATAGGTTCACTTTGGTTTACACCTGCTTTGTATACTTTCGATTTTGTCTGCTCACTACTTCCAGCTCCAACTGAAGTGACTTGCTAAGGTGAAACAATGACCATATATTTACTGTATATAGTTCATCTATTTCAGGGTTGTTCAACTTTGAACAGGCAAAGGTCTACTTTATCCAGCCCAAAGTGCCTGCGGACTACTACACTAAAATCTCTACTTACGAATTTTATTTGTTCCAAGTACATACTCATAAGTAAAAACTTTTGTAAGTAGAGCAGTGGTTTCCCATAGGAATGCATTGAAAACCAATTAATCTGTTCTGGAGGGAACAGATTTCAATGTGCCATGGCCCTTGAACTGCCCCACTCGGCTGAGACAGTGGGCTGGCAGACCCAGAACTTTGCTGGGGCAGTGGTGGTCCTTGGGATGGGGGAGGGAGGGGTGGATAACTTATCCCCTCACTTTTTTATAGATGGCCGGTGGGCTACTTTTGAACCCTTTGCGGGCTACCTGTTGGGCAGGCCTGATCTATGTTATCCTGATATCACACCAAGCTTTAAGTTTATATAAGCTATAATATACAAATACATACCAAATCATGCCCAGAAGACTAACCACATTAGCCTATTGCTGCAGTACCAATAAATTCTTGTGATAAAGATTAAGAAATGTATTGTGGCATACATTTTTCATGGATTAGAATGTAATTAAGATTCATGAAGTTCTTTTCTGAATTAGCAGATATCTGCATATCCATTCGGGGGGGGGGGGCAGGAGAACTTTTAGGTCAGAGTGAAATTAAAGAAAAAAGAAAAAAGAAAAGAAAACCAGAATGTTTCTACTTGCTCTCAAGTTTAAGCCAGAAGACTTGAATTTAAGACTATTTCCAGTCTGCTATGTTTCTCTGCCATTTGGAAGACTCAGACATTACATCCATATGCACATGGCAAAATTTGTGTGAAAGCAAGTACGAATGCAAATACTTGCATTCAGCTTCCAAAAGAAGAAGGTAAAAACAAATACATTTTCTTACCAATACTGTATTTGCTAGTAGAGAATTAAAGAACTCTTAAAGTATATGATAAAAGAAAAATGTAATGCATATATTTCTATCTTTCTCTTCTCCCCCTCCATACACACACAACTACTTGTCAGAAGATTCCTGATTTCCTTACTATGTCTAAATGATCTTCATAGGACATATTTGAAACTTAAAAAAATCTATTTCATAAAAACATGATGGGCTTATGTTGCAGTGCCAGCTTTAAAATACACTTTAATAAATACTTGAACCAGGGTGATTATTTGAAATCTGTCTGCAAGATCTAGAAAATTGTTGCGGATATTTTAGTCCTCTCATAGACATCCGTTTTCATATACTATTTCATTCTGAAGCAATAAACTGCATGGCCAACATTGGGGTAGAGATTTGTGCATTGATAAAATGGGGGCGGGATTGTGTCAAGAAAACAGGCCACAGGAAAAAAAGAAATCTTCAGATTACCTATATATTCATAGCACCAGCCTCAGGCATTTTCCTGCATGTGGCAAAGCAAATGACATTATCCAAGAATACAAGGTATGAGCTATGTTGGTATACAAGGTAGAAAATCCTACAAGTGACAAGTGCTCTTCCCCTTTCCTAGCAATAAAACAGAATTACAATTAATAATGATGTTCTTGTCCTCAAAAATATCATGTCTAGGACAGCTCTCCCAGCCGGCGTAAGAATCACCTTCAGAGCACATATAGTAAGCAGAATCAGGCAGTTATCAGTTATGTGCAAAAACAGAAAGAAAGGAACCTAGCCAGGCTTAATATGACTGAAGATGTAACAATCACACCAAGAAGCACATTTCAAAAAGGTACAAACAATTGCCATTTGAACACACGTTTCAAAAGTTGTCACATACAAAAAGTAGAGTAGGAGCAGACATCGGTAGGTGGTGCTGTTCTCCAAATAAATATATTACTCAATTGGTTCATTCAAAATTGCTAGGAAGGGTTCAGCCTGAGTCTACAGGAAACAAATACAAAAACTACTGAAAAATTAAGGAGGAATAAAAGAAAAGAGGAATAGAGATAATGAGAAAGCAATATACTGGGGCACTTTAAATACATATTTATTTCACTGTGTGCTTTTTTGTGCATCAAAATACCCTTTTTTGAGGCACACAATGAAATGCTTTTCTATTTTTATTCATATTTTCATGACCATGTGAGGACACTGATAGGCCAAAATGAAAATGGTTTGTTAACAAAGGAATGGGACTATTGGAGGACCTACCAAGGTAGACATAATTGTCACAGGAATACAAAGAGTTGTTTTTGGAAAAGCAGCAGCATGTAATTGAAAACCAAACAGCATCGCAATTTTAATTTTAAGATCTGCTGTTTTGTTATACAGATGTATCATACTTTAAATGTTTGGTTTGGGTGGGATTTGGCTGTTCTTTGTATATTTATTTTATTACTGGTAAACAGCCAGACCAGTGCCAAGGCCACTAGATGTTGGCCAAATACCAAACTCGATGAGACACCACAATTACTGGTTGCATGAATGACTGTTCTAAACAGAGCAGGCACCTGGGAAACTGGGGTGGGTAGGTTAAGGAGCTTTTAAGCCCCATATCTGCTGCTATTTTTATGCAATCCAACCTTCCTTGTTCTTTTCCATCCATTTCATTATGAGAACAAGGCCTTCATTCTTATTAGATGAACCTGCTTCTTCCAGTGCAAATACCAAGAACCTCACTATAAGATGCAAAATCCAGACAAGTTCCCCTATACCTCCTCTTTATTTCATAAAAATGGTTAGTGTACCTACTAATTACATGACATGCATCTGGTCTAGTTTAACCTGACAACATAGTGCAAAGCCGGAAGAAAGCAAGGTGGTAATTCTAGACAATGTAATTTATTGATGGTAATGATGAGAATGCAGGTTGCAGAACAGACAGATGCTCACAAAGTCAGAGGCCTGACCTGTAAGATTAGAATGAAGTAATCAACAGGTTTGTTTCGTTGATAGAGGTAGTATTCAGGGGCTTTCTTGTTCTTCTCATCATACTTCAATTCCTGAATCACATTGGGATGCTTTAGTAGCCTCAAGAGGATCTTTTCAGACATCTGGGATGGGCCAAATGCTTCAACCTCTAAAGATATAAAAAACTGACATATAACCCACAGTACAATTTATGACGTGCATGGATTGCTAATTTATACTGAATATATAAAACACTGGCGGACCTATTTTTCAGGTCCAAGGTGGGGTTTTTTAAAGTGTTACAAAGTTGACCCACTCGTTAAAACACTCTGAGTACCTTCACAATAATTCAATTCATCAAGTGTCTGCCCAAAACTATGTAACAATTCCTTCATATTTGAATAAAGTCTTCCATTATTCTTTAAAAGGTCAGACAAGGCAAATTCTCCTGTTTCCTAATTTTGTGCCATTTTGAGTAAAAAACAAAGGTTACTTACCTGAACATTAGTTCTTCGAGTGCTCATTCTGCAATTCCACACAATGGGTTAATGCACCACATGCAGTAACTTCTCAGAACCTTCTATCAAAGTATATAATCCATAGCTCCACCCATCTACCTCAGTTCCCAATTGATCCGCCGCTGTCTGCAGAAAAAGCTAGAGAACTGGCATGATGGATCAAGGGGAAGGATGGGCGGGTTTGTGTGGAATCACAGAATGATGACTCGAAGAACTAAAGTTCAGGCAAGTAACCTTTGTTTCTTCTTCATGATCTTCTGTGATTCCACACAATGGGTAAGTAGCAGGCAGGATGGAGGTGAGCACAGCACGGCCAAATGCCATATCTGCACAAGCCCGGACATTGACGTGGTAGTGAGTGGCGAATGTCAGCGAAGAAGACCATGTGGCAGCCTTACAAATTTAGGGTATGGAAACTTCTTTAAGAAAGGCAGTAGAAATAGCCATAGACCACGTTGAGTGGGCTTGAATTGTGGCCAAGTTGATGGCAGACACAATACTTTTGGAAATGGTCTGTGAGGAAGCCAGAAGGCCTGCCTTTTCGACCTATGTACAAACAGGCAATTAGATTTTCGGTAAGGAGCAGTTCTGTCTAGAAAAAATAGTGCTCTCTTAATGTCCAAGTTACGGAGGAAGTGTTCCAAATCTGTGGTTGTTGATGGGAAAAAGGTGGGGTTAGATCAACGGTTGAGTCAAATGAAAGGTTGAAACAAAAAGGCTATATCAGGAGACAGGGTGACTTTATTAGGGTGGAATTGCAGGTATGGAGGGTCTATCCTCAAGGAAGCCAATTAACTTGCCCTTCTAGCTGAGGTGATAGCTATCAAAAAGACAGTCAGAGGCCTTAGCCAGGGGCTCGAATGAAGGATGTAAAGGAATAAAGCTTGTGTCCAAAAAAGTCAAGCTACCTTCCCTCCTTATTAGAAGGAGCGGTAGCAGATCTGTTGCGAGTCTATTCTGAGTGGCATCCACTATAAACAAGTTTGGAAGTGGATGTTTCTGTAGGAATAAGGTGGAATCTCCATGGGTTTTATAGATATTGTCCACTCTGTGAGGCATCTGTTGGACAGTAGAGGGCTTTTCCCATGACTCCTTGATAAGATGGAGCAACAGTTTAATGAAGGTGAGTCTCAGAGGTGGTGTCTGGTCCAAGGAAATGTCACAAAGACTCTATCATCATCATTTATAGGTGGCTGCACCACTATAAGATTGAGAACCTTAGCAATCTTGGCAATCATAGAGAATATGCTTTGTAATCCTCCGAAGGAGTGGAAGTTCATCTGTCACATCCAAATTCGGGGTAGTGTATGAACAGGTGAAGCAATAGGTTGGGAGCATTGAGAACTGTCCAACTCACAAAAAGAGTTAATTAATATCCTTCGGCTGTGTTACATTAATATCTGAGGAGGGGGTGACAGAACGTTGCCTCCTAAGTATTGAAATCTGCATTGATCGCTGAGATGGAAGCACTGTGGTTGGGATCGACGACAGCTTATGGGTAGACTTATCATGGTGTTTCTGTGGTAGGGGATATTGGGTGTCTCCTGGTTGTGTTGTCTTTTGAGAGGCTTGATGTTGAGTGGTCAATTTCAATGGTTTATTAATTGTGCCAGTCTTAGAACGTTGCACTCGAGCTCGAGGAGGAGGAGATGGCGCTTCCAAGATGAACTGTGGAGATCAACATTAAGTTTTATGTTTTTGACGTCGAGGTGGAAAAGAGGAGTCAGAATCGTACTATACATCTTGACGTTGACGTCGAAGTGGAGTGGAGTCAGAAGAAGAGTATGTGTATCGATATCAACACTTAGACTTCCATAGAGGTATTTATACATATTCAGGTTCAACGTGTATCATCCTCTCGGAGCTGTAGCGTAAATGTCGAGGTCAGTATTGGCCATGTTCGATATTGAGAGATCGATCTCGATCCACATTGTGCGTTTTGCGCTTTTGTTTCCTTGGTGTTGTTGAAGAAACCGAGGTGTCATATGGGGATTGCTGCCAGTGAATATGAGATTGACAAGGTTCCGGCCGTTTTGTTTTTGCAGAAGGCTTGGCATCAGAGTAGATCGGTGTTGAGGGATGTTGGCGTTTCTTAGGCGGCTCACCCTCAGAACATGGCGGGGTTGGAGCCTTAGAGGGAGCGGTCAATGAATCTGACTCCACACTTTGCCTGGAATCCGGGCTGCTGGGCCTCTGAAGAATGGTAAGTAACTCAGTAGAAGTGTCACCCCAAGTGTTCAAATGAGACAGAAGAGCCTGTGACGTGTCCTGAGGCTCATCCTCGTTAGAGAGGGAATAAATCACTACCAGAGCTCTGGCATCGAGGTCGGTAGGCTTCGGGCTCAATCTCAAGGGAGACGACAAGGCTGCTATGGCTGTCGATTTTGAGACCAGCATCGGTGTCAAAGCATGGCGCTTTTGCTTTTTATTGGCTTTCGATGCCAATTTGGATTTAGCAGCTGGTTTTCACTTAGTCTTTTGCACCTGTGGAATCGAGGCCATTGTCAATGTTTGGGAAACGGTCAGGCTCGCTCGTTGGGCCGCAGAGGCCGGTGTCAAATTTACGTCCACACTCAGACTCAGCGACTTTTCCCAAAGATGGGATTGGAGCCTTTGGAGTCTGCCTCTAAGTGCTGGTTTTGTGAACTTTTTAAAATGCTCACAGGTGGTGTGAAGGTGTCCCTCTCCAAGACAGAAAAGGCAGAGAGAATGAGCGTCTGGAAACGGTACCTTATTTCCACAGGAGGAACAGTGCTTGTAAAGCGCTGTGGAGGACATAAAAAGGCATGAAGAACTATTGGAGGAGAGGGAGGGGAAGGGAGGGGGAGAAGGGAGATTCCTTTCAAATAAAAGACAGTAGAATATGAGGAAAATAATAAAAAATAGGAATGAAGACTAAGAAAAGGGATATCTCTTATCTTTTCAGGAGAAACAGGAGCAGAAGGAGCAGGAGAAGCTACTACAGCTGCAGAAAGAAAGAAAGGAACTGAGGTAGATGGGCAGAACTATGGATTATATAGGGAGTAGGAGGTCCTTGTTAGACTTTGCTAGAAGGTTCTGAGAAGTTACTGCATGTGATGCATTAACCCATTGTGTGGAATCACAGGAGACCATGACGAAGAAGTAAAGGTTAATTTTATTCCCAGGATTTGTGTGCCTCTATCTTTTACTTGATTAAACTGAAAAGTTTTCTAATTGGCTTAGTGTTCCCTTAAGAAATCCAACAAATGGTCATATGGCTATGCTGTAGGCAGCACACACACAACCTTCTAGGCCTGAAATACTGAATAGTCAACCCTTCTGGACATGCCTGGGGAGGGGGAAAAAAATTCACAGATGAAGAGCAAGCTTGAATGAGCCTGCCTTTCCAAATAGTCATGAGAGCTTGTCCACATGGTGGTAGTGTTGCCAGTTATTGTAGGCTTGCTCTGAGTAATTCTGGATGTTTTTGATGGAATTTTGCATACATCATCAAAATATCGACATCCAGATATTTGGAGGGTATTTATTGACAGATTTAGTAGGATGCACTGGATTGTCCCACTAGCAGCTGTCTCGTTCAGGTCTCAATGCGAACATAGCCTGCCATCCCCCTTGGCTAACTTCTCTGTCGTCTCTCTGCCTACTTCATTCTTCCCTCCCTTCCCATCTTGTTTTATCTGTCCACTGCTTTCAAACTTCCACCCTTTCAACTGTACAGCTTTTAAAAAAGTATTTATTTAATTTTCACTTTTGCAGCCAAAGTGAAATGAACAAAATTAAGTAGGAGCAGTGAGAGGGTATGGAGGAGTGGAACCTGATCAGCATAAACATACCCATAAGGAAATGTCACCAGATGACATACACTCCAAAGTGTATGGATCAGAATGCATTAATGCAGTACTGTAGCCTGTGCAAGCAAACTGCACTGGAACAAACTGGAACAAGACAGAACAAAAATACACTATCATCCTGTGGTGGTATAAAGAAGTTATTCAACTGTGAATGAAAAGGTTTTTCCCAGTCAAGCTCAGAGGCTCTGAATATTTGATTTGCAAGGTTATTTGATTTTCTTAAATCAGAAGGTTGTCATGTGTTTACTATAGCATAGCATTGCATCAAGGAACAAACAGGTGATACTGAGCTTGTCTCACATGGGAACTGTAACCCATATAGACCAGCAAAAACTAAACGTTTCAGACATGTAAGATTATTGTCATTGTGGGAGAACTTGTGTTTCTGTCATACCACTGAGAATTCCCTTCAGAAGCATCACATTGAAACATTCCTAACAGAGACCACAGTTAATAAATTGTTATGCAAATCAGTTACAATGAAGAATTTGCAAACTTTGCTGCAGATATTAAAACAGCCCAAATACAGTATACTGAACATAAATAATTGACATTTCAAGTCTAAGACATTGTATCTGTCTTACAAATGGCATAGGAGTGAGAATGAGAAAGATTCTATAGAAGGCATGAATGCTCTTGGCAATTAGGTTTCAAAAGAATATTCTGAATTTGCATGGAGTTTTCTTGGCAGGAATATTGGAGTGGCTTGCCAGTTCCTACTTCAGGAGCCTACAGCACCCTGGTGGTCGCCCATCCAAGTACAGTGGTACCTCTACCTATGAGCGGCTTGACGTAAGAAAAACCGTTGATGTTTTAATTGCTGCCTTACAAATTTCAGATGCTGTCTGCCCTACTTAAAATTTTTTTATTTTTATGTTCATTTTTTTTACATAGGGCTGCTCTACTTAAGAGTTGTTCGACTTAAGAGCATGCATTCAGAATGGATTAAATTCATAAGTAGAGGTACCACTGTACTAGCCAGGCCCGACCCTGCTTAGCTTCTGAGATCAGGCGAGATCGGATGAGCTCAGGGCATCTAATCCAATCTATAACAACATTCTCATCCTTCATCCAGCAGCTTTTCCCAACAAAAGTTTTGTAGCACTTTAAAGAATAATGGGTTTGTCATAAGCTTGAAGGACTGCAGCTCACTTCATCAGAAGCTTGATTAGATTCAACAAAGCAGTTTACATTTAGATGCACAAGGTAATCGGTACAAAGTCTTCAGTTATTTTCTGAGCATTTTCTTCCAGGAACATTTACTTGAAGTTAAAGTTGAATTACATTACATGAAGATCTGTTTAACTCTCCTCTCACCTTTCAATGTAATGAACAGCACTCATTGGAAATTGCTTTTAGAAGTGGAGAAAGGACAGACCAGAAGGAGTGCATAATCATAAAAGTGCTGTTCATTTTGTCTCTGAAAATAATGCTCCTTCCTCCAGGAAAAACACACAAATGCCATCCTACTGCAGTGTCTGACCATGACTTCCAGAAATGGCTTCTTCATTAAAGAAGGCTGGAGAAACTTCAGCCTAAGAGATGCATTGATGTTCAACAACCAGAAGCTCAACCCAGGTGGATCAATGGTAAGAGCTCCTGGTAACTGTCACTCAGAACATCCAGAGCACCAAATGGTCTCAACCTCTACCTTAAAAGAGTGAAGGGAAAGTTAAGTAGATCTCCCTACAACATACAGTATGGCCTTCTGCCTCCATAGTGTGACACTTCTACTTATCCCAATCTTCCAGGACAACTTTACAATTTAACTGCTGGCCCACCTCTCATTTGTATCTGAAGAGTTTATGGAAAATTGAACATGGGAGAGCATTTTATAGGTGAGGGGAAGAGGAAAGAGCCTGCTATGACACTCTCCAATCAAGTATCTTTGCCAGACTGCACTGTCCCACTCATCACATCTCCAAGCTTTAGCAAATCACATGTTGGACACCAAATTGATCAAACTATCATAAGCCACACTTGCCTGTTGCTAGGAAACGATGCATCACAAAGAGCAACTGTGGTGAGATTTTAACCTTCATTTCACTATCTGTTTGTTTGAAGGCAGAGAAATCCTGCTTCCTCTCCCGATGAGCTACTTTCTTTTTTGTTTTGTTATCAGCTGTAGATGAGGAAATAAAATAATAATTGGATTTGAGCCATAGTTGGACATTCAGAAATATTATTAAGAAACAAGAACAACTCAGAGAACATCTCATTCTTAAAAGTATTACAAGCAACACTTGTAAAAATATACCTATATAAATAATGGTAAATTCATTTGATTAAAAAAGTGTGGTGGTATTTGTTTTTGCTACTTGAATAGTTCCAACTTCTTCAATGCAAGTTGCTAGTGTATTAACTTATGCCACTGCTTCCATGCTATGCTTAGAGATCAAGAGCAAGCAAAGAAGTCCTAGTGTCAACATAAGGGGAGATTTTAGTCAGTGCCTGACATTTATTATGGCTATGTCAGTAGTGAAAACAGAAGCCATGTGGTTTCTGAACAGCATCTGAAGGGAAGAGTGGATGACACGTACTGTACAACTAAAAAGTCAAAAACATAAGCAAGCTTTTGATCTTGCATATATCTTCATTGTGGAATGACAGCATCAACCACTTTGGAGTCTGCCTAAACATCAAGAAAACTGAGTACAGTAGCATCCCTGTATCTGCTGATTCGCCATCTACGGATTCAATTATCTGCGGATGGCAAGTGGCGGTGCAAGGGGCCAGGCCAGCAGCAGCACGCCAGCCCTGGCGACACAGCGGTGATGGCTGTAGAAGCTGAATGGCCCAGGGGCACCTGCCTGGGACATCAGTGGTGGTGGTGGAAGCTGCACAGCCTGCAAGCACCCACCCGCAGCGGTAGAGGCAGAGGTTGCACAGCCCATGACTGCCCACCCACAACATCAACGACAGCAGCAGACATGGAGGCCGTGTAGCCTCTGAACACCCGCCCACAACATCAGCGGTGGAGACAGTGCAGCCCGCACGCACCCACCCACAGTAGCAGAAGGGGAGGCATAAGCTGCCCAGACCGAAAGTGCCCACGCGTATCATTGGCAGCACAGACTTCAAGCGCCCACCTGCAATGGCAATGGAGGTGGAGGCTGCACAGCCTGAGTTCTCACTCGCAACATTGGTGGCAGAAGCAGAGACCGTGCAGCCCACGAGCACCCGCCTGCAATGTCATGGCGGAGTTTGCTGCTCTGCCTCCCACTTGCCGGAGCTGGTGGTGGGTGGGGAGGTAGACCTGCCCTGCCAGGCAGATGGGCACCTGAGGACTGTCGCTTATTTCTCTGCTGCCTCCTCTTGCTGGTGGGCCCACCTGCGCCTGGCACAGCTTCTCCAGATGCAGCCCTCCAGCCCATCGGCAGGTGCCTACCCCATACTCCAGCGAGCACGACAACGAGGAGGAGGAAGAGGCAGCCTGGACAGTATGAAGGAAGGATGGGAGGTGCAGTGCCACCACTTTTGTCCCTGGCACTCCAACACCTCACCACCACTGTGGGCAAAACTTAAAGAAGGTGGAAATCTTCCAGTATCTTGGCTTCCATTTCCAAGGTGATATGCAAGCAAGGTGAATGTGGCCTGGTTGCGTTGGTGAGAACTCACTGGTGTGGTTTGCAACAGATGAATGCCAATTTATCTCAAATCTAAGATTTACAAGATGATTGTTCACCCTGTTGCAATGTAGTGCTGGGCAGCAACAATGGGCATATACAGTCACCTCCATGTCATAGAAATGTGTATTTTCCTTTGGATATTGGGTATCTCCCTACTCAACCATGCCACAAATGCAGCTAGGTGTGATATCAATTACTTTACAGAGAAGATAAGAGAAATCTGGCTTCACTGATATGGACGTGTTGTCAGAGCAACACCTTCCACCATTGCCAAAACTGCTTACCATATGACTGGTAGTCATCTGGGCAACTATCAATAAGGACATGCAAATTAGCCTCAGCACTGACAACGCAGTGGATCAGGCAAAATGGTGTTGTAGGATCCAAAGAGTGGACCCTGCACCTAGGAAAAAATGCTAGGAGGAAAAAGGAGGAGGAGGATCTTCATCAGGCTGGGTACCATAGAGGTGGTAGGAAAAAAACCACGTAACAGTTCTAAAAATCAGATGTGCGGGTCAAACCTCTTTGTTAAAAACAAGTTTTTACAAGGAGACTGCCGACTCAGCTTAGAGGTATCAGTTTTGAATTTCACCTTCAGTGGTACGAATAAGAATGTTTCTCCTAATTGTGTTATATGTAGGATTTTTAGTCATTCAGCATCCCCCTCCCATGGCCATTTATCAAAATACAAGAAAAAAATTTTTGGCTAGGAATACAGGTAGACAGGGACACTTTAAATGCTACAGGTGAAATCTGGATCCTACAACTCTGATCTCAACCTACAGTACAAAAGAAGGGCCTCTGTCCTGCAAACATGAATCATCGTGGAGACACTGGAGAAAAGATCAGCAAAAACAACAACCCATAATTCCTGAAATATGTTTAGACTTGAAGATCATCAAGGCTGAACTTATCCCTCTCAAACTAAATGTCATGCCTTCAAGAAAACTATTAAGTTGGATTACATGGAGTTTAAGTGAAACAGTCATGGGTCTGATGCCTTGTAGAAGGTATTATAGTAACTATACTGGCTGAGAGATTTTGAGCACTCCAGATTAATCTATTTAAAGAATAAAACAACAAAGAAGGACTGCAAGACAAGTTGAAGTTTTTATAACATTAGTTAAAAGTACAGACATGATTTATGTTTGTTGAAATATTAAATTATTTAATGGACAAATGAACTTGTTGTATATCAAAATATGTACAACCCATTTTTTTCATCTTTCTGGAAGATCAGAGTATTTTTGATAAGGGATGGGATATTTACAAAGCTGTCTTCCAGCACCTTATCTCAGATGAATCAATTTTTTATTTGTCAGCTTTCTTTAATGTCCAGGTTTCACAACTGTACCTAGTGATTGGGGCCACAAGACCATGATGATCTTAATATTAGTCTCCAGTGATATATCTTTACACTTGAGAATCTTTTCTAATTCTTTCATTGCTGAACTTCTAGGTTTGAGTCTTCGTTTGATTTATTTGCTGCAGTCTCTATTTGGATTGATCATTGAACCATGGTATACAAAATATTTCATTATTTCAGTTTTGCATTGTCAACATTAAAGTTGTGTAATTTTCCTGAAGGCATATTTGTTTTCTTAATGTCAAACAGCAGCCATGTTTTAGCACTTACTTCTTTCACTTTCACAGAAGGCATTTCAAGTCACTGCTGCTTTCTGCCTGTAAGACTGTGCCATCTACATATCTTAAATCACTGATATTTCTTCCACCAATTTTCACTCCTCCCTCACCTGAATTTAGTCCAACCTTCAATGATATCGTCTGTATATGGACTAAACAGGTAAAGGGGAAATGTACCCTTGTCTGACAGTTGCACATATAGGAACCCATTCTCTCTCTCCATGTTCTGTTCTAACAATAGCTTCTTGTGCACAATATGAGCTATAATATATCAGGGCAATCAAGTACGAAGACACACCCATGCATTCAAGAAAAGCTCATAGTTTCTCATGATCCATACAGCCAAAGGCTTTGCTATGCTATAGTGTCATCTATAAAGCACAGACTGATCTTCTGAAATTCTTTTATGCACTCCAGTAGCCAGTGTACACCTGTGATATGATCTTGAACCCCTCTTCCTTTTAAAAATCCGGTTTGGACATCAGGCACTTCTTGTTCCATATAAGGTGAAAGTCTTTGTTGCAATACCTTGATCATATTTTTGTTTGTATGAGGAAATTAAGAGCTAAATTGGCTAAAGCAGTTTTTGTATGTTTTCTGACTCAAAAGCTCTAATGTAGTTATTCCATCTCCCTTTTCCCTTCTTGGCCAATGGCTTTTTTCTGACTGGTAGAAAAGATGAAAGAAACAATGGGGGGAATTAGGGCTACAACTTGATCCTCAGGTTGTCTGAACTGCTTGTAAAAAAAAGTGTAAATGAACACTACAGTATGTAGTTCATCTTGAAGAATCCCTTATCAAAGAAACATTATGTATGGCTATGGTATCCCAATTATCAAAATTGGTATTTGCTACTGAGGGTTACACCATGTTACTTTCACCAGCACACATAAATAATGCAATTTTGACTATTCGTTCATCTATGCTATTTATATCCAACCTTGTTTCCTTGCAGGATATTTAAGTTTACTTAAAAACACAGTAAGTTATGACATTAAACACGACCATTAAAATATTTTTGGTTATATTATTAAAATACAGTAATGTTTAACTATATTTATTATTTAACTTTGTTCTTATCTCTATAATTTTAGTTCAAGTTGTAAGCCACCTTGGGTCCTGCAAGGGACAAAGCCAGGATATAAAGAAAATAAAAATAAATGTTACAATTATCATTTTCATATGCAGTCAATTGCAACAGATATCAAATGCTATTTATTTCAGTATTTAGCATTCAAGCTGTATGCACTACATATTATGTTTAGATGATGGTTGATACCCTGTTGCTTAGTAAAGCAAGTCTTCTAGAGTAGGACAACTGAATTAGTGGGGATTTTGTGAGTCAAGCTAGTTGTGATTTAATGTGATGAAGTCACAACCAGAGGAGGTCCATTGGATCAACAAAACTTGCAGAGACATTGACCCATTAAATCCCCACTGATGAAATGGACCTGCTATTGTGCAACTTACTATATGTTAAGCAACAGGATTTCAACAATTATGTAATGCATTTGACTGACTTTATTACATTGGGTTTAGTATTTTTAGAGCAGAGATGGGAACCACCCAGCATGGGAAATGCACTTGATCCCGCTTATAGGACAAAAAAAATGTTGCAACAAAAACTGAAAAATGTTTAAATAAAAACTCGTTAATTTGCAGTCATCCTACTCCTCGTCTGGTAAGGAGGTTTTAAGAAAGTTTCAAAAGTCTACAAGATACCACTCCTCAAAGATGGCAGTGTAATAACAACAGCAGCAACAAAATCCATGGACATCTTCAAAAAAACCACTTAACTCTCAGACTACATCTGTTGCTAGCATGCATCAGCTTTGAAAGGATAGGAAACACCACTGGAATAGAGCAAGGCTCACTACAAACAATGCCTCTCAAGAAAACAGATAAAAGGCTTCCTTGAAGCCAATCCATAAACACCATAGGGGTCCAAGGCAAGCCAGCACCTCTCAATCCCCCCCATTTCTGTGCATAAAAGCAATTCACTCGATATTGACAAGAGGATGGTGTCTTCTATTACACCTAAAGAAAGAAAGCTAGCGCAGAGAGCACATGGCAAGCTGCATGTCACACAGAGCTGTGTCCTCTCCTCCCTTCCTCTCAGTACATAGGCAGATGTCTTAGTTTGTGTACAATGGCAGGGCCTGCCCTGGCTTTCCCATCAGGATACATATATGAGTATGACAAGTGTTTTTAACAACGTTAGTGTTCCAAATTTACCTCACAGCTTATCAAGCAGTTTATCTTTTTTTAAGCTTTCTTATAAGGAAAAAAAACACTATTTGGAGGGGGAAATGGAAATAAATACTCACTGTATAGATCTGTTTCATCTAGAATCTCAGACTTGATGATCTCTTCAATTACATCTTCCAAGGTAACAATGCCCAAGACTTCATAAAAAGGATCCCCTTCCCCTTCATTGTTCACCCGCTGCACTATTGCCAAGTGAGATTTACCTGCACAGAGTAGTAGACCAAGATATTAGATGTTATAGAAGAATTACTGGCCAGCCACTCACAGAATGAAACAGATGGATCCTGCAATGCAAGAGCAGATAGTTAAAGGGACACTGTCAATCCAGGAGGAACACTATCTGAAATCCTACCTAACATTTTACTAGAAATAGCCTGGGGCCATTTTCAAGCAGAAATTTTATGTAGCCAAATCTTGCAACCATAGGGAACAAGTGTTGCTAACATTAAAAAAACAATGTTGTACTGTATGGGTTAAGCATCTCTTCTATTTTCTTCCATTTCACCATAACCACCAATATCAGCATCAGATCTGTCTACTATCAAAGATCTTACATCCAAGTTACCTAGTAACCTCTGTGGCATGACAGGTTAATATTCTAGAAGTGTTTTACTACTGTTCTTATATAAAGAATAAAGGCTTACTGCCACAGCAAAAACTGAATTTATCAAAAGAAATTCGAAAGTTTTTATCATACTCTGGGAATACCATAATCAAATGAAAGGATATAGATTGCACAGTAAATGCTATTCTCAGGGATATTTGGGTCAATGTAAAATTTATATGAAACCATTGAAGGAAATTATCTGGAGTTTTGGGGTTACGTGTCACCAGTATGTCAATGACACTCAACTCTACCTCTCATCACCTCCAGATTCCAAGGAAGCTACAGTATTTTGACTTTAGATCAGTGCTTAGCTTCAGTAATGAACTTGAGGAGGAGAATCAAACTGAAACTAAACCAGACAAAACAGAGGTGCTTTTGGTCAGTCGAAAGGGAGGTCAAGGGACAGAGATGCAACCTGTAGTGGATGGTATTACCTCCCAATTGAAAAAAGAGGTGTGTAGCTTAGGGGTGCTCCTGGACTCATCCTTGAGCCTAGATGCCCAGGTCACAGCTACAGCCAGGAGTGCATTTGCAAAATTAAAACTAGTATGCCAGTTAAACCCATTTCTTGAGAAACCTGCTCTGGACACTGACACATGCCCTAGTGACATCCCCGCTGGACTACTGTAATGCGCTCTATGTGGGGCTACCGATGGAAAGTCTCAGGAAACTTCAATGGGTCCAAAATGCAGTGGCCAGATTGCTGATTGGGACAGGTTATAGAGATCACACTGCACCCTATTAAAGCAGCTCCACTAGCTGTCAGTCAGCTATTGGCCACAATTCAAAGTGCTGACCTTAACCTACAAAGCACAAAATGGTCTGGGTCAAACTACCTGAAAGATCAAATCTCACATTACCGCTGGGGTGCTAAGGTCATTAGGAGAGGCCTTTGTCTTTATCCCACCACCTCACAGGTGTGTCTCATAAGAACACATAAAAGGGCCTTCTCTGTTGCTGCTACCAGACTTTGGAACTCCCTCTCACTGGAGGCCAGGGCTGCCCCATCTCTGCTATCTTTCCGGAAGCAGGCAATAGCCCATGAATGAGTGGCTACCGACTATGTGACTTTTATATGCATTACCATGCATGATTACATTGATTTCATAAGACCACTAGTGTTTTCCATGTTAGTTTCCACCCTTCATAATGGAGTTTTTTTCTTTTTTGTGTGCTCTTTGTAGCTTTAATGTTACCTTTTAAAGTTGTAAGATGCCTCTTCAAATTCCCTGTTATTAATCTGGAAGTTGAGTCATGGCTACTGGACTTCTTTTTTGAGAGATAGAAACATTTCGCTGCTCATCCAAACAGCTTCATCAGTCTGAATACAGCTAGTGTGAGTCCTCCATCTTATAGTCAGTCAGCTTTGACCTCTTGTCACCCTGGTCTGAATTAGGCTCATAAGACGAACAATGGCCTGAATAGGCTCGTTAGGGAGACAATAGTATCCATAGCCTTAAGGTGAACAATGGCCTAAGGTGCTGAAACCTATCAAGAATGGGTCGTTAGCTATGGCCTTGGTGGTGAAGGCTTTTTGATTTGTCTGGGTACTTTGGACAGCACAGCCTGATAAGTAGCAGATAGACTATGCCTGAGGCCACCACCTCTGTTGAGGGAGGGGGTTTCGATGCTCACATGAATGGCTTCCCTTACTCCTCTCTCAAACCACCTATCTTCTTTGTCTAATATGTGTACATCCTCATCTTTGAAAGAGTGTCCTTTGTCCTTCAAATGGAGGTGTACTGCTGATTCTGGTCCTGAGCTGTTACCCCTCCTATGTTGGGCCATCCTTCTGTTTAATGGCTGTTTAGTTTCTCCAATGTAGAGGTCTGAACACTCCTCACTGCATTGGATGCTCACATGAATGGCTTCCCTTACTCCTCTCTCAAACCACAACAGAGGTGGCGGCCTCAGGCCATTGTTCATCTTATGAACCTAATTCAGACCAGGGTGACAAGAGGTCAAAGCTGACTGACTATAAGATGGAGGACTCGCACTAGCTGTATTCAGATTGATGAAGCTGTTTGGATGAGCAGCGAAACGTTTCTATCTCTCAAAAAAGAAGTCCGGTAGCCATGACTCAACTTCCAGATCACCTGGATGACTGAGAATCTTCACAGACATATCCCTGTTATTAACTCTGAATATGTCTTAAATGGGCTGTATATTGTCCCTCATTATTGTAAGCCACCTTGGGTCCTTTTCCATGGAGAAAGGTGGGGTAAAAAAATATTCATATCTGTCTGTCTGTCTGTCTACACACACACACTAGCTGTACCCGGCCACACATTGCTGTGGCTCAGTCTGGTCATTAATTGAGAGCCCCCAGGCTCATGGCTCCTTTCTTCCCTCATCCAGCCAACCTCCCACTTTGCAAAGCCCAGGAACTGCACAGGGCAAGTGATGGGAGCCCAGGCTGGCTGCAGCAGGGAAAGGAGGCGAGGAGGAGGTGGCTCGCCCTTGCATCCTCTGGTTCCTCTTCCTCACCTCCTTTGCCTGCCACAGCCAGCCTGGGCATCCTTGGGCAAGCCCCATGACTTGCCCTGTGCATTTTATGGGCTTGGAAAAGTGGGAGGTGGAGTGGGCAAGGGAAGAAAGGAGCCATGAGCCGGGGCTCTGTGGCAACAGCCTTCACGGCCACTGCTCACCTCTCACTGCCGGGTCAGGGCTGCTGGCTTCCTGCCACAACCTCCCTCCCTCCCTGCTGCTCCATGAGAGCTCTGTTCCCCACTGCCTTAGTTTTTTCTCTCTTGTCCAAGAAGCCAGCTCTCAAGGGGAGGAGTTATTTTTGCCACTCCTGTTATTGCTTTTTATTGCCTGATGGTGATGGGGTGCATGCACATGCACATGCACACGCACACACACACACACACACACACACACACACACACACACACACACACACACACACACACACACACACACACACACACACACACACACAGACCCCACTGTGCAGCCTTTCCCAACCTAAAAACCCAGGAACTCACCACCTCAAGGCTTGCTTTCCCCCCCTGACATATTTAGTACAGTCTGTGTTGCTTTTGCGTCCAACTGATGACACAGGCGTGACATCTATTTATTGCCTGATGGTGATGGGGCACAGAAAAGAGAGAGAGAGAGAGAGAGAGAGAGAGAGAGAGAGAGAGAGAGAGAGAGAGCACTGTGTAGCCTTTCCCAATATACAGCCCCAGGAGCTCACCACCTCAAAGCTTGGTTTCCATTTGTGCCATATTTAGCAGTGTGTGTTGCTTTTGTGTCCAACAGATGGTGCAGGTGTGGCATCTATTTACTGCCTGATGGTGATGTCCCCCCACACACACACAGAGAGAGAGAGAGAGAGAGAGCACTGTACAGCCTTTCCCAACGTACAGCCCCAGAAACTCACTACCTCAAGGCTTGATTTCCATTTGTGCTATATTATGTACAGTGTGTGTTGTTTGTATGTCCAACAGATGGTGGAGGTGTCACATCTATATATAAAAACATGTATGTCTGTGATTGCAATGTTGTGTCAAAATTTCAAACCAATATATATATATATAAACTTAACAAATGCCTTGCTTTTTGTAATATAAAGTCCAGTTAAATACAATATATTTAAATGGCAAATTATGAGCCATGACAAAAACACTGGATTAAAATTGTTTTAATATGCTATATATACTCATTTGTGTTTCTATCACTAGTGATACATTAGGGTCATTCTAACTGCATTGAACTCAAATGCTGGGCTGGTCACTACAAAAATAAATAACTTTAGTCTAGTCAGGCTAAGTGCAGAATATTCTAGCTATTCAGGGTCAGAGCAAAGCACCTGTATGCTAACACAAACAGTTATAGAATTACTAATTAATCTACAATAAATAATAAATTATAGATTTATTATAGGTTGCAATACTCTGAATATTTATTCACGCTAAGCTCATTTTCAACTAAACAAATATCCACAGTCTAGTTCCAAGATTACATCCTAGCTACCTTCATATTCCAGATGAATGGCAAAAACTGAAAATGACTGGGTCTTCAATTAATTTATTTGTGAACTAAAAGAATTTGGCGGAAGAAGCTGAGATATATTAAACTAACAAGCATTCAAACTATCCTACTGAGCCTATTCATGGTAAAAGAATGAAGATATCATGGAAGCGGGGAAAACCTTATCAACAACTGACATAAACACTGCCATCAGGTCAAACCAATTCAGCTTCATAAGCTTCACATCTGCTTTCCCAGGGACCCAACATAAGCAGTTAATAACAAATTCTTTGTGAATGCTGTCTGTCTAAAGCTAAATTCTTTTGCTATTCCCAGCTTGTGATCATTTAAAAGGAATTTTCCAAAGCAAGGTCTAATATTAGACTCAAAATGAAGTTTCCATTCCACTTACACGATATTCTCACCAAAGTAACTACTACATAATCTGATTGTCTTGGAGCTACTCATTTAGATGCAGATGGACATACTTGAAATACCGACTTCACAGCACCATTTTACAATGGGGTTCATTATTAAAACAAAGACTTGTAGTTTAAAATATGCGTATGATAATCAACTCAGTTCAAGGGACCTAAAATGGTCAAGTTCCTTCCTTCCTCAATTATAATCTCATTAGTTATAACCACACATTCAAAACCTTTGAAGTTCCATTACACACCTACTAAAATCAATGTTATATGAATATAGACTAACTCTCTAGTTTCACGTAATATCTAGTTGGCCTGATAACACATGCTTGTCTGAGCAACATATACTACTATTTCTGTCAACAAAAATGTTTCAGAACATTTAATGGAAGTAGCACAACCACTTCCACAACAGGGTGGCGCTGGACTTCAGAAATGTACAACAAAAACCCCAAATGCTATGCAATGTTTTGAGAATGGCTTTGAAAGTAGCAAGATCTCTATGGTCATTTTCTCTGATCTCTTGGCTGCTCTTGATGCTGCTCATCATCAGGAAGCACTGCAAAAAATCTATAATCTAACCAATGATTATAAAAACTAACTCCATGGACACGGAGTCACGAAGAGTCGGTCACAACTGTAACGACACAACACACACACACAATGTAACAGTAACTCTCTTGTGAAATCGCAAAATTAATTTTCAAAGATAACACATCCACAAACACACTAAGAACAACAGCCTTGGCTTCATACTACTCTGCAGGCAAATACCCCAGCACAGTGTGGTATAGTTCAGCCCATGCAAAACACATAGAAACAGCATTCATTGAAATATCTGGAATCATAGTGGATGCCTGAAGCCATTCCCACTGATAAAATCAGTTACCTAGCAGGCATTACACCTGTGACATACCAAGAGAGAGGTAGCAGCTAATAGTGAAATACTCAAATTATACATTAAAAGTGCATCCAGTCTTTGACTACTATTCTTCCATGCCCAGACTGCAATTGGCAGACCAAAATTCAGAACATCTGCAAATCCTGAAAGCCACAACTCCAAGAAGGTTTAGTCCTCAGTCACGCAGAGAAATTGGTAACTTGGAAGTCTTATAGAATATGGAATGGAGTGGGGATAATGAAACAGACGCTTTAAAAAAATAGAGATTTTGCACCAAAAACAGTCTTTGCAATCGGATGCTTATATTCTATTTTTCTGACTATCAGTTTATACCTTTAATAAAGTAGCAGAATACCAGTATACACTGACAGTTACTCAAAGTTAAAAGGAAATATAAATCTTTAACCAGAAAAGCATACAATCCAAAATAACAATAAATAAATAATAAATCCATAATAAAAGAGTATACCACTAATGATAATAATTTAAAACTTACCCTTTGTATGAAATAAATAATCACAACAAAACAAAATAAAAAACCTCTGAAAAGACTTAAAATAGACAAAGGGCATATCACACATGGAAATACACTGCAGTGCTTGTGGAGTGGACTGGTGATCGATTACATCACCATCAAGCAATGTACATTACATTACAGTACTCCCTGTTTATTGTGGGAGTTAGGTACCCGACCTACCCGCAATAAAGGAAAATCCATGAAATGCAGACGCCTCTGCAAAGAGACCTTGGGCTGCTCTTGCTGCAGCATGCTTCCAAAGACAGGTTTTTAACCGCCTTCCTGACACACCTCAGCAAACTGACTTTGGGCTGCTCCTGCTGGCATCCAAACAGAGGCTTTAACCCCTTCCTGACACCTCAGCAAACTGACCTTTGGCTGCTCCTGTGTTTCCAAAGACAGGCTTTTAACCCCCTCCTGACACCTCAGCAAACAGATCTGGGGCTGCTTCTGCTGGATTGCGTTGCCAGGAGCAGCCCAAGGTCAGTTTGCTGAGGTTTCAGGAGGGGGTTAAAAACCACTCTTTGGAAGCACACCTTGTCAGGAGCAGCCCAAGGTTTGTTTGCTGAGGTGTCAGAAGGAGGTTAAAAGCCTCTCTTTGGAAGCCCACTCCTCAATTGGAAGAACAGAGGAGATAGCTAGGTCTATAGGAGGAAACCAAGGCTAAGAAACAAGGGCAACAATCCAGAACAGACCTTTAAAAGTAAAAACAAGTATCTTATAACAAATCCTAGAGCTAACCAGAGGCCAGTGAAGAGATTTTGGAAGAGAAGAAACATGATCTGAGTGATAAACTGGAAATAAAATCCCCAATGCAGAATTTGAAAGGAATTAATATGATACCATAGAAGACCAGCTAAAAGGAGTTTGCATTAATCTAAACCACAAATAACCAAGGCATGAACTAGCCTTTGGAGCAGGATCGCTTTCTCCACAGTTATTACAGAAACAGGCCTGGTGTCACAGTTAGACATGGGCACTTTGTATTAGTTTCTCTGCATCCGATCCACAGTGGTCAGCTGTGTAGAGAGGCAGAAAAGGACCAGCACAGCTCCTTCTGTGATTGGCATTGTGACAATGATGATGGAGCATCACTCCATGGAGCCCAGTAAGTTGTACAACTGGTTCTTGGGGCAGAACTGGGGCACCACGGAACCTGTGGTGTTGTGGTTCAGATTCATTTCCCAGGGAAACAAATATGAAGTGCCCATCTCTAATCACAGTTCATTTTAGTTCAGACAAAGGAATGTCTTTGTCTTAAGGTTTCATGAGTCACACCTCTACCAAACTATTTCTGTCCTCTAACTTCCCATCCCTTCCCTTCCACATATTCATCTAACAATTGATTTAGATCCTCAAGCCAGTCACATGATTGAAGTAAGCAGAAAGAAAGGTAGGTGATCCAGGACAAAAACTTCATTATCAATACCCAATGTGACAGACTAGGACTAAGGAGACATGGGTTCAAATTCAAATGGCCATGGAACCTCATGGGATGGCATGGAACTGGCAAAACCACTCCTTAAAATCTCAGTTATCTTGAAAGCCCTATTAAGATTGCTATAAGTCAGTTCTGACTTGATGGCACATAAAACACACATGATTATATATTGGTCCCCTGATGAGTGTGGGGAAACAGAAAAGTTATAGATGTTGCAAGAAGACAAGTAAGGCAGTGTTTTACAACCACTGTTCCGCGGCACACTAGTGTGCCGCGAGATGTTGCCTGGTGTGCCGTTGGAAAAGCTGAAGAATATCAGCTTTGTGTTCAGCCAAACAGGCCCAGGTTGCGCACATAATAAAGTATTTTATAATTACTTTATTATGAAATAGTAAGTAAACAGAAATATGAAAAATTATAAAATACTTTATTTGTGTTTATTTGATTCCTATTCAAGAGAATTACTTTATATATAGTCAGTATAGGCACAGAGTTAATTTTTTTAACATTTTCTAATGGTGGTGTGCCTCGTGATTTTTTTCATGAAACAAGTGTGCCTTTGCCCAAAAAAGGTTGAAAAACACTGAAGTAAGGAAATCGAAGAGCTACATTCTGATTCTCACATCCATACTTGTTCTTGGGGCTAGAGATAAGACAAAAGATGTGTGTCTTGGTGTAAAAATGCATACAAAATATAAAGATCTGAGGGGGGAGTAAATGAGTAAAGGAAGATAGGCAGATTGGGGAAATGTGGTACAGCTCTGTGAAAAAATAACAGTGAGAATATACCAGTGTGACACAGATCAGGAAGAGTTTTTTTTAAAGGCAGCTTTTAAAAAATGTGCCTTTAAAGTGACCATTTCATAATCCACTCCAGGATCTTCCCTGGGACTAATGTCAGATTGATTGGTCTGTAGTACAGATGGACACCAAACTAAAAACAATTGCTTCATTAAGTAACAAAGGCCCATTAAGTTAAGTTAGTTAACCCCTATATTGCTGGCACGCGCCATACACACTTCTGCAATTAGCTAGGAGGACCCTCTTTGAAGTTGAATAACGCCCCCCTGAACCCCCAAACCTCTCCAAATCTTTTCGGCTTACAGGGAAGTGCTTGAGGAAGCTCTCCTGCGATTCCCATGCTGCTACATGTCTGCAATCATTATTTTTGAGTACATATTTTATGTACTAGAAAATAGAAATCACAGGCATTATAATAGCATGGAAATAACAGGGTAGTTTCTTTGGACTCTTCCCTTCCATGTAAGGTTTATGGTTCAGGGGGCTGAGTTATTAAACTCCAAAGGGGGTCCCCCTAGGAGAAAATCATTCTAATTGAGTCTGCCAGAAACCACTTCTGAGGCCTCTGACAGGTCCGGGAAGCTTGTTGGAGGCCCATTTGGGACAGCGCCACGCCTGGGGTAAGTGCAGGAGGCCTCAAACAGGCCCATGCAGCTAACCCTAGGGGACCCTGTATTTCATATACTGCAGTCCTACGATACACCAGGACCACAGTATATGAAATGCAAAATTGTAGGGGAAAAACTTCCCCCCCCCCTTTTGTGCCCATCTCTAGTCTGTAGTTCCCAGATTCCTCCTTTTTCCCCTTGTGAAAACAGGAACAATGCTGGCCCTCCTCAATCATCCAGCACCCATCCTCCATAATTTCAAGGAAGAATTAGATAGTACTTCTGAGAGTTCTTCAGTCAGTTCCCTCAGTACTCTTGGACACAGGTCATTGGAAAAAGAGGAATTCAGCACTTCTGCACTTGCTTTCCCATATATTATCATTTTCCCATCCCCATTTAGTAGATGAGCCACGGTTCCTTTTCCTATGCAGATACTTGAAGAATGATTTTTTGCTTTTAGTATCTTTTCCTGATTTTTAGCATCTCCTCCTCATTCTCAGCTTTTGCTTTCCTAACACCATCCCTGAAATTCTTTTCTACTTGTCAGTACTCTGACAAGACCATCGGAGACCCGCTTGGGGCAGCGCCAGGCCTGGGCTAAGTACAGGAGGTCTGAAACTGACCCATCCAGCTTACCCCAGGGGGCCTTGCCTTTCATATACTGTGATTCCGCAATATACCGAGACCGCAGTATATGAACCGCGAAGGGGCGGGGAAACACTTTACTGGAATCAGATTGATTATGTTCTCTGCAACCAAAGATGCAGGAGCTCTTTCCAGGAAACTAGAAGTGACTTCCAGATCATCTGAAAGCACTTCCGGGGCCTCTGAAAGGCCCGGGAAGGCCATCAGAGGCACATTCAGGGCAATGCCAGGCCTCAGGTAAGTGTAGGGGCCCCCAGACAAGCCCCCCCAATCCCAACCCCACCCAGCATCCACATATTGCAGGTTTTTTATTATCGCAGATCGGGTCGGATCCCTAACCCCCGCGATAGGAGGAGGTTACTATATTGTCCATCTGGTGATGTCCATCTGTAGAGTTGCCTTTTGTGTTTTTGGAAAAGAGTGTTTGCAATGAGCAGCTTGTTATCTTGAAAAAACTCTGTTAGCCTTTGCCCTGCTTCGTTTGGAACTCCAAGGCCAAACTTGCCAGTTATTCCTTTTATCACTTGACTCCCTACTTTAGCATTCCAATCCCCTATGATGCCTACACTGGTTTATTTGCTTGAAGCAATTTGTTGCTGAGTTGTACATTGTATTAGTTCTCTCTATATATTTGCATTAATAGTAACATAAACTATATATATATTACTATTAATAGTGTGTCTCTCTGTGTGTGTGTTTCCAAAAGTACATGCACTCTTATGCACATTTTTGTAGTTATTATCTAGTGTCATATATTAATATGCTGTCAGGATATTCAGAATTCTGTGCTAGACTCTGGTTCCCTATTCACTTAAAACATTTTGGCTCCACAATTCAGCTCTTTACATCAAACTGACAGCTCAAGACTCCTCCTGTTTAGCTATCATGCAGGCCACAATAGAATCTTCTACATCTGGGGTTCCCAAATGTTCTTGGATGACAACTCTCAGATATCCTGGGAAATTTAGTCCAAGAACATATGGGGATCAAAGGTTGGGAACCATTGCTTTACATTGGCATAGGCAACTAGACAGTGCATCATCTTAGGCAGTTCTGTGTACTACTCTGCTGAAAGCTGTATCCTGCCCAAATACCTACCTGTTGGTGGAGGCAGGTAGGTTCAATGTCAGTAGGACAATGAATCAGCTTTGCTTTTCACTCCAAACTTTACATGAACTATCCAAGCTGTTGGCCCCATCAGCAGATAGTGCTGAGTTTTTTTATTATGACATTAAGATTTTATAATTTTATTTAAAAGCAGTTTATGATTGAATTACTGTTGTGAATTACCATATTGTAGTTGACTGAATATTTGCTATGTTATCATGGGGGTTTTAACCTGTAAGCCATCCTGAGTAGTCCTTGCACTAATGGGGTGGTATATAAACTACAAAAATAAAAACAAAACAAAGCAGAATAGTTTTGGCACACAGTCCTTGTAGTTCAGACTAGAACTGAGAACAGATTGATATGCATGGGATCCACTATCCTCTTCCAGAGACAGGGCAGTCCAAGGAAAATGTCTGTGATTGATTTGTTTGACCAAGTGTAACAAAACTGCACAGCAGGCAACAAAGCTAATAAATTATATAAAGAGAAACGAACAGGAGAACACAATAAATAATTACACTGCCAACATAACATATCCCGCCTGTTCATCCACAACTGATGCCAAAAAGAACTTAACTGTCTGCCTTTTTTCATACTTGTATGCTGTGTTACTCACTGGCCCATTCTAGGCTTACAGAAGGCTTGGTTGAAGCTATACTAGCTTTCATGACCTCAATATGAGTTACAGAAACAGGCCAGCTAATCCTAACAAAGAGGAAATGTTTCCATGTTCACAGTGCTGCTCTAGTTTATTTCTGCAATGACTATCTTAAAAAGGATTCAGATTACACAAATAGCTGTTTTACCTTACTGTCCCACAGAAACAAAACACATTTTTTCCACTCACATTTTCCCACCAGTAGAAAATGTGACAAATATTTCAAACAGTTTCTATAAAAGCAATCACAAAGTATATATATAGAAAATTGGTCATCTACAGTAATACGAGGTTGCAGAAAGAGGGGGGAAGAGTATTACTGCATGTCCAGTTTATAATTAAACTATTGCTTGGATTAAGGCTTCTTATAAGCTTTATTCCAAGTTTCAAATCATATGGTTAATTCAAGTGAGTTTACAATAAACCACCACCACACAAAACAATAACCTTTTACACATTATATCACAAAGGCCTTGAGCTGTGAGAGAAAGATAGAAAAAAATATAGACAGGGTGATAGATTAAAATTAATTCCAAGGTGATACTTGTGTCTTTCATTTAAAGTTTAAATGAAATACACAACCACTGTCATTGAGTTTAAATAGGAGGGTAGCTCTACTTAGAGATAGTAATGTGCCATCAAGCCAGAAGTGGCAGGGCTTTGAATGTAAATCCTTCAAAGAAATCCATTTTACTTGGCTTCATATGCATAGCAGAAACATTATACCTGTACTTCGAAACAATTTACAGTGGGAAGTTATTCACTTTGGATCCACCAGCAAGGCTATAGCTAATGACCTATACTTAATGGGTGTTGGGAAAGATTGCATAAGTGGGACTTTCATGCACCATAGGCTGTTGTCCACCTAACGAGCCTATTCAGGCCAGGGTGATGTGAAATGAAGGTGAGCTATAAAATGGAGGACTCACCACTAACTTTCCTCAGACTGACAAAGCTGCTTGGATGAGCAGCGAAATGTTTCAATCTCTCAAGAAAAGAAGTCCAGTTGCCATGACTCAACTTCCAGATAAACTCACCTGCATGACAGAACCTTCACAGAAGTAAAGCAAAAAGGCATATATTCTGAAAAACTGAGAATATCTTGAAAATCTTGAGAAAAAAAGAGCTTCAATGGCAGAAAGTAGGGCCTAATGTTTAATACCAAATATAGGAGAAGATGGCATTTTACAGAGAAGGACTTGAATTTGATGGAAATAACTACCCACTGGCCCTACAAGCTATTCATGAGAAAGTTTCTTGAACCCTGGGGACATAATGAGCCACCCATTTTCCACTCTTCCCAGAGTATTTAAAGACTTGCAATTTTTCCCATCTTATTTTGGTTCATCTCCATTTTCCTAAAAATAAAGATTCAACATAGGACATCAATCTCTCAATCTTTGCTGGTGCTAACATATACATACTGCAAAAATTATTTTAGTAAACGATAAGCAACAAGAGCCAGTCTGAGACAAAGGATGGGAAGACCTTGAGCGCAGACATATAGGGGAGATGGGAGCCTTCTCATCTTTCCCAAGAGACAGGTATCTTTTCTCTAGACCAAAAGGTTGTGTTTTGGAAACAAATGTATCTATTTCTGTCACTTCCTTTAGACTTGTAGTCTTTGTGGGTCTGATAAGGAGGAAGCCTGACTACACTGTCTGAGAATGGTTACTGGGCCCCCCAAAAGTATTCCTAATCTAAATATGAGGCTTCTGGAAGTAAAACATTTTGATTGCAAAGCACAACTCACAGTGGTATAATGTACAATATAAATGTTATCCTCTCTGGGTTTCTTTTTAAATCTAGACTCTAATAATCAAGTTAACACTTTCTCTAGAGGATCAGTATTTCTGGACCTCAATTCTGTTGATCTGAAGGAATATGCAAACAAAAATACAGAAGCCAGGGTGAAGGAAACTGATGTTATATACATATGCACTAAATAAATAACATATGACAAAACTATGGCATACATATGGGAATGTCATAAAACATGCACCCCTCAGAAAACATGCACAGTTCTAGTCATTTTTGTTGCCCTACCGCCATAAGCCACTGAGTTGGCAGGACATTGGCAACCCTTCATATTTTCATGAGAAAATCAAATTCCACTTCTTTTGATGTGCTTTTTGGAAATCCAAAAGTGCTTTCTTCCACACCTAGTTGCTACAGAGCTGCAGTTGGGAGAAGGACTCAAGACATCTGATCTAGGAGATCAGAAACTAATGAAAGAAGTGACTGACCCATTTACCACACTCCTATCACTATTTGACAAAGCTCTTTGAAATGGTTTATTAGAAAAGATTAGATTCCTTCCTGACTCAGATGTTCCAAGGCAAAGGCTTGTTCCCACATTAAACACTACCAAAAGCACAAAAATAAATGCAATGTCTAGTACAATGAATTTTGTGACAAGTCAGCAAGCAGGCCTCACAGCTGCAGGAGTATAACAATCAAAACTGGCAAAGGGCAATAAGGGATATATAAACAGCAGTGTAGCATCAATTAGGCTAAGTTGAAAATATGTTGTTCGTGTAATATTTAAGCTACCACACTGCATGCTTTAGAATCAAGATGCAATTTTGATGGTTTTTGTTCTCTCTGTGTATACACGGTTTTGGAATGAATGCTGCTTCGCTACTAAAAAGGGATATACAGTGGAACCTTGACTTACGTCATTAATCCGTTCCAGAAATCTAGATGCCTTAAGTCAAACAAACTTTTCCCATAGAAAGTAATGAGAAAGTGGATCAATCCATCCAGATGATGAAAAAGACCCCCGAAAACAGCAATTTAACACAAATTTGACTGGGATAGGAGATTCCTTCCAAGGATGTAAATGAAGTGTCTCTTCAAAGAGAGGAGGAGGCAGTGAAATTATAGTCCACAAGTTATACGCCTCCACTTTTTAATGAATGAATGAAAGTTTTATTTACGGTCAACAACCAAAAACCAAAAATAAAAACCAAAAATAAAATCGTAAAAATAAGGATGTTCAAATATGCATTCCAATAGACAGCACATGAATTAAGCCTTATTACAAGATATATCGTAAATACAATTTTAAATACAATTTAAAATACAGTTTAAAATTTATTCTGGTCCGAAATAAAAGTGGCCATTTGCTCCACTTTTTAATGATCATAGCAACAATGTCTAACATTTAAGTTTTACTGATTTTTAACCTGACGTTCCAAGTTCTGAACAACCCTATGCTTACCTTAGAGTCGCACAACTGTACAGCTCCCCAACTAAAATGCTTCCATTGTGGACCATACTTCTGCAGCCAGCTTTTTTACAAGAGTGAGCTGACTGTCTAACCTGCAAGGCCAGCCCCGAGCTCCCGGCCCTTCTTCTCCTCCAGCAGCAGCGGCGGCTTCGGTGAGGCCGAGGACCAGCTCCAGGTGCTTGGAACTGGCCTCGCCGAAGCCGCCACTGCCGGAGGAGAGGAAGAAGGCAGGAGCAGTTTGGAGCCGGCAGCCGCGATGCTGGGTCATGGCTGCCACCCAATTCCGGTGCCTTGCGCCGGGGCTCCGAGCTGTAAGTCAAAGCCTGCGACTCAAGTCAAACAGGCCCCTTCTTGCTGCAAGTCAAATATGCTGACAGCTTGTAAGTGAAGGTTCCACTATATTGAGAATTTTAAACAAACAAGAGTTCTCCTAAACACCCCTTCCAGCTATACACACACTATTTTCCCTTTATTATTACATCAAAAGGGAAACACCTTTCTTTTTGCCCTATAGGTACAATTTACAGATGCTTGCATTTCCAAGGTGCAGCCAGTTTGATGCACATGATTACACAGTATACTGTGGCTTGGATGATGCAGGTTCTAATTTCCCCTGAGATATGGAAATCCACTGTGTAATCTTGGGCCAGTATCTTTCTCAGTTTCACAGACCTCAATAGTTTTAGTCTGTTAAATTGATGAGAGAAGGAGAAAAGTCAGGTATGCCACCTTGAGTTCACTCAAGGAAAGACAGGATATAGAGATAATATAACAGTTACCAGGAATCACTGACTATGGGTTCAGTCTAGTATCTGAACAGCATTACTGTGCTTAATGGATTATCATAGTTAAGCATCTCAGAGACTGCCCATTCCCCAGATATTTTGTGTGTGTGTGTGTGGGCATGCACATCAAAACCCTCACTTCTCTATTTCTATGTCAGATTTAGCAATCCAAATGATTAGCAAGAAATTTTGTTTTATCTCAGGTCACAAATGGCCTGCCTGGTTTGACACTCTTATGAAGCAGAGATGTCAAATCCTGATAACAATCTCTTCAGTAGACGAGAGTACACTGAAATCTTTATGTAGGGAGGGATTTATCATATCTGCCTAAAGAATGTCTCAAAAGTATTTTTGATATTTCTAAAACAAGGCAGACAGGCAGGAAATATGAGGGATGAACAAGATGGGGATTCACAAAAAACATAGGCAAACTTCCTTGTGTTACATGTTCAGTTTTTAAAGCTATTGTCTGACCTGCATATGAACATTCAAGTTCAGCTATCAAATGTCAATATGACCCAAATTTTGGAAGTAAGCACAGCATAGCCAGCTCTGGACACCTATTACTAATCCAACTACTGTATTGTTTTTGTACTCTGTATGTTTACAGCTGCCTTTAATTCATGTCTTCTATATACAACAGCATTTTATGAAAAAGACAGAGACAAGCATAATCTGTAAACACTAATTTCTAACTCTTATTGCTACTTCTCCCTTGTTGCAATGACTCCTCCATCCCTGGGGGAGCTTGAGTGTGGCTGTCTCCCTTTATTCTCTCAAATACTGGCCCTGCCCTGTCATCCTGCTAAGGAGAATCTCCTAAGCACATGTAATCTTCAGCCTATTTCCTTTATTCAAGAGCTAAATTCTAAGTATTCTGATGTAATTATAGTAAGTTTCCAAAATAATACTACATCTGTAATAAATGAAAAGAAATGAGGTGACAGTAGCAGATGCATTGTAGACCTGCACATTGGGAAAGAGAGGGGCCCCTGCCAAAAGCTTTACTTAGCACTGGGAAAAAACTATAAGATGTCCATAAAGTGTTTTTAAAAAGATTTTCAAACAAAGATTGCAGCCAAAATTAGGAGTTCAGGTACACCACAATAGCAATTATTTGTACCCCAAAAACAAGATGTTTTCCAACTTGTAACATGACAGCTTCTATTAAAAATAAGAATAAGAAGTATAAGATAAAGAAAGATTGTGCTAGGCTTGAGCACTGGGATGAAAATAGCGGAATGAAATTTAAGAGGAAAAAGTGAAAATGTTCTACACTTAAAGGGAAAAAAATGAAATTCAGGATGCAGGATACTTAGCTCAGTAATACTACAAGTGAGAAGGATCTTGGAACTGTTGTAGATCAAAAACTGAATGTAAACCAACAGTGATGTGGCTGCAAAAAGGCAAATGACATTTTAGAACACATTAAGCAAAGTATCATCTCCAAATCCCATAAGGTACAAATTCCTCTCTATTCAGAACTAGTTAGGCCTCATATAGAATACTGTGTCCTGTTCTGGACACTACACTTTATGCAAACACATCCAGTAAGTCAGCATTCACCAAGTTCCTGAACTCTCTAGACCAGATTTCACCTGCCATCAAATGTTTAGGCAAGCATGAATGCATAGCACCTGTTTAAAAACTAATAGTTTTGAAGTCTATAAAAAGTATATGTGAAATATGGCCAATGTGCAGTAGTGATGCTGATTATGTCAAATGCAAATGCGAAAACAGCAGTTGATAAAATATTTTGGTGGCTGCTCTACAATGACAAACAAATGAGTCAAACAATGGGACCCCCCTCTGGGCTGAAGCAACCTCCGTCACCTCTACTCTATTCATGAATTCCTGAAACTCTCAGAAGCAAACCTTCAGGTGATGTTACCTGCTGAAGCAGAAAAACAGACGCAAGACAGGTCAGGCATACAAGCAGAATTCCACTCACCTTTTTCTAGAGGTTCTATTTTTATGAGTAACTGTATTCAATCTACTGACAGCATAACCAAAATAATATAGAATATGTTATCAACAAATATTAAATACACCAGTGTTCACTTTTTAAAATAAAAGTATACAGATCCAAATGAATCTGTTAACCCCTGAAATTCACATTGACCTTTTTCTTTTCCACTGCTGTTGCAATTTTCCAGCAGTTTAAGCTCATTTGACTTTATGGTCTCAACATGAAGCTGCAGATGGAAAATGTTGCTGGCAAGTTTGTTCCACTCAGAGCAATTCAAGCAGCAGTGCTTGCATCAGGCTCTACCTGTTTTACACCACTGACTACACAAACAAGTGTTATTGACCTTCCATCTGGAATGTTCAGCTAGGTATGCTGTATACTGTATCTTTACAGCACACTGTGTGCTGGTATGTCAAGTGACAACCAGTTCAATATGAAGATATATAGCTGCCATATAACAGAATATACTTCCTGACTCCTGTGGAAACTTCTTATCATTGAAGACTACATACTCCATAAATAATATAAAAACATTTTCAATTCAAATCCAAGTTATTGTTTTATCTTTTCTACTAGCACTACTTTCACCAAGATATTTATATTTACAGTTAAAATTTTTAAATTAGATTTCTAAAGTGATCAGAAATTTGTGGCAGTAATTATTTTACACAATACAGGGGTCTCCTATAAATACAATGAGCTGGTTAACTGGATTTGAGTTGGCACAAGTGGCTGGAGGGTGGATCGGAAATTTTCAAGAGCAGAACTACATTATTATGGTATGAACATATATCCTGGGGGGAAAGCCAGAACTTAGTCAAATGTATGTGCTTTATTTATGAAAAGGCGCACCTTCCCCCACTCAATCAGGCAAGTTGGGGGTGAAAGTGCACCTTTTTGGAAGAAATTCAATCCACTACCGCTGCTTGCCTCAGTAACCTCCCGGGCTGCTAAAATCTCCTTTTTCAAACCTTCTCCCTCCTCCCGTTCACAGCGAACGGGAGAGGGAGAAGACTCAACCCATCTGAATTTGGCACGGCACAGCGAGGGTGTTTCTGCTGTGCCAAAATCAAATGGATGCAGTGATCCCCGTCCTCCTGTTCGCCACAAAGGGGAGGAGGGAAAAGAATCAACTTGTTTGAATATGGTGTAGCACCAGTGAGGGTGCTTGTGCCGCGCCAAATTCAAATGTGGGGGGGGGTTGGGCAAAGGCGGGGAGAGTGTGCATGTGCCCGCACTTGGCGGGGAGCCCGCAGGGATATGCAGCGGGCAGGCAGGAGCCCGTGGGCTGTTCAAAGTTGGACAGCCCTGGTATACGTAGTATTTTAGTGTGTGATTTTACTGTATATTGTTAACCACCCAGAGACTAGCAACACTAATGGGGTGATATAGAAACAGAAATGAATGAACAAACAAACGAATAAATGATTGACTGATTGACTAACTAACTAACTAAATAAATAAATAAATAAATAAATAAATCACCAGGTATTTATTTATTTATTTATTTATTTATTTATTTATTTATTTATTTGATTTCTATAATGCACCATCTGGCAGCACAGCCACTCTGGTTTACAAAATACATCATTAAAACAGAACAGTATACAATCTAAAGGAACAAAACAAACAAGAAAAAAGAATACACGACTAAATCTGCAGTAAAATAGTAAACACATATTCAAAAAAGAAAGATTGGCACATGGCATAAGAATGAAAGACCGAGTAATGAAAAGAATAATTAATGATCAGGGAAAGCAGATCTATAAAGCCATGTCTTCAGATGTTTTTAAACAGTATTAAATGGTGCCTTCGTGTACTTATAAAGCAAATAAAGTAAGCCCATTGAATCAACGTGGATTTAATGAATCAACTTCCATAAGTTCCACTGATTCAATGAGCCTACCTTCTCTAGTTATGACTTGCTACTGGATTTCAACTACTGTATATTAAGCAACAAAGCTATAACTCTTATCCTTATGTTTTTCCATAGAGTCTATTCGGCTGTGAGTAATCAAGTGCATGCATGTTTAAAACCAATATTATGCACCCTTGAATCTTCACAAGGTCACAAGCCTACACATACATACCAAATCCAACTGAATGCAACAGAATCAATTTCTTAATAGACAAGCACTTGAATGCAAGTCACATGATATGCATGGAATCATGTAATATTTCAGATCCCTGATTGTACAAAATCCCTTAATTGAGTATAGTCTATGTTAACTACAGTAATACCTTGGTTTGCAAGCATAAATTGTTCCAGAAACATAACTGTAAACCAAAACACTCTTATATCAAAGCAGATTTCCCCATAAGAAATAATGGAAACACAGATGATTCGTTCTGGGGCCTCATAGACCATATACTGTACACACAAAAAGCCAAAAATCACTAAAGAAGTTAACTATAAGTCCACGTCCACAACATTGTTTAGTTACCTGGCTGTGGAATCTGCTCTGCTTGTGACTAACAACAAGATTTTACTCTGTGTTTTTAATGTGAAAATAGTAAAGTGCAATTTGTAGCTCTATACAAACTTAACCAGCTGTCCCATGACTAGAAAATGTTTGAAAAATAAAAAGGATGTTGAAAACAAATTAATTAAAATATAAATACAAAAATTAACCTGCATTCCCCTTCAAAAACATTCCAGGCAGGTATAAGGGAGACCTCCCTTCCTCTCTCCTCCCCTGCTTTTGAGGCTTGCCTCAGACGGAATGCTCCAGACAACCACACATAATTCAGCAGGGAGGGAGGGAGTGAAAGCTACAATTGGCTCATTAGTGATCATGTGACCTGCTCCAGTGCTCATATTGAAAGACAGTGCTCATTGATCAAGGCAAAATTAATCAGAAATGGTTGATCGTCTTTCTCATCACTTGTAAACCAAGAAACTCATAAACCAGGGTATTACTGTACGTGAAAGATACTGACTCTAGTGAAAACGTACAAGGCTGAAACAATAGAGAAGCAGTATATTTACATTTCTTCTTCATGAAATAAATGCCAGATGTCTGCTGTGTATTCCATGTAATCTTAACTCAATACTGTAGATGGCACCATATTACACCATACAAAAGCTGACATGGCAATTCAAAATCCCTACAAAAAGATTTCCATTGTTTCCAGAGAGATAGGTATATCAATCTGTTTCAGCAAATATATCAGAATCTTCTAGTACTTGACTTATTCTTTCACAATATTTTGTGGTCTAGACTAAATGAACATACAACAACCAGAGTTACCTATCCTCATTAAAACACTTAAGCCATAACTAATTTGCTAAGCCTATATGATACTAAGAGGCTCTGTTGGTTTTGCTTCAACAGAATACTATGAGTCTCACTCTGAAAATTCAATGGCAAGAAATTTATCCAGAAGATACACAGAACTATCATTACAAGCCGACGTACAAAATCTTGAAGCCATGTTAAAAAACGAAACAAGCATTTCAAGATACAATGGAAAATTGTAAATATATGCAATATATTTTGCTTTTTTACCAAAGTCATATTTCTTTTACTGTTTTACCAACATATGATGTTTCATTTACTTGTCATATGAAATTGTATTACGTGGTATGCATATGAAATTTTAATATACACTGCAATATATGAACAGCAAACCTGTCCCTTTTCATATGACACTGGATCTAAGTATTGTACATGTTGACAGCATGCATAATAATAATAATAATTCTTTAATGCTGTATACCAGGGCTGTCCAAGTTTAAACAGCCCGTGGGCTACCTGACCGTGAAGAATGCCCCCTGCGGTTGACATTGATTGTGTGTACGCAAATCGCAGCAATGACTACTGGCTCTCCTCCCCCATCGTCCCCCACCCGCAGCCATGGTGCTGGACCTGATCTGGTGGGGGCAGCAGGGGCACTGGAAGTGGCACGGGCGGTGGCGGCGAAGGACCAGGTTGGGGACCCTGCTCCACCCGGGTGCCTCGCCCAGAGGGGGGGAGCAGTGGAGGCAAGGCTACCTCTGGCTCTCCTCCCCATCACCCCACCCACGCACAGCCATGCTGGGCCAGATCTGGTGGGGGTGGTGGCAGCGACTGGCAGCATGGATGGCGGTGGTGGCGAGGGACCGGAGGGACAGCGGAGCAGCGGCTGCCTCTGGCTCTCCTCTCTCCATTGCCCCCACTTACGGCCATGGCACTGGGCCCTATCCTACTTCATGAGCTCAGGGGGGAAGCAGGGACCAGGCTGGGCGGGGGAGGAGATCCGGGACGGGGGGGGATGTGGTGGATCCCTTCCATCCCTCCCGGATGGCAAGGGCAGGAATTTGCTGTGGGGGATCAGCTACGGTCCTCCTGCTTTGGATCTCCCCTGCCCAGCCCGGTTTTTGCTCCTCCAGGAGCCCATGGAGGAGGCTTGGGCTCAGTGTCATGGATGCGGGTGGGGGGCAATGAGGGGAGAGCAGGTGGAGTGGGGTCTCCTGCGGGTGGTTTTTGCCCAAGGAGGGTAGCTCTTCCTCCTCCTCCCTCCTTCCACTGACCCTCGTTGGTTCCCTTCCTGGTGCTCTGAAAGGCCAGGCAGGCCATTTTTTAAAAAAGACCACGCAGATCGGGAGGCCTGAGAACATAGGGGCTACTTTAAACGGCCCTGCGGCTGACCGGTAGCCTGTGGTTGACGTATTGTGCAGGCCAGCTGTAGACTGTCTTACATGATAAACCTATGCCATCAAAGTTTGTGGCAGTTTGGATAGATCCTTGTCACATAAGACATTCCAAAAGAGAAAACATTTCATCCAAGTGTTTTGCTAGATTACCCCTGGGGGGAAACAAACAAACAAGCAAACATAAGCCAGTGTATATCCCTGAAAAATGTTTCTGTTTTTCCCTTGTTGGCCTATATAGTTTTATCAGTACAGTAAGCATTTTATGACACTGTCACCTGAAGGTTTGTAAAGACCCTCTTCAACTTTCAACTACCTGCCATGCATAGGGTTATTTTTAAAGACGGGCAAAGACTAGCAGGAAGGGGGAAATGCCTTTGATAAATCTACTGTGCTTTATCACTGGAATACCACTACCGATGCAATGTCATGTAGCCCTCCACCAAGGTCTCAAGCAGTGTTCGGTTCAAAACATTATTCACATAAACTGGTATAAAGTCATTTGAAACAACCAGGTTTATAATAACCAAGAATACAATTACACACAAACATTAATAGAGGGAACAAAAAATTAATTTTAGCAAAATAAAATGAAATCCAACCTATAAATCAAATTGAAGACAAGTTACTCTGATATATTGTGTCTTTGATAATCTCTACATTTTCCAACCATACTATGTTTGCTGTCATTGCAACAGGTAGTTTATAGGAAGGAGATAAATTTGCATATTCACTTTTATTTTCATATTCTGAGGACAAGTCCTCGGAGAAGCATCTTCCACTGTTGCCAAAATTGCTGAGTTACCACCTGAAAGTCGCTGGCCAACAGCTGCTTGGGTAACCAAAACAGAGATGGCAGGGAGGAGGAGGAGGAGGAGGAGGAGGAGGAGGAGGAGGAAAGAAGAAGAAGAAGAAGAAGAAGAAGAAGAAGAAGAAGAAGAAGAAGAAGAAGAAGAAGAAGAAGAAGAAGAAGAAGGATTTTCTCCTTGACTTCCAAGATTTTTTTAAGTGAGAATAAACTTTTCAAATTTTCTAATTTCTGGAAAACAATTTTGGTAACTTTGAGTGCTCTTTATTTTACTAATTGGCCATAGTGGAGATATACCAGGCATGTCCAAACTTCGGCCCTCCAGATGTTTTGGACCACAACTCCCACAACCCTTTGCCATTGGAAATACAGGCTTGGAATTCTGGGAGTTATGGTCCAAAACATCAGGAGGGGTGAAGTTTGGACATGCCTGAGATATACAAATGAGTTGCCCTTTAGAACCAGAGTAAATTCTAATCTTAAATGCTAAAACATTTTAAATCAGTTGTTTATTTTCTAGGAACTGCCCCACACAACTGAATTTTCATGGACGTTTTCTTTAAAGGGGACGTGTGCCCCAAGATTATTTTATTTATTTATTTTATGGTATTTTTACCCTACCTTTCTGCCTTGGAAAAAGGACCCAAGGTGGCTTACAGTAATGAGGGATAATACACAGTCGAGTACAATTGACATGTTAGTATCTATTAAGACATGTTCAAGTATTTGAGTGATCTAAATTATGTTAGAAAGGTCCTTCTAGTAGATTGCCTACGTACACCAGATGTATCCTTTAGCATGTCATGAATATTTTAGATGTATCTGTTCTGAGAGTGTTTATCAGGTAACAATTGGCTCATAATTATTTTCTCTCAGTATAATGAACCTTCCTTTTCTATCTTGGCTCTGCCAACACCTCTTGAATTTTATTTTTATTTAGGCTTGGGATCACACATTCAATAAACCCCTTAGCTATTATTCCCAGGTCTGCCAGAAGGAGGGCATAATTTTAGAATAATTTTACTGTAGCACCTTAGAGACATCTAAATCTATCCAGGCTTCCTGCCCAGAAGGAAAGCTCTGAAATTGTACCATTAAGAACAGGAAACTTGGTGTAGCAAGGTCTAGCTAAACTACAAACTATTCCAGTTTCAAGTGTGCTGCTTAGTTTTTCTTCCAGATTAGCCACATTTATGATTCTGTAAGGTAGGCAGAACTCCCAGAATGGAGAATTATGGTGCTTATAGTCCAGAAAATCTGAAACTCTCATACCTAATTTTGAGTTTGTTTTCTGACCGCTCAGGATCTTTTAAAAGTGGATTTCTGGAAACTACAGGTTATACTTGGCTGTCAGAGTTTTTCAATAACATAACAAAGAGTGGCTGTGTGCCAACTAGAGATGGGTGTTTTGTTTTGGAAGTGGTCCGGTTCCAAAATGAAATATGGGAGCCCAGCTGGCGTTCAGAACTGGACCAACCCTCCAGAACAAAATCAGCCAACACCTTACCTTGCTCTGGGGTCATGTGAGGCTAAACTCCAACGAGGAAGAAGCCTCTGACACCATCTTTCCTTCTCCCTGGCATTGGCCAATCCAGAGCTGTGCAGGGAAATGTATCATTCCACCACCCTGTCTGATTGGCCAGTGCCAGGGAGAAGGAAAAATGACATTGGCAGCTTCTTCCTCATTGGAGTTTAGCCCCGCAAGACCCCAGAGCAAGGGATTGGCTGATTTCATTATGGAGGGTTGGTTTGGTTCCAAACACCAGCTGGGCTACCACATTTTGTTTCAGAACCTGACCAGTTCCGAAACGAAACACCCATATGTAGTACCAACTAGTTGGTCAACAAGAATAACAGTACCCATATTCAAGAACAAGAGTGACCCAGCCAACTGCACCAACTGTCAGCCACTCTGCCTCCTTGTCCCAGACTAGCTCATTTGCAACATTTTCCTACTTGCCATCAACCAATGCAGATTTATCCAAGGATGCAGAATGACCGATGCCATCTTTGCATCTCATCAACTCATTGCATGTGGCATGCCTAGATAGGAGAAGGCATTTTACTGTCTCCCATATCATTTGATATGTTCTGATCTCCATGACCATGGGGTGCCAGAACCTTTCATGAACTGGGTCGAAATGCTATACAAGAATACCAGCTGACCTCTCTAATAGTTTTCTGGTGATTGTTGGAGTGCACCAAGGCTCCAAACTGTTGCTGCTCCTGTTTATATTAGTAATTGATAACATCACACAAGACCTGCAACAGAATGCTCCCTGGACCATGCACTATGACAACGATGTCATGCTTGCTACTACTAATAGAAACCAACCACTTGAACTCTGCCTAAACATCAAGAAAACTGAGTACGTAGAGCAGGGGTCCTCAACCTAAGGCCCCGGGGCCGTATGCGGCCCCCCAAGGTCCTGAATCCAGCCCCCGGAACCAATTGCAACCCCCACCTACCCCCTGTTTTGCGAGCAAGCCAGCCTCCACAGCTGCTTCTATTGCTGAGGCAGTTCAAAGCAGTGGGCTATGTTGCTTCTCCCACTCCCCCCAACTACCGCCCAGATGATCAGCATGCTGGCTAGTGGAGCATTCAAAGTGGGAGGGCTACGGCAAGGTCCCCCACTCCCCCCACCCACCACCCAAATGGTTGGGGTGCCGGGTGCAGCCGAGCGGGGCAATTTAAAACAGGAGGGCTGCGGCAAGGTCTCCCACTTCCTCCATGGCCCTGAGGCCCCAACCCTGTTCCTCCTCCACCCTGCCCCCCTACCTTCCTTGTGTGGCTGCTGCCTGTGTTATTGTAGTTGTGAGGAATGAAGGGCAGGCGGAGGCAGCGCCAGCTATCCTTCCGAGCCAAAACAGCCATGGCAGTGGACCGCTGGAGGGATGGATGGCAGGTGACCGAGGGGAAAACGGAGCTACTTCCCACCCACCCAGCCCTCTCTGAGCTGCTGCCTTGCTCCGTGGAGCGAGAGAGGGGATGAGGGAGCACAGCCATGGCCGGAGACTGAAGCTGCCACCACCATCACCGGGTTAGAGACCAGTGAGGAGAAGGTGGTGGAGAAAGAAGAGAAGGGAAGAGAAGGCCAACGGTGGCCTGGCAGGGCTGCATTTGTCCCTTGGTGATGGGCAGGCTGGCGAGCCAAGAGAGCACCGCAGCCTGGCTGGACTCAGCCAGTGAGCGGGCTGCAGGTGGCTTTGGGAATGCCTTTCTGCCTCCCCTCCCCCCTTCCCATCCCTTGCTCCCTCCCTCCCTCCCTCCCTCATTTGCAGTGCACCAAGTCGGGCAGGGCTGGGCCAGGTCAAGAGAAGAGGCAGCTTTCCCTCCAGGGCACAGTGAGGACGTAATGGCCAGGGCACACAGCCTTGCTGTGGCTGCTGCTCCTCATCCTGAGTGGCCGCCCAGAAGGTGATGAGGGGCCTGAGATTGCCTGGGCTGCCACCTCCTTCCCAACGCAATGAAGGAAGGAAGGAAGGAAGGAAGGAAGGAAGGAGAGCTGCAGCCACCACCACAGCAGCAGGAGGAGGAGGAGGAGGAGGAGGAGGGGGAGGGGGAGGGGGGGGGGGAGGGGGAGGCGTAGCAGAGGGATCCCAGCGCTGGCATCTCAGGATGGTGATCTGGAGCAGGAGACATTGCTGGGGCCCTGGAGATCCAATGATCATGGGCCAATTGTGGGGGGCTCTGCCCACTTGCCTCTCCCTCCCCCTTTTTTCCATGTTGGTCCTTTTTTTGTTTTTTTGGACTGTGATCCGAGCCCCAGTGGTGTCTGGGGCGTGGTGGACCGGCCCACTGTTTGAAAACATTGAGGACCCCTGACATAGAGACTATTACCACCCATGGAATGTGCTCAAAACTCAAAGTATCTTGGCTCCCACCTTCAAGGTGATGGTGGCATCAGTAGCAACATGGGAGCAAGGATGAATGCAGTCTGGTTGCATGGAAAGAATTTACTGGTGTGCTTTGTGACTAATAAATGCCAATCTGTCTCAAATCTAAGCTTTACAAGACCACTGCCCATTCTGTTACAATACATGCTACTGAGTGCTGGCCAACAACAACAGGCATACAGAACCATCTCCATGCCATGTAAATGTGTATGCTCCACTGGGTATTTGATATCTCCTTACTTAACCACATCACAAATCACATTATCCAACAGCAACTGTCAGAACACTGTGAATAAGAACATGCAAATCATTAGGCTGTGCCCCGAAGATGCAGACAATCAGGCAAACTGGCATTTCAAGTAGACCCCTGCTCCTGTGGGAAAATGGTAAGAAAGAGAAGAAGGGATTTTATCCTCTACTAAACATCCTGAGGACTTGACCAGGGTGCTTAATAAAGTAGTTTTTAAAAGACCTTTTGTGCAGAACTTGGTAAAAAGAGTTGCCCTGGATCCCCAACAGGTCTGTTGTTTCTCCCTTCACATATCTGTGAGCAATGCAATCAACAGTAAGACTTCAGCAAGGCTGGGCAGCTGACTAGAAAGAATTCTCGTCCAACTTGTCTTCAAAGAGTCCACATACTACAACTGAATGAAACCACACCATTTCCAGGTGACTTCTCCAAAGCTTGGAAATGTTGCATTTTTGGACTACAACTCTAGAATCCTGGGAAAACCCTGGAGGGGGGCTGTGCACGAAACATGGAGTTCTAATCCAAATATGGAACCTTTCCAACCCCTGTTCTTTTCTTCATACATTTGCTCCATATCTTGTTGGTTATGTTACAGGAAACAGCAATGTTCTATGTTACGACAGGTGGTGATTGCACAGAACATAACTGTTTGTTCAGTTTTACTCTTGTTGGCACACTTTCAAATTAACAACAATTCTTCAAGAAGGGTTAAACAGACTTCTTTGGCACTTCATTAAAAACACTTACATAACTTTGAAATATTTTCCCTTGTTGCTTGGGTCACTTAAAATTAGGCTAGGCAAAGCCTTGAAAGCACTGTAGGGGATGAACAATCCTTTCCTGGCAGAGGGGATGGATGAATGGTTTGTGTATGGGCTTACAGTGCGGCTTAGTGAGTATTTTCTCACTTTCTGCTTGGCCTGTGTGTGTAAAAGTTTCGTCTATCAATTATGAACTATTTGTATTTTTCCTTCTTTTTTCATAGATGAATTCCACTGAAATAACAAGAGCATAGAAGCCTGAGTTACTGCTGGGCAGCTGACTGCAGTGCTCAGTATTGATTCAGCTTTCAGCAGTGGCAGCTTTGGTTTCGTGATCCCTAAACCAACCACATACCATGCAGACATCAGGGGGAATTTCCTAATCATAAGGATGCGGTCCAGGAAATTAACAATGCATTTAACTCCTTTCTACTTAATAAAGAAAAGTTAGCATTGACATAACAGCTTGAAATTATTGCCATTTGACCTCACTGTTACCAAATCAAATCCTGATGGAATGACAACCACATTTGGAAGGTGACTTAAAATCAATACAAAATGTGAACTAGAAAAGAAGGAACAGTGAAATCAACCAGCCAACCAACCAATATAGAGCATCATTTTTTCATGAAATTTTAATGGAGGTGGATCTGGACTTTGGCTTTATTATTTGGCTTACACTACTGCATATATGCAGGCAAAAATCAGCAATGTCTAATGACGGTGTTTTCACTCAAGGAATATAGTACAGTAAAAGATCAGACAGTAGATATTTAAGCAAAAACAGTTTATGGTCACACAATGTGGGTTCATTTTCATGACAGAACCCAGGGATATGTGGGAATGCTGACTAGCTGTGATTGAGCAGCAAGATACCTCGCACTGGGCAGTCATGCCTGATTGCTGCTAAAGCAGCTAAACAAACCTTGTCAATCTGTCCTACAGTTGGTTTATTGTGAAGTCCGGCTGAAGAAAGCCTCCTGTCTTTGGTTTGTTCCTTCCCAACCAACCAGGGAAAGAAGCCAAAAACAAACCCTGGATTCATATTCTCTTTCTCTCCTCTCTCTCTTTCTTTCTTCTGTCTTTCACCAGAAACAGAAAACTCTTGTGCTGCCAAACAAAATGCTAGATCAACTGCAAATCATAGCTCCTTCATCTTTTTTAGCCACTTGTGCTGCAAGCAAGATTGATGGGCAGCACGTTCCAGCAAACTGCTTCTTTGTAACAAGCCAGGATTCCCATAGAATCCTGGATTTGTTGTGTTATCTGAACACACTCAGTATATGAACAATAGAATTTACATTCAACTGGTTCTTAGAACAGCTGTATAAAATACTTTTTAAATGAATTAAATACATAAATAATGGCATATTTGATGGTGTAAATGTCAAGTGTACCTATATTAAATTTAAGAATTAGCCATAAAGTATCTCATAATGCAGGTTAGATATATTGCTATACATCTGTAATCCTGCTTTTCTCCTAATGTAATGGACTGAAGGCATTGTACATGGATTTCCTACTCCCAACAATATACTCCCAATAACCATGTGAGGTATAGAAGGCTGAATGGCTCTAAATCACTCAGTGGGTTTTACAATTGAATTGAAATTTGAACCCAGGCTTTGCAAAGCCTAGTCTAGTGGTGGCAAATCTTTGGCACTCCAGATATTTTGGACCACAAGTCGCGGAATTCCAAGCCTGTACTGCCAATGGCAAAGGACTGTGGGAGCTGTGGTCCAAAAAATGTGGAGTGCCGAAGGCTTGTTACCACTGGCCTAGTCTAACACTCTAGTTACAACAATAATGTGCCATGAAGTCAATTCACTATGGAGATGCAAATTCTAATGAGGCTTAGAAAATCCTCAACATATTGTCCAACCATAATGAGACAGCCTGTTTTAACAAGAAATTAGAAGATTCCTTCACATCACAACTTACCTCTGAGTTCACAAAACTTCTTTAGGCTCATTATGTCATAGCACCCTGAAAATAAGTCCCTACATTCTTTCAAGGTTTCATTTATCCATAATATATCTCTACTGAGAGCAGTAAACCAATGTAAGGCTGCAGCTCTGATAAGACTGATGAAGCTGTTTGGATGAGCAGCGAAATGTTTCTGTGTCTCAAGAAAAAGAAGTCCAGTAGCCATGACTCAACTTCCAGATAAACTCACCTGGATGACTGAGAATCTCCACAGACTCTGATAAGCAGGTAATTTGACTCTTTGATTTTTGTTAGCACTTACTATGAAGTACACAAATTTAATTTAACTGAACTTCCATACTGCCAATAGTGCAGAACAAAAAGCTGCGCACAGAGAAAGAGAAAGCTGCAGGCTGCTTGCTGTTTTCCCCTATTTTATTTTTAACCATTAAGAACTTTGTTTCTCCTAACAGTTATGAAAGAAAGTTAGGCTGTACTTCCATACCCATTCCATTCAGATCATAGCAAAATAATTCAGAAATCTCTACAAATAGTCTCTTACTGATAAAGCAGTCTTGGATGTATTCAAGCAGTCTCTTCAAGAGACTCCTGAGTGGATCCTTTTCCATTTGTTTTTTCAAGCAGCAACAGAAACCCACTGACTGCACTCTGTTCTAAAACGCAGCTTTCCAGAGAGAAACCATTGAATATAGGTAGGGTGGAGAAGAATTCTCCTCTCATAAATTGGACTAGTTCCCTGCTGTTTCTCTTCATCCTGTTGGGATTTTGGAGGACGAAACTCCAAGGTAGGGCTATCACTTTCTGCATAAGTCTGTTGCTGTTATGTGCCATTCAATTATGGCAACCTCACAAGGAATAAGTGATGTCCGAAACGTCCTGTTCTCAGTAGCCCTACACAGCTCTTTCGAATTCAAGCTTGTGGTCTTCTTTAGGAAGTAAAATTATCTTGTATTCAGTTTTCTCCTTTCTCTCTTTTCTTTCCACCTATCTCAGGATTATTATCCTTTGCAGAGAATCTTGCCTACTCATGAAGCGCCCAAAGCTTCAATTCCACATTTCTGCCCCCAGAAATAGTTCGGATATGGTAGTAATCCTACTAATTGTACTAGAAATCAATTTTTTCATCTTTCTGGAAGTCCAGAGCGCCCACAAAGCTCTCTTCCAGCACTGCATCTCAAATGAATCAAGCTTTTATCTGTCACCTTTTTGCCTATACACCACCATTCTGTCTCTCCATAGTCTGTTTCAACAGTAGCTTTATGCCCACACTCATCTCACTGAGGAGACAGGTAACAAGTTGGGTTAGTAGCCTGAGCTGGCTGTTTTTAGCCACACATAACATCACATGGAAACTTTGGCCTCTCATTTCCAATCTAGTGCATCTACTAGAAAGATGTTTCAAGGAACAAAGGCTTTGTCCTCTAGAGACAGGGCATCTCTAAACTGCATGCCTGAGCTTCAGGAGGCGAAGAATAATCTCATCCATCTCAGGTTAAACATTACTTTCCAATCCATACAAATCACCTATCCATGCTCCAGGATCTTACGTCCACCTCACCCCCTCCTGCTATTGAATTTATTACCAGTGTGTTTTATCACACTGATAGGTTCACTTGAATGCGAAGACCTCACTTCCAACCTCTGGGTGTCTTCAAATGTTAAGGAAATATGTGCTAAATTTTAAAAGCCTTGATGAGAGGCTTAGAGACAGGGAAAATGCCATGCTATGCAAAAGTATGTTAATCAATTTTAAATCTTGCATCTAATAAAAATGTATTTTTAAATTGCTTTCTTATACTCTTCAAATTTGTATTAAGGCAAAAACATTATGAAAGCTGTTTTTATGCTTCTCTTTTGTTTGTTTTTTAAGAAAGTTAACACCATTTCCCAACAGAAGTCTGCACAGACTACTTGAAAAAATAAATTTGCCATTCATATCAACAACTGTGCATGCAAAACTAAAAATATCTCACCTTTGCAATCTGAACGGAGAGAAAATATACAAGCAAGTTGCATGTGGGATTCGTTTGGTGACACAGTCTGACACTTTTTAACCAAGAATAGGTCTAAATAGATCTGCAGTAAAACAGTAACAAATCATAGGATAAAATAAGAATAAAGATACCTAGAGCAGAAAATTGGGATTTTTGATAGAGCCTAAACCCCTAAATCCTATTTGGGAATCCCAATAGATCTCCACCATTAACTAGCCACATAACAAAAGGCACACTGTCCTAGTCATCAAAGAGTAAGCAAGACTTCTATTCCAGAAATAAAGGTGCTTTTGTGGAGTTTCTTGCCAAAATATTTTTGGACCATTATGCAGTAAATCTTAGCTCTATTTCTAGTTGTACTTTTATCACTTTGGCATCAATCAAAGTAATCTACAAATGAATTAGTGTTTCTCACTGATTGAAATTGACTAAAAATAGTCTAATTGATGGTTAAAATAGAATGCACATGAATATGTATTAGCATACAAGTATCTCAACAATGTTAACCTGAGCCCATAGCAGATCTGTAAAAGCAATCACTACTTGTTTTAAATAATCTGTAATAAGATTAGAAGCGATTGGGTTGAGCAATGCGAATAAATCCATCTACTAATCTTCAGAATTGACTATTCACAGCTCAAGTGTATCAGCCTTTTCAAGCAGAATGAGCTCCAAACACCATTTATATGATGTCATGAACAAATACTGTTATTCCTTTTAAATTCTTATTTCCAACTGTTTCTGGGCTCATTTTAAAGTAGTAGTGACAATTAACCTAGTTTAAAGCATAAATAGCTTAGGACCAGGTTTTCTCAAAAAACAATTGTTCCCATATGAACCAGCTTGTCAGACCTGCTTCTTAAAAGCAGGCATGGGGTCAATTCACAGGAGCATTCCTCTAGCAATAAGATTTCATAAGGTTTCATAAGGCAATAGGATCAGGATCAATAAAAGGTGGGGGAACTTTACTGTTCCCAGGCACTCCATCTTCCCCACCTCAATTTAGGCCTGAAAGACCAGGAAAAAGTACATGAAGGTTACACTGCGGGCATGCACAATTTGTGACACAACTCAGCATCGTAACTAGTTAGAGGCTACATTAGCTGAAGCATGAGCCTTAGCTTCTACTTTCCTAACTTTGTAGAGTACTATATCAGGAAATACGGCATAGCTTTAATTCTGAACTCAAAGCAACAGCTTTTTGATTACTGAACTTCCCTGCTTTCTGAACAATGTTCAGGGAGAAATAACCAAGAACACAGGAAAAAACAAAAATAATTCGTACTAAGATAGATATACACAAAGAAATAGATATTATGAGATTACCCAGTGTGATACATTGGACAGAGTGATGGTGCAAGGAGACCTGCATCTGAGTTCCTAGCCAACCATGGGAACTCACTGGGGATGGTACTGATTAAACCACTTTTTAGTTATCTCACTAATCATGGGGGGGGACTTATTTAGGGTTAATGTAAATCAATTGTGGCATAACATAACATAACATGTTAGGAGAGACTTCTCAGTAAAACAATGTAAGATTTCAGATGATGTTTTCAGCTTCCCTCTTGATCTGTCAGGCAGAGTGACTCTCTCATAGGGGTGGATTTCTATGACATTGTACACTTTCTCTGCAACCTATATTTGAACCAACAAGCAAGTATAGACATGTTTGTGAGTGAGCTGGCCTTTTTCACCAGATCACTTGGAAACGCGTCCAAACCCACAGGCTGCCAAAATAAAAATAAAAATAAAAAATGACATGCCACAGAAATCTTCCCCTTTCCCACATCTGGCTCAACCAGAAGATGACGTGACAGTTTCCTCCTACCTTCCCTCCTTGCCGTCAGAATGCTGAGAAGAAAACTACATTGCACATGCACGGCTCATGTGCAAATGTCACACTGATTTCAACAGACTGGTCAACTTAACAGCCAATTATAACACTGAGCTAATTTCAGAGAACCTGAGTCTATTTTCTGGCTATTTCTCCAAACCACTATCTTCACCATGTCCAGTTCCCTAACTTGTGCATAAATAAACTTCAACAACATTAAATACCAAATGCTTAATTAGTATAATGGAAAATATTCTATGCCAGTATAAGCACCATGAAAAACAGAAGCTAGAACATAAAATGTTACTGCCTCATGATCAGACTTGTTGTGACTGTGCAGTGCTCTGTTCTTGCTATATGCATACACTCCAGTTTTCCCAGGTCCAAAACATTACAGAAACTTTACTCAGCATGCTCATCCTATAAAAAATAATTACACGACATGAACATGAACAACAATTATAAAACATGAACAATACGTCATCTAAGGAGCCTTCCTAATCTGTAGTTACAGCCCATAATATGATTAGATTACTGCCAATTTAAATGTCTTAGTTATTTTAGAATGCATTTTAATTGTTTGGCCACTGTTACACTGCATTTTTTAATGCTAAACAAAAATTTCCATGATTTTATGGTGGCTTATTGTTCCATCTTGTGAGCCTCAAAGAGTGGCCTTTGTCCAGATGGGGTGCATATCAACTGAATACTGTACGTGTGTGTGTGTGTGTGTGTGTGTGTGTGTGTGTGTGTGTGTGTGTGTGCGTGTGCGTGTGCGTGTGTGTGTCTGTCTGTCTGTCTGTCTGTGTTTTGTCGTTACAGTTGTGACCGACCCTTCATGACTCCACGTCCATGGAGTTTTCTTTGCAGGAATAATGGAGTGGCTTACCAGCACGTACGGTACTAGGTATTCCCTGGTGGTCGCTCATCCAAGTACTAACCAGGGCCGACCCTGCTTAGCTTCCGAAATCAGATGAGATTGGATGTGCTTTTAGGGCATCTAGGGAGTTATAAATACATAAAACAGGGAGCAAAAACAAAGAGCCAAATATGCATACATTAAATTTCTAAAAAATCATTTTTATCCCCATTTTCTTTTATCATAGGTTACTAAGACACATAAATATTTCTTTGCATAAATGTACACATATGTGATCTGCACACAGTTTCCACATACAACATCAAACATCTGTACATCATACATAAACTGCAAATCAATATATGCATGCAATTATTCAGTTTATCAGATGATAGTTCAGTGTGTGCATCAAAAGGTATTACTGTATTAAATTGGGAGCACAAATGATAAGACTACTGCAAGCTTTACATTGCTTATGTACTCAAACTTTAAGAAAATAGGTCACTTTTTATAATTCAGGAGATATGTAGTAATTATTGAGGTCATAATAGAGTACACTTCGGTAGAGAGACTTCCTGATTGCCACACCATGTTATTCGACTTAACAGATGCAGGCAACTCATTTTTAAATGGTTTAGCTCCCAAGTCCATAAAAGTTAACAAAGCAGATTGTCACAAAATTCTACACAATACACCAAGACAATTCTGGAAATACACCTACATTATATCATCATAACATTTCTTTGAGGATGCAAAGAGGAATGCTATATTAGTCTTTGCTATAAACTACAGCACAAAACAAAACCCTGAAGTTCAGTGAGTACACAGGTGACTGTTTTTGAGCAAAAGTATGCAGGTTTATAGCACCAACAAACACTATGTATTTCCTTCCTCAGGCAGGCTTTTTCTTGAACACAGTCACAACAATCCTGATCATGAGGCAGTAACATTCTTTCAGTGATGCATCACTCTTAAAATAGTTATTTGTTTCCATCACATTCAGTTTTTACCACCAGCCTGTAATGTTACATTTCATGTTAAATTATTAATCTAAATAAGTAGATTATATGTTTCATGATGTGCCTATCTTTGTTTCTGTTAACAAATTACCAAGAAAAAACACAGAATCCTGTTCTTATCACACAAGGCAATACCATTAGTTGTATATTTGTGTTTCGGGTTTGTTTGTTTTCTGGTTAAGTTAACAAGTACATGGGAAGCTAATGCATGCAAAACCTTGAACACTGAATGAAGCTTTCAAAGGGGAAAGTAGCCAGTAGTTTTAAAAATGTCTAATTATTTCAATCTGTATGTAACTGCATTAAGTGCAAAAAGCAATGATGCAAAAAATAGATAATTACTTGAGCGCTGTGAACATTCAAGATATGGTCTATAATAATTATGTACTTAGGAACATCTGCTATCTATACCCCATTCCGTAAGGTCTCTTGATCTGGGGATAATACTTTTAGGGGGCTGCCATAAGGGAGCAGTAAGCAATGTATAGTTGTAAACACCAGTTCCCTTAAAAATATTTCACAGTGAACTATCTGGATCAATGAGAAAATCCAAATTCCTAATGCAACCTTTCATTAACTTTCATAGCATCCATGTGTGAGTGAATCAAATGTAATCAACTTTTAAAGAGTTTTCACAAAAATGTTGTGAATGTGCTCACTACGCTTCTGTTTTACTTCTCAGTTAAAGACATTTTTAAATCAAAACAGACCCACAGTGAACAAATTTTCCTACCCGAAACATGCAACCACTGACCCATAATTTTCAAGGACATTAACAAGCCTGGAATTGGCACCAAGTATCATGAAAGCTGAGGCAAAGCAATCAGACCTTTTTGTTCTGAAGGCTATCAGCCAGGAGGCCTTCCTACATAATTAATGTTAAGGGTGAAAAATTCAGGGAACAAAATCAGCATGCAACCTTTCATCCCTCAAGCATTTTCTTCTATCTTAAATGTTACAAATATCTTCAGGATCCTTTCCCTCCACCACCACCCCCACCCCTGTCTGTGGGATATGGAGGAAGTGGGGGGGGGGCACATCAAAAGGAATTCTAAAAGCCAAAACAACCAGCAATCAAATTTTACTTCAACAGCTTAGACTGAAAACTGGGGAGCAATTGTTCTAAAATTACCTGTAAGGAAAGAATGCTTGCATGCATGCATTTTCTGGAAAAATGAAGCTCTATGTAATTAATGTCTTGCATTCCCTACCAGTGCCTCTACTCCATATTATGACCTTCATAAGTGTTGGAAGCTAGACTATCAGGCATAGCTGTTATGTCTGGAAATGTTCTCAGTTCAGTTGTGTGCAAATTAAGTGGCATTCACTGACTGACTCTGTCCTTGAACTACAGTATTTTACTTTTTAACTTGCATCTTCAGGAATAAACTGAAACCACAAACAAGGTGGCAGTGGCTGAAGCATCACTGTGAATAGCACTGCTAATAGTTTTCAACCAACATCTAGCAGCTTTTCAGAAGCTAAACAGAAGTACAAATAGCCAAGATTGTGTTCTCTAGCCTGTAAAAATAATTGAGAATCATACAGAACCATGGCAATCCATGGTTCTGTAATGTAAACTTCCTTGCTCCCAATATGATAGTTCAGGGCTGTCCAACTTTGAACAGGCCGAGGTCTACTTTTTCCAGACGAAAGTGCCTGAGGGTTACTACAATAAAACCTCTACTTATGAATTTTATCTGTTCTGAGTATATGCTCATAAGTAAAATAAAAATTGTAAGTAGAGCAGCGGTTTCCCATAGGAACACATTGAAAATTAATCCTTTCTGGAAGGAATATATTTCAATGCATTCCTGTGGTAAGGCTGACCATGCACACACTTCCCTTACACCCGCTCGAGCCGGTGTGGATGGGTGCAAGGGAGGCGTGTGCATGCTTGCGCAGATCGCCCCTTCCGCTTGCCCAGGCTGCTGGAAGACTTTTTAAAAAGGTGCACTTTCCCTCCCAACCCGCCTAGGGCCTGACTTGGCTCTACTTCTCCTCCTGTTTCCCCCCTTCTCCCTTCCAGCCCCCTCGCTGCCACTGCTGCTGCCGCCCATAGTTCTCACTCACCTCTGCCATGTCCTCTGTGCAGCTGGAATGGGCCAAGCCAGCAGCGGGGCAATCACATCGCTACGGCAGGGCAAGGAGGAGGGAATGGCTCAGAAGGGGAGCAGGAGGAGTGGCAGGTCACAGTCTCTGTGAGGCAGCTGTGGGGGTGGGAGGAGGAGGAGGAGGGTGGAAGGGTGGGAGGAAGGAATTCTCCGGGGGGGGGGAGAGAAGAGGGAGACGTCACCAGGCCCATGGCCCCATCCTTCGCTGTCCCCTCCACTCCCCTTCCTCCACTCTGCACCAACAACTCAACTGGTCACGAGACAGTGGCACGCCAATCATCTGGCCGGTAGGGAGAGCAGGGGACTGTGCCATGGCCCTTGAACTGCCCCGCTCGGCTGAGACAGTGGGCTGGCAGACCCAGAGCTTTGCTGGGGCAGTGGTGGTCCTTGGGTTGGGGAAGGTAGAGGTGGAGAACTTTTCCCCTCACAATTTTAATTGATGGCTGGTGGGCTACTTTTGAACCCTTCACGGCTACTGGTAACCCCCAGTCTACCTGTTGGGCAGGCCTGTGATAGCTGATTCACTTAGCAAAGTTATAAAGGAAGCTTCATCCTACTGCCTAGAGAGTTTCAGAGATGAAACACCTTTTCACACAGTATATTAAACTTATAGGTGAAACTCAAAAAAATAGAATATTGTGCAATTGTTCATTTATTTCAGTAAGTCAAGTAAAAAGGTGAAACTAATATATGAGATAGACTCATTACATACTCATTACATGTGAAGTTTCCACAGTCTGTGTTGATTTGGGGAGCCATGTCATCTTGTGTTATTGATGTCATGTAATATTCTAATTTTCTGATATTGTATATTTGGGGTTTTCATAAACTGTATGCCATAATCATCACAATTACACCAATGTAAGGCTTGACACATTATCTTGCTTTGCATGTAATGAGTCTATCTCATAAATTAGTTTCACCTTTTGAGTTGACTTGCTGAAATAAATGAACATTTGCATGATATTCTAATTTTTCAAGTTTCACCTGTAGACAGAGCATAAAACTGACCTCGGAAGAAGGAGCAAATTTGCTTGTTGATAACTTGATGTAATCTAGTAGGGATGGGCATTTTGTTTTGGAACCAATAGGTTACGAAATGAACCACGTGAGCCCAGGTGGTCCTCGGAACCGGCTGATACACGCAGATCCAATTGCTTTACCTTTCTCTTTCTCATGCAGGGTTAAACTCCAATGAGGAAGCATGCTGCGATGTCATCTTTCCTACTTTGTGCTTCTGGCCAATCAGAGAGGGAGGCGGAATGATGCCTGTGACTGCACAATTGTTGACTGGCCAGCATCACAGATCTAGCACAGATGACGTTGTAGCATGCTTCCTCTTTGGATTTTTACCCTGCATGAGACAGAGAAAGGTAATGCAATTGGATTTGCATGTATCAGCTGGTTCTGAGGACCACCTGGGCTCAAGTGGTTCATTTCGGAACCTACTGGTTCCGAAACAAAATGCCTATCCCTATAATCTATTTGTCAATGTAACTAAATAAACACTATTTGAGTGCTTATTAACCTCATTTGCTATCACAGTATTAGCACTCAGTGCTGAACAAATGGAAGGGTAGAAACTGTTGACCATCAAGTATAAAAGTGAAGTAGATATCAATCATATATTCCAGTTCATGTAGTCCAAAGTGCAGTAAGTTCATGTAATGCTAAATGTGAGGTGTCATCCCTCAAGCTGCCTCATGCAAAGACATAACGTTTAAAGAAAATGAACTCACTATTCCTATTGTAACATTTCCAAACTACTGCTTAATCACTGGGTAGAATCGGCTCTAAACAGAAATGACATACACAATTGAAAAACTTGTGAGCCACGCAATAAAATTTATATGATAATGATGATAGTGAAAACCTGCACAATTTCCCTTTTGGAAACAGCACACTGTGAAAATGAAATAGTGTACCGGAGCAAAACTTTCTCTGTTGTGTTCACAGTTTATACACCCCATGTCCCATTTGGCCTCAAATTATACCTTACCTTTAAGAATTCTATCTCCCAAAGCAAAAAGCTTTGAACAGCCCTTGTGGAGTTACATTTCCCAGAGAGGTAGTATGAATAATTAACTTAGACACAGATGTCTACAATAGCACTGGGATATAATCCTCAGTGTAAGTGCTTAGCACTGTGTTCTAGAGAGTTGAGAATATTTTCGTCCCACAAATGCTAATTGTGTGTGCGTGCGTGCGCGCGCATGCGCGCGCAAATGCAACTTGACTAGGATTAACTAAAACAGTTCAATTATCTAATGTTTGTATAATACATTATTTTGAATACTTTCAATGTGGAAGATAAATATACCACAATAAACACAGAGAATACATATACAGTGGTACCTCTACTTACGAATTTAATCCATTCCGAATGCACACTCTTAAGGCAAACAACTCTTAAGTAGAGGAGCCCTATGCTGATGTTACTCTGTGTTTTATTGGCTCTTTTAACCATTACTGTTAACCGCTCGGAGTTCCCCGGGAAGATGGGCGGTATAAAAATAAAATAAAATAAAATAAAATAAAATAAATAGTTAAAAATTAAAAAATTGTAAATAGAGCAGACTGCATCTAAAATTTGTAAGGCAGCAGTTAAATTGTCAAGTATTTTCTGCTCTTAAGGTCAAATTGCTCTTAAGTCGAGCCATTTTTAAGTAGAGGTACCACTGTACATAATAAGCATAAATCTATGTGTACAATAAGGCACACAACAGAGATTAAAAGCTGGCAGCTAGCTTCCAGTGCACACATACAATTAAAATCATATTTGCCTCTACGCAGCTTGGGAAGATACTTTAAGGCAGAGCTGGCAAACCTATGGCATGGGTGCCAAAGGTAGCACTCGGAGCCCTTTCTGTGGGCACCCGACATTGCCCCTTCACAGCCATCTGTATTCAGGTTAAATTGCTGTATTGGCACGTTTTGAAATATTAGTGGGTTTTGAATCACAGTTTGGGCACTTGGTCTCTAAAAGGTTCACCATCACTACTTTAAGGGCTAAATGAGACATGAAAGGCATTTAGACAGTACCTACTACTATTACATGAAATCTGTAAATATTACTGAAATCTACATAAAACATTTTCATGCTCTAATTTTATACATAAATGCTAATCAAAAAATAGCACTGGTAAGACTAATGTAACAAGACATGATCGGAGATTTTTTTTCCGTAGCATAGTTATTACTTTATAAGGCTGCAGTTGTGACCCTATATTAAGAATGTAACAGATGAAGCACATTCCTCCACCACAGCTCCAAACAGGAAGGGGCCAGATTGAGCTAAAACCAGTTAGTGCAAATAGTGTTTTATTTTTCTTTAAACTGCTGGAATTAGTTTTAATCAGACTTTTTTACTTTACTTGTTGTGACTCATATGGGATACTCTGCTGCTGTTTCATGAGAAATGATTTTTAAAATAAGATTTAAATTTAGGCATATGACAAAAGAAATAAACCTTCATGGATACCATTAGCCAAGTAAGTCAGGTGAAATGAATTGGCAACCATCTTCCAATAATTAGTTGACTCTTATAGCTATGGGCCAAATTAATATAACATGAAACTTTAAGTGCCAGCCCATTCCTTTATCTCGTCTATCCCATAATTGGTAACAAAAATAGAATCCAATACACTGTCACTATTTTTTCTGGTTTTCTATCAACAACCAAAGAAGTGTGCCTAGAAAGAGGAGATAGGAAACTCTATGCAGCCATCCTCACTTTTTTTACCCCACCTGTGGAAACCATCACTGTTCAGAGAGTGAGGGGGAAAAATCGATTTAAGTGCAGTCACAGGTACACAACTTCTATCTTTATAATAACTTGCAGCTGGGATAGCTATACAGTGGCACCTTGCATAAAGAAATTAATTTGTTCCAAATGAAATTATGTTAAGCAAATTTTCCTTTATACAAATTTCCCATAGGAATGCATTGAAAACAGAGTGATCCCATTTTTATGTTGTACAGATTCGCCCCATAGGCGATTATGTTAAGCAAATTTCCCCTCTCTCTGGAATTTTTTATGTTGTACAAATTTAGTTTTTATTATAGCCAATGGCCATTATATCTATACACAAACACAACTACAATAAAAGCAGTATGGCAATCAGTCATATCCTAATATCTATATTCAAGGGCAACACACAATCACAGAGGATTACAGTAGAAGCTGATTGTATTTATACCTTATTGTTTAACATCCACTCATCTAGAGCAGTGATGGTGAACCTTTTAGAGACCAAGTGCCCAAACTGTGATTCAAAACCCACTAACTTTTCGCAAAGTGCCAATACAGCAATTCAACCTGCATACAGGTGACTGTGAAGGGGCAAGGTCGGGTGCCCACAGAAAGGGCTCCGGGTGCCACCTTTGGTACCCATGCCATAGGTTCGCCAACACTGATCTAGAGTAAATAAATTATTTCAAGGAAAGCAGTCTGGCAAAGCCACTGCTAAAGTCATCATGCAACACACACACATACGAGAACAAATGCAACCTGTGTACATTTAGTGATGTCTGGAATTTTTTTATACTTTAGCCACAAGGCTGGTATATTTAGCTAACTATATTCAACATCAGTGTGTTTTTGAAAAAGATGGTCTCCAAATTATTTCTAATGTCATATTTAATCATTTATATCCATTCCTGCTCCCTAAACAGGACACAAAGTGCTTATGTAGCAGTTGGAGAAGCTGTTTATTCTATAGTTTCCCATACCACAACTCTAAAGTATCTGAGGATAAAAACATAAGAACATAAGAACATAAGAAGAGCCATGCTGGATCAGGCCAAAGGCCCATCTAGTCCAGCTTTCTGTATCTCACAGCTGCCCCACCAGATGCGTTTGGGAGCGCATGAGACTAGATATCTGTCTCCTGATACCACTCCCCTGCATCTGGCCCTTGAAGTACCCTGGTTTCTCCATCATGGTTTGTAACCTGTGATGGACTTTTCCTCCAGGAATCTGTCCAATCCCCTTTTGAAGGCATCCAGGCCAGATGCCATCACCACATCCTGTGGCAGGGAGTTCCAAAGACTTACAATGTGCTGGGTGAAAAAATATTTTCTTTTGTCAGTTCTTACTCTCCCAGCCTTCAATTTGAGTGTATGTCCCCTAGTTCTGGTATTTTGGGAGAGAGAAAAGAGCTTCCCTCTATCCACTTTACTCATACCCTGCATTATTTTGTATGTCTCAATCATATCCCCCCTCAAGCACCTTTTTCCAGACTAAAGAGCCCCAAATGTTTTAGCCTTTCTTCATAAGGGAGGTGCCCCAGCCCAGTAATCATTTTAGTCGCTCTCTTCTGCACCTTTTCCAGTTCCACTATGTCTTTCTTGAGATGAGGTGACCAGAATTGTACACAATACTCCAGGTGGGGCCTTACTACTGTTTTGTATAATGGCATTACAATGTTGGCTGTTTTATTTTCAATCCCCTTTTTGATAATCCCTAGCATGGAATTGGCCTTCTTCACCACTGCCACACACTGGGGAGACACCTTCATGGAGCTGTCCACCAACACACCAAGATCCCTTTTCTGAGCCGTCACGGATAACTCAGAGCCCATGAGTTGATAGATGAAGTTTGGATTTTTTGCCCCAATATGCATTACTTTACATTTGGTTACATTAAAATGCATTTGCCATTTCTCAGCCCATTCCCCCAGTTTGGAGAGATCCTTCTGGAGCTCTTCACAATCTTCTCTGGTTTTCACCACACGGAAAAGTTTTGTGTCATCTGCAAACTTGGCCACCTCACTGTTTATCCCTGTCTCCAGGTCATTTATGAACAGATTGAAAAGCACCGGTCCCAGGACAGAGCCTTGGGGCACACCGCTTTTCACTTCTCTCCATTGTGAAAATTTCCCATTGACACCTACTCTTTGTTTCCTGGATCTCAACCAGTTCACAATCCATAAGAGGACCTGTCCTCTTATCCCCTGACTGTGCAATTTTCTCAGCAGCCTTTGGTGAGGGACTGTGTCAAAAGCCTTTTGAAAATCCAGATAGACTATATCCACCAGTTCACCCAAATCCACATGCCTGTTGACCTTTTCAAAAAATTCTAAAAGGTTTGTCAGACAAGATTTACCCTTACCCTGATTTTCTCTCAGCAAGGTTTGTTCTTTTATGTGTTTTAAGATTTTCTCTTGGATGAGGCTTTCCACCATCTTCCCTGGGACAGATGTAAGGCTAACTGTCCTGTAGTTTCCTGGGTCCCCCCTCCTTCCTTTTTTAAAAATTGGTGTGACATCTGCCATCCTCCAGTCCTCCGGCACTGTGGCAGTTTTAAGAGACAAGTTGCATATAACCGTTAAGAGATCTGCAATTTCATTTCTCAGTTCCCTAATAACCCTTGGGTGGATGCCATCTGGGCCCGGTGACTTGTTAATCCTCAATTTATCGATTAGTCCTAAGACCTCCTCTCTTTTAACCTGTATTTGATTTAATTCTTTAGTCAAGAGGGGCGGCTCAGGCAGCGGAATCCGCTCAAGGTCCTCTGTCGTGAAGACAGACACAAAGAAGTCATTCAACTTCTCTGCAATGTCCAAGTCCTCCTTAACCTCCCCTTTTCCTCCCTCACCATCCAGAGGGCCAACTGGTTCTCTGGCAGGTTTTCTACTTCTAACATATTTAAAGAAGCTTTTATTATTACCCTTTATATTGCTAGCCATGCGTTCCTCAAAATCTTTCTTTGCCTCCCTTATCATCTTCTTACATTTCTTTTGCCAGAGTTTGTGTTCCTTTTTATTTTCCTCATTTGGAGAGGATTTCCATTTACAGAAAGACCTCTCCTTGTGCCTGTTTAAAACAACATGTTTTCCATACACTTCGTTACAACAACAATGAGGGCAGTGTGGTGCTAACCCAGAGCTGAACAGCAAGACAGTCATATCTGCAATCATGCACATTCTTGACCATAGCCCTTTACAGGTTTGTAATTCATAATTAATACCCCCAACGAGAAACAATCAGTTGTGTCAAAGCCCTAAAGCCACAACAAGCTAATTACTCAGAAAAGCTCCACAGTCCCAGTTAAGCTTTGGGAATGTCGCTAGGCACAGCAAATAGTCCAATGGTGAGCAGTGTTTAAACCCCCCTGGACTTTTTTCAGTAAATATCCTATAGTTTTATACTTTATCATTCCCCTCCAGTACCTAAGGCATCATATTTGATATGCTCAGCCTGTTAATATATTGCTGCAGAGGGGGAAAATATTCTAGGCATATGACCAGTTAGAACCTGGGAGGAAACATTCTTATCACAGAAATTCATGAACTAGAAAGCTGAAACTAATTTAATGTTTATTCTTACACAAGCCAGAATCCTACTGCTGATTTACACTTGCATAAGGGAAATCACATAAATTGGGTATGATCCAAGGAATGCAACCAACCCCTCATTGATGAGCTGCAACTGGCCACTAAGACTTACACAAGTGGAAAGTGTAAATAGATAGCTGACCATAAGGTATATCAAATTACATTGATCTGATGGGCAATACATCACAAGTCGGAACTCCCTCATTAATACTGAGTGCTGTCCAAAATCAAGTTACTTTCATATCACCAAAAAAATCAGTACAATGGAAACAATCTGGGATAATTATAAAAATTTATTGGTTCCTATTCATCTCTTTTAAAAAGTCTTGAGTCTCATGCTCAAAGTCTTCCAAGGCTCCTCCTGAGTTTTTGGAGGGACACTGTAACTCTTCCATATATGGTCTATCAGTGGATTTCTCCAAGACCATTACAGTATTTAGCTTGGATTAACAATCACAAGCATATTGTACATAGAATACTGTTTTATTGTTTTTATTTACACTATTATTATATAATAAAAATAAATTATAAATAATTACAAGCATTAATAGCAATGAATAATCAGTTCAGGTAATTAACTACCTACAAACAACTGAAGTACTTGCTTAGCACTGGGTTTCTTGTCCTTGCCAAGCAAGATACATATCAAAAGGAATAGAAGTAAAAGTCAAAATTTCTTATTCAGAGAAAATAAATACTGCTTAGCAGTCAACTGTCTTGTACCCATTCATATTTATTAGGCCAGTGATTCTCAATCTTTGTCCTTAGACTTTCTTGGACTGCAACTTCTGGACCTAGAGCTTTTCACCATTAACTGTGCTGGTAAAAACGTCTGAGATTTGTAGTCCATGAACATCTGGGAACCCAAGGTAGAGAGCCAGAACTTTAGGCTGACATTCCCCCAGTTGCCACTAACAAGTACATATACTCCATATAAAGAGGAAAAATTAAGAGGCTTTAAGATAACTAGGAATAAAGAAATACAACTGTTCACACACTATCCCCAGAAATACTATCTCACACATTTTCAGGATCTGGCTCTAAATTATTTTTATGTACTCCAAAATAGTGATCACAACCATGTATCAACACCAAAACCATTAGAGAGCTTCGTCAAGCTTCTTTGTAAGCCTCCCAAGTTTGGAGAGGTCTGGGGGCCAGGGGGCTGATTTATTAAGCTCCAATGGAGGTGCCTCTAGGAAAAAAATCATTCTATAGGTAATTGAATTGGGATTCGGATGCCAAGCCACTAATCGCTGGGAGGGCTACTGTGGTTTCCCAATTCAATTAGAAAGGTTTTTTTCCTAGAGGTACCCCCTTTGGAGTTTAATAACTCAGTCCCCTGACCCCCAAAACATTGCAAATTTGGTGGGCTTTCAGAGAAGAGCTTGAGGAAACTCCCCTGCCATTTCCTCTAAGACGAATCATTTCATTCCTAGAGGAAAATATGGCATTTCATTTCATTTCATAACAAAATGCATTCTACCATTTCATTACATAACAAAATGACAAAAGAGCATTTCATTCTTCATTTTGTTCCCATCTGTCTGTTTCTAAGGGTGACTTAACTGAAATTTTGACAGCTATTACAGTTCTGGGTTTGGTGATCTTCATTCAGACAATAGAGGCACCTTCTGTGGGTATTTATTAATAGTATCCTGCCTCTGCAAGGCACACAGTATGGACATAAGAGCCTTAGAGGTCATAACCAAGAGTGAATGAATTGACAATAATAAAAAATTAGAATACAGACAAAAAAATTAAAAACTAATGAAGGGGAAGAGGTGAACTAACAGGTAAGCAATAGGAACTTTATAACACAATCTGAAGAGAACTTACTTGCCCTAAATTTTCCCAAGATGCTGGAATGTCAGTGGTTAGCAGAATCTGAGGTGTGGCCATTAGCAGGAATGATGTATGAGTGGAGGGATGAAGATTTAAGCTCTAGAATGTTCCTGAGATCATATGCACAGCCACAGAAGCACCCACTGGGACCACAAAGAAGAAATCTATCTTTCATTGTGTCTATATTAGGGAAGTGACAAATATTACAAAAATTTCTCATCCTTAGCAATTTCCTGATCTCATGATGCCAAGAATCTCTGCTGAGACTTCCCCACATAGATTCCCATGATGAGAAGATCATACTCCTTTTTTTCTTAACTTTTGCTTTTTTTTAATCACCTGCTTCTTCTGGGCAGAAAGCTGCCAAATTATGGGGTGTCAGTGTTGTGCAACATTTTGAGGTTATTTGCGCAAGAAAGATGCCATTGTGTAGAAAAACTATCTGATTATCTACCGTTCAGTATTCTTTCCAGGGAATACTGTGCAGGATTCAAGGGAAATCTACACAGGAAAGAGAAACTGCCAAATTCTGCACCACTCGGTGCCTTTTCTTTGAAAACCTGTGTAGGAAGGACACCATTCTGCACAAGAACTGTGAAGCAAGTCAGTACCTTTCTAGGGAAGCCTGTGCAAGAAAGATGCCACGCTGTACAGGATTTGTATTTATTCTATACAGATTAACGTATCTGCTGAACCCTCTGAGAAATCCAGTAAGATTTCCAGGCAGATTTCTTAGAGTGAGGTGGGAGTGGGAAATCACATAGATAAATTGTGATACAAAGAGAAAAGAATTTTGTTCACTGATTATTGTAAAAGCATATTCCATAGTGTGCATTTTGGGGGGAAATAATAAATCCAAGGCAAAAAGTGTTACGACTTGAATTAGCTCTCACACTACCAAGATAATTTTGTACCACATTTGGTCCCTCTGCAAAGGTTTATCAGTTTTTAGCCCACCCAGTTCCTGACATTAGCAGCCAATGCCATATCTTCACCTCTGCTAGGACAATATAACACGAACTGAACTTAAGCCCAGAAAGATCAGTCTAGTGCCACTGATAAAATGCTTGCCTTTCAGATCAGCATCAGACCATAAGCATTCCATAGAGCTCAAGTGGCTAACTTATTTTCTGTAACCCAATTTTCCTTTACAATGCCACAGTTTTTATGAACTAAAATGGCATATAAAGACTTAACTCTTTAATAATATCACCTATACTATGTGCTCATTTTTAATAAAATAGTTCTGTTTCAATTATCCTTCAAACACAGTATTGAGCTTTGAAAAATCCATCTTTTGCTATTAAATACTATAGTCACAAGATGCAAAATGAGGACATGCAAGCTGCACTACAAATGCAGAAAGGAAGTTTTTTCAAGCACACAAGCCTTGCCTCCTAGAGAAATGAACCTCTCATATGTTGCTGACTACAACACGTATGAAGCACACACAAGTCAAGTAGAAGATTCTGTCACGAACAAAATGGCACAGTATTTGCATACTGTACTGCCACACTTGGATCCTATATCTATCAAACCAAACCATTAGAAACATTTTACCAAATTTGAATTCTACCTGGTACCATGTAAACAACAACAATGTGTCACCAAGTCAATTCAGATTTTAAAAGAGGCAAAATGACACTTGCTGACTTATTTTCTATACACTTCCTAATGATCCTAGCATTGAGTGTACTTTCTTCACTCCTGTGGTCCACTGGGTTAACACCTTCATTGAGCTGTCCACCAGGACACCAAGGTCCCTTTCCTGGTTTCAGGTGCCACAATTTTTTTATCTATTTTTGTTTTCATTTAGATTTCTTTCAGTCTGATATGACTAAAGGATAATAATTTAATAATTAATTGATTGATTGATTGATTACTACTACAATTACAAATAAATATTATTTAAAAAGTAAATTCTGTTTGTAATAATTATTTAGATACACAATATTTTAATATGCTAGCTGTGATAATTTTATGCCAAGTCAAATTGTCCATAGTCATATTTTATGTTCCTAAAGTAACAGAATAACTTTCAAGCTGTACGGGGGGATGCTAATGAAGCATTTTTTTCATTTTTTTTGGGAAAAATTCCATTTTTTCCAGAAAAAAAATGGAAAAAACCCAGGCTGTTTCCCAAGCATCAAAATTTCCAGAAATTTTACACCTCTAGTAAGAACCTGCATAATAACAAATACTTCTCCACATATCCATGTGAATGTCAGAGCCATGACTTCAAAGCCTAACATTACCTCCACTCGCCTGGCTTCTTCCCATGGTCCATCCTGCTGCCATCTCTTCCCCAGATAAACAATGCACACACAGCTCGTCACCCACTGATCCAAAACAAAATGTATTTATCAGCCCAGGCAACCTTCTTCCATAGTTCCATGGTCCAGTTCTACCACTTTCGGAAGTAGACATGGGTAATCATTGCCATTCTGACCAGTCTGCAGCTATACAGCCACATACAGAACAAACTCTAATGTACTGGGTGTTCTGACATCCTTATATCATGACCAGCATTAAGTTTTTCAGCAATTCAGGCTACAGTATCTCTTCTGTGTGATCAGACCAGATGGGCTAACCTTCACTCTCCATGTACATCAATGATCCTTGAAAGGCCACAACCCTAACTCTGATTCACCAGTTGTCATTCCTTGGACCACCTTTAGTAGGTACTAACCACTGCATACTAGGAACACCACACAAGACTTACAATTTTGGAGGTTTGCCTTTGTCTAAGTCACTCACATATTTTCACTTCCCTGTATTTCCTGGCTCCAACAAATGAAATTCAAAAACTGGCTGTTCTCTTTGCTTCCTAATACAGTGGTGCCTCTGATAGCAAATTTAATTCATTCTCAGAGGCAATTTGTTATCCGAAATGTGGTTTCCCATTGAAATGAATGGGAAACTGATTAATCTGTTCCAGAGGTCTGAGAAAAGGCAAAAAAGCTGGCGGCAGGGTTCCAGACCTCTGTACTTTAAAGGCCTGCAGTGCTGGAACAGCCCCTCCAGAACACCTCCCTTGCAGTGCAATGCAAACATGGACAAGAGAAACTAGCAAGACTACCCAAGCCTATTCCTACCCAAGGTGCAATGGGGAAAATGCAAACAAACAAACATAAGGAGCAAGAGAAATCCAGCCTGTTCTTGCCTGCAAAGCAATGGAAAATACTGCAAACGTAGACAGAAGAAAGCAGCATGACTACCTCAGTCTTTTCCTGCTAAAAATACAAATAAAAGCAGTGCAAATATGAATAAAAGCTAGCTCCCTACCTTTCCAAGTTTGAAATGTCCAAATCCCTCAGCAAAACATGTCCAGAATGGCTCAAAAACATGAAAAAACCTGCTCTAACTCCTCCCACCCCTCCACAAACTACAAGGGGTGCAATACATCCTAGGTACACTTTTTTGGAAAGGATTATGAAACATTTGTTATCCGAGGCAGCCCTATACCCAGAAATTTCCATTTGTTATCCGAAAAATTTGTTACCAGAGGCATTCTTCATCCGAGATATTACTGTATATCCCACCCCTTAACATGTGCCACTGTAATAATATAATCAATGCTATTCACTTCACCTGTCAATAGTTGTCATGTTGTGACTAATCAGTGGGGGAGGAACAATCACATGAACCCCAACTCAGGTGTAGAGCTGATACAAGGATTACCCAGCCAATGTAGGAAAACTGCTTTGTAAGCTCAAAAACAAACACTATGTAAATGATACATTTTGTGCAACTGTATTTTATGGCTCTGCATTTTTCCAGTTATGCAAGTAAATAATATCACTAGTAATAATCACACTGCACAGTAATTTACAACAAGAGATTAAAAAAAATACTGCTCTGAAATCCCTTTCTTGTTTTTCAAAAATGGGCATGAGGACTCCTCTCCAAGCATACACAGAAGACTCCCCATTACCCTGTGATACTACTAGATTGCTTTCTTTAAGAGCCAGTGGCTTACCTGCTGGCCAGAAGAGTGCTGCTGAAACTAAAGTGACTGAGTGACTATTGCTATATAGAGGACAGAATGAGAGAAGAGTAGATGGGAATCATTTTCAATTGCAAGGAGATGGGGTCACAGCTGTCTCACAATGCAATGACAAGCCACTTATTTGTGCTTCAAGAAGTGTCAAGTAAAAAATTCTTTAACAATGTACAAGTGGTACCTTGTATAAAGATATTAATTCATTTCAAATGAAATCATGTCAAGCAAATTTTCCTTTATACAAATTTCCCTTATAAATGCATTGAAAACAGAGTAATCCCTAATCGCAACTATTTTTATGTTGTACGGATTTGCCCCATAGGCAATTCTGTTAAGCAAATTTACCTTATCTCCGGATTTTTTTATGTTGTCCAGATTTTATGTTATACAAACTATGTTAAACGAGGTTCCACTGTACACAGCCGGGTTGCTGATCATCTCTATAAAGTGTAAAAGGATAGACATACATGTTTTTCACTAGCCATATTCTCAGGCCAAAACCAAATTCATTGTTGTAGTTTTCCTTAATCCTGACCAAGGGAACAACCAAAACAGCACTGGATAAACATCCTTTACAATGACATGATGTTTTCACAGGTTCACCCAGACCTATCCAGTGACCATGGAAAATGGAGGACAAAAACCAGAATACTACACCCCTCTACCAAGTGGGACAGACTCTAAGAAAAGGAAGTTTTCCTAAATGACAACATAGTATGCGTAATAGCCTCACAGACTCATTTTAATGGGGTGACCTTTGCAGGGTTTTCCTACAAAGGGAATACATAGATGTAGTCAGAAAAAATGATTCAGCCTGAAAAGAATCATGGAAACACCAGATATTATCTGCATCTTCCACATATTACACTGAACTAAAAATAAGATTATTTAATATGAGCACATACTTTGAGTTGTACTCAATCTGTGATTAACAAATAATAAAAGCCCACAGAAAAGCAGGAGACGTTCTCCCATTGGCTTGGCATGCTCGTCTTATTGGAAGCCAAGAAAACTTTATTTTCTTATACAAAATTGCAGCAGTTTTAATTCTTGCTCCACAGAAATGAAAATGAAGGGGGGGTGAGTGGGAATCCGTTGTCTGGAGCCAAGAGATCTGCATGTGGTCAAGTTAAGTATCAACTTTAATTTTGGTCTCATGGATTTTTAGAAACAGTACAGGGTAGGATTTGTTTTAATTTGGGTTTCTAAATATAACACTCACCTATGCAACTAATGTTCCTCAAATCATTCTGTCACATCAAAAGCTGGTTAAGTAATAAAGTCGGCCTAGCCTCTAGGTACAGCACAAAAATAAAGACAGGGATCAAACTCTCTTCCAAACAGGCTCAAGCTGGTAAATCACATGAAGGAAGTGAATGAAGGTCTATGTGTACATCCTTCATCTGTATAAGGTCTAAGAGTACACTCAATTATATGTAACCAGTTTGAAGACTGAATTTTTCCATCTCTCTATTCTTCACCACTACTCTTTTTTATATCGAGCAAACAGACTGCAGGGCTAATAGTAATACAATGATGCACTCAAATTGGTCATATGCCAGCACTCATAGTTTGAAACTGGAAGGCAAGTCAACAATAAAACAAGGTTGAACTTTATGAAGTATCTTAGTATTACAATAAGTCTACCTACAAAGATTGTTTAATAGTTTTTCCATGTCGAATTAGTTAAGCTGCCTTCTCAGCTTTCTTTTTAATCACTAAATACAATCAAAAAATGATCACAAAATTGTCCAACGCTATTGAGGTTTATCAGTCCCCAACCAGAATTTGATATCAGTAGCAACTTTGCAAATCCACAATTTTTGATCGCACATCCTTTGAAAGCTCTTTTTGGTGAGGCATGGCTCACATAAACATATTCTTCTCGTGCAGTGCAAACGCAAAAGGTTTAAGTGTTTTTTTTTAACCTCCAAACTCTTTCTTTTTTTTTTTTATAGTTTTATTGGGTTTTTGAAGAGGGGAAAAGGGAAAGGGAAAAAGGGGAGGGATAAAATTTAAAATTTACATTGAATATGTCAAGCAAAGTAGAAGAAAAGTAATATAACATATTGATAGTTTGCCAAATATTATCACAATACTAATAAGTTTGTTACTTCTTGCCATCTTTTCCGAGAGATCTCATCATAGTCTCCCTTTAAATAGCCGGAAAGTCTATCGATTTCAATACATTCTCTTATCTTTTCGTGGATATTCTTCTCTGTTGGCTTTTTTGGTTGTTTCCAGAATTCGCATACAATATCCTTGCAGCAACAATTACATGGTGAAGTACATATCTCTGATCATATGAAATATTTATATCTACTATATTTAATAAGAAAAGTTCTGGTCTAAGCTCTATCTTAATTTTCAAACATCTTTCTAAAAATAGTTTTACCATTTTCCAATATGCCTTTGCCTCTTTGCATGTCCACCACATATGGTGTTGAGTCATGTTTACATTTCCAACATTTGTGTGAGCAATTATACATCTTAGATAATGTGTGGTGCAAAGTGCCATCTATAAAACATCTTATAACAGTTTTCCTTAAAAGAAATAGATTTAAAGATTTTAACTGTATTCCACAAAGAGTCCCATTTGTTTAGATGAATAGGATAACCAAAGTTTTCTGCCCATCTTATCATAGTGTCTTTTGTGTATCAATCATTTTTTCATTTAACAATATGGTGTAAAATTTACTAAGCAGCTTAGCATTCGGAAGAAAGTATTTTATCAAGTGAAGTATCAGTAGTTGTAAATCCCCCTCTTTGTTGAGGTCTTTGAAGTGTGCATATATTTGTTGATACTTCCATAAAATCCAGCACTAAATTGTAACCTTCTGATACTAATTTCCCTAGTGGTTTCAATGAAAGGTCAACATTCAGAAGGTGTCTATAAGTTATAACTTTTGGAGTTTCATATATGGGAGCTATGGGTCCCACAGGGGATAGCCACAGTGGTACTTTAGGGTAGAATTGTTTTTTAATCAATAACCATATTCTAAATAGGGCGTTCCTTATCCAGTGTTTTTTGAAAAGTGGGTATTTTGCCCTTGTACCACATGTAATAGTGCCAGCCCTTATCTAGGCCATAACTCTCAAGCTGCAAAATTCTTTTGTTTGTCATCAGAATCCAGTCTTTAATCCAGGTCATGGCAGCGGCCTTATAGTATAATACTAAATTAGGAAGGGCAAAGCCAATAGTTTTGGTTCTATCCTGTAGATAGAGATTTTTAATCCTTGCTTTTTTCTTTTGCCATATAAATATTGTATACTTTTTCCAGATCTGTAATGATCTTAAAATTAGGTAATATGGGCAAGGATTGAAATAGGAAAAGCAGTTTAGGTAAAACATTCATTTTAACCATCAATTCTGCCCATTAAGGATAGTTGGAGTCTTGACCAAGTTTAGAGATCAGCTTTGATTGTTTTTATAACATTTACATAGTTATCTTTAAGTAAAGAGTTACAACGATTAGATACAGTAATACCCAGATATTTTACCTTACTGGCATGTTGAAAACCCGATTGATTTACCAGTTTTTACCATAGGTGAGGTCATATTTTTGGTGAGCAACAATGTTTTTTCTTTGTTTACCTTTAATCCAGAGATTTTAGAGTATGCCTCCAAGGACTTCAAGAGTTCTAAAAGGGAGGTCTGGGGGTTCTCCATAATTACCAACAAATCATCTGCAAAAGCTTGTACCTTATAAACTTCTCCTTTGCTCTGTAAGCCTTGGATACCAGGGGTTTTCCTTATAACAGAAAGGAGTACCTCCAGGGTTAATGTAAACAAGAGAGGAGAGAGGGGGCATCCTTGCCTGGTACCTTTATATATATTAACTATGTCTGTAGGGTGGCCATTGACTATAATCCTGGTGTTTTGAGTGGAATAGATTTGTTTATTGCTCGCAGCATTCTATGGCCACATTGTAGATAGTCTAACTGAGTTTTAAGTAAAGTCCAGGATACATTATCAAAAGCTTTCTCAGCATCGATGAAAGGATAAGCTACTTGCTTCTCAGAATGGGATTCATAATATTCTAACACATTGAGGAAGGTTCTGATGTTGGATTGAAGATGCCTTTTCGGAAGGAAGCCAGACTGATCATGCGATATCAAGGGGGTAGAAATTCCGCCATCTATTAGCCAAGATGGTTGCAAAGATTTTGTAATCCACATTTAGAAGGGCAATTGGCCTGTAGTTCTGTATCAAGTCTTTGGTTTCCCTTCTTTGGGGATCAGTGTCGTGTGTGATGATTTCCAGGAATCTGGTATGTCTTCGCCTTCTAAAATGGATGTAAAAAGGTTTTTCATATTTCCAGAGACTATCTCTGAGAATTTTTGTAAAATTGAGCTCCACCAGATGAGTCGGGCCCAGGAGCCCTGTTCATTTTTGGTGGTTGATAGCTTCTGTTATTTCCATCATTGTAATAGGATTGTGTGTCTGGGCTCTCTGTTCTTCAGTAAGTTTTGGAAAGTTGGTTTGTTCGAGATAGTGAAAGATGGCATCTTGGTGATTATTCTGACTTAAATAAGTTCTGGTAGTATGCCTCTATAATTTTTGGATTTGTTGCGCTGTCTGATTTTCCCCATTTTTGTCTTTGGCGATGATATGAGATTTTGAGATTGTACCTTTTTTAACCTGTAGGCTAACCATCTGCCTGGTTTGTTTGCATTTTCCACAAAATTCAGTTTGGCCAACTTGATTTTGTAAGCTATATCAGCAGTCAGAATCAGATTTAGTTCATGCCTAAAGAAGCCAAGTCTTTGTCCAGCTGCTCATTCGGGGATCGTGAGTTAGATCCGTTAAGCTTTTTCATCGTATTAAGAATTGATTCAAGTTGCTTTTTCCTCTCTTTATTCTTTCTTGCCATATATTGAATGACAAAACCTCTAAAATAAGGCTTTGAGGCATCCCACACAGTTCTCAGTGGTGTACCCTTGTTCAGGTTCGTTTCAAAATATAGGTTCAAGTCTTTGGCTGCCTCTAGGATAAATTCTTTATCCGTCCACAGGGCTGAGTTGATTTTCCAGTGTCTGGGCTTGCCCGAAGATTTCAGTGTCCATAGAATGGCATTGTGATCAGATATTGTTCGGGGCAAGGTTTCTATGTCCCTTGTATTTAACAGAAGGTCGGATGTAGCCCAGCACATATCTATACGGGAGAAAGAGGCATGTTGTCTTGAATGGAAGGTGAAGCCATCTTTGAGTGGATTTTTCCTTCTCCAAATATCTTGAAGTTCTAAAATGTTGGACATGTCCAGGAATGATTTAGGCAGTGTAGAAGATGAAATCCTGGATTTTCCCCTTTTGGATGTTTTCCTATCTACAGATGGGGTATGTACAGCGTTGAAATCTCCCAATATTATTAACTGATGGTTTTGATTGTAACAGTTTCTTGGCCAATTTTGGAAAAAAAAAGATTTGTCTTCCATGGTTATCATTAGGGGCGTATATACCAACAATAATTGTTTCTTTAGATTGGATATTTGCCTGGACAAGGATCCATCTGCCTGCTTCATCTTTTTCCAAAAGGGTTGGGAAGAGCTCTGGTTTAATATATAGTGCCACCCCATTTTGCTTCTTTACTTTGTTTGATGTGGAAAATAAATTCCCCAGTTTGTTTTGGATTAAGTATTGTTCATGCTTTCTCAAAATGTGGGTTTCCTGTAAACAGATGATTGAGCACTGTTGTTTTAACCTCCAAACTCTTTCTTAACAAGACTCCAGGTATGCGAACACCTGACTCCAATTGGCTTTTTTGTGCTCAACTCAAGAGTTCACCTACTTTTCCTACTAGCATTTTGAATGTTAAATGAATGTGCTCAGTAAAGACATGAAAGATCTGATTTTTTGTGTTATTGTTTTAGGCAAATTATATTTGTTAATACATGTGACATAGAGGAAGATCAAATCATATTATATGGCACAGTATGCAGAACACCAAGAAATTCCAAAAAGTTCACATACTTTTTCTTGCAACTGTATTTTTCCTTTTTTTATTGTGTGGGTTCCTAATTCTTCTGGTGTCTTCTTTCTTTATAACAATATTTCATAATAGCAAATAAATAAAACCTTACATTTTTAAAGCTTCATGGGTCATAAACGTAACACAAACATGTATCAAGACTTTCTTTATGCCACCAGGGAAAATCTTTTTGTTATATGCTGTTGATTCATTTTGGTTTAAGGCAATCTTATGAATGACCGATCTCCAAAATGTCTTGTCCTAAACAGTTCTACTGAGCTCCTGCAGACTCAAGACTATTACAAACTTTAGGAATTCAGTCCACCTCATTTTTAATCTTCCTCTTTTCTTGCTCCACCTTTCCCAGCATCATCATTTTTTTTGCAAAGAATCTTGCCTTCTTATGATATGACCAAATTAGGAAAACCTCAGCTTCAAAATTTTTGTCTCCGGAACCCATGCTTGATTTGATCCAGGACCCGGTTGTTTGTCTTTCTGGCAGTCCAGGATACCCATAAAATTCTCTTCCAGCACATTTCAAACAAATCATTTTTCCCCTGTCAATCTCACACCAATCGATGGTGGCCAGAAATAATAAGAGTGGGGATTATCTTGGTCTCCAGTGCCAAATCCTTCCACTTCATGCTCTTTTTAATTCCTTAATTCCAACTCTCAGTCTTCAAAATACTCTTCAGTCTGCAGAATTCATTAAAAGTTGGATTTTCAATTGAGTTTATAGAAGCCACTTGAAGCATGTTCTGTTGATCTTTTTCAACTGGTTTTGTTTGATTTTTCACGGCAAACTGCTGAAAGCCTGCAAATCTTGACAATAATCTTGGTTTGCAATGGGGATTGAATAATTTTGATTACAACTGCATAGTTGAACATAATCTTGAAAGAGTAATTTGAGGATGATGAACACCAGTAAGCAAAAGCTGAACCACGTCAACTGCAAAGTACAGTATTTAATATCACTTCTTTTAACCATCACATTTTCCTGCCTATAAGACACCCCAGTCAAATATTAGAGAGGAAAAATATGTTGTATTAGACAGAATAGGTTTGCCCTACAGGTGTTTCATATGTATATTTAATTGATTTGTAAAATGGAGTCCAGTATATAATACTGAGTCATTGTAACACAGGTGTATAAGTTTTCTAATTACTGCCAGGTGTACAGAAGAGATATAATGGGTAAAGCTGTTGAAATGCAATACCATTGCGTAGCATGATATAACTAGATTTCTGGTTGGTTTTCATGAGTATAAAAGTGCACCAGAAACCAGTAGTCTTTAGACATTTGGTGAGAAGGTACCCATGCTGCCATGCCGGTGTCTGTAGTCTGTTATTTATTTATTTATTTATTTATTTATTTATTTATTTATTTATTTATTTATTTATTTATTTATTGTGCTTATTAACCACGCCGACATTTCCAAAGGGAACTCTGGGTGGTGAACAAAGATATAAATAAGGAATGCAATTATACAGAACCAATAAAAGGATAAACCAACTCAATACAAAAAGAAACAACCATAAATGCATCCAGCAAGACAAGAGAGCGGGCACACAGCTTGGCAAACAAACATACAATTGCATACAATTAGCAATCACCAAAATGGTCTTTTAAAAGCCATTTTTAAGGCTTTCCTGAAAGCTGGCAAAGACTCTGCTTGCCAAAACTCACTTGGTAATTTATTCTGGAACGCCGGGCTGGCCACCAAAAAAGCCTGACTACAGGTAGAGAGCCTGCGGGCCTCCCTAGGAGTGGCCACCCAGAGTGAAAGGGCTAGCAATGCTGTGGTGGGACGGGATGAAGCTGAACTTTGGGAGTTACGCTCCACCAGATACTTGGGTCCCAAACCACGGATCTTTCATTTTGGAATGGGTCCAGTTCCACAATCAAGCACAGCAGCACAGGTGCTGTTCGGAACTTGGACCCACCCTCCGAAACAAAATCACTGATTGATTTACCTTGGTTAACCTCGCGCAGGGCGATACTCCAACCAGGAAGTAGCCTCTGATGTGTCATCATTTCTTCTCCCTGGTGCTGGTCAAACAGGAGCTGGCAAATACATCCATCATCCTGCTTCCCTGTCTGATTGGCCAGTGCCAGGGAGAAGGAACGGTGACGCTTTGGAGGCTACTTCCTGGTTGGAGTATTGCCCCGCACAAGATAAACAAAGGTACGCCAATGGGTAATTTTGTTTCAGAGGGTGGGTCCAAGTTCTGAATGGCACCTGTGCTGCTGTGCTTTGTTTCAGAACTAGACCCATTCCAAAATGAAAGGCCCATGCCTCCTCTGAACCACATGGGGAGAACTGATGCTGGCTAAACTATATTGGAGATGCTGGTAATTTCCCCCAGAAATGCACATTCCAAGCACTGACCCAGCTCTATACAGTGAATTCTCTCAGAAGCTCTAGACCACTGCACAGTCCTTAGTAGCAATAATAATGGTGATGGGGAATGTGTGTTACTTGCAATGAATCATGTACTTTGTACACTGAGATATTTGCAGATGAGCAGCACTAGTTGAGCATGATTTCCCCCTTTTTATGGTGCAGCCACAAACGAACAACTTGTGGGGAAATGAAAAAAAGAGAAAAGCATGGGGGGCAGCACTAGGGAGCATAAAGCCTCCAACCATTACTTTAGAGAAACAAAAATTCAAATAGCAACTGAAAAGATATCTGTGATTGCTATATGAAAGACACTCTTCTTATTTACCATATCACTTCTGTTAATGAAAAAATCACTGTGAGTACAAAATGACACAATCAGGGAAATTGAATTTTTTTAAAAAAGGTGCTATTCATCATGTAAATAAAAACAGAATATTTTAGGCAGAAGGAAATTTATTTATTATTTATTTATTTGTTGCATTTTTATACCGCCCATCTTCCAAAAGGAACTCTGGGCGGTTTACAAACAAAAATAAAACCAACAGTAAATGGCAGATAAAAACTAATAAATAAAGAGGGAGAGACCCTCAGCAAGAGGCACCATGGGCGAGCAAAAAGGGGAAAAAATTAAATTAGAAGGTCGCCATATGCCTCCCTGAAAAGCAAGGCTTTCAAAGCTTTTTTGCAGGCAGGCAGGGACTGTGCTAGGCGCAGCTCACTGGGAAGGTGATTCCACAACGTGGGGCCCACCACAGAGAAGGCGTGGTTGCGCGTGAGTGACTTCCACGCCTCCCTGGGTGTGGCCACCCTAAGTGAGCGCACCTGCAACATTCTAGTGGGCCTGACCCCAATTGACCTCTGGGAGATACACTCCAACAGGTATTCAGGTCCCAAGCCATGGAGGGTTTTGAAAATCAAAACCAGGACCTTGAACCTTATCTGGAGGGCAATGGGCAGCCAATGCAGGTGTGCCAGAACTGGGGTGATGTGATCGAATCTATGAGCACCCACCACCAGTCTGGCCGCTGCATTCTGCTGGAGCCTCCGGACAAGGGTCAAGGGCAACCCCACGTAGAGGGTGTTGCAGTAGTCGATCCTCGAGATCACGAGGGCCTGCACAACTGTCCTCAGGGAGGACTCATCAAGATATGGGCGGAACTGGGCAATCCAGCGGAGATAGAAGAAAGCGGCCCTGGAGACAGTAAAATTGCTCATTTTACTGAAAACTCAGACTTTTGTTAAATAAATCGAAAAGTAAAGTATTCTGCTTATATACCACCCCGTAGCACTTCAAGCACTCTCTGCAGGCTACACACAAATAGTACCAATCAGAATAAATGAAAACCAATGAATGAATCAATGTATAAAGCTAATCTGAAAACACCCATTTTATTGATATACTATTGTAAAAACCCACAATAATGTATTTATTTTGTACAGATGCCATCAGTCAAAAGGTACAACTTTTGAGTTGTATAAAGCCTACTACTTCTAACTCTCAAACCAGCTACTTAATTTAACCACAAGATTTCTAGGCTTTTTGTTTTGCAACCTGCACTAAAGCAATCTGTGTCCACTTTCTTGGAAGTAAAATTGTTAAATTAAGCAGGACTTTTTTTCAAGACTGCATACATAGGACAATGACATAAATCATAAATCAAGTTTTGATCAGTAAAATAAAATGGTGTAGTAGCTTTCCATCAAAAATATTTCATGTTGAACACATTTAAGATTCTAATCTCAGCCCTGTCTTCCTTAATTTCCAGCTGGACCAGAGCATGACAACTACACAATGACCTTTCAGCCAAATATAATAGATGAAATCCTGTTGTATAAGTTAAGTTTGCATAAGGGTAATGATGTCACTAACAGGGAGAGATTTCTGGTCATTAAAGAGTTCCTGCTTCTATTCCAAGGCTCACATGACCTACCCATGTAAATCAATGGAACTGATTACATGAGAGATGTGGAAGCTCCAGGATCCAAGCTGAATTTTTTAAATTACTAGCAATTGCCTTCTACCAGTGATCCAGTGATCTATGCAACAGAATCTGGGGGAAATATGGTGTCAAAAGCTCTCTGGAACACATGTAAAATGCTTCAGTCTCTTTCCAAGAGGCTTGAATTCATAGCCATTTAGAGGGCTGGCAAGAGTATTAATTCTTAGAAGCTGTAGTTACAAATTCTTTTCCAGGTGAAAAACATGAGGGTGGTGATTTAGAAGTGAGAAATGATTCAGAGCCTTCTGCAACTAGACCATTTTCAAAACATCAGCTTAGCAACAAGTTCAAACCTAACATTTCTGACCATTGTCAGTATAGTAATGAAAACATCTTATATGCTCTCAGAGGCGTTGCGAGACCATCCAAGACACTTTGTAAATGAGAGCTGGAAGATGCTATATAACTGGGCCCAGAAGCAGACAAATGAATAAGGGGTGAAATAGATATAAAGATGTTTATACAGTGCCCCCAGAACCTGTGAAAGACTTGCAGATGGTGGGTCAGTTGTGGGATCTTTAAACCTTTTGTATTAGTAATAGATAAGTGGACAGTTAGCATCCACCACAGATTGTGTTTGTGTTAATATTATAAATTGGTTTTCCCCTCTCCCTCTTTATGGAATGCAGTACTGGAATAACTGCTGTTTGGTTTGTTTATATTGCACAAAAATAAACTAATTAGAAACAAAAAAACCATCTTAGATGTTGAAACTTTTATTATCCTGCATTCTGAAGGGGAAAATGTTTTAGAAGTTGTTGTTGTTCAGTCGTGTCCGACTCTTCCTGACCCCATGGACCAGAGCTTGCCAGGCCCTCCTGTCTTCCACTGCCTCCCAGAGTTAGGTTAAATCCATGTTGTTTGCACTGATGACACCGTCCATGGCCACCCCTAGGGAGGCGCGGAAGTCGGCAACGCGTAGCCGCGCCTTCTGGGTTGTTGGCCCTTCATTATGGAATCATCTACCGAGTGAGTTGCGCCTTGCATCGTCCCTGCCCACCTTCAAAAAGGCTTTAAAAGCTATGCTTTTTAAGGAGGCTTATGGTGACCTTATTTCTATTTAATTTTTTTTATTTAATTTTTTGTGCCTCCTGCTTCTTCTTGAGGGTTTGCCCTTATTGTTGTCCTTCCACTGATGTTTTTTATTACTGTTTTATCTGATTTTTTAAATCTGTAAACCGGCCAGACTCCCTCCAGGAAATGGTGTGGTATAAAAGTGCAATAAATAAATAAATAAATAAATAAATAAATAAATAAATAAATAAATAAATTTCCAAGGACTCCTCTCTCCTCATGAGGTGGCCAAAGTACTGGAACCTCAGCTTCAAAATCTGTTCTTCCAATGAACATTCGGGGTTGATTTCTTTCAGAATGGATAGGTTTGATCTCCTTGCAGTCCAGGGGACTCTCAAGACTCTCCTCCAGCACCACAGCTCAAAAGCATCGATTCTGCGGTGATCAGCCTTCTTTATAGTCCAGCTCTCACTTCCATACATCACTACTGGAAAAACCATAGCTTTAACCATCCTGACCTTAGTTGGCAAAGTGATGTCTCTGCTCTTTAGGATGCTATCTAGGTTTGCCATTGCTTTCCTCCCAAGAAGCAGGCGTCTTTTAAGTTCGTTGCTGCAGTTGCCATCTGCATTGATCAAGGAGCCCAAGAAAATAAACTCTGTCATTGCCTCCATTTCTTCCCCTTCTATTTGCCAGGAGGTGATGGGACCGGTGGCCATGATCTTAGTTTTTTTATGTTGAGCTTCAGCCCATTTTTTTCACTCTCCTCTTTCACCCTCATTGAGAGGTTCTTTAATTCCTCCTCACTTTCTGCTATCAGAGTAGTATCATCTGCGTATCTGAGGTTGTTAATATTTCTTCCAGCAATCTTAATTCCAGCTTTAGAAGTATTATACAACAAAAAATGCTCAGTTCTAAGAATGCCCTAGAAGTAAAAAATATTGAGTAAACAGGTAACAGTGCATGACATTTTTCTGTGTAAATATTTCATATATAGAAAATAAGTGATATATAGCAATGAGGAATTTTTTAAAATTTAACAAAGTGAAACAGTATGTTTAAAATATTTTCCTCTATATTGCCTTCCTATCTGTGTATATGGATGCTAAAAAGTCTGTGTGGAAGAATCATTCTTCATCAGCCCAATATTAGCCATATAAGCTGTACAAATGAGTTGGTCATTAAAGTACCTTTACAGTATAATTTTTCATATGTCTTCTCACAAGTAAATCCATCGAGTTCCCATGTTAGGACTTATACAGGATTGTAGCTTTACTGTGTTATAGATCCCTATAAATGCAGGCAACACAAGTAGTAAAATACTTTCAGTATTTCTATCAACTTTGGTAATCAACAAATGAGGGAAACGCTTCAGATGTAGGTAGGGATGCCATCCTTGGGCTACCAAGGTGTGGATTCTTGAATGGCCATGTACTGTCTGTCCTCAGGTGGGGGGCTGCTCCCCAAGCCCACTTGCTTCTTTTCATCAGGATTGAGTTAAGGGTGAGGGAGAAGTCATTCGGCTTTCGGGCAGCTGCTCCAGCACCTCCTTCTCCCCGAAACCCACCAAAGTCCACCTCCTCCAGGGCACCCAGCAACATAGGGGAAAGCTGGCATTGGGGCACGTTGGGTGGAAGGTTGCCCCTTTGATCCTCGCTGGGGCCCCAAAATATGCAAGGCAAAGTCGAGCATCCAAGCTGGCAAGAGTGGAGCACACTGAGGGAAAGTTTCCTCTGCACTCTCCTTTGCCTTGCATATTTTGGGATCAAAGCAAGCTTGGCGCACGAGGCGGGCGGGTCTCACATCTTATAGAGTGAAAAATATAGTAGTAAATATTTAGTGTCAATGCCCCACTCCACATTTGCAGCATTCTGGAAACATAAGAATAGATATATGGTGCTATATTCAGGCACCAAAAAGCCACTGAAAAACTGCGCATCTGGTAGAAATGGCAACTGCTCTATAAAATTTCCAAATTCTCTGGCGGAGTTTGATTTGCAGGCAGACAAGTAGAGTGACATACTGGTGTAGTTTGGGCGACTATGGTCTCTGGAGGGCCTCTCATACTATGGATATACAGACTTTGTCCCGGAGTGTCCGTCTTTCAGTCCCAACTCCCAACGGGGCTACCACAGTTGGACAAAGACCAGCCAGACGCTGAACCTATGGGTTGGGCAGACTGAGCCCACTCTGGCAGTACCTAGCTCAGTTTCATCTTCTACTGCAACACAACTCCAGCACTGCTGAGAGGAACAACAATTCAAAGGCCTGATCTTCTTGAGCAAGATCTCTGCACCAAAGGAGGAATGTGAGAAGGGGCAAGTTGGTGGAAAAAAACTACCAATGGAACTTGAGACTGGCATAGAAGGGACCATTCCTTCCTAACAAGAAAGGACCTGCGGCAGTGAGAATCCAAAAAGGAAGAAGCCAGAAAAGACCAACAATATTATTGTACATATACAGCATACTTCAATATTAAAGCTCCAGTTTCCTGCACAGACTGCTGTTTTGAGTGATGATGACCAACCTCACAGATTCCTTTGAATCATTCATGGAGAGCTTGGGGTCTTCCGAGACATAACTGGCCTAAAATAATCCAATATATTTCATATCTAAGTGTACCTCTCACCTCAATTTTGCCAAATTCTGCATTTAACGCCTTTCACACTGGCTCTCCCTAAAGTGAAGACCACTTAAAACAGAAGTGTAAATACAGTGGTGCCTCTACTTACGAGTTTAATCCTTTCCAAATGCATGCTCATAAGTTGAACAACTCGTAAGTAGAGCAGCCGTATCTAAAAAATTTAAAAAGAAATTCAACAAAATAAAAAAAATGTTAGAGCAGACCACATTTAAAATGTGTAAGGCAGCAGTTAAAACGCCAACAGTTTTCCACTCCTAAGTCAAACAGCTCGTAAGTAGAGATGCTCATAAGTAGAGGTACTACTGTACTTTATGTTTTTCTGCACAATCATGCATGGGACCGGACTGTGAAAACTTTCATGTGCTAGTTTTTCCAAAGTGAAAGCAATTTCCAAATCAGAAATCCTTTTGATTTCATCATATTTATTCTGATGTAGTTGCAGTCAGTTGAACAGTCTAGGTTTACAATTCTCTAAGCACTTAAGTTCTGAATTATCCCATAACTTTACTCATTTCTTCTGAATTATAGTTTCTTCAAATATAAATAATTCTGATTTTTCTGTCTAATACTATGATACTAGGCATATTTTCTTTTTTTATTTCTATTTTATTTACATACAACAAAACAACAGAAAAACCTTATTAAATTCAGTGGGACTAACAATTCCTTCTAGGAACAATAGGAATCTGCCTAACAAGGCTTATTGTTTAATTAACAAGGGTAGGTTTAAGCATTAAGTAACACTACCATAACTGTGATCTTGCCTAGATGAATAATGAAAGAACTTTTCCTTTAGCAATACACAGTAACCAACTTCCATGAAACAAGCACAGCAACATCAGACAGCAAGGAAACAGTTATCTCCATTCTTTCTTAGGGCCAAAACAAGACTGGCAGCTTCCCAATTAAACACTGATATAGCATTCTCTCTTTAGAGAAGTATCTTCAAAACTATGCTGTTAGCAAAATTAATATGCACATAAAACCCACTATTTCATCCCCACGACCAATCACCAAACAAAATAAACTTGAATAAACTTGCCAGCCATGGAATCAAGGGACAGGTCTTGTCCTGGATCAGCAACTAGCTAAGTGACAGGAAACAGAGGGTAGCACTAAATGGACACTCCTCCATGTAGCGGGAGGTAAAGAGTAGGGTCCCCCAAGGTTCAGTACTGGGACTCCTGCTTTTCAACCTCTTCAATAATGATCTATAAGTAGGAGTAAATAGCAAGGCAGCCAAATTTGTCGACAACACTAAATTATACAAGGTAGTAAAAACTGAGAGAGATTGTGAGGAGCTCCAGAGGGATCTCTTGACACTGGGGGAGTGGGAAAACCAGTGGCAAATGAGCTTCAACATTAGTGAGTGCAGAATGATGCACGTCGGGGCAAAAAACCCCAATTACATTTATAAACTGATGGGGTCAGAACTCTCTGCAACAAACCAGGAAAGGGACCTTGGTGTCTTGGTGGACATCTCAATGAAGGTGTCAACCCAGTGTGCAGTAGCAGTGAAAAAAGCAAACTCAATGCTAGGGATCATTAGGAAGGGTATAGAAAATAAGTCAGCAAGTGTCATTTTGCCTCTTTATAAATCTGATGAGGCCCCATCTGGAGTACTGTGTACAGTTCTGGTCACCATACCTCCAGAAGGATGTAATGGAAATGGAAAAACTGCAGAGGAAGGCAACCAGAATGATTAGGGGACTGGAACACCTTCCTTACCGTCTAAGGCTGCAAGGGGTGGGGCTCTTCACTCTTGAACAACAGTGTCTAAGAGGTGACCTGATTGAAGTTTATAAAATCATACATAGTGTGGACAAAGGAGATAAGGAAAAACTATTTTCCATATCGAACAATACTAGAAGTAGGTGGCATGCCATGAAACTTTGGGGTGCTAGATCTCAAACAAATAAGAAAAAGTACAGTACTTTTTCACCCAGAGGATCACTGGTCTGTGGAACTCCCTGCCAATAAGAAGTGGTGACAGGTGTCAACCTTGACAGCTTTAAAAAAGAATTAGACAAGTTCATGGAGAACAAGGGTATCAATGCCTATCATAGATGCCTAAGGACAACCTCCAGGTTGGAGAGAGAAGCAGGATATCTCTCAATGCCATTTGCAGGGAATCGTAATCAGGTGAAGACATCTGTTTGGGAATACCCTGCAGCATATGGTGAGCTGCTGTGTGAGACAGAATGCTGGACTGGATGGGTTGTGGCTGTTCCATCAAGGCTGTTCTTATGCTCTTATATAGAAGCAATCCAATTACCAGCTTGTAACATGACATTAGAGGATATCCACAGTCCCTTTACTGCTTAACTTTGCTCTGTTTCAAATTGCAAAACTCCCTGACTCACTTGGTTCAGCTCATGCAAAATTCTGTCCCAAGCCACAAACCCCAATCATTGTTGTTGCTGTGCAGTTTAATAGGTTTTAATATGCTTGTCCTAGTTACTTCCTTAACTACTTTGCAGGATGAGGCTGCAACACTTGTGAACATCTGAGTCTTATTTACAGTGCAAATAAACAAGAGAACTTTTGAACTAAGCAGGATTTACTTCCAAATCAGCATACACTGGATCAGGCAGCCACTAGTTCAGTTCTGTGGTTCAACCTTTCCAAGTTAAGGCTTATTTTCCTCATTCATTCAGCTAAGTTTTTTTTTTATTTCTCAGGTCACAACCTTTTTATTGTCCTTCTTTTGAATTATTTCCCACTGGTCAATTAATCTTAGCTACACAAAGCACCCAAAATATACTTCTCAACTTGTCTAAGTTCCCTTCTGTTTATTCTTATGTTTATATTGCAATGCTTTACCTTCCTCTTTCATCTTATGTTTCAAGTACTCTCTACCTAAATTAAGGAACTAACACCAGTTCAGAATAGCATTCCATAGCCTTTAAGAAGCAGAAAAATTACATCCAAGAAATGCATCTGAAAAGGTCAGGTGACCTTGGGAGTAGCTTGGGTGCAGTGGCAGGCAGATCCAGGGACCATTAGCCATGAGCTGGTAGCTGATACTCATTAGTGTTTTGTATTTACCCTACCGTTTGCAGTTGGCAGTCTGCAAATTGGGACCTTGTCAAATTATTGCACAAGCGCCAGGTCATGCTCACTAGACATGGCATGGTTCACAGCACTGCTGTTTGCTACTGCTGAGGACTGGTTTTACGAGCTCAATTAGTAGAACTGGGAAAGACTCAAAATTAAAGGTTAAATCACTAAGATGTAGGCTGAAAATTGAGCACTGTTTTGGAAGCAGCCATGACAATACTCTCCTTTGGTTGTTGTTAGCTTACATATTAATGGACCAAACATTCCAGGGGTCACAGTTAAGCTCATGTTACACAGTACTCTCAACAGTCCTATTCTGATCAAGGATCCCGCTCAGACTCCAAATGTGCATTTAAATGCCAAATGTTTTGACTGCACTCTTTCGTCTACAGAAAACTAAGCATGCAATGCTACACATATATCTGGATTCATATTTCATATCAGAATAGCCACATCACATTCTTGATCCTAAACACACTACAAAAGCAAGCTGCAATTAGATAAAGTTGTAAAAACCAGAGCAGATAGCAGAACGCAACCTCCCTTTTGAGAATAAGCTCCATTCACCACATCTTTTGTTTAAAAATAAGAAAACTAGGTGTGTATGGGGGTAGGGTTAGAGAAGTACACTAAGATGTGAAAGATACTACAGTAATAGCAAACCTAAGGCTAGCTAAATAAAACAATCATGCTAGGAAACATGGCTGAACCCTCACATCTTGAGAACAAATGTAAGATGCTTTTACTGTCTCCTCTCAGAGAGGACCAAGAAAGACAAGGTAACAAGGAAAAATCTTAAGAATATGACTCTAGATTGAAGGAAGGTGAGCACAGGGCAAAGCAGGTAAAGAATAGACTGGAAACAGGTTAACTGTGTTGCACCCAGTAACCTCCAACAAACTTTCTCTGATTGTGAGCACGTGTAAAAAATAGCCTCACAATACATAGAAAGAACAGAATTTCAACAAACGTATGCTTTTCAGAGTTCAATACAGATGAATAAATATTCTTAAAAGCAAGTGCATGATTAGTAGCAGACAAGGAAACCTGAGAAGTAAAGAAGCAGAGTATTTATTCACTATATTGAGGCAGCTAAGAGACATACCACCACTCCAGTATTCCTGCCAAGAAAACTCCATGGACATGGGGTCATGAAGAGTTGGTCACCACTGTAACAACACAACAACACACACACACACACACACACACACACACACACACACACACACACACACACACACACACACACACACACACACAAAAGACATAATGGAACAATACCAGTGGGGGGGGGATCTGACCATTTTAAAATAAAATAAAAAACTACCAAAAAGCTGATCTATTTCCTTTTCATACCAAAACAAGGTTACTCTTGTTTTTCAAAACACGGGGATGGCTTATTAATGTAAAGTACTCTAATTCCAAGCAGTTTCCATTAACACCTCTTAAGCCTTCAGAGATGGTTTAACTGAGATTCTTCTCCCCAGGGCTGATAGCAGTGACATTATATCAGACTAAAAATAGATGTCAGTAATTCACAAGGCAAAATGTGACCATTTCATATTGATCCTCAATGAGTGCAGACAAAATTCAGCTTGTTACAGTTAGTCTTGATGGGACTAAACTACTAAAGTGAAATTAATGTTCCTGAAGCTCCTTAATACTCCTCTGCCATGTTTTAAAAATGAATTCATTGTACAAGGAGAGACCCATTTGTGTAACTATACAGCAATACAGTACACATAACTATGCAATATGTTTTGCGTTAGTTATCAAGACTAGGACACAATACTCCCTGCTCATTTATCATATCACCAGATTCTTTAACCTGACAGCAGAGAGTGCAGATGCAGGGCCTAATGCAAATGATGTGGTTCGCTGAGAATAACTCTGCAGATTAAATATTTCTTTGCTAATCAAATTGTAAGGGCCAAAAATGACCACACCAAGAATCTGTATCCTATCAGATCACAAGAAGACCCTGGGAAAGGGGGAAAAACCAATATGATGTAGATTACAAGATACCATTTAGGATTATTGTCCTCACCTACTCTAATATTAATTGTGAGTTCTTAATTTATATTATTCCATATATTGATACAATAGCAGTCCATAGATGGTTAGAACAACAATAAAATAACCTATTCAGAATATTACCCAGAGATAAAAAGAATCTATACAAATACAGTACTGAAATAGCAAAAATCAAGCTTTTGTAATGTTTACATTTTGGAAAAATATTTTTTAAAAAGCTCAGTCTAGTCTAGTATATTTAAAAACAACTTGGAGGTAAATTCAGGATTACCTAAAGCAGACCTAATTAAATCTTAAAAACTTAAGCATTAGTTGTGAATAACAAGCCTTGCATATTTCAGTGGGTCTGCTCAAGATATGATTGACACCAAATTGGCCCATGATTTATAATTCAAATATCCAGCATGTAATAAGCCATCCACTAGAGTATTTTGTGGATGAAATTTCCAGTATTTATTAGCCAATTTCTGCACCAGGGAAAAATGTCGCTTTGCTCACTTATTTAGCCCTTACTTCTGAAAGGTGTGCAGCTCTCAGCCCTAAATCCAACATTCTGTCTTCAGACAAAGTCCTCACCTTTATACAAGTGATTTTGTTTAGTGGCTGTATGTCTGCAGAGACGATTAAACAGAAATCCATTAATGTCACAATTATCCTCTTTGTCACTGAGAAGTTATCTGCAACTGTCTCAATAAAAAATTCACACACAATCCTATTCAAACAGATGAACTACAAAATGGGAAAGCTAATTTAAGTAAATGATTAAAAATCAATGAGCTGTACTATGCGGGAACCACAACATAAGACGATAAATTAAATTTGTTAGTGAGAACAGAGTGATCATTAGGTAAATGAAATTATGTGAGTAGCTAATAGAGCCACAATATGAGATATTGAAAGCTAAGCTCCAAGGTGAAAAGAGAAATAGCAATATCAAAGAAACCAGCTTCTATGAATGAGAATGGGAGCGCAGCAGCTGGATGCACTAGCAAATTTCTCCTGAGTAAATATTAGGAACTGTTATTTAAAAGCAAATTATTTGGACCAATGGGCATCAATTATAATATAGTATACAAATGGTAACTAAATATATTTTTGTTAAACATTTAGAACTTTATATTAAGTGCATCAACTTTACAATCACTTAGCAATCAGATCTGAACAGAGTTCAAAGGAGAGGAAACCTTAAAGCACCTAAGAAAATGCTACAATACTCATGCAGATACCTCTTCTGCAAAACAGGTTATTGATTCATACTCAGCAATCTTGTTGTGTAACATAGTAGCCAAGAGATAGATAAAGCTAGAACAAGAAGCAAATCTCAAAGTCTCCAGCTCTACTATTGCCACAGATAAGGAAGAACTCACGGAATAGTTGGACTGCAAAGGGCACTAGGAAATACAGTACAAAGAATGGTCTGTGCTAAGTGTGCCAGCTTTACAATATTTGTGTCACAACACAAGGTGTTTCAAGCTAAATTCTTGCAGCAAGCTAGAAATAGAACCCTTTGGATTTAGGAGCACACATGCTGAGAACAGTCAGAGAATAAAAGTAACAAGAAAGACTGTCAGTTGCTTTATTTAACCCAAAGCTTATAGGCAAACAGAATAATTAAAAAACACTTGTCAACAGGAAGAGAGGCAAGAAATGTTCACAAATTTCTTTCCAAACTAAAGCTTTTATCCACTCCCTACTGCTGACCTCAAACCAACTCAGCTTTCTGCACATGAATCTATCCAGTTTCTCTCTAGCGACAAAACTAAGCCTTCTTTACAGTTCTTGAAGTGGACTGGAGTTTTTCAGGACAGCATTATGTGTGGCATTACAAGATACTGGCAGCTTGGTAGTAGCATGTGTGTCCATACTTCTCAATCTGTCTGCAAAAGGTAGCATAAAACAAGCCACGCTTACCCATGCAAGGCCCAAACATTACCTTTTGCACTTCTGCAACCACATGACATGAGCCACATTTCAGCACAATAGTAAGTGTGTGACTACTCTATGAGAGATGGAAATGAGACACCATGCCAGTTCATTTAATGGCCAAACAGGTGTTCAGCGCTTCAAAGGCCGATCTCCTCCAGGAGTACCCACTCAGAGACAGCGCCTAGACGAGGTACAGCAGGAAAACTGGGGTGCTGCCTCTGTGTGGGCACCCAGTAGTTTCTGCCCATCTCATGTGACAATACCATCAAATACTATGGCGTCTGCTCTGCTTAACAATCAGTGTATTCGAAATATTTTTTTACTGACCACAACACAAAATTTCATTCAAATTATTGATCTGGGTGTTTTTCATCCCAGCCTGGCACTTTTTTTATGCCAGATACCGTCTACCTTTTTAGTCCAGAGTGATTTGAACAGGGCTTTCCCTATCCAGACAGTTTTACAAAAGAGGGTCATGTAGGTACAGAGATGATTCAGCACTAAACTGAAATAAACTAAAAATACATACATGCATACATACATACATGCATACATACATATGTGCATGCGTGTGTGCGTGCATACGTACGTACATACGTACATACGTACATACTTTTTAAAAAGATCAGAAAAGAAGATGAAAGATTATGCCATGATCATTTCATTTCATCTACTCATCCAAGCAGCTTCGCCAGACTGATGAAGCTGCTTGGATGAATAATGAAACATTTCAATTTCTCAATAAAAAGAAGTCCACTTGCCATGATTCAGCCTCCAGATAAACTCACCTGGATGACTGAGAATCTTCACAGGCATATGATGCCATGATATGTGTATATTTGAAACCAATCTGCTTTACAACAAACTATAAAAGGAAAGCCAGAGGTGGGAGTAGAGGCAAGGAGGAAAGAAGGGGGCCTGTGGGCTAGAATGCAAATTGCAATGTGCCCGGTGGGAACAGTGAACTCCCAAAATGTTCTGAAGCCCCATGGAAGCACTGATTATGATTTTTAAAGCAATACAGACTTCAAAGCAAACTAAAACAAAATTCAAGACATTCCCATTTGGCGTTCTAATGCAGTCTCACCGTAAGTCTAGTTTCGATGTTTGTGGTTTATAAGCAGTATATTCATTGTATCATCCAACTGGGCCTACTCAGCAACTCCCATAAGAAAGAACATCTAAATGAACCACAAATACTCTTTCATTTATCATACTCAGAAGAATTAGGAACTTTGGTTTCCCTCTTTCTCATCAAACAAGTCTTGCTGATTGTTGGGTTATAAATGCTTAGGCAGAGCCCGGCCAGAGCCGCTGATTCAGACATACAAAAAACAAATAGCAGACCAAGTGTTTGCACCTTGAACAGCCGGTTTTGCTTGCAGAGGGGGTCCAAACATGATCACCATTTTACTCCATCCTCAAAAGTCAGTATACACGAGAAATCTGGCATGTTGTAACATACAGACCAAGCCACTGAATCCGATACTGAGAGCAAAGCCTAGCAGAGAAAGTTTCAAAATATTTCCTTTTTTATATCCCAATGCATAAGAATATTTGTGAAGGGGTTTCATTGGGCAAACAAATTCCAGTTCTATCATGGCTTGCCTTATAAGTTTTTTTCTCCTTCCAAAGCCCAAACAGGTTCATATCCATTCATCATGCCGGGCCATCCTTTTTGCCATTTGATACACATAGGTTGCAAGAAAGTGAAAAACAAAAGAAACACACAACTTCCTTCATTAGGCTTAATTTGCACATTCATTTGGGGGCAGGGGAGGGTTCCAAACACAACCAACACACCGCAACCTATTTGCAGTGCAGAGAACACAAGTAACTGATAAAACCCTAGCAAAAATCTAACACAGAGATTTAGAAAACTCACCAGTTCATGCATTGGAAGCACATTAAATGGCCCCAATAATACAGCTGTTTATTTCCAAAGTCTTCTTTAATATATTGATCAAAAGAAGTTTATACTTGAATATAGTTTCAGACTCTGTCTGTCTGTCTGTCTGTCTGTCTGTCTGTCTGTCTGTCTGTCTGTCTGTCTGTCTGTCTCTCTCTCTCTCTGTCTTTCTTTCTTTCTGTCTCTTTCTCTCTGTCACACACACACAAATGTTTAACTCAAGCCTCTTCTAAACTCCACCTTACCTCCAAACAGGAGCTATCTTCTTAAGTACAAATGATTTTCATACACTCTGTAACATATGGTGGACTGACCCAACCTTCACATCAGAATAGTAGTAGAGTAATCAGACTCTCTATTGTTGACAGGCAACTGAAAAGAAGAGAACTCCTGTGGCCAGGAGCTCCTCATGTTCCTTGCCTCACAGTAGTTTCTATGATTAGCATCCAGCAGTGGTGTGTCTGTGCTGAGGGTCACCAGTTCTGCCTTCTTCAGAGTCTTTCCCCCATTTCCTGCAGATGCCCTGCATCCCTCTCCAAAAAGGAGGCCCATGCATCCCCATCTGTATAAAACACATCCATTTATGTTTGCCTTCAAAGAATGCATTTTGCCATTATAGCAAGGTTAACTGAAATCGACTGGTATTAGAGTTGTCTTTGTGTCAGTTCAGCTGTTAACAAGTAAATATATTAAAGTTAAACCATTAGAGATGTAGCAACATGACAGCCTAAGAATGTAAAGTACAAACTAAGACATGAATTCTTCTCCCCAAACCAGTCAGGAGCAGGTACCCAGCAACTCTAAATGCCAATCAGCTTTTAATACACTTTTAATAGCTCACATTATTAATCCCTAAAGCACTGGATGTTAAACTGCAGAAAGCTCTTGTTCTTGTATATTTCCATTCTGACTAAAGCAAAATGTACCTGCCTTTAATCTAATACCTTGTTAATATCATATGAGTTTCAAAACAAACATGTACCATTTTTTTAAACTTCCTCTGCAGAGCCAGCCTTTCACTGTTCACCTCAGTGAAGGATGACTTCAAGTTCAGTCAAGGATGACATGAATTTCAGAAAAGCATAGAGGTCAGCTTATTTCTGCTAGTGGGAAGAGTTGTCACATTAACTTAATAGCCTGAGGGAAAACACGATTAATGGGAATCTCCAAAGAGTATCTTACAAAAATGTTGTCTAGCAGAAGGCTTTGTTCGTGTAGTCCTGCTCAGAACAGAGGACAAAAAAAATCACAAATGCCAAAGCACAAGCACAGACACACACATAATACACCATTCAAGAAGCAACTGTTACATAGCAGAACCAATAGCAAAAATGGAGTAGATAGGTAGGACACCAACACACATTTTTAGACTGACTTTCCATTAAAGGACAAGAACTTCTTTGGAAGCTATATGGAGTAAAGTTCAAAACAAATTCAAGCTCATTGCAATTTTATTCTACTAGATTATGATAATATGATATAGTACATTATATTCTGTCATCTGATTGTATCATAAAGCTTACTGCATTCAAGGAACATTTATTTTATAGTGAAATGGGGCACATACTAATAATATTATCTCTTCTGTCAAGCATTAAAGTTTAACATCAATTTCACTAGATACAGGCAACACAATAAAAACTGTTTAGGTAAGCTAGTCCATAACTGCAATGAAACCTTGGTTCTGCAGGCATATCATCATCACTTTCACAGCAATATCTTTCAATCTGATAATGCCACTATAATTGCAAACCATGAGCATCCAGCCAAAAACGTCAGCCCTTTTCTCTGTCCAATGGGACTTGCATCAGCAAGCATGTCCAAGACTGCTATCTACAGCAGCCAGTGTAGCTGCACCAGAGGGACCTGTAGAGGTCTTTTGCACCTGTAAGTCACATTTAAAAGAATTCCATTTTGTTTTCTCCACTCCACTAGTACTATTTGCTTTACTTAATACACAAAAATCTACATCTCATCTTTCAAACACAGGTCATATCATTTAAAATCACTATACAGTATTTTAATAGTAGAGACCAGGAGACAATATTGGCTACAAATCTCTTCCCTTCCTGCCTTTCTAGAAAATGGTTACCTACAGTGGCAGGCCTGCCCAACAGGTAGACCACGGGCTACTGGTAGCCCGCAAAGGGTTCAAAAGTAGCCCACCAGCCATAAATTAAAAAAATGAGGGGATAAATTCTCCACCCCTTCCTCCCCCATGCCAAGGACCACCACTGCCCCAGCAAAATTCTGGGTCTGTCAGCCCACTGTTTCAGCCGAGCAGGGCAGTTCAAGGGCCATGGCACATTGAAATCTGTTCCCTCCAGAATGGATTAATTGGTTTTCAATACATTTCTATGGGAAACTGCTACTCTACTTTATTTTTTTACTTATGAGCATATGCTTGGAATGGATAAAATTCGTAAGTAGAGGTTTTAGTGTAGTAGCCCTCAGGTGCTTTGGGCTGGAAAACGTAGACCTCGCCCTGTTCAAAGTTGAACAGCCCTGCTATAGTGTATTATGTGACTGAAGGAGGCATATAAGAAGTTAAATGATTGAGTATAGCACCAGATCTTTCATAATTCTTAATCTTAAATAGTCAAACAAACATGATTCTGAAGTCTAACCAGGTGGGAATATTGCAAAGAAATCAGAAATCTGAGTGCAAAAATTCAACTCTAGTGCACCAATTATCTTGATAAAAGGTTGGCTTTAATACAATGTTGTTTTCCTCAGATTGAGAAAATTCAGTTTTTAAGATGGTCAGTAGACAACTTTCAACTGAAGTGGATCTACAAAAATTTTGATTCTAGGGCTTCTTTCTTTTAAACTACAGTAGGACAACTGTATCTGTGGGGAATCAGCTCAAAGACACCCCCCCCCGCATGGATAGCAAAATCCATGGATAAGAGCAAATTCTCTAATCCGTGTTAATAGTGGCAACAGGGGTGGTGGGGTGTGGGGCAAAACCCCAAATGCTGGGTAGTGGAGTATTGACGGCAAGGAGGAAATAAAGTGTTTTTTTTTTTTTTTTTCCTTTCTCCTCACCACCAGTGCTGGTCAGCCACCCTCCTCGCCACCGAGCTCGGTGGCCAGCCTGCAGAGGTGACAACATGAAGAAAAAAGAAAGAAAACTTACTGCCGCCGATGCTGACTGGCTGCCTTCCTCACTGCCACTGCCAGCCAGTCACCCTCCAGAGAGGTAGAGACTTAAGAGGACCCGTCTGGCCAACCAGCCTTTGAACTTCCTGCTTGGTTCCTGGGAGACAGACCAGAAGTTTGAGCTCGAGCAGGAAGTTCAAAACTTCCGGTCTGCCACCAAAGACCCGAGTGGGAAGTTCAAAGGCTGGTTGGCCAGGCAGGCCCTCTTAAATCCCCACCCCACCTATCCAGAGGGTGGCAGGCCAGCAGTGGCAGCGGCGAGGAGGGCTGCCGGCCGGCATCGGTGGCAGTAAGTTTTCTTTCTTTCCCCTCCCTCCTTGCCACCGGGTTCGGACCTCCCCTGCACCCACTGATCACCAACCGCAGATAACTGAATCCATGGTTAGTGAATCAGTGGATGCAGGGGGTCGTACTGTACAGCCTATCCCAGTGATGGCGAACCTTTTAGAGACCAAGTGCCCAAACTGCGATTCAAAGCCCACTAATTCAAAGTCCAATACAGCAATTTTACCTGAATACAGGTGGCTGTGAAGGGGCAATGTCGGGTGCCCAGAGAAAGGGCTCTGAGTGCCACCTTTGGCACCCATGCCATAGATCCGCCAATACTGACCTATCCCCACCATCTGACACAGAAAAAACTATGTCTGAAATCCTGTTGAATGTTATACAAAAATGCAACTTTTAGAGGTGAATTGCTGTAATCGAAGCAATCCCCATTGACATTAGATATTGAGTCACATGACTTATTATACAACAGAAATGCTTACAGAAATTTCTTAACTTATATTAATTTGCCTTTGAAAGTTACACCTTCTGTGTAACAGAGCAATAGAATTTCAAGCCAATGAAAAAGACAACACATCGTTTTCCATGTTATTCCAACTTCACTATCTGAAGTCAGCTGGAATAATTTAGCATTAAAATATTTCAGAGATACTCAGCACTGACAAGCTTGCAATGAGAGGGAGTTCTGTAAATGACAGGCAATCACTTTGTATTTCTTCTGCTGAGAAATAGGTATCATATTTTCCCATGTATAAGACGACCTCCACTTTTCCAAATGAAAATTATAGTTTGACAACTGTGTGGTTCTCTCCTCAGCTTATTTCTGTGTATAAGACAACCTTCAATTTTTAGTCTGACATTTTTAGACAAAAATATAGTATAATACATGGGAAAACACGGTAATTATCAGTGGGCATTCTCAGTTTTCAGAGTTAATAAGAAAAAAGGCATATTCAGCACAATTAATGCAATCCAAATGGACCAGGTTACACTTTAAAAGTAAACATGCATGATTAGAGCATTAAGGCAAGGCAGCAATTGGTACCTTCTTCCTGCAAAATCAAGGTGCAAAATGCAAGACTAGTCCTTTTGACACTGAAGCAGAAACTCACAAGTGTCCTTCTCCTTCCCTGGCTATAAAATGTCAATCATTAAAAAAACCAAGCACTTTCCTGATACCCAAAATCAGCTGACTGAGCACAACCACTTTTTTCCTATCAAACAGCAAGCAATTCTTGCCAATGTTTATCAAAGGAGGTGTACCACCTATGGGAAACAATCTTATATTCCATGTGGGGCTCCTGGCATACGTGCATAGCTATTAAAAGTGAACAAAACTACCCACAAGTGACATCAGCAGAATTTTATAGTCTTTGTCAAGTTAAGATGCAAGTATGTCTGCATTCTCATACAGAGAACAATTCTGTATAGAACTAATATAAAATCTTCCCACAGAATGTAACATGAAATGACCGTACACATGGGTAGTGTGGTTCTTCCCTCTGAATACTGTATACTGTATAACAGTCATGCACTAAGAAGTCACTGGCAGTCACGGCTCTCCTGTGAATGTACAAAAAGTGAAAAGCCCTTGTCTATAACCACGTGCTATGTTCTACATACAGATTTTGTATTAAATCACAAATGTGTCTTCTATCTAGGAAAATAGTGTACATCTGACCACTGATCCTCTGTGGTTTTCTTAGAAAAAAGATAGGCACAATGTTATTGTTTTATCTATAAACAGTTAAATCCATTCAAAACTGTAGTTCAAAGAAAACTGAAATGTAAAAACACAACCAACACCTGCGAACTGGATTCTAACCAAATATCAGATAAGCTTCAGCACAACTTTGCCATGGACTAACTTAACAGATATGTATTTTCTTTTGAGGAAAATATTACATGACTTGTGATTTGTTTATAAATAAATAAATAAATAAATAAATAAATAAATAAATAAATAAATAAAATTTTGCTTAAGTATTGCTAAATGCTCTTTTGTAACCAAGCAGTTTGGTCCATAAACAATTTCTATAGTTTAAAATGTTAAACGTACATACAGTACAAAGGAACATGTGTTTAACAAAGCACATGCAAAAGATTCATCTAGCAGGGAGACATGGCTGTATATTGCAGCTGAACATGCATTGCCTGATGAATGATTTGTAAATTATCTCTTCAACAACAAAAAGTAATCTCAGCCAAAAATACAAGGCCTCTAAGTATTGGGGGTGAGGGGGAAATGAAGATGAAGAAACCAGTTTACTACCCTACAATTACCCTACACAGGCATCTAGGCAAATACTGAATCTGATATAGAACACAGAATTCAGCATTCCCAAATACCTCTGCTATTCCAAAAATTAAGCAAGTTCTTAGCTCCTGTGGCTTCCTTTTGCTTCCTTCTTCCCCACTCCCACTACCAACCACCACCATCCCACCTTTTTTGAATTCCTCAAGCATTGCATCAAGCTTGGTGTCATTGAAGACAAAGTGCAGTGGATGGTTATAGAACCGGGTGATGGTTTTGAGTGGGGTGCAATCATCAGGATCCACAAAAGCCAAGTCCTTCACAAAAAGAAGGTCCACAATGTTGGAGCGGTCTCCTTCAAAGACAGGTATACGGGTATACCCACTCTCCATTATCTCAGACATAGTGTTGAAATCAAGCACAGCCTCAGCAGTAATCATGAAACAGTCCCGAAGTGGAGTCATGACATCCTCCACTGTCTTTGTGCGCAATTCTAGCGCCCCTTGAATAATATTCAGCTCCTCCTTGACCAGGTCATTATAAGGGTCAGTGACCCTCAACATTTCAAGGAGTTTCTCACGGTTATAGACAGTACCAATCTCCTGCCCTAAGACACAGTCAAGTAGCTTGCTGACTGGGTAAGAAGCTGGGAAGGTCATCATCATGAAGAATTTGGTGAGGAAGATGGTGTTGGCGCCTACGGCAAGGCCGTGCCGGGAGCAAATCGCCTGCGGCACAATCTCACCGAAGATGACGATCCCGATGGTAGAGACCACCACAGCCACAAGTCCGGAGCCAGCAATGTCATCCAGCAGGATGGTAAGGGTGGTATTGACCAACACGTTGCCCAAGAGCAAGGAGCAAAGTAAATAATTGCCCTGACGGCGCACAGGCTCGATGCGCTTGGCATAGTTCTTCTCTTTCTCCGTCCCACAGTTCTGCACAATGCGCAACTCCATGGGGTCAAGGGCCATGAGTCCCAGGTTGAGGCCGCTAAACATACCCGAGAGGCACAGCAGGAGGGAGATGAAGATGACCTGGAGCCAGAAAGGGAGTAGAAATTTCTTCTCTTCACCCACGATCATTTTGGTGTCCTCGCCATCATGGTAGATCCAGGTGGTTTCTGTCCATGGGTTCCCATCGGCGCCCAGGAGGCCCCCTCCGCCGCCACTGGGGCCCCCGGCGGAGCTCCCGGGGCCCCCAGGATGGCCGGTGAGGAGATGGAGGTGCACAGGTAGTAGGACTTGCTCTTCTCGGTTTTGCGCAAGGGCTTGATGACGATCTCGATGATGCCCGAGGTGCGGCGGGTGAGGGTGATGTGCGGCTTGATGATGATGTCCGAGGTGCGGATGCCGCAGCGCTGCGGGGCCGCCGGGGAAGCGGCCGAAGAGGAGCCGCCGCCGAGGAGGAGGGGGGGCGCCGGGCCGTCCTCTTGCTCGGCCGGCGGTCGGCGCCCGTCTCCCTCCCGCCACCGCTCGTGCTCCGTGAAGGCGATGCGGGACCAGGTCTCGTTGTTGATGTTCTGCCCGTAGACCCGCAGCTTGACGTGGGTCCGCTCGCTCACGCGCAGCACCCCTCGCTCCATGAACGAGACGTCGTCCGTGTCCTCCAGCCGCAAGCCGATGATCACCGTCTCCTCCGAGGAGGGGTCCGGCAGCAACGGCGACGACGAGGAGGAAGAGGAGGAGGAGGAAGAAGAGGAAGATGAAGCAGCAGCGGCGGCGGCGGCAGCAGCAGCGGCGGCGGCGGCGGCGGCGCGGGGGGGCTGCTCGCCCAGGCACCGGCTGAGGAGGACGCCCAGCAGGAGCGGCAGGAGCAGCAGCGGCGGCGGCGACCGGGGCAGACTGGCCCGCGTCTCCCGCTCGCCGCCCCCGGCCATCGACCAGGCACCGGCCGCCGGGAGCGGCGCGGCCATCTTCCAGCCCAAGGAGGTGGCCAGTCCTACTGTCACGGCCACAGCAGCAGCGGCCGGAGCGGCTTCATCGCGGCGGAGGCGCCCAACGGGCACCAGGGGAGGTGCGTGCGGGAGCCTCGAGGGATCGCAGGCGACTGCCGGGCCTCGGCCAGGAGCGGCTCCCTCCAACCCCTGCCCCGAAGGGGGGAGGGAGGGAGGGGCGCGCGCCCGGAGCCCGCGCGTGCGCATCCACCAATCAGGTGAGCAGGAGAGGGGTGAGGGGGGGCGCGCCCAGGGGGGGGGGGAGAAACAACAGCCGCCCAATCGGAGAGCGAGCGAGCGGAGCCGGTGCGGGAGGCGGACGAGGTCGCCGTCGTCTTGCTCGCTAGCTAGCCGCCCGCCCGCCTGCCTGGTTCCTCCAATGCGCGCCTGGTGGGGGGGGGGGACGGGGGACGCGCGTCCAACCGAAGTGCAGAGGCAGAGAAGAGAGGAAACCAGCTCACTCACTCGCCAAGGCTGCAAACCAAGGCCGGTGAGGCGCTCTCGTCCAGGGAGGAGGGTTAGGAAGGAACATGAACGGCGTTTATCCCGCCGAGGGGGATGCCAGCGTCTGCTAGGAATGGGACGGGGCTGCTTGTCATTTAGGCGGGCGAGAGCCCGCACGCGCCGCAGGTTCGCTAAGGAAAGGCTCGAGGCGCGAGAGGCGGGGCCGGGGGAGAAAGCCCCGCCCTCTTTTCCAAATTAAACCAGCGCGTGACCGCGTTGTGTCTGCGAGTTCCAGCCGGAATGATCGTTGAGCCAATGAGAAAGGAGAAGGGCAGGGATTGGCCGGAGGAAGGACCAATCGCATCGGGACGTTTTTGCCGGCTCTCAGTTCCCCTTGAGATATTAACCGCGAAACTATCCATGCGTGAGAGAACATGTCCCCATCCATCCGTGATTGGTGCGCCAGTGACTATACCGTCCTTGCGCTTGCGGACCTTGTTTTCCCTTCTACACCGGAGATTGACCTCGCTTGTTTTTCAGTGAACTAACGTTATTAGGGGTTTTTTATCCACTTGGAAAATACTGTACTTTGCTTTCTGTTCTGCACATCTTTTCCAAAAATTGTTAGGAGAACCTCCCAATATTTTTGTTATTTTTATTTCTCGGCAAATATGGGCGAAAGCTTGCAAAGTCCATTAGGCCTTCTGAGAGGAAATCCGCCAAATTTCAAAAGACTCCGTGCAGGGATATTTGTGCAAAAGCAATTGTTCTGCTGTGACCTACTTATCCCAGGAGTTCAGTGTGCAATTGTTATGGGGAAAACATGGCACAGAAGCTACCCAAGTTTGGAAACCTGCACATTTTTAAAGGATTTTTAAAAAACTGAAAAGGATATTTCAAAAACATACCTGTAGTTTTGACATTCCAGCTTTTGGGAGAAAAACCTAATTAAAACACTCAACAGACTCACTATCAATTCAACGTTTAGGGCGTTTATACACGACCCCTAAGCTCCGCTGCAAATGGCTCCCAGCTCCGGAGCTTAAAAATGTTTCCCCACCAGCTCCGGAGCTAACAGAAAATTAAGTGCGACCCCGCCCACCTAAGCGCGACCCAGCGCATCTTTCAAGTACCTGCTCTGGGAGAGTGAAAAATTTTGATGCGGAGAGTGCCGGGCTCTCCTCGCTTCTTTTTGTTGTTGTTTTGCCTCCCGCCCCTTTAAGAGGAACCAGGAAGTGACAGGGGTCGGAGCAACTTCCACCACTCCGGGAGGTAAGAGTGCATTCTTTTCTCCCTTTTTTTCTCCCTCCCCTCATGCAGACAGAACAAGGAAGTGCGGAGGGGGTGGGAACGCAGGGAGAGCGACAAACCCTCAAGATCTCTGGTCCGTATTTAAGGGACCAGCAGATCTTAGGGGTCGTGTAAAAAGGCCAGAAAACATGGATTGGCGAGCTCAGATGAAACCATGGTGATTAGAAGTTATATCTACCAGTCATAATACCTCTCCTTCCACTATCTTCTCACTCTTTTAATTTCTTCATATAGAGTAGAGTTTGGGGGCATTATGGATGTCTTCTGAAGCTATCTGAATGAATCCAGTTTGGTTCCAGATTCATCCTAATACAAGCACATCCTTTAAGTTATTCAATTTGGGGGGGGGTTTCCACTCAAAATGTGGGGGAGCCCTTGGGAGCCTACTGAGCCTACAAATTAGCAAGAAAGGAAACATTTTTGTTTATGCTTACCTTGATTTTCATATCAACACTGATAGAGGTTTTTATAAGCTGGCTGAATATCTCCATGGTTTTTGGTATCTGGCTGCACAGCCAGAGGGTGGGAGCTCAGTCCCGTCCCGTGCCTCCTATTTGTACAGCCAGTATAGCCAATAATTGCTATTCTTGATACTTGCCCATTTTGTCTAATAATTAATTGGAGGAGATTAACTGAATATGCTTAAGTGGTAATTTATGTCTTTATAACAGTGCTCCCCAACCTGCCGGGAAATGTTTGCCAGAGGGGGCGGGCGCGATGGCGGGGGGTCGCGCGCGGCGGCGTGATTGGGGTCGCGGCGGCGGCGGCGCGGTGGGGGGCGGGGCGGGGGGGTCGCGGCGGCGGTGATGGAGGGCGGGCGCCATTGCGGGGTGCGGCGGGGCAGGGCGGCGTGATGGCAGGGCGTCGCGGGCGCAGCGTGATTTGGGGGGTCGGCGGGGCGGCGCGGGCGGCAGGGCGCGGCGCGGTGATGGCAGGGGCGCCATTGCGGGGGCCAGGGCGCGGCGGGGGGCGGGCAGGGCGGGCGCGATGGCGGGGGTGCGGGGTCCGGGGGGCGCGAGCTCAGTCCCTTCCCGTCCCGTGCCTCCTATTTGTACAGCCAGTACAGCCAATAATTGCTATTCTTGATACTTGCCCATTTTGTCTAATAATTAATTGGAGGAGATTAACTGAATATGCTTAAGTGGTAATTAATGTGCTTTATAAGAGCAAATGCTTTAGTTGCCTTGCAAGTGGTTATGCAACCATTCCTTCTTAAGAGATCCTCTTTGGACCCAAGAGACTGTAACAACTATCACTCAGCTGCTAATATCCATTTTTATAGCAACATACTCAAGAATATTTATTTATTTATTTTAGAGTATTTTTACCCCACCTTTCTCCTTGGAAAAGGACCCAAGGCAGCTTGCAGTAATGAGGGATAATATACAGCCCAGTACAATTAAGACATGTTCAAGTATTTGAGAACAAGGAGTTGAGGGACATCTTACAGCATTAATAGACAACATTACATTAAAGCTACAAGGTTATAAGTAGATATAAATACAAAGTCTATCTGAACCTATAGATTCAAATGAAATACACATGGTAGTCCATCATTCAGGGAAAGCTTGCCTGAAGAGAAAGGTCTTTGCCTGTTTCCGGAAGGACAACAGAGATGAGGCAATTCAAACTCTAAATGCATACTCTCATAACCTCCCAATTGGAATAATCTTTTGTTTTGTACTTGAGATTGTTCTTTGACCTGGAAGCTCTCTTGTTCCTAAAAATTTAATTAGGGACACCTCACGGTGCAAGCAGTGGGAAGGAAGAGAGACATCAACCCAAAATGTCAAGAGATGTGACTGTGAATGTAATGGGATTAAATTCCAACTAGACTGATTTTAATTTTAATACTGATCTACAAATATTGCCGTATGCTATGGGTACATTTCCATAATGCTTGGAAAATAGCCTTTAAGAAATGTTAGTATAATGACTTGCTGATAATTTATAATTTAGCAGTGATAAGACAATATCCTGAGAGCCAGAGCATCATTTTACCACTGCTCAGTTTCCATATGTCATAAAATTCATTAAGTTACATTCCAAATTTTGCATTTTCTGAATATTTCTTTGTGGTATCATTTATGTAAAACACAGGTATTCTTTTGTAAAACATAGTTGGACAGGGAGGTTCTGTCCCTGTTGGTTCTGCTGGACCTCTCAGCAACTTTCGCTACCATCAACCAGGGTATCATTCTGAGCCATCTCTCTGGGATGGGACTTGGAGTCACTGTTTTATAGTGGCTTCAGTCCTTCCTCGGGGGGAGAACTCAGAGGGTGGTGTTGTTCAACACCCTGGCCATTGGCCTATTCTGTCCCTTAGGGTTCTGTTTTGTCCCTAGACTATTTAACATTTTCATTAAACCTCTGGAGAGGTTGTCCAGAGTTTTGGGGTTCAGTGTCATCAGTATGAGAATGATACCCCACTCCTTTCCATCTATCTCCACGGAAGCTGTCTTGGTTTTAAATCACTGTCCAGTGTCAGTAATGGACCAGATGAGGTCAAATAAACTGAAACTTAATCCAGAAAAGACAGAGGTCAGTCAAAAACCAGATCAAGGAATAGGTGCTGCAGCCTCTGGTGGATGAGGTCACGCACTCTCTCTCTCAAAACACAGGTGCTCCTGGATTAATCCCTGAGCCTAGATGCCCAGGTTTCAGAGGTGGTCAGGAGTACCTTTGCACAGTTAAAACTAGTGTGCCAGCTGCACCCATTTCTTCAGAGGTCTGACTTGTCCATGGTGAAATGTGCTGGCTAGATTACTGTAACACACTCCATGTGGGGCTGCCTTTGAAAGTGTTTGGAAATTTCAAAGGGTCCAAAATGCTGCAGCCATATAGTTAACTTGGGCTGGCTACAGAGAACATATAACCCCACTTGCAGCAGCTCCACCGGCTGCCGATCCATTTCTGGACACAATTCGTAATGCTTTTTTTAACCTATAAAGCCCTAATGGCTTGGGTCCAAGCTATCTACAAGACAACAACTTCCAGGCATTAAGATCATCAAGGGACACCTTTATCTTGGTCCCACCACCCTCACAGGTGTGCTTGGTGGGTACTCAGGAGAGGGCTTTCTCTGTTGCAGCTCCCTAACTCTGAAACGCCTCCCATGGGAAGCTAGGCTGGACCCATCTCTACTATATTTCTGCAGGCAGGCTTTTTCCTTAATGATAGATCTTGGTACTATTTTAATATAAAGCTTGTTTAATTCTTTTTAAATATTTGTATATCTCTCATTTGCAGTTTTTAAATACTATTTTATGATGTAAGCCACATTGAGTCCTTTTGGGAAGAAAAGCAGGACAGAAAAATAATAAATCATAGTTCTGAAAATATCCATACTATTTGTTTGTGAATCAAGCAGCTGAATCCTACATATCTTGGGTTCAGTGAAACATACTGTTCAGTATACCAATTTGGGAAGTAATGATAGATGTCTGCTAACCCATCCTCAATCCCAATGCTGCTGCTACTACCCAATACTACATTAGGAAAAATGCAGCATAATTTGTTGGCCTCCAGAATTTCTTTATATATAAGTAACATCAATCAAAATTATTATTGTAGGAAGAAGAAATGGATGCACAAGCATTATTTATGAGGTACCAGGATTTCAAGGTACAGTACTTCCATATAGCTGGAGAGTTAACATTTGGCACAGTTCTATGCCAGCATGCTCAATTACATTTTTAAAAATCTGCAAGTGTGGCATCCATCCATCCACTTCTGCTCTAAATGGAGATCATGATGTCAAAATGGTTAAGGTAGTTCCATGTAATTTACAATATGAAACTATACAACAAGCCTGAAATATTGTGACTACAGTAACCCCCTGCCTATCACAGGGGTTAGGGGCCCGACCTAACCGGAGATAATTGAAAATACTCAATATGTGGATGCTGTGTCGGGTGGGTCTTGGGGGGTCTATATAGGGCCTCCTACACTTACCTGAGGCCTGGCGCTGCCCTGAATGGGCCTCCGACAGGCTCCAGAAGCCTACTGAAGGTCTCAGAAGTGTTTTTGGTGATCCAGAAGTCACATTCAGTTCACATGAAAGCACTTTTGGGGCCTCCGACAGGCCCCAGAAGCCTGTCAGAGGCCTGTTCGAGGCAGCGCCAGGCCTAGGGTCAGTACAGGAGGCCTGAGACAGGCCCATCCACCTTGCCCCAGGGGGCCTTTGTTTCATATACTGTACTGCGGTCCCATGATATACTGGGACTGCAGTATATAAACCACGAAAGGGTGGGGGGGTTACTGTATTAAAGAAATCTGAATGTGAGCTTATCTGTACATCTGATTCTGAGGCAGAGAAGAAGTGCCCAAAAAGTTTAAATCCTGAAATATGGCATTATTAGAGAAAAATCTTGTTTTTACATTTGAACATAAAACATCAAAATCAAACACTAAACATCGAAACAGGCACAAGACGTTTGTTACCAGAAAATTCCACTTCTCCTTCATCTTGAAAGGAGAAGTTCGGTATGTGTCATTCAAGCTATTTTGTTTATTAGAACAGTCAAAAGTGAGACAGTTTTAGATGCACATCCGGGGCACAAAGTTTACCTATAATAGCAATGCTCCAGCTGCATACGTGTGTGTGTGTGTGTGTGTGTGTGTGTGTGTGTGTGTGTGTGAGAGAGAGAGAGAGAGAGAGAGAGAGAGAGAGAGAGAATGACCAGAATGATTCACTCTTGAAGTTACATTGCACTAAAAAACTCAGGTTGTACATTGTATCTTTTTAGACTGGAATTTGAAATCATTAAATCTGTGGCATGCAATTGTACTATTTACTCTCCTGGAATGTGAACAGTCTCACTGCATATTCCTCCCAGTACTTTATGAAGCTATAACCAAACTCTACATACATTGATATATCATTGTTACACAATATGCTTCATTCCCAGAATGTTTTCTTTGAAGAGAATTTGACTTACTGATCCCAACTGACAGAAATCCCATGGGTTTCAGTGGGTATGCTGTGTGTAGAACTAATATATTTTGCCCTCAGAAAGACCATGGGACTTGACAAAAATATGCATAGAAGTGCATAGCAAGTCACAACAATTTTTTAACGTTTTCTACCAAAACAAAGTGTTCTGCTTATATATTGCCCCACTGGAAGTAGTCTCTGGGCGGTTTACAGTTTAATTATGCAGGCTACACATAATCAAGTAAGAGCATTATTATCATAAGTTGCCAGCATTACGTTCCAAAAAAAAATCTGGTTAAAGAAGTACAGTATAGTACACTTATTTAACGCTTACAAATGTTTTTACCTTGCTGCTATTTAGGGTCAGTATTTTCTCCATCTTGCTTCCTTTCTAAGGTGGTACAGCTCCCCCTGCTGCCAACATTAGACATCAGCAACAGGATGAAAATAAGGTCTGTTTTACGCCAGTGGTTAAGAGGGCATATGTGTGTGTTGTGTCGTTACAGTCGTGACCGACTCTTCGTGACTCCATGTCCATAGAGTTTTCTTGGCAGGAATACTGGAATGACTGCATAGCCTTGTATTTTACTCTCAAAAAACTAATTTCATTAAGCAGTATAGCCTGCCCCCACCCCCATATGGGACTGCAAATCATATACAAATATTTAGTTCTCCCTTTTATTTTTATAGGCATGTTAAAAATCACTGATAGTTGAAGTAGATTCAGACTCTGAGGCATTTCAAGCATGTAAGTTATGTCAGAGTGGGGTTTTACGGAATTTATGCTGTGTATTTAGATTTTAAATCCTGATCAGATTTAGGGCAGTTTACTGTCCCAGAATATTTTATCCAGTAGCATTAAATGTCTTTGTTCTTGTTACACACTCCATATGTCTTTGAGCAGTGAGAACTTCCATGAGCAACATTATCCGTTTTGAGGTTTGGGCAATGGAAGAATCAGGATGGGATATTGATGGCACATTTGTTGTCCTTGCTTTATTTAAAAATAATACAAGCAGAACATATGCAGCAGGCACTTCTACACAACCCTGTTTTTGCCTCTGTCTGTTGCAAAGTGCTATATTTGTGAGTTAGACAGAGAGAGAGGAACAGAGAAAGACCTTATGTATACACAGCAGTCTAACAAAACAATGATAAGCCAGAAGTCATCACTTCTATCATTGGAATATCTTAAAGTATGGTCTAAGATTTCCAGTCTCAACATCTACTCTTCCAGTGGTATGTGGACCCAAAATATGCAAAACTAGCCTTTAAAGGAACACTTCCAATATATGATATGTGTGTACAGGAATCAGGACACACTGTGGATGCTATGACAGAAATTGCTGCAGTAATAATGCTATACAGAAAACTAACTAGAGATTTAAAAAACACATACATACACAGACAAATATGCATCCTACTATTGGGGTATTCTAGAAAGTCACAGCAGTTCTCAACAACACATGGTAGAGCAGCCATTACAACAGATTTAAAAACAAATCTGAATGTTGCTTATGAAAAACAGCATGAATGGATGTAACCTTCTGAGGAAATTCCAGGAACGGCTGTGATACTGTTAGGCTGTTTGCATTTGGCAGAGATAGCTGTACTTCTATACAAAGGTCAACCACAGGCTGCAGTCTAATCAAGTAACTGGAAAGCACAAGGACAACTACATTCATGGAGGCTGTTAGAAAGATACAGTGGTGGTGCCTTCCTAAACCTTTCTTCCTCTCCTAAGGTCAGAAACAGATGCTAGAGAGAGCTCAAAGTCAAAGCTGAAAGCATGCTAATAAAGCAGAGAAGTGGTGGGGGCATAATTTGTGAAATTAAAGGAATCCAGTGCTTAAATCTTGAAGAAAAATCACTAAACAATGCAATCTGATTTGCGTAATCCCATAAGTGAAAGAAGTTTGTGCTGTGATAGCCAGACATTCACATTAGTTAACGATTTCTCTCTTCCACTCACCTGCTATCTCTAACATCTATTTTTGGCCCTGAGTTTAAAACTGATGGTGCGGATGAAACACTATTTGATGCTCCGGCATCCCATACAATAGGCATAACGCAATCCAGTGAGAAACCAAAAAGTAACCTTAATTATCCCAAGGCCTCACTGCTTCCTTCTACTGCCATTCAACTTAACTTTACCCTTTGTTGCTAAAGCAAATTCAAGACTGTGTGTGTTGTGTCCTTTCAGTCGTGACCGACCCTTCGTGACTCCATGTCCCTGGAGTTTTCTTGGTAGGAATACTGGAGTGGCTTGCCAGTTCCTACTCCAGGCTAAAGAGATTTAAGTAGTCTTTGAGATATAAAACAATGCAAACAAATCCACTATTTCACAGTGCAAACTGGCTGGTTTACTTACAAGTGCTTTTTAAGAACAAAAGATGTTGCTGTACTAAAATATGCAACATGTCGCCTGCTTTCTTGCCTGATATTTTATGAGGCTGCAATAAAGTAATTAAAAATTAACCTAAGAGGCTTTGGTCTCAATGGAGTCCTGCGGTATATATGACCCCCTGCTCCAGATTTGACATTTCTTTATTTTTGTGTCTTCCTGGGGATTTGACATTTAATATTTATCAGCAGAACTCATAACGGATCATTTAAGCACATTGCATTCTAAAGATTTTCACAAGATCAAAACAGTCTTAAAATTTAAATGCTAGGAATTACCATGAATAAGACATATAGTTTATTTCCACCATGTGAGAGAAAATTAAAGCTTTTCTTTCCCTTCTGATGGTATAAATAGGCTAAGCCTGGAAAGCACTAAAATCATATCCTGCTCTGGCTTGAAAGACATTTGTGTGCAGCACTCAAAGTAGGTCTTGGAAAAAGTTGTTGTTGTTGTTGTTGTTGTTGTTGTTGTTGTTGTTTTGGATGACAGTGTCCTGAGTAGCATGATCAACGGCCACGTTGGCTGGCAATTTGGTGAAGGACTGTCCAAAAAAGTAATTTTTCCATTTTATCTTACCACAAAAAAAGAGGAGAGTTCAGCAATTTGAATATTTTTTTATTGAAGTACAGTATAATTATTAGTGCTGTTCTTATGGCATATAAGTCAGAACTGACTTATAGCAATGCTGATATACCTTGCAATATAAGTAGGGCACTTTAGGAGTGGCTTTACTAATTCTACTCTCTCCCCAGTGAGTTCCCATGGTTGAGCTGGGATTTGAACCCAGGTTTCTTGAGCCACTGCCTGCCACTCTATCCATGACACTGCACTAGCTATCTATTAGGGAATGAGGCTGATGTTAATGTACTATACTTTATTTACAAAAGGAACCTGCCAAGGCACTAAAGGAAACTTCAGCTCAGGATTTTTTTCCATTTTAAGTAAAGCAAATTAACAATCTTGAGAGGCCTCCTTGGTAGGTCAGATTAGCTCTGTCTACTCTAGTACTGCCTACAGCCATGCTCAGCCACTACTACACAGAAATTTACAACTACGGCATGTTGCACATTATTTGCTTTTACACTAATGACAGTGGAGAAAGTGAATCCATTCTGATAGGTCTGTTCCACTTCACTGCCAGTAAAACAATCCTTTCTATGGGATTAATTTCCACAATATGCCATATATACACTGTACCCTCATACTGCTGTAGATCTGTTATTCTCATAACTTAAAAATGCTGGTCAGTGGCCAGAATCCTATTAGGATTTTGTTCTATAGTATGCAAAATTATAAAAACCATGGTGGCATATTAGCACGATGCCTAGTTGTGTCTCATGTACCAGGCATGCAACAGGTAGCTTATTAAATAGCTGCAATATGCAACCACAATTTTTTTCAATTTCATTTATTCTGGAGTGAGAAATCTCCCAATAGGATTCTGGTTACTGTGTCGCAGGCTGATCACTCTTTTATGAGACACTGAAGGAGACACATATAGCCCGAAAAAATGTGACAACAGAGCACATTCAGGTGACTCCTGGGCAATAGCACCCTGTTGACAGATTCTTCCACTCCAGAAAAACCACTGAGTTGCTTCTGACACAAATGAATTAGAGCAGTGGTTCTCAATCTTGAGTCACCCCGGTGTTCTCGCACTCCAACTCCCAGAAACCCTAGCCAGCACAGCTGGTGACAAAGGCTCCTGGGAACTGCAGTCCAAGAACACCGGGGTGACTCCTGCAGCAATTTCAAGGCAGTTAGTTCTGAAAGAGTTAGAGGAGCTAAAGCAGAGCCAACCAAGAACCAGAAGATGTCACCATGCTTGGAATAACTATAAGATTGCCCAAGTAGTCCCCCACCCCCCACAACAAACTCTCCCTCAGATATGAACATACAGAGAAAATGATAACACTAGAAATATCCAAATGATTATTAAGCAAACCCAGTAGCCATGGGGTGCTATGTATAGATTAGCCTCGTGGCGCAGCGGTTAAATGCCTGTACTGCAGGTAAAACTGTGCTCACGACCTGGGTTCAATCCCCGGTAGCAGGCTCAAGGTTCATTCAGCCTTCCATCCTTCCGAGGTCAGTAAAATGAGTACCCAGCTTGCTGGGGGGGGGGCAATGTGTAGCCTGCACACTGTAATTAAAATTGTAAACCACCCAGAGACTACTTGTAGTGGTATGGGGCGGTATATAAGCAGAACACTTTGTTTTTAGAAAATAAAACCAGGGAAAGACACAGGGATGGGTGGGAGGTAAGAAATGCTTCCCTTTAAAAACATACAGAATCCTGGAAAACAGGCACATTTTGAGTCAAAGCACTACAGTCCTAGGAAGCAAGCATATGCTGCTGCTGTAGGTTGTTGCAGGTCCCATTTGCTATGCTGTAAGTCTTTATGCGCAAAAAAATGTTTTTTCCTTAGAGCCCTGTTCATTCTGATCCATAACACATAAGTGCCCTTACACATACACTAACTATTCCCATTTTCACACAGCTTTGTAGAGGATCTCTGACTCCTGGATCTGTAACATACAGTTGCTGAAATTATAATTACAGCAGCTCTGACTGCTGGATGTGTTATGGTTGTTGAATTCGTAATTCACTATTTAAGGATTTGTAATTCACACAGTACCTGCCAATAAAAAACTGTAAAGCTAGTTTTTATCTTTATATTCCTTCTTGACTATGAACCAGAGAAACAGAAGCAACTATTTTGATTTCGAAAAGAGTCCAAAGAGCAAAGAATTGCAAACCTATACAGATTTTTGGAGATATCACAAGATCTCTTACTGGGCAGTACACAATCTGCTCTTGCTAACCCTACTGTTTTTTCCATTCCCTCTTGCAATCTCTCCACCATCTTCTGCTGTTCCTTTTCCAGGTATGAAAAGAACAAAAACTGTCTTTAAACAACGTCATAGAACAGAGGTTACAAAAGTGTGCTGCAAGTTGTATTTAAGGTCACAGTATTAAGTCCTATAGTCTCAATGTATTTGGCTGGCTCTACAAGGGCATCGCATTTAATCTATTTATTATTCCAAGGGAACAGTCTGATTCACATACCAAGGAATGTCATTTGAATATTTTTTTACCCTTAATTGATTTCTACTCTAGATGGTTGCAAGTTGATGAATTTGTTGTCTTTACTGAAAAGCATAGCATCTGCAAATATATCTTGTTACAGTAAATTATACTTGTAAGTTCACATGTGAAACAGCATTTACACTTGCAAGAAAACCTGTGTGAATCAGACATCAGACTTCAAGAAGTCTGTGACCATGTTTCAATAATGAAGGCCTAGTTTCAATGCCACAAAAGAAGTAAGGTTTTAAACGTCTCAGCCCATACTGATGTGGCCAAACAGTAACAGAAACAGAATATACAGCAAACACCTTGGCATTTAACAATGGCCTTTTTACAAATGCAGACTTTGAAATGAGAGCCCATCCTGATGAAACGCTCTAGAAACCTCAACAGGGGTGTGGGACAGTTGCAATGCAATTTCATGTCTTTTTAATGAACTCCATTTTCACAATCGTCACCGCTTTCATTCTCATTTTAAAGTTCATCTTTGATATCAAAACTAATTAGAGAATATATCCCAGCAGGAATGTTTTCAAAGAGACTTTCTGAATAACAGCACAGAAATGGAAATATATGAAGAGCTATTTAAATGTCTGCCTCCTCCTGTAATCAGTTCTGGCAGTTCTCTTGCCCAGTCCTTTCCCAGTAAATACTCGATTCCCAAGCCTTTTTTTTAAGCACCCTAAGCTTTCCATAAAGTTAAACACCAGAGATGCAGACAAATCATCTTTATCTGTCCCTTGATATGCCAGTACTCCACAATTAGGTCTCCAGATTAATTATGGTGAAAATTCAAAATGTTAAAGTGTTCCACAAATACCATAAAGCTAATAATTTTTGTCATCTTATGATCAATTCAATAATCAGTCTTCGATGCATTGTTTGGTCACAAATAAAACATCTCCAGATTATTGGTGGGAAAATGTTCTTGTAGCAAAACAAATTCTGGTGTCCTCATCTGAATCTTGTTACAGTTGCCAAAATCTTACCAAAAGCAAGTAAGCAGAGAACTGAAATTTTAGACCTCAGTGGATTTATTTCTCACAATAATTAGTAAACTATGATTGCACAAAACCTCAACTCATAATTACCTATTGAGCAAACCACAAAGAAGAGGAATGATTAGAAACTCATTTCAGAGAGGAACTGCCCTTGTTAACAGGCAGCATCATGATCACCATCTAGCAAGTCTGGTGGCTGCTAGAACTGATCGTGTATTCTGAAAAATACAATATATTCTCCCTCTTCCCCCACACACACACATACATGCCAGTGATAAAGAGGTACAAAGTTGGTTATATGTTGTTGCAAGTTATCTGCTAATTTTGGAATTCTAGAACTGGTCTGGCAAAAAAAAGCCGTACAGCATGGATCCCTGCACCCTCTTAGATGTTGTTCAACTGGTCTCCCATAAACAATCACCACTGGCTATGCTGACAACAGCAGGGAATAGCTGCAGTCCAACAACATCTGAACGTTTTCCACCCCTGCACTACAGCCTGCGCCAGTGTAAAACTGCTTCCCCTCAACATTTAGCCCACATACCTTCCCATATGCATTCCTTTTATTTGAAATCAAGTCTAGCCATGGACATTTTACGGTCTATTACTCTAAAAACTGACATATAAACTCCATGTTGCAAAAATACTTGAAAAAGGGGATAGGTTTACTGGTGTGATACCCACTTATATTCTATACAAATGCAAATGAACCCTCTTCTGGACCACCTGACATTTGCTCGGTTTTGAAAGCACATATTTATATTATATTCACTCGCCAGTCAAATGGAAACACAGTCAAACAGTTTTAAGAAACTGGGCTACCCTGTCTGAAATGCTTACACAATCTGTGTAAATTCTGCAGCATAAGGCGGATATCATCAAATGAGGTAATTATTCTGGAGCTTTAACATTTCCTCCTCCCATCCTCTGCCCCCCCCCCCAGATTCCAAGTAATCCCTTTCATTTTTGGGAATCCACAATATTTGTAAAAAGGCCATTATTAAATGCCAAGGTGTTTGCTGTATGTCCTATTTACTGCTTGGCCACACCAGTACACTAGGCCTTCATTATCCAAACATGGCCACAGACTTCTTGAAGTCTGAGGTGTGATTCACACAGGTTTCCTTCCAAGTGTGTGTAGGGGGGATCTTTAATTATCAAAAACTGCTGCTATCGGAATGAATTTACTGGTAGGTACCATTTCTGGTCATTAAAGACTTCCTCCTCCCATCCCCATCCCCCCACTGATGAAAAAAAGGTCCTTTGGGACCCAAGTGGGCTAGCAGGTCATAGGAGAGAATGAAAGAAAAAGTGCCCCACATGATGATCTCATCAGCCTTATGCTGTAGAACTTACGTGAACAGGATGTAGCTACCGCCTGGAATACTTGAACATTGTACTATTAGGCTGAACAACATATTAGTCAGTTTGATTACATCTCTATAACTGCTATATGATTTGATGCATTTTAACAAAAGTTTAATAGAGCATTTACTTGTTCCTATTTACTTGAAGATGGATTTGATATAAATTAAATTAATTTAAATCAAAAATAGATTTTTTCAGTTTTAATCATGATTTAAAATGATTTAAACATTTTCAGTTTTCAAATCAATTTCAAAACATTTTGAAATCATTGATCTTCATCCACCCTGCATTCACAACTATTCAGAAACAATGGGTCATTTTCTTGTTTATCATTTCTGACAAATTCACCTGTCCATTAAAATCAGCCTGTTGACAATGTTAAAACTTTCAGCAGCATTCTTTGGACCCACAGCATCCTGAAGAAGACCGCACAGGGGCTTTCACCTCCATCTTTTCCACCAGTCTAAATGGATCAATTATCTTCTCCTATTTTTTGAAAAAAAAAAGATGCCAAAATGAGAGAGGGAGAAGATGGACTCCAATTACAGTATTATCGCTGCAAAGATATGCAAATGGAAAAAGCAACATGCGTCAAAATAATGGAACTCACCTGCAGCTGATGCTTTAAAGGGTCAAAGTCCTGGAAATTTGCCATCTTTATGGCACTGTGTATTTGTATCACATCTGTTGTTATTATATACCATCAAATCCCTTCTAATTTATGGCAGCCCCGTGAATTCAAGATCTCTACAAGGTTTTGTCATTATGTGTGACCTACCATGGACATGGAGTCACCAAGAGTCAGTCATGACTGTAATGTCACAACACACACACAAACACACTATGCTAAGCCACATAATTTCAGTCATGTATTATTATTATTAACAGCTACAATGTATAGAAGTAGCTGTGTACTTGCTGGGGCAAACTCTTCTTGTATTATCCCTTATTCTTCACATGTGAACTTTCCTCTCCACCCTTCTTTGTGTTCCAGTTATAAGATCCTGGCTATGTATAACAGGGGTTGTAATGCAATGCATAAGATGCTACCATAAAGTCCTAAAATACCATGTTAACTTTACTGATATTCTCTAACATGTTTTATATAAACCAGTACTGATCAAAATTGTGAAAAGCAAACATAGCACTCCCCATTGCATCAAATTATATCTGGAAAGAACTATTTCTTCCCCAAACCCTTGGGAAGAAAGAAATCCTAGCATCAAAAGGAATGCTAAAAAGATACCATACGGACACCACCTTCAGACACTTTATATGACTGAACTCTTCATTCACAACTGATCTACTCAGTATAAATAAAGATGAAGTCAGATTATCTCAAGTTTATCACATCAATATTTCTGGAGACTGTTAACAGCAATAAAACCACCAGCAAGACGAACCATAATGTGGCAGCAGAGGAAAATAAATGTGTGTGCAGTAGGTGGTGCTGTTGTATGTTTCAGAACTACAATGCAACACTGGCATAATAGCGACTTGGAGCTTAAAAACATTTCAAACTGCAGAATCCCACCAAATTAACTGTATTTTGAAGACTAAAAAGGATCTTCTCTAGCCAATTCACTTGCACTGGGTGGGGGATTGTGGGAGTTATAATCCAATACACATGAAAGGAATCAGATTCAGAAAAGCACTTCTAAATACAGTATAACAAAACAGCTGCATTTGTTCTTCCTAATATCTAATAGTTAGAGATATCAGGTCCATTCTGAAAGCTATCCAAACCAGTAACCATATTTGCATTGTGTAGCACTTTCATTACTTGAGTTAATTACTAATTTGGGAAAGTAATACTTTGCTTAGTCACAATCTAAACTAACTGTTGTGCAGTTTTACAGGCTATCTCTAAGATATGTCATTGTATGAAGGAACAGTAAAAGGATGCTGAAACCTTGGAGCTTAAAAATATGTGTAACATAAGTTTCTATGGTCCACAGCTCACTTCCTTAGATTCACTGCCACTGATTAACATGCACTCCCTTGGAAGTATTAGGAAAGGAGAAAAAAATCACACCCTAACCACTCTTGTCTCTGTCTGTGAAGATTCTCAGCCATCCAGGTGAGTTATCCAGATGAGAGTAACATGAGGTCAAAGCGAGCTATAAAATGGAGGACTTGCAACTAGCTTTCCTCAGCCTGACGAGGCTGTTTGGATGAGCAGCGAAACGTTTCAATCTCTCAAGAAAAAGAAGTCCAGTTGCCATGACTCAACTTCCAGACTCTTTGTCTCTGATATTTCAGCTTTATGAAACTCCATGTTTACTTTCATTGGGAAAGACGCAGTGTTTCCTTTCTTAATAATAATCATGATGTGCTGTCAGGTTTATTCTGGCTTGCAGCATGATAACCATTCTGAGGGTTTTTAGGTATAAAGTAACCCGAAGTGACTTACACCCCTTCCTGCTGGTGACACCCTGGGACTGTGAAGTCTGCACTATCTTCTTCAAAGAGCTTCTTCAAAGAGCTACAAATAGGGAATCCAAGTCCTGACCTCTGGCTCCATGGATTCCAAAGTATGCTAGTATATGGCAGCGCTACTTGGTTAATTGCACCCATCCCAAACTGTAGCCATCAATGGTGGCGGCAGGTTACCTGAATGCTTTGGTCAGTGCTGCAAGCAGGTGGCAGCAGCCCAGAAGTGCCACTGAAGGACAGTTATCTTCTTCTGCAACTGCTCGTACCACCGCACTAACATAAACAATCCTGCATGTTGTGAGTAGTACTGGCAATGTGTGTCACAAGCACGATGAAGCATGCCACTCAGACACAGTCAACCCTCACATTCCATACACATCTTCCAGCTTAATGGCATTAGCTGCAGAAGTCCCTGGCAGTGTCTCAGCATGTATCAGGAATACTGCATGCTGATGTGAGGCTTGCTAACAGCAATCTAAAAGAGTGAGCAATGGCGACTGGGCAAATAGCAAAGGGGACAAATTAGTATACATGACTCTGTGCACTGCTGAGCCAACAAAACTGGAGGACTACTCTGCAGTAAAATGTTTCAAAAATCAATACTGAACAGTATCAGGATAGATCTCTATCTATTCCCACCCTTAGTTGACATTTTTAAATGAATTATTTTTTTTTCCTTACCAGTAAAAGCCAGACATACTTTATCTTAGCTCCGGGGAAAGTTCAGCCCTCCTGGTGTTTTGAGAATTGCAAGCCTATACTGCCAATGATAATGGACTGAGGAAGTTGTGGTCCAAAACATCTGGAGGGCTGGAGTTCCCCACCCCTACTGCATCTGGTTAAAACTGCACAAAAAAAGCAAGCACTCTGCATCTATATCACGTCTCAACTGCCAATTTTCTGCCTTGTAATCTAATCTGTTTTGTAATCACTTTATATGAGATTCATTTCCCCCCTTTAAAGTGTATACCAATCAAAACCATCCAGTTATGGGTTTGGATCCTTGGATAAACGAATTGTGTAACTCAACCCTTAAGAATAGTGGGGAGGAGAAAGAAAAAAATAGTGACCTTGGCATTTAATAAAAGTCTTATAAGTAACTTCTAGGTAATTTGAAAACTAAATGCAAGGCCAGGGAACAGGATTAAAAGATCAGGAACAGATAAAAGCGCAAGGCCAAACACTACAATCCTAGGAATAGGATTTCTATACACCATGAAAGAAGAAAAAGACACATAATTGTAGCTAGTTTATCAACCAATTTAACTCCTGACACGTCAACACCAATGGATCATCATTCCTCCCTTGGATTTCCTATCACTGAAGGTAAGATAATTCTCATGTCACAAGAGTGCAGAGATTACCACTGAATGAATGGGCTAAGAAAACAATAGGTTTACAGCTCTAGCAATTGATAACAGAGGTAAGGAACCTTTGCCTCTCCACATGTTTTGAACTCTCATCCTGGAAATATGGCCAATGATAAGGGATTATGGGAGAAGTAGTACAAAATATCGATACGGCCAAAGATTCCTCAGCATTGACTGACAGACTGGGAGCACACTTGCATCAGCAAATGTGCACAACTGCTCACTTGAAAAGAAAACCATAGATTATGTAGCCCTTTCATTGCTTGTTCTTGCTTCCATTTCCACATTGTTTTTTTCACACAAGAATCACTTGCATATTAAAGTCATAGTAATCTTTCTGTTTTTATATGGACGGGATCCACTCTCAACCAGGCTCTTTTTGTACTGCTGTTGTTTTTTGCGCTGTCAAGTCCTTTCCTTATGGCAACCCTATCAATTACGGATGCTCCAAAGGCCCTGCTGTTCAGATCTTGCAAGTTAAAGGCTCTAGCTGTCTTCACTGAGTCAATCTACCTTATGTAGGCCTTCCTCTTTTCCTACTGCATTCCACTGTCCTTAGCATGACTGCCATTTTCCAGTAAATCATGTTTTCTCCCTGTACATTAATGGTTTAACTGCTTTGATTTAATTATTTTAGCATCCAGTAAGAGTTCTGGCTCAAATTAATCTAGAATCTACTTATTTGCCTTTCTGGCAGCCTATGATATGCCTATAGTTCTCTTCCACGTTTTGAACAAATTAGTTATTCTTCCTGTCAGATTTCTCCATTGTCCATCTTTCTTAATCTGAACTGAAAATCACAGTACACAAGTCTTGCCCCTCATCTGCAGCAATAGACATTTTCTAATTCCTTCACAACAGTCTTTGCTAGTTCCCATTTTGACTGATGCTTAAAATGAGGTATCAAAAACTTTTATCAATTTTGATTTCTTCATTTTCAACATTACAATTATGTGACCTTCCGTAGGCATTATCTTTGCCATCTTAATATTTAACAGTATTGCCACTTCTGCAGTTTCTTATTTCGCTTTCACCAGTAGTCACTTCAAGTTATTGCTATACTGTATTCTGGCAGTAATATGGTATCAGCGGCACATCTTAGATTAGTGATATTTCTTACACCAGTTTGCACTGCTCTTTCAACTAAATCCAGTCCAACTTTCCATATGCTAAATTCTGCAATAACAGATTGAACAGATTAAAAAAATACACCTTTGTCTGGTACACTTGCCAATGTAAAACCATGTTTCCCCACATTCTGTCCTAACAGTAGCTTCTTTACATCAACACATCAGGACAATCAAATTCTGAAAGATACATCAATTTATTTCAGAAACAACATGGTATCTCAGCTTTAACCACTCTACTTTGAGCTATTGGATTCCTGACAATATTTTTCTCAGCTTTCCTGACACATTCAAAACCACTCCTTGTGTTGCAATGTAAATCTAAAAGGAAAATATAATGCTCATCCATTATCAGTGTTCTGGAGGTCAAGCAAATCTACCCATTCACAGTAAACATTCTGCTATAATGAAGCAAGGGTGGGAAAGAACTTGAATTTTCATAGCCAGATGTAGGCACAAGTTTGAACAATGGCACAGCAGGTGTTCCATAGTTTCACTCCCCACCCCCTGCAGCTGGCACTCACTTGTAGGGAGCACTCCAGCTCCCATGCCCTGCCTCCTCTGGGCATTGTTTCTGCGTGGGCATCCACTGGGGGGGGGGGCAAGGTGACAAATCATGGAACACCAAACCAAAGGTTCCTGCCCATCTCTATTTGATCCTACTAAACTGTCTCAAAAACCTAGTGCACTAATGAAGAAGTATTATAAATGCAGACTTGGGGCCTTTTCACACGACCTCTAAGATCCGCTGGCCACTTAAATTCAGACCAGAGATTTTAGGGGTTTGTCACTGTTCCTGCGTTCCCACCCCCTCCGCACTCCTGGCTGCTGGCTGCGTGAGGGGAGGGAGAAAAAACAGGAAGAAAAGAGACGTGGCTCAACTCCGTTCTGCCTCTCGCTCTTGCCGTGGCAACATTCCAGTCTCTTAAGTAGCTCTTAAAGGGGTGGGAGCCAAAAAACAACAAACAGAAGTGAGGAGAGCCCCGCACTCACTATCGTTACACCGCATCAAAGAATTTTCACCTCCAGAGAGCAGGTACTTGAAAGGTGCACTGGGATGCGCTAAAGTGGGGGTGGTCGCACTTAATTTCCTGTAAACTCCGGAGCTGGTGGGGAAACATTTTTAAGCTCCGGAGCTTAAAACCATTTGCGGCGGAGTTTAGGGGTCGTGTACAAAGGGCCTTGAACTGCTTTATTCCAGATTACATTTTAAGACACTGAGTTGTGTGCACTCAAATAGCATGTCTTCAACTTCGTAGAGGCCTTTCCTCTCTCTCCCTGGTGATATCAGGGACTGAACACAAGATTTTTCTAAACATACAGTATTGGAAGATCCAATCACTAATCCCCACTAGGCCATCAATCTTCTTTAACAACTCAGGCTGTCTCAGCCTGACCTACCCTGGGGTGGGGGAGGGAGGGGGGGGGAGGGAGGGAGGGGAACAAGGGCTGATGTCAAAATTTGAGTTCATGGGAAGAAATGTAGGTTATGAATGTATTTCATACAAGAAACAAGATTTCAAAATCTTTATGTTCCTTAGCTCAGAAAAGGTGGTGCCAGCTGTTTCCCTCTCTCTCTCTCTCTCTCTTCCCTCCCCCGCCCACAAAAAAGCAGTCGCCTGTGAATGTGGGGAATGATAAGCTGTCATCAGTAGTCTGAACTGATGACTTCTCAAATTAGTAAAAAAACATATATGAGGAATGAAGGTTGAGTCCCCCAGATTGAAAAATTAAAAGATGGGTTAGGGGAAAATGGGGAATAAGGAGCAAATAAAATAAGTAGTAGTGATGGATAAAATATCTAGGTATAATATTCATTTGGAAAAACATAAAAATGATTGGGGGAAAGGAAATAACAAATGTACAGAAATTATGACATTTGAAGAGATTATATTACAATAGGATAGGATAAAATAAGTTAATGAAAAGGACAATAAGTAAAATTTACAAGATATTATTGGAAGCAAAATATCAGGCAACTTTAAAGTATTAAAAACACAATATCATAGTTTCTGTACTTCATGGTCAGAATGGTCCCTTAATATTTGACTGAGATGCACGAGCAGAGTATCTACTATACTTCGAAAACAGATAGTAGGCCTCAAAATTTAAAAAGCCCTACCCCATAGCTCCAGATACAATTAACTATATGTACCCATCAGTCCTGGCCATCCTACCTAATGATAAAGCATGGTGGGAAAGGTGTTCAGTAAATTTCAGAAGCCTGAAGGTTCTCCATCCTAGTTAATATTGTTGTTCCAGTGTGGGAGACTAGATATTGCAACAGTTTAACTGAGAATTATCTTGAAGCCTGTGAGTTAAATCCAGACCTGGTTCATAAAACCTAGTGGGTGATATTTTAGCTTAGTGTACTACAATAATGAAGAAGAGACATCTTTATTTGGAAAAACTAAATTAATCTCTTCTCTTAGAGCTGGAGCAAAGTGAGAGTTAAAATCTATAGAACGTCACTGCCATCTTCCCCTTGGGTTCCAGAGCTTATCTAAGAAATGCTTCTCCTGATCCTTGCCAGCATCTCATCTTCTTTCCTATCACAAACTAATAGGCACAAGGTTATCTTTTCTAGGACACACAGCTGTGCGCCTTCATCAGAAGAATCCAAAGGAGAGAACGGGATTCTTATAGGCAGATCAGTCCAAAACAGGGTCAGGGCTGGAAGGTTATGATCATGATGCAGTTAAACATACTAGATGTACAAATAAGACCCTGGGGAACTCAGAGCTCATTATCACTGCAGTCTGTATTCATGCAGTTATTTTTAAATCTCAATGCGCATATCCTGTTTTCACTAACAGCAAAGTACAGACATGTTTTCAGATTAATGGCAGACTTCTCTATGGCACTGTGCTCTCATGAGCCATCCATTTATATGATAATTTCAAAGCTGAAATAGATTCACCTACCCTTTACTTCGTATTAAACTGTGAAATTTGGCAATTCATACTTGGTGCCAGTGTCCTAGTGTAATTCTGGAAGAATAAAGTCTCAAATAAAGTGAAGAAAAGTAATATAACTACTTTCAGGATGACTAACAAGGTGCATTTGAACACATTTCCAGGGCAAACTTTGGCTACACAGACAATGTTTCTAATTAAAGCAAAACAAGTTGAGGATCCGTGTAGCCATCACAAAACCAAATACAAAAGTGGAATAGGTTTAGTAGCCTTTAGGCTACTCAAAAAATAACAAAAACGTTGCTAATATTTCGAGGGCAAAGCCCTCTTCCTCAGAGTTTCTGGGTATCAAACTTGCCAACCTATCTTCTCCTTGCTAGCTATAGAATTTGGTGAGCTGTAGACCAAAAAGCCTCATTTCCCAGCTCTCCACTTAACCCTATAAAACTCTCTATCCCTAGCGTCTGAGGGAAATTTACTACATCCCAGTCTAAAGGAGAATCCTCAAACCTTTGGACCCTGTCTGCTCTCTGCTACTGTTAACTAACCTTCTGTCTCCAACAGCTGCTGGAGGCTGGTTTTTTCTGCCCCACTGGGTGGATCAGGAATTTCCCAGAAAACCTTGACTTTTGTAGAATAGCTGCCATCTCTGCATCCACTTCTACAACTTCTCCTTGCTGGTGGAAAGCAAATGAAAAACAACAGACAAAAGAAACAAGTAACTAGCAAACAATAGATGAGGTGTTGACAAACCAAACTGACACAAAGCTTTTTCTGGTACTGTACTTTGTTTTTCCTAATAGCATCCTCAGGCTCCAGCCCTAATACTAGAAATGCCTTCCCAAACGTCATACCCTCTTATTCTGCAATATAATTTCCCATCCTCACTTAACATAGACAAGGATAAAGATCATGAGAATCATACAATATAATCAGTCTCTTAATTTTTATTTGGAAAACACGGAGGCATGTTTTAAAGAGAGGATGAGTTTTTTTAGTTTATCAAAAGGCATCATGAGTTTTTTTTAAAGGCAGTGAAAAATCACTGCTCTAGAACAGACTTTGTTCTTTTAAATCTTTCCCTGAACCACGTCCAATTTTCCCAAGGCCCAGATTTGATATACAGTACTCAAATGTTGCTCTCCTAGCAGCTTTAGATAGATGCAATTTAGATTTGGAAAACAATGAAAGCAGAAATAATAGTACTGTACTGTACGTTCTCATACCACCTTCGCTTTTTCTCTAATCCAGTATAGGGCCTTCCACAAGTGCTTTGCTGTGAAGATTAAGCCAAGGGGTGATCCACTTGCAGATCTCTTGTATAATATGCAGTTTGGCTCTGAATATGCATAGCAGAACTTGCACCAAACATTCATACTGAAGCTATAAGGACAGGTATAACATTCTATGCTATACCCTGTCATTCCTACTGAATCCTTCTGAATCCTCGTGAATCCTACTATTCAGACACTTGTGACAAGGGCAGCAAGCAGCTAACAAACCCAGAAAGCACCTCAATAACTAGACACTTCTAAAAATGCTCAAGGTAAAAAATTGAATTAATAGAAAACCCTAGTTTAGTGTACAAAATAAGGACCTCTGCAGTATCAAAACTCATTTTTAAAAAGCTACCACTAAGCCAGAGCAGACTGTCTGCTAGGAATTTGGAATAATATAAAATGATAATACAAGAGTATTATTGTAGCTCATAGTCATGAGGTAGAAAGTACACTTTACACCATTTTAGTTCCCTTCATGTTTCAATAAAACACAGTTCTGGCTTCCAGGCCTGTACCTTGAACTTGTCGTTAACGTCAAACTCTAGCTCCTTCTCATGCCCAGGGATTCCACCTTGGTAAATAGCTTCATAGTGCTGGGTGGAGCCAGGCTTGGGGATCTTAAAGAGGCGGAAAGTAGCAGAAACAAACTGGCAATCGCCTGTAATTAGAGCATAGGAGCTTGCATCACAAACAGGGTCAGAGGCAACACAGAACAATCCCTCTATTAGAGCAAAACCTGGGGAGGACTGTTGTGGGTTTTTCGGGCAGTTTGGCCATGTTCTGGAAAACTCGGGGAGTTCCTTTTTTGGCCTATAGCTTTCAAAATACTCCAGCTAGCACAGGGAGTACAGGTTGCTTGGGTCGGGTTTGAGTGAAAAATTCAAAGACAAATAAACTGTACTCATGGTGGCTTCATTCAAGGTCAGGCCTATCTAAAGAAACACTCCAAAAGAAAAATGAATTTTGTTCCACTGAGACAGTTTTTATTACACGGGTTTCCAAATCAAAGTGGGAGTATGAAGGATCAGAAAGAGCAAAATATTTTGATTTGGAAAAGTCCTGAGTAGAATAATGTATAAGTAATTATCAAAATGGGAGAGTTCTTATTATTCCCATCTTTTTGGAAACAAATTGCCTGCTTGATCAAAGGGCCTTAAAGCAAAGGAAAATATGGCTAGCTGAAGGTCATGGCATAAACCCCAGTCCTAACATCCTCTCTCTCCATCCGGGAAGTGAATGGAGAAGTGCCCTTTCCTTATCCTTAAACCAGTTCTTTCTTCCTACCACACTGCATCTGATAATTGTAGCCTTCACGGTACCTTCAGGTCGTTGAGTGAGTTCATACCAGGAAGAGAGGCAAGAACAAGATGAGGCGAGGTAGACAGAGGCTTACTACAGTTTGCTTGTTTTTTTGGAAAAACAACACATGGATCTATGTTTTATAGGGAACTGCATTTTTTTCATGCTGTTTGACAAGAACAATTCCGATGAATAACTTCAGTGAGGAATAAATGTCAGCTATGATGAACACAAGCTTCTGGGTTTTCCCTAGAGGTTTATAAAGTTATGTATTGCCCTTCGGGATGGATTCAGATATCAGAATCCCTGACCTGACACCACCCCCAAGCTGCCTTATGCCATAAAGGCAGGGATATACAGATAGAGTACAGTCCTATTCGTCCCCTCTACCCTACCCTTCTGCTTTTGGTTGGGGATGTTTAGCCTGGCCTTAGGGAGAAAATATTAACCCCTATCCTTACCTTGAGATGCCAATTGCCTCCTATACACATTCCTACATGGGAATACAAACTATGCCAGACTAATGGGCCAAATCACCTAGGTCTTGAGGAAGCCTTGATTCTAGGGTCAGAAAGGATGCAACGGTACCTGAAAACCATAATAGCCTTATACATGCCAAACACCTTCAAAGATAAGAAGGACTATAGAGTTAGAATGATTTGCCACAGTGTGGCAAGGGATACATTGGCATGAGAGTCCTGCCAAGCATGGAAAGCAGACGTCTTACCCACAACGCTTTCCAGTTCTTTGTTGTCAATGGTTATCAGGGAGGCTGTGACCAATCGAGGTGGCAGGAATCCAACTTCCTCAGCAATTTTGTAGAGGTCCTTCCACCACAGAGCTCCTCCTAGGCACTCCCCTGAAGATGTGGCAAGTACAAAAATGCCCAAGTGATCAATTTCAGTAGCATGAAAAAGCACAGATCCAGGTGAGTGGGGTGGGTGTGGATAAATAACAAAGTCCTGCCTCTTCACATCGGATTAGGGTGCTAAAATTAACAAAGAATTTTTATAGGTGGCAGAAGATTTACAGCTCTGTTGTAGTTGTTTTGTGTTGCTGCCGTGCTATCCGAGGGAAGTGAAATTAGCACAAATTTACATGCATCAGTACATCTTTCCTCCTCAAAAAGGGGATTTTGTGGAAGCTCCAGAAAAATTGAATTTTCCATTGCTTGCACTATGCAAGCAAAAATGTATTTGCAACTTTGTACATGTATAACAATGTACAAATAAGGATTCACACACACCCATCAGTTGCAACTGTCAAAGAATGGAGGAGCTACCAATACTTTGCCTTAAGGGGCACCAAGTATCTGAAAGGAACAACAATGTGCAATTTTTAGAAAATAGGATCCTGAGATTCCTGAAACAATGTGCAATGGGCTTTCAGGGAGGGGGTCATCCTTGCAAGACTTGTATTCCAAACTACAGACCTGACATACAGCAGCAGGCTGCATGCACACAAATGCCTGCAGAATGAAACAGACAATGAACTGGGAGTCCCCAGCAGAGAAATTAAGTTATAATATCTCAAGGAGAGAGTCAAAGCAGAAAAAGAGAAAACTGAAACATATTATATGGTGGAAATGATCCCACATAAAGCAAATCTCATGAGATACATTTGATTGGAAAATGTAATGCAGGTTTTGGATTTTTCAACTATATATAGACAGTTGGAGTTCTGTGAAGGCCAATTCACTCACCCCATAAGACTCTGTGTTTCCTGATCACCTCTGGCAGGTCATGGCTGGCATACACATCACTGAAATACATCTCCCCTCCCATCTGGAAAAGAGGGCAACAGCAAGCAAATAAATAAAACCTCTCCAGTTTCTGATAGCCAATAAGATATATGGTACGTATATGGTTGAGGGGAGAGAGAGATTACAACTTCACCAGAGTCCAGCCAGACACTGTTCACCACTTCTTGGATTGCTGGCCATGGATGGCCTGTGTCTGCAAAGCAATGCAGCTCTTCCAGATATACCAGTCAAGGTCTTTGGAAGCAACCCAATCTTTTCTTGTAGGAAAATCAATCCTCCTCCCCTTCCTCCTTTCTTTGTACATGCAGGACGTGGCATCAGTCAGGAACCCAAGAACTTTGCAATTAAAATCACTGATCCAAGCTGAACACATCTCATTCTTAGAACCTGGAAAACTTCCTTTTTCAGGTTACAGTTCCCAGAATCCTGAAGACAGCATGGCCAGTGGAGGGAAGCTGGGCTTTGTATTCCTTCCACACCCTTCAGAATCTTACTTGGGGGCTGAAGGGCACAAAAGTAAACTTTCCAAGCTCTGCTCATTCTGCTAAAATCCCTCACCCTTCCATGTGTGCTTTGTATTTATTTATTGTATTTATTTATATATGCATTCATCTGTCCAAATGCTTCTATTAAGAGTTACAGTGTGCTTAGCACAAACTGAATATCCTCCCCATCTGTAAGCACGTTTGAATGGAACTACTGCCATAACAAAATTGTTCCAGTCTGTTACGACTCACGCACCCCCCTTTTCTTTCCACCATCCATTATCTGATATGCCTTGTACATGCATGCATTATACCAGTGTTTTTCAACCACTGTTCCGCGGCACACTAGTGTGCCGCGAGATGTTGCCTGGTGTGCCGTTGGAAAAGCTGAAGAATATCAGCTTTGTGTTCAGCCAAACAGGCCCAGGTTGCGCACTGAATAAAGTATTTTATAATTTTTCATATTTCTGTTTACTTACTATTTCATAATAAAGTAATTATAAAATTCTTTGTGTTTATTTGATTCCTATTCAAGAGAATTACTTTATATATAGTCAATATAGGCACAGAGCTAATTTTTTTAACATTTTCTAATGGTGGTGTGCCTCGTGATTTTTTTCATGAAACAAGTGTGCCTTTGCCCAAAAAAGGTTGAAAAACACTGCATTATACCAACAGACACAACTTTACCTTTAACACTCGATAAGCCCCCTGGAGGACAGCTCTTTTGTCAGGGGACAGATTCACCACACAATTGGAACTAAATGGGAGTAGGGGAAAAACATCTTTTAACCACCTTATAGAAGGAAAGCAAATAGCACATACTGCTATTCATGATGAACTAAGGCAGTATAGGAATAAAACAATACAGAAATTCAGAACTTCCATAGTGGTGATGCATAAAAATGCCTAGGCATCTCTTCTTTCCTCAAAGAATTCTACAGTCTTTCCATAAGACCAGCACAGGGCCAAATAAGGGACCATAAACAAGCTTCAATTTATATAATCAATTTATTTTTAGTAGGTTTGAAATCCCAATTAGAGAAGCCATCCTTGCCCACTCTAAACCAGATGTGGAAAATATGCAGTCCTTCAGATGCTGGACTGCTGCTCCTGTCAACACTAAGCCAGTACAGTGAAAGGTCCAGGGTGATGGCAGATGCAGTGAACATCATCTGGAGGTCCACTCATTCATTGTTTCTGCCCTAGATACCTGCTAAGCCAAACCCCCTTTCAACCCCTGAATAATCTGCCTACTGCAGATCAACAGCCACAGATCCAAAAGGCCAGGACCAATATAGCAACAAACATATCTGCTCTGAAAATGAATATAACGTGCGGGGAAAAGTTCATTTGTAAAAGAGAAGCAGTTGTAAAGGAGGGAGAACTACTCAATATAACAAAGAATGGATGACACTGAATTCCAAATTAACCATTCTTTAGGCGGGGGCGTTTGTTCCCCCCAGTACTTTGGCATAGTCCCATCAGGCTGTATTCCATCATATTTGTCGTCCCTCTTTTCTATATCCCATCGTCTCGTGTTTACTAGTGCGAGGTTTAATGTTTTTCCCTCAAATGTGCGGAGACATAGATTCTCCAAGGGTTCAGTGTCCACCTTATGTGAGTGTGACAAGAAGTCGGTAGAATCCCTCCCGCATATAATATTTTACTGTCCTTTACATAGTACAGCTAGGGGAAAAAATTTAAGTTTTATTATTCTTAAGTTAGCTGATAAGCCCGTGCAGCACCACATGGCCCTATTATTACAAGACATTGATTCCCACACAACTTTGCAAGTGGCGAGATTTCTCTATATGTTTTTTTAAATAAAAAACGGGCAGGACAGCTATAAAAGGGAGTAAGATGACTCACTCTGGGCAACCTACTCATTGCTGAATACTCCTGATACCCTGATGCATGTACAATTAGCTCTGATGTACGAACACTGTTCATCCTTATTATGCTTTATGTATTTTATGTGTCTCTTTTAACAATTTATGGGCTTATAGCTGCAATAAACTCGACTTGACTTGACTCAATATAACTTTTGCCCAGCAAACGTTAAGTTAAATACAGAGAGAAAGAGAGAGGTGGGAGAGGTTGTGATCTCAGAATCTCATGAAAAGGGGAAAAGCAATAAAAGGGGTACAGAGCAAGAGTCACCTGAAAGGAAGAATTAATCAGCTGAGCAATTCCTGTTTCGACAAAGTTGCTTCTAGAACTCAGTGTTTATGTTATATTGTTATACTCTGCAGGAGTCATTCTAAAATAATACTGGATGTCATTCTCTGTTATTCATTCCCTGTTTATTAAGGTTTGAGGTTTGGACCAACCCTCCAGAGGAGGACTTGATATTTGGGGGCTATGAAAATCTGCAAACTCCCCATCAGTGAGTGGTGTGGCATATGGTCAAAACCGCAACTCAAACAGTACAGTAGGCATCTAGTCTATCAGCTTTCAGAGGGCAGATTTAGAAAGAGCACCTACATTACAATATCAAAGCTTTCATCCTTCAGGCCTGCTTCATCCAGTTTTTCTATGCAACCATGAATGAAGTTCACATTGGGCTTCTGGTAACCGAACTTATTCATATGATAATTAATGTGTTTCTTTGCCACTTCTACCTAAAAAAAGGGAAATAAAACAAGCAAAGAATTAAAATATTGGCATCCAATTTTGGAAGAGACTTATTTACTACATGAATCTCAACACCGAAACACAATTCATTAAATGTTGGAAAAAGAAATACTAAATCCAAATCTTCTGAATGGGTGGGTATTAATTTTAATTTATTAACACACATGAAGGAATACTGATCTGATCTGGCACCTTGGCAACAACTTATTGTTTTGTAGGACAAAAGTAGTATAAACCAGACATTGGAACAGACAGCTAAAAGCTTCCAAAAGTGAAAGTTACACGTGGCTTAAGAGGCCAAAATAGTAATTATCCTTGCATCAGAAGAGAAAGTTACATTATAAGGGTATGAAATCAGGACACAAAGGACCGTGAGCCCTTCAGTGCCAGCAGTGCCACTTGCTAACTCACCAGGATTAAATGCCCCTTGTGCCATGGCAAAAAGCTAGCAGTTCAGCTATTTTAAAAAGAACAAAAGCAACATTGATCTCCCATTGCTTCTATAATTACCCAAGCTTCTCAGGAAATGGGCAAAGCCCTGGTTCTCCTTGGGCAACCAAGGTTAGGCTAGATCTCCTTTCACTTAAGACTCACCAGTCACCAAATGAGCCCCAGTTATTTCAATTCTATTGTTACTTGAATCATTGTATAAATTTCCACTCACACGATGCATGAGTAATATTGATTCATTTAGCCAGCCAATTGGGTTGTTTTTTCCAATTCACCCCACACGGTCTTTAAAAATTGGTCTGATCCCTGTATTGCTTCAATACCTAGTGTTTCAACATGTGTGAACATTGCTGTAGATTTGTATTTACTTTGCAGATAGGTTAGGATTTGGGGCACCATGATGATGGCAATATTTTCCCCACTGCGGAACAGTATCTCTTAGCCAATGTCTTCCTTATTGTAACTATAGTCTCTACTTTTTTGTGACTTCAACAACAGTTCAAGCCCTTTTTAATGCTATCCTACATTTATCTTAGTGACATATCCCACCAGGTGATAAACTGAATAACAGTCAGAAGTGTACGGGAAAATTACATGTGCTATATATGCTCCTTTAGCAATATATCACTTATGAATTGTTTTTTTAGAGGAAGAAAGAAAATGTTAGGGCAGCAGGGACCCAGAAAAATTTATATGAGATGGCATGTGCAGCCTACAGAGCCAGTACAAATATCAAGGAATGTACCAATTGAACCGACAGCCATGTGAACCAGCCCAGTGGTATACATGCTATATGATTATATGTACAAATATATTGATATTAAAAAAAAGGAAAAAGAAACTTTTCAAATGGTCCATGCCATTAAACGCTTACAGGAATGTTGGGAGAAAGTTCAGAAACAGATGACAAATGCTGCCCACTTTTAAAAGTTTTCTTGACACAATATGATTTGCATCAATGCTTCCCCTTCTTTCCTTCCTTCATCTGGTCCAGTTTCTGCCAATCCTTTTATGGGCCATAATTACAAAAAATAATAGTTATACAGTACTAGCAATGACACAATGATACAGTGATCTAGCACTAATCTCATGTATATAAGAAATGTCTAAAATAAAAATAAAATATGGTGATCAGGAGAAAGAAATGTGAGGAGCCTTCCCCAGAGACCCCGAATATCATACCCCAACTGCTAAAGCCCAGGAACATCACCTACAGACATGCCCCCCCCCATATTTATACTAATCACAATTAAGTACATGTGGGGAAGCCTATTCAAACTATTCCAGTTTGAAAAATTAGAAGCTCCCTCAGCGGCAGAAGACAAAAAAGCCATTTTGGGGAGCAAAAATGGCTGGCTTGATTTAGAATCAGTCTTCCTATCATGTTAAGAATAAAACAAATATTTTAAATTCACCCATTTTTATAAGTGGAGCAAATTCTGTGGTACTCACAGCCTGAGTGTCCGAATCACTCTGCAAGTCAGAAGTGGCCTTCTCTTTGTGTGTGTGTGTGTGTGTGTGTGTGTGTGTGTGTGTGTGTGTGTGTGTGTGTGTGTGTGTGTGTGTGCGCGCGCGCGCGCGTGCGTGCAGGGGGAAAGTGATGGTCAAGATAGCAGTGAGATCAGATACAAGCTGCATTAAAAAAAAACTAAGGCACTATTTACTGACCACTGTTCATTTCCTTCCTACTTGCCTCTGCCAGTCAGAAGACAGAATTTAAGTCTTGAATAAAAGATCAAATTCTTACCTGGTTCTCAGTCATGTCTATTCCCGTTATGTGCCCATTCTCCCCAATCAGCTTACTGAGCATATAACAGTCTCTGCCACTTCCACTGCCCAAATCCAATATCCAGCAGTCTTCCAGACATTCTGGAACCACCAGACCACAACCATAGTATCTGAGGAAAGAGAGGACAACTCAACTATGGAAAAGAAACATATTTTTGATAGAGATAGATCAGAGGGTACCATGTGGCAGGTGCAGTATGACCGTCAATTTCTTTGTGAAATCTTATCCAAGTGTCCTCAGAAACTGGTATCATTGCAAGGCATTAGAAGACTTTAGAAAATCTCATTGTGCATAATTGATTTAAGAGCAATTCTAAATCTATCATGTTACCTGAAAAATGGACATGTACCACAAGGAAAACAAAAGGGAAGTCTAAACAAGATGCATCTGCTGCTATATGTTACCCATTTATTTTATCTGTGAAGACTCATCACTACATGGTAAACATCATATAAAATTCTGGCAGACTAGCCTGTGATTGTTGGACTTTTCCATCTCAAACAATAGACTTTGGTCTGATCCCTACACTGTATCTTCATGCAGGTGACATTTTGCTTCTGGAAATGACTGCTTAGATACGGACTACCTGTTTTGTTTGTTAGCCTCCTAATTTCCTCTTCTCAATAATTTCCTCTTCTCATTAGTTTCATCTCCTTAGTTTCCTCTTCTCACTTCTTTATTAACATGATTAACATGTAATTTTTTTAAATAAAATAAAAAATCCAATTAAGTTTAACAAAGTTGACTCCTAGGCTGGCTGGTAAGACAATGCACTCTGCCAGTATGCTCTTAAGGAAAATGTCCCATCAACACAGCAATGCAAGATCATGCTGCATTTAAAATAGTCACTATTATACATTAAAATGTGGGATTTTTTTCCCATAGAGATCACAACTTATGAAACTGCAACACTTCTGGAACCTACCAGTAATCAATTATCTACATTTTAATTGACTAATCAATTACCCATAATACAGATTTGAATTTCTTATATAAAGGCATACAAAATATTTTTATTGGCTTAAAATGTAAACTTATAAATGTCCAAAAATACCTCCAACTATAATATTTTCCATTATTTTATACTGATGCTCTAGAGCCAAATTCTTGTTCTGGAAGTGATTAATTTTCCAATTAAAGCTTGCAGCTCTATTCTTTCAATTGTACCTCAAATTAAAATAAGGGGAAGGGGGTAATCAGATTTTCTCATTGGATAAAAATGATTTTAAAATACATATTTCTCCTCTATTTATGATACAATCAATTTTAAGGCAATTTGTATGATCAGAGTTAATTTAAAAAGTCAATACTGTACTATACTTTGCTGAAACCTCTTCATGAACACATTGCAGTGCTTCTTTGATAAATGGGGCTAAAGGCTTTGTTGAAGTCATGCAAGCATTGGTTTTCAGATCTTCTGTTTTTGTCAGCTCTTTGCCATAATAATCCTAAGAAAATAAGCACAGAAACAGCAGCTATATGCAACAAATCTATGACATTAACATTATTGAAAGGACTTCCATATTTAGACTTATTAGGTTCCAGCCATCATTAATACAACACTAAACTGTGGCTCATATTTTTGAAACATTGAACAGGCAAGCAGAGGATTTTTTTAAAAAAATGTTAATACACAGTATTTAGGAACACCAATTTACTTTGGGCGTTTATACACGACCCCTAAGCTCCGCCACAAATGGCTGCAAGGTCCGGACCTTAAAAATGTTTACCCACCAGCTCCGGACTTTGCAGATGCGACCCGCCCACTTTAGCGACCAAACAGCAGTTTTCTTGTACCTGGTCTTTGATGGTGACAAATATTTGATCCGGTGTAAGGATAGTGAGTGCGGGGCTCTCCTGGCTTCCGTTTGTTCTTTTTTGTGCCCCGCCCCTTTAAGAGATCTGAATGCTGCCGGGAACAAAACGGAGGTAAACCGGCAGTCTTTTCTTTCTTTTTTCTCCCTCCCTCAGGCAGCCAGCAACCAGGAAGTGCGGAGGGGGGGTGGGGACAGAGGAAGACAGAGGAAGAGCGATGAACCCCTAAGATCTCTAGTCCGAATTTAAGTGGCCAGCGGATCTTAGGGGTCGTGTAAAAAGGCCCTTTGAAGATGCCCGAGAACAATTTCTTCTAGAAACAGGCACTTCATGCTTCGTACAGCACCCTCCATCCCCTCAGGCCAGCTGGGCCACTTCCTGGGATCTACTTCTGTGGTGGCAACCCAATCCAGGCAGGGACCTGTCCAGTCCTTGCCCACCTCCACAGACTACTCCAGCAAGGACGCAGGATGAGGAATCTCTCCATTCAGAGGATGTGTGGCCAGCTGCCCAGAGAAGCAGGAAAGGGCTGGCTGGGCTTCTACCCAGACTGGGATGCTGCCACAGAAGGATCCCAGCAGCACACAGAGACCAGTAAGTGGCCAGTCACCCCAGGGGTGGTGGATGGGCGTACTTTGTGCTTTGCATGAAGCATACTGTAGCAACAATTTCTAATTGTTTTGCTCTCCTGAACGCCTTTAAGCTGTATTTGCAGCTTGCTACACTTCACCCAGTGCTTACCCAGCTTGCTACACTTCACCATCTGGGAAGATGGGCGGGATATAAGATAAATAAATAAATAAATAAATAAATAAATAAATAAATAAATAAATAAATAAATAATATTTTGTTATATAATGTTTTGTTGTACAATCTGTAGCACTGTGGTTACATAGTCAAAGTACTAGGACCTTGTATTGTATTTAGCACTGAATATGGCATAATCTACCTCTTCTAAACTTTGATGCAAGTAGCTGGAGGGGAGTAGTAAGGTGAGGCATCCCCAGCAGCAATGCATCATTGTGAGTTGTGATGCAAAGTGTTTTGGAATGACTTCATCTTAGGGCATTTATACACGACCCCTAAGCTCCGCTGCAAATGGCTCCCAGCTCCGGAGCTTAAAAATGTTTCCCCACCAGCTCCGGAGCTAACAGAAAATTAAGTGCGACCCAGCCCACCTAATCGCGACCCAGCGCACCTTTCAAGTACCTGCTCTGGGAGAGTGAAAAGTTTTGATGCGGAGAGTGCCAGGCTCTCCTTGCTTCTTCTTTTTTTGCCTCCCACCCCTTTAAGAGGAACCAGGAAGTGACGGGGGGTCGGAGCAACTTCCACTGGCACTCCGGAGGTAAGAGTGCATTCTTTTCTCCCTTTTTTTCTCCCTCCCCTCACACAGACAGAACAAGGAAGTGCGGAGGGGGTGGGAATGCAAGGAGAGCGACAAACCCTCAAGATCTCTGGTCCGAATTTAAGGGACCAGTGGATTTTAGGGGTCGTGTAAAAAGATCCACCAGTTTTACAAAAGATCTGCTCCTATTGTACACCAGTATGGTACATAGTGCATTGTTGCATCCAGCCACAGTTCTTCTAACTTATTAAAGGCAGAGCCATCATGGTGTACTGAGATGAGGGTTCAAATTTTAACTTGACCATGTCACTGGGGAATGGAAATAGTATGCCACTACTTGCAAACATCCAAAACCTCAAAATCTGTTAAAGTCCATGTAAGACAGAAGCTACATGAGGGCAACATAAGGGCAAGTTCTTGGCAAGTTCCACAATGCACTGCCACTATCCTGAGTGAATGGAAGTACTGCACAGTATCAGTTCCTGACCAGAAATGAGGAAAGGATCCCCTTATCAGAAGAAAGTCCCCATAGAATAATTGAGTTGGAAGGGGCCTGTAAAGCCACTGAGTCCAAACCCCTGCCCAATGCAGGAATCCAAATCAAGAATTTACTGGATATCTCATTGGCTTAGGTCTCTGTGGCTGCAGAGTCAGAGTTAGTGAGTTCAGTTCCCCACTGTGCCTCCTTGACAGGGGCTGGACTTGATGATTCCTAAGGTCCCTTCCAGCTTTGCAGTTCTAAGATTATTATTAATGCAGGTCTGACAGATGGTTGTCCAATTTTCTCTTGAATGCCTCTGGTGTCAGAGTGCTCACCACCTCCCAAGGTAACTGGTTCCATGGTCCTGCCGCTCTAACACTTATGTAACTGTAACTTTTTCTTTAGCTCGGAGGAGTCAGGACGTGAAAGCGGTTGCTTCCGACCAAAATCCAAAAACCGAAGCGTCCCCCCGCGCCGCTAACGAGGACGGTCACCATAGGTACCGGTATAGTAGAAATGCAACGTGTTAAAGGTCTCGTCGATACACGACCCCACCTCTCACCTGCACCTCTCGGTGTATCTGCTCCGCAGCCACTGCAAAGCAACGAAAAGAAGTCAGCATGCCGCGTCTGCTTTTGGGTGAATGCAAAAGTCACAAAGGGGGGACTATAGGATCCAAAGCCCAGACCCTCCCCACTTGAGCCCCGTATCTTTGCTGCACCATCTCCAAAGGATGAGAACCTGGTTTCTCTTCCGTCTCCTATCTATCTCCCCCACCCCACCCGCCCACCCCTCTCTGTACGTCGGTCTGTTTTCCTCCCCAGTAACCATTTTTAACAACTCCAGGGCTGCGGCAGCTTACTTGGGGCGCTGCTTCGGGACTTTCCCTCTCCCGCCCGGACCTATAAAAGTCCTATGGAAAAGAAGGCCGCTCCAGGCGACGGTCGGGGCCGGAACTCGCTTTGGGGCTCCAGAGGCGGTTGGGGGGCTGTCACGATTCCCAGGAGCAGAGAGCGCCGCCGGTCGCCTCCAAAGGCGTGGCTCGGCTGCTCCAGGAAGTCGAGGCGGCGGCGGCGGGCGGCGGATGATCCAACGCTCCGGGGAAGGCGGCCGTGGTTTTGCCTGAGCTGGGTCGGCCTCCGCCCCTACGAGAGCCTCCCGCCGGGTTCCGGCTCTAGTAAGGTGGGTGGGCGCAGGGCCAGCCCGTGTGGGGCCGCCTTTGCAGCCTGGATCCTTCCCGCTTCCAGTCCTCGGTCAAGTGTAAGGGGGTGGCTTCTGCTAAATCTCCCAAGTCCCGTTATCCGAAATGGTGGACCACAAGTCCATATTATTAGGTGGCCTGGAAAGAAACAGGACGTGACTGTAAAACCCGTCCCCTCCGCGGGTGCACAGCCATCATGTCCTCACAGCAGCAGTAGCAGCAGTTTAACTGTTAATTTCATTTACTGTATTTTTTTATTATAATCACATTGATTATGGTTTTTTATTGTTTGGTATATATTTACTGTGTGTGTTTTATAATTTGTATTTTTTACTTTGTAAACCACTCTGAGTAGCCTTTGGGCTAGATGGCTGCGGTATATAAATGTAATAAATCAGTGGTGTCCAAACTTCGCCCCCCTAGATGTTTTGGACCACAACTCCCACAGTCCTTTGTCATTGGCAATACAGGCTTGGACTTCTGGGAGTTGTGGTCCAAAACATCTGGAGGGCCAAAGTTTGGACACTCCTGTAATAAATAAATAAATTAGTAGTAGTAGTAGTAGTAGTAGTAGTAGTAGTAGTAGTAGTAGTAGTAGTAGTAGTAGTAGTAATCACCACCACCACAGAACTGCAGAGCTGGAAGGGATTATGGATCATGGAGTGCTGTTGCCCTCAAGGAGGCAATATGGGAAATTGAACTGCCAACGTTTGGCTCAGATGCCTCTACCACTACTATCCAGCAATTCAGCTCTGATAGTAGTCTTGTTTCAGCATTAAACACAAAGCCTTTATTATTCAAAAATTTTAGCCCAGTGTTAGCTTTTGTGAGTTAGGATCCAAAAAGGCAACACATATTTGTTTGAAGAACCACAATATCCTTCACTGTGCTTTGGGTAATGATGAAATATATTCTTCTGGCATATTCATTGGTTGATGTCAATGCAAATAATTACGACCTGGTTAACATCCGCTTGGATACTAAATTTATTAAAAGCTTTTCTTTTACTCATCTATACATACATTTTGTTTCGGCCACTGCATATACAAAAGAAAATCTAGCAAATGACAGATAGTGCTATTGAAGTAGCCTGTTGGGTTTTTTTTACCTATATTTCACATTGGCCAGTGAGAAACTGTGTTGATAGTCAATCTATTAAATGTTATTCCTACTTAAAACATGCTTATTAGCAGAGCTGCTGAAAAACAATCACATGCCCAAGGTTTTATACAGTAAATTGTAAAATATTGGATTGTAAATATATTCCTTTTATCGTTTATACTGGACATTTGCTGATATTAATGAACACACATGGAAAACAATAAAATATACATATCTGATAAATTAATTACAGTAATAATCACAACTCCAAAACAAGACTTTGTTTGTTTGTTCTATTTACTCTTCAGGAAAGAACAGAAAGAGTAAGCAATAAGAGTACAGATGGAAACTGCAATGAAAAGTATGTTCAGTGTACCAGGGAGCAAACCATAATTTCCACCACAAGAACCATCTTCAACCCAGTTTTACAGCTTTTGCCCCATTAGGCATTCCACTACAGGAGGTCCTCACCAGAAACTTGAGCTACACATCTTGGAATGTTCTATTTGTATTATTATTATTATTATACATAATTCTGCTGACCTACTGATAACCAATACCTCCCTTCTTTAGCACATGTGGTAAAAAAATTTAGTTACATAACCAATGGTCATCACAGAAAATGAAGACATTGTTTAAATTTTGCACAAGGCAAAATGCCGCATCACTGGTTCCCATAGCTAAATGGGTTTTGCCTCAGCCCAGCTGGCCTCCGCCTGTGTCAATCATAAACAAAATCTGTATTTCTAATTTTTTAAAAAGCAGAAAATGTCATTACAAATAATTGAAGAAGAAATCTTATATATTTTAAATGTATGAAGTAGCAATGCTGCTTTCCAGTTTGCTTTAAATTGCACAGTGTTATGGAAATAGGCATGTCCTGTGCTTCTCCAACTATATGCCGGTATTTAACTGAACCTATTGGGAAATACATAATGAAGCCATAGCCGCATAATCAACAGCCTTTGCAATAATGAGTGGAAAAGAGTGTAGTTCAAGGCCAAGACAGACAGCAGACATAAAAAAATGAGTACTGTACATTCTATATTTTTCTGCACACATTCATGCACATGTGCGCACACGCACGCACGCACACAGACCTACTCGAGTTGTTCCAGCATAGCTTATGTAATAGATGCTGTACTGAAAAATGAGTTCCAGTCACTGAAAATATTTTTTCTTTAGAGATGTGAATATAGGTTAGATCTTGAGGGATGCAAAATGCAACTCATTAGTTCACAACAAATGTCATTAATGTACTGTGCTCACCCCTCCCATGGCATACCCCACAACTCCGCAGGCCAAGCCAAGCCAAGAGCTCATCACTCATTAAAATTTCTTTTTTCAAGGCAAACAAAAGACAAACATATAAAGCTTCAAGATATACCTGATGTGGTGTCAATAGCATTGTTCATATTAAATATTTAACCATTTCAGCAGGTCAACAAAAGCTATCATCAACAGCTGTTGACGACTTATAAACAACCTCCCAAACCACAATGGGAAGGTCCAGCACCTTTACGAACGTGGGGGCACAGGTATGCTTACTGTGCTTTCTCCTACAGGGGCAGTGTGGATCCCTGATCACTGTGTGTGGCCCTATCGGGGAAAGGATAAGCTGGCATCAAGACCCGACTTCAGAGGTCTGCCTGGCAATAGCCCTGATTGAACAGAGTCGGACGACCACGGGCAAACCGAAGCGACTACGCCACCGTAAAAGGAAACAACCCAAAGTCACATGGGGAATGCTGAATACGTTAGCTGCTGATGCAAAGGCATCTTTAGCCTGTCAAGGGATTCCAGAGACTCGTGAAACCTTTCTAGCAGCAGTTTTTTCTCAGCTAGAGGCTAACTCACATGCTTTCTCTGTGGAATTGCTCCACTAGTGTTGTAGAAGCCAATGACATTTTGCATATGCCTGATCTATTCGGAACCTGCTCACTTCCTGTTGTAAAGCATCTGTAGATGTTACATATGACACCTTGCTAGGAAATGTTTTTATATATCAATTGCTATTTAGTACATTATTTGCTGTATTCATTAGCTGCCTCACAGTTGCTCTTTCTAGTTTTAAAAGACTTGCATGTATCTTGCAAACATATGACAGTATGTGTTTTGCTTCAAAAAGGTGGGGGTAGATGTTGGGAACCTTTCTTTGGAGTATGTGTTTTCAGAGGGGCTCCAGTGAAGTGCACACACTCCTGGCCTCAACATGGCATATCTGGAGAGAAGTGACCTATTTCCCCTAACCTTTTGCTCTGAGGTAGGGCTAAAGAGCACCCACCTCCTACTAGAAGCAATGTTTCTCCATCTAAGTGATCCAATGTGTGCTTATAAACATAGATAAGAGAATAAAAGGAAGGCTTCTGAGATGAACACGTTAGTCCTTTAGTCTGTGTTTGCATTCTCAGCTAGCTGAGAAAAAGGCATCTGTGAGTGTCTCTCTCTCTCTCTCTCTCTCTCTCTCTCTCTCTCTCTCTCTCTCTCTCTCTCTGTGTGTGTGTGTGTGTGTGTGTGTGTGTGTGTGTGTGTGTGTGTGTGTTTCCCATTCTTCTTTCTGTAATCAAGTTCAGTTTGGTTTTAGAACTTTTCCAGCAAAGTCCAACACCAGGTGACACTTTTAAGACTTCACAAAATTATTTCAATGTGAACTTGAGTGAATTACGATCCTCTTCTGCATTCAACATGGAGAAAACAAAGCAATCCCTATGCAACAAAATAAATGGACACTTCAGAGTAAAGAGACGTCATAAAATGCAACATACAAAGCCAACCTAAGAACATTTCAGTTTACCAGGTCTTAGAACACTGTTCCACCGATCACAAAGTAGATGTAGTACATAAAGGGAATTTCAAAGGGAGATGTGTGAAGGAGAAGCTCAATTTAACAATGCCCATAAATTTCAGATAGAAATAAGAACCCAAGCATCTTAGCACATTATGGTTGAAATACTCTTGGCTTTAATTTATGCCACACAAATAGGATAGTGTCATCATCCTGCAACTGTAATAATTAATTTTAATGGAAAGCTTCCTACCTCCCCTCTTCATGTTCTTAAGCCCCATAGAGCTTCTTTTTGCCGGGGGAGCCTATGGGAGCCCAGGGACAAGATTTCAATACCAAAAATTTACCACCTACAATCCTGCTGTCAGGGTTGACCACTGCTGCCAATCTGGCAGCAATGTTTAGATATTAAAGGCTCCCTTCCACATCCCAAGGCTCCCAAAGGCTTCTCCAGGGCAAAAGGGGACCCTAGTCAGCCTCAGAACCTGAAAGGGGAAGAGGAAGCTTTCAATTAAATTAAATATCACTGTCACAGAATGGTGATGTCATACTACTTGCAAGGCATCAAGTTCTGAAAGCGGATTTCAGCCAGTAGATATTAGTAAACTAGTTTCAAGATACTTTTACACAGCATCAAAAACTTCCCACAAAATCTCTGTCATCAGAGCAACTAAGGGCGCTTTTACACGACCCCTAAGATCCGCTGGTCCCTTAAATTCGGACCAGAGATCTTAGGGGTTTGTCGCTCTTCCTGCGTCCCCACCCCTCCGCACTTCCAGGCTGCTGGCTGTGTGAGGGGAGGGAGAAAAAAAGGAACAAAAGAATGCAGGCTTACCTCCGGTGCCGGTGGACGCCGCCCCGTCGTGATTCCTTCTCTTAAAGGGGCGGGAGGCAACAAACAACAAAAAGAAGCGAGGAGAGCCCGGCACATCCGCATCAAGATTTTTCACCCTCGGAGAGCAGGTACATGAAAAGTGCGCTGGGACACGCTTAGGTGGGCGTGGTCGCACTTAATTTTCAGTAAACTCCGGAGCTGGTGGGTAAATAATTTTAAGCTCCGGAGCTGGGAGCCATTTGCGGCGGAGTTTAGGGGTCGTGTAAAAAGGCCCTAACTCTTGAGAGCATCCCACTTTGTACCCACAACCACACATACACTGGCCCAAATCCTCTTACCTAATTATGCCTGGCACAGAATGCAGCTGATAAATTCAACTGTGATTTCTTAGGGCAATCTGCTCCAACAGTTACACAGTTTGTGCAGCTGTATATGAACGTTTGGGCCTCTGTATACTGTATAAACTTGTAGCTTTAATGTTGCACTCCAAATGTTTGAAGAAGCAGAGTATATTACAAACACACACTAAAGTAGATGTGTTAGTCTTAAAGGTGTCACAAGATGTTTAGTTTTCCATATTCCAAACATTAGTAGCTCTTTGACGATCATCGTGGGGTGCTGGAAATCTTGCACAAACAACACGATTCATAGAATTGGTCTTTCTGCACTTGATCTCAAAGTACACACAGATGAGCTAGAAGTGAGGTTAAGCCTTTAAGAAAACATACTTGAGTCTCCACACAATGGCATGTGCAACCATTTCAGGAAGATTTTTCATCATGCATGTAGCACATGAATCAATCTGTATTGCAAGTAGAAGAAATTCCCACTATAGATAACCCTAACCAAGCTGCCATCTAGCCTGAAAGAAGTTTATCCATTAAAAGTATTCAACACCAAAATGCATTTTATCTGTGCTCTGCAGATTTGTGAATTCTAGCTATGTTTTAGCTCTCTAAAGAGAGAACAACAAGACTAAGGTGAAAATTAAGATTAAAGTCTTTAATTAAATACAAGGAGATACAAAAACAACATATGCAACCAAACAACTAAATGCCTCCCCAATTTCAAGGCCAGTCTAATATGTAAAACGTTGAATTTGCAGCCTCACAACTGGCAGATAACTTCTGGATTATATCAATGCTCCATCCCAAAGTGCATTTACTGAAGCTGGAGAAGAAATCGGGGTGCACAGTGCTCCAAAACACGTTTTCCCCCATCAGTTTCTAGCTGTTCCTTGATACCATACACCAGTATCCCATCATTTCAAAAGATGTCTTAATTGATCACGCAGATTTGAAGACTGTTCCACACTAAAAAGAAGGATAATTTCAAGCATATTTAGATGTATTCAACAGCCACTACAAATGAGACAGTCACAGCTGCTTCTTCAATGTAAAGCATGGATCTAAATGTATTGGAATAAACTAGAGGTACCTGTTGTCTCAAGTCCACTGATCTGCCCATCCCAAAAGATTACAAAGGGCGACATTCTGTAGTCACCAGTAGGGAGAAGATATTTCTATTTTTAGTTTATTTCCAAAATTTAATACCCAAATGACAAACCAGAAAGCATTTTTTGCAATGTTTTGCAAATTCTATAACATTTTAAAAATAGATACCAAAGCTCTTTTGGACTCAGATACAATATAAAAACTGTTGTCATTATAACAATCCAGATGGCCCAAAACTCCTCTATGGACACTTACTTAATACATCCCAACTTACTTAATATGTAAGTATGATAAACAAAGTATGATTAGCATTGAATATCTATTGCAGGGAAATGTAAAAACTAATTTCCCAACCAAATAAAACATAGCAAACTTACTTTTTCTGAATAGCTTCTTGCCTAGAAAAGACAATAGGAAAAACTCCATTAAAAGGAAATATGTTAAAAACACCAAGTAGAGTGGTTGACATCACATCCTTTCTGAAGAAAAGGCTAGTTTACAGCCCAAGAGGCTTGAAAAACCAAAGACAGATCAGAGAGATTAATGTCACTGCCATGGTATCTAGAACTGAATTAATACCTCTCAGCTTACTACAGATGATGCAAAGAAGCCTGTGATGTACAGCCATGGACGGGCAAATCTAAATGGCAAAAGACTACCTCTTTTATTTTTCTCAACAGCCCCTCAAAGAGGTATATAAAGGGAAATTCAGTTCAGTTACTTCATCCTAGCAGTTAATAAAACAGGCAATCCTAGAATTCAGGCTGTATAAAATAAAACTTTAGCAGCTCTAGCTCCATAGACTCCCCCAAAATGTACTTACTGGTACTGCAAGTGAGTAGTTATAATGGCCATTTTCCTTAAACTCTGCAAAGAAAAAAAAAGGAAATGAATACCCTTTTTCAAAAAGACATTATCGGTGCAACCATTACACAGGTCTTGTCCTTTGTGAGAAAGCATAAAAATTCTAGGTTCTCCTAATCTTGGCTAACCATTATCCTGAAGCATCCCAAGTCTTTTGAAATTAACTTTAGCATAAAGAGATGGCTTTCACAGCTTTCAAAATGGGCCATATCCTGGTGCTCCTAAATTAGCAAATAAAATTATAATCATATTTGTTGAGATTCACAAGAAGATACTCCACTCATGTGATATTCCAATTCATAGAAAGATGAAGAGTCTGTCTGCTGTCAGTTTTTATCTCCCAATGAAGCCTTCTGTGCCTTCTGAAGCCTGGGGATCCTTTAGGGCCTTTTTACACGACCCCTAAGATCCACTTAAATTCGGACCAGAGATCTTAGGGGTTCCTCGCTCTTCCTCTGTCCCCACCCCCCTCCGCACTTCCTGGTTTCTGGCTGCCTGAGGGAGGGAGAAAAAAGAAAGAAAAGAATGCCGGTTTACCTCCTTTTTGTTCCCGGCAGCATTCAGATCTCTTAAAGGGGCGGGGCGCAAAAAAAGAACAAACAGAAGCCAGGAGAGCCCCGCACTCACTATCCTTACACCGGATCAAATATTTGTCACATCCAAAAAGCAGGTACAAGAAAAGTGCAGTTTGGTCGCCCTTAATTGTCTGCAAAGTCCGGAGCTGGTGGGTAAACATTTTTAAGGTCCGGACCTTGCAGCCATTTGCGGCGGAGCTTAGAGGTCGTGTATAAACGCCCTTAGAATACTGAGGTAGGTGCATGGGAGGGAAAAAGCAAAAGCTATCCACCACATGTCCACTATAAAGATCCTCTGTGGAACCGTGGTCCCATTCATGAATGGAAGGAGTCCTGTTTGCAGAAGCCTGGCTGAACCTCAAGCTAAACCATCAGTTGCACCATTCAGGGAGGTCCCATTAAATAATGATTCAGCTACAGTATTTTCAGGACATGCAGAAAACACCAGTGCCACTTGATAGCCACTGTATTTGTTCATATCTCTAATGATTAAATACCGCATTAAGCACATACTGCCCAGAAAATGTTTTTGCAAACAGAAGTTGTAAAGTTACTTTTTGCACTACACAATTCCAGATTCCCCTAGCCTGCGTGCCAAGAGCTTTTACAACATCTGTCTGCAACCCACCCCACTATCAGCCATCACTATGAGATACTGTACTAAAAATTCATCATCAGTTACTGTATGAATCCTGGCGGAGGGGGGAAATGACACAATTTTACACACTTGATCACTGCTGGAGGAAAGGGAGAATAAACCTTGTCTCTCATTTACTTGCCACAGGCTGGTTTACTTGCCAATGGGATCAGCAGCCCCTGAGGGAGAAAATTGTCTTGACCCAGAACCATCAGCTTTCCCTTGCTTGCATTAAGGATCACCTATATTTGCTAGTCTGCCTGCTGGCACTGTCAATGAAGCATTTGATTATTATTTTTTCAATTTTCCACATATGCAAATTAAACTCCTTGCAGTATTTAGATTTCAGTGTAAATGAATAAGAATTGCTCATTTGACGACGACCTCCAAATGCAACAAAATAAATGAGCCAAAAGCCAACGTTATGCATCACTGCCCAAATTATCACTTTTCAGAGGGAAAAAGGAAGGAATTTTAAAAGAAGAGGAAGGAAATCTTTGGCATACTCAAACCTGTTCTTATTTTAATATTCACAATTCCTAGAACGTATATATGTTTGGATCCTCTTCAAACCAATGAACAGCAGTGCCAAAGGTTGTGGCAATAAACAGAACAATGTCAACTCTTTCAGAACTGTAAAAGTGGACATGTTTGTAGAATGAATTGCAGAAGTAGACTAGAAAGCCCCAAATGTATGCCAGGGATGCCATAATAACTCCTCAATGTTGCTGCTCTTGAATTTCACATGCAGCCCACCCTTTTCCCTGCATTTCTTGCACTTCACACAGATCACGACACCAAATCATCAGACAAAATATCCACTTTTATGAAGAAAGAATTCCTTACATCTTCTGAGTGGAGGATGGCATCCTCTTGCATCACCATGTTTCTGGCAGCTTGACCTAGGAACTTAATGGCAAGGAAGTCACAGTAAGAGATGCAAGCATCATGATTGGAGAATGAGTGATGTCACACTCTATTGTTACCAAAGGTAAGCAATCCTGCTCATAGTTGGTCTTAGTGAGAATTAAGAAGCTAGTACATAAACAGAATGTACCTCCATGGCTTGGGACCGGACTACCTGGCAGAGCGTATCGCTCAGCGATCCACCTCGGCCCGGCCCGTTCGGCAGGCGCGCGCACAAGAATTCGCCACCCCTCGAGAGGCCCGAAAAAGAGTACTCGGAAAGCCTCTGGAACTCCATCCCCCTGAAGTGCGCTCTGCAGAGTCCCTGCTGGCCTTCCGGAAGGCTTTAAAAACCCATCTATTCCGGGAGGCCTTTGGCGACCATTATTAATTTTTTTTTCTTTTCTTTTGTCGCTATCGTATTGCGTATTATCTATAATGTTAGGTTTAAGGATTTGTTGAGGTGCCTCTTGGTTTTATTCTGTATGTAATGCTGTTTTAACTGTCTTTAATGCATATTGTTTTTTGTGCTGTTTTTGTAATACTTGTAATCCATTGTTGAAAGCCATTGTTGTAAGCCGCTTAGAGTTCACATTGAAGATAAGCGGGATATAAATATAATAAATAAATAATAAATAAATAAATAGAACTTCAAGTTAACAAATCAAGTTTAACACAAGAGTAATAATTTCCTGGGAGCAAAAATATACTAACACGCATTACACTTCCTTCCTTCAACTTATATATTGCCCTATACTGTAGTGCAAAGCACTCTCTGGGAGGATCACAACATAAACATACAAACAATAAATAATAATACAATACAATATAGAGATACATACATACCATCAAACAATAAAATCAATCAATAAAACTTCTTTTGTTAGCTATTCGGTGTCATTTATTTTATTTTTGCTCCATCTCTAACTGATCTTGCTCTTTGATGGTTTGATGTTTATTGTTTTGTTAAACCATTATGTTTTATTATTCTGGATTGTTTATTTATTTTATTGTATGTTGGGTATGTTATATATTTTCTCAATCAATCTAGCTGTGTGGCTAGATAGAGCGATATATAAATTAATTAATTAATTAAGGAACACTAAACTAGCAAACCTGTTTATGGAGAAAAGTAAACAAAAACATTACTTGCAATATAATAAAGACAATAAAACTAAGAAATCAACAAAGAGAAAGTAGGAACATGATGAGGTCAGAAATGGAAAGGAATTACTGTGACTATATGTAGTTACGTATACCTAGGCTTTGTTTGTATGACCTTGGAAAAGCCAAATAAAACTATGAACCCATTATTCCCTCCCTGTCCATTTCTTCAACACTTTAATTTTACTTAACAAGAAAGCATCTCTGCTCCTAATGAGTAAAATCAGTGGCTGGCTATTATTCCAGTGATACTCTTCTTTAAGGCTACTCCATATCTGGATTTTATCATTGTTTTCTCATTATGGCCTTCTTTCCAACTTGGGGGGGGGGCACTCCTAGCAGCCCATAATTATGGGGGCCTGACCTTCCTCTCCAGGTAGCTGGATAGGTCAGTGAGTCAAGTATCTGGCTGCCTAATAAGACATGCATGGGCTCTGTCCAAGGGTGAGGGATGCTGCAAGAGATTAAGCATCACATAAGCATTTCTGGCAGGATTCAGGACCAACTAGGCTTACATCCTTTGCCAAAGCTTCATCATTCATACTTCTTAAATGCAACAGAATGTGGCATCACCACTTATTTTTTTATTCTCTGAAGAGAAACAAACAATAGCTCTCACTTTTCACTGAATTGGCAACACAAACAGATCGGAGTATTTTAGTCCTGTATTTAACGGGAAGGAACTATTGTTCTTTTCAAAAAGGAAGAAACGAAAAGTTCAATCGTCATTTTAAAAACCTCGGTCCCATACTCAACTATTCAAAGCAGGGCCAAAAAAATAGTGATCAACGCTTTAAATCTTCTCCTCACTTTCATTACAGTGGAATGAAACACAAACCAACTGCCGGTTAATCATGCATACCTTCTCATTTAGAAATACTGTACAGTAAAAAAACCATGGGAATCAGAAGCGGATCTGCCGGTATTGTGGGCGAAAACTACAAATCCCAGCATAACTTGCGCTTCCCTTCGGAAGACCCAACATTATCGCTCTGTCACAGGACGTCCTGGACCTTGTAGTTTTCACTTACCTCGGCGCTCCGGGAGCCCTTCAGCACCTGTTTGGTGAGGGCGATGACATCTGTACCGCAGCTGGTCACCTTCTCGGTCAGCAGCCCTTTCACCGAGTGGCCGAAACGGGCCTGGACATCCACAGCGGCCCCGGCGGCGGCGGCGGCTGCCATCTTACGAACGCCAAGGAGAACTCGTTCCCCACGCAATCAAGCTGGTCTCTCGCCTCCGGTGCGCCGCCAGACGGCAAGCGAAAGGGGACAAAAATGGGAGGAACAGCGACGAGGAGCGGCTCTTGATTGTTGCGAAACCGATTCGTTGTTTAAACACCGGTTCTCGAGTACGGCGAGAGTAGTACCTGGCTATAGCCCTGCTACACCCTCATAATGAAAGGAACAGTTAGTATCTCAAAATAGTTATTCTTCATAGCATTTACAAAAAAGTAATTAGCCCTCCTCTTCCTCCGGTTTAATGTTATTTATTGCATCCAAGAACTCATTTTACACAGACTCTGAATTTCAGTGTTGTTTTTTAATGAAGCTTTACGTTAACGCTGTAGACTGAAAGCAAAGGTCTTCTTGCATTATGGGGTGACTGAATTGCAAAGCTAGTAATAGTGATTAAAATTAATTATGCACAGTTTTTATGCAGTTTGACACAAATGTTGGATTAAAAACAAACTTGGATCATTCTGGATAAGTTTACCTGATACTGGATTTATACTGCATTTCTTTGCGCCTCTATGAGCAGCTGAAAAAGAATTATGTGTTTCAATATGGGTTGAAATTCAATCAATGCAGCATTTATCTGCATGCAGTTTATGCTTCACCGTCCACCACATGTTTAAATTGGATCCTCTAGCAAATGACTGATAGTGCTATTGAAGTAGCGTGTTGGATTTTTTAAAACCTATATTTCATATACATCCATAATTTTAATTTGTGCAACACTCTGATATGAATAAAGACTTTTATTTATATCTCTTAAAGATCCACGAACTCCAAGCAATCTATCTGCAGTTCTAGAAAAATGGCCTTATCCAGTTTTGAGATTAGCAAACTAGCAGCAGTCCTTGATTAAATCAACAGTGACTCCTGCCTTGACAGTGGAATTAACAAGATACTGATAACTGCTAGATCTGAATAGTTCTAAGCTAATGCAGAAAAGAAAAAGGGAAAAAGCAAAGCCTTCTGGGCAGTAATGCTGGGTATCCTTCTGTTGCTGTTAGTGGTGAATCTGGGGCCTCAGGTCTTCTCATGTGGAACTTCTGATCTGCTTGGTGCTATGAGGCAGTATATAAGCAGAACACTTTGCTTTTATTTATTTATTTATTTATTTATTTATTTATTTATTTATTTATTTATTTATTCAACTTATATGCCACCCACTACCCAAAGGTCTCTGGGCAGCTTACAATCAAAGAATTAAAACAATTTAAAATAGTTATAAATAAAATATCAATAAATCATCAAACAGTAATAAAAACCTTCTTTAAAATCATCATCCTAAAATTGTCATCAGCAGACCCACAATCTATATTGTATCAATTAAAAACCTTCTGGAACAGGAAGGTTTTACCTAGTCAAATGTAATCAGTGTTGGCGCCAGCAAGGATCTAGGGAGGGCATTCCATTCCTGGGAGCAGCTGAAGGCCCTTTGTCTACAAGCCATCCCTCTCACCTCCTTGAGGGATGGCTCCAATGTCCGATCTTAACGGGTAGGTCTAGATGGAAGGGCGGTCCTTCAGGTATCTAGGTCCTAAGTCGTTTAGGGCTTTATATGTCAAAACAAGCACTTTGAATTATCGGACAGCAACTGGTAACCAATGCTGATTTACGCAGAATGCAGATGTGATCCCTGGCAGCTCCACCACTTACCAGCCGTGCCGCACGATTCTGAACCAGTTACAAGATGTAAAAATAAATGAACAGTTGTAGTATTAAATTATGAAAAAAGAACGGAAAAGGAACAGCAGGAGCGAATAGGACTGTCCCTACCATGAAACCTGGTGAGAGCAGGGGAGACAAATGAGATACTCCTCACCACTGCTGTTCTGCACCAGAAATGCCCCCAAGACAGCCTCTGGTACTCTAAAAAGGCAGCTTTCTAAACTGGGCTATTTCTCAGAGTCAAGAAGGCAGTGTGAAAGAGATAGCCTGAAAAATGATGTGCGCCATAGGACAAGCAATTTTCTTGGTCACTTCTTTAGTGCTTTAACTCCAAATGCTTTAGTGCTTTGACTCCAGGGATGTCTCAGAACCTGGTATTCACAACACAGCAAATTCTATGTAGCTCCTAGTGTCTGGGAGAGTTTTGGCCCCATGCAACTAGCAGCACACCTCTGCTTCCCCAGATGGTGTACATGGGTCTCATCATAATTGCTGTCACCAGTGCCAAGACTGGCATCATCTCTTCCCCTTTCACTTCCTTCTCCCTCTCTCATTCATGCAGGGAAAGCTGCAGAGGTACTACTTTCTCTTCCTATGGTCAGGAACCATGGGTACCTCCCTCTCTAAAAGAGGACACAAAGGACAGGGCAATTGGCTGGCTGTGCTTCTGCTATCACAAGGTGAGGAAACAGCACTTGGTGTTGTTGAGATATACGATGTGTAAAACTGGAAGAGCTATTTGGAAGTGTCTGTACACATCATCATCATCATCATCATCATCATCATCATCATTCTCAAATTTCCCCATGAAAACTAAGGGAAGATGTGCGCTTTTGAAATACTTGAAAGATAATTATACAGAGGAGAGGCAGGGATTTTTTTTATCATCCTAGAGTATAGGACATATAATAATGGGTTCAAGTTACAGGAAATCAGAGTTCAGTTGAATATTAGAAAAAGAAGTCCTGTTAGAACCAGTTACCTCAGGAGATGGTGACTACTCCAACACTGGAGATATTCAAAAGAGAAAATTAGACAACTATATGTCATACTGTATATACAGTACTTTGATTTGGATTTCTAGATTGAGCAAGGGGTTGGAACTGAAGGCCTTACAGGCCCCTTCCAACTCCATTATTCTATGATTTTGTGAAAGAGCCTACGTGCATAGAGGTGTGTGTAGGTTTAACTTAAGTTTGAGAAGTTAAATGGTTATCCTTTGGAGGAGGGGGAGCATCTTTGCAAAACAATTAATCTCCAGGAATAATCTCCCATGTTTACAGCCTAGGCAGCTATGGGTTGAGTGTAACAACCCAGTTCTTGAAAGAGAGAAAGCAAAGGCTGTGTGGCTACCCCTACTTATCAGTTTGGCCTTTGTGCAAAACAGGTACATAGGATCCTGGTTGGCCAGGAGGGGGTTGAGTTTTTTTCCCCACAGAGAGCCTGAATCCTCCATCTGGGAATTGGAGAGATAATTTATTAAATTCACTAGCTTTCACCATCGGGGTCTGATTAAAGCCAAAATGATATTATCTAATGGTTGCAGTCCTCCTGTGTTGATGTTGAGAGCCCATGTGCCTTCTTGTAAGTACAGGGGTTGTGGTGGCGGCTATTTCTTGGTATCCTTGTAGTTCCATTGATGTTAAAGGGTAGCCATGTGCTCCAAGCAAAATATAGGCTAGCAAATGAGATCTCTAAGACCAACCTGAATACCATGCTTATTTCAAAATAATATAGACTTTTGACTTAGGAAATTAAAGGCTAAAGCACCATCAGTGACTTGTACAAATGCAAGGCCCCTATAATTATGCAATGAGTTGTGGACAGTGGATCACCGAGAGCTTAAAAGGAACATTAAATGTTTGTCCACCAGAACCTGTTATGTTTGACTTGTACCCAGAATAGTATGCCCTGGAGAGCTCTTGATCCCACAGTCTACATAGGGAGAAAATCCCCTCTGTTTAGAACAGAAGAGACATATCAAGGGAACCTTGGATTTTTGACAAACACAGAGCAAGATCCAGTGAAACTGAATGAGAAGCTTCTATTCAGAAAGCCAGTCCTGGAAAAGTTACTTTTAAAAACATAGCATTATGTATCTCATTGCAAAATCCCACTCCCCACAGTGATTCATTACCAAAAATGTTACCAGGAGATGTTAGTAATTGCATAACTCAAAATGTGCTGTTCTGTTCATTTTCATTGCTTTCCCATTATTTTAATAAAACACCAAGGATTTGTAAAATAATGTCATATGCTACCAATACTTTCTTGCTACCATGCTTAGGCATGAATCCAGGCTGGTTTGGGTCAAGACAGTTCTCCTCCTTCAGGTTCATCTAACACCATAACCTTGTCCATCAAGGGGATATTGGTAACTGGCCTGAATTTATTAAAGTTGTCCATTGACAAATTTGAGTGCCTTAGCTTAGGCCATAAAATCATGTACTTCACATGGGTGGATGCAGGGAGAACCCTCCCTTGGGAAAGAATTAATGATAATTAACAGCCCAGTCCATGGCAACCCCACTGACCTCTTTTAAAAGCCATGATGGGCAAGAATTGAGCACAGGGGCAACAGTTTGATACCATACCAGCACCCCGTACACCTCCTCTGTTGATAAAGGCTGAAATCAAACCAAATGAGCAGAGAGAGATTATGCACCAGGGATATCAATCCAATCAACCAAATTAATTATGGAGTCCAGATCCTGTCCATTTAAAGATGGATACAAATTGATCACTAGTGAAATCACCAGGATGAGGCCTTTTCTCACCAGGATTAGTGAAGTTGCAAACCACCTGGAAAAGTTCCTCTTGTCTCACTAACAGTCTTACTACTGGACTTTGGTTGGGGATGATTTTAAGGCATTGGACTATCTCTTTGTCAGGATCTCTACCACAACCCAAATATCTCCTGGTCAGGATCATTACCAGACCCACCACAACCACATGTAACATCTTGGGCACCTTTGAGGAAGTTATCTGTGTTATACCTATTATTGAAATTACCTCATGATAGTAGATCCCAGAGGCATTGTGGGAGAATTAACATGACAGGCACATGTAGTACCATATGCAAGCTATTGTTCTTTTGATACTCCTCATATCTTCTTTATAGGGAAGTCTACTGGAAATTGAATATAGGCAAGTGAAGCTACCTCCACCTGAGGTGGAAAAGTGAAGCGAGTGCATGTGGAAAGTTGCCTTTGATGTTTCCGTTGGGTAAATGAAAGAAATTAGCAAAGGGGAAGCAATGCAAATAGAGGGCGCTTTTACACGACCCCTAAGATCCGCTGGCCACTTAAATTCGGACCAGAGATCTTAGGGGCTTGTCGCTCTTCCTGCTTCCCCACCCCTCCGCACTTCCTGGCTGCTGGCTGCGTGAGGGGAGGGAGAAAAAAAAGGAAAAAAAGATATCACCTCCATTCTGGCTCTCCTTCTGGCTCTCACTCTTGCCTGCAAGATTCCTGTCTCTGTAAAAGTAGCTCTTAAAGGGGCGGGAACCAAAAAAACAACAAACAGAAGGGAGGAGAGCCCCGCACTCACTATCTTTACACCGCATGAAGGAATTTTCAGGACGGAAGAGCAGGTACTTGAAAGGTGCGCTGGGACGCGCTAAAGTGGGCATGGTCGCACCTAATTTCCTGTAAACTCCGGAGCTAGTGGGTAAACATTTTTAAGCTCCAGAGCTGGGAGCCATTTGCCCCGGAGTTTAGGGGTCATGTATAAACGCCCAGAGTCCCCACCACCCAGGAAAGGACATATTGTTCCTTTTGCTATCATCTTGGTTGTGACACTGCAGCTGTTCCTGCCAAAGGCCCTGTCTTCAAGTACCACCAAGGACAACCATTGAAATTGTCACGAGCGCCCCTTCTCCCCTTCTCCAAAGCTTCAGGGATCAATTTTTTTTAATAAAAGCTCATAGAGATCAAAAGCCAGCATGTGGCCATGATGCTGGAGAGAATTGTAGTGGAACTGGAGTTGAAACAGGAGTGTTCTCAAGTGTTGCCTTTCTTCACTTGTGCTGCAGCATTATGGAACCGAAGAATATGGCACAAAAACTGTGCAAAGAAAAAAAAAGATTTTTCTCCCCTATGGAAAAAGAATTATTTCCCCCCTGTGCCTTGAGTCAACCTTATACAGTATTTTGCCTTCTACTGTACTTCAATGCAGCATTTTTAATTTGTCTTATTTCTAGACTGCTTTTCTCCTGATAAGGGGACTCAAAGCAGTATTTAAAAGAATCAAATTAAAAACACAGTTATATATTAAAAAGAAAACTTTAAAACTGATTAAAATATATTGACTGTGTCAGAGATGCATAGGATATTTTTTTATTTATTTGGAATATTTTTTACCCCTCCTTTCTCCTTGGAAAAGAACCCAAGGCAGCTTACAATAATGAGGGACAATATATAATATACAGCCCAGAACATTTAAGATGTACTCAAGTTAGGAACAGGGAATTAGAAGAGGTATCTTACAACATTAAAAGGTAACATTAAAGCTACAAAGAGCACATGAAAAGAAAAAAATCCGTTACGAGGGATGGAAACTAACATGGAAAACACTGGTGTTCGTGCATGGTAATCCACCCAAAAGACACATAATAGGTAGTCCATCATTCAGGGAAAGCTAGCCTGAAGAGGAAAGTCTTTGGCTGCTTCCGGAAAGACAGCAGAGATTGGGGGGGGAGGGGCAGTCCTGGCATCCACTGGGAGGGAGTTCCAAAGCCTTTCATGTATTCTTGTGAGATACACCTGTGAAGGTGGCAGGATAGAGAGAAAGGCCTCTCCTGATGACCTCAGCACTTGAGCCAGTTCATACTGTGAGATTCGATCTTTGAGGTAGCTTGGACCTAGGCCATTTTGTGGTTTGTAGGTTAAAACCAGCACTTTGAATTGTACTTGATTGGCAGCCAGTGGAACTGCTCTAGTAAGGGTGTAATGTGATCTATGTAACCCACCCCAGTCAGCAATCTGGTTGCTGCATTTTGTACCTGTTGGAGTTTCCTGAGGCTTTCCATTGGAAGCCCCACATAGAGCACATTACAGTAGTCCAGCTAGAATGTCACTAGTGCATGTGTCACTGTGTCCAGAGCAGGTTTCTCAAGAAACAAGCATAGCTGGCGTACTAATTTTATTTGTAAATGCACTTCTGGCCACAGCTATGACCTGGGCATCTAGGATCAAGGATGAGTCCAGGAGCACCCCCAAGTTGCACACCTCTTTTTTTCATTGGGGGAGGGAATCCCATCCAGTACAGGTTGCATCCTTATCCCTAGATATCCCTTTCAACTGACCAGAAGCACCTCTATCTTGTCTGGGTTTAGTTTTAGTTTGTTCCTCCTCATCCAGTTCATTACCAAAGCTAAGCAAAATTAAATAAAATGGTTTAGGGAAGAAATTTAGTAAAGCAGTTTTATTTTACAAATTTTGCAAAACTTGGGTGTCCGTATTATGATAAACATACTCAGATTACAGCAGTCATTTCCTATATATTCTCTAACCCTGGCCAGAAGAGTCCCTCCCTTACGCTCCTGTTGATTTAGGAGAATAAGGTTTACAGCCTATCTGATTTACCTAATCTAATTTTAAGTGATCAAACTACCTGACCCAGTTTTTATGCCCCACCTACTCTTAATTCAGAGACCTATGCTAAAGATTATAATTTCCCCTCTTTGGCCTGATTACCTTAGTAGCACACACTCATTCTTGGAATTCCTCCTCACTCCCATTTCTCAACAGCTTAGCAGTCTCTTAAATCTTTTGACTTGACCAGCTTCTAAGTGGGGGTCCCCATTTCTAGTAATGTTGACTTCTTGTGAAAATGTGTCTGAACTCATAGTTCAGCACTTCCTATGCAAGGGGCTGCAAGCTAGTTCTCTTGCACATTAATTTAGCAAGCAAGATTTCCAAGTATAAGCATTTTATTTCAGCTCAGAGTACATTCTGAAATGTGAAAATAACAATTTTATCTATAAAAATTGCTTACAAACATGTAAAGCATTACAAACTAAGAAATGGCATTCCACGTCTAAGTCATGATTGTTAAAAGCCACGATTGTTAAAAGCCACGATTGTTAAAAGTAGATCATCATAAAATGTAAATTTTACTACAGTAGAATGTATATTGTATTGTACTCTTTAATGCTGGGCTTCCCATACAGAGTGTACATCCTTCTGTTTATTGGGTTCAGACCTGCTGAAGTGTACCGTGGTTTGTTGTAGCCTATTCTCTTTCTTTTTGGCAGAAAGCAAGGCTGACTTTCTGCTGCAGATTGCACTTATCTCTGAATGATTAACCAGCAAGACAAGAAGGAAAACCAAGGCAAGATGATGTCATTAAAGGCCCTTATAAGAGCCTGGACAGGCAGGGGTATTACAGGGAGACTGCTTTCCCCAACCCCTTGTTCCTTGATCTCAGACCAACTGGGGGACAATGACCGTTCTCTTGGTTGTTTTGCTCCTGTTGCTGGCTCTCCTGTCCTTTTGGACGATGACCAAGGAGAAGCGGAAATCCAAGCGCAACTACCCCAAAAGCTTGCCCTCCTTGCCAATCATTGGGAGCCTGTTGCATTTTGCTGGAAATAATGACCTCCACCTCTTGTTCTGCAGACTACAAAAGAAATATGGCAGTATCTACTCTCTCTACATGGGCTCTGATTATGTGGTGGTGGTCAACAACCATCAGCACGCTAGAGAAGTGCTGCTTAAAAAGGGGAAGATCTTTGCTGGAAGGCCTCGAACGGTAGGCAAATGATGACTAATATTGATTTGATTCATATCAGTGCAGCAGAAACCGTGGTCCTCCAGACATTGTTGGAGTTCCTTGGGCTCATAGAAGCCAAGTCAATAGTCAGTGCTAATAAGAGTTGAACTTTATATATGGAGGACCGTAATACTCCTCACCCTAGGTCTAAACTATGAAAGCTATTTATAATACCAGAAGGGATAAGGGTACCAAAATGATGTGTTATTATGTGTTAGGATATGATGACTGTATATCTCAGGCAGAAAACATTAACTCAATGTCATAACCAGACATCTCTCTTTCTCTGCTTCTGAGCCCTCATTTGAGTCCACTGTATTATGTTTTATTAGGGAGAAGTGTGCTGTTCATCTTTTTGGATGAAGAAAGTTTGTTTATGTACTAATAATGGTGGTACACTCCTATTAGAAACACGGGAATTTGCATTTTACTGAGCAAGATCATCAGTCCATCTTGCCTAGTATTGTATAACTGTGACAGCAGTTCTCCGGACCTTCACCCAAGGTTCTTTCCTTAGCTGTAGTTGGAGATCTCTAGTGGCCTCTCAGCAAAAGACTAACTAGTCTAGATCCCATCTAACTTCTGAAATTGGACAACGCCAATGTGTTCAGGATGGTTTGGTCTACAAAGATTCCTATCAGCCCCACAAGTAATGCTAGTAGATTCCCAGTGGGCTGCGGGAGTTGTAGCCCAAAACACCTGAAGGCCAAATTTCACCACAGATGCTTTACCCTTTACCTCAACCATCTAACATCCCAGAGAGCATCTCTTTCCTGTTGGTCAGATTTTATGATACAGCACTGGAATCTAACATGTGATACCAAGAAATATGTAACCATAGAAATGAGTTAACAGAATTATTCTGTAGCAATATTTAGGCTGCGGCTACAACCTTTGCCAAAAGATTTATATTGGATGGGATGGGATAACACTGAAATATTAAAGAAGTCATTAATGTCCCAAAATCTGTTCCTTAGTGCAATAAATTGCAGCAGAGTAGGCCCATGGAAACAATGGAGATTTAGTGAGTCAATTCCTTCCAAAGTTCTCTTGATTCCAATGGGCTTACTCAATTACAATCACTATGCTAAATTAAAGTCACAGTTAAAATAGGCCCTTTTGAATTAATGGAACTTGATTCAGAGGAGTTGAACCACCAGATCTCCAGTGATTCAGCAGGCTTATCCCTCAATTCCTTGTTCTCAATACTTGAACATGTCTTATATTATATTATATTATAATATAATATAATGTACAATATAATGTATATTATCCCTCATTCTGTAAGCCGCCTTGGGTCCTTTTTCTAAGGAGAAAGGTGGGGTAAAGATATCTAAAATAAATAATAAATAATATTGTAATGGAATTTACCATGATAAGCAACAGGAGATATTCAAGAGAAAACTAGACAACCATCTCCCAGATATAATTTGATCTGGATCCTTGCATTGATCAGGGAGTTGAAGTCATGCAAGCCCTTTCCAACTCCATTATTCTATAGTACTCTACTGTGATTTTGGCTAGTAGTGTGGTATTTTGTTTTCCCTTCATATGTAACCATATGAACCATGCTGATGAATGCAACTACAGTATTTGCCTGACTTCCTATGATAGATTTTTCATGCAAAATTCTTATATGGGTAAGAAAGTCACATGCATATTGTTGTCACCTGTTATTCACACCAACATAAAGCATAAATTACCTGAACCACTAAGGAAGAGATGATGGACACATTGGTGTATTGCTCCCATGATATTTTATATATCCACACCTTTATAGATCTCCAAGTGGATAGTTATTGTTAGGCTTACCTGTTTCCTGCTGCTTCCTCTGAAATTACTTCCATCATCACTATCTAGAATTCTAGATAGAGAGGTTTTGATATAATATGGCTTCTTCATAATGGCTGCCAGTATACCTGCAAGCTTTAATTCCAGGAGCAAGAGAAGAGCCATAAAAACTTCCACATACACAGCTCTAGATGCTAATACTAAACAAGGGACTATGTAGCTACTGTTCCTTCTTTCCTTAACAGATTTGTGTGTGAGAGAAGCAATGGGAAAACATTACATGGTAGAGGATAAGACATCATCCAGACCTCCTGTAAAATCCCATATTTTGAGCCTGGGTGATTGCACAATTAAAATCTTACTTAAAACCCCACATACCCATTTCATATACAGTATTTTACTTCTTAAGTGAAATGCCACCTAGCAGGGAACTTCTCTCTTTGCAGCCTAAAAAAAGGTTGCTAATATAATTGATTCATCTTGCATCTTTCTGCATATTTTCACCATTTGATATAGAAGGGTCTGTGTTCTTTAAACACACATTTTAAGAAGTACCGTTCCTTCCGTTGGAAGGATTGCATTGCACTTATCTATGCTCCACACAACTGTGCTTCATGGAAGTGTCCTTACTATCCAGGCCGATTTACATGGAGCATAGTCAAAATTGCTCATATAGGTTAGATCCATTCTTAGAACAGCTAACAATCACTCTATGCTGCTGGTTGACTTGAATATATAGAGGAGAGGGAGTGTTACATATTACAGATACATGTATAAGGGGATAAGAAATAGCTTAAAGTGGACACTCCAAATGCACAGGGTCCGTATGAATACAGTACTGTGGAAGTAGTTTATTTATCTCCTTCAGACCTTACTGAAACCACGTGATAAACTGGCTAAATCCATCACTACACATTCTATGAAGAGAATAAAATGTTCTTAACCCCCCCCCCCACTTCTTGTCCTTTGATTCAAGGTGACTACAGACTTGCTGACTCGCGATGGGAAAGATATTGCCTTTGCCTCCTACAGCCCACTTTGGAAATATCAGCGCAAACTGGTGCACTCTGCTCTTTGCATGTTTGGAGAAGGCTCTCTAGCCCTACAGAAAATCAGTAAGTAATGTGGGAATAACTTGAAGGGCATGCAAACAAAGAAGCTAGGAAGAGAGGATCCCAGCAGCAGCTGACCTGTTCCTCTTTGGAAGAAGACAGGCATAGCATTTCAAGTGTGCTAGAAATGCTTTGGAAGCAGTGTTGCCACCTTCTATCTTAGGCATTTGTTTTCAGGGCTTTGCAGATCTGTTCATACTACCTTACCACCCTCACATCACCAGGTATGTTCCTCATCAGGTTGAGCACAGAAAGAAACCTGTTTTCCCAGTTTGCAGCAGGACTTTGAATGGCATTGCCTGGAAAACATGGGTGTCATTGATAAGCCTGTGTTTCACCTTCTTAGCGGTGCACAGAGCTGGTTGGACAGTAATGGCAGCAGACGCAGCCTGGCCCCTCACTTTCCCACGACAACTTTTGAAGCATCATAAAAAGTTTTAGAGGGAGAAAAAAATCTAATCAGCGTTTGAGCAGATCAACATGAGAACCAACAAAAGAAAAATATTTCAGCTTCTTTGTCTTAGGAAGTGGGCTGAAATCTAAAAAAAACTCACAAGGAAAATAATTGTCAGCCTCGAGGATGGCTTAATACTTTTGTTTTTGTTTTATGACATTGTTCTTTGTTATACATGCTGGAGTCAACCATGCAGTCAGATGGGCATTTGCCCTGCAATTTGGTCCAGATTGGTGAGAGGCTAAGCTGCTCATTTTATTGGAAACTACCTAATGTGCCATAGCAGACCAGCCTGCCTTGATCAAGATTGATCATGCTAAACAGGAATGCTAGAGATGAAGTGTGATCAATTGCTGCATGTGGATGTAAGGATCACCCCAAATGACATATCATATCTCAAAACAACCCACTTTTAACACCATCCTAAATGATCTCGTCTGAGATTATTGAGCTGTCTAATTATACCCTAACACGACTACTCTTTAAAAAATGAAAAACCAAACCTGTGTAGACAGCCCACTTGTGGGGATGGAAAGTGGGGAGTGAGAGAGATGCAACAAATTCAATTTGGAGCCAAATCCCTTTGTCCATTGATAAGTGAAGATGCAAGGAATCAAAATTCAACTTGCATTTCAAAGACGGAGCTGCATGCACTCCTGTTTTAAAATACTACAGATGTGAACTGTTATTTACAACTGTTATATGTAATTCAATTACTGGTACAGTGCCATCTCATACTTTTTAAGAATGCAGTCATGCCCACCTAAACTTCCCAATGACAGAACTGTCTGCAACCTGTAATTATACACATTTATGTATTCTGTGGCAACTGGGCCTTACTTGGTGAGATACATGCATCTTATTTCAGGTTCTATGTGTTTAATAATTTCTGGCCTGGATTAATGGGTGGCTGCAATTTTAGGAGTAGCTATCAGATTGGCTTGTACATATTACCCTTGTTTTCTTGTGTGGGGGAAGAAGATTTCCATCATGAGACTATTGTGGTCCACTGTAGGTGCTGGGACTGTTTGGTAGGAAAGTTTAAAAGAGCGACAAGGGGAAAAATGAAACAGATTGTCCCAAGGGCAGTGGCTGTAATATGTTAAAGGTATCCCCTCTAGGCATGTGCTTGTAACTTCAAATCCATGGCAGACAGCCTTTGCTATTCCTGAAGAAAAAACCATTGTAGCCAGGGAGGGTATTGTTGTATATAGAGCTAAGTAGGAGGGCTGAGACAGCAGAAAAGAAGAAAAACCAAAGCTTCTCTGTGTGAATGCACTGATCAAGGGAGTAGTGTAAGAAAAGCAATTTACAGCACAGAGGTGGAGCAGGAGGGATTGATAGAGTTAGGAGCTGAAAACAAATTTGTTTAAATAAATTTTGAGGTTTATATAACAAATGCTTAATCCAGGGGTCCTCAACTGCAGCCTGCGTGCTGGATATGGCCCTCCAGGTCCTGAATCCGGCCTGCCTGCCATTGCAGAACCCTTCTACTTGCCCTCCCACTTGAGCTGAAAACTCATTTTTTACTCCCTTGCCTCCCCCACCCCACCCCACAATCCCATCTGTGGGCTCGTGGGACAGAAAGGTGGAGGGGATGCAGCATGGCATTGGTAGTGGCTCCCATGAGTGAACAGGAAAACCCAGCCAGAGTCGAGGGAGGGGGCAGCACCTGCATGACCTACCAGCAGCAGCAGCAACAAGGAACAACCTCCAGGATCTCCGCATCAACAGGCAGCAGCCCCGTCAATGTGTGTACAAGGGAGGGTGTGCGTGTCTCTTTGTTGAAGGGAGGGGTCTCGGCAGGGGAGCGTGCTACCGGCATCCGGGCCGGCAGCGAAGGTGGCTGTGGGCAGCTCAGGCAAAAACTTTCCTCCATCCAAGCCCTGGATTTTCCGAAAAGCAGGCAGCGTCCCATGGCTTGCTTTCAATTATCATTTCAATGGTGCTTTTTAGTGAGGGCAAAGCCTGCCGTTGCCCATAACGTCTTGGGGATGTGTGAGCCGCCCCATGTTTCCTATGAGGATATTCTGTACCAAAGCAAAGCAAAGTGTTCTGCTTATATACCGCCCCATACCACTACAAGTAGTCTCTGGGCAGACAGAAGTCCATTGGCTGAGCTGAGGGAGAGTTTTGAAACAATGTTATGACTTGCTTGTTGCTTCATATTTTTCTCAAACTATAGTCCATCACTCAACAGTGTCTGAGGGACAGTGAACCAGTCCCCTATTTAAAAAGTTTGGGGCCCCTTGCTTAATCTGTCTGTGGTTAAGAGACAGTACTTGAAATGGGGGAGGCAGAGTGATTGTGATTTTGGTTTATCTTTTACTGTATATTGAATGCTGTGTCACACACACACCCCAAAAAATACGGCAACTAAAACATAAAGAAGGCAAAAATGTGATGGCACAATAATGACTAACTGCTATATTTTAATGTAAACTTTTGTGGACAAGTCCACTTCCTTAGAAATAAGAGTGGGATTACGTGGCAAATATTTATACATTTATAAAATGTTTGTATATAGGAGCTTCCCTTATCAGATACAAGCTTGTTTCCTATGGGAATGCCACAATGCAACTAAAAGATATCAAATTTTGAAAAAACAAATGGAAAGACAACTAGGTTGGATTCTTAACAAACTGCAGGCATGCACAGTTCTGTGGTGCTCAGCCTGGTGATGATCTGTGTGGATCAAAAGCTAGCTTCTGTTTGTAAAATTTTAGTACTCTGATAAAGATATAACCTACTCTTACCTTTGGATTGTGTGCACAAGGACTGTATGGCTTTTCTTTCTCTTTTTTGTTGGCGTTGTCTTATTTTGTCCTCCACTGCCACTGACTGGCCACTGTTAGTACATACATTCCACATGCTGCTTAAGTGTATGCTAAGCCCTACAAAGAAGCCTGCCTGCTTTGCCCCTGCAGTTGCACATTCCCATTGTCTGTGTTTGCAGAGTGGCTTTGCCAGCAGTCATGTCATAATCACATGACTCTTTGACTTACAAAGCCCCACGAGTCAACCTGAGATTTGGTTCGAATGCAGTTCTTCCTGGCTGGAAACACACTGCCTCTGGACTCCCATGACTTTGTTCCCTACCAGTTCTCTGCATCCACTCTTTCTTCCAAATGTACAGTAGGATCTTAAAGAAAGAAAGAAAGAAAAAGAAAGAAAGAAAGAAAGAAAGAAAGAAAGAAAGAAAGAAAGAAAGAAAGAAAGAAAGAAAGAAAGAAATGATTGCTCATTTGTGACTATGAATTTGGTTTTACAAAGGAAAGACTTCTGGGGCCCAAAACTCTAAAAATTCATGTGACCACATTATTTCCTGACCAGACAAATACAAGAAAAACTAATTATATTCTGAAAGTAAATTTATCTCTTATAATCCCACATACGCATTGGTAGACAGTATACCCCTGGTTATATAGATTAATCTTGTCACAAGTGAGATAAAATACAAATCATTTCACAGATGTTATCTGAATGCACACAACAAATTAATGACCACGTTTCTCTCAGATACTAAAGGGGATATGACTCTTAAAGCTGAATTATTCATACTGGGTAAGAATTTGAAGTCTGACTACTTTTGGAGGGTGATTAATAATACTGTAGTACTATTGGAAAAATAACATTTCGAAAAGAAACATTTTTCTTCTTTTCTGTCTTTTGGATTCCTGTTTATATTATTTGAATTCATGGGGCAGATTAGCAATAACTGCTAATAATTATCACCTGCACATCTAGATATAATTTTTAAAATGAGGAAAAATCTCAAGGCACTATCAGCAAGCAGCTGTCTTAAACACCTCTGAGACATTGCTCTGACTGAAAGGTTAATGTGCTATCTAGGAGCAACTTGGGGAAGGCAAAAGTGGACACATTTTTGGACAAGGTGCTATACATTTCATGGTATTGATGAAACAGAAATGAACTGTGACCATTATATCACAGGAAACTGTGGCTGATCAAGTTATATTACAGAACTGCATAATGAACTGCAAAAGAACAGGATTTTGTAAAATGAGTATTTATTTTTATAATGTTGAGACTGAGTCCACAGTTTTATACTATTGAAATGGATATTTAATTATTCAGAATGTAAAAGTAATATATACACATGCATGCATACATTTCATGTACACTGTCTGTCTGTCTGCCTGCCTGCCTGCCTATCACCTTACTTTTAAGAACTTGGACAATCAAAGAATCATAGAGTTGGAGGAGACCTCAAGGGCCATCCAGTCCAACCCCCTGCCATGCAGGAACCCCCATCAAAGTACATCCAACAGATGGCCATCCAGTCTCTGCTTAAAAACCTCCAAAGAAGGAGACTCCATCACCCTCTGTGGCAGCATGTTCCACTGCTGAACAGCTCTAACAGTCATGAAGTTCTTCCTAATGTTTAAATTGAATCTCTTTTCCTGCAGTTTGAAACCATTGCCCCGCATCCTAGTCCCTAAAGCCATGGAAAACAAACTTGTCTCCTTTTCAATATGGCATCCTTTCAGATATTTAAACATGGCTATCAAACCCCTCTCAGGCTTCTTTTTGTAAGGATAAACAATCCCAGTTCTCTAAGCTGCTCCTCATAAGACTTTTCTTCCAGACCTTTAACAATCCTGTTTGCCCTCCTCTGGACCCATTTAATGTTGGACCGTTTCTAGTAACATACTGGAAAGAAGCAGAAGTGTAAATCAGGCAAGAAAATAACCAGATGGTGGGTTAGTAACTTTTTCCACTTGAAAAATGAGGATCCTGACACTTTTACCTTAGGTATATTACTCAGTAATAAGTCCTGATGTGTTCAAAGCACCCTTTGAACACATTCCCAGGTAAATGTGCACTGGACTACACTAAGTTTTCCTAGTGTAGAGACTAAGTTTTCCTTCACTGAGAAAAATGCAGAGAAGTTGGGATTCATCCCCTCCTCCTCTTCCTCATCTTATTCCGAAGGTGATGACTCAATCGATAACCAAACCACCACCAAAGAAGTTAGCCGATCCAACCAGGCTTCTGAACAAGGGACATCCAAGCAAGATCAAGATACTGGCGCAGTGGGAGGCGCCAGGCCAAAAAGACAACTTAGGCCTAAACCAGGGAGGAAACACCTCTGGAAGTAAAACAAGATGGCTCAGAAAATTTTATCATGGAATATCAATGAACTCCCCAAAAAAGCGTCGTAAGGCATTTAAATTCCTTCAAAAACAACAATGTGCAATTATTTGTTTACAGGAAACCCATGTATTGAGAAAGCATGAACAATACTTAATCCAAAATAGATTGGGCACCCTGTTTTCCACCTCAAATAAAGAAAAGAAGCAAAATGGGGTGGCACTATATATCAAATCAGAACTTTCTCCAACTCTTTTGGAAAAAGATCAGTTAGGCAGATGGATACATGTTCAAGCAAATATCCAATCCCAAAAAACAATTATTGTTGGTATATACGCCCCAAACAACAATCATGGAAAACAAGTCTTTTTTGAAGAATTGGCTCAGAAGCTTCTGCAATACGAAAATCATCAGTTAATCATATTGGGGGACTTCAATGCTGTACACATCCCATCCGTGGACAGGAAGATACCAAAAGGGAAAAAACACAGAACTTCGTCTTCCACACTGCCAAAATCCTTTCTTGATATGTCCGACATTTTAGAACTTCAAGACATCTGGAGAAGGAAAAATCCACTAAAGGGTGGCTTCACTTTTTATTCAAGACAACATGCCTCTTTCTCCCGTATTGATAATGTGCTGGGCTTCATCTAATCTTTTATTAAATACAAGAGATATAGAAGTTCTCCCGAGAACAATATCCGACCATAATGCTATCCTGTGGACATTGAAAACCTCAGGTAAGCCCAGACACTGGAAAATTAATTTAGCTTTGTGGACTGACAAAGAATTTATTTTAGAGGCAGCCAAAGATTTGAATCTATACTTTGAACTGAATCTAAACAAGGACACCCCACTGAAAACGGTGTGGGATGCCTCAAAGCCCTATTTTAGAGGGTTTGTCATCCAATATATGGCAAGACGGAACAAAGAAAGAAGAAATCCGAATCCATTCTTAATATGATGAAAAAGCTAGAAAAGGACTTAATCCTGGATCCGCGAAATGAGCAGCTGAATAAAGACCTAGCCTCCTGTAGGCATGAACTCAATCTGATTTTAACAGCAGACATAGCCCACAAGATCAAATTGGCCAAACTGAACTTCATTGAAAATGCAAATAAACCAGGTAGATGGTTAGCTTATAAGCTAAAAAAGGTAAAATCACAAGTTTTCCTACTCACCACAGCATGACTGCTGTGTCTATACTGATATGTGATTAAAATATGTATATTCCAAGCCTCCGTCTTGGTAGTTATTATGTATTAATAAAAACATATTGTATTATATACTCCTCCTTTGAAGTGACTCCATTATTTCTCCATATGATCAGCTGAGGAGACGGACCCAAAGATAATTGACTCCAAGCTAATCTAGAAATTAGTACAGTATTCGGATTTCCCATGTTTGAAAACGAAGTGAGAGAAGTATACATAGTATATACTGTACTTGCTTTTTAGTTGTGTCCTTTTTCCTCTTTGTGATATTTAAATGATTATGTCTGTGCTTACTGACATGTAAGAAAATATTTTCCACAGACAACAATGCTGTTATTAAGTCAAGAAACCTTTAATGGCATAAAATAAATTAAGAACAAAAGCATCAAACTGGAATAAAAGACTACAAGATAAATAAGTAAAGAGATGAAAAGGAACAGATTAGTGGCCATCGTTAGTCTTGGAGGTCTCATTAATCGTATATAGCACTCTGGCCAGGTATTCAGGCACTGAGGCTTGCAATTTGGAAGATTTGTCTGCAAGTAGGCACTGAGTTATGCTCTCTGGGGATCCAGGGAGGTTAGAAATTAATGGGTTGATGATGGAGCTTGTGATGAGTGGGGCAGGAAAGAAGAAAATGGGAGGTTGAGTCAGTTCCAGTAGGCAATGTTTGTGTAGTTTGTTCTCAAGTGGTATGTTCTGATATCTTCCTGATCTTTCTTACTCTTTTTGCTATATCATTGCCCTTTTTATTATTTATTGAGCTTTATTGTGAGGGAATTAATAATGACAGAGATCTGTCCAAGATCAAACAGTAAGCCTGTAGAAGAGGTGGTTTATATCTTGATTCATAACTCCCTTATACACACACATAGTTCTAAAGAATTTACCATTCCTTTATGTCTCTCTTCTTTTGCCCTTTCTTTCTAGTCTGCTGTGAGGCTGCTTCCTTATGTGAAACCCTCCGTTCTACTCAGGATGCACCTTTGGACATGGCACCAGAACTTATGCGTGCGGTTACTAATGTGGTGTGTTCCCTTTGCTTCAATTCATCCTACCAGCGTGGAGACCCTGAATTTGAGTCTTTACTCAAATACAGCCAAGGCATTGTGGACACTGTGGCCAAGCAAAGCATGGTGGATATCTTTTCATGGCTTAAGGTAAGAGCGGGTAAGATGAGGTATCTTTTTGACTGAGCCAAGAGTGCACACCCTTTAAGATGAGGTATCCTTGTTTTTCCCACAAGGCAGCCATGGGAGGAGGGTGCAATAGAAGACCACATACTCTGTTTCTCAAGGAGAGTTTCCAGAGAATGAAAGAAGGGTGCTTCAGAAGAAGATTATAGCCAAAGCTAGCAAATAAACAATATTTTCCTTCCCTGACATGTTTTTAATGATACTATATTCCCACTCATTTTTCCATTCTTCATTAAGAGGTGAAGAGGAATTAAAAGGTTATGTCTTAAATCAGCTACATTCTGTAACAATCTGTGTAATAATGTATTCTGTTTGAGATGGCCTAGATTTCCATGCATTGTTTAAAAAAACCATCACATTGAATTATTTGAGTATGCTGTTCAAATGGACTAAATCCATTGTTACATGTTTCAATACTCAGTGTTTACATTGTGCTTGCATGTGCCTGTAATGTATTTATGCATTTTGACAAAGGGTGTGTGGAAGATCAAAGAGATCTATAAAGCTTTACAGGAAGATAACTTATATGTAACTATATAGGATTTGGAGGAATGAGCAAGATTCAAGAAACATCTAAACAGATAGCAGTATCTGCTTTTCCTTTAGAGAATCAGCAAGTAATTGAAGTGGCTCCAGTACAAAATTCAGTGTCAATAAATACTAATAGAAGATTCTGGGGCATAATTTCTGATCCCCATCCAAGGAATAGATGGTCATTATGGTCGTTGTTATTTTTAAACAGTACCTTCCCAATAAAGAATTATCCTTGCTGAAGAAATGTGTGAAAATGAGAGACCAGCTCCTGCAACAGAAGTTTGAAAAACATAAGGTAAATATTTGCACTCTAGAGATGTGTCATGTACAGTAGCATCACCTCAGAGAATAATTTAGAAGTAATTTGTTAGGAATAACATTTTACTTGAAATTTATTCTTCCCCATATCCAAGTTTAATTACAATTATAATATGACAAAAAAGATTATTTCACTTCTTTGTAACAGTGTCTTCTTTACTGTTATAATTGCATGGAATGTGGCCTCACCGTTTAGGGGGAACTTGTACAACAGGCTTGTAAGACTTTTGGTTAAGGATAACAACCCAGCTTGTACTGCAGGGCCCCTAACTGGTATGGGATAGAGAAGGAAGACTTCATCTCATTGCATCCCCTCCTACTGGTTTGTTGTCCTTTATGCCTCACATAATGCCAAAATAACATTTTGTGAGGATCTGAAATGCTTTTCTATCTAGCCACTGCATTGCTACATCAGCCAAGTTCATTTGCTCATCACTCTGATATCCCTCAGTCTCAGCCCTCTGCTGCTCTTGTCTTCACCCCAGAAAGAATTCAACAGTGAGTCTGTCAATGACCTCATGGATGCTCTCCTGAGAGCCAAATTGAACGTGGAGAACAACAATGAACTATTATCTGGACAGGAGCTAACAGATGACTACCTACTCATGACTGTGGCTGACGTTTTTGGGGCAGGTGTGGAAACCACCACTACTGTGCTGAAGTGGGCTGTGCTCTATCTTCTATACCACCCAGAGGTACCTTTAATCCTGCCTAGCTTCTTAGAATGAGGTATATTGACAGTAGGTTATGAATAATTAAAAGCATAGAAATGATGCCCCTTTTCCTCCCCAAACCTGTCTTGAACTTACTATTTCTAGGGTCATGAGTGCAAAGTTTTAATTGCAAAGAGGCATCTGAAATAGAGATGAGTATAGTTCATTTATTGCCAGAACAGGTGCTTCTGAGCCCTGCTTCCTCCAGTAGGTGCCAACTCAGAGGCAGTGCCAGGAGGACAGAGATGTGGGGCTCAGAGGCACCAGAAACCTGTTCGGTCAATAAATGAACTGTCACAAACCTGTGGCTTGTGACCATCTCTAATTCTAAAACATGCTCTGGTTGCCCCCAAACAGTGTGTTATTTTAGCAAGCCGATACCCAATGTAGTGTGTGTGTCAATGTTCTATAGCTATCACATTGCAAAGAGGGGAAAAAACAAGAAAGAAAACTTGTGCATTTCTGTCCTGTAGCCAATTACAAGATTCACAAGAAGCCTCAGGCCAAACCCCGTTGCTTAGTTTAATAACTCGTACAGAGTATAGGCCCATTGAATAGCTGGGGATTTGGTGAGTCAACTCCTCCATCATTCCATTAGTTCAAATTAGCTCACTCTAATGGCAACTAGAGCTGCCTAAACGCCCTAATCTTCCTGATTTTGGAAGCTAAGCAGGGTCGGCCCTGGTTAGTACTTGGATGGGAGACCACCAGGGAATACCAGATGCTGTAGGCGCCTGGAGTAGGAACTGGCAAACCACTCCAGTATTCCTGCCAAGAAAACTCCATGGACATGGGGCCACAAAGAGTCGGTCATGACTGTAATGACACAACACACACACACACAACGGCAAGTAACTATGCTAAGGTAAGTCACAGAGTGGGTCCATTTAAATCTGTTGACTTTTCTTACTCCCTGCCCTTCAACAGGTGCAGGAAAAGATCCAAGAAGAAATAGATCAGAAGATTGGCTTTGACAGACATCCTCTACTCAGTGATCGGCAGCGCTTGTCGTACTTGGAGGCCACCATCAGTGAAGTTCTGCGCATCCAGCCTGTCGCTCCACTCTTGATCCCACATGAGGCATTAGAAGACACAAGGTGAGGCCTACTTGTCTGGAACAATTAAATCTGCTGCAAAGCTGAAGTCCAGGGCCTTCAGAACAGGCAAAAGCACTGATGGATTTTGTTTTTCTGCAGCATTGGGGAATACGATATCCCCAAGGGAACTCATGTTGTGATCAACCTCTGGTCCATTCACCATGATGAGAAAGAATGGGATAAGCCAACAGAATTTATTCCAGGTGGGTGCGCTATATATTTTCCTGTCCGGTTTCTCTTTAGTTCTCATTTTTCCTGATCCTTTTGATCCTGCTGGCATATATCTCACCTCCTTCTCCTAGCTATAATTTTCTGTCCATAATCCTTTGGTTTTTGGCTTTTTAGCCGAGACCAAGTGTATGCCATGTTGAGGAACATCTCCTGTTCTCATGGTCCCCTGCCTGGTGCTACTCCAAAGCATATTCAGACAGTGTTTTTGCATGCTTTAAACTAGCCTTCACCAAGGGGTGTTTTCCAGCCGTGTTTTACTTAGATCATCGTCATAGAGAGCACTGTGTCTGTGATAATTTGGGGTGAGAAGATTTGTAATCTACTCCCTGGAAGGTGCCTGGTAGTGGTTCTCATCACCATTATTATCATTGTGATCATTAGCATCGTTACCACCACCACTATTTGTAGGCTGTGAAAGGCACATTGTGTGGGAAAGCAACCTACAAATATCCTTTTCACAGAGCAGTTGTGTATCTCTATAATAAAGAATCTACAACCATTTCATGTCAAAAGACATGGTCAATGATAAATTCAATAATATTATCCCATTTTAAGTTCTTCACAGTGGGCAATACTAGTCATTAACCCAAAATATTAGTTGGCACTACTTACCAATTGTTAAATTATATAATCAGTTTTAATAATAACCACTTAATCATAGGGTCCAATGATGAGAAATAGCAACTGGACTTTTAACAGACCAGAGAAAATGATTTCTCAAGTCACCTATCCATTTTTTTAGCCCGGTGCAGTTCTCAAAAGTGGTGTTAGCAACAGAAATAAGAGTGGCTGGACCGCTCTTTGGTTTCTACTCATCTCTAGATTTGTGTGCATCCTCTCCACAAACTGCCCTGGTGAGCAGCTGTCAGATAGTCTGTATGCTTCCTGTAGATGACTGGTTTGAAAAGCATCTGTCAAATATCATAGCCATTTTCTTCTAATATTTGCATTACAGACGGAACAGATCTTGGAAATGTTGCTTTTTGGGTAGTATATATCCCCTAATCAACCATCCAGATTTGCTAGTTGCCATCCAGGCTGGATGGGTGGGTGGGTGGGTGTTTTGTGGAGACATAGTCCCAAAAGGAAATTTTCCCCAATGTTGAGCTTGACATTGGATGTCTATCCTTTCCCTCCCAACAGAGCGCTTCTTTGATGAGGATGGGAACCGGATCTATTCTCCTTCAGTCAGTTACCTCCCTTTTGGAGCTGGCATTCGGGTTTGCTTGGGAGAAGCCTTGGCCAAAATGGAGCTGTTTCTCTTCTTGTCTTGGATTTTGCAACAGTTTACACTGAGTGTCCCCGAAGGCCACCGCTTGCCAGAGCCAGAGGGCAAATATGGAGTTGTGCTCCAAGTACCAACGTTTAAGGTAAAAGCTACCTTGAGAGAAGTCTGGAAGTTTGGGAAATAATAGACTTACGATATCATTTAGCTCCAGTCACAGAGAGAGAGAGAGAGAGATTAGGAGCTTGTGGAGCTGAACCAGTAAAAGTTTCACTGGAGACATTTGTGCATAGGAGACGGTAAAGAAGGGAATTGACTGCCGGGTATATAGGATGTGAAGGCAGGAGACCACCTATCCTTTCTCTCAAATATCCTAGACTCATAGGACCTGAAAGTCTTTATCCCATCAACGATAGCTGCTACCTCTTCTGCCACTTCCTCTAATAGCCTGTGGATGAATTACAAGTGCAGGGATTTCTATGAGGCCCTATTGACAATTCTGAGGTGTTTCCCATAAATACAGAAGCAATGGAGCCAGGGTTTTAGCTTAGCATATAATCCTAAAATGTTTAATTGCAGCCAGGATTCATCAAAAAAGGAACAGATTATGTAACATTTGTTTGGTGGTCAATGCCCTGACACCAGCAGACGAAAGAACGGAGCATGTACTTTGAAACCTCCCCAGTGTGACAGAGTTGAGCCCACAAGACAAGCAAATGGTGCTGCCAATCCTGTCTAGTTAAGTACTACTTTCAAGGAAGAGGATTTGTCATAGGCCACACAGGGCTGGACAATGAAGGTGGATGGGAAGGCTCTGAATGTTTGTTCTTTATGTCACTCCCCTGCACAACAGTCAAGGTCAGAATGTTGGACATCTCCTATTGAAGCACCGTATCTTGCTTCAACAGATAATAAAGATGGATTAGGCAGATAACTTTATGACCTGTCAGAAGCAAAACAAGACTAATTCCTACCTGTGAACAGCCCTAAAAGACCAAAGCTGTGGAGAAAAAAGCACATATATGGGTGAGGGAGTTTACTTGAAAAGATATAAGTAGCCGTTGTGAGTTTTTTTTTGGCTGTTTGCCCATGTTCTGGAACACGTCCAAACAGCCCGAAAAACTCACAACAGCTATTAGATCCCAGCTGTGAAAGCCTTCGAGAATACAGCATATGTGCCAGTGAAATGGCCCTGCTCAAAAAATGTGATTGTCTAATCCTACTTCACAACTATTAATTCAGAATCAAAAGTTATTCCAGTAGGTTAATTGATGCTTTGCAAAATATGGAGAGGTAGTTCAGTGAGGTCATTCCAATCCTCTCCTTTTTAATATGTCCCAAGAAGAAAATACATCCCAATTCAATCAGGCGTTCATAAGAACCAAAATGTGCACTTATTATACATAGAAAGCCCCTCTTGGGTGTGGTTTCTGGACACTGTAGTGGGGGAAAGGGTAATTTTTCCAGCCTCTAAATAGGATACATGTCCTAGGAGGCAGGTATAGGAGTATGCTGAAAATTGTTTAAGTTCTACATGAAAACCAAACAATATAGAAGGAAAATTGGGGGTTTTCAGAATGTAATACTGTATTAGCTTGAGTACAGCCTGGTACTCAATCTGATGCATGTTTATCCTGAAAACATACTGTCTTCTGTGGGGCTTACTGCCTGGTGAAGTGTCTTAGTATTTCCATAACAATCCCATTTGTAGGATTGTGGCAACAACCATTTTTGCAGTCTATTATACGTATTAGTACTTTTTGCTAGACTGTCAGACCTCACTGCTTACCTTCCTTGTATGCATAATTTGTAATTCAGGCTGAATGTATATTCTGTTATTATTCTCATTTTCTTAAAGCATACTTTCGTGATCTGCCCATCTACCTGCATTTTAGATTTTGGCCTGAGACAGCTGTCTGTTTCACCTTTTCCTGAGGTAAAGCACATGGTTACAAAAGCACAAAGTACAAGGTGCATCTCAGTGATACATCTAGGATTTCCCCCACCTATACTTTTAATATTTAACTAAATAACAAGGTGGCTAGAGAGAAGGGCATTGAACAAGAGTCTTAACAAAGCTTGGATGTTTAAATCTACACTAGTTTTTCCCACTTTCCCAAAACAGCTTGCTTTGTACATCCAGCTCAGACTAGCTTTAGCTCACAGTTTTCATTCTCACTGAAATTCTCGACAATTTATCCTCAGTTCCTTCATGAAAATGCCCAGACGTCTGATAATGCATTTATTTTAAGCAAACACAAAAAGATTTAATTTCTTGGATCATAATATTTTTATGACGAGATAATTCCTCCCTGATGGGTTCATACTTTATATTGTGCTCATGTTATTAAAAACAAAATGATGGTGTTGTAGTCATTTGGGCCTTAAACAATCTTAGTTTTATAGATTTATTTCCTTTGTCATTTTTATACATTTGCTTACACAAATAAATCTTGGTATATGGATATGCTATCATCTATTGGTAGACTAGGGCATGGTGTAGACCTCAAGGAAAGAGCTCTTTGCATTACTCACTTCCATTCTGAATTTGATTACTATCTAAAAGTAATCTAATATTATCTTAATTAGACCATATTTGGTGACCTAGAATGTTCATCCTACAATATGGTTAAAATGTAGTCTACTTGAATCTAACCACTTTTGTCCTTGAGCAAGTGTAGCAACCAATACTATCCCAGGTTTTTGTGAAAGTTCCCGCTCAGTAACAAGTGGGAAATGATTTATAGCCAACCCCACCGCCCCGCCCCAAAACTGAAGTTTACACTTTTTCCCCTTTAATTTTGTGTAAATGGTTATCTCCCTTACTTGGATTGGCTTATCTACCTGACAATGCCAGCCAATGAGGAGTCACAAGTGGATCATGAGGCAATCCCAGTGACTCATAACAACCAAGCAGATTTAGTTACATAATGACACCATGGAAAAACAACATACACAACACCCCATGTTGCCCTTAGTGGGAAATAAGGTGATGGTGGTGGAGGGGAGATAACAAGGAGCCCATGGCAATTGTTTTTGGCTGCTGGGTCAACACTCCATACATTATCTGTGCTTAACAGAAGATTTTATCACCTTTCTTGCATGCCAGTATTTCCCCTCTCCCAATCCAGTTCTCCCTGTGTCTAGAGACTTTTCTCTGTGCCCAAGGGTTGAATTCCAGTTGCTTGGCATAGAAAATCACCTTGTAGGAGGCCCCTCTGAATTGGAGGAGGAGGGAGGTCTGGTGAGTCAGATCCTCCCTAAGCAGGGTTGTTCCAAATGGGCCTGTTCGAGTTGTGACTTACTCAGCTAAGCAGCAGGGTTTCAGCCAATGATTCCTCCACCCACCCCTCCGACTTCCAAAATCCCTGCAGATATTGCTGATTGACGTGTAACATCTGAAGATGCACAGCTGAAGGCACCTCCCATTAGCAACAGTACAACAAGGTGGACGCTGCCTGTATGTAACTGTGTGTCTCAATAAAGGGCCCGCCCATGTGCATTCTGCCTTCAGTGCAGGCTGCTTTTCAATACCAACAATATCTACATGATTAAACCTGTCCATTATGGGTGAGTAGGGTATGATGGGTAAGCATCAGTCTGTGTGCCTCAGCAAGTTACCGAGGAGTCACTAGATGGCACCAGGTTCACAGTCACTTCTGTCAAGACCCAACCGCAGTACAGTACTTGTTAACAAGATCCTGTGACATATCCAAATTACAGCTATAGTTTAAGCTGCTGCATTTTTGTTGGTGGTCTATTTCCCATTTGCTGCATTCTATGTGAAACTCTGTGGGAAGAAAAACATGGAGTCCTTGTCTATATTTGTTCTAAAGAAGTGAACATCAGTTGGAACTGGGTAGGTACCTGGTTATTCATTCACTCAGCTGAAATAAAAGGGATGTCTTTCTGCCTATGACACGACACAACTCCGTGAACTGCCAACTTGGTGTCAACTGGGTCCTAAGATTACTAGCAAATCAAGTGCATTACAACCAGAGAAGGACTGAAATGAAAAATGTATGCTATCATGGTTACCTACCTTTGTAGTCCTCTTGCTCTATGTTTATTTCTTCATGAAATGCCTTAAGAAGTCTTCACTTTGAAAACTAGCAGGGCATATTTTGTATAATTAAATGAATACTTAAATGAACACCAAGTACATGAAAGACTACATGTGGCTGCGTCTCATTCTTTTCTATACATTTTTGACATTTTCTGCAGTGGAAGTGTATAAACAAAACTGATTAATATATTCACCTGCAAATAACTGAGTGATATATGTGGTAATGAGCCCTTCAAATGGCTCAAATTAGCACATTTTCAGAAAATTACCCAGAAAAAATTACAGTACAGGAAATATAGTGAAAATATACATGACTGGATAGGAACAATCTCTGCATTGCACCATATAGCACAACCTGGTTATTCATTCACTCAGCTGAAATAAAAGGGATGTCTTTCTGCCTATGACACGACACAACTCCGTGAACTGCCAACTTGGTGTCAACTGGGTCCTAAGATCACTAGCAAATCAAGTGCATTACAACCAGAGAAGGACTGAAATGAAAAATGTATGCTATCATGGTTACCTACCTTTGTAGTCCTCTTGCTCTATGTTTATTTCTTCATGAAATGCCTTAAGAAGTCTTCACTTTGAAAACTAGCAGGGCATATTTTGTATAATTAAATGAATACTATACATTTTTGACATTTTCTGCAGTGGAAGTATATAAACAAAACTGATTAATATATTCACCTGCAAATAACTGAGTGATATATGTGGTAATGAGCCCTTCAAATGGCTCAAATTAGCACATTTTCAGAAAATTACCCAGAAAAAATTACAGTACAGGAAATATAGTGAAAATATACATGACTGGATAGGAACAATCTCTGCATTGCACCATATAGCACAATCAGTGTTTGCTATGGTACTGGAGACAAGGACAGGGCCTGGATCTATGGAAACAGCCTATCGTGCCAGTCATACCATACCACCTGTCCTGGCTCCCTCTGTCAGCTCAAGGCAAAACATTAACCTACTTACTATTTCAGCTAGGCATATCCAGCGACAAAAACATATCATGACATCTGCAGGAGAAATAAAATAAGCTTTCCTATGTTGTCTCTCCTTGGAGTTTTATTTATAGCATTGCATGCTGTCTGCAGTTTGAGTGACTGGAAAGGATTTTTCTGCAGTGGAAGTGATTTTCCACCTGCCCAATGCTAGCCAAGTGTTTCTTCCTGCCTTTGAATTCCAAGAGAGCCCCACCTGTCTGCTGAATGTTCTACCTTTCATCAGTTAGTGGTTGTTTTGGATTCTGGTGATCTGTTTGGTTGGTGGCTAGTATGTGTGCAGTAAAGAAAGCAGTATACACAGGTTTTATTTCATGCAACTGTAAATGAATACATGTTTTATTTCTCCTACATATATCTCCTTTTGAATTACTGAGGCATTAAGTGCTAGTTTGTGAGAAAGAAAAGCTATTTTCTGTGGATATCTGCATTTATTCTGTGTAGCAAAAAGATATTATCAGAAATTCAAAACATTGCAGCACCCCTTTATCTCTAAACTCCTAAAAATACCAGACTGCTATTTGTGCAGACCATAGTATAGTTTTTTCTCCCACCCACCCCCCTTTTTAAAATTCATCCAAGGAGAGTTTTTTTGTGACTGCTTTTTGGAAGGTTTAAAAACCATGGATTCTTCCATCATGTAATGGTTTGCTTTTCAAGATACCTAAAGATATTTGAGCCCAACAGAAACCAGCAATCCACCTTGTCTCTTACCCAGAAACCCATATAAAGTAGGCTAGATTAGAATAAATAATCAATTGTTATTGTGGTTTGCTAGGAGAAAAGACAGGCTACAAGCTTTTGCTAGATTTGGATGTCACGCTAAACCAAACTGAATGATTTGTGGTTTGTTTCATCCTGTTACAAACAAATGTGTTTAAGAGGCATGCACTGACATAGTGCTGATTATCAGTAAGCCATGTTGCACATAGAAGCATGGTGTATTATGATGTGTGAATCAAATAATCATTCCTGTAGTGTGTAAAAACAGCTAAATGCCAGAATGGGTTTTTATTAACAGGAAATAATGAATGTTACTGGGAATTAAGTTAATCAGACACATATGCTCCAAATAGTTGTAGATGGCAGATGGAAATACCATGCTTACATATGCAAGCAAAGATACTGCCTAGTATCTGTAAAAACCGGAACAATCAAGTCATATGTCAAGTGTACCCGGAACACCTTCAACGTTTCCTGTGTCACCAAAAGTCCCACATAGTGTATGATCCTGTTTCATCACCAGGGCTGAAGTCAACTCTTTATTCCGTTTGCTTTTCTCCAAGGAACTGGAAAGGACCACGTTGCCCCTGGCAGCAAATTCTCACCAGCTTCCTTCTAGTGTCCATTTAGAAAACCTAACAAACTGGAGCTTCCATTCTCCTCTTAAACTTAACCGCAGCCCTCTGGGCATGAAATACATTATCCTTCCAGGCTTGCTATCAAAGACCTGGGATGTCTATTTGGCCTGTGATTTAATGACCTTGGATGTCCCTTTTGCTGGTAAACACTCCCTGTGAAATCTTGCTAATGGAATGTTGATCTGCAGGAGAGTCCAGAGGATCTTGCTGAATCACCTGTATCAGTATTTATATCTTCCAACAGCTGCCTCTCAGCTTAAATTCCCATATTTTTGCTTGAGAGCTCCATCCTGCAGCTCTGCTCACTGAAGCTCAGATTTAACCATCTGCAATGAGTGCAGGAACATATTGAAACTTCAGGAGGCCACTACGTTGTAGTGATTTTTATTTTAAAGTAATTGCTCCCCAACTGGCATTTTTAATGATACTGAGCAATGTAAAACCACACCTTGGAAAAGTAAAATATTGGGAAACTATAGTAAAAACAAATAGAACAATTTTTTGAAACTGCATAGGAAATACATTTACTATAGTTATGCAGATTTGCCATATCCTGAAACCTCCTGGGAATGCAAAAATTTAGATTGCAACACCCATGTTGGCTAGGAGTTTCTGGGAGCTATAGAATTAAAAAGGTAGATTTCACAAGCTCTGAGAAACCAATTATAAGCAATTTTGGCGTGTTTTAATATTCCTAGAAGAAACCACACCTTTCCTTTTTCTGACGTTAGAGCTATTTGGCAGTGGAATATGCTGCCGCGGAGGGTGGTTGAGTCTCCTTCTTTGGAGGTTTTTAAGCAGAGGCTGGATGGCCATCTGTCGGAAATATTGTGATGGGGGTTCCTGCATGGCAGGGGGTTGGACTAGATGGCCCTTGAGGTCTCTTCCAACTCTATGATTCTATGACGTTTTTCTCAATAATGTTCTCATTTAAAAAAAAACCTTCATTTTTAGGCTTACTGATGAACCACTTGGACTTTCTTCCGGTAATCAAAGTATAGAAAAGAGTGTAGTTGTGTGGGCCAAGGTTCATGAGTTAGAAAACAAGTACAGCAGCTGAAGATACTTATTACCAGTGTAGCTACTGAAATCACATTTGTTTCAAAAGGAACAATTCTGTGGGAACACTCACCATTCTGCACTGGAGACCCACAGAAGTAATCATGAGAAAGTTGGTAGTAACCCGATCCTCTTTGGAGAGAGGGCATCATGCTACAGGTCATGATGTCAACAGCCTTATGTGGTATGAATTAAAGCAACAGGACTTTATCTACAGAATCAGAACAGTAGAACTGGAAGGTACCCTGATGGTCATTGAGCCCAGCCTTCTGCCAACATAGGAAATAAAGCATCCCTGAAAACTGACCATGTAACTTATGTTTTAAAACCTCCAGTCCTTTCATCAATTCTGAAAAGTTACTTTTTAGGATGAAAAACTTGGATGCCCAGAATCACCCAGCAAATGTAAGTTGCCCCCTATGCCTATAGTTGGAGAATTTGGAAATCTGGGTAGTAGTACAACAGGATGATTAATATTTTCCAAAATCATTGCTCCTGGCTGATGTTAAAATACTTTCTCACTTGATACAAGGGAGAAATATTCTCTCACACTTTATGCCGTTATGATTTCCTTTTAACTCAAAGAAGCTTTAACCACTAGGGTTATAAATATTGCTGCACCAAGTTAAGCTTTTCTTATTTGTTTGAGGCTCCTGTTTTGATTTTAGGTTTATTTTGGTCTGTTGTTCTTTTTAGCGATAATCATTTGTTTTGGTGGTGATATTTTGTTGTGTCTTGTGGTTTCAGGATGGCTGATTTTATTCTTGCCTTGCACTCTGTAGAGGTATCTTTGGATCAAGGGTCATTTAAAAGTAATGCTAAATAATAAATAAAATAACATATAATACCAAGGAAAGAAACTTGATCCTTTGTAGAACGCAAATACACCTGACCTTTATGTTCTTTTTATGATTTCCTTTTAACTCAAAGAAGCTTTAACCATTAGGGTTATAAATATTGCTGCACCAAATTAAGCTTTTCTTATTTGTTTGAGGCTCCTGTTTTGATTTTAGGTTTATTTTGGTCTGTTGTTCTTGGGCGGGAAGGAGAAGAAATAAGGGGGAGGAGGAGGAGGAGGAGGAGGAGGAGGAGGAGGAGGAGACTGGAGGCGAGAGAGTGAGAGAGAGCTGGGAGATAATCAGGGTGCTCAGAAGCTGCTTTAAAGGTTCTTGGGGTTGGTGATATTTTGTTGTGTCTTCTTGCCTCCCAAGGGTGGGGTTTCAGGTGCGCATGGTGGGGAGCGGGCGCCCCTGACAATTCATTTTTCTTGCCTTGGAGGCTCTGTAGGGAGGAGATGGGGATGGGAGGTATCTTTGGCCTGGCAAGGAGTCATTTAAAAGTAATGCTAAATAATAAATAAAATAAGTTCCTCTGAAAAAAAGTGCCAGGAGGAAGGAGAGGGAAGAAGGCGGACATTTTGATAGGGGTGCCTTTGGGCTGGAGGATGGATTTTTTGTTGTTGTTTTGGGGGTGAAAGTGTACACCTGACACAGACATTTTTTTCATTTTCTAATGGTGGTGTTTTATGATTTTTTTCTGAAACTTTGCCTTTGCCCAAAAAAGGTTGAAAAACACTGCTCTATAGATATATCAAGTTAATATACTAGGTCCTTTAACTGGTTTCAGCAGAATTATTTTCTTGTTTTGAATAAGAAAATGAATTATCAAGATAGTGGGAATGTTAGGATTATCATCTGGCAAAAAACAGCTACCCAGCTCTTAAAATGGGCAGAGCCCCAGAGGTCTAAACCCTGGTCACATGGAGTACTGAGTTCCTTTGAAATAATTCAACAAGCTATGGTCTGAGTTAGTAAAACTAAGAAAGTGGGGTTTTTGCACCAACACAGTCCTTTGTGAGTGCAGAGAACAACAAGCTATGGCTGTGAAGATTCTCAGTCATCCAGGATGAGTCATGGCAAATGGAGTTCCTTTTCTTGAGAAATCAAAACATTTTGCTGCTCATCCAAGCAGCTTCATCAGTCTGAGGGAAGTTAGTGGCGAGACCTCCAATTTATAGTCCACCTTGATTTCACATCACCCTGGTCTTAATAGGTTCATTAGATGGTCAATGGTCTGAACCTGAATAGGCTTTGAGAGAGGGGTCATAGAAGCCATTCATGTGTGTGCTGAAACCCCCCTCTCCACAGAGTTGGGGGACTCAGGCACAATTTATCTGTTAATTATCAAGTTATTCTTTCAACCATCCCCAAACAAATCAGAATCACTTCACACCTCCATCAGCAAGGCCACAGCTAATGACCAATATTTAATGTGTGTTGGGAAGGGTTGCATAGGTGGGACTTTCACGCACTCCAGGCCATTGTCCACTTAACAAGCCTATTCAGGACACTGTCCACCTAATGAGCCTATTCAGACCAAGGTGGCGTGAAATCAAGGTGAACTATAAATAGGAAGTCTCACCACTAACTTCCCTCAGACTGATGAAGCTGCTTGGATAAGCAGCAAAATGTTTCATTCTCTCAAGAAAAGGAGTCCAGTTGCCATGACTCAACTTCCCAACAGGCTATGGCCAAACATTGCACCTAAATCAGCACATCTCAACATGCACCGCAGAGGATTTGATTCCCTGCCATTCCATGGTCTTGAGATTGCATTCTTTTTATGGCAGTGGTGGGGAAAACTACCTGATATACTTACATAACCTTTACCAAAATAAAATAAAATAAACCAGTATGTACTTGATCGTTGAACTCCTGTTGGTAGAGCTGCACTGTACAGAGGATGGCATAATCAGCCTTGACTGTGCTATGGCCATTTCAGGGTTATAAAAGACTTCTTAGATCCCTCCCTACCCCCAGGTTTTAGGAATCCCTGTGGATCCCCTTCCTTCTAGCTTTGGGAGCCATGAGATGGGAGGGGAAATTATTTCAAAACAGAGAATTACCATCATTGGGACCAGTGGCAGCAATTTTTCAGCGTTCAATTATTTCCTCTCTTCCATAGCTGACAAAGACTGTCCCAGATAAAAGGGGACCCCCTAGGGGGTCCTCAAAGATTGGTGGTACTCTAGGAAGCTTTTTATTGTCCCAAACAGGTGCTGTTGATAACATCAATCTCTTTTTATGACATACATTTGAACAATAGGAGTTCAGCCTATAGGTGTTGACATCTAAGTGATTGCCTAATTTTGTACTAATTCCTATTAATTGTATTGTACTGCTTCTGATTCAAAGAAAGGCAGTCGAAATACAATCATTCACTCTGTTACGCATGTTGGCAAAAAACAGGGCAATGTGCTTCTTTTTGGAATATTTACAATATTCATCTGGGACTGTCATACTCACATCTGAACATTAGTAAATATCTAAAATATCTGGAACATGATGTTCAAAAGAGCAGCTTTTCATTCTTATTTCTGCTGTATTGTCCCATTTTCTCATAAGAAAAAAGTAGTCCATAGAGCAACTAAGATCATTGCCTTTTACACATTTTAATCTAAAGAAGTGGGGCGAGGAATTTACAGACTTCTAGCAGCACAGGAAAGACTATTATCACAATCTCTCATCACTGGCCTAGCTGGATAGGTCTGATGGAAATAAAAGTCCAGTGGGATCATGAAGGTCACAAGTTTTCCAGTCCATGTTTAACATAATGTGCAGATTGCTGACATAAAGAAATAAAGAGCCACTTTTGCTTTCATTCAAGGCAACATAATTTAAGTACTGCCAGTTGTCACTGGACTGTATCCATTGGCTTAATTCCACTTAGGAGAAGTAGAAAATCTATGGACACTCAAAAAGAACTTTGCATTTAAAAATTAAGTCGAATTTTCTGTTTCACTGTAGCTAAAACCTTGTAAAGATTTGGTGAATGTAGCCTTATGTTGTTCGACTACTAACATAATCTTGCTCTCCTTTGGTGTCTTAGGAAGTGGATTTTGATCCACAAGCACTCACACTGAAATAAACCTCTAAGGTGCCATGTGACTGTCTCCCTCCCTTTTTGGTAAGACATCAAGACAGACCAACACAGTGACTTCTCCATAAATTCTCCTGGCTTTGTAATTGACCTAGATGCCCTCAGCACATCCGATCTCGCCTGATTTCATAAGCTAAGCAGGGTCGGCCCTGGTCAGTACTTGGATGGGAGACCACCAAGGAATACCAGGTGCTGTAGGCGCCTGGAGTAGGAACTGGCAAACCACTCCAGTATTCCTGCCAAGAAAACTCCATGGACAAAGGGGTCACGAAGGGTCGGTCACGACTATAATGACACAACACACACACACATACCCCAATAGCATAAGCTCCGAAATGCCACAAGCATGTCGAAACTAGAGTGGGGGACGGGGGGAGAGCGGAACTGCCATTAAATACTCTACTTTGTTTCGTGGCAGCTGTAAAATGTGCAACGGATGCTAGATAATCTCCCTCGGAAAGTCTTGTCCACATACTGAGATCACTGTTCCCTCCAACAGGTGGTTCTGATAATATTAGCTATTGCTCATCAGAGAATACAAGGCAAGGACAACTGAATATTTATCATTTGAATCCTTTCAAACTCAGTATCACAACAGTCCTTTTCAGTGTGGAACAATGCCACTCAATTACATTATCTTACCTATACCAGCTGGTGAGATTGTTTTGGTTTGTTGTCCTGTTGTTTCTTACATGTATGAGAGAGAGGGTGGGAGAGGCCTCTAGATGCCTTGATTCAAAAAATTGTCTCATTTCATGCTCTCAGCATTTTAACTTTCTTTATTTGACTTTCAGTGTCTTTACCCGGTGGAAGAATTTTGGTAATCTATATTCCCTGTGCCTCAAGCCAAAGGCTGGACAACTAAGATTGGAAATTTCCACAGCACTAACTCTTAGCACTAATAGCTTACAGTAGGCCAGGCAGAAGGAACAGCTTTCAGCTAGATATAACTTATAAAGCTAACTTCTGCAGGACAGTACAAGGCCTAAGAGTGAAGAAATTGCAAAATGCATTCTGGCCTATCTAGAATCACAGCAAACTCGTTAAAATTTTCTAAAAGCAAACTGAGCAAATTGTGAAAGGCAATACAATTATGAGAAGCTGGAACTGGAACTGAAATAAGGTGCCCAAATGTTCTTACCCATATGTAACACTGGGGTCAGTATCCTGAACAGTTTTTGACATTTATTTATTTATTTATTTATTGCATTTCTATACCACACCGTCTTCAAAACTGGAACTCAGGGTGATTCACAGCTTTAAAAGACATAAAAGTATATACACAGTGGTACATTTTAAAACAAATTTAATTCATTTAATGGGTCAATTTGTTTTAAGAACATTTTGTCTTTCAAAACATGGTTTCCCATAGGAATGCATTGAAAATGAATTAATCCATTCTGGAGCCTATGGATTGCTTCATTTTACAAAAAAATTGTCTTATGAAACATGGTTTCCCATAGGAATGCATTGGGAACAGATTAATCTGTTCGGGAGGCTAGAATAAAGATAAAAATAACCAGTTTTTTTCCCCTTGGGTACATGCAGAGCTTTTTTTGTCTTGTGAAGCATCCCATGGGGAATTTTTGTCATGTGAAGCATGCCTATTCCTGGATTTTATTTTCTTCCTATGATTTTTTTGTCTTATGAGGCATTTGGGTACCACTGGCTTTAAAAAATTGTACAAACCCAAACCAATCCGAACCGGTTTGGATTCTTACCGTCAGTGGCTCGGTGCTGTCATCACCACGGGAAGATCCCTTTAGAGAGACCCCCGTTCACACCTCTGCATGTGGAGGTGGGAACAGGGGTCCCTTCAGACATTTCTCCCCTGCGGCGGATGACAGTGCCTGGCACGCTGTCATTGCCCACGGGGAAGATCCCTTTAGAGAGAGCCCCGTTCTCGCCTCCACATGTGGAGGCAGGAACAGGGTTCTCACTGGAGACAGTTCTCCCCCGTGGGCGATGACAGCGTGCGGCTGCTGTCATCGGCCGCGTAATGAAACGAACCTAACTGAACAAATTTTTTTGTTTCGTTTTGTTTCGTTTTAAATTTACCCCTAGGTTCGTTATTCATTTTGTTACACAATGAAACAAATAACAAATAATGAAACGAACTAAAAGTTTGTTTCGTGCTCTTCTCTAGAAGGGAGGTCTATAAGGGATATCATAAACAATAAAATTCCACAGATGGCTTTCATATGGCACATATGTCCTCAATGTGAAATGAAATCCAAGCAACAGTAGGGACTCTAATCAGCCAGCTTTACATTAGAAATGTATGATGTGGTTCTTCCTCCCCACACTCCAGAAAGAGCTGATCAGCCAAATACAGTAGTTTTCCGTATATGACTATATTTTTGTCTAAAATTGTTAGACTAAACATTGAGGGTCGTCTTATAAATGGAAGCAAGCCAGGGAGAGAACTGCCTGGTTGTGAAGATGTAATTTTGGGTTGGAAAACTGGGGTTATCTTATACATGAGGTGTCTTCCAGACAGAAAAATATGGTACCTGCTTTAACGGATACTGTGCTTCAAACTTTTTAACCCAAGTCAGCGTGAAATGACTTTTACATGCCCACCATATGTGGCCAAAGGGTATGTTCAAATATTATTATCATCTGGTGCAAGTGACAGTCACTCACGGCAGGTAATGAGCGCAAGGAAATTTCCTTCAACCAAGGAAATTTAAAGACAGACCAACATAGCATATAATGGGAAGATGGAAGGGAAAAAGCATTCTGGCTGTGTGTACTCAGTCAGCTCAACAAGACTATTTAAAGCCATGTCAAGGCAAAAGCATTACAAGATAATGCTAAATCTGCTCACAAGCAACTGCAGTACTTTGTTTTCAATCCCGCAACCTCCTTGGGCAATATTGATCTTACTATTGCTGAGAAAATCCAGACAATACAAAAAACAATGCTTGTTGATTTCAATAAAATCTGTTTATTACTGTTTCTTCTAGAGGAATAGCCTTCACCCATTGTTTTCCATGCGGAGTGCTGGTATGCTTCAGGCTCTCTGATTAATTATACCAAATTATACCACAGACCCATGGATATACTATGCAACAGGAGACGAAGGTTGTTATTTTTCTTGGAGCAGTCATAGGAGAGTAACACTGAAATACCGGTGGGCCCTCCAAGCTGGGCATGGGGCCAGATGAACTTAAAAAGCATGCACCCTCAGAACACAGCTGTTCTTCTGTCACAAACAAACTCAGAAAGAAATACTCTCATATTCCAAGTACACTAACGATAGTCTAGCTTTGAGGAAGTGGCTGCTGCTTGCTTACTTCCATATAGAGTATCAGATACATATCTGTCCCTATGAGCTAAGAAAATTAGAAACATTGAGGTAAGCTTGTTGGATGCCTTAATTTTCTATGGGTTTTCATGTAATCACAACTATTTGCATGGTCACATCAGAGCCTCCATAAAAACATTGTGGGCTGCCATAGATCTATTGCAAGTCAGTATTTGTCTCTGGTTCCAGTTTAACTCAAGAAGACACTGAAGACCCTCTAAGAAGTACAGGGATTGGAATAAAATAGCAGGGAACACATCAAAGATTCAATGTAAATTGTTGCACTGGGCAAAAATATCCTAATCCCACTTATGTCCAATGGATTCTAAAGAGGCATAGATTAAACAGGAAGGCTCTTGCGGTCACAGTGAACAGTTAAATTAGACCATCAACTCAGTGTGTAATGACTGCAAAAACAGCAAACTTTAGGCACAGATTCTTAAGACAAAAATGAATTTAACCTGTATTATGGCCTTAGGTATATACTAGACAATATGGTGAAGATGTGTACTAGAATCCTTTATTAATGACTAGAGAAATATATGAAGATAGTACAAATGACTATCAGATAAGGTTGGTGTATGGAACTGCTATATCAGTGTTGGCAAACCTATGGCACGGGTGTCAAAAGTGACACTCAGAGCCCTTTCTGTGGGCACCTGACATTGCCCCTTCACAGCCACCTGTATTCAGGTTAAATTGGTGTACTGGCACTTTGTGAAAAATTAGTGGATTTTGAATCGCAGTTTGGGCACTCCAGTCTCTAAAAGGTTCACCATCACTGTGCTATATCGAAGTACAGTATCACCTAAAATCCAGGTGCTAGGAAAAAAACCATGAATGGAGACAATTGCTTTCAAGACCAGCTTGTTGGCTGTACCACATATGTACACGCGGTGCTGTGCAAAATCAGAACCTGGACTATATAGGGATTTAATCTGCTTTTATATCAGGATTGCTTCCATTATTGTTTGCCCAAATAGAAATACAGTCTGATTTGTTTTTTTGTGCTGTGTGTGGTTTTATGTATACTTGAGTTGGGAATCTGTGGCCTCTCAACATTATGCTGTACTCCTGTTATTCCTGACCACTGGCCATGTAACTAAAGGTGATGGCAGCTGATATATAACATCTTCCTCCTTCAGTGTATATAATGCAGAAGAAAACTACTAAAAGAGGCAAAGTCTTTAGAATCTCAACTTCCAGTAAGAAATGTGATGAAATTCTTATCAAATCACTTCTCTGGAAATTGACATCCCAATAATTTTGCATCTATTATTAGTTTTCTTCCTTTAATCATCGCATCTGGGTATTATTTCAGCTGACAAGAAGCACCTAAAAGGGCAGGGTGGGGTGCTGCATTCACATTTAATATGTTAAAAGGCTTGCTCCAGTGTGCTGTACAGATCAAGTATGTGAGGCAAGGGATCCTAATGGGACTTAAAAGTTGTGTTTCACTTTCTCCTGCAGGATGCAAAAACACCCTATCAGTATGACGGATTACCAAAGATTCAAACTACCAAGGGGTGCTATATAGTTTTCTAGGGCTCTGAGGTCATTGAGTGTCACACTTTTGACCTTGACACTTCTTAAATAACTCACAGACCTTGAGAACGCTGTTAGGATCACTGTAAATCAGATACAACTTGAGAGCGCACAGCAACAATAACAGTCTCCTTGACTGTGGAGGACTTAATGCTATAATGGAGTGCAAATTTAATTCTGAATAGCTTTAGTGATCACGGTCTATAGTAACATAATTAGTGTGGTGTAATGATGAAAAACTAGGAAACCAGAGTTGGGTTCAAACCCCTGTTCAGCCATGACAGCTACTGAACAAACTGGGGTCTTTAATATTTCTTCAAACTGACTAACTTCACAAGGCTATTGTAAGGATAACTACAGAAATGTGTGCTGTTCTGAACCTCCTGGAGAAAGGCAGAACTGAATGGCATTGTAAAAAGACTTTCCTCATTCCATAAATGACAACCAGCTGCCCTATTTTAATGATGCTCTGAGATTTGCACAATGTACCAATAGTTGGTCATGGTTGTAGGCCACAGATGAAGAACAGCTCAGGGTGTCCCCAGGTGCTATTAATCTATTTTCTCCTCCTATTTGGATAATTTGGTGCCCCCCAATTACACAACTCCTCCATATGTGTTCTAGTTCAACTTTACTTAAAGTAAAGCAGCTTAGGGAGCTGGAAATGTTTAGCCTTACAAAAAGGAGACCGAGAGGGTATATGATAGCTATGTTTAAATATTTGAAAGGATGTCATATTGAAGAAGGGACTGGTTTGTTTTCCATGGCTTCAGAGACTAGGACACGGGAAATGGCTTCATACTGCAGGAAAATAGATTCAGTTTAAACATTAGAAAGAATTTCATGACAGTTAGAGCTGTTCGGCAATGGAATATGCTGCCACGGAGGGTGGTAGAGTCTCCTTCTTTGGAGGTTTTTAAGCATAGGTTGGATGGCCATCTGTTGGGAGTCTTGTGATGGGGGTTCCTGCATGGCAGGGGGTTGGACTAGATGGCCCTTGAGGTCTCTTCCAACTCTATGATTCTATGATTCTATGAAAAAAGTGAATTGTTTTCCTATCTGTGTGTTTTTACAGACAGGCATACAAATAGAAATACCTCTGCATGGGCTAGCATTCATTATTAAAAATAAAGTTGTGTTTTCACTTCCTTGTTAACCTGTAACAGCAATGTATGGATTAAAGTCCCCACGTGTATGGAATATACATTGTAGGCACAATAAATAGATAAGTATTTTGCCATGATGTGCAAATATTCTACCCTTGCCCAGGGAAAATGAGACACAAGGAGATAAGTTATCAGAAAAAAGGCATTATATTTGGGCTTACATCATATTTCAAACTGATTTGGTTTCAAGCAATCAAATCTGAAAGTCCGTTTTATGACAATAAATGACCTCAAACAATTGTAACCAAAGAAACAGGGGAAAGGGACAACAAAAATGAAACTTCATCATCACACTTAATGTAGAAACCACGGCTTGCTCTCTTCCACAGGAATGCTCCAGGGAATGTTAGGTTCAGCTGCTTGAATTTTTTTATTCCCCTTCCCCTTTGGGGTTGTTACTAACAAAAGCTCCACTGTTTTGTTAAAGCAAAGCAATAAGTTTTTGTTTGTTTGTTTCTTTGCAGTCTTACAGCAGCAAGTTTCATGTCACCAGTAGGAAACACACATGCATGTACTGCAGTCAGACACACATACACACTCACAGACGTTATACAGTAGCCTGTTGCTGCTATCAAGAGAAACACAAACACTCAGTTCTTTTAAGTGGTCACTTGTTAGAAACACACTAAGTTTTGGACTAGAAAAGAAAATACTGCACAGGTCTTCCACACTGATGCTGCAAGTCATCCTTTTGCAACGGACGGAGTTCTTGTCTCCATTTGTTCAACAAGCATCGCTGAAACCTGAAGGCACGCTGGCCAAAAAGCCCTGTTCTTGATGTGTGTTTGGTTTGGTTTTGTCATTTTAACTAGTGTGCTGGCCTCAAGTTGCAAAGCCCCTGCCCTTTGGCACTGCAGCACGCCAACAGGCTGTTATAAGGAGACCACACAGTACTGGAAAAGGCAGCTCCTCTGCCCAAAGACTCCACCCATAGCTGTGCTCTTTAGAGGCATCAAAGGAAGGAATAATATTTGTCTTTTTTTTTTAAAAGGCAACATTTGCAATAACCATTTGCATAAACTTTCATGTTTCAGGCTAGCTGTTTTAGGGTTTGGGAATTGGGGAAGAAACTGGTCCTTCAGTTACCAGCTTCAAGAGGAAAATGGTTCTTTACAGCTTGCTATAATCAACAATGCACCAGAGATTACAGCACTGTTTCTTCCTTTTTTTTAACTACACCAGGCCTCTGGGGATTCATTTTAATCTCACAACAAAATGAACTAAACACACCACCAGGGCTCTCGAATGCCACCGGCTTCTGGGAAGACATCTGGAAAGATGGGATAAGGAGAGATACACTACTACTCCTTATTGTCACAGGGTCAGACTAAGTCTTTCTAATAATAAAATTAAAACAGGTCTTGAAAACGTTTAAAAAGACAACCAACCATCACCAAAATCATTAATAGGAAAAGTTCTCATTCATATACATTGTGTGTGTGTGTGTGTGTGTGTGTGTGTGTGTGTGTGTGTGTGTGTGTGTGTGTGTGTGTGTGTGTGTGTGTGTGTAAAACTTAATGTTAAATCTTAAGCCCCTGCACAGATGGAGGAGAAGTCAGTCAGTTTAAGGAAAAAAGCCGAGAAACTTCTGTCTTCCTCTGCAGATTTGGCATTATTCCCATAGTTCCATCTGGAAAAAAACGTGAAGCAACTTGTTTTTGGTTGAAGTCATGTTTAATCCTTTTGCACATCTTCCCTTCTGACTTTGTTGTTTTAGCTGGGGGATGTATTGGCATGAGAGTTTGGGGAGTCCTGTTCATTTATGGTGTTCAGAAGCACACCCACAGGCTGTCGAGGGAGGTGGTGGTGGCTATGCTCTCGTTGCTGCTCCTCAGAGGCACTGAAAAGCCCTTCCTCCTCATCCCCATGTGGGGGGCGGCCATGGCAACTATCACAATAATCCATGGAACCATCGTCAATGAACCCATCCAGTTCTTTGAGATCACTGTCATGGTGGCCCTGGTTACAGATACAAATTTCAATGCCTGAGTCACCAGTGAACCTTCGGTGTCTGCCCGGCGTCTTGTCTTTAGCATCGGAGAAGGCATTGCTGGGATCAAAACTTTCTGAGTTGTAATCTTTAAGCAGTTCCTCCTTGCATTCTGACTCCTTATCAGGACAGGATACATGTGCAGGCATCTCTTCTAATTCCGTCCCACTGTTGGAGTTCCTTGACTCGCCACTTGTTGCTTTGGTGGATGATCTCTCAACTAGCGGGGTGGAGGATTCAGGATCCCCAATGCTGGGGGAGGCAGTGCTGTCCACAGTTCCATTATTGCTTCCTGTTCCTGACAGAGAGCCTGGCTGGGCTGGCTGTAGATTTCTTGTGTCCGGTGCGGCATTGCCACCGCCAGGTGGGATGCATTGCTGATGTAAGGCACTATATGGTGGGGGAGGGGTCGGAGGTCGATTCACCACTTCCTCATAAGGAGGCAGTAAATAATTTGGCAAAAATCCTAAATGGGGAGGCAGGGAGGACAAGTTATTTCCAAAGATTCTGTAAAATCTAAATCCTGGCAGAAAGCATCATTTTAAATCGCTTACTATTTCACTTTGGACTTTGTGAATAATTTGCATGATTGTAATTTTTAAATTTCCCCACTGGGGTTTCACATAAGAACCAGCAATTATTTGTATTTCACAAATGAAATAAACTGATGCTGAGCAGCATATATAATAAGGCTACATCATCCAAAGCAAGGTAATGTAATCTCTGACTCTACTGAGGAACCATTTAAATTGTCTGTCTTAGGACAGGCACAAGATGCCCTGATGGCTACTCTAAGTCTGTAGACTTCTTATGGAGCTATTTCCCCTCTATACTCTATACATTGGTACCTCTACCGAGACGAATAGAGGGGAGGAGGTAAAAACATCTCAGCTTACATTGCCAGACCAAATGTGCTAATCTATTCCCCCTTTTACAGCAGCCTGATCAACAGCCAAAATTAAGAAACTACCGGTAAGTCAAAGCCATGTAATGCTGCGAAGTTTCATTATTTCAAGTCTCTCAGATATTTTTGCACAGAATTTAGAACTTATATTAGTAAAAAGATGTGATGATGCTTCAGCCAATTTAATCAAGATGATAGAAAGGGCAGACTGAGTGTCCCAGGATGACAAATTGCCATTTTGTCTTCATCGGCCATAAACTCACCCCTCTGTACCCATCCCCATCACATCTATTAGAAACCCTTCTTGCACCCGTGTCCCCTGCCCAAATTAAAAATATTTTCGTCTTGCTCTTTGAAAGGTATCTTGCTTCTTGCATGCAGTACATACGGAAATAAAATGGCAGGGTGGAGTAGTTATGAGCTTCACGGTAGGCAATCAGGTTAATCTCATGCTGCCGTTGCTGCGCCTGAAGTCTGTGTTTGGCGCGTCGGTGATGGCAGACACAACAGCAACTCAGTATAATGATGATCGTCCACACTAGCCAGAACCCTGTGGAAAAAGCAAGAAGAAGAGTAGAGAAAGCGAATTTAGCAGGAGTGGATTTTCCCCCCCGAAGGAAAAAGAAGTTCCGCAAGCAAGAAGACACCTGGGTGACCTCTGGAAACAAGTGTGTTCATGTTTTCAACCACTGCATGGGTTAGATACACAGGGATGTTGGAAAGCATTATTCAGAGGTGCACATTGGAGAGCTTTCATCCCATCCCACTGTATACAAATGAATAACAGAAATTGAAGGAGGACTTGAATGAGTTTACCACATTTCTGAAGAGGATATCTACACTGGACTTTTCATGCCTTGGTAGTTCAATTATCTAGATCCCAGCTGGCATATGAGTTTTTGCAAGCAAAACAGGACCTCTGAAAGACTTCCAAGGTAACGGTGGTCAATGTGCTTCTGCAACAGCCATCACTTTTAAAATTAAGACTGTGACAGCATAAATACCATGCTGGCTTCTTGCCAGCAATGCTAAAAAACAGTGTACTGGGTATGGAAGAAGGTGGCAAAACATATGGAATCGCAACCATATAGAACATTTTCTCCTGCTTTCATTAAGACTCAGCAAAGGGTAATTATTATTATTGTGTATATATATTCTGTTAACAAACCAAACCAAAGGGCCAGAACACCCTTCTTATGAATGATTCCTAAATGTTTTTTGTTTAGGAAAGAAAGGGGAACAATGAAAGGTGACCAGGATGACCTTTGGGTAGTGGGCGGCATACAAGCTATATAAAATAAAATAAATAAATAAAAGTTCTGGAAAACACTCCAAGCTATGTGACAAATGGCTGAGGGAACTGGGTATGTTTAAAGTAGAGAAAATGATGTCTGAGAGGTGACATGATAGCCGTCTGGACTGATGTCATGTGGAAGATGGGGCAAGCTTGCACTCTCCAGCTGCAGATTACAGGATTTGAAATAATGGACAAAAAATCCTACTAGTGAAAAGTTACTAGCACTGTTAATATTTTTTAAATGACTGGAAAACTGCCTACCCCTCCACTCCCACCCCCATGCACATTCTGAGCTCTATAGGATTTCCTTTTTGACCTGAGAAAGACTTTAGGGAGTCATGGGACAAAAGGGGGGGGCTTAATAGTTAAAAGCTGCTGCTTGCAGTCACATTGCTGATGGTAAGAGCTGTTTGACAGTGGAGTATACCAACTCAGAAGGTGGTGGGTTCTCTTTTATTTGAGGTTTTTAGTGAAGGTTGGATGGCCTTCCTACATCTGCAGGTAGCATGGCTCAGTGATCCTTGGGATACCTTCCCATCCTAAGTTCTATGATCCTACAACAGATTTACTAAATCATGCATGGTATAAAGCCAGGGGTTATGGATTTCCCTTTTATCTAATACTAAGTGGATTTCCCTTTTATGTGATATTAAACTCAGCTCAATTAATTAAATGAACAAGGTGCATACAGTCACCCCCCCCCGGCCATTTCGCGGTTCAGGTACTGCGGTCCACTACATCGTGGGATCGCAGTACCTGCACCTCAGAGTCGCGGGGGGGGGGATCAGGTCGCTCCGCGCCACCCCCCGCTCCTCCGAGTAACCTCAGAGCCGCGGGGGAGGGGGGTGATCGGGTCACCCCGCGCCGCCCCCGCACCGCCCCCGCGGTCCTCCAAGAAGCCTCGGACAGGCGCACGATCACCCCCCCCACTTCCGCATATCATGGATTTTCATGCATCGCAGGTGGGGTGGGTCCCTAACCCCTGCGATCGGCGGTGGGGGTGTGACTGTATTCTGAAATGATTAACAAGAACCTCCTATATTTTGCTACAATATGGGTATAAAGGGGGATTAGAAAAACAATGAGCAGGGGGAAAATCTATCAGTGGTACGGTATGTTCATCATGATATTATTTTATGAAAGTTCTACATATATTACGAGAACCATTTCGAGGCCATGTTTTTCTTGAGAGCACTTTAAGTGTTTGGCAGCAAGAAATTAGTTTGTCATTGTGTCTCTGCACACCAGGAGCTGGAGCCAATTCCAGTTCCATGAAGAGCACACCTTTATGAATAGCAGGAATAAATATTTCTCACATTCATTTGTTATGTTTTTGCATAAAACACAATCTGCATTATTCAAATGCAGTTAATGAAAATGTTCTGTGCCTACAGATTGTGAAGATGAAGCACAAAATAGTGCGTGGAATTGTTCTACCAATTTGTTAAGTGGAATATTTGGTAATCAATGTTCTGAAAATAAAAGGCACAAGGAACAGCTCTTGACACTGAAACAAGTTATGATGAACAAATAAAAGACAATGCAAGCGTAAATGCAAACATGGTTTAAAAATCTGCTTCACAATACCTGATACTGAGAAAACACTCTTAGCAGATCCTATGCCAGCCTTCCCAAACCTGATACCCCCCAGATCTGTTAGACTATAATTCCTGCCCATTTTACTCACTGGGGGCATTGATTATTAGGACAAATTTTACCATTTAAATCAATTTGATTTTAAAACATCACTACTTTTTATCCACCCTGTTGGCTAAACTGGCTTTATGATGGAAGGTGATACACAGTATACTTGGAATCATCAGATTGGGAATGATACTCTCAAAACATTTTCTGAAGTAATCAGATATGCCTCAGCCTTACTCAGACCAAATAATGGTCTGATCAGTGTCTAGATAGGAAATAACCCAGAAACCTTATATATGTTGACTTGAGAGAAAAATGAAAAGAAGAGGTATCTCAAGCTATTATTCTGATTTCCAATTTCTCAATTTAGATGCCAGGAAAATATATAAAACAATCATTCCCTCTAACTCCTCCATATTTCTGATTGAGGATGGGGATAGCTAGATTTAGAAAAGACAAACTCTCTTCAGATCTCTGAGAATGGATGAACACAGAAAGTTCAATCTTAGTAACGTATTCTCTAGAATCCTGCTCTTATCTGAAAGTGAGGCAAAGGCCAGGTAGTCTAGAAATGCCATGAAACCCTTAAAATAGAATGCATTAAAGCCATTGATGTTGATTTTGAAGGCACTGGCATCTTTTCTGCTATTATCACCCAATGTTCATACATCGTAACAGGTTGTCTATAAAGTGGCTGGCATTTTCTCTTGCCATTGTACCATGTCTGTTGCTTGGAGGACCTGATTAAAGACCTGTTCTCTTAGTTACCTTCTATTTTAGCTATTTCATCATCACTCTCTGTTTCTTGGATACTGTTGACCCTGTCTACTTACAAAAATGTCAAGAACACCATCTCCCTTTTGTTTGAGGAAAACTAAATGAGACTGTATGATTGATGAGTCCTACTACTTATGCTCGAGATTCTAGGGCAGGGGTCCTCAACCTAAGGCCCCAGGGCCAGATGCGGCCCCCCAAGGTCCTGAATCCAGCCCCCGGGACCAATTGCAACCCCCCCACACCTACCCCTGCTTTGCAAGCAAGCCAGCCTCTGCAGCTGCTTCTATTGCTGAGGCAGTTCAAAGCAGTGGGCTATGTCGCTTCTCCCACTCCCCCCAACTACGGCCCAGATGATCAGCATGCTGGCTAGTGGGGCATTCAGAGTGGGAGGGCTACGGCAAGGTCCCCTGCTCCCCCACCCACTGTGGTCCAGCCCCCAGTGGTGCCTGGGGCATGGTGGACCGGCCCACTGTTTGAAAACTTTGAGGACCCCTGTTCTAGGGCTTTTGACTACTACTACTTTGTATATCTCTTGCTTCATATGTTTAGTTTCCTTCCTACTGCACCAAAGGAAACATTTACCATTCCTAGGATGAAGCTTGATTCTGCCTTAGCTATTTTCTGAGACTAATAATTGAAAAGGGAACAGACTACAACTCCCATCACTCAAGAGATCATGGCGAGTCATCATGGCTAACGGGAGCTACAGTTTGGCAATATACAAAGTACAAAAAGGTCCACATGCAAATCTGTAACTAGCTGAAAACAGGAAATAAGTAACAAACATGTTAACCATATGTCCTACAAGGAACATGGAGACTGTTATTGATTTCAGCAGTGAACCCTGTCAGTCCAATATGTACTCCATATTCAGCTAGCACTTCAAGAACATCCAGAGTTGCACAAAAATCCCTGTACTAATACTACACTTTGTATAGACTTCACTACTTAAAACTTTATGAGATATACAGGTGAAACTTAAACAATTAGAATATCATGCAAATGTTCATTTATTTCAGCAAGTCAACTCAAAAGGTGAAACTAATATATGAGATATTACATGCAAAGCAAGATATGTCAAGCCCTACTTTGGTATAATTGTGATGGTTATGGCATACAGCTTATGAAAACCCCAAATTCACAATCTCAGAACATTAGAATATTACATGACATCAATAACACAAGGATTGGAAATAGAACAATATCGGACCTCTGAAAAGTATAAGCATGCATGCATATGTACTCTGTACTTGGTTTGGGCCCTTTTTGCATCAATTACTGCCTGAATGTGGTGTGGCATGGATGCTATCAGCCTGTGGCACTGCTGAGGTGTTATGGAAGACCAGGATGCTTCAATAGCAGCCTTCAGCTCTGCTGCATTGTTCAGTCTCATGTCCCTTATCTTTCTCTTGACAATGCCCCATAGATTTTCTATGGGGTTCAGGTCAAGCAAGTTTGCTGACTAATCAAGCACAGTAATCCAATGGTCATTGAGTCAGGTTTTGGTACTTTTGGCAGTGTGGGCAGGTGCCAAGTCCTGATGGAAAATGAAGCCAGCATCCCCATAAAGCTCATCTACAGAAGGAAGCGTGAAGTGCTCCAAAATCTCCTGGTAGACGGCTGCATTGACCCTGGACTTAATGAAGCACAGTGGACCAATACCAGCAGAGGACATGGTTCGCCAAATCAACACAGACTGTGGAAACCTCACAGTAGACGTCAAGCATTGTGCATTGTGTGCCTCTCCATTCTTCCTCCAGACTCTGGGTCCTTGGTTCCCAAATGAGATGCAAAAGTTGCTCTCATCAGAAAAGTGGACTTTGGACCACTGAGTAACAGTGTTCAGGAGTGGCTTGACAAGAGGAATACAACATTTGAAGCCCATGTCCAGGATCCATCTGTGTGTGGTGGCTCTTGATGTACTAACTCCAGCCTCAGTCCACTCCTTGTGAAACTCCCCAACACCTTTGAATGGCCTTTTCCTGACAATCCTCTTCAGGCTTTGGTCATCGCTGCTGCTTGTGCACCTTTTTCTTCCACACTTTCCCCTCCCATATAACTTTCTATTGATGTGCTTTCATACAGCACTTTGGGAACATCCAACTTCTTTTGCAATCTGTACCTTTTGGGGCTTTCCCTCCTTATGGAGGGTGTCAATGATGGTTTTCTGCACAACTGTCAGGTCAGCATAAAAACATAAAACGTGCCATGCTGGATCAGGCCAAAGGCCCAACTAGTTCAGATTCCTGTATCTCACAGTGGCCCCACCAAATGCGTCCAGGAGTGGACAAGATTCTGTCTCCTGATACTACTCCCCTGCATCTGGTCCTTGAAGTACCCTGGTTTTAAGCCTGGAGATTACACGTCTCCATCATGGTTTGTAACCTGGGATGGACTTTTCCTCCAGGAATCTGTCCAATCCCCTTTTGAAGGCATCTAGGCCAGATGCCATCACCACATCCTGTGGCAGGGAGTCCACAGACTGACCACATGCTGGGTAAAAAAAAATATTCTTTTGTCTCTTCTCACTCTCCCAGCCCTCAATTTGAGTGTATGTCCCCTAGTTCTGATATTTTGTGAGAGGGGAAAGAGCATCCCTCTATCAACTTTACTCATGCCCTGTATAATTTTGAACGTCTCAACCATATCCCCCCTCAGGTGCCTTTTTTCCAGACTAAAGAGCCCCAAATGTTTTAGCCTTTCCTCATAAGGGAGGCCCCCCCAGCACAGGAATCATTTTAGTCACTCTCTTTTGTAGTCTTTCCCATGATTGTGATTCCTACTGAACCAGCCTGAGAGACCATTTAAAGGCTCAAGAACTCTTTGCATGTGTTGATTCATTAGCTGATTAGATTGGGAGATTTTCAGCCTAGAATATTGACGAATTATGACGGGTGGAAATTAACATGGAAAACACTGGCATTCTTTTGAAACCAGTCAATACAATTATAAATGGTAATCCAAATACAAGTAACATAGTAGGAAGTCCCTCATTCAGGGAAAGCTTGCCTGAAAAAGGAAGGTCTTTGCCTGCTTCTGGAAAGACAGCAGAGATGGGGCAGTCCTGGCCTCCAGCAGGAGGGAGTTCTAATGTTTGGGAGCAGCAACAGAGAAGGCCCTTTCATGTGTTCTTATGAGACGCATCTGTGAAGGTGGCAGAATGAAGAGAAAGGCCTCTCCTGATGACCTAAGCACCAGAGCCTCAGCCACAATAACCAATGTAACCTCTAATTTCCAGCCATGCTATGATGGGCTCTGTCCCATACATGCATGCCTCAGCCCCCTGCATGGATTCTGTTGTAACTGTAACAAAAATGGTCAGGGTAGGTGTGCAGAGGAAGGGAAAACTTGAGTGGAAGGGGACAAAGGCGCATGTGTGCACACGTCAGAGGGAACCTTGACTATAACCAATATGTAGATTTTGGGAAACACCCAGGACCTCAATACTTGATAATATTTCTCATTGCTACTAATGCAGAGTCATCAAAATACAGTAAATAGCAATCAGTATGGTGATTAGAACACTGTCTCCAAATCAGCATCTCATATGTAATCTTCTGGCTCAGATGTCAGATAAAGGCCACTACTATTAAAGTTAATGTACTCTACAAAGGGGTGGGGTGGCTCAGGGGGCTTGAGCACTGAAACTGTCGCCTGCAAAGTCAGCAGCTCAGCGGTTTGAATCCCAGGTGCCACGCAGCGGAGTGAGCTTCCGTTGTTAAATCCACCTCCTGCCAACCTAGCAGTTTGGAAGCATGTAAGTGCAAGTAGATAAATAGGTACTGCCAAAAAAGTGGGATGGTAAACGGTGTTGCATGCACAGAAATGCATTCGGCCATGCCAGCCAAATGGCCACAGACTTGCATAACACTGGCTCTTTGGCTTAGAAATGGAGATGAGCGCTGCCCCTAGTATTGGACACGACTAGCACACATGTGCAGGCGGAAACTTTACCCTTTACCTTACTCTACAACAAAGGGAAAAAAACCAGATAAATCTTCTAGCAGCCAGAAGGAGATATTTCCATGTTTCCCTAATGGCAAGACTCCAAGCAAAGGTGTCACAGAGGTAAGTGCCTTTTATACATGAAAAAAAATGGAAAAACATGTTTTCTCCTTCAGCATTCAAGAGCCAGGAACAAAAGAATCTACCCTGGAGTTAGTTCACAGGAAACTCATGTCACTTCTTTATTGGCAGGTAACCTCACTAAAGCCAAGCCAAAAAACATAGTAAATCATTTCTCTTTGCTAGGTGATGGTCTTGGCTTTAGATTACCTGGCCTCAAAGAAGGTGAAGGGAGGTCATTTTGATCACGAACTAGCATATCACAATCAAACATATTATTGCCAAGAACTGACCTACTGAGGCAAAAAGGCCAAAAGAGTGAAAACACCTATCAGCTATCCTTTATAATATGAAGATAATACAGTTGCCTTCCTCCTTGGATTGTTGTAAGCACTGCTGCAATCATTTATAGTGGAATGTTTAAATATTCTGTAGCACTATATAGTATATATATGCTATCAATTGAAGAGGAATTTTCTGGACATAACTTCTAGTCAAAGCAATACTTTATTAAGCAGTAAAATCATTTTTGTATCAAGTAATGGTTGAGATAAAACTAAGAACAACTCAACATGGTTTCTTTTCTCTCTCCTTTTGTATAGTTGACATAAACACAGAAGCCACAGAAGAAAACCTGTGAGTCTCATAGGAAAGCCTGCATTCCATAGTGGTCTATTTATGTCTCATTGACTACCTATTTAAACCTTAATCTAAGGCCACCAGGGTAAGTTTCTAATGAATTCTGTTGGCAGATGTTTCTAGGGATAATACTTTTGTATGGAATGCAGATAGCAGGATGATGAACTGGGAATAATGTGCCCTAGACTAGGAAGTAGCATATGTGGAGACCCTCCAGGTTTTAAACCCCAATTCTCTTAAGTCCTCACCATGTGCTGTTTGGGACTGATGTGTGTTAAGGGTCAAAACTATCTAGAGAACCACCACTTCCTAATGCCTACCCTAAGCCACTTTTTAAAAAATCATGGGAGTCCACATATAGAGTTTCTTTGGTTTCAGAGGGCCCTAATGTCTTTAATCTAATACCTTTTCAGATCAGCCAAGGAGACTCTTGTAGAATCCAACGGTCTCTGGTGGCTGCTTTAGCAGGCAACACTAAAATATGGTTTAGTTGTTAACACAGTGAGCTACAGTAACCCTAGTGGTTGTATGCCCTTGTTTTTCTCCCATTCTCTGCCACAACCTCAAAAGGAACACTACTGTGTTCCAGCACTGTATAGTTATATCTGTTTGATACTAGTTTAGTAATTGTGGCTCCATCGTTAAGACTCCTGTGAATTTATAAACTATAGTTCCTACAAAAACAACTGTGCCGGACCATTCTAGTGCACTCCCTGAATCACATTTCTCAAGATACTGTGAGAAAAGGGACTCGGAGTTAAATTAGATTAATTTTGTAGTGTATACATGGAAGATGAGGGAACTGCTGCTTCAGCATATGTGATAACAAGCCCAGTATCTTAACAGTTAGATAACTGCCAAAGGCCTTTCACATACGACAAACACTTTAAAAAAAAACACATACTGTGAGGAACATTGCGGGACAGAATTCTACATTCCACTTGCTGATCTGGGCATCAGGCCTTTTCCAGGAAAAAGTAAAACAAAGAAATCTGGGCAGATTAATTCACTTCAGTCTCTGAAATGCAGTTTCATTTCTCATGGACAGATTCACTACATAAATGAGCTTAATAAATGTCAAGGATAAAGATAAGAGCACAATACTAAATATCAAACAAAAGTATTTAATCTGGCAAACTTTGTTTCTGTTCACTCTCATTGATTCTACATGTCAGCTGGGAACCATCTTTTTCTCCTACAACTTCAAAATTAAGAATGTATGGAAACTACGCAGTTCCAGTAGCTGGATGCAACTTTAAATACCCCCATCCTGATGAATCTTGAGGTTTGCAGTTTGGTAATATACTTATGATCATCTGCTACAAAACTCAGAGGGCAACACTGGCATTCTCTAGCAAAGTACTCTTAACATTTAACCAGCCCCAGGATTCCATAGGATGGACCCTGGCAGTTAATACTGTGAACTATGCAGTGTAGATAAACTTCAATAAACTGCAGGTAGGACTGGAGAAATGGGGTGAATGCTCTTGTCCTTTTAAATTAGAGGGAACCTAATCCTAGCATGAGTACCCAGCTTGCTGGGAGGGGGGCAAAGTGTAGCCTGCACACTGTAATTACAGTGGTTTGCAAAAGTATTCGGCCCCCTTGAACTTTTCCACATTTTGTCACATTGCAGCCACAAACATGAATCAATTTTATTGGAATTGCACGTGAAAGACCAATACAAAGTGGTGTACACGTGAGAAGTGGAACAAAAATCATACATGATTCCAAACATTTTTTACAAATAAATAACTGCAAAGTGGGGTGTGCGTAATTATTCAGCCCTCTTTGGTTTGAGTGCAGTCAGTTGCCCATAGTCATTGCCTGATGAGTGCTAATGTCTAGAGTGCACCTGTGTGTAATCTAATCTCAGTACAAATGCAGCTGCTCTGTGACAGCCTCAGAGGTTGTCTAAGAGAATACTGTATTGGGAGCAACAACACCATGAAGTGCAAAGAACACACCAGACAAGTGCGGGATAAAGTTATTGAGAAATTTAAAGCAGGCTTAGGCTACAAAAAGATTCCCAAAGCCTTGAACATCCCACGGAGCACTGTTCAAGCAATCCTTCAGAAATGGGAGGCGTATGGCACAACTGCAAACCTACCCAGACAAGGCTGTCCACCTAAACTCACAGGCTGAACAAGGAGAGCACTGATCAGAAATGCAGCCAAGAGGCCCATGGTGACTCTGGACGAGCTGCAGAGATCTGCAGCTCAGGTGGGGGAATCTGTCCATAGGACAACTATTAGTCATGTACTGCACAAAGTTGGCCTTCATGGAAGAGTGGCAAGAAGAAAGCCTTTGTTAACAGACAAGCATAAAAAGTCCCGTTTGCAGTTTGCCACAAGTCATGTGGGGGACACAGCAAACATGTGGAAGAAGATGCTCTGGTCAGATGAGACCAAAATTGAACTTTTTGGCCAAAATGCAAAACACTATGTGTGGCGGAAAACTAACACTAGACATCACTCTGAACACACCATCCCTACTGTCAAATATGGTGGTGGCAACATCATGCTATGGGGGTGCTTCTCTTCAGCAGGGACAGGGAAGCTGGTCAGAGCTGATGGGAAGATGGATGGAGCCAAATACAGGGCAATCTTGGAAGAAAACCTCTTGGAAAGACTTGAGACTGGGGCGGAGGTTCACCTTCCAGCAGGACAGCGACCCTAAAGATAAAGCCAGGGCAACAATGGAATGGTTTAAAACAAAACATATCCATGTGTTAGAATGGCCCAGTCAAAGTCCAGATCTAAATCCAATCGAGAATCTGTGGCAAGATCTGAAAACTGCTGTTCACAAATGCTGTCCATCTAATCTGACTGAGATGGAGCTGTTTTGCAAAGAAGAATGGGCAAGGATTTCAGTCTCTAGATGTGCAAAGCTGGTAGAGACATACCCTAAAAGACTGGCAGCTGTAATTGCTGCAAAAGGTGGTTCTACAAAGTATTGATTCAGGGGGCTGAATAATTACGCACACCCCACTTTGCAGTTATTTATTTGTAAAAAATGTTTGGAATCATGTATGATTTTTGTTCCACTTCTCACGTGTACACCACTTTGTATTGGTCTTTCACGTGCAATTCCAATAAAATTGATTCATGTTTGTGGCTGTAATGTGACAAAATGTGGAAAAGTTCAAGGGAGCCGAATACTTTTGCAAACCACTGTAAACTGTAAAATGCCCAGAGACTACTTGAAGTGTTATGGGGCGGTATATATAAGCAGACCACTTTGCTTTGCTTTTTCCCACCCTTACTACAGCTACAGCTTAATACAGCGCTTTCATCATCTTCTACCAATTACTTGATTAATGCAAAAGAAAATGGTTCTGTATATGGATGCAGTATAGAGGAAAAAAAAGGAAATATAGGAGATCCAGAGGAAGACGAGATCAAGGGCAGCTTTCCCAGTCCCATGTTCTTTTGTTATGTTGCTCTATAGTTCCTTCTATCCCTAGTCTACATGGACAGGGATGACAAGGGCTCCAGACCAAGACATATAAAGATCACAAGGTTGGGCAAGATTGGTCCAAGGCAAAAAGCGTTCAGCTCCTCCTCCTACTTTTCATACTGATTAACTCTCCTCTGATTTGGTATAATGACTACTGCTACAACAGATTACTAAAAATAAACCAAATTGAGTCCTCACTGCCACCTCCTAAACGCCAAGTAATACAGCCTATGTTTAAATTATAACCAAAGGCATTACAGGTGAACAAAATGTGTGTGATAAAAATCCCAAGTGACTTACACCAACCGCCACAGGTATGCACAAAGCATGATTTAGAAACAGATTCCAAAGTGTTTCATGGAGCATGTGTTGGTGATATACACACACTTGCCAATAGGCACCTAAGGCAGCATTACTGCCCTTTCAAAGGCAGGAAATGGCTTTCATTTGAAACTGGAATCATGCCCAAATCTGTCTTTTCTTCCTACAATTTAACCTATCACAAAAAGTAAATATTCATTTATATATATACACACATACATTTTATGCACAGAAAGACCTATGGACAGAAGACAACACCTTGTGATGGTCTCATGGAAGAATCTGATTCTTGGAAAATTGTATCACAGATTATTAGTGTCTAAGACACCACCCATCTTTATGGTTTGCTGCTACAGACTTACATGAGTTTTCATTCAAGAATTTCTGTTAACTGGCATTAAAAGAAATATATAATGTATATATGTGTTATACTTTTTAAATTAAGTTTACTTATATTTTCAGTAAAAATGAAGCATGCTGTCACATGAAACCTTTTAGTGCACTGAAACGAGGGTTACATAGAGGTCGACACTTTTCCCATAATAATTGTTCCTTTAGTTTCTGAAGCAAAAAAGGAACCAGTATTATAACAATTTAATTTGCAAGTAATCAAGGCATGAGTGACCTGGTCTAGATTTTATTTCTGGAAGACAGGAAGCAGTTGGCACATGATCTGTAGATAAAAAGACAAACACATTGCCACAATCATGTATCAAGCACAAATACCAGTTCATGGAATAAACCCAAGCCACAAACTTCCTCTTTTACAGAAAATACAACCCAGGCTGCCTTTCTATTCTTTATTTGACAGGTCTACCCGAGCGTCAAACCTAGAATGAGCTTCAGTTTATTGATCCCCACCCATTACTAGTTCCAAACACCTAATGGACACGGCTGCCTCATCACAGTCCAAGAAGAGATATAAGCAGGTATCATCAACACTCTGATGACATCAACCAACTCTAAAACCTTGCATGACCTCTTCAGTGGCTTCATATAGATATTATGTAACATATGAAACAGAATAAAATATGAGATATCCAACCGTATGATTAATTCTTCAGTGTTGGAACAGTGTGATCATCCTCTGGAAACTACTTTACAGGGAGAAAAAGAAAACACAACCAAATGGATGCACTCATACCTGATAAATAGTCCAAAACATATTACAGCTTATGTACTGAAGTACTGAAAAAGATGAGAATACCATCCTTTTGTCTAATTCCAGCAAAAGTCATCTACCAGTACAACCAAAGCAGTTTCTATTGTAAATGCAGCAGGGAAGCATGGATGAAAATCAATTTAAATAATCTGTCAAGTATCATCACCCACTCCAACACTTTGTTCTTAAATGAAGAAGGAAAAAAGACCTCTCAGCTAAATTCTAAATCTAGCCTCAAATTAGAAACATATCGGATCTTTAAATGATTGAGCAAATGAATAAGTGAGCAAGTACAAAAGTAAGTAAATAAGAAAGATGCTTACACCAGAGTTCATAATAGTAATTGCAGCACTGAGACTGTCCACAGCAATGGCCTGTTTCGCAGATGTAACTCTGATTGTTGATTCCTATACATATTTCTTTGTCCTAGAATATGAAAGAGAAATAGATTAGAGAAAGCAGTTAAAAGAGGAAGTCTATGCATTTTGACAAAGAACTAAACTTTAAGGCAGTCGCAAGGCTTATGTTAATCCACCTGACCTGATCAAAGTCACATGTAACCTGAGAGAAGTATTCAAAACCTTTCAACTCAAGTTTGGCCATGAAAACAGTTATTGATGCAGATCTTCCAAATGACATCAAACAGAATAAAATCCATGTGAGAGAGTACCCAGTGTTTCAGCTGAAAACTTATTTATACTAAATCAGATTTTTGTTGCATCTATTCCAGTGCTTAACACTGACTGGTAGCAACTCTGCAGGAGGTCTGCCTCCAGAGAACTTCTACATGCAAAACATATGCTGTCCTTTTGCCAACAAGTGAAGGCTATGGTTTTAGGTAGACTTTTAATAACTAATTGGGCAGTAAAGTCATTGTGAGTATGTTTTTACACATTTAAGGTGGTTTAACTATTTACCGGTAAATTAATTATTTTAATACTATTATATGTTTAGTTCTTTCTAACAATGTTTGCTGAGTTTTTAGGGTGTTTTTTTAAATAACATGAACTGCCTTGGGTCCCTGTACTGGAAAAAATGGCATTAAAACAGAATAAATATATGGAGTAAATATGTATTTCATCCTTTTTCAATCCCTATTCCAAGTCCAGTCTCTGTGTTTCATCTTTCCTAATGTCTTAATAAAGGCATTTCCAAGTCTCTTCTATAAGCTGTAGGCCCTTCTGCCCTATGCTACAAACTTGACCTAGTGCCTTGGCATGGGAAAAGAACACATATCTACAACTTGCACCTCTGGGAAACAGGGTACCTTTAGAAACTTACTTTTAAATTGAAATTTATTGAACCTGTTTTTAAATTTAATATTCCCAAGCTTTTGATCAGATGTTAACATTTCTTAAACATTTCTGTAAAACATTTCATATAATGAAATCAATGGATTATTTGATGGCTAAAATCTTATTCAGTTTCTGTGTCAACTCAGCATAATGCAGTTGGTGTAAATGTTGGTGGCCAGAGGCTGCAAGTTAAGCTGTAAGCACTTACTGTTGCATAGATGTGCAATAGCAAATGCCTATGTTAACATCTTATAACAATTGGCCCCCAAGATTTACATCAACTGGGTTCTAGCAGTAGATGTCACTAACAGAATTTTGGGCAATGTTTCAGTTTGACATTTGAAGATATCAAAACTTGCAATCCATTTCAGGCTTTGTTTCAAGCACACTGGTAAAAGTGGGGTTGTGTGTTTTCATTATTTTCTAATGTTTTCAGGATCAGGCAATTTAGTAACTAAAATAAAGACAATGCAGGCTCCTTTAGTGAAAAGTAATGTTGATGCTCATGCAATCCTGTTATGAACTATTTCCTGCATGATTAACAGTACAGTTTAACTTTTTTAAAAAAAGGTTTCCAATAAACTGTCTTCCTGGAATACTCCTGCAGTCCAGGATATAAGCCAAATCAACCATAGTTTATCCTCATCATGTAATCCTCCCCGAAGGCCAGCTCTTTAGATAGCTGAGAGACGGAAAACAACTATCACCCAACAGTAACAGCACTGGGGTGTAACGTAGGGCAGAGACACCATGGACAAAATCTAGAACCTTGTTTTATAACTGTGAAAATAAAGTCACAACTGTAATGGAGCACTGTAGTGAATCAAATGTATCAGATCTAGCCTCAAGTACAATATGTATCATGAAAGCAAACCAGCAGTAATTTTTACATCCCCATCAGTGTACATGAGGCATGACGGTAAACGTAAATCAAGTTTTCTTTATTTTTCTAGAACTCCAAGATATGCCAATCCAGGCTAAATCCAAAGACTGTGTCAGCACACAGATATGGGCCATATCCAACATGAAGAAACACATATACTGTCTGGCACATGCTTAGATCAAAATTTTGTTTTCAACTGCAAAATTGGACTGAATTACATCATAATCTACCCCTAGTTTCCTAACCCCCAGAAACTTTCTTCCATTTTGATATGTGGCAGATGTTTGTTACTGCTTTAATGATCCAGAGTCAGAAAGCTCTGATGACAAGATTGCAAATCCTTACAAGATCTACCAACAGCCCTACTAGTTATTTTCTCTGCCCATCCCTCTGCCCTATGGCATAAATTAAAAAGGCAAGTTCCTCCACTAATGAGACAACTAATCTAAAACTCACCAGTGGTGGAAGATAAAGCAAATACAGTGGTGCCTTGTATAAAGGAATTAATTCGTTCCAAATGCAATCATGTTAAGCAAATTTTCCTTTATACAAATTCCCATAGGAATGCATTGAAAATGGAGTAATCCCATTTTTATGTTGTACGGATTTTCCCCATAGGCGATTATGTTAAGCAAATTTCCCCTATCACCGGAATTTTTATGTTGTACAAATTTTATGTTATACAAGCTGTTTGTTATACAAGGGTCCACTGTATGTGAAACAGGACTAGTCTTTGGATCTGGATCCTGCTCAGTCACTCACACAGATCAGATTAGTTCTGCAGGGAGTAGAACAAAACTCTGTGTTCTGACCACCACCCCTTTGCCTTTTAGGGAGAAGCAGAACAGACAGAACTCGGGAAACCAGTTTCAGGGTAAGTAGGAGGGTTCACGCTTCTGCTTTCTCCAACAGGAGCAAACGATGCCGTCTCAAGATGTGTTCCTCAAAGTTCAGACTAAGTCCTGGCCCATTCATCCCTTCTCCTAAACCTATATAAACTATGGAAGCCAAGGAGGAATTAAGTCAACTGAGCCCTCCATGCCTTGACGCAACTCACTTATTCTCTTATTCTCTTTTTATTTCTGAGGGCAGGGATCCTGGAGAATTGGAAGGCTCAGTTGAAGATTAACCATTTGTGGCAAAAAAGAGAAGAATAACCAAGGATCACTGTCTACAAGTACAGTTGCACATGCTTAGTTGTGCTATGATCAAGGAAGAAACTAGGCTTGAGAAGAATCAGAGTTGGAAACATTTTCACTAGTCAGAAAGGGTATAGGGATGATTCAGTATCTATTCAGAGACTGCTATACAGACTGGGGCACTAGCTACTGAATCTCCTATATACTTTTAATATTTTATTGTTTTCTCTTTTCTTTTTAAATCACCATACTGTACATCCTATTATGTGGGGGCTGTGGGGGTTTTAAAGTTTTAACCTATAAACTATCCAGAGTAGTGCTTGCACATGGGTCAATAAATAAATAAATAAATAGATTCAGAGTAAGAATTTATTTATTTATTTATTTATTTATTTATTTATTTATTTATTTATTTATTTATTTATTTATTTATTTATTTATTGACACATTAGTGCAAGCTCTCAAGAGAGTACACTGATGTTTCTTCAGAATGCTGCCTCTTGTAGAAGACTTAAAGGCCTCCCTCAGGGTGGCCACCCAGAGGAACCCTGACTGAGATGATCTTGTGAGTAGGGCAGATGACATTAAGGAAAGACGCTGTGACAAGTAACATGGGCCCAAATCATGAAGGGTTTTGTAAGGATGTGTCAAAACCTTGGAACCTGATCCAGGACACAATGGAAAACCATTGAAGGCAAGCCATATCTGGAGTGATGTGGTCAAATTTGCTCACACAGACTCCACCAGTCTGGCCATTACATTCTGGACCCACTAGTGACTCTGGATCAAGCTCAAGGGAAGCTCCAGGTAAAGATCATTGCAGTAGAACAGGAGGTAGACATTGCAGTACACAAAGGAGACAGAACAGTATGTTTGCATTTTAACAGTATCAAAATTGTTGAGTAAGATGTCCTGCAGAATGCTCACTATTAAACAAAAAACAGCTGAAAAATAAATAGTCTTTAGATCCTAGTGACCTTTTTAAAAGGCCATGAAAAAGACATGCTTTTTATGTGTTTTACCACAGGGGATTAAACATGTACAAGTCCATCCCTAACTGCTATTTCATGGTTTCCTCTAAAACCATTCTCCTGATTTTGGATCATGTAAATAAAGCCACAAATGCTGTTATTCCTAAAGGAGATGCAATCTATTTTTGGTCTTAGAGACATCAGCATTAACATTCCCACCAACACCCACTAGCCAGTCGGAGTGAGCCCTCTCCGCAATAAGCCAGACATCTGGCTTCATTTTCAAAGTGCCCACATCAAAGTGCTAAGAGTTTCTAAAAGAGGAAACATCTCCTGCGTCTTCATACACTGCTGACAGGACACTCCTCCATTTCATCCATAACGAGCAAAAAGAAATCATGTGGGATTCAGCCTATGCTGAAACCATCTTTTCTCTGCAAATCACACCACTTTGCAAACCTGGATAACCCAATTGGCAAACATATCCTTAAGAATAAATGTTCCATCTAAGAGGAGGAACATTTTCTAGACATCCTGAATGTCAACTGGAAAGGTTGGCAAATAACTGATGAAATACAATCACCAACATTAAGATGTATCTAGCATGTCTGCAGCCCAAGAGCTGTCAGCTGTCTTCCCTTTTCCTCTTAAAAGATCCAGGAAGGAGGGTATCCTAAACAATGAAGAAAGCAGTAACATTCTGTACTCTCCAGACTTAACCTTGAGCATTAGCCAACAGTATATGACAAAGCATTTTTCATATCTGGCCAGTGCAATGGGAACTGATGGGGGAACCTAAGAGCTCAAGAATAAGAGCAACATGCTGTAGCTCCCTTCACATTCAAAACACTCAGCTCAGCATAGATATTATGCAAAGGAAACCCAAAACTAAACTATAAGTTTTAATTTAAAAAAAAAACCATTTCCTCTGTCATTCTCTTAAGAAAAAGGCAAACAGCAAATATAACACACAAAAAAACCCTTCCTCCGCCCTTTCTTAAGAAAAAGGCAACTAGTAACAACAGCAATAGGACCAAAACTTGCAACAGAAACAAATTACAGTTTCCCATATTCAGATGTTTAGGGACATCCTGGTTTTTTCAGAATCTCATCTGGAGACATAAAGCTTCTAATTACACGAAATAGAAAGGAATCTTTATTAACTAGGACGCAGCTTTGAATTAGCAGGATGTTCACTCCCCGAGAAGGTGAAACAAAATGTTATTGGATGAGCAAATTTCCACTGGTTGAAAAATACTCAACTAAGGCTACAGAGGATGCTGATAACTAGAAGAAGGAAAGACTTCACTAATGTGAGCATATGAGTGGTACAGTATATAAAAACTTCCAGGATTATATAAATTAAACTTGCTTTTTTGAGACTGGCCTTTAGGATTTAAGCCCTGGATTCCTATTTCTGACTGTAGAGTGGTTCCAGGCAATGCCTTTACTCTGCAATCATCTTGCCTGAATCACAGAATTTTACAACTTTTACAACTTGCAAATCTCCCCATTGCTTCTTTCGCCTCATCTAACAAAACAAACAAACAACAGTTAAAGAGAAAGGGATAGAATGGTTACACAATAGGTGAAATCCAGTTACCAGAAATGTTACAGAAGGCTGACAGCATTGCCAGCTGAGGCAATTTTTTGAAAATTAATATTTTTCTGATCCATCCCCCAAAACCCAAGCCTCCCTTGGGATTCCTTTCACCAAATGAAAGTGATTGGCAGACAAAGGAAGAGGGACAGTGGGTGGGGTGGGGGATGTCTTTTTCTGAAAATCACAGGTACTAGCTGGACAACTTTACCAACCACAGCAATTTTTTTTTGAAACCCCCCAATATTCCATTGCCTCCAATGGCTTCTCCACAACAACAGGGGTCCCAAGTGAGCCTTGGGACTTTTTGGAAATATTTTATTTTTGAAAACTCACCAACACCTAAGGAGATAATCAGCTTTACCCAACATTAAGTTGCACAACAGGATTTTGACCAATACATTTGTTTGCCTAGAGGTTTCTGCCTAGGGGAGAGCCATATGCTTGTTTGCAAATAAGAAGGAAGGAAGGAAGGAATGCCTCCCACAGTCAGACTTTACCACTTCAGATATAATGCTATTTTTAAAGGTGCATGCATCTCCAATGCTTTTCCCTTGGATTGCAAGATATACCACACTCCAAATGCATTTTCCTCCATGTTTTTCAACCAATTCATCCCTGCTAAAATTCTCAGTTCTTAGGTTAAAATGATAATTTTGTGAAGTAAACAAAAAGCCAAACATGATAGATGAGTTTTACCTTTCCTATATAAAACAATAACAGAAGACTTGAACTTTAGTGGTGAATCCTTGTGAGAAAATCACCTTTAAGGTAAAATCACTTGGTCACATGGAAGTACATTGTTTAAGCTTTTGAAAACAAATACAATCCTGAACTCTTTAAAATCACCTCCAAAAATTAGCTTTGGATCTCAGATTAACTGTACTATGCTTCATGCCACCAATAAGGATTTATAATAAAAATAACTGATGGTTTTCTATTGAAGACAGCAGGAAAAGCCCAACAATGGAAATCGTCTGATAGGCTCATTATGGAATATTAGTAATAAAACAGCATTGCCTAAATATACATTGCATATATTTCACTGCCTGAAATGTTGACATCCTAGATTCATTACAGAAGGACAGAGTGAACCAAACACATTTGTTCCACATGTTAGCAGTTTTCCCCTTCAGAAGCCAACAGAGCTGTGGCTGTTCTGAAGAACTAAAATCTTCTCCCAGAACTCTCTGAAATATGCCCAGACAAATGTCTTCATACTCACTGCTTTGTGTCCTGCCTCGTTTTTGTATAATACATTTTGTACTACTTCCCCTACGCTGCTGATTAGTGAAAACATTTGATTTTTTAAACAAAGCACTGAAGTTTATCTCTTCAAATTGCATCTAAACTCCTGCAGAATCACAGAGATGAAGCCATGAAAATCACACACGATCAATGGGTAAGCTTCAGAGGTTTGGAGGCAACACAGAACCATCCTAAGACATTGAAGGGTGTCTATGCTCACACAAACCCCACTCCTACACATTTTTCTTACAGTTTCCTAAATGAAAAACCTCTCTTGCAACCTCTAGTTGTTGTATGTGCACATGTGTGCCCAAAAAACTATTTGATTATCAGGAACCTCCAGGTTGCCAGGGTCTTAGAACCCAGCATGTTTTCCACACATCCATAGGGCACAGGGAAACTTTCAGCTAACAGATTTCCCCTTCAAAGTTTTAATATATTGGAGAGGAGTTAGGGCAGTGTTGGCGAACCTATGGCACGGGTGCCAAAGGTGGCACTCGGAGCCCTTTCTGTGGGCACCTGACATCACCCCTTTAACAGCCACCTGTATTCAGGTTAAATTGCTGTACTGACACTTTGCAAAAAACATTAGTGGGTTTTGAATCGCATTTTGGGCACTAGGTCTCTAAAAGGTTTGCCATCACTGAGTTAGGGGGATTGTGGTGCTGCACATGGACACCTGCTGGCTCCATACACCTCCAAGTAGTATCCGCTTGCTTCTGAAAATTGGAAATGTTTACCTGTTTCAGTTAGATTTACTTTTAATTTCAAAGTTGCTATCAATATGAGCCACTCTATACAAATGCAAACCACCTACTGTGGTCAGTCAGTTATATTTCCCATATCTACTACCCTTACAAATAATTTTAAAGAAATGAAGAGTAGGACAGTAGATGTATGTATATCTACCTATATCTCTCCTACAAGCATTTTATGATGATGTATCCAGTAAGTACTATAAATGGTGTGCCCATTAGAGAACTGGTGTGCTTGCTCTTTGCTTGTGCTGGAGTTCTCAGGTTAGGCCTTTAAACTATGTCAAACTATTTATTTGCCTGCATGTCTGCCTGCCTGCCTGCCTGCCTGCCTGCCTACCTACCTGTTTATTAAACGTATACCCCGCTGTTCCTTTAGTGAACTCAAAGCAGAGTCTGCAGTGCTCCTGGTAATAAAAAGTTTCTACTATTTTTACTTCTGAAGTATAGGCATAAAGGAGCATAAGAAATCTGTACATTTAATATAGCAGTACTAAACCAGTACTTGATTTAGTGAATACCGTATTTTTCCATCTATAAGCCATTATTGCTAGACTTACAATTAAAAGGCGTCTTTTATATTGAACAAAGCCACTGATGCAACCAATATGGATTTGACCAAACTCTGGGAGACAGTGAAAGACAGGAAAGCCTGGCAAGCTCTAGTCCATGGGGTCACCAAGAGTAGGACACGACTGAACAACAACAACAACAAGCCGAGGAGAGAACCCAACAGGGCATACCTGGGGGGGGGGAGTGATGCCCCCATGCAAACAAGAAGAGCTTCCAAAGTGCAGGTGCCCCACAGTTGGAGTATGCAAGCTGCTTCTTTCCCAGCCCCGGTGAGTGGAGGCTGGAAAGAGGGAAAAGGAAATGGCGGCAATGGCCGTGGGGCCACTCCTTGCTTGAACCGCTTCAGCTCGACAGGCTCTTTCCAGTGCTTCTCTACCTCCCCCTCCCTTACCCGATTCCAGCCTAGCATCTATGATTCTATCTCCCTCAACCTTCCCTTGATGTAGGCAAGAGAGGGGGGAATCGAGGGAAGGGCGAGAGAGATTGAATCATAGAATCACAGAGTTGGAAGAGACCTCAAGGGCCATCTAGTCCAACCCCCTGCCATGCAGGAACCCCCATCACAATATTTCCAACAGAGGGCCATTAAGCACAAGCTGAACGGCCATCTGTCAGAAATATTGTGATGGGGTTCCTGCATGGACTGGATGGCCCCTGAGGTCTCTTCCAACTCTGTGATTCTATGATTCTATCTCCCTCACCCTTCCCTCGAACTAGGCAAGGGATTCCCCCCCCCCTTTTCCTCAAGCAGTTACAGTACATGTGCGCTCCCACCAGGTCCAGGGCAAGAAGATGGGGGAGGGCATCCATCTATGACAGGCTCCTCTTTTTATAATCTGGGGCTGGAAAACTGGGGGTCATCTTAAATTTGGGAGCATCTTATAAACCTAAAAATACAGTACTTATAATAATGTTTACATTGCATACAACTGATTATCCTGGACAGGAATTGCCATCAGTTCAAGAAGTCTACAATCATTAAGGCATTTGCTAATGATGTCCATCTCTCAAACTAGAAAATGGGAACAATGCATCTAGTAGAAAAGCCATATATTTCTAATTTAGAAAATCTTCTTGCAAGTGAAAAGTATTTTCAGACTTCAAACAAGGTGTTCAAGTACAACTTAGGTAACTATTACTGGGGTCTGGGGTCTGATAGTTCAAAGCACTAACTACATACTTGCTTTATTGCCTGGTTCTGGCTCAGGGTTCAGTATGGCGACTGCAAAACCTTGTTTATTTTTAACATGCACAGATTTGCGTTGAGACAAATAGCAAATCTAACTGGCTGTGGAAATGGAGCTGACTAGGAAAATGCAGCTGACTGGGCAAACATTAGGTGAAAAGGAACTAAAGACAAAAGCAAGTAAAACAAATGAAAGTAAGCAAACTGTTCAAATTCCAAATTATCTCCTCATAGACTTCTTTTCTCAGCAAATGCAAGTTTGACAGCAACACACAAATTGTAACCCAGATTTTATAAACATTTCTTTAAGGAGTTATGCATACATTTAAACATTTCTAAAGTCATGTGATAATCTGTTCTTGATGCAATTTCTGTACCAAAATGTTAGATTTCTGACAAAATGTACTTTATATATTCCTAAGAACAAATTGCAGAAGCTCAAGCTGTTCTGACGTGTGCAACTTTTCAGTCTACAACTTTTTTCCTCTTCACTAAAACTAAGACCACAATGTGATCTTTCTTTTAGTTATAACTTTATAGATAACCTGAAGTTAATCTCCTCTTCCTGTTACAAGTTAAGTATTGCACATAATCTCAGGTCATTGTACTAGAGGTAGTTCTTGCCTCAGTTCCAGGGTGGATAAAAATCGATGCTTTTTAAAACAAAATTGATTAAAATCATGTTTTCAATCACAATTTAAAAATAAAAATATAATTTCAATTGTACTTTGATTTCAATCAAATCCACCCTGCCAGATTCTAAAACAGTTTTACATTCTAATATAGTTTACATATGACACAACAGATTAGGTGTAGTTTTTTTTTTTTTTTGAAAAACCAGTTAACGAAAGAAAGCTGTCTTTTACATAATTGCAATGCAAATGAGACTCCTAATATACAAATGGCAAAACAGGTTGTGTTCCTTTAATTTTAATCATGATTTAAAGCAGAATTTTAATCAATTCCCAGAAACCCCAGATTGCTAAAAGAATAGAATATTTGGGGAGGTTCCTTTCATGTCCCCCAGTTTGCAAGTTAAATACCCAATTACCGCAATTTGGTATTTTCCAATGAATTCTGATAGGTGGAATATGGCAAGTTTCTACACATTGCTCATTAGAACATATAGGGACATGTCCAAATGGCTCCTAGGCCATTTCAGACTTAGTATGAGTGTCTTCTTCTACCTTCCAGGGAACAGTTTCATCAGTGCCTGCTATTCCTCATTTAAAATATACTGGAAGTTATAAAATCACCACTACATTTAAACTCCAGAAGAAAAACAACAAATTTGGAAACAGGATTTGGAAGAATATAGATATTTTACCACAATGGCTTATGTTTTGAACTCCAGATTACGGAGTTTCCTTTAAAACTGGACACTGAGAAGAAACAAACACAAACAGAAACCAACTTTACCTAGAAGAGGGCTGAACAGGTTAAATTGCATTATTTGCATGCAAGAAAACCACAAGTGAAACCCCCAGAATAGAGGACAGGGAAGGAAACACAAATCTTAGTGACAATTCATTATACAAGTTTATACAAGACAACTCATTATACAAGTTTACTTAACATCAAACAGTGTTTGATGTTAAGTAAAAGAAGTCCCCTTAGCTCACAGGACAATGGAGAAGAAGCAAAGAGAGACAGGATATGAGTGGGTTTTGCATGAATGGATAACGTGACAAATCATGTTGGTGTTTTAAAAAAGAGTGATACCAAATAAACATACCCCACCCTGACCAGAAAAAAACAAACAAGCCAAAAACAAGTTACCTGCCGCAGCCCTAAAAGGAAAGGCATTCTGCATTCTCAAAATCCACAGTAAGCGTTTAAACAAAGGAATTTCTAAAACCCCACAATAATCATTTCCTCATCTGATATGAAGAGGTTTCATCTGGAATCCTATTTAAATCAGGGCTTCCTTGGCTGTGAATGTTAAGTAAACAGGGTCCCAGGACACAGCATTCACTCACTCAGTCTCTCTTGTTCTCTTTCTCTCTTTCTCCTCCCTGTGACCAATCTCAGAGCGGCCGTAGTGTTTGCCAAGAGGGAAGTGACATCAGTAGCAGCATTGCAAGGCGGGTGGAGGGGGTGGGGGAGAGTTCCAGGCAGCTGCTGATTAACAACTCAGAGAGGCCTACTGCATAGCAGAAAATACACATTAGTTACTAAACAGAAAGGACTTAAACCAGAACACTGGGATTCCATGAGAAACTACTGTATTTTAATAGACATCTCCCCAAAGATATCTCTGGTTTAGCTATCTGGTTGTGGAAATACAGTGGTACCTTATATAAAGGAATTAATTCGTTCCAAATGATATTATGTTAAGCAAATTTTCCTTTATACAAATTTCCCATAAGAATGCATTGAAAACAGAGTAATCCCTAATCATGACCATTTTTATGTTGTACAGATTTGCCCCATAGATGATTCTGTTAAGTAAATTTCCCCATCTCTGGAAATTTTTATGTTATACAGATGTTATGTTATACAAACCATTTGTTATACGAGGGTCCACTGTACTGTTTTTAAGTCAATATCATCTCTAAATTAAAATAGGTTACAGGTGATACCTTTATAGGCTACTAATAATTAAAGGTGTTAAAGTAAAATAGTTTTTGAGCATTTTTTCCAACATAAATTTGCAAGCCAATAAAAGCAAGTGGTAACAACATATGATACTACTGTATATTACTTGTTACTGCACCTGTTCATTAACAGGTAGAAACCAGGTGTTTATTACAAATGCTCATTGTATGTGGCATGCCAATTGAAGTCATCCTCTCACTCCATCTCACAACCTGTTTAAACTTTATTCCCCTACTAACACACTTGGTTTAGACATGCCAACACATCATATGAATATATATATATTCCAGAACATCAGGGCACAGTTATATTGAAAAATGCAACAACTGTTCTCAGAAATATACAACATTAGGTACAACTAGTACAAGATCAAATCTAAATCTCAAATCTACCGTAGGTGTTTATAAAAAAACTGAGAATGTCTTAGCTATGGTGCAGCCTCAGCAATGTGAAATGGCATAGCTTTATACACCTCATCAGTGAAACCCAGGCCTGAGTCATAAGACTTGTTGGTACAAGAACACAGGACCGTGCCTACCATTTGTACCACTGCCAACTTCACTGCCGGTCAGAGTGTTGAATATCATCAGAGCAGCAATAAGTCAAAACCTGCAGCCATAAAGCACCAAAGATTACAGCCAGGCAAGCACTCTACTGGTCTTACTCAAACTTGTCTGAAGGAAATATGTGGAGGTTTTTCATGAGATGGTATTACCTAGGCATTGTGTCTTATTTTCTATATACTGGTAATCTCTATATGAACCCCAGTATAGTAGCTGATGGCCCTCAAAATCTCCCATGATATATCAATTTCAGAAATAACGATGGGTTCTTGGTTTTGCCTCAAAACTGATTTCACCAGAAATTAGTTGTGTTTGGAGTATTATACCCTAACAGACTAATATTTCCTTCTCCAACCATGTTGCTTATATAGATGATTATGAGGAGGCTGTGGAGAGAATTGAAAACTTCAGAGTTTTCCATGGTATTTTGGTTTGAGTTAATGTGGGCAATACAGCACTATCACCAGGGGGACACATAACTGGTCTGAAAATGATCAATAATCCTGATCAAGAATTCTTGAGAGGACAAAATATCTTGGGGGGGGGCTAGAAAAAGGTGTGAACATGCTAGATGGCCCCAGAATCCTGGCTGATCTTTGAAGAAAGTGGAAAACACCAACAAAGAAATATATAGCTGACAACCTGGGACGCTGAACATTAGCATTTGACTCTGATACACTTTGCTTCATGTTCCCATAGCACTTTGATAGTCTGGCAACAAATATACAACTGATAACATCTTCTCCACTGTAAGAAACTGCTTAAGTAATGGGTTACTTTGCATGTAAAATTAGAGGTGTTAAAGTGTTTAAGAAATAAGGAAAATAAGTTACTGTAAACCACTGTATCCAAATTTAAACAAAATAGTTTTCAGGAAGATTTTGGAGCTAAACCCCCCACAATTCAACTGCAAAAGAATCTTATCTCATAATTAGCAGCATGCAATATGAGACATATAGACTATGGTTTTGAAGCTATTCACTTGTTTGTCACTAGATTATGAACCAGCTGAATCTAAGGAACAATATTTTGAACTCCCAAATGGAGCTTTGGTCTCAGAATTTCTTGAATATCAGCTTCCAAGTTTACTTCCATACTTAATGCAAAGTGCTAGTTTTCATATACACAAGCTTCCAATTCCTAAGTTCTACTGTAGATATTAGATTGATGACACATACAGATAACTCTGGGATTTTCACTGGTGTTTCTGCATTTTATTCATTTATTTATTTATTTACCACCCATCTAGCACCACAGCCACTCTGGGAGGTTTAAAACAACCATAATAATCAGAATATGAGTGTATAAAAACAATTTGAACTAGTAAACTATCATAATCAACAACTACATAGACCATCAAATTACACAAGGCAACATTACAGATTAAAATATAAAAATAAGAATAAAATGTATTTATTTATTTATTGGATTTATATACTGCCCATCTTGCAACAAAGGCCATTCTGGGCAGTTTACAAGGTTTATACAAATACAAAAGGTAACATCAACAGAATTCGGTGAACAGCAATACAACAAAATAAAATGTAATAAGCATAATAAACATAACTAAATGCAATTAAAACAGAGGACTACGATAGGTTAAGACAGACCAGACCAGGTGAATAAGAGCAACCAAATAAGAAAACTAATATCCAGGGAAAGCCTTTCTAAATAGCCATGCCTTCAGATTTTTCAGAACTGTTGGCTTCAGATAGACATCCATTATGTTATGTTATTAACAGCTCTGGAAATGCCTGCCTATAGAGCCATGTTTGTAGTAACCACTTAAAAGTATCCAGCAAGGGGGGTGGACAAATCTTGGGAGATTAATTTATAAGGAGAGAATGACTCCCCCCCTTCTGAACCTCCCTCAGGGTCAAGGACCTCAACTGCTGGGGACAGATTGGACCACAGATGCCACCTGGAACTCCATGGATAGTGCTGGGTCTAGCAAAACTCACAAGTTGTGAATCTCATCCTTTGCAGAGAGACTTATCCCTCCAAAGGAGAGGTATGTTTTCATGGGTTCCCCCACCTGTAGGATCTCTGTCTTGTTTGGGTTCAACCTCAGTCCATCCACCCCAGGACAGCCTTCAAGCAGTGCTCAATGATGGGACAACATCCACTACAGAGGGATAGAAGGAGAGATAGAACTATGTGCCATCTGCATATTGACGACATGAAGTACTGAGTATCCTGAATACCTCCCCAATGGCTTCATATAGATGTTAAACAATATTGGTGAGATGACTGATCTTTGTGGGGACTCCATAGTTAAGAGACCAAGGGGTGGATCTCTTCTCACCAAGCTGAACTCTCTGAGGACAGTCCTCCAGGACAGATTGGAGCGAGGACAAAACCTGGTCACTGATCCCTAACCAAAAGAGCCTCCCTGGGAAGATGCCATGGTTGACAGTATTAAAAGCTGCTGAGAGGTCCAGGAAGACCAGGAGGAACATCTTCCCCACCGGACTCCCACAAAAGGTTGTCCTGCAGGGCAACCAAATGCTGCCTCCATGCCATGATGTGGCCTGAACCTGAACTGGAATGGATTGAAGTCACTGGTCTCCTGCAGAGAAGAGGCTGGATGGCCATCTGTCGGAAATACTGTGATGGGGGTTCCTGCATGGCAGGGGGTTTGGACTGGATAGCCCTGGACGTCTCTTCCAACTCTATGATTCTAGGAAGACCTGGCATGGAGGGTGAGGGATGAGGTGTTACTCTCTCTTTTTATCAATATTCAAAGACCAGAATCAATTTCTGAGAATTCTGAAAAATTAGCTGGACACAGATATCTAAAAGTTTTTGTATGGGTGCAGGAAGATATACAGGTGAAATGTGAAAAATTAGAATATTGTGCAAATATTCATTTATTTCAGTAAATCAACTCAAAAGGAGAAACTAATATGTGAGATAGACTCATTACATGCTAAGTGAGATATGTCAAGCCTTACTTTGGTATAATTGTGATATTATGGTGTACAGCTTATGAAAACCCCAAATTCACAGTCTGAGAAAATTAGAATAATGTGAAAAGGGTCCCTATTCACAGTATTTATTTATTTATTTATTTATTTATTTATTTATTTATTTATTTATTTATTTATTTATTTGTTTGTTTATATACTGCCCATCTTCCGAAGGAACTCCAGGCAGTTTACAGCAACAACAATGATAATAAGCAACAATAAAATAACGAAAACAATGGAACAGTAGTGCATCAAGAGCCACACAGAGACAGATCCTGGACGTGGGCTTCATATGTCGTATTCCTCTGGTTAAGCTGCTCCTGAACAACAAACAACGTCAGAAGCGTCCTACCTGGGCTACAGGAAAAAGAACTGGTCTGTTGCTTAGTGCTCTCTTTGCTGGTGAGAGCAACTCTTGCATCTCATTTGGGAAGGGCTGGTTATACAGAATATCTGGTTGCAAAGCAGCCACCATAATTTTGCTCTTTCCTTGAAATTCCAGGCAGTCATAATCAAAAGGTGAGTTCACCCTGAGGACTCAAGCTCTGTTAGTGGGTAGAGACCCAGCATGGGATACAGAGGTGGGGTGGGGTTCTGGAAAATGAATCAGGTCTCCAAACCCTGTTCAAGTTATCAATGACCCACTTTCTAGGAGAAAAAGATGCAAAAGTCATCTAAAAGCTGCTGCTGGGATGAACTGCTTTTATTCAAAATTGGGTTCTGTACCTAGGCCCAACTGAGAAACACACTTTCATATCAGTTGAAGATTATTTCTTAAAGATGAGGCATCTTCTTCTAGGCAAACAAGTACATAAAGTTCCAAACAAACGGACATGATATTTTTAAAAGTGAACTAAATTTAACTCTGCTATACCTCTGCTTAAAAAGTTCAGTAATCTTTTTGTGCTTCTCTTAAATCAACAGCTGTTCTCGCCTGTCGCATGCCAGGCCTGAAAGCTCAGCACTCCCATGTCTGAATACACGGAATACATGTTTATCAAATACTGGGAAGTTTCCCCTTCTTTTCTTTTTATAAATTTCAGGCTACTTAAAAAAATCTAGAGTGCTATAGAATTGCAAAAAGTTACAATGTCACACCCACCTGGTATGCAACTTCTGCTCCCTGGAGGCTTAAGTGACTGCAAGCCATTTCTTAGAACAGTCTCAAGGAAGTTAGATGCAAAGAACAAGGCTCCTGCACTTAATATTAATACAAAATGGTAACTTTATTCTGCAGGAATTGGGGGGGGGAGAGAATTATAGCTTCTGTGCTCACATTATCCTTTCTACAGGGCAATTACAACATACAAACATTCTGACCTTACTTTGCACTAAGTCATTTTGTGTGTTTAGCCTTCTGCTATTTTTATGAATCCTTAGGACACAATAAACATATGAAGACAGTATTGTGAGGGTTCACTAGGATCTTGTTGTAAACTGCCTCCCTTCAAACCCAATGATGACAGCTCCACAGCTTCCAAAACATGAACACTGATTTCCAGAAGGTCTTGAAAAAAAAACACCTGTTAATATCAACTGCAGTGTCTAATTTATCTTCCTCTCATAATGGGGTGAGGAAGGGATTAATTAAAGGCTTCTCCATGCGCATCTGCAAAGGTCTGTACACAGGGATCGGGCAAAAGTCTCTTATCTCCAGTCCTGGTGATATTGGCAACATGGGGAGCGGATCTCCAAAAGGGGATTCATACCCAGGGCGGGGGGGATGGCTTGTGGTGGTCCCATGGGTCTGGTCCTCTTGGCATCCCATGCCAGATGAACTGTGCCATCAAGCCCCCCCTCTCTTTTCTCCCTTGCTAGCTTGCCCTTTCCTCTCGGATCTTCTTACCCTCCTCTACAGCCTTCTTCTTGCCCCAACAGGATGGGTTTTGATGACACATTTCCCATCTCTTTTGCTCATCCTCTTTGTGTGGGGGTGATGTCATCAACGTTTCCCACTGTTTGGTCCAGGGGTTTTCCATCCAGATCCATTCCCAAAATGGTGGGATTATCTCCCCCCCCCCTTTCTAGCCTCTACCTCTTCTGCCTCTCCTCTTCTGGGCTTCTCCTTTTTAATCCCCCTTGCCCTCCTATTTATCTCCCCACATTAGTCTTCCTTGGACTCAAGAACTTCAGAGAGACCATCCACTTAGTCCCCTTTCTATCATGGGAACATCTGATGGGGCATGAGAAAGGACTTTCACTGTGGTAGATCTCAGGTTGTGGAATGATCTCTCTTCGCTTAGCTCCCTCTCTTTTAGCCTTCTACTGACAGTTAAAGATCTACCACTTCAGGGAGTCTTTTAATAACCATACGAGTCCCTGGATGCTGGTTTTCAGCTAAATTTTTAATGTCTTAAATCACTTAATATATTTTAATCATCATTATATTTTAATTGTTCTTAGCGTGTTATTTACTGCATTTCTAATTTTACTCATTTTAATGTTGTGAGCTGTCTGGAGTCCTCTCATTGGGAGAAAGGCAGCCTATAAATGAGGCTGATGAAGTAAATACTACAAATATAAAAAACATAATACATTTGGACCACCCAATTTCCACAAGCATCTTTGCCATGCTGCATTTGCTTTTACACTAAATGGCCCATGGGCACATACACACCCTTAGATGGTTCTGTGAAATCTATAGACCCAATATGAGTACAGAATGAGGATTTTCAACTAAATAAATAATAGTTGCTCTAGCCTGTATTACATATGCTTGGTCAACTGTTAACAAATTGGAAAACAAGCACACAACACCTTGCAAATATGTGTGTGTGTTGTTTGAGTATACATATTAAATAGATACATACACTGACAGATAGGATCATACAAACACACATTCATACTCTTCACTACTATAGATAGGGTCATACAAACACACATTCATACTCTTCACTACTTGTAATGAGGAGGCATGCAGATTTAAAGAGGATTCATTTTCCAGATATAGTACGACCCCAGTATCCACTGGGGATTGATTCCAAGCCTTCCCATGGATAATGAAAACCGTGTCTAAGAGAGAACACCCAAATGTTCCCCAAAACTGCTGTTTTGTGATAGTAACTTGCTTTACTGTTGCTGTTTTGCAACAGTAGCTTGCTTTACATCTTCTTTTTTGATAGTAGTTTGCTTTACAGCTGCTCTTTTTGACAGTAGCTTGCTTTGTGGCTGCTGAATTATTTATTTTTCCTCTGCCAACCTTGGATAACTGAATCAGTGGATAATGAATCAGTAGATACGGGGGTCCTACTGTACTTGGAGAGAGGATGGAAGAAAGGAAGAGGACTAGTCAAATTCAACTTGTAATGATATGCATTCTATATTCTATGGAAACATATTTTTCTTGGTACAAATGAAATCTTCCCATAGATAAAAAAGAAATTCAGGGCAGGCACTTATCTCTTACTGGTCACCAGATATTTTTTCTTGCTCCCCTGCCAAATTTTAGCAGCAACAAGGAAATACAGTTCTTTCAAATTTATTCCTTATCTTACAAGTAAAAAAAAACTGAAACATGTGAGAAGTTTCCTGTGAAAGCCAGTTTAATCCTAGCCAACTGTGCTTGAGGATAGTTGATTATGGCTCTAAATTATAATCCAAATCTACTGTTAATATTGCATTTCAGAATTGAGATTGAAACTAGTCTTGATTTATAGCTAAAAGTTTATATACACATATACATATGCACAGGTACTTTTGACCACCAGAGCAATATTAAAGAACACATGCCACATGTGAAAATATATTTTAAGATCCATTTTAATAACAAACTTTGGAAATTTGTTGTGTTACAAAACAGTAAATTTCAAATAAAGGTGAAGATTTTTTTAAAAAAACAGCACAAATTAAGTAAGAAATATTCTTTACCGACAATAAGAGATAGAAAAAATTGTTAAGGGAAAGCACAATAAAGCTATAACATTTGTCTTTCTAGAGACCACTGTTAGAAAACTTTTATAGTCTGGCAATAACTAGGAATATGAAACATTCAATATTTAAAAAAAGACGTAACTGGGGAAAACACTGGATAGATGAAAGATAAAAATTTATTAAAATGTCAAATTATTATAATAATAGTCTGCAAGATGGAAGTTAAGAATGCAAACTATTAGTAAAATTCTGCTCAATAATTTATTTGTAAATAAAATATGCAAAGAACATAAAGAAAAATCCTTGATGAACAATAAATTATATTCCATTTGAGTAAAAATCTTACAGATGTTTCACATACTAGGTTAAGCTGCCCTGATCATTGCAGCTCTCCTAATAAAACCTAGAATTTGAACACCAGGGGCATGCTTTTAGGTGGATTACTTATAAAGTGCAGACTATGCTCTAAGGTTGCACTCTTATCTGAATACAGACAATGAATATGTCAAGAACTAGTATAACAGGGTGTTTTTAAAATGCCTATAAGTAATAAATTCCACAGAAATTCAACACAGAATGCCACCTTATCAGTGCTGGTATTGTTCCTTTGACTTATTCCAAAGGAGAGGTATGTTTTTTAGGATCTCTGTCTTGTTTGGGTTCAACCTCAGCCCATCCACCCCAGGACAGCCTTCAAGCAGTGCTCAATGATGGGACAACATCCTTTGGGATAGAAGGAGAGTGGGCATGTGCCATCTGCATATTGACGACATGAAGTACTGAGTGGTATTGTTCTTTGTTCGTTTTAATTCTAAGACGCCCAGAGACCTTTGGGTAGTGGGCAACATGTAAGTAAGTAAGTAAGTAAGTAAGTAAGTAAGTAAGTAAGTAAGTAAGTAAGTAAGTAAGTAATCTCACAAGAAAAGTCATGGCTCAACTTCTGGCACTTGAATAATGCACCTTCTGCATAATGTTTGAAAGAAAGACTTGTCTCAAAATTTTCTCCGTATGCCATTCCTTTAAGATAATTATACACCTCCTACAGGTTTTCTCTGTCCCAATCTTCCGATCTTGCCAGTGTTTTGAAATCTCCTACCAATATGATATGAGCAGAACAGTTTAAGATTGCAGAGTGAATTGTATTAGACTGCTAATGGGAATATCTTGTTCCTGGGCACTTTTAGAGCAAAATATCATTGCCCAGTTGTGACCGACTCTTCATGACTCCATGTCCATGGAAGATTGGCTTCAGTTCCTGCTCCAGCACAGCAATTCCCTGGTGGTTTCCCATCCAAACTAAAGGCCGAAATCAGAGATCAGATGTGCTTAGGGCATCTAGGCAGCTAGGTACCTACTAATCCCTTAAACTTTACTCCTTACAGAAGGGAGCTAATTATTCTTTCCCTGCGTTCAAAAAGGAACTTTTCCGTTCCCAGTGAGCAGAGAGAAAGTGGAGTGATCTGGATGTGGTGGAGAAGTCAGGATTGAAACATTTTGTTACTCCTCCAAGTAGCCAGTCCACCTCACCTGGATGACTGAGCAGCTTCACAGGCATTACTCAAGAGTAGAAATATTTCCTTGGGTAGGCAAAATCTAAATTAAGCAATGTCTTACAAAATAAATTTTAGGAAGTATTTCTAATCAACTGCAACAAAAATTAAAGCTAGCAAGGCATCTATAGTTTCCTTCCAGCATCTTGCATCCAACAGTATGAAGCAACAGTTTGGTGCATTCCAGAACACTGCTTTTATCAGCTAGCTATCTCACGGGAGACAACATTATCTCCCTTTGATCCTCTGCTCCGGGCTTATTAATTCTTTAAATGCATAAAATGCCAGTATCATCATCACTAGTAAATATCCTTCAAAATAACAGGGATATGCATTTATGCAAGTCAATAATAATCATTGTTTATCCAGAAATAAATGTATTGCCACCTTGTTCTCTCATTGGGGCCCTTTGCCTAAGGCCATGTTAATTCTTTTATCTTCTCCCAATCATTCCTTCTGTATACTAACAGCAAGATCAATTCACCACTTAAGCCAAAACAGCATAATCCACTCACAGGACGGAATGGTCCAGGTTCTTCTGGGGATAGATGAAAGGGCAGTGTGATAAATAGAAGACAGAATGGGCCTAGGTCCTCCACCCCAGTTGAGAGAGAGATTTTTATACACACATGAATGGCCTCCCTAACCCCTCTCTCAAACCACCTATCTTCCCTGTCTAAGATGTGTGCATCTTCATCATGTCCCTTGTCCTAGTAAAAGCCTTGTCCACCACAAGTTTGGAAGGCTGAATGAACCTCAAGATCTCAGGCCTCCCAATCCATGTGGTCTTTTAAAAAAGAAAAATAACCCCCTGCCTTGGGCAGGAAAGAAGAGGGAGTGAGGGAGGAAGGGGGCCTGGAAAAAAACCCACAAAAATGGTGGCAGCACTGGTGAGGGACCGGGCGGGAGAAATGTTTTTTGCCCAGTTTTTTCCAGAGGCGTGGATGATAGTCCCTCACCTTTTTCCATGACACCAGGCCCGAACCTCCTCTGTGGGCTCACGGGGAAGCAAAAACCAGGCTTGGCGGGGGAGATCCAAAGCAGGGGGACCGCAGCAGAAAAATTGAAAAAATGCCATCCAGGAAATAGGGAAAATGCTTAGCCTGGAGTTTTTTTGAGGATTTTAACATGGCCGTGGGTGGGTGGGTCGATAAAATATTTGCCCACCCAAGACCTGGTCCCTCCGCTGCCAGATGAGGCCAGCACCATGGCCACAGGCGGGGGACAATGGGGGAGGAGAGCCAGATAGTTTCAAATATTTTCCAAATCATTTCTAGCAAAAATAGGGGGCAGTAGTATCAGATTATTCAAAATTTTTTTGTGTCACTGAGAGACAAGTCAAGTCCTGGGTTACAAACCTGAACAGCAATAGAACCAGGTGCAAGAACAAGCAATGAAGTTTCATTTCCTTTACAAAGAACACTCAAGAAAAGAAGTTCAGTTGCCATGATTCAACATCCAGATAACCTTACCTGGATCACCGAGAATCTTCACAGATACTCTCTTGGCTGTTTACAATTTAATTTTGCAAGCTACACTGTCCCTTCCCTGCTGGGTACTGTTTGACCTTCTGTTCCCTGGAATTGAAGCTGGGCTGTAAGAAGAGATGTGAAGGCCTGGAAAAAAACCAGAAAAAATTGGAAACAAATGTTTTTTTCCTATTTTTTCCTGAAGCCTTTTTGGGGTTTTTCCCCCGAAAAAGTGGAAAAATTGAAAAAATAAAAATAAAAAATGCTTATGGATTTTTTTTATTTTAACATGACGAATAAAATATTTTAAGACACGGTTTCAAATATTTTCCAAATCATTTCTAAAAAAATATGCATAGTATCAGATTATTCAAAATTTTTGTGCACTGAGGACAAGCAAGTCCTAGGTTACAAACTGAACTCTCCAGTGCAAGAACAAGATGAATTTCTTCCTTTTGGAAGTGCTGCTATTTTCACAAGAAAAAGAAAAATGTTTCACTTTTTTATTTTATTTTTATTTAATATTATGGAGAGGAAATATGAATAGCTTTTAATTCTGGATTTTTAAACATTGTGAGTAGAGATTTTTTTTGTTCCACATAAACTAGTTAACAGTTCAGGAGACTGTTACTTCATTTGTTACTTACAATTACAAATAAATATTTAAAATGTAAATTCTGTTTGTAGTAATTGTTTGGATACACTATATTTTAATATGCTAGTTGTGATACTTTTATGCCAAATCAAATTGTCCCTAGTCATATTTTATGTTCCTAAAATAACAGAATGACTTTCAAGCTATAAAAGGGGGTGGGGAGTGCTAATGTAGCATTTTTTTCATTTTTCTAAAAATTTCAGTTTTTCCCAAAAAAGGGGTGGGGGGGAGTTTTTTTTTCCAAACTTCAAAATACTACAGCTCAGCCATTACATCACAAGGCTTCAGTAGCTTCAGGCATGAAACAAATCACACACAATTGCAATGTGGCAGAATGAACAAAAACTAGTTGCTCCTTTTCCAATCCATGTTTAGAATACATCATTTCATTCCATAGCATCAGTTCTGTGAGACAGACAGCACTAGCAGGCAGGGTACAGCAGATTTTCCATGAGTGACACTTCCAAATGTGAACTCGGTGTCCATGTTTACAATTTCACTACAGGTTTTCCACATAACTAGCATAGTGGGAAACATACTGTACAAATCAAGTCTAGACTGCAATACAGATGAAGTATTTGGCAACTGGCATTATGAATTCTGCGACCATTTCTCTCTACTAGAGTTAGTATGAACACACTCCATTTTTGGGGAAGGGGAAAACACTTTGACCCAAGCTGGAATCCTGCTGGCATTTTACAAATCTGCAACTGAAATTTTGTGAATCGTGGCAGTGAGTTCCTGCTAAGTAACAAGATAACAGTCATGTTTCTGGTTGTGTGTCCATACTGTGACAAGCAATGTAACCAGCACTTAATCAATTAGTAGCTATTTTCTATCGGGATACTTCATTATTTCACCTTGGTATGCATAAAATATCAGATTTTGGACCCAGTCTACTACTATATAAGAACATGCTGTACAGGACATAAGAACATAATAAGAGCCCTGCTGGATCAGGCCAAAGGCCCATCTAGTCCAGCTTCCTGTATCTCACAGTGGGATGAACCACTAAAAGGGCATATAATGGAACCAGACTACTACTTACCCTTCAATACTTCCATAGCCAAGCAGTCATAAAGCACTGGGCAAGAGCTACCTGGACCTGCTCCCAATTCTTTGTACACTCTGCTAAAAAATGGTCACCTGGCAACAGTCCTTCTATCAGGCTGTCACAGAAGACAGAAGGTAGGACCACTCTACTCTCTTTTCTAAGTCCTCAAATTTAGTTGTCTCCTGTGTCAACTGTCATCCAGCAACAAATGCTCCAACAAACGCTCCATCAGGCTATAGCAGAGGAAGATGGGAAGGAGAGCCATTCATTGGGGAAACTACTCTTTAATTTAAAATTGATATTTGCTGGATTTCTTTTCTAGACACCTTCTTTCGCCATTTTGTGAGAGAAAATGGAACAATCTTTTTGTTTTAAATTGATCCAAAGACTGTGAAAAAATATCTATCGATCATCTCTCTCACAAAATTTTCATTATTTTGTTTTGTTCTTGGGATCATATGACTGCAAGAATATATTCTTCTTGTTGTTGGCTACTACTATGAGATCCTTTCTGGCTGAAGATTTTAATTTTAAATGAATTAATAAATGAACAGCTTGAAATTCACATGTCTCTGATTTAAGAACAGGTAGCAGTTCCTACAGATGCAAGGCATCCTTTTCTTAACCTTCCCTATGCAGATGAACAGGAGAGGCCTACCTCAGAAAAAGCACAGTAATCCCTCATTTGATCACAGGGGTTAGGGACCCAAACTGACCTGTGATAAAGTGAAATCCATGTTATGTGGATGCTGAGTCAGGTCGGGACTGGGGGGGGGCTGTTTGGGGCCTCCTGCACTTACCCCAGGTTTGGCGCTGCCCTGAACAGGCCTCCAATGGGCTCCCCCTGGGTCTGTTGGAGGTTCCAGAAGTAGTTTCCAGTGAACTGGAAATCACTTCCAGAAACCACTTCTGGGGCCCCAAACAGGCTCACACAACTTGCCCCAGGAGCCCTTGCCTTCATATACTGTGGTCCCGGAATATGCCAGGACTGCATAATGAACTGCAATATAGTCGGGGATGACTGTGTCCCTGAATGTAAAGGAGGCAAGGGAGCTGAGGCATGGATCACACTATTGTGATAAACATATGTGGCTTTCCTGTCAGTCACTGCCTCTTTTCCCATGAAACAGTCTTGGATTCCACGAAAAGCACTACGTAATTCCTATTCTGTTTGTCTGTCACCACTTGATCTTCCTTTGAAAATGCAGTCTAGATATCAATAAATCTTCTAGTAATATTTCTTTAACAACAATTTTTGTTCTCTTTTTTGGTAAACTGCTATTAGACACAATTCTCAGCCAGCTTCCTTTTAAAAACAATATTTATTCTTAAGAAAAACTGAAGAAACATTGCAATGCAAAAATGTCCTAGTATCAGCTTTATGATTCAAACAGCTAATCAAAATATCCCAACCTAATCAACAACCTAATTAATTTCATCATGTTCTGCAACCTTGTATTTGTCTAATTTTGACTGAAAGTATTATAGTCCTCATCTAAAAGTTCACAATGAAAAGAAAACTGCAAGGAGCCTTCCTCTAAACATAAACATGCTTTTCTTTTATCTTCCAAATATTATAAAAGGGCATTCCTTCAATGACTAAAAGTCAATATTTTATGCAATTCATTAATGGATTGTCTTTTTACATTATTATAGGGGAGAGACAGAGACCAAACCCCTCCTGATGCTATGATTGTTTGTTGTAAAGGACAAGAGCTGAAACAACAGAGAATGTAGAAGAAATCTTGAGTAATGAACACTTCACCTTACAGAGAGTATGATGCAACTAAACCCAAAAATGAGATTACAAATTCTCATCCACTCTCTTGTTGCATGCATATACTATGAACTCATTCTTGAATAAAAACAGGGATCAAATATACTGTATAAGAAATAACTAACTTTCCCAGTGTTTCTTTCAAAGTGTGCTTGTACTGGAAGAAAATAACAAGTGCATATAAGCAACACAGCTTTGCTGCCTCTTTAGAGAAAAGACAAAGCAAGGGTGCATCTATAAACCCAACAGTTGTTCCAGCTTGAGGTATAATGTTTGTATCAAAGGCAATCTGATATGAATATATTTTGCTTTAAACTGGGAGAAAAAGAGATTGACAAACTGTCAGTTCATTTCAGAATAGCATTATCAATCTTTTTTAGGAGACACAGAAGTAAAGGCCTTACAGCCTCAACATCTACAAAACAGACTATAATATGTACTAAACATAATTTGTTGACAAAGGCACACGCTTCAGAAATGTCTAGGACAATTTCAAGAACAGCTGAAATTGTAACTCAAAAGCTGGTGCACTCTTTTAACTTAAAAAAAGATGTTTCCGCCGTGTGCCATATCTTTCCAATATAGGAAGAAGATGGGCTTAACTGTTAAGCAGAACAGTTTATGACAATACTTTTTTTATATCTTAAGACTGTCTAGAATTCAAATGAAAGCCACGTGAAAATGTGTAATATTGTAGCCCAACATGAAGAGATGCAGAAGCAATCCCTCATAATCTCACAGCTAAACACAATGTGCTGGCTTCAAGTCCATTTTTTTTCCAAAAACAGAACATGCTGATTTAAAAAAAAGAAAAAGACAATGTAAGTTAAATTAGGCTCGAACTTTGCCTCAGGATCAAGTTGCATATCTGAGCAGTGAGGAAGGAGATATTTCACTTTTCAGTTCATTGCTGGTATCTGCTGGACATACCTCATGCTGTCTAACTTCTGACCACACAAATTAAACTTCTGAAGCATGGGGGGAAGACTATTTTTGTTTATAGTACTATGCTGTGCTCCTGGGAGCTTTCCAGAAATGTCAAATTCCCTCTGCTTAACAGATAAAATTCCACTTGTTACAATGTTAGCAGGATGTGTGCACTACAAAATTCGCATAGATTAAATATGCTTGAATGGCAGAAGAAACACACACACACACACACACACACACACACACACACACACACACACACACACACACACACACACACACACACACACACACCAAGATTATTAGTCATCAACATCTGAAACAGATGCTATCATTCATAGGTGAAGCCAAAGATCACCATAGTTTTCTTAGCTGCATCTTCAAAGCATATAGAAAACAGCTACTGTATTTGTTCTACAAACATTTAACAAGTCAGTTAGTGTTCTGGGTACTTTCTATAGCAATTCCCACGATTCTGCTTGTGTATAAGGTCATATTTTAATTTACTTTCACTCTTTCTCATATAGCATTCTTGCATGAGATGTCAAGGACCCTTTGAACCTAACATAATTTTTCTATGGCTTATACTCAGCCTAACATTGTAAATGGAGTTTTCCACAGCTCCATTAATTCTACTATCATTTAGTAGACAGCAGAATGTCTGCTTTTGGCAATATCTGCCCCTATTACTCATTCTTCCCAGGCTGCGTGATCGAGAACCCTGACCCAGAGAGAGGTCCAGAAATAAAAGACCAAAACGCAGGCCTTTTCGGCAGCACTCCTTCCCTTTGGAATAGCCTCCTGGCACAGGAGATTATATTATTAAAAGACAATACTTCAAGCTATATAAACAATATACAGATAGTAAAAAGGAACAAATAAAAACCACTGAGAAAATGTAAACAAAAGCAATACTAAAAACACATTTAAAGCAGTCATGCATAATAATCCATTTAAGAATCTTACTCAGGCAGGCAGTCCCTGAGGGAAAGATTGTCTGAAAAGAAAGATCTCTCCTTGGTAGATGAAGGACAGCAAAAATATGACCATTCTGTCCTTCTGTGGGAGGGAGTTCTAAATGCAAACCTACCTTACATCTCTTGCTGATATATGAAGAGTGTTGCCCTTTCTTTTTCTCAGCAAAATAGTTTTGTTTTTTCATACATGATAAACCATTACTCCGTCTTCTATTCCTCTGGGATTGGGGGGGAAACGAATTGGCCATTATGACTATATTTTGAGAAGTAATGCTTCCCACACTGTATATCAAATATTCCTGTCATGCTCGGAATCAGAAATACTGTTACATGCAATGTTCTCGCAATGCTATCTCTTTGGTTACAGGCCAGTGAACACAGCATTCAGCAGGACATGGCAATTTCCAAGTTCTTCCTTAACACAATCACTAGCATCTCCAAATAGCCAGCCCAGCATTTGTAAAACAAAGAATGAAAAGATATATTATCATCTTTAAATCTCAGTTTTCCTCAGCGGACCTCAACCTAGAAAGAAGAATGCTTTTTATGTTTCTACTTTATTTCAAAAAGACCTCTAGTTCATTTAAAGCACGCTTGTTGTTTAAGCAAGACAAAGTGCAGGGCCAATGGGCCTGTACTTTGGACAGCTGGGCCTTGCTTCACAATCCTACTTGAGCAAAATGCTAATCTTGAGAAAATCAAACTGAATGGTCTGTTGCAACAAGAACAATGGAAAAACACTGATTTATTTCACATGCAATTACTAGCATTATGAGCGCAACTAATGAAAAACAACAAATATTCAAGAGCAACTTTCAACAGCTCTATGTTGAACAGGCAGATTCGAAGTTGAAACTATTATTTCAGAGTCTAAGCAATCAAAAGTCTACAATTCAAATAATTATTTTTGACAGCATGCATGACTAGGAATTGGTTCATTTGTTTTTATGCTTCACGAATATGATATCAAATTCAAAGAAGTCAAGTTTCCCTCCCCCCCCAAAAAAAGCCACCAGTTCAAATCCCAATATTTTCCTAACTTCAGGCCAATTTTTAAATTTTGTCCAAACCCCAAGCTCTCCAAAGTTGTGCAGGAGAACAAAGAATCTTAACTGAGTAAGCTGTTGGACTGCCGCACACAGAACTACAAAACACTACAGCAATGTCCAGTAATGTTATTATTTTATCTCAACATACAATCAAGGCAAATAAAGCACTGAAACTTTGACAGCTTGGAAGTGATGTTTGCTCGATCAAAATTGTTGAAATCTAACTGAGATCATGTTACCAGCACACTACTTTGTATGGGACTAACACAGGTAGCAGTTAGAAGATGGAAGAAACCTTTATGAAAACATTCATCAAAATACATTTGAAATTTGAAACTGGAATGTATTGCTTCCAAGGCAATCAACAATCTAAGATCTTATACTGTATATCCATTACAGAGGCTTATGCTTAGTTAAGTGCCTTGCTTACTGCCAGGTATGTTTATGATAAAAAGGCCTTTGAAAGATAATGCTAATATCCATTTGCCATTTTGTTATCCCATTTCACTCTGGTTCCATCCCACAATCATGTAAACTGTTTATGTAAAGACGAAAATTGAATGTTATACTCCATACATATGAAATATTGGATTCGAAGTGATGGCAGCTCATGTATAGATTATACATGTGTCTATATTTAGAGTGGCCTTACAGCCAGATGGGCAGGATACAAATCTAATAAATTATTTTTATCCCACTTTTCACCTTAAAAAGGACACAATACAGCTTACATTATACATGAGGTGTCATAGCTTGTGTGGGCATGTGTGGGTAAGAAAATTGGTATAACTATTGCTCTCCTAATGCTAAGGAGGATATATTCATATATTTTCAGCTCTGGTCAGATGCTCTGTTCATCTATTCAAAACTGGCTTTATTCCACTGATACTATGATATTATGTCTTTATATTACAAGATTCTAATTTTAGTTTTAATTATTTTGGTGTGTTTTTGAGACATGAAACACACTGAAGACTGAACAAAAATAAATGTAGATTAGTCTACATTTAAATGTAAATAAAGTAAATAATGAGATTAGTCTCATTACCCTGCAAAAATAGAAACTTGTAAATAATGAGGACAGATTCCACCATATGACCTGCAGTAACAGGCAGAAAAACTGAATACAGAATTCAATCTGAGATAAGAATGCCACCTGCTGGATTGTGGTGTTTCAAGACTGACCTGTTTTGACCTTACTCTATCTTGCAAGATTGGACATGATCAAAAGCACAGGATGCTAGGGCAGAATTGTGTTGGCTAGAACACAGCCTTACATAAAAGATAGACTGATCAATGTGTTGTTTTCCTGGTAACACCAAGTCAACTGCAGGAAAAACAACTCAAAAGCAAGGAGTTTGGGCAAGAGAAGAGGAAACACCCAGTTAACTTTAATGCTACCAAGTTAGAGCCACATACGGTTAGGTAAGCACTGCTGCATGAGCTTTAACAACAATCATTTATTTGTAACATTTGGCTTACTCAAAATAGGGCATAGTTGCTGTTTTGCAACAATACTATATGTTATTCTGGTTTTAACTATTGTTTAGCTGCCTTGAGCAGTACATACACATCATAAACATCGTAAATAATTAAAGAGAAAAATGTGTAGACATTCCACTTAGGTAGAATCGTGTTACAAAGAAAATAGGCAAAGATGGCCTCAGGGATCAAATGTACTAAAATGGCTACTCTGAAGCAAGTGCTTACCTCACCGAGATCAATAGGTTCCCTTTTTCAAGTACAAAATAGAGTTGCATTTGTTACTCACCCTAACAAAACAGTGTTCTGCACTTGCCCAGTTTTCCCCCTCATATCTCTCCTTGTGTGATTGCACTGACACTGTGTTATCAATTGTTAGTTTGAATGTTGCCTTCTGTTGTAAGATATCCCTGTTTCTCAAACTAAATGTGTCTTAATTGTACTGGACTGTATACATTACAGTATTGTCTGACCTTACTGCAAGCCTCCTTGGGTCCTTTTCCGAGGAGAAAGGCGGAGTAAAAATACTCAAAAATAAATAAATAAATAAAACCAGCAGGCATTCATGCATATTAACATACTGCACAATCTTTTACATCAAAACAATCTTATGAACTTTAATAAAATTGCCTTTATATAAAGAAGCATGATTTCTTTACAGGAAGAAAGAAATGATTAAGGCTGCTGAATACAATAAAATAAAATGTGTATTACTGTAGAGATTTTGGAAACACCTACAATATTTTGGAAAATAAATCAAATACTGTATTTCAGACTCATGCAGCATTGCCTTATCCCCATAACTTAGCCTCATGCTGTATTTTACTTTATTTTATATTTTTATTAATTGTTTATATACCACCTTCCTTGCCTGCAGGATCCCACACAGAGATACAACCTATGTCTGAAAACAATACAAATAGTATTCCACTTTTATGAGTCCTGAAAGTTAATACAGAAGCTGTCATCCTTCCAAGCATCCTGTCCATAACTTTGCATGGCACAGAGCCCTGCTAGTATAGTATTATTTTGCAGTTCTAGTAAGGACCAAATTTAAAGTCAAACAATCAGTGTGGTGTAGTGCGGTGGTTCTCAACCTGTGGGTCCCCAGATGTTCCTGGACTGCAACTCCCAGAAGTCTTCATGACTAGCTGAGCTGGCCAGGATTTCTGGGAGTTGCAGTCCAGGAACATCTATGGACCCACTGGTTGAGGACCCCTGGTGTAGTGGACAGGGACTTGGATACAGAAGATATGTGCATTCAGCTATAGAGGCCCTGTGGGGACGGTAAATGGTAACCCACTCCTCAGACACCTCCTTGAAAACCTTATCAGGATCACCACAAGTCAGTGTTGATGGTGTTGTACAACAAAAATTACACCCATAAGCATACCCCATGTCTTCAGTCCAAGCATATGGCTGAGAATGGTAGCAGGAGTAATTACAAAGGAATAACTCTATAATGAAGAATTTATTTTATTATTATCAAATGACTTTAGGCTTGGGTCTGAATCTCAACATTTTGAATATACACAAACACAAACACACACATACAGAGAGAATTTTTCCATGTACACCACACTATTTCCCCCCTAAATCATGACACTAAAAATTAAGGGGCATTGTATACATGGAAGTAAGCCTTTCCCAAGGGGCGGGAGTGGGGTGGGGGAGAAGTCAAACTAATCTTGATGTTTCCCCTTTCCTTTTCCGGCTCTTTCACTGGCATCATTTTGGGTTACACACACACACACACACACACACACACACACACACACACACACACACACACACACACACACACACACACACACACACACACACACACACACACACACACAGAGTTTCCTCTTTCCTTTTTGGGCTCTTTCACTGCGCTCAGCCTTTCAAAAAAATGCCTCTCTGCTTTGTTTTTTGTTTATTTTTGCAAAAACCTGAGCCATCTTTTTGCAGAAATCAGAGTGGGGGTACTTAATGGGCTGCTCAACCTCCCCTGGGACAAAGACGGGGAAACTCTGTGTGTGTGTGTGTGTGTGTGTGTGTGTGTGTGTGTGTGTGTGTGTGTGTGTGTGTGTGTGTGTGTGTGTGTGAGAGAGAGAGAGAGAGAGAGAGAGAGAGAGAGAGAGAGAGAGAAACACCTGTCTTGTAGTCACTGCTCTCTTTTTATGTCTGGACAGCCCCTTCCCTCTTAGCCCTATATGATCCCTCAGATTTCCCATATTGAGGAATTCATGAGGGAAAGGAGGTGTTGCAACTGGATCATAAGTAAAAGGCATTTTAATCAATTTAATCTTCCAGACTCCTTTCTTTGAATTCCTAGGTGGTGATATTCTCAGAAGTGATAGTTTAGCCACTAATATATTATATAAATATTATAATTAGTGAACAGACAAGAAAGAACAACATTGCAGGAGCAGAACACACACATGAAGTGAACAATCATGGCAGGGAAGTCATATTTTCATTTTTACTCTTCAGACACATCAGAGATATACATTTTTACATACATTAGCAAAAATGTCATGCCTATAAACCATCCTGACCTTGAATCTAGAAATATGAGACATAAAAAGATACTATTCAGAAGATTATAAACCCAACATGCTGTATTTTCAATGAAGGACGTGAGTGTAAAAGACACAGAACTGCTTATTATATTCATACAATAACCAAATACATCTGCAATTGGCAACAGATGCCTCACAATCAATTTTATATGGCAAAATCTATGTTTTTCCAGAAGATAAACTTGCTTAGAAAGAACTCATTTTCACTCCTAATGAAAACCCTTTCCCCCAGTTCTAAAATATAAGCCCTTTCTGAGCATTCTAATATTAACAAAGGTAGCACATATGAGTGAAAGTGTGATAGCCCTTCTCTCTTCCATCTTTATTGCTGTAGTAGTGATGGAGGTCACCTTTTTATTGGTGGAGATCTTCATATGATCATTAAAATTAATTTTCCGCCACTGCCAGTCATCTGCTTCCACACATAAATAAGGTTTTCTTCAAAATTATCCTGCATGTATGGAGGGTGTCTTTCAATCTTAACAAAGTTCAAGAATACATAAATCTAAGTATGTAAACAAGCATGAATGTTCTCATTCTGTTTCAAATCAACACAATCTATTTCCCAAAGGCATATTAGCCTGAAAAGAGTTCTAACATTTTAAAAAGTAGCTTTCTACACAACGGAGTAAACAGCAGAAGAACTGATCAACAACTAAAATAACAGAAACCCATTTCTACAGCAGAAATACACCAACTATATTTAGTTGAATACAAAAGCACAAATGGCAAGCAACATTTGAAGCCTCAACTGCTTTTTTTTGTGCTATAATCATTATTTTGGCCATGAAAAAGCACTCCTGCACAAATTTGTCACTGATTTTGCAGCCTTTTTGTCTCTTAGACATTTTAATTGAAGTACAGTGACCTTAAGGTCAGAGATAAAATGTCTAGGGAGAACACAGTGTTCTCCCACTAGTGTCTGTAGGTTTCCACTTGCAATGTCTGAGATGCATCCATTTGTTCACTAAAGAAAGAGAAGGCCTTTTCTGGCAGATATACAGTACATCATGCACTGGATGAAGAGGACACAAGATCGACAGCATTTATGAAAGAACACCTGAACACTGCACGGTTTGTTGCAACAAATCCAGCTGAGCTCTGAAAATACACTATGAGCTTCTTACACAGGGGAATGTTCTGGGTAACTGAATGCAAATAATATAAATCATATAAAGAACATTTTTGTAACTTATCATTTTAAAGTACACAGCACCAGGATCTGTGTCATACTCCTCTCTCACACACACACACTCCACCAACAAAGCAAACCATTTTATTGTGTATTGTGGTGTCACAGCCCGAATGCAAAACTTGCATGTCTGTGCACAAAAGACACCTGTCCACATGATGACATGTACCTATGCACTCACACAGAGCACTCGACCAATAGTTCTCCTTCTTCTCCCTTCAGAGGACCAGGTCTATAGGCAGTGGCACTTGGGGAAGGGGATGTGGGGGAGTGCAGCTCCAGGGCTTTTTCCTGAACAGTGACATCATTTACCAGACTCCTTGCTCTGATAAGTGAATGAGATGATAACAAGAATTTCAAGTTTTACTCAGAGACTGGAAACCTTACTTTCAGGGGTAACAACTACCAGAACCGACCAGTGGGGATGAGAATTCTGTGACTGGCACTCCAAATAAGTTACCTTTCCAATTTCCGGTTTTATTTTTGTTTGTTACAGATTTGTACAGTATATAGGAAATCAGAGAAGCAAAGGCAGGATATTTCCTTTTGCTTTGTTAGGGTTCTTACTTGGCACTATTGGGCTATTATCCTTGATGGGGTTTTTCCTTGGCACTGATCATTTCAAGAAGCTACACAGTTTAAACACTTGTAGATCTTAAAAAAAAACCTCAAGGCATTTAGAAGTCAAGCATCTGCAACCAGAAGCAATCACGTTTTAGTCCAGTGGTTCTCAACTTGTGGGTCTACAGATGTTCCTGGACTGCAACTCCCAGAAATCCTGGCCAGCTCAGCTAGTGATGAAGACTTCTGGGAGTTGCAGTCCTGGAACATCTGGGGACCCACAGGTTGAGAACCACTGGTTTAATCTAATGGAGCTTATTCCCTAGTAACCATGGTGCTCCCTTGACAATCCTAATAAACTGAACCACTCTTCTATGCACCGGTGCTCTTCCGTATGCGCTGGCATCCAAAACATCACGATACACTTCGGATTTGTCATGTCACGTTTTATACTGGGGTGGGGGAGAGAAGTGCAACAAGCAAGGGGAATGCGATGCTTCCTACAAGGAAGGAACACAACCTCCAAGGATCTACACACATCGCTGGGCAAATCAAAGTCAAGACCGCCCAGCAACCACACCGGGTCCCTTCAGCTCATTCAAGCACTCGTGTTGAGGAGCCATCGCTCCTCGGGCCTCTTCCAGCACTTCATCCCAAACCTTCTCCCGAGACACAGCCGGCACTCGAGGCATCTGCACCGAAGGCCTCCCTTCCCCTCCTTGCGCCCAATGGACTTTCCCTTCCCGACCCCGACCCCCACCTTTTCCGCTCCCCACGGCCTGCCCCCGCCTCGCCTCGCCTCCGAGGCGCGCGGGGCTCTCTTACCTGCGCGGGCTCCACGCTGACCGGCAACCCCTCCGGCAAAGCCTGGAAGAGAAGGAGCGCCATGGCGCGGAGGACCCTCCTCTCCATTCCCCACCCCCACCCCCCGCTCCCCAGCTCACTTCACCCGGCCACTGCGGGCCCGGCCAGGGAAGCGGGAGGACCCCGCGAGGGTGACCCCGCCCATGGCCTGTTCCCCATTGGGCAGCGGGAGGGCCTTCCTTCCTGTCATTGGCTTCGGCCGCTGCTCTTTAAAAACACAGCGCTCCGGCAAAAAGGAAGACTTCCCAAAGCGACGTCCCCGCCCGCCGCTCCGGCGACGGGAAAGGAGGCGCCCATGTTAAGTGTGGCGGAAATGGGCTTGGCAGACGTCACCCGCCGACTTGGAGAACGTGATGCAATTGGGACAAGGAGAGGACTGGAAATGTGGAGGGGGGAGGAAGCAGCGGGTGGCTTGTCCTGGGCTACCGCTGCGGCAGAAGCCAAGCGTTAACTCTGACTGTAAATCGCCATCTTTTAAACAGCAACATTGGATCAAGCCTTGAAAGCAGAAATAAATATGGAGATGTTCCTATTCCAGTGCAGCAGGTAATGGACCAGGACTCTGGAAGCCTGGGTCCGATTCCCTCGGTATGCCATGGAAACTCACCGAAGGGTTAGAACTGGGTAAACTTACTCATTAAATACCTCACTTAGTTTGAAAACCCTATTAGGGTCACCATAGGTCATTTCTGACTTGAGGCACAGAACAACCATATTCCCAAGAAGATTTGTGCCCTTAATATAAGAACATATGAAATAGTATACAGCCTTGACAGCTTTAAGAAAGGATTGGATAAGTTCATGGAGAACAAGGGTATTAAGGGTTATCATTATGGATACCTAAGGACAAACTCTGGTTAGGGAGATAGGGTTGGAGAGAGAGGCAGGATATGTCTCAATGCCATTTGAAGGGAATATTAAGCAGGTGAAGACATCTGCTTGGAAATACCCTGAAGAAAATGGTGAGCCTCTGTGTGAGACAGAATGCTGAACTGGATGGGCTGTGGCCTGTTCCAGCAAGGTTGTTCTTATGTTCTTATACTGATCATCATTGATCTGAATGGAACACGTTAAACACTGATTTAGCAAAAGTAATCAGAAACAGAAAACTCTTTCTATAGCAAAGCCTAGAAAATAATTTTCCAGAAAGACTTAGCAACCAGGAAGTCCTCTGGGACCTGCCCAATTGGAGCTTTCTGCTTCTAGGTGGAAACAGAAAAATGTGTGTGCAAAGGAAAAAAATTGCAGAGATGGCTTCTGCTTCCCTAGCTGAACCTTTTTGATTACTGTGGCAAGGTGAAGGAAGCCCACAATGTTGCCTCAGAAAACCACCCAAACCTATGTCTGTGTTCTCACTCCCTCTCTGCAGTGCAGTAGAAATGGCTGGTCATACATTAACTGAAGGCACAGCTATCTCACCTCATTTCTGCTTGGTAGCTTTTTAGTATGGATGAGGCCCTGTTAGTTCAATCCTCCTCATCAGTGGAAGTTTATCCTCTAAGGAGCAAACAGCTGTCTTCTGCTTTAACCTCCAATCTTACTCAACAATGGCAGATAAGTCATTTTTTTCCTGGTAAAGAAAGGTATCAGGGTAACAGTTTCACTTTTTTTCCTTTTACTCTATTACTCCCTCACCCATTCAAAAGGTGGTATACTTTGAGATATGGTGGAAAAGCATAGAAACAAGAGTATTTGGAAGTTGAGTCATGGCAACAATATTTCCAGTTTCCATGAGTCAACTTCCAAATAAATCTCACCTGGATGACTGGGAATCTTCGCAGACATAGAAGGAAGAGAACAGCCTCTCCTTTGGTTCACTCTCATCCTCCCTCAAACTGCATGGCGAGAGCACTGTGAGCAGTCACCTCTATCAAATTACCCTGTCTGGGCAGTGTAGCATACAAGAATGATAATGGAAACAGCAACTACCTTGTCTTCTCTTGCTCACTGCAATTCTCTCTTTGAGCAGCTCAGTGGCAGGGAATCTACCCAAACAGCCCTATTTCCTCTACTGGCAGAAACAAAGAAGGTATCTGATAGAAACACCAAACCTTTCTTTCTCTTGGCTGGACAGATCACTCATGTGGTGGTTCTAGGCTTTTTCTCTCAGCCACATTCTCCCTATTAGAACATAATATTTTCTTGGGCAATCCAGGAGGAAGGATGGACCATCAATGGCAGAGCCTAAGATGGATACTGATCTAAGTGAGGAGTACCTTTACACATACATATAATGGCCAGCTTCACTGGATCTTGGGCAAAAATGGGATTAAAAATCCTCCAAGAACTCTTGTATATACACAGCTGAAGGTCATGGGAGAATTATTGCACACACTGATGGGATGTTCACTTGTATTTCCTCCTTGTCTGGCATGAAGCAGAATGACAGATATACACTTCATTTTTCTTTACATGGGGATAAGAAAACAGGGATTAATTGTGTTTCTCCTTAGTGCCTCCTCCACATTCCAACCTCCTCCTGAGAAAGCTTTCTGGGATTTAGGCCTGTGGGTCTTTCAGTTGTGGCCTGCTGCTGGCTTTTACTGTTTACTGAACCTGGCCTCACTTTATTCTTTATTCTTACTCCTTTCTCTGTGGTAACTGCCAGAGAAAAGTACTCTCCAATTGCAGCTTGCCTAGAATCTTACGTGATGTTCATTCTCTCACTGCTTGAACTCGGCTATGTAAAAATCATGGCCACAGACATTATGTCATTACATCTTAAAAGTCAGTGTCATTTTATACTCTCAGATACCATTTCCTGTTTGAAAACTAAACAACATTTCCATAAAACTAAACAAAATACCTACAGTTCTGGTGATGAATGTGGCAGGAGCTAATAGTATGCATAAGAAATGAGGCAAGGAGGCTTGATGTGCAGAGCCCTGGGGCAAATTGCCCTGGCTGACCCTCCCCAGGGCAACACTGCAATATCGCAGGCTGTATGATTTGTGAAGAATTTTAAAACATAGTGAAACAGGCCCTACAACTTCCAGTTATTTGGTGGCGATGTCTATGAAAAAAAATTCAGAGCAAGCTACCTCTTATTTGCTTCTCTGCTTTCAATACACTCCACTTCTGAGGTCCCAGTGATGTCTCTGTCCTTTGCTTTGGCTAACTCTCAAAGAATCACTATCCACTGACAACAATGTCAATTTCACAGCCCCTGTGCTTCTTTGCATATGCTTTAGTTCAAACAGTTACATTATGTGCACCAGCGTTGCACTATGCAACATAGCAGAGCTTTACTTAGTTCTTCCTCCTTTGTACCAATTCCTATTTTTGACAACTCACTGCAGACACTACTTTAAAGAAAATGGGGAAGGGGAGACACAGACACAGATCTCATCTTGGTCCGTCTCTTTACTCAGTGTGGCAACCCTCTTAAATCAGTGGCTCAGTCAATTGACCATCTAATCCAGAAGCTTCCAGAAGCCCTCCAAATGTTAAGCAAATTTTCCTTTATACAAATTGTAGAAATGCATTTTAATCCCATTTTTATGTTTGTACGGATTCTCCCCCGATTATGTTAGATCTCTGAAATTTTTATGTTTACAAATTTTATGTTATACAAGCTGTTTGTTATACAAGGATCCAGTGTGTGTGTGTGTGTGTGTGTGTGTGTGTGTGTGTGTGTGTGTGTGTGTATAGGAATTATGAAAACTTCTTAAAGATGTCTTGATTTGACATATTTGATCAGAAATTTCAACAAGCATAGCAGAAATGTTTGATCAGCTGACACAGACTAATAATAATAATAATAATAATAATAATAATAATAATAATAATAATAATAATAATAATAATAATAATAATAATAATGTCAATTTTGACTTAAGACAATCCTTTTCAGGGTTTTCCAGGTAGGGAATACACAGAAGTGGTTCACCATTCCCTTCGTTGGGGAAATCTTGGGACTGCACAACTTGCCCAAGGGCACACAAGTGTGAGGGTCCATTCCAATTGGGTAATTATTCAATAAAGGTTTATTGCTTAACTTACAAGTCTCTTTCTTTTGCACAACAGAATGGGTTCAATTACTTTCTTAACATCATCTTCCAACAGAAACAGAGTAATAACAGAGTTATCAAAGATTCCTGAAGGAGGATTCTCTTCAGGAGAACTTAATGCAAGTCCAGGGAGCCCCTGCCAAAGCATTGGCTCCCACAACATGGGTGCGTTGCCAACTGGACTACTGGGTTTTCCCGAGATGGTTGCCTCCATCGTTCCCTCATTTTCTCTGAGTTCCCCGGCCATATAAATGGCTTAACTTGGACTGACCATGAAATTGGTTCCACCGGTCGCCACTCCCTCCTTTCATAACCTTCCCTTCCCTCTCGCGTCCCTCTACCATTTGTGTTCCAACGTCTCTCCCTAACTGCCTTTTTCTTTCCCCCAACTAACAACTCCCCCCCACGCATGCCTCTTCCTCGTCCCCACTATCTGCTACCCAGTATGCCTCCTCTACATTTTCCACTTACATTAATTTTCCTTCCTTTATTTCCATATCTTCAAGTTTCTTTTCTATAGATTTATACTCTAACATATTATTTCTTTTATATGTTCTTGTTCAGACGGCACACTGCTTGCTCCTCCTCCTTCTTCCTCCTTGGCCATCTCACAACAGGCTGACTCTGCTCAGAGAAGGCTCAGTGGGGAATCAAACCTCCAACCCCTGGCTATGCAGCCAGATACCTGAGCTATCCAGCAAGCCCACCTAACTACATACATTTTCAGAACTGTATACTTGTCAGCAATTATGGCCCTCACTGTTCTTATCAAACCATTCTGATTAATTGTATTTGTGCTTATTTGCTCTTTTTATTATTATGATTTGGTTATTTGGTTTGATTGATTAGTTTTTATTTACTATTTTAAGTTGTTTAATCTGTTTTTGTATTTTGTATATGTTTGTAAACCACCCAGAATAGCTTTTCTGCTAGATGGTTGCGGTATATGAATCAAATAAATAAATAAATAAATAAATAAATAAATAAATAAATAAATAAATAAATATGACTGAAGCTAATTTGAAAATGGTATATGATACGAAAAGTGCCTGGCAATGTTACCCCCCGTTAACATTGAAGGCACTCCTAACTACAAGTATTTTTGTAGCACAGCTTTTGACCCTCAGTTTAGCATCTCTCTCCACTGATCTTGTCCTTTATTATCCAGCCAATGATCGGGAATGGGATGCTTATAGATTAGGCTGTTACTCTACAAGCATGCTGCCTCAAACATGGAACTTTGCATAGGATCCAGATACCATAGAGACCCATTGATACCCCTCCCATGTTTTCCTACCGCTTCTTACCAGAAAAGAAGCCAGGGGGTGGAATAGTTATATAACACATTAACATAAGAACATAAGAACAGCCTTGATGGAACAGGCCACAGCCCATCCAGTCCAGCATTCTGTCTCACACAGCAGCTCACCATTTGCTTCAGGGTATTCCCAAGCAGATGTCTTCACATGCTTATGATTCTCTTCAAATGGCATTGCGAGATATCCTGCCTATCTCTCCAACCTGGAGGTTGTCCTTAGGCATCCATAATGGTAGCCATTGATACCCTTGTTCTCCATTTAGTTATCCAATCCTTTCTTAAAGCTGTCAAGGCTGACAGCTGTCACCACTTCTTCTGGTAGGGAGTTCCACAGACCAGTGATCATCTGGGTGAAAAAAGTACTTTCTCTTATTTGTTTGAGATCTAGCACCCCAAAGTTTCATGGGGCACTCCCTAATTCTAGTGTTGTGCAATAGGGAAAACTGCTTTTCTTTATCTACTTTGTCCACACCGTGTATGATTTTATAAACTTCAATCAGGTCACCTCTTAGACACCGTTGTTCAAGAATGAAGAGGCCCAGCCATTGCAGCTTCAAATGGTAAGGAAGGTGTTCCAGTCCCCTAATCATTCTGGTTGCCCTCCTCTGCATTTTTTCTATTTCTATAATATCCTTGTGGAGGCATGGTGACCAGAACTGTACACAGTACTCCAGATGGGACCTCACCATAGATTTATAAAGAGGCAAACTGACACTTGCTGACTTGTTTTCTATACCCTTCCTAATGATCCCTAGCATTGAGTTTGCTTTTTTCACTGCTGCAGCACATTGGGTTGACACCTTCATTGAGCTGTCCACCAGGACACCAAGGTCCCTTTCTTGGTTTGTTGCAGAGAGTTCTGACCCCATCAGTTTATAAATGTAATTGGGTTTTTGCCCCAATGTGCATCACTCTTCATTTACTATTATTAAAACTAATTTGCCACTGGTTTGCCCACTCCTCCAGTGTCAAGAGATCCCTCTGGAGCTCCTCACATTCTCTCTCAGTTTTTACTACCCTATATCATTTAGTGTTGTCAGTAAATTTGGCTACCTTGCTATTTACTCCGACTTCTAGATCATTTATGAAGAGGTTGAAAAGCAGGCGTCCCAGTACAGAACCTTGGGGACCCCACTCTTTATCTTCCTCCACTCGGATAAGTGTCAATTTAGTGCTACTCTCTGTTTCCTGTCCCTTAGCCAGTTACTGATCCAGGACAAGACCTCCCTTGATTCTATGACTAGCAAGTGTATTCAAGAGCTTTTGGTGCAGGACCTTGTCAAAAGCCTTCTGAAAGTCCAGATAAACAATGTCAACTGGATCTGCCTTATCCACACGCTTGTAGACACTCTCAAAGAATTCCAACAGATTAGTGAGGCATGATTTGCTCTTGCAAAAGCTATGTTGGCTCTCCTTCAGCAGCACCTTCTCTTCGATGTGCCTATTAATTTTATCTTTTAGGATGGTTTCCATCAGTTTTCCTGGGATACATGTCAAACTGACTAGTCAGTAATTTCCTGGATTACCACTGGATCCTTTTTTGAAGATTGGTGTTACATATGCTACCTTCCAGTCAAAGATTATATATTTTGGCTAGTGTTTATTTGAGAGAAAGATTATATATTTTGGCTAGGACCTCAGCAATTTCATCTTTACGTTCCTTGGGAACTCATGGTCCTGGTGATTTGTTAGCATTTAGTTTAACAAGACATGCAAGGACCTCCTCCATTGTGACTCACAGTACTTTGAGACCTACATCTGGAATCCCTGTACCACAGTAGTACAGTATATTCTGGACTCCCAGAATGGGTAAGGCAGAGGATGAAGCACCTGAAATTAGCGCATACCAGGTTGGTTTAGCAATACACAATTGCATCAGATTTTGTTAATCAAGTACACATGAATTTTCTGTCTCCAAGTCCCTTTGAAAAGGTAGTTGCATTTTCTGTGATTCAGGTTGTGCAATTTTGAGTTTTTCCACATTCTGGTATTTGGCAGTATTGGTTCTTCAGTGCTCCAGATGTCACAGGCAAAGTCAGAGGCTAAAGATACCCACATGAATGGTAACTGGATTTTGGTTTCCCCTCTCCTTCCACCAGGCCTCAATAAATTTAATGAGTCAATGACACAAATATGCAGTTGCCAGCCAGGTTTTGTTTGAAAACAAGATATGTCAAGTGTGGTAATAACAGTTTAATGTTATTCAAGAGGGATAACCCTTCAAAGGCATTGAGGGCTACATTTCTGGGAAGAAGTGATGATGTAAAAAGAGGATTAAACACATGTGCGGGAAATGGGAATAGGGCATTTGAAATCTCTGAGAAACAGATGCTAGCTGCTCCACCCCACCAAGAAATTTCTAATTCATCCAAGCTGCAGTTTAATCTTTAATTATATGCTTTTAAGTTCTGTTCAAGTTACTGTTGCTTAGGTGCACAGTGCATACTTTCAGACAAAATAAATCTCTATTATTTCCCATGTTCTATTAAAGGAATCTCCATCTGTTCCCCAAACCTAAATAAAATCCTAAAATATGTTGGTTAAGAGTAAGATGTCTCTCTTTAAACACACACACACACACACACACACACACACACACACACACACACACACACACACACACACACACACACACACACACACTACTGCAAATTTTACCCTTACTAGAGTGGAGATACATTTTTCAAAGAAAATAATAGATAAATGGAAGTGGGTCCTTGTTTCACTATCAACCAGGGAAGAGGACATAAAATAGGCATATTGGTTGGAGTCTCCACCAGGCATGATGAACAGAAGAGTATGGAAAAGAGCCCCTACAGCAGTTCTGTTATGAAACTGCTGCCATTAGGCTCCTGCTTCTGCTTTCATCTGACAGCAGGCACTCTATAACTCTGTATCTGGAAAAGAAGAGAAGCAGGACATTCTCCAGCCTCATCTGTTTTCTCCTCTTTTTGCTAACACCGGTGTGGTCAGAGTAGAGAAGAATCCCTGGTCTTAACTGAGAATAAGTAGTAGGAGGGCCCCCAAACCTAACAAGCCTTTCTGAAGAGAGGCAGCAATACACACTACAATCTAAAGAAAAGCATTTGCCCACAATAAAAGGTTATAAACTTGCCTTTCAGACAGACTGATACATGCTCACAAAGTCTAGCATTGTCTTTAAGGGAAGCAGGTTTGATGCGTGTGAGGGTTTAGCTTCAAGGCTGACCTGGAAGTTGGGTTCCTTACTCTTTATTTTTTGAATTTTAATTTAATTTATTGTCATTGTGTATATACACAGTATACACATACAACGAAATTCAGACACCCAGAGACCAGATTCAACACGCACACACACAAATCTCCAAACACTCTCACACACATTAAAAACAAAAAACAAAAAACCCTTCAACACACACACACAAAAATCCCTGAACACTCCCCCACCCACCCACCCCTTAAAAACTGTCAACATATGTAAAAGTTGACAAAACATATGTTATGTATATTTAACAGAATGTGTAAAGTGAATTGTAAAATGGAGGCAGTTAGATTCTGCAGTGTCATGATGTTAATCCACAAGTGTTAGAGACTAGTAATCACAAGCATGTTAAGTGATGAAGTGCAGGTGGAACTGATTGTAACATCATGATTTGTAGTGATTGCATCAGATCTTATGAGTGCTGAATATGTATAAAAGGCACTAGCTTGTCATTTGTAATTTGGGGACTGTTATGGTAAAAACAGTTCACCCCACACACACTCTGTTTGTCTGTTTGCTATATTGTATATAATGCTTGGTTGTTATGCTGTGTATATTTTGATGTATATATGAATATATGAGTTTTTACTCTATTCATTGTCATTGTCTTTCTGATAGACTAACTCTGCAAACCCTTTATATCAATACTGACATTTTATCTACGTTACTGCTGCACTGCTTTGTGTCAGGCACAAGTATATATTATTATTATTATATTTGTCTGCTGCCCCCTTAAATATGCTGACAGGGTTATGGGCCCAGCTGGGTCAGCAGCCTGATGGGTTTTGTTGTACCTGTATAGATAAAGTGTGTGTTGTGTAAAGTTGTGTATTTGCAGAGGAAACAGGTTGGAGTTGGAACGGAGACAAAGCAGAGCTGCAAAGGATTTTTCTCAAAGGCTTGGAATGAGAGCAGAGGAGAAAAGCAGCTGATAAGGACAAGCCAAGCAAAACAGAGTGTGATTTAAACTGGAAGCTGTGGAGGCTGAGGAAATATTTGCCGAGAAGAAGCTGAAAAAAGTGTTGCAGATAACGGCAGATAAGGAGCCGGCACATATCAGCGAGAATGGCAAGTATAAATTTAAATTCAAAGCCTCTTGTAAAGCTCTCTGACAATAATTACCTGAATTGGTGTCTGCAAATGAAGCATTTCTTGATCTTCCATGAGCTCTATCAGTATGTAGATAAGAAGCTTGATGAGGAAGCTGATGAAGAAGATTTGAAGAAGGATGAGAAGGCCTTGGCAATTATAATGTTATCCTTGGAAGAAACGCAGTTCGTTTATGTGAAGGAAGCAAAAACAGCTCATGAGGCTTGGTCGTTTCTCAGAGCAGCTCACATCAGAGAAACAGCTGGGAGTAAAGTATCTTTAATGAAAAAACTGTTCCAGTTAAGGCAGAACCCAGGTGAAACTATTTCTGATTATATAAGGAAAGTAAATAGTATATTTCAGCAATTGTCTGAGGTGGGCATAAATCATGAAGAGGAGTATAAATGTCTAGTTATATTGTCAAGCTTGGATGAGTCATATGATAATTTAGTAATGGGATTAGAAGCTATGAAGAGTGATGAATTGTCTATTTCATATATACAGTCAAGACTCCAGCAGGAAGAATCAAGAAGGAATGATTCTAATGTAAATAATAAGCCTGCTCAAGTGTCTGGAGAAACAATACAAGTAATTAGAAGATGCTATAATTGTGGGAGTAAGCAACATGTTTTTCGTTACTGTGATAAGGTAAACAAGCGGCAAAAGCAAAATAGAGTTGCCGGCACAAGCTGGAAGAGTGAAGGTCAACAGCTGTCTGTAATTAATGATAAGGAACAAAAGTGCTCAAGACAGGAATTATTTATTGTAGATTCAGGAGCCAGTATTCATTGTGTAAACAAGAAATGTTTGTTTGAGAAACTAACTTTGTTTAATTGTAGAAATGTAACCTTGGCAGACGGGACTCAGGCAAAAGTCTGTGGTGAAGGTAATATATTTTTCAAACCTCTCAAATGTGTATTTGATAAGGTCCTGTATATACCGTCTTTAAAGAATAATCTATTGAGTGTGCCTATGCTTGTAAAACAAGGTTTTCATGTACAGTTTAGTGAGAATAGTTGCAAGATTGTAAAGAATGGAAAAACAATAGCAACTGGAAGACTCCAAAACAGTTTGTTTATGATAAGCACTTCTGAGAAAGTTTTGAACATGATTGAAAATAAGCCTCTACATGACAAATGCATACATTTGATGCATAGAAGATTAGGGCACCTAAGTTTTGAAAATATTAGGAAAACTCTACAACATGTGGAACATGGGTCAGTGCAAAACTGTAAAAAGTTTTTAGATTGCCATGTTTGTAAAGGCACAAAGGTGAAGTCTGCACCCATATCAAAAAAGAGTTTGAGAAAGTCACATCAACCATTACAGCTGGTACATATTGATGTGACTGGACCCATGGCTAATTCATTTGGTGGTGCCAAGTTTTGTCTTGTGATAACTGATGATTATTCACGTTATTCTTGGGTTTACATAATAAAGCACAAAAGTGAAGTGAGTGCTGTATTTAAGAAATGGTTTGTGATGGCAGAAAGACAGTACAGGCAGAAAATTTTAGCTGTACAAAGTGACAGAGGTGGTGAATTTTTAGCAAAGCAGTTTGTTGATTATTTAGAAAAGAAAGGGGTGAAACATAGATTGAAAAACCCTTCTGCTTCTGCTGAGCATGAATTAGCTGAGAGGAAGAATGGAATTCTTCAGAATATCATGAATGCAATGTTGGCAGATGCAAAACTTCCCAAAGGTTACTGGGCTGAGGCAATGAAATATGCAAATTATGTGTCTAATAGAGTGTGGAGTTCAGCTGTGAATGAAGTTCCATATACTCTAATGCATGGTAAGAAACCTTCAATCAAATATCTCCATTTATTTGGCTCTGAAGCCTGGGTATTAATTCCAAAGAGGTATAGACATAAGAACAGTCCAAAGTCAAGAAAGCTTATGTTTATTGGTGTTCAGCCTGCAGCTAAATCCTGGCGTTTTTGTGACAGTCATGGAAAAGTTTATATAAGCAGGTCAGCAAAATTTTGTGAACAGAAAAATTGGGAAGCTATACATGCTAATAATGAAGTATTTTTGCCAAGCATTTGTCCCCACACTGAGGTTGAAGAGGTTGCCAGTGATGGAGGGGAGTCTACAGCATTACATGATGGAAAAGTGAAAGATGAGATTGCCAGTGATGGAGGGGAGTCTACATCATTTCATGATGAAAAAATGGAAGATGAGGAGCCAGTGTTGATCAGAAAGTCTACAAGATTTAACAAAGGAGTACCACCTGAAAGAATCAGAAGGTCGGATCCAGAAGCAAGCACATTGGGATCCATTACCAGAATGTGAAAGACTGGATAGAACAACATTTGATTGTATTGGAATATTGTACAAGTGTTGATAATTATGCTGACATATTTACAAAGCCTTTGTGTAAAGATAAACATGTATGTTTTAAGAAAAGGCTAGGAGTTGAAATATGTTAAATATAGGAGGGGTGTCAACATATGTAAAAGTTGACAAAACATATGTTATGTATATTTAACAGAATGTGTAAAGTGAATTGTAAAATGGAGGCAGTTAGATTCTGCAGTGTCATGATGTTAATCCACAAGTGTTAGAGACTAGTAATCACAAGCATGTTAAGTGATGAAGTGCAGGTGGAACTGATTGTAACATCATGATTTGTAGTGATTGCATCAGATCTTATGAGTGCTGAATATGTATAAAAGGCACTAGCTTGTCATTTGTAATTTGGGGACTGTTATGGTAAAAACAGTTCACCCCACACACACTCTGTTTGTCTGTTTGCTATATTGTATATAATGCTTGGTTGTTATGCTGTGTATATTTTGATGTATATATGAATATATGAGTTTTTACTCTATTCATTGTCATTGTCTTTCTGATAGACTAACTCTGCAAACCCTTTATATCAATACTGACATTTTATCTACGTTACTGCTGCACTGCTTTGTGTCAGGCACAAGTATATATTATTATTATTATATTTGTCTGCTGCCCCCTTAAATATGCTGACAACCCCCCCCCTTAAAAACACAAGCATCTACACAACAGGCTAGGTAATTCTGTCCAAGTGCTCACTACTGGTGGTTCTTGAGTTCATTCCGATAGTTACTCCTTTTAATAAAGACTCCATTTCAATATTCTCGATTGATTTTATTTGTAACAGAGTAACTGAAAAGGGAAACATCCACAGGGACTTACAAATCAGCCCATGGTCCCAAAGAGGAAATAAATGGGTTGGAACTTGGAAATGGAGCAGTCTTTTCTAACAAACTCAGTCCACTCCATTTAGCATGTTCTCACTTTTCTCTTTTGATGTGGGCTCTCTCTTCTCTTCTCTTTCTCCTCCACTCCCTTGCTTCTTGTTCACCCCAATAAGAGGAGCCCTCCTTATCAGCTACTCCCCTTCTGTGCTCAGCCTCCTCTTTTGGCACCTTCACCCGTTCCCACTTATGGATTCAAGGACCCTCTAACCACATCCACTCCCATCCTCCTCTCCTCCTCCAACTCTCCTGTCCTCTTCTCTGAATTTCCTTTTCTTCACAGCCAATCAGGTCTGTTTCTATCTTTGTTTCCTCTTTCACCCTTTCCATTTCTCATGTCATTTTCTCAACTCCTGGAGTAAACCCAATCAACACCAGGTCTTCTCCTCAGGGTCTACCTGTATTCCCTGTCAAATGCCCTTGACTAGTATAGTTGTTGGGTGATATGGCAGATGGCACTCCGTCTTTTATCTCTCCCAGTCTGCCTCCTTCGCCACAATGCGACTTAAGTTTTTGTGGTTTTGCAGTCCACTTTAGCTACAGTCCAGGAAACTTATGCCAAACAACACTTATTAGTATTACAGGTAACACAAGACTTGTTTGTGTTGTAACATTAAAACAACGACTTGCTCTACAAACATGCACACTTCACTTGGTATGGAATACAGATTAGCTTCTTGTTTTCTTAATATATGCTGAAATGCATGATACAAGTGCAAATGTCCATCACCCCTTCACAGCTACCTGTATTCAGGTTAAATTGCTGTATTGGCACTTTGCGAATAATTAGTGAATTTTAAATCACAGTTTGGGCACTCAGTCTCTAAAAGGTTTGCCATCACTGTCCTAGGTGGAAGATCAACATCATTATTATTAAAAGAGGCATGCATTGCTAGTTGCAACTAATTTTTAGAAAGCTAACAACACACTTGAGAAAACTGAATAATTGCTGTGGGATTCAATCAAGCTGTCAATTTTCATTACCTTGCCTTTTCCTGTTTATCTCATAGAAAATCTGCGAAACAGCCTTTTTTCCCCTGACCTGTTTCATCCTCCTAGATATGGTTAATAAGAACACTGGAAGGATTTTCCTTAGTGGTTGATCCTTCTAGGAGAGGCTAAGCTAACCACCTTTGTGCTGTCCCTTCCACTGGCAGCCCAAGGGGAGACCTTTTATTTGGCCTTTGCCACCAACCTGGCTATGGAGGAATGTATTTCTTATGGTGGGTGTTGCCTTTTTCCTCCCTTTCCCTTTGTAATTTTGAATGGTTTTACATTTTCTTAAAACCAGTTTTTAATGGATGTTTTCATAATACTGTATTATGATTTATTAGCTGAAATCGAGTCGTATATCACAACTAGATTAACAACAATTAAATCAGCAAGGATTCGGCTAGTCAGCTCCTCCATCCACAGGGCCCTTTCCAGCACTGTACTTCTAAGATGATGATAATGGTAATCATAAGTTCCACTGATTCAACGGCCTACTAGAGTTGTGACTAACTACTGGGTTTCAGTCATTGTGTTTTTACCTGGATCTGTTTTAATTCATGTCGTAAGCTGCTGTAAGAAAAGCAGGCTATAAACAAAAATCAGTAAACAAACAAATGGACTGGCTTAAGCTTTTATGTGTGTGTGTAATAGGACTTTCAAGGTAAATGAGGTGCTGTACTGTGGTATCTTGTATAAAGGAATTAATTCGTTCCAAATGAAATTATGTTAAGCAAATTTTCCTTTGTACAAATTTCCCATAGGAATGCATTGAAAACAGAGGAATTCCTAATTGCGACTATTTTTATGTTGTATGAATTCGCCCCATATGTGATTCTGTTAAGCAAATTTCCCCTATCTCCGGAAATTTTTATGTTGTACAGATTTTATGTTATATAAACCATTTGTTATATGAGGGTCCACTGTACATTTCGTTTTACCAGTTCCACTGTTCTCGCAGTGTGTTAGGTGTTTTCTGTCATTAAGTATTGGTTTTGATATATTGTATTTATCCTCTTTTTGCCATTCTAAATATCTTGTAGCTTACTGCCTCTTTTAATCAGTTTTAATTATCTGCAAATTTGTAATGCCACAATCTCTGACCAGGCAGTAAGCTCATTTATGCTATAATGACTTGGACCAGAACTAGATTTTATGCTGCTCCTGGACCAAGAAAGCTGTACTCCCCCAGGTGCCAGAATATCTGGTTGTAAAAGCAGTTAATTCTCCAGGGTATGCATCTTGTACTTTCCTTGTTTCAGCCATACGAGACTGCAACCATGAATCTCAATTCACCGGAGACAGAAATGACAGGTCAGAAACCATCAGAGTATCTGTGTAAACACCCCCACCTCCATCATTCTTTGTTGGATTTAGAACAGGAAAATTCTTCCATTGGTGCTCAGAGGGAGTAAAACTGTGTTGAAAGAAAAGACAGGTAAATGCAGATATTCCACTCCTCTTTTGCTAAGCAAAGTTCTCCATTGTAATAGAAAGCATCTTTTTTTTTTTTTTTCCCTTGGCAGACAAATGGGTTGTAACAGAGGCCTTGTACGGCAGCAATAGAGCGGGATTCGGACAGAGGGAGAGAAGAAGAATTGAACAATGGGATCTTCAGGAACATTACCAGTGTACAAGCAGCTGATAACTGAAATGTAAACACCGGCTTCCATTGTCGGTCTGACTGCACATGTATATATCACAAAGAAAATAATGGAGCTGGAGTTCAAAACTGGGTAAGAACAGGAAATAATTTATTTGAACAGCTGCTTCCAGGACTGCCTCTGAAAGACAAATCCAGGATTGTACCATAAACTACTATGTATAATGTTTTAAATACAATTGAGCAGCCTATAATGTTTTAAGTAAAGGTTCCCTCTGACACTGAAGAGGGCTTTCTCCATGTCACGCCCATCCATCAGCTGTTTACCTTTGTGCTTATGTGCAGGAATGCAGTAACAGCTTAGGAGAAACAGACCTCGCCAGCAGCCCCTTGGAACTGAGAATGCACTCAACACATAGGAATTCCTAGCTTAATTATAGGGATTCCATGGTAAACAAAGCATAGCAAGCATGTTGTAAGACCAACTGTTGTGCCTTTGGAGCTAAGAGAAGCTTTGCTTACTGCCAGCTGTGCTTGGTGATGAATTTATTAGTGTCTGGATTCTACTGTTCAGTCACAAAGAGACGAGGGACAAAAGGGAATGCAGTACAGTGGTACCTTTCATAAAGGAATTAATTCGTTCCAAATGAATTTCGGTTAAGCAAATTTTCCTTTATACAAATTTCCCATAGGAATGCATTGAAAACAGAGTAATCCCTAATCACGACCATTTTTATGTTGTACGGATTCGCCCCATAGGCAATTCTGTTAAGCAAATTTCCCCTATCTCTGGAATTTTTTATGTTGTACAGATTTTATGTTATACAAACCATTTGTTATACGAAGGCCAATGTATTTCGGAGAGGAAAAACAGGCAACAAGGAATGGATACAAGGTTCTGTAGTAAATCCCAAAACTGGGACTGATGGTACAGTGGCAAAATTGTTATCATGTAAATTGTGGTGGGGGTATGTAGCATTGGAAGCTGTGTTTAAGGTTATAGGAAGGGGAAAGTAAACACTCACCAAGGCCCATTTTACTCTTATAATGTGGAGTACAGATACGGAAACATTTTCCACTTTCAGATAAAAATTAATACTGTAGGCTGTGCGATTCAGTCATGAAAAGCAAAGTGTTCTGCTTATATAACAGCCCATACCACTTCAAGTTGTCTCTGGGCGGTTTACAGTTTTAATTACAGTAATGCAGGCTACACATTGCCACCCCCCTCGCAAGCTGGGTACTCATTTTACCGACCTTGGAAGGATGGAAGGCTGAGTCAACCATGAGCCGGCTACCTGGGATTGAACCCGTCGTGAGCACAGTTTTACCTGCAGTACAGGCATTTAACCACTGCACCACGGGGCTCAAGGATGTCTTGCACCTCGTTTCCTGCAGCTCATTTCACTTCTGTAGCTGTAAACTTTTTTCTGTTTTCTGCAGCTCATTGATCATTCAATACAGAAAAACAATGAACCTATTTCATATTCAAGCAAATGTGGAGTTAGCGCAACACTAAAAACATTCTCTAAATCTTGTTACTCACTTGTTACTAGCTAGTGTGGCAGAGTAAATAGGACATTTCGCTAGGATTGAAGAGATCTGAGATTAAAATCCTGCTTGGCCATGGAAACTCCCTGATGGAGGTGGAAATAGTAAGGCCACTCCTTAAATATCTCACATACCTTGGAAATCCTATTAGGATTACCATAATTTGAAAGCAGTTGAGAGCACAATGCAAACACCAGTTTATTTATTGTTTTAGTATATAAACTAAATTTCAATCCTGTTTTCTTTATTACAGGTTATCACTGTTTCCAATGTAACACCCTGCTTAGGGTGTGACTATACAGCATGGAAAATATATTTGTATCCTTTGTGATCCACTGTTTTTCAAATTGGGTTTATATAGGTGAAATTATGCAGTTTACCAAATGATAAACAATTCACAGGAACCATAGATATCATTCAATCAATTAATTTTATTATACAGCCAAAGCCCAAAAAGATAGATATAATTGTTTGCAAGGAGCTCCAGAAGAAACTGTCTTGATACAATGCCAGTTGGCAATTTGATTGAGACATACAAAATAATGCAGGGGATGAGTAAAGTGGATAGAGGGATGCTCTTCTCCCTCTCACAAAATACCAGAACTAGGTGACATGCACTCAAATTGGGGGCTGGGAGAGTAAGAACAGAAGAAAGAAAATATTTTTTCACCCAGCACGTTCTTAGTCTGTGGAACTCCCTGCCACAAGAAGTGGTGATGGCATCTGGCCTGGATGCCTTCAAAAGGGGATTGGACAGATTCCTGGAGGAAAAGTCCATCCCAGGTTACAAACCATGATGGAGATGTGTAATCTCCAGGCTTAAAACTGGGGTACTTCAAGGGCCAGATGCAGGGGAGTGGTATCAGGAGACAGATATCTAGTCTCGTGCACTCCCAGACGCATCTGGTGGGGCCACTGTGAGATACAGGAAGCTGGACTAGATGGGCCTTTGGCCTGATCCAGCATGGCTCTTCTTATGTTCTTATGTTCTAATTTCCACTTCTTTTTAAGATGTACTTTCTAAGTGATCTTGTGGAACTCTGGCCCAGTGCTAACTTCAAAGCTTTTGTTTTTTAAAAAACCCCACACAAACACTTTTAGGAGAAAAAGGATGTATGGTTGAGGGGGACCAACACCCTCACAAGCACCCCTTTGCCTTTGGATCAAGTTATCACACATAGCAGGAAGCAGAGAAACATGATGTCAGCCAAGGGAAGCAAATTTAAACCACCTTTGCTGGCTGAATTGTCCCACTTAAAAGGGACAATTTCTCAATGGGCTTCCATGCATTGATCTTTACATTCTGTAGATATTAATCTGTACCTAATCTGAAGCAAATTGCAGAATAAATGGCCATTGTACTCACTGTAAAGAACATTCCCAGTTCACAGCTTGCTTGTGGTAAGAATTCATTAGATGACATCAGGCGTCAGTTTGTCAGTCTTAGACCTCCCCACCTGCAATTTGGAGATAATTCTATAAGGGAGAACAGTTATGTTGTAAAATAGTATTTCAGAAGCACTTTGCAGCAGAGCGAGCTCCCGCTGTTAACCCCAGCTCCTGCCAACCTAGCAGTTCGAAAGCATGAAAATGCAATTAGATAAATACGTACTGCCGTAAAAATCCGGTCACAGGGCCATGGACTTGCACAACACTGGCTCTTCGGCTTGAATACGGAGTATTGGTGACTATCAGCTCTAAACTAAAGTCTTACACAGGGTCATTGGGTTTTTATCAGGATTGCAAAGGACTGATTATGACTCAGTATTTACACATGTCTACCTGTCATTGATTTGTACCCAAATTTGTCCAAGTTTGGATTTGAGTTCTTGAACAAATGTTCTTCCCATCTACTACTACCAACAATGAAACCAAACTTTGCCAAGTTTCTGTAAACAATCTAGTCTCATGCAACCTGGAGATTGGCACATTGTCTTGAAATAACATTGGCACATACTGTATGTTTCAAGCACTATCTTGTTAATGATAGGTTGTGCAGACTCTCTGGGATATGAGTACAGATGAAGCTAGTACATACAATTCCAGGCTTGACTTGGCTGTTTTTCATATGAGAATCAGTGTCATTAATGAAACAAATAAAACCTTTGTGGAGGAAGCCAGAAATTAAAGGAAGGGCCTTGTCTGTTCTTTAGGCTTCACCCCATCAATATGCAACGGAACCTGTTTTATCTCCAAAGCATTTCAGTTGTACCAGAAGCAAAACTAAGACTACAGCTTGTATTCCAGCTAGGTTAAAAGTTCTTGGAGATCTACTCCAGAGGAAATGTCATAGATTGAACACAGCAGGA